>OX621201.1:11253078-12574949 GCA_951640565.1 Petrophora chlorosata | reverse complement strand
GCGCAGTGCAGCGCCGCGCAGGATTTTGCAAAACGAAGTTCTGGGTGGTGCTGTTATTGTTATGGCCTCGCGTATTGCTTACCATCAGGCAAACGACCAGCTTGTCTCATCATTCAGTTATATAAAAAGCTAACGAACAAACAAAAATCTAATTCAGTTATAAAAATAAAATTGATAGATTTTTTTATAAGTTACCAGCGGTGACGTGGCCAGTGACAAAAGTTAGATAACATAGTAAAACCAGCCTAAAAATTCCCTCGGGGTGAATAAAGTATATATAAAAAAATTTTACTTCTTTTATTTGACCAAAAAGGGATGGACGCCTCATTTTGCCAACCACTACAAGTTTATTGAATGTTCGAAAGCGCCGGATCAAAACGAAATTAGTTTTCTCTCTGATGGAAAACAACAGGGTGGAAAAAAGCAGTAAATTACTTTGATATTGCTTTTTTAATAAAGCACGTTTTTACTTAATATACCTACCCACTGGATATGCTATTTGTGAACTTCAAATTAATGTGATGCGTGAAATATTATATTACCAAGATTTATATTATTTTATTATTATTATTTCCACGTTTTTATTAAGTAACTTTTTTGTTTGTCTGACTGTCTCTGTCGTTCCGAGTGGTTCTTGCAACTCAAATTTCGAGCACTTCCCGATTAGTTATCCGGCTGAAACTTTCAGGGTAGCTCACAATTCAATGGCAATGCATTCTAAATCCATATAATGTTGGGTTTTAGATTATTTTTTAAATCTGTTACGGATTCTTGTTTTCAATTTTACTCGTAACTCACAGGTGGGACGAGACGGGATTCGAAAACCAGTGCATCAGATTGATTGTAACATACATCCATCCATCCATCCATCCGTCTTTTTGCACATTTGTAAAAGTATATAGTACGGAACCGATTTCCGGTTCATTTTTCGGCTCGTAGTATTCTTCTCTGGCGATTATATAAATAATTTGTGTATATTTAATGTTTATATGTATTGTGGTTAAAGGTTAACAATGATGAATGAAGTGTGTAAGATTTTATCAGTTGATGTAGCAAGTAATAGAAGATGGCCGGATGTTACTCCATTTTGTATTATTTTGTGTGATTATTTAAAACTTATTATCAAATGTTAGGTGTCCTCTATAGTCCTTATAGTCAATGACTACGTGTCTCAATTTGCTATGTCACAAATGACGTAATTGACGTTTTTAAAATTAGAAGACTGCGATTTGTGACATTTATGAGATCGACACTAGATCGGAACTAGAATTTGAATAGATTTATTTAGTAGAATCAGGGTGCTGATGTCTCGGGGTGATCAGCGCAATGCAGCGCTACGCAGTGCTTTATATGGTATGACAAGTTGTGGGTGGCACTGTAATTGTTATGGGCAAGCGTGGCGCATACCATCAGGCAAACGACCTGCTCGTACCAGCACACAGTTCCATAAGAAAATGTTAATCACGTATAATACATGTAATTTGAGGATGGATCAAACTATATTACCTGTTTACCTGTTGGACCTTTCGTTTTACCTGCAGTAAGGGTAAGCCCGTAGTCAACAGAAGAAAAGAGTCCCTGGCAAACGGTTAGGGCGACCCTTTATCCAATTGTGACCCAATGCTCGCGACTTAATGTGATTGTATGTTACAATACCCTAAACCTATAGAAATAAAATGATAGCCTATAGTATTGGATTAGCGCGCTTTACCTGCGATGTTTGCCTTAAAAAAACACAAAACTATATTATCATTTTATTACGATTATATAGACTGTATATGATATTATTATTTTATGCTTATACTGGTTAGTTTGTTTATGCACAACACCATCGTCCCTTACAGTTTCTTTGAGTCCTCTCCATCCAAAGGTTGTCTGGAAGAGATCGCTATAAGCGATAAGACCGCCCATTGTAACACTTTAGCTTTAAGTATTATTTTGTTATTTATTTCATGTTGTTGTGTAACAATAAAGCGTTATCTAATCTAATCTAATCTAAACCAACACAATTCTGCAATAACTACACTTTAACTACACTTTAACTACACTTTAATGAATAACAATACAAGTACGAATACAAAATGCTTTATTGTACACCAAACAAAAATAATCAGTAGGTACATGAAAACAACTTACAAACCAAAGTACAATGGGCGGACTTATCGCTAAAAGCGATCTCTTCCAGTTAACCTTTGGATGAAGTTAAATAACGAAGTGAGAGAGGTCGGCGGTGTAAATAAAATAATAATAAATTATGTGGTCCTGTGGTCCGAGTGAGTGTGGCTCAGTGGGAGTACGTGCGACTTTCGATCCGACGCACCCGAGTTCGAATCCCACTGGCCCCGCACCACTGACTTTCTTAAGTTATGTGCGGATTTAACACTCGCTCTAAAAACGGTGAAGGAAAACATCGTGAGGAAACCGGCGTGTCCAAGAATTTATCACAAAAATTCAAAGACATGTGACATCCACCAACCCGCACTGGGCCAGCGTGGTGGATTATGGCCCACACACTCTCTACGAGGGAAGGCCTGAGTCCCAGCTGTGGGAACGTAATGGGCTGATGATGATGATGATGTGGTCCTATCCTAAATTAAATAAATAATATCATATTTATACCTAAAATACTAACATATATATATGATAAATATTAAAGATTATAAAAAAACATATGCCAACATTCATTCCAATAGAGCGAGTGTGATCTTTCAACAGTTTACAATCTCGCGTAGGATACATCTAAGTTTAACCGCATGTAGCCGGCTGCACCTAGTTGTAGCCGGCTAAAACTAGGTGTAGCCGCAATTCGGCTATTAACCGTAACATTATATATATAAAGTGATATTAAATAAGATCGACAAATTTTAATTTTAATTTTTGATAATTTTTATTATTAGTATTATACACTCGAGAGCAATGAATCCGGGTCACTTAAAGAATCCTAAAAATCTCGGAAACTAAAAATGCTAGGTTAATGCAATAAATTGTATTTAATAGACAATGTAATACTCCTTAAATGAAGGTATTAAAACTTCTTAGTTATTGTAAAGTTATATCATAAAACAATCAAATTTGAAAAAGGGCCACTTTCGAAGATGGAACTACGAAATTACAGCATTTGGTTTTGCTTTTGTTTGTAATCTGTCATTTATGTGGGTACATAAACCATGTTGATAGTGCTCTATATTCATTATTCAAGCTGAAATTATGTCGCTTACGCCTGAAGAATGCACCAGAATACTTACAATGCTGGAAACCGGCCGGAGTCAGCGCGATACAGCCAGGACTGTCGGTGTGTCGCTGTCAACAGTACAAAGAGTTCTCCGACGTTACGAAGAAACTGGTTCTAACCTACGCAGACCAGGAACGGGCAGAACCAGGTGTACCACAGCACGAGAAGACCGATACTTGGTGAACACCATGCTTCGAAATCGCTTTCTCACAGGAACTGAACTCACCAATCAGTTTCGACGCCTCGGAGGAAGTAACCCAAGTGCATGGACAGTAAGACGTCGGCTTGCTGAATCTAACTTAAAACCCCTTAGACCTGCAAACGGCCCTAAACTGGAGCGTGGGCATCGTATTTCGAGACTAAGATATGCCCAGAGCCACGTAAATTGGAGTATTGAAGATTGGTCAAAAGTTATGTTCTCCGACGAATCAAAATTTATGCTCTACAAGCACGATGGAAGACACAGAGTGTATCGAAGACCAGGGGAAAGATTCAAGCAAGCATGCATCGAAGAAAAAGTAGCCTACGGTGGTGGGTCTGTACTTGTGTGGGCCGGAATTTCTTCTGAAAGTCGCACAGAGCTGGTGATCATAGAAAACGGCTCTTTAACTAGCGTAAGATATGTGGAAGAAATCCTCAATGATCACGTTGGTCCATTTATGGTCAATTTAGGTGAGGATGCTATATTTATGCATGACAATGCCCGACCTCATACAGGTAGGATTGTGAATGACTACCTTCAAGAGATGAACATTACTCGTATGGAGTGGCCAGCGCGCAGCCCGGATATCAACCCGATCGAGCATGCTTGGGACGAGCTAGGCAGATGCGTAAAACAACGAAACCCTCCCCCAATCACGCTTCGTGAGCTCAAAATTGCTCTCACAGAGGAATGGGAGAATATTCCCCAAAATCGTATAAGGAACTTGGTGTACAGCATGCCAAACCGCGTAAACGCAGTAATGGAAGCACGAGGAGGCAATACGAAGTATTAAAATTCAAGAAAATCGTAATAAAGTTCAAAAATTTCATGTTTCCTATTTTTGTTTTAAGGAGAGATCAGCAGTTTTTTTCTTTATGTAATTTTGTGTTAATAAAATGTATGGTGACTCATATTTTTTTTACTTTCATTTAAGGAGTATTACATTGTCTATTAAATACAATGTATTGCATTAACCTATCATTTTTAGTTTCCGAGATTTTTAACATTCTTTAAGTGACCCGGATTCATTGCTCTCGAGTGTATTAAGTATTATTGTACCATATTTCTTGTAATTAAATTGATGATGATGATGATGATAAATATAAAGTGATTAAAATAGTAAAATCTACTTATGTTATTATACTAATTAAATTATATTGAAATAACGTAACAACATTAGGTAATAATACCTACTGATATATACTGATTTAAATTTCAGCTTGATAAGAAGCTTATGTCAAATTGTGGTGATGATTAATTAAAACATATTTCAATTAGAGCATAAGTACATTAGACAGTTAATTAATGTTATAGTTCGTAAGTTATAAAAACTACATCTTTGTTCAGAAATTAATCTTGACAAGTATCTTTCTATTCTACTAAAAACTACATCTTTGTTCAGAAATTAATCTTGACAAGTACTATAACGGTTTATCGGACGCTAGCTGCGTCCAACGGTTCCATACGCAGATGAAAATTATGGTATGTGTTACTCCAGGGGCTAAAGTTCCTATATATTCCCGGGGACCCCGGAATATACCGGACCCTTAGTGCACAAGGCTCAGCTTAAACTGATTTTTTTTGCTTACCTTGAGAACTAAAAGATGCGTTGACGCCGTTTTCTAAAACATGATTTGTATTGAGTTGTATATAGTTGTATTTGAGTCCTAGGCTACAACGAGATAAGACGGGATCGAGACAAGAACGCGACGGTTACGGGATACGAGAGGGACGTTAACGGTTTTGGAGCGGGTAGGTAACAGGATAGGAAGAGGATGGTAAACGGATAGGAGCGGGACGGTAACGGTATAGAAGTGGGATGGTAACGGAATATGAAAAAATGATGGTGACGGGATATGAGGGGGAGGGTTCCGGGTTAGGAGGGTTCGGTAACGGGATATAATGGGAATAGAAGCGGGACGTTTATGGTATAGGAAATGGTCGTGATCTGGATTGGAGCGTGATGAAAACAGGAGTGCGACAGTGAAGGGATAGGAAGAGGATGGAGACGGGAACGGGATAACAGCGGAGCGGGAGCAGGAGCGGGATTAGGGTGGGATGGAAAATTGTCGGGAACAGGTTAAATTACTTCACTACGCGTACAAAGACGCAGGCAACAGCTAGTTATAAATAAATTGTGTTTTCCTTCGACATAAAAGCGAAATTAATATTTCTATCGAAGGGATAATCTTAGTGAGTGAGAATTCCCTCCTTGACCTACCATCGCAATTAAGTTTGGGGTCACGGTCGAGCGACGTCGTTTCAAGTGCCACCACAACCTAATATCATGCGGTAGCTTACCTCCTACCGCTTCATATTAGTTGTGGTATAGTTTGACCACATATAATTTCCATTCAAACCCAAAGTCGATTGTGACACAGATTACACACTCTATTTCACTGAATTTCTATATGTAACGGATTTTGGCATTACTTCTAACTTCTAACTATTGAAACTTCAAAGCTTAAAAATACTTTTTTTTTACACTTTATTGATCTATGTTTGGCCACTATCTCGCCTGATGTGAAGCGATGATATGGCCTAAGATGGAGCACATAGATCTAGAGAGAGGCGGCAGTTGAGCGGCTGCTCAGACCCGTCTCCCCGATGGTTCACCAAACACCATCCCGAAACACGACTAGGTCGCTTGACAGCATGGCATTGTTCAGTGGGTGGTATTACAACCACGGTCAGAGCCTACCACTCCAAAGCGCGTAAGCGAGGTTCATCACGATGTTTTCCTTCACCGTTTTCGAGCGGGCGTGCAAAATCTGCACTTAACTATAAGTCAAACAGAACAGAACAACAAAACAATTCATTACTGGAACCATAAGTATAAGAGTATTATTATTAATATTAAACTCTTTATTTCAAGCAATATTAAAGTACAACAAAGTAAAATTAACAGAGGCCCATAGAATATATACCTTACAGACTAACATACATACAAAAATATAACATTACATTAAATAAACCACACACACTACTTCACAGGGTTCAAAAATTTCGCTCCTTCCCTGTATCTCCGGTATACTACCCCTACAGGCCAGAAGTCAGAATTTAGGATCAGTTCCTTATGCACCGCTGGAACTTGGAGCCTATAGGGCTTGAATTCAGTGGTCCTAGTCGCCTCCAGTCTCGACAGTCAATCAGTCAGTATTATATTTGTTGGAACTAAATAAAAAAAAAAAACAATTCTTGCAATATTTTCGAGAGCGAGAGCGAGTTCAGTGGGAGCACGTGCGACTTTCAATCCGACGCACCCTAGTTCAAATCCCACTGGTCCCGCACCACTGACTTTCTTAAGTTATGTGCGGATTTAACACTCGCTCTAAAAACGGTGAAGGAAAACATCGTGAGGAAACCAGCGTTTCCTAGAATTAATAACAAAAATTCAAAGACATGTAACTTCCACCAACCCGCACTGGGCCAGCGTGGAGGATTATGGCCCATACTCTCTACGAGGGAAGGCCTGAGTCCCAGCAGTGGGAATGTAATAGGCTGATGATGATGATGATGATGATGATGAAGCTAAACACCGGAGCAATACGCCATACGCATACAACATTTTTTCTTCTTCTTTGTCGTTTCACTCTTGTCAGTGTGGTTAATAATATAACTTTACGTCACCACCAATTCTTTGCTCAGTATTTCGCTCGGAAAAATCCGTAGGTATCCTTGGTGTGCGTGTCGGGTTGTATATTTTTATGGAACTGAGTAATGAGACGAGCATGTTGTTTGCCCGATAGTAAGCATAAGCACTACGCCTGCACACAACTGCAGTGCCACCTAGAAAATTCAATACCATAAATAGTACTGCGTAGCACTGCATTGCGCTCATCACCTTGAGACAAGCTATGCCTAGTAACGTAGCAAGCGTACAATGCACTTCAAACTGGAACACAGTAATGCTTGGGCACTACTACTTGGCGGCAGAATAACTAGCAAAACTGTGGTACCTACACGATATAATAGGGAATATGCATGTGTTGTCGAAGAATCTGGAAATTACTTTTTATGATAGATTACTCCTTCAAAAATTTTATAGTGATATAATTTTATTATTAAATGCGTAGTCTTTTTAATTTCTTTTTCGTATTTTTGGAAAAACGGAAGGTAATCGCGAAACGCTTGAGTACGTGCAACCACTCAGAGTAAGTGCAACCACATGTTGACGTCACGCGGCTCGCTGCTTATAAGTCAATTTTTGACATAGAACCACATAGTCCTATTGGTAAATTACACGAGTAGCATAGACTTACCAATGAAGAGATCCTAGGTCTTCACATTTTGTCGGCACACGCAAACGGCGCGCTAATCTCATTTAAATATTTTATTGACAAATGATGTCGTAAAATTTTGAAACATTTTGTTATTAATAGTATTCAATAATGAATCGATTTATGCATAAAAAAATGCATGCATATTGTAATTTTATTTATTTATTTATGCAATCTTTATTTCAGGCAACATTACATAAAATATGTTACAGATGTTATTTACTTCTTCTACGGTCCATATAAATATATACCTTAGAACTAATATACATATAATTTAAACTTACTTATAATTTAATTGTAATACAACTGTAATAAGTGCCGCAGTATGTATTGTATGTGTTAAACAAGTTTAGTTGGACCGCGCGCCCAACTAAACTTGTTTAACACAACAAATACCAGACGCATCCCGTCCCGGTCCTATCCAGGTCGAAGTCTGTAACAAAGTTGCTAAAATAATAGGCGAGTTGGCGATAATGGCTGCGCTGCGAGGGAACTGGCAGGAACTGTGGACTAGTTCCAGGTTCTAGCGGCAGTACTTACCTAATAACAACCTACCAACCTGTCGGCTGAACTATATATGTAACTTTATGTGTATCGGTAAACTTTTCATTTATCCTAACTAATCGTAACATATTACGTAGAAGAGTAGCGTTTTGTTATGGAATTGATTTATAATACGAGCATGTCGTTCGCCTTATGGTAAGCGCCTGTTCATAACAATTGCAGTGCCACTCAGAACTTTTAATACCATAACCATAAAAAGCACTGCGCAGGACTGCATTGCGAAGTCTCATATATGCCCAGTAATTTCGCTAGCTACAATGCCTTTCAAACCGAAACACAGTATAATGCTTGCGCACTACTACTAGGCTTTAGGATAACTGACAAACCTGTGGTACCTACCTACCTAGACGAGAGATCTAACATGAGTGAAATTTTTAGTTTCAAAGTGCGAGAGCTTTGTTCGTTTTTCCTTTCAATCCGTTATGTTGCACAGATGGTCAGGTACGACATTTATTTGCACAGAGGAGAAGAAGAACAGAGGCGGTCAAAGGCTGTTCTCTACCTTGAAAATATTGCCACTACGTGTCAAGTGCCTCCAAATGTCGCCGCAAACGCAATTTACGTTTAATTCTTAGAGTTACGCATATTTCCTTCGCATGGTTTATACTCGTCTAGTCTAATTGCATCCTATTACTAATATTACAAATACGAAAGTATGTAAGAATTTTAGTTGCAAGTTAGGTTTTAGTAGGTGTTGTCGGTATTCTTGCAGGCTATATGACCAAAGTATTGCAGCACCCGGTGCAGACAGATGGAAGAGAGCCGGTTTTGCTGCTCGATCTTAAGCTGCTTTAGGATGGACTCGTTTATTCGACGCGCTGTCCAGGGATTCTTAGTAAACGGCGCCAGCACCATATTTCAAATGCGGCGAAAAGACAAGCGTACGCTCTATATGAGTTTCGTTCGTCTACTGATGGTTCTGGCCTTCCATATCTTACTCATTTGAGTCATTGTTGTTTTGGCCATTCCTATCCGTCGACCGATTTCAAGTTCACAGTTACCCTTGTTAGTGATAAGAGACCCAAAGTGTAAGAACTGTTCTACTACTTCGTAGTCCTTCAGTAAACTAGTACACTGTATTATGGGAAACGGTCAACGATCATAAGTTTGGATTTTTGGTGTTAATTGCCAGACCCATTTCCTCACTGACACATTCTAACCGAGTCAGAAGGCATGACATTTCTTCTTTTGAGGAGCCAAACAGATTAATTTAAATTATTTAACTATTATTACAATCATAAAAGTTATAGAAAACCGCATCTCCGATAGATTAGACTTAGCCCAACCCCCAGAACAAGCAGGATTTCGTCGAGGACTATCGACAACCGACCATCTTCAAGCTATAAACCAACTAATTGAGAAATACCTGGAAAGCAACTCTCCCTTATACCTTGCCTTTGTAGATTATACAAAGGCATTTGATAGCATTAACCATTCCGCAATTTTCACCGCCCTAAAAAATCAAAATATTGATCCCATCTACATATCCCTTATTCGCAAAATTTATTTAAACAGCACTGCATCCATAAAATTCAACACATCTGGTCCACCATTTAAAATAACAAAAGGAGTCAAGCAAGGAGACCCGCTGTCTCCGAAATTATTTACCAGTACCCTCGAAGAGGTATTTAGGAAGCTGGCGGCAAGCTGGGAAGAGAATCGACGTTGGCGGAGAGAGTAGACTGACAAACCTTCGCTTCGCTGACGACATTGTCCTCTTCTCCTCCTCAGCTTCAGAGCTACAAACAATGCTAAATGACCTTAGCAATGCAAGCCTTGAGGTTGGACTGAGAATGAACATGTCCAAGACCAAGCTTATGACCAATAGCGCCAAACTGAAGATCAAGGTCAATGGGGAAGATATGCACTATGTCCAAGAATACATCTATCTGGGCCAAATAGTTTCCTTCCAGGCACGACAAGATAGAGAAGTCGAAGGACGAACTGAAAATGCCTGGAGGAGCTACTGGTCCATGAAAGAGCTGATGAAAGGGGACCTTCCCATGTCACATAAGCGAAAATTAATGGACATGTGCATCCTTCCCATTTTGACTTACGGCGCGCAGACTTGGTCGTTGACAGACATTCAAAAGTCTAAACTCAAGGTTTGCCAACGTGCGATGGAGCGCAGCATTCTAAGTGTCAAGCGAACGGACCGGATCCGAAACACTGAACTGCGCTCCCGAACTCAGATCGCAGATGTAGCTCTGAAAGCCGCTAAGCTGAAGTGGGATTGGGCTGGACATATCTGTCGTACGCCGAATGCGCTGTGGGCTAAGTTGACTACAGACTGGAGGCCAGACAACGCAAGAAGACGGCGCGGCAGACCGAGAAGGAGATGGCGGGACGAGCTCGACAAATTTTATCCAGACTGGGCGCAACTGGCGCAAGACAGGGACGAGTGGAAAGATTGGGGGGAGGCCTTTGCCCAGCAGTGGGACACTAACGGCTAGAAATAAAATAAAATAAATAATATTAATACAAAGGACCATGGGGACCGGGGGCGCATACAGTTTTCAAAGATACATCAAAACTTCTTGTCGAAGCAACGCGTGATCAAAATGCTGGCCTATATTTGGCCAAAGGATAAGCATTGCCATTCAACGTGGCAATGCTGCCAGCATTTTGAGAACGTTGCCCACTGGTAGTGGTTTATTAGATTAGTTATTAGTATTTTTAATTTGTTTTTGTTTGTGTTTTTTAATTATCTGTGTTTCAATAAAGAATAATTTTACTTGCAATGTATGTATGTATGTAACTATGTTTATTCGGGTGGAACCTTGCAAGCTGAATTAGAACCACTTCCTCTTGACCTACGAAGTTGAAATTTTGCATACTTGTCAAAGTCTGATGACAATGCTATATTTTGGTGACAGCCAGCTGATCTGATGATGGAGACGGAAGGTATACAAATGTATTTATTGATAGACAGTAATAAGTGTTACGTAGTTGTAGCAAAGAATACTAGCTATTACTTACGGTTGTAGTAACTCTGCCTTTTATTTATTTATTTATTTTATCATATAAATTTGCCCTATGAGTACATTTTAAATGTGACACAGAGACCCTGTTAGGGTGCAGCAAATGACAATTTGCATTACATGCTTAATTAAGTAAAATGTATATTGAGATCTGTTATAACATTATATATTATTACTATCTAATTTTTATTGTTTATATCTCTTATATTTACCATCTCTCATCGAAAAATTCTTTAATTCTATAATTATATGTCTTTTTTGATTGATTTTAGGGTATCCGGTAATTTGTTAAATATTTTGTATTGTAATTGTGTGGGAAAATACTACTGTAATTAAAAAATATACGTAATACTTACATTGTACGTACATAGCACAGTTTTCATAAGCCACGTGAATGAAACTTCGTTGACGCATCTTCCAGAAGTATATCATAGACCATAAAGTCGGCTAAACTTGTAAATATCACAAACAAACTTCAACTAAGTCCGCAACAGCTTAAATATAACCACAGCGCAAAGAGATTCCGCAATGAATGTTAATCTTATTTTCGAACTTCTAACTGGGAAACTGTTGAACACAAAATGGAATTGATTTAGGAAGTGTAGTTGGGATGTTTGTAGAAATTTCTTTTATAACTACAATTGACTGGACGACGCTCCGTGGCATAGGGGCTCACTAGAAAATCATTTCATAATATACTTTTTTCGAAATAACTCCGATCATATTTTGGACCAGTTTTCCGGTAGCTTTTACCAAAGAAAACTCAATATTACTACGTACTTTTACGCTCAATTATTATAAGTAGGTACTTGAGATTAATATTTAATCAATCAAATCAAATCGATATCTCTTTATTTAGTTTTGGCATAACAGGCGCACTTATTAGTGTCAAATCACAATGACTCTACCACCGTATCGGAAAAAGAACCACTACTCAGAAGATACTGCAAGAAACTGAGGGGCATATTTTTTTCGAGATTTGGATACACATTTTTGGTTTTCTAAAATGTTATGTACCACTTGGCTATTTTGCAGAAGAGGAATGTTCCAAGAATCTTTGTCTTTTATATAATTACGAACAGTATAGTATGCTTTTCCCATTAGAACAGTCTTTAAAAATCAAAATCAAAATCAAAATCAAAATCAAAATCAAAATCAAAATCAAAATCAAAATCAAAATCAAAATCAAAATCAAAATCAAAATCAAAATCAAAATCAAAATCAAAATCAAAATCAAAATCAAAATCAAAATCAAAATCAAAATCAAAATCAAAATCAAAATCAAAATCAAAATCAAAATCAAAATCAAAATCAAAATCAAAATCAAAATCAAAATCAAAATCAAAATCAAAATCAAAATCAAAATCAAAATCAAAATCAAAATCAAAATCAAAATCAAAATCAAAATCAAAATCAAAATCAAAATCAAAATCAAAATCAAAATCAAAATCAAAATCAAAATCAAAATCAAAATCAAAAACAAAATCAAAATCAAAATCAAAATCAAAATCAAAATCAAAATCAAAATCAAATTTTACTTTCTAATATACCTATTATATAATTTACTTACTTTACTATACACACATCGATTCAGCTTGTTTTTTGTCTTTCTGTTAAATGTAAAAGTAATTAATTTGTTATGCGAATGACTGGCAGGAGCATACAGTCAAAGGAATACATTTTATCAACAAAAAACGGACTTCAATGTATCTTCGAAGTTCAAGGTCCAATATCGATGAAATTTATATGGGACCACTTCGTAGCTATACTGAACCCAACAATCAAGAAGAATTTTCCAAATCGGTTCATAAATGACGGAGCTCTGAGGTAACAAACATAAAAAATATACAATCAAATAGAGAACCTCCTCCTTATATTTCAAGTTGGTTCATAAAGAGACCCTGATAATTAACCAGATAATTATGTCTTTATATGGCATTGATTTCATAGTTAACGGCACTTTATAATGTTCTCATTGTTCTCATTAACACGTTTATTTATTTATTTATTTATACTTTAGCACAAAACAGTTTGTACATGGAGGACTTAATGCTAGATAGCATTTTCTACCAGTCATCCAGGACGTGCAAGAAAAAATGGTAGCGGTGCAGTAAAGTGTTTTATAGGAAATATTAAACCACATAAACTTAATATATACATAATAGGTATAGGCATATTATGCAAGCCTAATTTTAAAATATATACTTAAATATATACATAATAAATATATACTTAAGTCATCACGTTATCACGCACACTTATATTATAAATGCGAAAGTTTGTATGTAAGTCTGTTAGTGTGTTTGTTCTTCACGCCGCAACGGTTGAACGGATTTCAGTGAAATTCGGAATGGAGATAGCTTGAACCTAGGGAGATAGCTTATACCCTGGATTAACACATAGGCTACTTTTTATCCCGGGGAACACGAGGGTGAAATCGCGGGGCGCAGCTAGTCATAAAGAATAATAACACCTCACAATGAAATACATAGATCCTGGCCCCTAACTAGGATTACTAGGAACCAACTACGAGGACCACGGTCCAACAATACCCAGACACGGAAAAAAACTTGTACGATTTTTAATGTGTTTGTTTATTCCGTAAAGATTTGTTCCGTATCGAGAATCGATCACGCAATCTACGTGGTGTATAAGATATGAGCTCACCTGCCGAACCACTACACCACAGAGACTATTAATTAATAACCTAACATAATCCACGTGTCGACGCAAACTTGGTAACTACTTAGGTGAAATCAAGGCTTCAAGCACTCCGCCGCCGAGTCAGGTTGTTGCGTAATTTATTGATGTAATTTAGTAATCAAGCGAATTGAGATCGATTTGCTATTTGCCACCAGACGGAAGGAGGAAAGATCAATTTCTGGAATAGGTATCAAGGTAATTTTATTGAGAGACATGAGAGCAGTTAGAGGTTATTTTATTTATTTAATCTTTATTTCAGGCAAAATTAAAATAAGTTACAGTTGTTATTTACTTATTCTACGTCCCATATAAATATATACCTTAGAACTAACATACATATAACTACTATATACTTAGTGCCTTAGTGTATACGTGTGTACTTAGTGCCTCCGCTGACGTCAGACTTTTTGTAGGTCCGATAGTTAGTCAGATTGTTTCACCGACATTTGTCATCTATTTAAGCCTATTTTTGTAGGACGTGTGTGTAACAATATGAAACTTTGTCTGTGTCATTTTCACCGACAAAAAATCGCTGACCGTCTGTCGTCTGCTTGGGTTTTGCTGAAAACCAGGCATCTGGTATCAATTAACGACACTAGACAATTGGGCTGAGCCAAAACGTCATTTGGCCCCACTATTTCATCTTTGTTTTTGTTTATGAATATACATAATATGTATCCGTGAACTATTTTCGTTGTTTGTTCTTTTTCTTTACTACTAGCTGATGCCCGCGACTTCGTCCGCGTAGTGGAATATTCATCCTGCATCCGAACATTTTTCACCCCATCATATTCACGTTCCAGTTCCCGTCCCGCTCCTATCTCGTTACCGTACCTTACCGCTTCTGTTCCGTTACCTTCCCACTCCCATCTTGTTATCTTGCCGCTCCTATAGCGTTACCGTAATGCTCTGGTCCTGATTCCGTCCCGCTCCTATATCATTATCGACCTGCTCTGCTACCGATCATATTCCGATCCTAACCTTTTATCGTCCTCCCTAGCGAACCTCCTATCTTGTTATAGTCCCCCTCCTATACCGTTTCCATCCCCTTTCTGTCCCTTTGTCATCCTACTCCGGTCCCGATATAATTACCAAATTTTTAGGCCCTAACTTCATTTGTTAATCATGTGTTTATAGTTTCTTTGACCAAGTATCAAACGTACAAAATGCTAGCGTAGTAGTTTGAAACATATTACGGACTACAGAAACCGGGTGGAAATGAAACGTCGGGGGGAACCTCAACGGACCCTTTACGATTCGTAATAATACCAGTAATACGTATAAACGGACGGGCGGTGCGGCGCGCGTGGTCCCGGTCCAGGTTTGTGATCATATACATGAGTTTGCGGTGTGGCGGCAGCACCAGTCCGGCGCCATGTACATACATTAAGCCTGAGTAAAAGAAATCTTTGAAACCTACATCTCCTATTTACATATACATAGCTGTTTCCCGCGACTTTGTACGCTTAGTTAAATAATTCATTTTGCTATTTCCGGCTGCTTTCGCTTCTATGCCGATTTTGTCCTGCTTCTATCCCAATCCTATCCCGAATTCAGCTCTTATCTCGTTTTAAATAGACAGAATACTTACATTATAAACATATATTTTCTTTACAAACTTTACCATCCGTTTAAACCTATCAGGGGATGGTATTCAAAACAATGGTAATAATACAAGTGTCAATAGTTTTTTTTGGCTAAGTATATGTAAGTATTTCGGCCAAAGGTCAATCGTCGTAGCTCCAGAAAAAATATTGTATGTCGCAGGGAAATGAGGATACCAGGGATTTCACGAAATACCTAGGGATACGACGTACATTTTTAATAAATAGGCTCCACTCGCGCATTCGACCATCACTCCACTCGGGAGGTCGCCGGCTCGCTACGCTCGCCACCTCTCCCCCTCGCTTCGTTCTGGCCTTGCGCACTCGTTTTGCTCAGGAACTCCTCGCGAGCTTCTGGCTCCGCGCTTTTATATACACTCTAGGGGTAAATGCTATTCGGAGCGCGGAGAAGTGGTCCTTCCAAACCTGATTACCCCATGATTTCGTGGTATCTCTAGGAATTTCGCGAAATCTCAGATATCCTCATTTCCCTGCGACACGTACGGTCAACTACAAAAGTTGCTGAATATTTGTATTCTTCGGTTGACTACACCTTTAGTAATTCTTATTTTTCTGAATGTTGCATTTAAAAGTCTATTAAAGTCCTGTATAAATAAGAAAATTGTAAAAAATTGCATTACGTAAGGATTCATTTCTTTTTCCTAGTCTATATACCAAATTTCGCTTTTACCTCATAAACAAAGGTTTTCCACACAAATATTTGCTATCCCGTTTAGACCTTTTAAGATGTTTAAAAAGTGGTGAAACATGTGCGTATAGTATCTTCGATTAGTATATGTACCAGATTTCACCGTCGTAGGTTTAGATAAAATGTTATATTCCACCTTGTTTAACGTTTTTAGAGGTTAATAATTAAGGGAGTTTCGTTTTAATTTATTACTTTTGTTTGGTCTGTATACCAAATTTCATTGCTACAACTTCATAAACAAAAATTCTTTACACAAACTTTACCACCCTGTATAACCCTATTAGGGAATGATTTCAAGAACCCTATTAGGGAATGATTTCAAGACATGGTGGAATACGTGTTTATAATTTTATTGGCTGAGTATTTGTAACAAATATCAACATTGTACCATTAAAAATATTTGATACTTTCCACCCTGTTTAACCTTGTTAGAATTGGTGAATTTCAAAAAATAGCGAATTATGTTTAAATTTATTTCTTTTGCTTACTCTGTGTACCAAATTTAATTGCCATAACTTCATGAATAAAGATACATATAAACTTAACCATCCCGTTTGAACCGGTTTAGGGATGATTCCAGCAAAATGGTGAAAGATGTGCTTAAAGTTTATCTGTCTGAGTAAATGAACCGAACTTCCTAGTCGTAGCTTCAAAAAGTATATTAACATTTCACCCATATTTAACCTGGTTAGGGGTAGATTTTCAAAAAAATTGTTATTCACGTTTTAATTAACTTCTTTTTCTTAGTTTATGTACCTTGTTTCATCAAAACCACAAACTACATAAATAAAGAAATTTTTAATACAAACTTTACCACCCCGCTTAGGCATGTCGGAGGATGATTTAAAAAAATTTGAAATACATATCTATAATTTCATTGATTAAGCACGTATATCAACCACATTTCATCATTGTAGCTCAAAAATAATAATCTTCACTTTCCACCCTGTTTAACCCTGTTAAGGGATAATTTTTAAAATTGTAAATCACGTTTTAATTATCTTCTTTTACCAAGTTTCATTATAGCCACGAAACTTCATAAACAAAGATTTCTACACAAACTTAACCACCCCGCTTAGGCTTGATAGGGGATGGTTTTCAAAAAAATGGTTAAATACATATCTTAAATTTCATTGGCTAAGCACGTGTACCACATTTTATCTCTGTAGTAAAAAAATAATAATCTTCACTTTCCACCCTGTTTAACCCTTTTAAGGGACGATTTTCCAAAATTGTAAATCACGTTCTAATAATGTTTAAAAGGTGTGTGTACCAAGTTTCATCGCTATAAACAAAGATTTTTCTATGTAAACTTTACCACCTCGTTTAACCCTGTTAGGGGTTAATTTTTGAAAAATGCTGAAACTTACTTTTAAACTTGATCAAACTTAATTTATTTACCCTTTTTCTTTATTGTAGCTACAGTGTCGTATTAATAAAAAATCGTACACCATACAAACTTTGCGGCCCTATTTAATAACCTTAGGGGTTGATTTTTGAAAAGTTACTGAAAACATATTTTTATATTCTTATGTTTAGTCAATTTACTAAGTTTCATAACTTTACTAAAAAAACCTACACCATGGAAACTTTGCGACCCCAATAAATGAAATTAGGGGTCGAATTTCAAAAAATGCCGAAAACAAGTTCTTAGCATTCACATGCTTAATGCTCACACAAAATTTGATAACTACTGGTCAAGAAACAATCACCGTAGCATACATTATAGTTTCCGCATTCCAATCTAAAAAACCACCCTAACCCCCCCTTAACGGTTGATTTTCAAAAAACTGTGATATATGTGTTCTTTTATTTCTTTTGCATAGTATATTGCCAAAGTTTCGTGATCGTGCGACAAAAGATTTTTTTTCCCCATACATCCTTTATGACCCTATTTGACCCACTTAAAGGTCAAATTTCGAAAAATCCGTTCTTAAATGACGCCTTCACTACTTGTAGAATACGTGGTCCAAATTTCAGGTTTCTATGTTAAGCGGTTTTGGCTGTGCGATGATTGTAGAAAAAAACCCTGTTCTTTTATTATATAGATATTTGTTCTTTAATTGTTTGGTTGTCAAATAAATGTCTTTCTTTCTAATGGTAGTTGTAAAATATATAGTGTTAAAACAAAACAAAAACATGAGAAAATTACCTTCATAAAACTTTTATTAGTTTTTACTTCTACATATTTTTTAAAAATAAATTAAAAACAATACAAGAAAATGATATCGTCGTAGATGTACAATGCCTGCATGTACAGCCTTATAGTCAAAGCTGTAATTCATCCAACGCGGGAGTTTTTAACCGACTTCAAAAAGGAGGAGGTTCTCTGTATAATTGTATGTTTTTTAATAATAATTATTATTATTTTATGTTTGTTACCTCAGAACTCCGTCATTTATAAACCGATTTGGAAAATTCTTTTTGCGTTGGGTTCAGTATAGCTACAAAATGGTCTCATATAAATTTCATCAATATGTGACTTTGGACTTCGAAGATACATTGAAGACGGTTTTTGTTTTTTTCTAAAAATTAATTATTAATTGATATAATAAACACAAATCAACCAAGTGTAAGTCTCGTGATCAAACGAAAAACCTGCAAACCTGCAAAGATTAACTTGATGCCGAAAAGAGAAACCAACAAAGCTACGGCCTGAAACAGGAGGCTTATTCACAACGACAATCCATACATCATTCAGTGGCTCTGTAGTGGTTGTTTTAGGCTCTATAATGGTTGTTGCGGATTCGATTCTCGTGACGGGACAAATGTTTGTGCACAGAAAAAAAGCTCAAGCATTTGTTTCTTGTCGGAGTGATTTGGGACCGTGGTCCTCATAGTTCCTGATAGATACAGGGAATCCTAGTAGGAGCCAGGATCTATGTATGTGATCGTTGCGCGTATATATTTATTATTATTATTTATACATTGCTCTCTTTTATTTTCGCCACTCTCATTCGTTCACAATAAGAATGAGACAGAAACATACGTATCATAATAGGTCTCTGGTACTTGGTAACTTTACTATTCGCCAGGGTTCCACAAAAGACGTCACACCTGCGGAACTTGAGCGAAGTTCCAGTGTGACGCTCCAAATACAGTGAATAAGAAACCATATAATTGCAGCAAACACGTTTATATAAGCACATAGCAAGCTTTTTGCTGCAAGGGTAGACATGAATTACCAGTAAGTTAGTTCCATTCAAGATACTATTGCCTATTTTGTAAGTCAATGGTGACAACAACTTGAGTACAATAACATAAAGATGTCTGGCTTTTATGAAATAATTTAATGATAAATGTAATAAGTTATAATAATTTAATGTAACAATTTTTCAATAATTTTAAATTTGAATGACCATTGACTTATAGTTAAGTGCAGATTCTGCACGCTCGCTCTAAAACGGTGAAGGAAAACATCGTGATGAAACCCGCTTACGCGCTTTGGAGTGGTAGGCTCTGGCCGTGGTTGTAATACCACCCACCGAACAAAGCCATGCCGTCAAGCGACCTAGTCGTGTTTCGGGATGATGTTCTTTGAACCATCAGGGAGACGGGTCTGAGCAGCCGCTCAACTGCCGTCTCTCTCTAGATCTATGTGCTCCATCTTAGGCCACATCATCGCTTCACATCAGGCGAGATATTGGCCAAACATAGATCTATTAAGCGTAAAAAAAAAAGTGTTTTTTAATATTTTTTTATAACCTTTTGTTTTATGTAGTTGAATGACGAGACGAGCTGGTCGTTTGCCTGATGGTAAGCAATGCGCCAGCCCATAACAATAACAGCACAACCCAGAACTTTATTTTGCAAAATCCAAATACACTCGAGAGCAATGAATCCGGGTCACTTAAAGAATCCTAAAAATGCTAGGTTAATGCAATAAATTGTATTTAATAGACAATGTAATACTCCTTAAATGAAGGTATTAAAACTTCTTAGTTATTGTAAAGTTATATCATAAAAAAATCAAATTTGAAAAAGGGCCACTTTCGAAGATGGAACTACGAAATTACAGCATTTGGTTTTGCTTTTGTTTGTAATCTGTCATTTATGTGGGTACATAAACCATGTTGATAGTGCTCTATATTCATTATTCAAGCTGAAATTATGTCGCTTACGCCTGAAGAATGCACCAGAATACTTACAATGCTGGAAACCGGCCGGAATCAGCGCGATACAGCCAGGACTGTCGGTGTGTCGCTGTCAACAGTACAAAGAGTTCTCCGACGTTACGAAGAAACTGGTTCTAACCTACGCAGACCAGGAACGGGCAGAACCAGGTGTACCACAGCACGAGAAGAACGATACTTGGTGAACACCATGCTTCGAAATCGCTTTCTCACAGGAACTGAACTCACCAATCAGTTTCGACGCCTCGGAGGAAGTAACCCAAGTGCATGGACAGTAAGACGTCGGCTTGCTGAATCTAACTTAAAACCCCTTAGACCTGCAAACGGCCCTAAACTGGAGCGTGGGCATCGTATTTCGAGACTAAGATATGCCCAGAGCCACGTAAATTGGAGTATTGAAGATTGGTCAAAAGTTATGTTCTCCGACGAATCAAAATTTATGCTCTACAAGCACGATGGAAGACACAGAGTGTATCGAAGACCAGGGGAAAGATTCAAGCAAGCATGCATCGAAGAAAAAGTAGCCTACTGTAGGGGTTTAAAATACTACATAAAGAAAACATAACTTGATAACATACAATAATGGTTTATTATCTCATCTCTCATCACATTTTCACAAAGAACAATAATAGAACTCCTCTCATCAATTTAATTTACATTCGTATCATCATTTAGTATCGTTAGATACTAACTTTAGATCGCTCTAGCAGGAACTGTGCCACTGAATAGTATAAGTTTCTCAATTTATAAAAGAAAACCCGTTGATCGCACTTACCGCAATCTGGCCAGCATCGCCATCTTTTCTCTTCTGTCACAGAAAAAAACATGGCGGGTGGCTCGGACCAATCATCGCGGTGTGTCAACGTAAATGTCAAATATGACGTTTAAATCATACCATGACATTAGAGGTCAGACTAAAGAGTTATATTGCTAACCAGTACAGTTTCCTAACAGCTCGGCCATCCTGCTAAAGCGAGTCCCTTCGCTGTAAGATACATAAATAACACATACACATTCTTGTGAATCAATAAAACAAACCAAAAGAACATAAAAAAAAATGTTACGTATGACTATTATAACAAATGTTAGTTTCATAGAAACACACTTACTTACAATAATACATTTCGGTAAATAATAACTGGCTGATTTTAAAACAAAATATTTACAAAATAAATACAAACGTTTGAGACACCAATTATTATGACCATTATACATTCCATATAATAAACGTTTGATCGAAATTCAAAACACATAATTTCAAAAGAAAACTATTCAAAAAATATATAATCATGTGATATACTCCTTAAATTAAATAACAATTATTAGATATAATTCACTATACATAATAATTTATATATTTATTCAAATTCAAATACAACTATCATCACAGGAATTTCCCAATTCAATAGTGTATGTCAACATTACAATTCATTTACATGTAACATAGTCAATTATATAATTAATTTACATCTACATTAGTCAAAGTTATTTGCCATTATAATTCATTTATATTTACAATAGTCATTAATTATTTTTATTTTAATTCATTTACATATACAAAACATAATTATTTTTACCATAACATATATCAAATAGTATTGCTGTTTGTAATAATATTTTTTTTATTCAAATTTAAAAACACCTAATTAAACATCGAATCCTATTATTATATTTCAAACTGTTAATTGCATTCCTTGCTTCATTTGTCGTTGCACCGATATATGACTTTTCCCTGTAGGTACTAGTCATTACAACAATACTGTATTAATTAAAAATAAATTAGGTATACCAAAAACATAGTACGTTAATTAGTCATCTTTACATTTAAAAAAAACAATATGATAATTGAAGAGTATAGTAACATTAGTAGTATATCAAAACATAGTACTACAGTAGACAGATATATCAACTGATGGTACAGATTCCAAATTACATAACGAATATTACGTATATCAAACAGAATTACACCAATTGTCCGTTACAAAAGTCATTTATACTCAACGGACGGCATTGAAATGTAAATAACATGTAAAATGTATTTCGAACCAATGATACGCACCCAATAAATTGTCATGATGTGGGTAATATTACAAGAATGTGATTCCAATTAAAGTCAATAATGCAATTACTTATTCCTAGATACGATTACTTATTCCTATACGAACCAAATAAATTAATTTTTATCATTCAATACACCACAAACTATTCTATTTATTATGACTGACATGCGATTCCACACTATATTTAATTTCAACTACGAGTGATCCCAATATATCTGTTGGTTAAAACCATCAATATTTACAGTTGACTTTCTGTTTACTGAATTTTTACATGTTGGGCGTCTAGCGCCATTCAAAAAGCCAAAATATATCTACCAAATAGGCACAAAAACTGCACCTTTAAGGTCACACATCATACAAATCAATTAAAGTACGTTAACAATTGTAACTTAAAATATTAAGACTTAAGGTAAGCATGTCTACCCATTTCTCTCCCATACCCAACTGAAGTCCGGGCCCAGAATAATGCAAATACCGACTCCACTAGTGCTTCGGAAATACGCCCGCTATATAAGACAACACCAAGAAAACTACAGCGCTATCTCTTCTTTTTTTTTTTTATCCCCCTAAACGTTTCAAAATACATCACTGAACAATGAGGCATACATTATAATGAACATAACACACTACGCAATGTCAAACCAGAAGCGCGATTGAGACGTCCCACAGTCATAGCATCAGCAACATGAAAACATTAGCAATTAATATGTAAATAGATATATAGATACAGTAGCTGTCAGAGTGATCAGACCAGACAAGTCCCCACAAGCAGCACCCGAGTATGGCCTGTGGACCAGCCATCACCTCCTCAACCATATTCAATTTCAATTTCAATCACCCATTGCGTTCCATATTACTATTACACAGTTGTTGCCAATAAATAAAGCTCACTATGGACCCAGTTGGGCACAGCAATTAGAAGAGAAAAAGAACACTAGTGAACACAATAATTATTGAACCATTACTATTATCAAATTATTGTTATTATTAAATTATTATTAGGTATTATTAAATTGTTATGATCATACACAAAGCTACAAAATTACAAATTAGTATCTAGTATTCGATGGAAGGGAGTGAGTGACCCGACACATAGATCTGCCGCAAGCAACGACATTTGAGTGACCATTACTGAAAAACCCAGTCACCTCCAACATTCAAACCAACTTTTACGTGTTTAATTTAATGAATGACCAAAGACATAATACATTTCACATGGCACCGCACGCAATATACACAACACAACACATGTTCGTTAACTGTTATCATCATGGAGCTTAGTGCAAACAGGTCATGCATTTTTGTGATTAACATAATATTCATTTATTGTATATTATCTTTTCTTCTTAAGATAAGATTTAACAAATGATTTGAATCTACACATTGGTAATTTATTAATGCCCTCACGTAATTTATTGCAAAAGTGTAAAACAGTATCCCATAAACGAACCATTAACTCATTGCAACGAATCTAGATAGATACAACTTATTGTTATGTCTATTGTTATAATTATGAAAGTCACTGATTTTATTTATTAAAGTAGCTATTGTTTTTGCGGGCATGCATTAATTTTTATTAATCTATTGACAAGCGACTGTAAGAATTGATCTCTTTAAAGCTTTCCCTAAAAGTCACTAGCTTTCATGTTATAAATGGAACGAATTGTTCTTTTTTTTTGTAACACAAATATGGTTTGTAATTCCGCAGCTTTACCCATAGTAGGTACTATGGAAGTAACTGAAATATACTAATATTAACATTTAAGTCAAAATATGGCTCAAAACTTTCAATGCGGCGCCACTTTACGTGCGCTTTTTGCGCATAAGAGATCATCAATTATATCACGTTTTATAGTTAAAACGATAAGTACCTAGACATTTCATGAGTTATTTCTTTGATTTTCCGTCGTTGTTAAGTATCTTTCTTCTCAGATTTACTAAATCGCCACGATCAAAGATTGGTCGATTACTACAGATCTGACATCCCTCCAAACCTCTATTAGTGCAGGTAGGTAGTATCTAAACTTTCATAAATTATTTCTCTGAGAATATTCTCAGGGTTGCCATTTGACTTATCAATCAATCAATCAATCAATCAAAAGTTCTTTATTCAATTTTGTCGTCACAGACGCACTTATGAACGTCAATTATTACAATGACTCTACCACAGTATCGGAAAAAGAAACACTACTCAGAAGATACGGCAAGAAACTGAGGGACATATTTTTTTTGAACTTTTGTTACAATATTTTATGTCTGTTTTTGACAATATTATTTATCTTGTATGCCCGTTAGCCACTTGGCAGAAGCGGAATGTTCCATGCATCTTTGTCTTCTATGTAATTACTAACTGCATAGTATGCTTTTTTCATTAGAATATTTTTCACACTCAATTTGAATCTACTTTCTGTAAGCTTCGTTATACATTTTGGAATTTTAGTGTAAAAACGTACACAATTGCCCATGAAGGACTTATTAGTTTTACTCAGTCTAAACCTAGGTACTGCAATTCTATCCTTATTTCTAGTGTTTATGTTGTGGTGGTCACTATTCACCTTGAATTGGTGCAGATTTTTACGAACATACATTATATTTTCATAAACTGCTATGTTTGTAAAAAGTCCAGAGGAAGAAATCGTAGTAACTGTCAGAATTTCCTAGTACGGGTACTAACGACTCTTCTAAGTATATATTAACACCGTATTTGTATAATTATATGATACCCTCATAAAGATGAAATTAATTGTTATGTATGTTTTTCGAAGTAGGTGACCTAAACCAAAATAAAGATCGGGTGGGCTCTAGATGATATAAACTTCGTTTTATGAACAGTGGTACCCAATCGTCCTAATTTATGTCATCGATTTTACAGATACAGCGGCGAGAATAGTTTTATTGAACCGCTCTAATCGAAACTAATCGAACTAGTACTTGCCACTAGCAATTTTGGTGTAGCAACTGCGTTTTCCATAATATATATATATATATATATATATATATATATATATATATATATACATACTTTACGAAAGTTATGTTATTTGTAGACGACCTCCCTTGATCGGTGTTCAACCACGTTGGCGCACCAAAGTAACTAATAAGGTCGCGAAACACTATTAAAGTAGTAGCAGTCTTAATATTTCTAATAACAGTGATAATAACTTTACATGCACGTACGTTTTCACAAAACGGCGCATCTTAGGGAAAACGACTGCACACTTCGCGTGACTGTATATTTGAAACTAAAGTGATTTACCAACATTTCGACAAAAGTATGTGATTTAGGTTCCTTTGTCATTCACGAAGCACATTATTACATAGTAGCATCTAAGTAAGTTCGATCAGAACATAATTGTTACTTTTCCAAAACCCGCTTTATCTGACTACTTACCAGGATATCAATTCCATAAAATATTGACGAAATAATGGTATGTCGTAGGATTAGGACTATTGGAGTCTACCGTACTACAATAGTCGAATGGTATTACCATCCTATTAAGATACTTCTACGAGTTGACTGCCATTGTTGGCAAAATATTGGTATTATGTTAAGTTGTAAGTAGCACAATATCTCTGTCATGTTGCAGTTGTATGGTTTTCGAAATCTTTCAGGTGTAGCCACAGTAACGCTATCAGAACACGAAAGATTTATTGTAGAATACTAATTCAGTTAAAATAGCTCGACAGCTACGTCACCTTGAGCGACAGCGTGTCGATAGCAAGCCATTGACTCGTGTTCGAAATAAATAGTGAACAAAGTACAGAAACTATCATAAAACTCTCAATTTTGATTATTTTCGTACAACTGATACGTAATAAGGTAGTTCAATAAAGAAAAAGACACAACGCTTAGGACTGAACTGGAAGTGTTGGTGAAAAAGTTTAATACCTATAGACATTTAAAACTCAGTGAATCGACACAAAGTGCAAACTTAATAAAAATCAAGGCGACAGAATATCTGAAAAGGTTGGTATTTTGAATCTTTTGTGCATCTCCAAAGAATAACGTCATCACAATTATGTATTTTGAATTGTAATAGAACAAGATAAATGAACTATGTATATCATCTCTTCACTTATAGCCAGAAATATGTGTTGATAAAGCTGGTGCTCAACTTAACTCTAACCAACGACTCTTTGTTTTAATAAACTAATCGTGTCTCGTTGTTCAGTTACCTGGCCCTAATGTTTGTCCTGCAATATCACGTTAATTGTTGTTAAAAGTTTATGTTGTACATAACAACTTAAACATTTACGTGCAAACAGCGCGTAGTAGTCAGCGGGATAAAGATGCTGTATTCTTAGCTATATTTAACAGAATCGAAGCCGGTCGCAAATAACACTTACTCATGATTAACTTTCCTTCTTTATGAACCACTGACGTAGATGCGATCAGTAAAGTCGGTATTATAGATTTAATTAATTTGTACTACAACAATTTCTTTAAGTGACAAAATGACGTCTTTCACACGCATACATAATTTACTGAATGTTTA
The DNA here is from genome assembly GCA_951640565.1 of Petrophora chlorosata. Taxonomy (NCBI): domain Eukaryota; kingdom Metazoa; phylum Arthropoda; class Insecta; order Lepidoptera; family Geometridae; genus Petrophora; species Petrophora chlorosata. Next base: position 12,547,985 of record OX621201.1, on the reverse strand, counting down.
TTTTCTTTTAAAAAAATACTATTTCATTAGACGTCTTTGTAAAAGTTACTCGAATCTTTCCTGTAAAAAAAGTTGACCAAATAAAACCGGACATTTGAGAACACTATGTCGTCAACTACAAATATTTTGATACATTCTCATGAAACTATATTTTATAATCAAGCTGCAGTAAGTTCGGCTTAATTTAAGAATTTGTCAATAACAGAATAAGTTTCACTATAATCCACCTGAAAACTACGTTTGATTATGGTCTCTAACTTATATCGTAACGGCGAAAGCTCTCTCGGAGAGTAAGAAACTCGTCCACATGTTTTGAGACCAAATCATGATCATCATACAATACACAATACACAAAACTTTCTTGTACACCAAACAAAAATAATCAGTAGGTACATGAAAACAACTTAAAAGTAAAGCACAATGGGTGGACTCATCAGATCATCGGATCATAGTGATGCTTTCCACTTTTCGCTAGAGCATAGGTACCACTGTACGAGCGAGCGTACATTTATGTTTTCTGCCAACTTAGCGGATTGCGCCTGCGAGCGCATCGCCTTACATTTTAACAATTTTACTTAATTAGTGTGAAATAAACCCACTCAACAAACAGACGTCTTTTTTACTTCGTAATATTCCGTCGCGTTCCTTACAAACAATCTCATATGCACGGTGTGGACACTACCGCCCGTACATATTGGTCCTTCGAACCGGATTACCTGAAATGAAATGAAATGAAATGAAATGAAATGAAATAAATTTATTTGTCTGAAACATGGGTACAGATAAAGATGTTGAGATTTGTTAGGTATAGGTTCATCATGTTCTACCTTTCGGTGTACAAATATTTATGATAATGATTAAATTCATTATGTCATAATTTAATTTAACACATGTGATTATTTATTAGTTATTGTCAGTACCTTAATAATGTCAAAATAAAATAAAAATACAGTTATGTCATGATCATGATACAATAATAATTATTAATAATACATTTAATATACCTTCACTTTACATTTAAAGAACTCATCAAGAGAGTAGAAGGAGAAGTGCAGTAACCAACTATGTAATTTTGTTTTAAATTTGTGAAGTGGCATATTTCTTATATCAATTGGGATATGGTTATATATTATGGTTATATACCTGGTCCTTATGTATCAGATTTGATGAACTTAATAAGCGAGAACGTAAAAAGTCAAAACGTCTACGCAACACTGGCTACGTCTTTTCGGTCTTGGTAAAATTTGCAAAGCATGCCTTAATGTTTTACGATAGGTTTTTAGAAATTTACGATTTTACGATTGATGCTGTGAAAACTTCGAACCCTTACGGCATTTTCTTGGTAACTCCACACTTGAACTGCTTGACGAATGTTTGCGGCTTTGCCTACTTCCCAAGCATTTAAATGATAGGTATAAATAAATAATGATTGCGGCTTTGCCCAACTCTCTAGCTCCCTTCCGCGTTATTTATATCTATCATAACGAAATGAAAAGTGACTGCGGCTTTGCCAACTCTTTGGCTCCCTTCCGCATCACTTATGATAAAAATATGAAAGTTATTGCGGCTTTGCCAACTCTCAGGCTCCCTTCCGCATCACTTATGATAAAAATATGAAAGTTATTGCGGCTTTACCATCTCTCTGGCTCCCTTCCGCATCACTTATGATAAAAATATGAAAGTTATTGCGGCTTTGCCAACTCTCAGGCTCCCTTCCGCATCACTTATGATAAAAATATGAAAGTTATTGCGGCTTTGCCATCTCTCTGGCTCCCTTCCGCATCACTTATGATATGCAGAGCGCTTGCGGCTTTGCCACCTATCATATCATAGGCTTTGGCTCCCTTCCGCTCCCTCGCTCATTTTATGCATCGGTCGTTGTTGAGTCTCACACTCACCGCTACCAGCTGTGCGCTCGACGAGGACCAGACGACTCTCGTCGATAGCATCAGTTCAACCAGTACTAGCCGCTGTGTCGTCGGCGTCACCACGAGTCTCCACAAATGGCGCCACGCGCCTTCCGCAACTGCAACACTTACAAACATTCACCTCGTTATAAAATATCATGTATATAAGCTGCCATTGACAGGCTACTGGTTGTGTTTACGTCCACCACTCATTAATACACGAGTGACTAATCGTTCTAGTAGTCACAATTAACTACTTTACCCATTATGTTACTACACAAATATGTGTTTTACAAGAATCACCTACATTTTGCACTCGATTAATAGTAAGATGACTATCACATCCTCAGATGCACTTACTTTGAGTTCTATTATTGCGCAATGTCTATGAGAAATCAATATTAAAATGAACTGAAGTAGTAATGCATGGGGTATATGAGGTATTCTATGGTATGAGAAAATAACACATGACGAACAGAAAACAAAAAAAAAAATATCTACATTATTTTGATGACGCATTGGTTGAGGTTGTGGGCGGGATAAACGAGTGATTTACAATAAAATACCCGTTTATCCCACTTCTGAAGTGTAGGGGTTTAAAATACTACATAAAGAAAACATAACTTGATAACATACAATAATGGTTTATTATCTCATCTCTCATCACATTTTCACAAAGAACAATAATAGAACTCCTCTCATCAATTTAATTTACATTCGTATCATCATTTAGTATCGTTAGATACTAACTTTAGATCGCTCTAGCAGGAACTGTGCCACTGAATAGTATAAGTTTCTCAATTTATAAAAGAAAACCCGTTGATCGCACTTACCGCAATCTGGCCAGCATCGCCATCTTTTCTCTTCTGTCACAGAAAAAAACATGGCGGGTGGCTCGGACCAATCATCGCGGTGTGTCAACGTAAATGTCAAATATGACGTTTAAATCATACCATGACATTAGAGGTCAGACTAAAGAGTTATATTGCTAACCAGTACAGTTTCCTAACACTACGGTGGTGGGTCTGTACTTGTGTGGGCCGGAATTTCTTCTGAAAGTCGCACAGAGCTGGTGATCATAGAAAACGGCTCTTTAACTAGCGTAAGATATGTGGAAGAAATCCTCAATGATCACGTTGGTCCATTTATGGTCAATTTAGGTGAGGATGCTATATTTATGCATGACAATGCCCGACCTCATACAGGTAGGATTGTGAATGACTACCTTCAAGAGATGAACATTACTCGTATGGAGTGGCCAGCGCGCAGCCCGGATATCAACCCGATCGAGCATGCTTGGGACGAGCTAGGCAGATGCGTAAAACAACGAAACCCTCCCCCAATCACGCTTCGTGAGCTCAAAATTGCTCTCACAGAGGAATGGGAGAATATTCCCCAAAATCGTATAAGGAACTTGGTGTACAGCATGCCAAACCGCGTAAACGCAGTAATGGAAGCACGAGGAGGCAATACGAAGTATTAAAATTCAAGAAAATCGTAATAAAGTTCAAAAATTTCATGTTTCCTATTTTTGTTTTAAGGAGAGATCAGCAGTTTTTTTCTTTATGTAATTTTGTGTTAATAAAATGTATGGTGACTCATATTTTTTTTACTTTCATTTAAGGAGTATTACATTGTCTATTAAATACAATTTATTGCATTAACCTATCATTTTTAGTTTCCGAGATTTTTAACATTCTTTAAGTGACCCGGATTCATTGCTCTCGAGTGTAAATTTAGAACTATATAAAACTAAAAATGTATATACAAATTAAATTATAATATACCTAGTAGGTATGTACATACCTATAAAATAATATAATATTTAAAGATATGCACGTCTGCTTGCACACTGCAAGCAAACTGTGCATTTTACTAATTTTAAGATATTAATTTAAGTATTCTAGCAAATAAACAATTTGATTGATTGGATTTTACCAATCAATCAAATTGTTAATTTGCTAGTCAAAGTTAAATATCATTTATTAAATAGGCACAAAAATGAACTTTTAAACGTCATAAAAAATATGTTAAAAATTATTACTTAAGTAACTTTGAAAAAGAAAGTAAGCTTGTCTACCCATTTCTTTCCTATACTCAATTGAAGTCCAGGCTCAGAAAAGGAATGCGATAACTGACTCTACCAGTGCAGTGCTTCGGAAATACACCCTAGCTAGAGAAGATAGCACCAAGATACTTAGTGGGGATGTGTCTTTTTAACTCTTTTAAACTGTCTCAAAATATAACAATTAATAATGATGTATAAATTAAAATGAAGAAAATGTCTAAATTAAAAAACTATTCTTTCCTCGGCCATTCAAGGTTCATACACCATGTCCCAAGGTGTGTAGTGACGTCACAGAGCACGATGCATTTCACGTGGACGTCGACAAAGCTCGCTCGCTGCCGGAAGCCGCGGTAGAGGCAGGAAGCGACTGAGGTGGGGACACTGTTTAAACCGACATGTAACTAATGTTACAGACTTTAGACAACAAAGAAGGCTCAGTATGACATCTCAGGAAGTAAAATATGCCGTGAAGTGATAATAGAACACATCACAGTACACCAAGTTTAACTGAAAGATAATGCTTTCTCAAGGCGAACTCGATGCTAGAAAAAAAATTAATCGAGTCCCACTAGTTCTGTTCAAAGACCTAAAGCACCTTCATATAAAATTTCATCCTTAAAATCCGTTCAATAAATCAAGTAAATCTAAATGGTAACAAACACATATACACTCACACACCTTTCTCTCTCACACACACTTTCGCATTTAAATATTAGAGGAATTTTATTAGACAGCCTCTGTGGTGTAGTGGTTAGGCAGGTTGGCTCAAATACATACATCACTGACGTTGCGGCTTCGATTCCCGCGACGGGACAAATGTTTGTGCACAGAAAAAAAAGCGCAAGCATTTGTTTCGTGTCTGGGTGTTGTGAGACCATGATCCTCGTAGTTCCTGGTTTCCTAGATACAGATAATCTTAGTTAGGGGCGAGGATCTATGTATGTGATCGTTGGGCGTATTTTTTTCAACCGACTTAAAAATAGGAGGAGCTTCTCAAGTCGACGGTATGTTTTATTTTTTATTTTATTGTGTTTGTTACGCGATTTCTTGTCGAAGTGATGTGGGACCGTGGTCCTCATAGTTCCTGATAGATACAGGGAATCCTAGTAGGAGCCAAGATCTACATATGTATGTGATCGTTGCGAATTTGAATGAGTTGGAATGCGATAACTGACTCTACCAGTGCAGTGCTTCGGAAATACACCTTAGCTAGAGAAGATAGCACCAAGATACTTAGTGGGGATGTGTCTTTTTAACTCTTTTAAACTGTCTCAAAATATAACAATTAATAATGATGTATAAATTAAAATGAAGAAAATGTCTAAATTAAAAAACTATTCTTTCCTCGGCCATTCAAGGTTCATACACCATGTCCCAAGGTGTGTAGTGACGTCACAGAGCACGATGCATTCCACGTGGACGTCGACAAAGCTCGCTCGCTGCCGGAAGCCGCGGTAGAGGCAGGAAGCGACTGAGGTGGGGACACTGTTTAAACCGACATGTAACTAATGTTACAGACTTTAGACAACAAAGAAGGCTCAGTATGACATCTCAGGAAGTAAAATATGCCGTGAAGTGATAATAGAACACATCACAGTACACCAAGTTTAACTGAAAGATAATGCTTTCTCAAGGCGAACTCGATGCTAGAAAAAAAATTAATCGAGTCCCACTAGTTCTGTTCAAAGACCTAAAGCACCTTCATATAAAATTTCATCCTTAAAATCCGTTCAATAAATCAAGTAAATCTAAATGGTAACAAACACATAGGTATACACTCACACACCTTTCTCTCTCACACACACTTTCGCATTTAAATATTAGAGGAATTTTATTAGACAGCCTCTGTGGTGTAGTGGTTAGGCAGGTTGGCTCAAATCACATACATCACTGACGTTGCGGCTTCGATTCCCGCGACGGGACAAATGTTTGTGCACAGAAAAAAAAGCGCAAGCATTTGTTTCGTGTCTGGGTGTTGTGAGACCATGATCCTCGTAGTTCCTGGTTTCCTAGATACAGATAATCTTAGTTAGGGGCGAGGATCTATGTATGTGATCGTTGGGCGTATTTTTTTCAACCGACTTAAAAATAGGAGGAGCTTCTCAAGTCGACGGTATGTTTTATTTTTTATTTTATTGTGTTTGTTACGCGATTTCTTCGCCAATTATGAATTGATTTTAATGATTATTTTTTGTTTGGTAGGTCATACTTCAGAGGTGGCCCCTATTTAAATTTTATCGAAATTAATTCAGTACTTTTTGAAACAAATATCAAAAACAAAAAATGTAAGTTTAGTCTTGAAGTCGGTTCTTTTTTTTTCTAAAACTTAATTATTTGTGCATTTGTTACAGTACTGTGTAAATGCATCCTGATTCTCACAATTTAATTTAGCGGAACAGAGCCGTCGCGATAGATACCGCAACGTCCGCTCGCTCCGGCAGCCGGCAGCTTCCAAACTACGCCGTGTGCTACAACGCTACGCCGTAGCGGCGTAGAGGTATGGTATGTGTCTACGAACGTGTATGAGCCATAATCCACCACGCTGGCACAGTGCGGGTTGGTTGATATCACATGCCCTTGAATTTTCTTAAATTAATTCCTGGACATGCCGGTTTCCTCACGATGTTGTCCTTCACTGTTTTTAGAGCGAGTGTTAAATCTGCACATAATTGGAGGAGGAGTGTTATAAGTTTGACCACTGTGTGTGTCTGTCTGTAGCACCGTAATAAAACAGGTTTTCTAACGGTGGTACTTAGACTTTATCAAAACTGGTTCAGCTGTTTTTTATGTTGGGGTTTTTTTAATTTTAGTTTACTGTAATTCGCTTGGTAATGGTATATTGAAAAGCGCCTAATTTTTGATACTTGTCAAATTTTTTTGGGGCGTGTTCATCCATATCTTTGTCCCACTATATTGTCAATGGCTTCACGACTTCTATCTATCTATCTATACTACTATTATAAATGGAAATTTAAATGGAACTGAGCCAATTCTGTACATTGAAGATATTTTTGAATAACCAACTGGGTTCGACTATTTAGAGGGTCAGAAGACGAATCCACGATTTTTAGAATTTTTGTCTGTTTGTTTGTTTGTGTGTTATCTATGTACTCAAACTGCTGAACAGATTTTAATGCAGTTATCAGAGTTTGGTAGCATTAGTCCCAACTTTGATTATAGAATATGTTACATCAAAATCGGTAGGGTGACTACAAACATACAGCTTGATCTCTTCGTAGTACGCGCTCTCATATACTGCGGATGTCTCGCTAAGATGGTTTACAAACGTAAAAAACGAATAAGGGCTTCCTCTGTCATTCACGCGGACCAAGTCGCAGAAAAAAGGTAGTATGTTAATATAAGTCTAAAAGCCTTGAGATGAGCGACCCTTCACACAAACAAGCTTGGATTACGGTCATCAAACACGAGGTCGAGGCATGTAGCACCTGCAAATTGACTTCCTAAAATCGTCGCTACCAGGCTGTCCAGAAACACGACCGACATAGCCAGCTTTGAGCTTTATTACACTGACTGTACAAACAATGAGGCGTATTTTTATTCTAGAACCCCGCGATTTCCCGGGATAAAAGTAGCCAATGTTTTTTCAGGATCTAAAGAACCTACACACAAAATTTCTCGTGTCTCGAAACTCGTATTCTAAAATGACTTGGATTTTCGAAGTTCATCTTTCACGTCTAAGCTGAATAAAAAAACAATTGAAAGTCTAATGTACATTTTTGAAAAGAAGAACCTCATAGGTATCATGTGAAAAAAGTTTCACACGAAAATCTCACACCATGAAGGTTTTATATCAATTAAAAATGTATACATATATGTGTACATATATATACATTTAACGTGTGTATAATATATATATATATATATATAATACACAACGGCAATTTCATTTATTTATTTTTATTGTGACAAAAACGATTTAAAACCAATTATATTTATCACACAAAAAAATTAATACATGTAATTACAAAATATAATTAATGTAATAAAAATGTCAATAGTATATACAATAATATGAATGTCAGCAATATTTATAATGTCATTAATCGCTATCTTCACTACTATCAGAGTGACCAGAATTGGTCTATTGGTCACTCAAACTTTCATAATATGACAATAATGCAGGCACAATGGATGACCACTTGTCAAAAGAAATGTCAAATTCAGTGTTGGCGTCACGGAGTGCATTGAGGTGGTTCAGAGGCCGAACCAAAGGTGACATTGCTCGCGCCACCGTATGACCTCGATCGACGTGAAAAATGTTATGCTACCGTCGGTGACCACGCCTGCTTGCCGGGACCTCGAGTTCGCTTGGGACGGATAGCACACACAAAAGATTGTGCAGAAGTAGACAGTCAACCGATCCCTTTAGAACCTTGAGGCAAATGGTGAGTTGTGCAACCATTCTTCTCACTTCAAGCGAGTTATAACCAAAGTTCCTAAGTAAAAATTTAGTTGGGTACCGAAATGGATAATAACCATTGCGTTATTTATAAAGCGCCCTTAAGAACGCCTTTTGGACCTTTTCGAGCTTCCGGGCGTAGGTGACTTGGTGAGGGTTCCAGACAGCCGCCTCTGTTTCAAGTTTACTTCGAACTAAGGAGTTATACAAGGTTATGAGAACTTGCGGATTTTGGAAATCCTTCGCATTTCTTAACACGAAACCTAGGCGGGAGTAGGACTCTTTAGCGAGATTATCCATATGATCATGAAAGGTCAAACTGCGATCAAATGTAACTCCCAGGTCCTTAATACAATTTACTCTATTAATACATAGGCTGTTCAAATAATAATCCAAAATTGATGGGATTTCTTTTGCGGTCAAATGTCATAACGTTACATTTATTAGCATTGAATAACATTCTGTTTGTCAAGCTCCATTCATAAATAAGGTTAATGTCATTTTGTAAACTAAGGCAGTCACTTTGCGATTTTATATATTTTTATATATTTTTGCGATATTTTTTCATACTTTAACCCCTATTATTTCTACTAATATTATATCCTATCCTTTACTCTGTAGGTACTCCATATATCCTGTACTCATTATAAATGCAAAAGTTTGTGACGATGGATGGACGTTTGTTACTCAATCAAGCAAAAACTACTAAACGGATTTTGATGAAATTTGGCTAAACGGATTCTGATAAAACTTAGTATGGAGATAGCTTATACCCTGGATTAACGCATAGGCTACTTTTTATCCCGGGAAACTGCGAGTGAAACCTTGGGGTGTAGCTAGTAATAGAATATATAGTAGTACTACGTAAGTACGTCGTATAACTCCCAGTTATATCGCTAACTACAATCCCGCAAAACGGGATCACGCAATCCCGCGGGATCCCGCTGCTTTTATTTATCTGCTGGATCCCGCACCTTCAGAGAGCGGACCCGCGGATCCCGCAAATCAAAAATTTGGCGCTAAAAGTGCGTAAGTAGCGCGTAGTCGCGAGTAGCACGAGCTCGACGTTGCCGTTCCGCACAGAAATGAACAAAAATATAAAACTGTTGTTAGGAGTAAGGGTAAAATTAAACAAAAGTATTAAACTATGCTAAACTTTTGAAAATTAATCTAAGAAAACAGATTACTAATTACTTAAACTTAATTAACATAAAAGAAATAATGTATGTTGTAAGAAATAATGTAAGAAATGTTTAATAAAAGTTGGTTTTTACACAAAAATCTGTAGTTTCTATTTGATTTTATAACATAATTTTAAAGATGCGGGATCCCACGTGATCCCGCGCGGAATTAAATAAACCCGCATATCAATTCCGCGGGATTGAATGAGCTGCGAAATTGCAATCCCTACTTTCAAACGAGTACCTAATGTAAACAAGTCTGACGTCCGTCACTCACGCACGGCATAAACAAAGTGGTCGGGAGTTTAGCACCCTGTAAATTGACTTTCCAACCTGAGCCTTTAGAGTAGTTTTGGTAATATAGTCGTTCAGAACCTAGACCGACATAGGCCGCAATAAAGCAAAATGTTTCCATTTTAGAGATTGAATGGTTTGTAACTAGCCAAAAATTATAAATTGAAATGCAAATAAAAATGTCTTTCATGTTTAGAATGTATCGAGTCGATTCGCGCATACACATATTACCTTAGCTTATTATCATTATCATCGAGTTTGTCAAAAGTACTGCTTAGCATGCCTTGCGCTTATCGACAGCCTCTGTGGTGTAGTGGTTGGGCAGGTTGGCTCAAATCTCATATATCACTAAGGTTGCGGGTTCGATTCCCGCGAAGGGACAAATGTTTGTAAAACCAAAGCGCAAGCATTTGTTTCGTGTCTGGGTATTGTGGGACCATGGTCTTCATAGTTCCTGATTTCCTAGATACACGGAATCCTGGTTAGGGGCCAGGATCTATGTATGTGATCGTTGGCCATTATTTATTTATTATTATTACTAGCTGCGCCCCGCGGCTTCGCTCGCGTGGAAATTGACGTGTCGCAAGTCAGAAAAGTAGTCGGCTGCTCGGCTGCGCTGCGTATGATTATTTCCGAATCTATCATGATTCTGTATTTGCGAACTCGCTTCAATTGTTAAGCACGTGTTCGACGATTTGTTCTCGTATTTCCCGTGCCAAACATGGGTTGCCGTATAAAATATACGAAATTGCCTAAACAGGCATGCCCCATCACCGATTGTCTATTTTTTCGAACCATGGAATACAATTTTCCATATAAAGTTTGGAACTCTAATGCACACCCCCTACCTAATGGTAATTTTGTAAAATATAAAATACATAATTCATTATTTACTTTATAGTTTATTTAAGCCGAGGTTTTAGTGAAATAAAATTAAATCGAACCAAGAAATACAATTTTCCATAAAAACTTTAGAACTCATTTGCACCCCTTACAGAGGTAGTTTAGAAAATAAAGTGTTTTACTATTTATTTTGTAGTTTAATTGTACCGAGATTTGAGTGAATGAAAACATCATACACATAAACTTTTGCATTTATAATATTATTAGGATTAGGATTTAAACTGAGTTAGGTCTCTCGTGTGCGGCAGGCCGTCTGGGTAGGTACCACAGCTTTGCCAGTTATTCTGCCACCAAGCAGTAGTGCGCAAGCATTACTGCGTTCCGGTTTGAAAGGCATTGTGGCCAGCAAAATTACTGGGTATATGAGACTTAATATATGATGTCTCGGGGTGCAGCTCTCCGCAGTGACTTTAATGGTATTAAGTTTGTTTATTGTGGTCAGGCGTTGTGCTTGCCATCAGGCGAGCGGCGAAATTTTTTTTATGTATAACATTATGTATTATATCATATATTACATTATTTTTTACATTATGTATTATATTACATTTTGGAACCGAGTTTTGAGTGAATCGAACTAAAATGAAATACATACAAACCTTATAACTCCTTTGCACACTTTCTAAAGGTAGGTAGGTATAAAAAATATGTTTTATTACTTATTTTAAAGTTTGTTTGTACCAAGTATTGATTGAATCAGCCTAAAATAAAAATATATCATACAAACTTTACCACAGCTTTGCCAATTATTCTGTCGCCAAGCAATAGTGCGCAAGCGTTACTGTTCCAGTTTGAAGGACATTGTAGCCAGTTAAATCACTGGGCATATGAGACTTAATATCTGATGTCTCTACGCTACGCATTGCTTTTTATGGTATTCAGGTTCTAGGTGGCACTGCAATAATTGTTCTGGTGAAGCGTTGTGCTAGCCACCAAGCGAGCGGCGAAAAAAAGTTTTTGTATATTATATATTAGGTACATTATGTATTATATTATATATTACATAATACGTTCTATATTATATGATACCATATTATGATTAGGATTTAAACCAAGTTTTGAGTGAATTGAACCAAGCAATAAAATTTTCCGAAAAAAGTTTAGAACTTTATTGCACACCCCCTAGGGGTAGTATAAAAAAAATAAAAAATATGTGTTTCATTATTTAGTTTCAAGTTTATTTGTACCAAGTTCCGAATGAATAAAACTGAAATTAAAAAATAACCATACAAATTTTAAAACGCCCTTACACTTTCATTAGGGGTAGTTTCGAAAAAATAAAAAACACGTGTTTTAAAATTTATGTTAAAGTTTATTTGTTCTGAGTTGTGAGTGAATCGAACCATGGAATAAAGCATACACTGAAAAAAACCGTACAAACTTTAAAACTCTCATGCACCCTTCCTAGGGGTAGTTTTGAAAAAATAAAAAATACGTGTTTCATTATTTAGTGTAAAGTTTATTTGTACCGAGTTTTGAGCGAATTGAACCAAGGAATAAAAATGCTCCATACAAACTTTACCACCCTCTTTCACCCCCTTGGGGGTTGATTTTTAAAAATTAACATAGCCTATGTTTCAATTCAGTACTTATACTATCTTTATTCCAAATTTTATCAAAATCCGTTCAGTAGTTACGGTGATACCTGGTAACAAACATCACACACACAAACTTTCGCATTTATAATATTATATTAGGATTTATCACCCCGAAACATCAGATGTTAGGTTTCAATATATCCAGTAATTTCACTGGCTACAGTGCTCTTCAAACCGAAAGACAGTAATGCTTGCGCACTACTGCTTGGTCGCAGAATAACCGGAGAAGCGGTGGTCCTACCCAGACGGCCAAGTTCAGAAAAATTACGTTATTGCAAAAAAATATGGTACAACTTTTAGGTGGTAACTAAAAAACCTTTTGAATTTTGTGCGCACTTGTGAAGAATTTCTAAACCGAATACAGGTAGGTAAAAACGCTCGTGGGGTCGTAGGGAAACGTCGAGTGGAACATAAATACTAGGTACATACATATACGTACTACAATACAATACAATAATGCTTTATTGAATACCAAACACACAGGAAAAACAATAGTTAACAAAGTTAATAAACAGTGGGTACAATGGGCGGCCTAATCGCTATGCGCAATTTCTTACAAGTAACCTTTGGATGGACAGGAATTTTAAAAGAAATATTGCGGTCAGTGTGGTGTTATTATAAAACTCCAATTATACGTAAATGTGATATACTATTAAAAAATAAAACAAATATGTAACGCGGGGTTTCATATTGTTGCATTCGAACGCACCCATGAGTCGCAGCCATACCCTTTCACCCCGCGCACCTCCGCCCGCCAACGAGAGTGCATCTAGAGACGTTCGCCCGTGCGCCTCGCGCTAAACACGCGCCGGCTTTTATTATTGTTTTTCCCAAGTTTCCTTTGTGTTTACCTACTTGTAACTAATTATACAGTGTTTCGAATCGTGAAGGACCTATTTTATTCACAGCCAGACCCCTGAGAACAGTAGACAGCAAATACCGACCGCTACAGTGACGCCCAACTCGCGGCCACGATCGAAAACAGTTTTCTCCCGTTATAAACTAAAAGTAACACAAAGTGCCATATAACCTATCGTGCAATCAAACAGTGAACTTATTCCGATAGTGCATTCATTCGATAATAACAATATTAGTGAAAAAACAGTGAAAACAAAACACACGGGCAAGTCCATTTCAAAACCTCGCGAACTCAACGCAACGCGGAGCGGAACGGCAACACCGCGTTTTTGTGCGACGCGACGACGGCATGGAATTCATTGTACCTACGAGAGTACCTACGCGTTATCTATATATCTACGCACGAACTTTCGAGACACCAACTGACTGTGCGGCGAATTAACCCTGTGCTGTGAAGTTTTACACGGAGGAGACGCCTACTTACTACCGGTCAAATTGAAGAGTCGACGTGCGCCGTTAGATTTGTACCTACTTCAGTTCCTGCCCTGCGCGTTATCATTATCACCAACCGTGTCTGTTGCCGTCGCCGATCAAGCGCGCACCGCATAGGGTCATCATGCCGCCGAAACGACGAGTGGAGACGCAGACACAGGAGAGCACCGACGATTGCCAGTCTGATACCGAGAACGACCAGAACCGGACAGTGGTAGCATCTCCCACCATTGCCATGACGGAGGACATGCTGCAGTCCCTGGTCTCGAATATCACGAAGAGTCAGCTGGAGGCTAATCGAATACTGATCGAGAGCATACTATCCGGTAACAAGGACAAGTTACCGTGCACATCATCACCGGCACCCGAGGCGCAATCTAACTCGGGTAATTTTGCGAAGTGCACGGCCCGCTTCGAGGGCTCATCAAAGAATGCCGACGAACTCGAAGCTTTTATCGACGCCGTGGAGGTGTTCAAGGAGTGCATCAGCGTAAGCGACGAGCACGCTTTGCGGGGGCTGCCGATGTTGCTGGTCGGCGAGGCCGCCGTCTGGTGGCAAGGAGTCAAGTCCTCAGTCACGTCATGGAGCGACGCGCTACAACGACTACGCGGAATGTACGGAGCGCCGCGTCCCGCTTACAAAATATTTCGGGACATTTTCGCCGCGGAACAAAGTGTCGAACGTGCTGACGTCTTCATTTGTAAAGTGCGCGCTTTGTTAGCTAAGTTACCATATGTTATGCCGGAAGTGATGAAATTGGATATAGTGTACGGTTTATTAGATCGTAAGATACGAGAGCGGGTGTCTCGCGATGCGGTGGACGGGCTCGAACAGCTGATCACGAAGGTCAGGTTAGTCGAAGAGGCGTTGGCGGAGGTAAGTACGTCTTATTCTCTTAATAATGCTGCCGGTTCCTCTGATAACCGATCATGTGGCCGTTCAGATGCAACCCTATGTTTTAACCCTGCAAGCGCCAATGTTAACCCCTCGGACGATTTAGGTAATAATCGCGACACTTCCAGAACTTCTCGCGACACGACTAGTGTTGACAGTTCGCGCAATACTAACGTAAAACCATTGAGCTATAATAATAATAGTGATCAAGTGTATCATCAGGGGCACCAACGCGTCCGACCGAAGTGCGTTTATTGTAAACATTTTGGACACACGGTCGATGAGTGCCGTAATAAGTTAAAGAAAGACGATGTTTCGAGTAGGTCGGAGAATAGTTCGCAAATACGTTGCTACGGATGCGGTCAAGTGGAAGTCGTACGTTCCAAGTGCGATACATGTAATAATAATAGTACGCAAGTTCATAACCAGAAATCTGAATTTCACAGTGCACACTTGAGCGATAGCGACGATAAGCGTCCCTTGGTCGAGATCCAAGTAGTAGGTCGACAGGGTGTGGCGATTTTAGACACCGGCGCTACCCACTCTATCGCAAGCCCTATGTTATACCGCATACTTACCGACGCGGGCGTCAAGTTTAGAAGTACGTCGCGTACAGTGTTACTCGCCGACGGTTCGCAGCGAATACGCGACGCACTCGAGTGCGACATTGCTGTTAGACTGAAAGGACGCAATGTACTCACTAGGTTCTTATTTTTACCCGACGCGCAAACTCGAACCCTACTAGGTAGAGATTTTATTAGTAGAGCCGACATTCTGCTGGATTTACCGCGGAGTGCCTGGAGTTTTCGGAGTAACCAACTGCTATGGTATCCTTTTGTCACTCATTACGACTTACCTGCCTGCAGTGGGATGGAGCTGATGGAAGCTGATGTGTCGAAGCTAGTAGTGAGTGATGAAAGAGCGAACAAGTTGACGATAGGCAAGAGGGCTCAGTTAAATGCAATGCTTGTGACGAGGGCTGACCATTTCCCAGAAAAGGGACCGCCGACAGATGGCGCAGGGCATCGCGCCAATGTCGAAGCTCAGCAAAAACCACGTACTCTGACGACAGTTGGTAGCAGTCATTGCCTTAGAGCTGCACTAGTGCAGGGGGAGGGCCCCGATCAACGGTCATTAGCATACGCGAAGGCAAGGTATGATAACCGTTATACCGTAGATATACCGTCGAGAAGATCCGCAGGCATACGCGTCACCCAACCTAAAGGTCCGGGAATGAGGAAGACATTTAGGGATTTGGTGTCCACCCACGATCCGTTAAGGGGGAGGGATAGGCCGAACCGGGGATTTGTCATATCCGACGGCAGAGGCGAAGTGAGCTCGCTAACCTACGTCTTGGGTAGAGTAGGTATTGGGAATACGTTAGGTAGTTACCGCGCATCCCAAATGACCCCATCCGTAGGCTACGCTCAAGCGCCATTTAACGATAAACGTAGGCGAGATAAACCGCGTAAGTCAAACTGACCCAGACGCGAGGGCGCATGTCTAGGTCAGAGGGGGAGTATGTAACGCGGGGTTTCATATTGTTGCATTCGAACGCACCCATGAGTCGCAGCCATACCCTTTCACCCCGCGCACCTCCGCCCGCCAACGAGAGTGCATCTAGAGACGTTCGCCCGTGCGCCTCGCGCTAAACACGCGCCGGCTTTTATTATTGTTTTTCCCAAGTTTCCTTTGTGTTTACCTACTTGTAACTAATTATACAGTGTTTCGAATCGTGAAGGACCTATTTTATTCACAGCCAGACCCCTGAGAACAGTAGACAGCAAATACCGACCGCTACAAATATTAATAAATTAAATACCTTCTATTTTATTTTTTTACGCTTAATTGGTCCATGTTTGGCCACTATCTCGCCTGATGTGAAGCGATGATGTGGTCTAAGATGAAGCACATAGATCTAGAGAGAGACGGCAGTTGAGCGGCTGCTCAGACTCGTCTCCCCGATGGTTCACTGAACATCATCCCGAAACACGACTAGGTCGTTAGACGGCATGGCTTTGTTCGGTGGGTGGTATTACAACCACGCCCAGAGCCTACCACTCCAAAGCGCGTAAGCGGGTTTCATCACGATGTTTTCTTTCACCGTTTTAGAGCGAGCGAGCAAAATCTGCACTTAACTATAGTCATTGGTACTATAAATAAATAATATAAAATTAATACATATATATATACACTGTACTACTTTATTACGTCACTTTTATAACTTCTACGTAACAACAAATACTTTACGTAAAACCAATTTCAGGAATGAATTGTTTATATTAGGTAATTATTACTTTACTGCGTCGTCATCTTAACGGACAGTTCATAACTGTTACTTAATCTGTACTCTAACCCTTCAGGAGGCAATAATGTGTCAATCAATAGCCAATAATAGACAAGGTAGAATAAGCTTCTGAAGACGAGTAACGGAATTGGGATAGCAATACAATGCTTTGATGTTTACCGCTCTTTAATACGGTTATTATTTTATGTACCTAAATAATAGAAATCGGTTTCCTACTTGACGACAGAGAAAATCTTTTCGGTAATAGATAAGACTGGTACCTGGGCCCTGATTCTGTTATTTATTGAACTTTTCAAAACAAAATTGATAATAGTGACAGTTTTTGTAGTCTGCTCACTATTAAGTAAGATTCGGTTCGGCCTGTTGCAAACGTCACATGTTGCAAACCTACGTGCAATAAAAATTTAATTCAATCGATAAAATGCGATCACGAAACATTTTATGCTTCGATTTCAATGTGCTTCTATCGATCGATTCTATCTATTTATTTATTTAATTTTACTGTGTAATACGGCTCCTTTGTCTATAGTTCGGTATCGATGTAAACTTTGTTTGTCAAAACTTATTTTAATTTCAATGGAGCTTTCGTTGACGTTTGATTGCAACGAATGGGTTACGTGATCACAAAAACATAATTGAAACTGGTTTCTTATTGAAATTGATTGACATAAAAGATACATGATCGCCCTGCAGATGTTCATAAGCGACGGCGATCGCTCCCAATCTATTTTACCTTCGCAGGATTTTTTTCTACATACATTTATTGCTATACATTACCTTTTTGACAAAAGAGCATTGATAACATCAATGCTCTTTTATAATAAAAAGAAATGCGCTCCCTTTGTTTGATTTTTCTTGTTAATCTTCCTCATTATCGAGCCAACGACTCGTTTAATCATCCTCGCTATTATAATGTTTCCTCCTGGCTGATTAAGTAAATAAATATATGAAAATATTTACTGTAAATAAAACTTAACTAATAAAAAATTGAACTTTGAACTCACAAGTCTCGAAGGTACAAGACCTACAAATCCTATTTGTCCTACTAGATATTGGTAGGATGGATATTTTTTACTCAATCAATGATAGGTACGTTCAGAATTATTAACGCAATTTAGTACCTTTTAGATAATATGTGTTTGAATCAAAAAGTCTAAAAGTTACTACAAATTTAAATTGGGTACGTAGAGGTATGTTCTTCTTAGCTTCCAAGTACCTATTGACTAAGACTCATTGCAATTTTCGTTACAAACGGGAAAGACGGCCATGAGAATGTTGGTAGGTAAAAAAATAATCATAAATCATAAATCTTTTTTTTTATAAGTTCTTTTGGAGATCTGCAAAAGAAAAACGTGTCATAGAACATTAATTCATATTTATTGGCTATTTATGTTATTTGTTTTATCGATATTTAAACAATCATTCATTTATTTATATCTTAAATAAAAATTTAAAATATATCTTATTCTATAGACTACCTAATTAATCAAATAACCCATCATTTATTAACATAAAGTAAGTAACACTTAACACAAGGTAAGTATTGAATCCATAGGCTACCGAACTAGTCGAAAATGTGTTTCATTAGCCAGGTATATGATAGTTTTTGAAAGGGGTAACTTGTAACACATTATACATAACAGTAATACATACAGAATTGCCACTCACCCCCTCCCACCGATACGACTTACGTCCCCACGCCAGAATTTCGATGGACATTTCAGAGGCATAGTCATACATCAAACGTCAAACGTCAGACCGATTTGCATAATACATTTTATCGAGAGTGGCCGGGGGTGCATTGTCTGGAATTGTCTGAAAACTAATGATAACTAGTAAGTCACATTTAGGTAGGTTTCTACTGGTGGTAGGTTTCTCGTATGCGAGAGGCCGTCTGGGTAGGTACCACCGCTTTGCCAGTTATTCAGCCGCCAAGCAGTAGTGCGCAAGCATTACTGTGTTCCGGTTTGAAGGGCATTGTAGCCAGCGAAATTACTGGGCATTAGAAGACTCAACAGCTAATTGTCTTAGGGTGACGAGCGCAGTGCAGCGCCGCGCAGGATTTTGCAAAACAGTGTTCTAGGTGGCGCTGTTATTGTTATGGGCTGGCGTATTGCTTAACCTCAGGCAAACGACCAGCTCGTCTCGTCACTCAGTTACATAAAAAAAAAACTTGTAAGTCACATTTATATAATATCTACAGTCATAAATTTTTCCAATTATATCTGAAGTAGGCATAGACAATAATTCATTTTATAACAAAAAAACCGACTTCAATGTTGATGTATCTTTGAAGTCCAAGGTCGAATATCGATGAAATTTATATGGGACCACATTGTAGCTATACTGAACCCAACCCAATAATTTTCCAAATCGATTTATAAATGACGGAGCTCTGAGGTAACAAAAAATCGTGTTGAGAACCTCCTCCTTTTATTAAGTCGGTAAATACTAAGCAAAACATGTTTTCAAAATCCAAAATAATTAATTTATTCTGCAAGTAGGTAAGTAACAGTGAAATACCTATCAAAACCATATCAACGGAGCGTGCGTTTGAAATTTAATAATTTGTGGTTATGAATATTGGTTTAGGTACTTCAGTAATGCAAACAATTATTTCCAAACACTAAACGATTGTCTCGAATATACACCTATCGTATGATCCCAGTGGTTGTGGTTATCGGATTCGGTTTAAGCATTATCAGTATCGGAAAACATCGACAATCTGAAATAAAAAGTGCTGAGTTATGTTCCGTAACGGCCCCGGGCCGGTTCCGTCCCCTGGGGGTAGATACGGTTTTTCACAGAATTGCGGTACCGATATTCGAATTAATTGCTCCGAAAAAGTCTGAAAACGATAGTCCCACTGGACGAGAAATGCTAACACCTACCCTGAATTTCAGGATGCTGGAAAAATATTTGAAATGCTGATTTAAGTTTTTTATCGACGTTCGCGAACCTGAAAACAGAACTGTTATTTTATAGGTTTTATATCTTATCAAGGTAATGAAATGCTTAGCAATTTCAAAATTGTGTTGTTATATCCTAAAAATATTTCAGTTTTCTGGTTTTTTAGCAATACCCAATCAAGAATTCAATTTAACCTAAAAATACGTATTTTTATCGCATAAAGATTTTGGATAATATTTTGCCTGATGTGAAGCGTCGATGTGGCTGATAATGGAGCACAAGGAGAAGGAAGATGGCAGTTAAGCGACTACTCAAATCCGTCTCTCTGATGGTTCACCGAACACATCCCGAAATATTAGGTAGCTGGGATGATATTACAACTGTGGCCAGAGCCTAGCACTCCATAAATATGTTAGTGCTATGATGTTGTTGTACACCGCCGTCTACTTCTTTTTCCTATACTGTCCATCCAAAGGTTGTCTGGAAGAGATCGCTTCAAGCGATAAGACCACCTATTGTACTACCATAGTTAAGGACTGTGTCATTGTCTATTTCTTTAAATTGGTATACAATAAAGAGCTTTTGTATTTACATTTGTATGATAACAGAACTGTAGGTATATGTTCAATGCTTGTTTTATGTTTATTCGTACAAGTTTCAAGCGATTCTCCACTCGGAATATGTTTTTGACACAATGGATTCCATTCCACAAACAATATACGTATATGTAGAAAATATATAATATACTTAGCATCCCGCTTTTTCAGCGGCATGGCGAGTTTCTGAATTGTTAAAATTGAATATTTTTTCTCATTAATTGCCATTTGCGGTGGATCTTTTCATAGAGCAGGTACCTTCGACATGCAGATTAGTAAGCTGTTTACTAAGCTGTGGTTGATTTTTAATGTGTATCTTATAGACGTTTACCTAAGTGTTAGGAATAACTTATGAGGAGTCCTATTATACCATTACTTTAGTGGCCCATATTAACACCGATATAGTATAACACCTAGTGCTCACTTAGAACATAGGCGGGCCTTATTTACAAAACAAAGTGCTTTATTTTACACCCAATAAAAAAACACTAGGTACATAACAAACAATTTATAAACTAAACGTACTATGGACAGACTTATCGCAAAGAGCGATCTCTTCCAGTCAACTTTTGGACGGTGTTCAATTATTTACGGCGTTTTTAAATGGTAAAAATGTTAAACCCTTTCCTATCATGCGACGACGAACAAAACCGTGGTAAAAACTAATTGCTGTTTGTATGAGAATAAAAAAGCATCAAATGCAATTTTCTCTTTATTTAGTTTAAGAGTTCGCCCCAAATTCAGTGAAAACATGACAAACTGGAGCGGGGTAACATTTGCAACTCTCCTATATTAGGGTGCAGCGGCGGCTAGAGAGCCATTAATTCGAAATGCAGTCTCAATGACCTCTCGAGGACCTCTCGACCCGCGCGCTGAAGCCTGGAACGCCTGCAATGTTTAGATCACCACGATGAGATTTTTAACCTTTGCTGGTGCTATTTTCATTCATGCCTTCACTAAGTACTCAGTATCTGTCACCCACTGGTTTTTTTTTGTGAAGTTTTGGCTTGAATTTCATATACCCCTGAAGTTGCGGGTTCAATTCCCGCGACGGGAGAAATGTTTGTGCACAGAAAAAAATACGCAAGCATTTGCTTCGTTTTGGATGTTGCGGGACCATGATCCTACGACGATCATGGTCCTGGTTCCTGGTTCCCTAGATACAGGGAATCCTAGTTAGGGACCAGGATCTATGTATGTGATTCATATTTTTATTATATTAGTATTGCCAATTGAAATATTTGACATTGACATCAAAACATAGTTTATTATAGGTATTAAATATGTTCTAAGCGCGGAAAATAAGAATATATTTTCAAAAGTTCCTTTCGTTAAAGTATATTTTAAATCTTAAAAGAAACGTCTAGTGACAGTATAGTTAGAACTAGAGAGAGAAAATGAATTCAATAATAAGAGACATGCTACAATATTTTTGTGCCTTCAAAATCAACTAAACTAACATCCGCTCATTTTCACACACACGCCCTTACACACGCACATACCCAAAACATATCGTAGATCTACACATGTTCTCACATGGTAATTGGTAGAACTATCGCAGGGATTCCATGTGGAGCGCTCTTGGTACCCACTTCACAACTGAAACCAACGCGCTTGACTGTGGAGATGGTTCAGGGTATTAAAACGATGAATTTTAAAGAACTTATTCCGGGCTTTAAATTAATTAATCTTTAATAAAAAATATTGTTACAAAATTATTTTTACAAATATTGGAACAAAAGTTCTAAAAATATTGTAACAAAACTTCTAAAAAATGCCCCTCATTTAATTGAGTGTGAAAAATATTCTAATGAAAAAAGCATACTATACAGTTAACAATTACATAGAAGACAAATATGCATGGAACGTTCAGCTTCTGCCAAGTAGCCTGCTGCAAGAACTGGCACATAAGAAAAATAATATTGTCAAAAACAAACTTGTAACAAAAGTTCTAAAAAATATGCCCCTCAGTTTCTTGCCGTATCTTATGAGTAGTGGTTCTTTTTCCGATACGGTGGTAGAGTCATTGTAATAATCGACGTTCATAAGTGCGTCTGTGATGCCAATATCGAATAAAGAACTTTTGAACTTTGAACTTTAATAAAAGCATTTAAAAAAAAGTTTGTGCTATACTGGCAAGACGTTTAGACAAATTTGAGGGAAATCGGCCAGCATTACTGTCGTAAGTAACTAATATTTCTAAGCTATTACATAGCTTCTATCGCGGGCCTTGAGCGAGGAGACCGAATCCAGAAATTCCGTAACAAAAATAACCTAACACCCCCCCCCCCCTCCGAATGCTATGCAATAGCTTTACCGCGGCAGTCTCCGAGTGCCACACTTTTTTTTTTCATGAGACTACTTATATGTCGAAGACCAAGCTTATGACGAATAGCATGAAACGTAGGCTAGAAGTTGATGGCGAGGAGATTGCATACGTCCATGAGTACCTTTATCTAGGCCAATTAGTTTCCTTCCAGGCGAGACAAGATTTAGAAGTTGCAAGACGCACCGAAAACGCCTGGAGGAGCTATTGGTCTATGAAAAATCTCATGAAAGGTAACCTTCCTTTAACACTTAAAAGGAAACTAATGGACGTATGTATTCTCCCCATCCTCACCTACGGTGCTCAGACTTGGTCTTTGACAAAACATCAGAAGTCCGCACTCGGGGTTTGCCAGCGAGCTATGGAGCGTAGCATCTTAGGTTTCAAATTGTCGGACCGAATAAGAAACAGTGAGCTGCGCTCCAAAACCCAAATCGCCGACGTGGGACAAAAAGCTGCTAGCTTGAAATGGAACTGGGCTGGACACGTCTGCCGCATGTCGAACGAGATGTGGGCTAAACTTATCACTGAGTGGATCCCACATAACGTCAGACGACAACGCGGCAGGCCCAGACGGAGATGGCGGGATGAGCTGGACTCCTACTGGAAGGATTGGCCGCAAGGAGCATTGAACCGTGAGGAGTGGAAGGAGGGTAGGGAGGCCTTTGCCCTGCAGTGGGACGACCACGGCTGAAAATAAAATAAATAAAATAAATAAATAAACTTATAAAAACTTACGCCACAAAATTGATAAAAACAATTATTATTTTTTACTTAGGTTATTTCGTTAGACATTATTCAAAAATAACTAACCAAAATATAAATTATAAATCTAGCCGACTTATCTTTTGTATACATATCTAGGTATCACTTAAACAACAAAATGTCAGTAACTTAGTATCACAGTCCTACTAACCCAGAAAGGAGAATTTTCTCCTTTTTCTATATTTTACTCGTAGTAAGTCTATCCGTCTGGGTAGGTACCTACCACAGCTTTGCCATTTGTGCTGTTGCCAAGCAGTAGTATGCAAGCATTACTGTGTTCCGGTTTAAAGAGCATTGTAGCCAGCGAAATTACTGGGCATATATGAAACTTATTATCTAATGTCTCGGGCGCTTTATTGATACTTTTCAACAGAAAAACAAACCAAACAAAAGGCTAAATAATTTAAAAACTAAATAAACTGAACTAAAAGATGTAATGTCTCGGGTGATGAGCGCAATGCACGCAGTGCTTTTAATGGTAATTATTTAAATTCTGGGTGGCTCTGCAATTGTTGTGGACAGGCGTGGCGTAAAAGGCGAACAACTTGGTTGACGCATCACAGTTCCATAAATATTTTATGGACAATATTTTTCATTTCTCTGTACTAACCCATGCACAAGCGCAATACAGTATCTCCACTAAGGGAACTTCTGCGCCGTAACCCATGTTCAATCTCGTTAATTTTACGCCAACTGGGCTGAGCCGCACAATGCCTCGAGATAACATTCACGTAGTGTTTCCACTGGATGCGTCCAATACAAACTCCAATTATGATATCATTCAGTTTCAGTTCAGTCTAAAAGCTTTAGTCAAACTTTAAAGCTGAAAACAAAAGGGAATTTTAGGAACAGGAGGGGAAAGAGCTGCTTCATAGGGTAAGTATTTAGTTGATTGATTGATTGATAACGCTTTATTGTACACCAAAAACATAACAAGAACAAATAAAAATAAAACTTAAAAATGTGATTAGTAAAATAGGCGGTCTTATCGCTAATAAGCGATCTCTTCCAGACAACCTTTGGATGGATAGGATTTGTGAAAAGACAAAAGACGTTATGTTAGTTTAGTTATGTTTGAAATACTTATGCTAAGCAATTGCGCACTACTGCTTGGCAGCAGATTAAAGCGGTGATGTTTTATGGTAAAGCAGTAGTGTTTAATTCATCACACTGCTCATATATCCCGGTAGATTATGATCCTCGTAATACATCCGGATCTTATTAAATCTCAGTAGGTAGATAATGCAAAGCTCTTAAGCTGTCAATCGCGTCTAAAGCTACACGGATAAAAGCCAACTTCAATTAGTGAGCCCCATTCTCCCGGCCTATTAGCTGGCTAGGGAAAACTCCTTTGAATTTAAGACTTTCAGAGCTTTATATTAAATATATAATATTAAAATGAAATAGCTGTTTATTAGCATTTTATCGCTTCTCAATGCTTTCACTGAAACCTGGGACCTAAGCACCTGAACATCGAAAGAAAAGCCACGTCTCTGTAAGAACATTATACCTACAGTTATTGTTATTGCTCTAAGAGATACTTAGCCATAAGTACGAATTCCCTGTTCATAATTATTTTGCAGCTGGCTCATTATTTGAAGGATGTTCAAAGTTCAAAATTTCTTTATTCGATTTTGGCATCACAGACGCATTTATGAAAGTCAATTATTATAATGACTTTACCACCGTATCGGAAAAAGAACCACTACCCAGAAGACACAGCAAGAAACTGAGGGCATTTGACTTTTTAGAACTTTTGTTACAATATGTTTGTTGTCGACAATATTATGTTTTTTTATGTGCTACTTAGCAAAAGCAGAATGTTTCATGCATTACTTATTAACTGTTGGAGTTTGCGAAAAGAGTAGTACCGATCCCTAGGCGTATTGGCGGCAGACATGGGGAGATCCGTCATCAGTAAAGGGCCGAGATGGTGCGTGCAGTGTTTCCGTATACTTTTCTCGACGAGGTGAAGAATATCCAGCTCCACCCCACCCAGAGGAAGGGTTCCTCTTCGGAGGACGAACGCCGTAGGGGCCGCGGAAGAATGCGAAAGCGGACCCGTACCAAAGCGGTTGAGGAACACCTACACAAGCACAACCGGCACATCAACCGACACAAGGCGGTTGAGGAACACCGTGAAATTTTAATCAGATGGAGATCTGGAATTTTCTATACTAAAGAAAGGCGTCCGTTCCGTGGGCTGTCTCTCAAATAATCGGCATTCCCGCAGACCGCAGATAATGATGACAGTAGTTCCACCACGTTGACCCAGGTTTTAGATTGGCATCTATAGAAGTCAAAATATCAACGAAATGCATGGCCTTAAAAGACATTTGATCTGTTAAAATGATGGAGCTTTCGAATCTTTCAACTACTTATTTCCAAATGTAATCAACACAAGACAAATAGCAGATCGTCTTCAATCATGTTAGATTGGTGTCAACCAGTCTGCCTAAATATTTGTCTTTTCGCCCTTGTCGTAGATCGTAGACGACTATTTGCCTATTTGTATGTACTTGTACTAACTGATGTGATAGGTACACTAGTCTTAAACGTTATGTTAACCTAGTTGATCTTGTAAACGATAACACCACTTGTATAAATTCTATATGGGTTTGTGTGATTAGTTTACGTCTACAAATAACGAAGAATCTACCAAAGAAAAGGTATTCTACATAATACATTTTTCAAGGACTAATAACTAGGACGCATTTTCTTCCAGGCAAACGCCTAAAGAAAACCCTCTCTATTTTATAAAGTAGCCTTCGATTTAAAGTCTTTAGAGGAGGTTCAATCGCGCTATCTATGGTTACGAATAAACTAGAGTAGAGTAGTAGAGTAGAGAATATAGAATGGATACCCCATTATCTGCTACTACAGTAATACATAATTAACTCTTCTATGTTATAATTGAGAACAGCAAAACAAAACTCGTATAGAATATTTGCCTCAGAAACCAGATAATATCCTTCATCGTACGGTTAGCTAAAAGTTACTGACTGACTGAATAGTCCGCCTGTTGTGATGTGACACGATCATACTGTGTTACAGGCATTGTAACAGGAGTTATATTGTACTGTTTATGTAATGAATACCCAGGTTGTACAGGCAGTTGTGATGTACAGTTATACGCCACAACATCACTGAAACACCCGCCAAAATAATACCTAGTGATGTTTCAGTTGGAATAGTAAATACCAAAGACACCAGCTAAATTTCTATTCATTGAAAACTGTGATCTACAATATGTAACAGGGTGACGCGGTCAATTAAGCCTCAGGAATTAAAATTTCTTGCTAGCACCACAAGTGTACCGTCAGGTAAGTTTACCACCAGGCTATCTTACATAGATTTAAATTAAAAAATAATTGTTTGTGACCAAATCGATCAGTCAGATAAGTGAAAAAAAGGGAAAAGGTCGCCAATAAGGGTCGGAACAGAACCCAAAATGGAAAATAATTAGCTACATACGATATACGTATCTATTACAGATAATACCTGCATTGTTCAATGCATTAACATCCGATTTATCTAAAAAAAAATTGAAAATGGACTAAGCAGATGGATACATATTTTCTTTATGAGGGACAGCCCCTGTCCCAGCAGTGGGAACGATATGGGTTGATGATAATGTTGATGACGCACATAGAGTACTTCCACAGGGCAGGGTATGGAACAGTTCAAAAGGTGAGTAATACTGCACGCAAGTGTAATACCCGACGGTGACCGCTTACCATCTAGGCGGGCCGTCAGCTTGTTTGCCGCTCTATTTTTATAAAAAAAATATATCATAGTCTATTCTAGTTACGAATACATTTACAAAACAGATAGTACATAATATTGTTCCTCGCCCCGGACTTCTGGCCTGCAGGAATAGTCTTCTGCCAGTACAGGGACCGTAGGCGAAAACAATTCCCTTTTGTGTAGTAGCTTTATAAAAATTGTTTTAATATTATAATATGTATGTTTGTCTGTAAGGTATATATTATATGGGTCTTATTTATCTAATCTAATAAACCAGTACCAATGGGCAACGTTAGTCACTAATGTCAGTAGTGTTTTTTTTAAGTTACCTGAATTAAAGAAGTATTATTGTCAGCCTCTGTGGTCTAGTGGTTGGGCAGGTTGGCTCATCTTATACACCACTGAGGTTGCGGGTTCGGTTCCCGGACGGGACAAATGTTTGTGCACAGAAAAAAAGCGCAAGCATTTGTTTCGTCTCTGGGTGTTGTGGGACCATGGTCTTCGTAGTTCCTGGTTTCTTAGATACAAGGAGTCCTAGTTAGGGGCCAGGATCTATGTATGTGATCGTTGGGCGAATTTATTTATCTAATATATAAAATTCTCGTGTCACAGTTTTCGTTGCCATACTCCTCCGAAACGGCTTTACCGATTTTTACCAAATTTTATATGCATATTCAGTAGGTCTGAGAATCGGCTACTATCTATTTTTCATACCCATAAGTGTATTTTTTTAAATTTATATGGCAAAACAACGTTTGCCGGGTCAGCTAGTTTATTATAAAATTGACTAGGTTTGGTTCAACTAGTAGTGAGGTTTGCATTGTATATGTATTTTGTGTTGTATAATGTCATAATTATTATAACAGTCGTCATTACCCGAGTGCTTCTCGGATGGAGAGCAGTCGAGTGCCATCGACGGACGACTGTCGACCCAGTTGTTGCTGAATTCGCGGGAGTATTGCTACTTGAGTCGCGTGATATAATATCTACTTTAAACCAGGGTTGTTATGTTTATATTTAGTTTTATTATAATTTGCTTTGGGTAAAAATTGTGTAAAGAGGTTGCTAATCACAGTGAAATAGTTCATATATGAAACTTTTTTTTTGGCGGGAAGCGAAGGTAATCGCTCCTATAACTGCCAGGGTCATAAAGTTAATCACTGACATGTTCGCTCCACAACCAGATCTATATTTAATGATAAGGCAAGTAGGGTTGGAAATGAACTTCTTGCTTACCTAAGTTTTGCCTTGTAATGTGTTAGTCTGTAAATTACTTGTGCTGTTTAAATATATAAATAAAATAAATGAGAAGCCGCATACAAAAATGAGTAGGTATTTAGGTACCTATAAAAACTCATTCAATTCCAGAAGCAGAAAGACATGCAGTACCTGTCATAATATTAGAATCTTATTATGAAAAACTTTAATAAAGATTTATACATGCTATTGGCTTAATGCACAAAACGTACGGAGCCGCGAATAAGGAAAAAGTTATATACTATAATTCTCAGCCAAATGGACTGTTATTTCTCCCTTTCAGAAAAAGATATATCCGGCATATCTCTTAAATAAATTAGAAACAAAAACACGGTAGCTATTTCGCTAGATGAATAACAATTTAACTCTAGCAGGAGCTCCTTCGAGAACCATTTGCATGAATTATTATGAATTATATGGAACGTACCAAGCCCATTATAATTATAAGTACGTTTATAGCCATTTATAATACAAACTAAGTTCTATCTCTAATGGAGAAAAAGTACATACCTATTATAAATCTATCTCATTTTTATTTTTATTTAACTTCATTATCTCGTCTATCAAGATCCGTTTGTTCTCACTAGTTCGATTTATTTGTTCGATCGTCGAACTAGTGAGATTTTTTTTCTCATTAGTTCGACCGTCAAACTAGAAAGAAAGAAAGAAAGAAAACAAAATACATTTATTCAAGACAGATACGCGCAAAATTACATTAAACGTCAAGTCAGTGGTCAAACGCCTGCCAATTCGCAATTTAAAAACGTCTATAATACTATACTACACATAAGAAACTAGACAGCATATTTTTTTCATTTGTTTGTTGTTCGACTGAAAAACTTATTTTAATCGAGAAACAAAATATAATATAATAAAATTAAAAAACCCTTTTTTTCTTTAAATAAAGTTCGCTTCATTATTTATTTAATAGTTTTGCACAAAAATGGTACTTACCCAGTCTTCCAGGTCTTGAAAGAAATATAGTGGGTGTGCAGCTACGTTTTGAGCAAAAATACCTTCATCATCATCATCATCATCAGCCCATCACGTTCCCACTGCTGGGACACGGGCCTTCTCTCGTAGAGAGAGAATGGGCCATTATCCACCACGCTGGCCCAATTGCGATATACTAAATAAATGACATCTAATTGCGTATTATTAATGAAGTTAGATCAAATTAATAATAGGTAATGATCAATTTAATGATGAAATGCGCTTACGTTTGACAAAAACTCACCTGATAGTAAGCGTAGTTGCGGTTTGAGGTGGAGCGCGTTTGCCCATGAGGTACCTATTCACTCGTGTCTTAAAGAGACCCGGATAGTAATTGAAAGGAAGGAAAGGTTTCAAAGAGTTGCAAATATTTAAAAGTATGGAAGTTACAGCGCGCAACATTTTAAAACTCGCTCATTTGTGCGAAAACTTCTGGCACTCATCACGTAGTTTCGAAATGACTGTAATAATGATTATTCACAAAGGGCAGTAAAATTTATATTCATCAACTAAAATATACGAGAATCGATACTCTCCCGGCCGCTGAAAATTATTATTTTTTCCATGGGCAAAGGATTTATGGCTATGATAATATCGGAAACGTTCGAACAAAGCATTTTTAATAGTTCCAGGGTACGGAAGATATTCCAATTGAGAATTCCCGTCACATACTGTCCCTTGAACATATAAATCATGTGTTTGAGATACGTAGGGGACACTCGGGGAGTAAGGGACTTCCCTATTGGAGATTACAAAAAAAAAATAGTTCAGTATCTCTATAAGTAGCTAAAAGGTATGATTGGTGGGAAACTATGTGAAAGTAAATTAATTTAATATTGTTTTATCTCTATCACACTAATATGATAAATGCGAAAGTTTGTATTTTAGTTTGTAGTAAGTGTGTTTGTTCCCTCTTCACGCCGCAATGGCTGAACGGATTTGAGTGAAATTCGACATGGAGATAACCTGGATTAACACATAGGCTATTTATCTCGGGAAACTGCGGGTGAAATCGCGGGGCGCAGCCAGTTTATCATAATTATATGAATATATAGTTACATTCTATACTAATATTAAACGAATGTTTACACAAAGGTAAAGTGGATTACTACTTATAGGTATAGAGTATTTTTTATCTCCGAAAAACAGAGCGGGTACTGGTGGTAGGTTTCTGGTATGCGAGAGGCCGTCTGGGTGGCAACCACCGCTTTGCCAGTTATTCAGCCGCCAAACAGTAGTGCGCAAGCATTACTGTGTTCCAGTTTAAAGGGCTTTGTAGCCAGCCAAATTACTGGGCATTATGAGACACAAAAGCTAATTGTCTCAGGGTGACGAGCGCAGTACAGCGCCGCGCAGGATTTTGCAAAACAAAATTCTGGGTGGTGCTGTTATTGTTATGGGCTGGCGTATTGCTTACCATCCGGCAAACGACCAGCTCGTCTCGTCATTCAGTAACATTAAAAAAGAACAGAGCTCTTCCCACGCGGACACAGTCGTAGGCATCAATACAATCCTTCAGGACTTACGGCTCATCGTACTTCATTTCAACATTATCAGCCTATTATGTTCCCACTGCTGGGACACGAGCCTTATTTTATAGAGCCATAATCCACCACGCTGTCCCAGTGCGGGTTGGTGGATGTCACATGTCCTAGAATTTTGAGGTTGTTGGACATGACCGTTTTCTCACGATGTTTTCCTTCGCCGTTTTTAGAGCGAGTATAAGGAAATTCAAAGGTGCGGGGCCAGCAGGATTCGAACTCCGGTGCGTTAGATCGGAAGTTTTTTTTTTTACGCTTAATAGATATATGTTTGGCCACTATCTCGCCTGATGTGAAGCGATGATGTGGCCTAAGATGGAGCACATAGATCTAGAGAGAGACGGCAGTAGAGCGGCTGCTCAGACCCGTCTCCCCGATGGTTCACCGAAGTCGCATAATTTCCCGCTGAGCCATACTCGCTCACATCGCATCTACATCCTCACTTATACAACTACAACTACAATAAAAGTAGGTATTACTTTTTTTTACACTTTATAGATCTATGTTTGGCCACTATCTCGCCTGATGTGAAGCGATGATGTGGCCTAAGATGGAGCACATAGATCTAGAGAGAGACGGCAGTAGAGCGGCTGCTCAGACCCGTCTCCCCGATGGTTCACCGAAGTCGCATAATTTCCCGCTGAGCCATACTCGCTCACATCGCATCTACATCCTCACTTATACAACTACAACTACAATAAAAGTAGGTATTACTTTTTTTTACACTTTATAGATCTATGTTTGGCCACTATCTCGCCTGATGTGAAGCGATGATGTGGCCTAAGATGGAGCACATAGATCTAGAGAGAGACGGCAGTAGAGCGGCTGCTCAGACCCGTCTCCCCGATGGTTCACCGAAGTCGCATAATTTCCCGCTGAGCCATACTCGCTCACATCGCATCTACATCCTCACTTATACAACTACAACTACAATAAAAGTAGGTATTACTTTTTTTTACACTTTATAGATCTATGTTTGGCCACTATCTCGCCTGATGTGAAGCGATGATGTGGCCTAAGATGGAGCACATAGATCTAGAGAGAGACGGCAGTAGAGCGGCTGCTCAGACCCGTCTCCCCGATGGTTCACCGAAGTCGCATAATTTCCCGCTGAGCCATACTCGCTCACATCGCATCTACATCCTCACTTATACAACTACAACTACAATAAAAGTAGGTATTACTTTTTTTTACACTTTATAGATCTATGTTTGGCCACTATCTCGCCTGATGTGAAGCGATGATGTGGCCTAAGATGGAGCTCATAGATCTAGAGAGAGGCTGCAGTTGAGCGGCAGCTCAGACCCGTCTCCTCAATGGTTCATCGAACATCACATCCGAACATACTTCAGCTCTCGAAGGCCCATACAAAGTTTCACTGGCGTTATTATCACTATGCAAACGGCAGAGATATGAAACTCTTTGACGACGTCGTAAACTCTGAGAGCATCGGCATCCGCATCGTAACTTTCCATTAAGCGTTATATCAGTAACTCTCAAGTCTTAACTTTTATGCTACCAAGTTATTTAAAGGAAATTCCTCGTTTTCATACCCATTTTACTACTACTCATGTGCTCTCAGCGATGATTCATTGGTATTCTTGTATATTTTAAGCACTTTTCATGCATTATGTTGTATGAACCTAGCTACCTAGCTTTTAATTCCTTTCTTTTTTTATTTTGCTTTTTTTATTTCCTCTCTATCCAAAGGTTGCCTGGAAGAGATCGCTTTTAGGAATAAGGCCGCTTATTGTAACACTTTCTTCAATCTTTTTTTATGTAGTGTCTTTAATTTAATGTTTTCAATAAACCGTTCATCTATCTATCTACCATTTTACATTCGTATAATCGTATAAATTTTAAGTTCGTACGTGCATATTATCTGGTCTCTATTACTCATCATCGTCATCAGCCTACATCAGTCCACGGCCGGACATTGGCCACTCCCATAGCACGCCACTGAGCCCGATCTTCGGCTTTCCTTCTCCATTCGCTAGTGTTGGTCTCTCGTACTGTTGTGGGTAATTCACTATTCGTCTTATCAAAATCCTGTCTACGACAAATCGGAGCCCTCTTGGAAAATCTTTCATCGCGTTGATACAATACTTATTCGTTTTTTTACTTTAATATCAAGCGATTTTTATCAAAATTTAGCAACATAAGAAATTAAGATGTGGAAACCGTCGTGAGTCGAAATATTCATTATACATATGAAACGGCCACACTCAGGTTATGATTATGTTGTAGTAACTCCGACCAGGTTTCGAACAATTAGGATGTCCTTTTTCCGGGAGTTTATGCCTTGGATTCGCGACGCAAAGCACATAACGTGAGTGTAGCCGTTTATATTTATAATGAACTTAAGAAATGTGTAGGTACCGATATTATTTTATAACGTTACCTTTCTTTTTGATGAATGAAAGTACATCTTGAGCTTTTGTTTAACGAAACGATGATGTTGTGGAATTCTATTTAAAAGCCAATGAAAACACTACGAAAAATGCTGTACTTCTTTAAAAATTCTATCGTCATAGTTGTATTTCAAATGAATGAAATTGATATGTGATTTTAACTGATATGTTGATTCTACAATTAAAAATACAGCTAAAAAAGATTTTTGTTGATAATTTTTTTTTAAGACGATCTTTTAACAAGTTCTTAATCGGAACAGCGAGCAGATAAAAATGAGCCCAAACACTAGAAGTTTACGATTATCCGTCAAGGAGTTCCATTGCCCACCTTCCGTCTCCATCATCAGATCAGCTGGCTGTCACCATAATATTGCATTGTCATCAGATTTTGACAAGTATGCAAAATTGCATCTCCGTAGGATAAGAGAAAGTGGTTCTGATTCAACTTGCCAGATTTGACCCAAACATTGAAAGTTAAATAAAAACTTGTAAAAATCATTATATTCGCTATAACTTTATGCTACTATTGCTATTTCTACATAACGAAAATAGTAGGTATGTAAGTAGAGTAATAAATATAAAACATAGTAAACAGTTTTTTAATAAAACCAGGGTATAAAAAACAATTCTTTATTATTCATAGACAAGAAAGTTAGGCTGGTAAAAGACTCACAAACTTATAATAAAGATTTTTTATAGACATTAAGAAAGGCAGAGCTCATATACGTTAGACAATATTTATACTAAACTAAAATAACACGAAAGTCCACATAATATATTCTAAAGTAATATTATAAATCCACTGAAAATATATTTTGTCATTTGTTTAACAAATTTATTGAAACACACAGATATTAAAAAACACAAACAAAACAAATTAATAATAGTAATAACTAATCTAATCTAATAAACCACTACCAGTGGGCAACGTTCCCAAAATGCTGGCAGCATTGCCACGTTGAATGGCAATGCTTATCCTTTGGCCAAAATATAGGCCAGCATTTCGGTCACGCGTTGCTTCGACAAGAAGTTTTGATACATCTTTGAAGACTGTATGCTGATAAATATTATAAAGAGGTGAAGTTTGTAGGAGGATATCTTTGGAACTACTTTTTCAGATTATGCAAATTATTTCATTGAGCTACATTATCCGAGTGACATAGGTTATATTTTTCAATACGAAGTCGCGGGCAAATTTCTTGTAACAGAAAGCTAGTAGTCGTCTCATTTCAATTGATAACTTTAAATAACGGAATACAGTAGTAATTGTTTCGATAGGTACCTCAAACAATTACAAAGTAAAAATTCAGTATGTATCTAAAATTCGCAAGGCGCTCCATAACTCGTGACGTCATAATATGTTACTACTGCCGTCGCGTCTATTGATATTGAGTAACGCTAGATAACTATACATTAGTTATCTAGCGCTCTTAACATAAAAATGCTCGTAACTTCAGTAAGTTATCAAAGGTTTTATCCAAAAATTCCAAATCTTGTGCTTAGTAAGAAATACTGAATCAGTAACATATAATTTTATAAAATAAACTGGTTTTTTTTGTAGGAGTCAAGCTCATGAATATAGATTTTCAAAATAAATTAACTGATACTAATTCTAATACTCAGTTTTTCTCTTTAATTAGTATTTACATTTTCTTCACTCTTGTTTCCTACCTATAAAATATAAATCGTTTAACATAAATGAGCCCTAAATACAACACGAATACAACTTGGCATCATCGATTTTAATTCATTACCAATTCGAATAGCTTTTACAAATATTTTAACAATATACAACAGAAGTTGTCGGAATAGGAGACCGAGATACACTTTTGAAATAATTTCACATTATTAACAAAGAAATGAGCGCAATGTCGATACTTTGGTCCCATCACAACATTGATAAACATTTTTTATCTTTACTATTGTTGTTTTAAAATAACAAGAAACAAAAAGCAGAATGTTTAAGTTTCTTTTAATTTTTTAAGAGATTGTATACTTTATTTTGGTTATATTTGTACTTTAAGAGGTTGTATTTTCCGTAACCTTCTTCTTTTACTATGCTTCAATCCATCCAAATATACTATAAAATACTGCCAGGCGATTATATTGCTTTTCCGCAAGATGCTGATGTAAAGTATTGAAAAGGTATGATTTGTTTTACGTAAGCATCAGTTGACCTAGTATACTTACCTACGCTGCCTTCATTCTGTTTCGGTTTGAGTACAACAATCACAATCATGTCGAAATTAGTAGCAATTTAAATCTTATGGGTGTTTTTTTACTAGCCGGCATGGCACCGGCACTGGCATCCGCTCCTATACGGCAAGGCAAGACGACGCTGAAGTCTTGAGCAGTCGCCACGTGCCTGCGCCGGCTATGGCAATTGGAAAACACTAGCTTATACAGTTTTATACATGTTTGCAATTTGACAACGCGTGCCTATACAGTTTCATAGGTACATTTTTGCCTTTATCATAGCCCCGTCGTTGCTATAGTTCCGGAGCCGTGTCGGCGAATGAAAAACGCCCATAGTAGAGTGACGAGTGCAATGCAGTGCCCTAAATATTTAATTTATGGTTCTGGATGGTATTGTAACATATTGTAAGAAAAGAAAATGGTTGTTGAAGGTCGTTAAGATATCAGAGTTAGAAGTTTGTTTATAAAACAACAACAGTACCTAAAACTTAATTTTTCCCGAACTTCAATAATATATCATATGGAATAGATTATACAAAGACAAAATATAACGAGGAAATAGGAATAAACATTTTAAAAGTTAACTTTTAAACTCCATTATAATATATTTTCTTACATTTGTAACATATTCCAAGCTCGAACACGATCTCATAAAACATATTTACTCAGAACATTGCTAAGATAGGTACACTCAAAGCATCAGGCGAACGCACTCTCAAGTCTTTACTTAAATTTATTTTGTATTCGAATACAAATCTTGTACGTAGTTCATATTGTAAAATATCTCAGGATAGTGATGACATTAGGGAAATAGTTTAAAGAAAATATTCACAGGTTTATAATTCATGGTCGGGTTCCTTTTTCACAGCGAGTTCCGAATAAGTGCATCATAAGACTTTAATCGGACACAAGACTTAATGACATAAGACTTTCATCGGATGTTCTATTATATCCTACATCTGTCATTCTGCCCGCACCGCAGGCCTCAGAGCAGGAACCGACTGAATTAGCCCATTAAATTTTATATATAGACGTAAGTTTCCAATCTTTCGAGTCAGCATCATATTTTCTTAAATACAATCCCTTCAAAGTCAATGAAAATGAGTTTTCTTCTCTTTTGAAATTACTATAATGTACTTATTACAATTATTCATGGATGAGCAACTGTTTTTGCTATGTTCCTTTGTGGAGTCTTTTTAGATCATTCAAAAGACCATTTGGTTTAAAATAGACTACGTTTGGTTCATTCTAATGGGGTAATTTTAACCCCTCACTAATTAAGACAAGGGGTTGTTCATTTAGCCGATAGAGATTTGCGTTCCATTATACAAATACTGTACAAACTGACTAACAATAGGGTAGGTTACAAAATGTATAAATGTTGTTTTCTGAAAAATTAAATCTATCTGAATTTCACCAATACATTTTTAAGTCATTTATCTGGTGTAATCTACAACTAAACTATTCGGTCCTAAGTTGGGGAACAATAATTTTAAACAACTGAAGAACGATAAAATGTTGGCATCTCGGGATGGTACGTCCCTGAAAAGTCAAAGAACTAGGGGAGCGCTTTCATTGTAACAAAAATTACCTTCTCAAGCAAGTTCTCTCCGAAGAAACAACTGCAGTTGTTTGCTGCTTTACTGTCGTTACAGAATATAGCAAACTGCTACCCTATTGTCACCAACACTCCTAACTTTAGCTAGCACCAGCGCATACAATTTTTTAAGACCAGCGCACTTCATGTCCAAACACTATATCACTGAACAACGCAAGACCTCTTTTCAGTCTGTCCTGGCGCTCTCACAAATCTATTCAAATTGATCTTGGGGCTGCCACTGGCACTGTCTCCGTCTCCTTTGGCACAAGTCTTATTTCTCATAATCATCAGGTCTGTTCTTATACTCGGCCGCCTCACGTTAGGTGCGACGACCCCACACGCATCTGACAATCTTCTTTTTATGGAGAGAGTACACTTTTTACTTCTATTACTTTGGCTGCTAGTAGGCGGTAGGGTACAAGGGCTGCCAAACGCTGTGCTGACTCGTTTGTGGTGGTTCGGAGCCATTTCTAAAGGAAGGTTGGCGACTACGAACAGTTCGTAGAAGAGATCTTCTACTTGGTAGTTTTTTTTGGCTGAGGTTTCGAAGAAGACGCAGGCTGAGTCTTGAGTTGTGCAGTAGGCCGCGGCTTCTTCTGGCAGGACAGTCCTGCGGAGAAGAAAACAGTAAAAGTGTAATTAAACAAAACACCTACTAATGCATGATATCACTTAAAAGTCCTATGTACATTAAATTTAATAATAAATAATGTTTGTTAATTATCAACAATAATATTTGGTATATTTTACTGCGCTAAAAAATTAAGTATAGTTTGTTTTTTAAACTTATGGAGTCTAAATTAACAACTAAATTGACACTTAACACAGCTGTATTACAAGCCGATTATAATTTCAAAACCAAGAAATACTGAAAGCTCCGACTCAAATTCAGCTGTAAACTGAAACAGCAAGCTAACGAGGCAGGAGCATCCCCTGGGCATAGCGGAATTCAAACTCAGAGCAGTAGGTACCTACTGCCCTGGCGGAAATGTATTCTAGTTAAATTTAAATTTGTTAGGTATTTAACAGAGCAGGTGTACATTTTGCTCTTGCGATTTTCATTAGGATCATCGAAGCCCGAATCCTATGTCGAGCATCAGTTCTGAGTAGCTGAACCGCGGGGCGAAGCCAGTCCGGCTTTGCCCCGCGGTTCAACTACGTGGACAAATTTCCAGGATCAAATGTATCAGATCTATTCCAGAGTCTCTATTCCAGAATCTAAAATAACTAAAGTACAATCAATTTCATCAAAATTAGTGCAGTAGCTTTTCGTTATTGAGTCACATGTCACCTTCGCATCACAAAATCTCATTCTCTTATACTAAAGTAAATTTAAAACCTTTACAGCAAAGACTTATAGTACGATAGCTTGTAGTACGTTTCGGCATGAAGAAATACCAATTTCATAGAGATCCCTAAAACATGTTGTCAAAGAATTACGCATCTCTAAACACGGACGTGCGTACCTTTGTTTATCGTATCTGATCATTGCTGCCATTTGGGCTCACGCTTTGAGCTGTCAAGCGTGCAAGTTTCAAACGGAAAATCTGTCTGCAGTACGAAAACTGTATTGTTGGCGTTTGTCAGTCAGTCGTCTTTGTTTGCGTGCGTTCCCGGTTTACTTGTTGCTTTTTGGAAGCTTGCCACTAAACGCCACTTGTGGCACCGTGATTATTTTGTTTGGATGTAGGTAAATCACGCTCACTAATCACACTCATAAATACGAAAGTTTGTGTGTAAGTGTGTTTGTTAACTCTTCTTTTATGTGTGGAATGGAGATGTCTCGGGGTGATGAGCGCAATGCAGTGCTATGCAGTGCCTTTTAAGGTTTTAAAAGTTCTGGGTGGCACTGCAATTGTTATGGGCAGGCGTGGCGCTTACCATCAGGCGAACGGCCTGCTCGTCTCATCACTCAGTAACATAAAAAAGATAGCTTATAAGCTGAATTAACACATATACTTTTTACTTCGGAAAATGTCCATAAGGTGCAGCTAGGTCTAATAAGATTAAGTAAGAAATAAGAAATTCAAGCTTAGATTTTAAAATATTATGCTTATTGCTGAGGTCACATTAACTTGTGTCTCATTGACCTCTTTGGATAGTTTTAGGTCTATGATACTGATCTCTACTCTTATAAGTATTTTGAGCTATTCGACTGCGCAAAAACCTGGTAAACACTTTAGCATCAGCGCAGCGGTTTGTTTTGTAGTATACAGGGTGGGGTTTTGAGACGAGATTTGTATTTTTAAACACAATCGTAACTATATTTTTTTTATTTCTTTGTATCCTTGAAAACGGCGAGCATTTTGAGTAATTTATTTCGGAGATCACCTAAATGTCAACTACGTTTGCGCTGCATAAGGTGCCTGCCTATTAACCCGGTGTCTGTACTCAGTTGATTCTCAAAGAACAGTTGGCCTCAAAGAGTCTTTTGATCACAGTTAGAAATAGGATCGATCGGCAACAAAGAAAATTTCGAGTTGATTAATCGTTTTTCCGTAAAAAATGTATGGCGAAGTTTTTTAAGATTCCTGTCATTTCTAGTACTCATACCCTAAATAGTCCCTTAGAGTCTTTTGATCCCTACAAGAAACAGAATCAATTGGCTTAAATAAAATATTTTTGGTATTTTAGCATTTTTCTCGCTGACTGTACCTAATTTTTTTCCAAAATCTGTGAAAGCTGTTCAGAATATCTCAAAAAGTCATGGATGGTCTCCTAGGAACGTTTTCCTGTAACTATAACGGTTAAGGTAATTGCTGGATCGTAAGCGTACAAGTAACCACTCGGACACACCCGCTGCTCTAGTAAACGGCTCTAATAAAAAAATATGAGAAAAAAAGAAGGACAGAAATTTAATTCAGATTAAAGAAATGAATTAAAGATAAAGATTCATATTCCATTTCGTATTAGAAAGTACTCACTTAACATCCTTATCGCATTTGTTCCCAGCTATCGCCATGGGCACCCTCGGGACCTGCCGCTTCCCCCTGCTGCCGCCGCTGGTAGCGCTGGCCTTCGTCTCCAGGATCTGTTCCCGGAGCCTGATGACTTCTTCGAACGACTCCCGGCTGTCCATCGCGAAGACTAGCACGAAGATATCACCTGTGGATGAAAATGTAATGGGAGACTATATGAGGAATGTTTTATCGTATTTGGTCTCAGGTACTCTATAGGTACTCGAAGTATTTGGTTTTAAATCTCAGACAAAATACTATAAACTACATATATTATTGCACGCGTCAGGTACGTTCTCAGGCATTGGGACACAGGCCTTCAGAGAGAAAGAAGAGGTCCGTGTCCCAGTTGCCCCACGCTCGCTGGCCCAGTGCAGGATATCACATGTCCTTGAATTATGTGGTTCTTCTGACATGCCGGATTCGGTTAAATCCGCACATAGCTTTATGAAAGTCGTTGGTGAGGCCAAGCGGGGATTCGAACTCCAGTGCGCCGGATTTAGTCGCACGAATTCCCTTTCCGCTGAGCCGCACTTGCTCCAGCTCCATTAGCAAAACAGTAAAATGTTCTGAATACACACGTATTCGGAACATTTTTGTTCGAACGCTTTCATCAAGTTTCTTTTTTTTTTACACTTAATAGATCTATGTTCTGATCTGTGTTTGAGCGAGTGTGGCTCAGTGGGAGCACGTGCGACTTTCGATCCGACGCACCCGAGTTCGAATTCCGCTGGCCCCGCACCACTGACTTTCTTAAATTATGTGCGGATATAACACTCGCTCTAGAAACGGTGAAGGAAAACATCGTGAGGAAACCGGCAAGTCCAAGAATTTTTCACAAAAAGTCGAGGACATGTGACATCCACCAACCCGCACTGGGCCAGCGTGGTGGATTATGGCCCATCCTCTCTCTATGAGAGAAGGCCCGTGTCCCAGCAGTGGGAACGTGATGGGCTGATGATGATGATGATGATAAGATCTATGTTTGGCCACTATCTCGCCTGATGTGAAGCGATGATGTGGCCTAAGATGGAGCACATAGATCTAGAGAGAGACGGCGGTTGAGCGGTTGCTCAGACCCGTCTCCCTGATGGTTCACCAAACATTATCATTTTCTCTAAAATAATAAAAAATATCCACAACATAATATTATCCACATCCACATGTTCACATCACTACTATACCTACTACAATCAACTCAAAATTATCTATGAATTTCTAGCCGGGCCACCGCTAGAACGATTGCAATAAGTCTTCGTAAAGGTGTCTGAGAGACTAATGTGCGTCGTAATGGCTGTTTTAATGTGCAGCCTTATTAAGATCAATCAGCTTCAATGTGTTCCGGAACTGGAGGGGAAGCACAACTGCACGTGATATGAGTTGTTAGGTATTAACTATAATTTTGTTACCAAACTTTTTAGATTTGCAAATTATTTCACTGCAGCCGAGGTTTAAACTCGTGATCTTTTCCTTCAGTACAAGAAAGGTTTTTTTTATTTTTTTACCATAGCCCACGGTTGCAAGTGATACAATTAAAAAAACATCGGCCACGTGCGAGCCGGACTCGCGCACGAAGAGTTCCGTACCATCTATAAAAACGCCAAAAAAATCATGTCTGTTGTATGGGAACCCCATTAAATAATTATTTTATTCTGTTTTTTAGTATTTGTTGTTGTAGCGGCAACAGAAATACATCATCTGTGAAAATTTCAACTGTCTCACGGTTCATGAGATACAGCCTGGTGTCATACGGACAGACATACTGACAGACGGATGGACAGCGGAGTCTTAGTAATAGAGTCCCGTTTTACCCTTTGGGTACCGTACCCTAATTAACTAGTATCATATGTTCTATTCTAGAAAACCATCACATCATAATCCCAATCAAAATCCAATGAAGTATTAACATACCTATACCTACGCGCACAGTCATACTTTTCCATTTATTATAGGGTTCGCTGGTCCAGTGTAAGTTGGTGGATGTCATGATGGCCTTAAATGACTTGGATTTTTGTATGCTTACAAACTTTATATGTGTTATGTGTTTGAAAATGACCATAATAACAAAATGGAAGATTTTCGAGTTACTGCTAGCCTGCTTGCTACATTGCATTGCAATGCGAGTAGGACAATTCCCACAGCACCAGGCACTGCCGGCGTTGCACC
The DNA here is from genome assembly GCA_951640565.1 of Petrophora chlorosata. Taxonomy (NCBI): domain Eukaryota; kingdom Metazoa; phylum Arthropoda; class Insecta; order Lepidoptera; family Geometridae; genus Petrophora; species Petrophora chlorosata. Next base: position 12,505,599 of record OX621201.1, on the reverse strand, counting down.
AAGTCTTGCTTACGCCATACAATAGAACTCAAGGGACTTGCTCTACAATCTCTCTGTACATAGTTAACGGGTAGAAACTATCTCTACTTTAGGTAGGAAAAATGAAAAGCTGAGTTCAATTGATAGAAAAAATCTATCAATGGGTTTCGTAGTTTATCTTTGACTATTCAATCATTTTGTTTCTCTAAACAATTTTGATGACAAAAGTACCAATTTAAGGCAGCGAGGAAAAAATCTTGTCAGCCTATAATAAAAGAAATCAGCGGAAGCTCGCTATTGTAGGAGTCCGGAGGGACGATATGCAGCCGATGACCTTCATTCAAAACTTATATATATCATATTTGTTCGTAATGACAGGACAGGGTTCCGACTGAAAATCAGTGCTAAGGTAAGTACATAAAAATACCTTAGCGTATGCTGAGTCGGAACTTTTTCCTGACATCGCGCAACATTTCACTGTGTGTATGTATTGTTTTATTTTTTCTCTTTATTTTAGTATGTTCAGTAGATGTATGTTCTTTCTGTCGTTCTTTATTTGAATTTATTATTTAATTTACTTGACATTGGCATAATGCATAAACCGTGCGAAGCCATTATAATAAAAAAATTCTCCTTACATCGCAAATCAATATTTAGAGGCACGGAAAATTTTTCAGAAAGTGTTAAAAATTAACCATAATGTATATGTATATAGGCATGAAAACTGATATTTTAATTAAGTAAAATCCTAATTAAAGTTATGTTTAAACGTTATCTTTCAAATATTACCAATTGTTATACTACTAATCACTTTTTATTATTTGATTTTTAAGACTCTGTGTGTTTCATTGGTTATTTCATTTCATTTCTTTGCCGCGCAAAAGGTCACCTAAGAATGCATGACGTCATATGAAGGTAAACGAAACGACAAGCTCTATGAAAGAAAACAAAGTGATTTATACGTTTTTGTGAAATTTAAGGACTTAGGGGCCGTCACGGAATGAAAAACATATCATTTTGATTTAGATAAAAAGCGAAACTATAAAATAAACACAAGCTTCGCACACGGTATGTACTTTGAAATGACGTCATGCACTGTGATTGGTGTTTCGTTTGAGATAAAGAACAGATAAAAAATGTCAGAGAATCAATTTTATTTATTTAAAAATAGAAATCATTTTTCTTTTACAAAAATATTTTTCTTTCGGATTCGACAAACATTCGTTATAACTACATTTTCTTTTTTACACTGTCCGATCCCCTATTAAAGCATAGCGTATGGTCAATTTTAAAGCACAGTTGAGATAATAATAGTACCTAAGTACTTAGTTATAAAGCTTCACTACCTACTGCATATCCAGGTTTGCTTTGTTTGTGCAGCACTGTTATTTAGTACAACGCTTTACAATTTGCTTTTTGTTTTTAAATCTCCCTTGCTGGCATTAGCCTCGTCCGCTTAGCGGCTAATCACTGCCAGCTCGAGCCGGCTCCTAGCTTAGCTCGGGAATGTATCACGGTCACTGTATCCGTTGAGCTGAGCACAAAGCCACGAGATTTCGAATTACTTTTATCCATGGAGTACTAGAAAAGCTAGTTCGCCTAATATTCCTTGAAACACTTACGTGGTAGGTTTCTCGTATGTGGTTGAGTGCACCGCTTTGCACGTTATTGAGCAGCCAAGCAGTAGTGCGCAAGCATTACTGTGTTCCAGTTTAAAGGGCATTGTAGCCAGCGAAATTACTGGGCATTATGAGACTCGACAGCTAATTGTCTAAGGGTGACGAGTGCAGTGCAGCGCCGCGCGGGATTTTGCAAAACAAAGTTCTGCGTGGTGCTGTTATTGTTATGGGCTGGCGTATTGCTTACCATCAGGCAAACGACCAGCTCGTCTCGTCATTCAGTTACATAAAATAAAACACTGCTCACCACTGCGCGCCGGGATCAGAAAGCGCGGTTGTGATTGGCCGATAACGAAGATAAACTGCTTCCACAGTGGTGCTGCACTGTTTTGGCGTATGGCAAATATTGGGTAGAAACAGCTAATGTTTCGTGAGTAAAGGGGCTCGTTAAGCGCAGTCATATGGTTTTGAAGTCTTTTCTTTTGTCTGACTTTGGAGAGAAAGTAACTTGATACCTTGATAGTTGTGGCAATATAGAGGAGATACTATGCACCATGATATTACGAGTAAATAACTTAGTGAGGCCTTTTATTGAGGGCTATTTTACGAAACAAACTAAAATATTGTTTTATTTTATGTGCATCGAAATATATATGTGATTAATAAGTGCCTCCGCCGACGTCAGATCCGTCTCTCTCTAGATCTATGTGCTCCATCTTAGGCCACATCATCGCTTCACATCAGGCGAGATAGTGGCCAAACATAGATCTATCAAGCGTAAAAAAAAGATAAAGACTTTGCTCGTCCTATAGTCGGATTAGTCGGTCCGATTTTTTTCATCGTTTCCTATTTTGTGATTGACTTTTTAACCGCCTTCAAAAAAGAAGGAGGTCCTCAATTCGACGGTATGTATTTTTTGTATTTTTGTTACGCGATTACTCCTCCGATGATAAATTCATTTTGATGATTCTTTTTTTATTTGGTAGGTCATACTCCAGAGATGGTCTCATATAAATTTTATCGAAATTGATACAGCACTTTTTTAAAAATTAACAATAATAAGAAATATAAGTTTAGTCTTGAAGTCAGTTCTTGTTTATTTCTAAACTATAGGACGTGTGCGTTGCAATCTGACTTGGGTCAGCCGCAGGTTATATAGAAGAGTTCACAGGTTCAGTCCACACCTGGAGTCCTAACTATAAGCAACATATTAATGTATAGGTACTTAGGTACTATAATTGAGCATATTTCAATACATTTCGACAACTGCAACTTTATTTGAAATCCAAAACAGACATTGCACAACTTTTGAATGAATGGGACAGCCAAATTTGCAAAATGGATACGAATTTCTGTTTCTCCAAATAACTTGACACATTCGTCATAAAGGAAATATAAAATCTATTTCCTAGTAAACGAAGTTTACAATTCCACTTAAACTTACCCAATTTGTTGCTACGTCAGTGTTACACGAATAAATGACCCGATATTCGGAAATCTCCTTTCCGAATATCGAGTCATTTATTCATTCGTTTCCTTGTCAACGACATTTTACCTTATAATTCAATTTCTGAAGGTTAGCAGGAAACAATGGAAAAAAACTGATCACGAACTACGTCGGTGAAGCTAATTAATTAAATATCCCGTAAATAGGGGTTGGCTGTCTTCAGGAACAAAAATCTATACCTATCTGTTACAAGGAATAACAAAAGTTGCCCGGCGGCTTGGGGCCGCTGACTTTAAATTTTTCTCAAAGTTGAAAATTATCTTAAAGTTTTAGGCCAAGATAAATAGAACGTCTATTTATGCTTAAGCATAGCTTTGAGTTAGGTAGAACTTTTAACCTGATTTGCTAATTAGTTATTCTTTAATTGGGAATGTCTTAGTAATTAATCCTATACTTCCTACTAAGTAATTCTTCCTATCCTATCCTACTTCCTGCTGGTCCTATCCTTGTTCCTATTAACATTATAAATGCAGTCTAATCGTGGAAAGAAAGAAAGGAACATTTATATGTCGATCTCAAAGAAATAAATAAAAGACACACATCGTCGATTTAGGCCGCAAAATTGAAATCGTGGGACGCAACTAATATACATATAACAGTTAACGCTACCCATTCTGCTAAAATGATAATTTTATTCACGGCTTATAAAAAAAAATTCTCGAGCAGTCAATGCGGTAAGAGTTTTGAACTATCAGATAAAACCTTTCGCATTTAAAAGACTTTTAACGTTCTTAAACATGGCCTAGATGAAGCCGGATTGAAGTATAAAGTCTGGCATACTAAGTGGGTTAGTCCATCGGATAAAGTCAGAACGCAATTAATGTGGACCAGCCCTATCGGAGAAATCCTGTTTTTATAATTTTTTTTTTAAAAGCTTTCTTTTCTTAAACCTAATCGTTTAAAATAGGTTTGTAAGTCTTGTCATTTCTTATTGGTAATAGCCAAGAGGCTGCCAAATTGCTTCTACTTAAAAGAGAACTTCTACTTTTATGTATATTGCGTAAAATGATGGACTTTAAAGAACATGAAAAGCAATGTTACACTATTTTAACAAACTTTTAGGTATGCAAAATATTTCACCGCAGCCGAGGCTGAACTAGGGACCTTCTCTTTGAGTATAAGAAACGCTCTAAACCAACTGAGCCACCACGGGAGGTACCTCGGTGTTTGAAATATTTGCACACCTTTTCTTTACCGTCTTAGGGTGATGGGCGCGACTATATTGAAAATATTTCACATATTATGTGTTAAACTATAGCAAAGCATGCGTTATTGTCAGAGAAATGGAGAATAGGTTAGAATGGCGGTTAACACATTTTTGTGGGAAAGCCAGTGCCGCCAATCGCACTCATGTAAAAAAATGTTTTATATGCACGAAACATGGTTAGTCATATTGTTAACTGTCTTATATATTAGTCCAGCATGTTTCACCAAGAGATTGGCATACAAAAATCATACAATAATAACATTATAAAACAGAGTAAACTAAAACATCTATATATACAAAGAAATGAATGCACATATTTTGTCATGACATAATAATATATGGTTTGATTGAAGATCACGTTGAGTCAACGCCCCGAATTCCAGCGGATATACGTACGTCTACGCAACCGTTAACATAAATACGATTTTTCAATCGTATGATCGCGGCGCGCCTGCTACGCCTTCTCCGCCATTCTACTCTGGTTGTCTTAGAAACAAAAGTCTACACTATTTTGTTTAATTTGCCTACATTCGTGCAAGTTTATGAACACTTATTGGTTAATAACCCACTAATCATCATCAGCCCATCACGTTCCCACTGCTGGGACACTGGCCTTCTCTCTTAGAGAGTGTTTGGGCCATAATCTACCACGCTGGCCCAGTGCGGGTTGGTGGATGCCACACGTCCTTGAATTTGTGTGTGATTAATAAAAAAAATACTCCCAACGATCACATACATAGATACGGTTATAGATCCTGGCCCATAACTAGGATTCCCTGTATCTAGGGAACCAGGAACTATGAGGACCAAGGTCCCACAACACCCAAACAAGAAACAAATGCTTGCGCTTTTTTTTCTGTGCGCAAAGAATTCTTGAACGTGCAGGTTTACTCACGATGTTTTCCTTCACCGTTTTTAGAGCGAGTGTTAAATCCGCACATAACTTAAGAAAGTCAGTGGTACGGGGCCAGCAGGATTCGAACACGGGTGCGTCGGATCGAAAGTCGCACATGCTCCCACAGCCACACTCGGTCTAAGCCAACCACATTAAATCTGCAAAGTGGCAATTTGCAACTCAGTGGTGGATGTAACGACGAAGTAGAAATGGAGAATTGTCCTCACATTCAGACATAATTGGTATCGTAGTTAGTGCTTATCACAGTAATGACCTAACAAGAGAACCGTACAGCAATTTTGGTGTGGTGATGCTAATGAGAACATTTCCATTTTGGTACATTATTCGCTCAATTAGCGACACAAAGCCTTTACTTGCGTCCTGTCTAGCTCTACTAACTACAGTGTAATTGTGACCGTAGAGCTGAGCTCTATATGAATGAATATAATTGTATACGTATATCCAGATCTACTGGTGGTCTTTAGTATGCGAGAGGTCGCCTGGGTGGGTACCACCGTTTTGTTATTCGGCCGCCAAGCAGTAGTGCGCAAGCATTACTGTGTTCCGGTTTGAAGGGCATTTTAGCCAGCGAAATTACTGGGCAATATGAGACTCAACAGCAATTTGTTTCAGGGTGACGAGCACAGTGCAGCGTCCCACAGGATTTTGCAAATCAAAGTTCTGGGTGGTGCTGTTATTATTATGGGCTGGCTTATTGTTTACCATCAGGCAAACGACCAGCTCGTCGTTTCGTCTCGTCATTCAGTTATATAAGAAAAATATTGTTTGTTTATAACCACAATCTCCCAGATTTGGTAAAAAAACAGTAAATATCACTGATGAAGATGAAGTAATGAAATTAATAATACGCCCAGCAATTACATACATAACTAGCCCCCCCCTACCCCCTAACTAGGATTCCCGTATCTAGGGAACCAGTAACCACGAAGAACATGGTCCCACAACACCTAGAGACGAAACAAATGCTTGCGATTAAACATTTGTCCCGTCGCGGGAATCAAACCCGGAATCTAAGTGGTGTATAAGATTTCAGCCAACCTGCCCAACCAACTACACCACAGAGGCTGAAAGAAAGTATATTACAACAACTCTCGCATAATATAGATTTAAAGTTCTAAATACTAAAATATGACGTCACGCCTAAGCAATGTCTATATCAATGTCAATGTATATGCAATGTGTTTATAGATACTAACTATATTTAGTCGAAATATCTTTGTGTTAGTAGCACTAACAACGTCTTCATTAGTACTATACGCCAAACAATCAATTGAAATTATTGTAGCAAACGTACTCGTGTTGCCAGACCCAGGATATCAAATTTCGGAACGGAAGGTTAAAATAATAGGGATTTTGGTTTTTAAATCGGGACAACTACAATGGTTACATAACAAAACTAAGTTTTTGTGAATCAGTGAATATATTTTTATTGTATAGTCAGTTTTATTATGGTCGATCAAATAAAACTCTAAAATAATATAACAAAATACAATCGTTTTAACCATTTCGACTTACACATAATCACAAGTTTGCGTCTTCTTTTATCAAAATTATCAAATAAAGTACAGACTAAAGAGGTTAGTGAAAAATCGGGAAATTTAGCGTCACGATCAAAAGTGAATCGGAACGTGTCACCAGACCCCTAAAAATCGGGACGTCCTGCTCAAATCGGGACACCTGGCAACCCTGCTCGTAACTAACAAGTGTTTGCACTTTGTAACTATTATAACAATCAATCTCTGTTATGTGATCTTTATAAATCTAGTTTGTAACGTTGCCCCGGGCGGCAGTAACGAGCGGTGGGATCGGCTGTAAAACGATCTGCGGGTGAAATATAGCATGCGTCTTCATTAGTGCAACCAACGCAACGGGTCAATTCAGAGAAATGGAGATAGGTCAGAATGGTAGTCAACCCATTTTTATAGGAAAACCAGTGTCACCAATCGCATACACGTCAACGAAACATCTATATAGAAAGAAATCTGAGGAACTATTTGATCTCATTCCTCCATCACGGTTTTATCACCGCACTGCCCGACATCGTGCGAAAGCCCATCCACATACCATAGATCTATGGAAATCGCATACTGTCCGATTCTCCAGATCTTTCTTGCCGCACACCTGCAAGATATGGAATGGGCTACCGCCCGAGGTTTTTCCGCAGAGCTATAACATGGGGTACTTTAAAAGAAGGGTGAAAAGGATCCTTAAAGGTAGGCAACGCACTAGTAATGCCCCGAGTGTTGCAGGTGTCCATAGGCGACGGTAACCGCTTACCATCCAGGCGGGCCGTCTGCTTGTTTGCCTATTAGTCATATATAAAAAAAAAACAATGCACCTATTTATATCTAAGCTTCATATAAAACAGAAATTGTTAGGTACGAGGGTGCGTTTTTAAGTTCGCGGAATGGGGGGGAGGGGATAATAATAGGTCATTATCGGGATGGCCACGACTTCAGCCACTCAATATTAGTATAAATACCAAGTTTTATCTTAATTGGATCATTAGTCTCTGAACTATCGTCAAGCAAACAACTCAATCGGGAAGAAAGTGTGAATTATGGAAAAAATCGAGTACCGTGCCGTAATAAAGTTCCTTACCAAGCAAGGAAAGTCAGTTCAAAATATACTGGAAGAGATGGAATCCGTTTATGGGGACTCTTGCCCGGGTAAAACCATGGTATACAAGTGGCACAGTCTCTTTAAACAAGGCAGGACCTCACTTGAAGACGACCCTCGGCCCGGACGGTCGACCGAGGTGACTACTCCGGAAATCATTAAAAAAGTCGAAAAAATTATATTGGAAGATGCCAGACTAAAGAAGAAACAGCTTGCAGAAATGGTTGGAGTATCGGATACGACAATTTTCAAAATTCTACATGATCATCTTGGCATGACAAAGGTCAGTGCAAGATGGGTGCCAAGAATGCTCACGCCGCCTCAAAAACAACGCAAAAAAAAACAAAAACAACGTGGAGTGTTCTCGCACGTTTTTGGACCTCTGTAACGAATATAAGGATGGACTTTTAAGTCGAATTGTTACTGGAGATGAAACTTGGGTTCATCATTATGAACCTGAGTTGAAACAGGACTCTATGCAGTGGCACAAAAAAGGCACACCACCACCCAAGAAGTTTAAAGTGTCACAATCGGCTGGAAAAATCATGGCAACAGTGTTTTGGGATTCGGAAGGGATCCTGTTGATCGATTATAAAGATAAAGGCGTTTCTATAACCGGACAATACTACGCTTCCATTCTCGAGAGGTTAAAAGAAAGCATTAAAGAAAAAAGGAGGGGAAAATTAACCAAAGGTGTCCTTCTTCTACACGACAACGCGCCAGTTCACAAGAGCCGTGTTGCTTTGGCTGCCCTGCATAACGTGGGCTTCGATATTTTAGATCATCCACCCTACAGCCCAGACCTGGCTCCCAGTGATTACTACCTCTTTCCAAAACTCAAAAAAGAACTTCGTGGGAAGAAATTTTCTACTGATGAAGAAGTGAAGGACGCGGTTTCAGCCTATTTTTCGGACAAAGACAAAACATTTTTTTATGAAGGTATACATAAGCTAATTGAAAGATCTGAAAAATGTATAAGGGTAGCAGGTGAATATATTGAAAAAGAAAAATAATTTTGTATTTTTATTTACACTTCTTACCCTCCATTCCGCGAACTTAAAAACGTCCCCTCGTAAATAGCAGGTGTTAGATGAAACATTTCCAATAATTAACACAATATGACAATAATCTCTTTTTTTGCCAAGTAGGTACTTGAAATAAAACATAACGACGTGGAATTATATTACGGAAATTCTCTCTATTTCATTAGTGTAAGGCACACAAACTAACAGCTCCTTTCCCGGTCGCGTAATAACGGCAAATGTGCATAATCTAGCTTCTAAAATATATTGCCTTTCTTTACGAGCTCATATCGGGTTCATTATTATTTAATACACACTAGAATATATAATAAAGCTTGCTAAAGCTTGCGCGCGATAACTTTGCTTAGGCGCAATTCGGAAGGTGTTTAGAGAAGCATCGTAAAATCGATAAGTACAATATACAGGATAGTTACAATACCCTACTAATATTATTAACGCGAAAGTTTGTAAGTATGGATGTACCTTTGTTACTCTTTCACGCAAAAACTACTGAATGGATTTTGATGAAATTTGGTATGGTGATAGCTTATACCCTGGATTAACACATAGGCTACTTTTTATCCTGGGAAACCGCGGGTGAAACCGCAGGGCGCAGCTAGTATCTAATAAAATAATAATAACAACTAGCTGCGCCCTACGGTTTCACCCGCGGTTTCCCGGGATAAAAAGTAGCCTATGTGTTAATCCAGGGCATTCCTAATAATATTATATAAAGTTTGTATGGTTTTCAATGAATGATAACCACCGAATGGATTTTGGACATAGGTAGGTTGTGGTCTGACTTCCATAAGGTAAAGCTATAAAACCTAGTTCTACGCGGACGAAGTCACGAATATCAACTAGTAATTATTAAACATGTGGAACAATGGATTCATACCGCGATCATAACAGACAGGAGGATAAAAAATATTTTTTATAAAGTCAAGACAATAAGTGAAGATACAACGCTACCCTGAAGAACACCGAATAAGTATTATATCGTGATGGCAAAGTATCGTCGAAGCGAATACGCTTCCAGCTTGCGTATATATTACCTCTGATACCTCATTTCCTTAAAATGATGGTGAGTATGAGTTTTTACTCATAAAAATATAAAACATTTTCAGGCACAAGTAAATTGCTTATCTTGTAACTAGTGCGCCCCGCGGTTTCACCCGCGGTCTCCCGGTATAATAAATAATTTTTAGAAAAAAACAAAAACCGACTTCAATGTATCTTCGAAGTCCAAGGTCAAATATCGAAGAAAATTATATGGGACCACTTCGTAGCTATACTGAACCCAACGCAAAAATATTTTTCCAAATCGGTTCATAAATGACGGAGTTCTGAGGTAACAAACATGAAAAAATACAATCCAACAGAGAACCTTCTCCTTTTGAAGTCGGTAAAAAAGTAGCCTATGTCCTTTTCCACGACCTAAAGTAGGTACCTACATACCAAATTACATCAAAATCCGTCCAGTAGTTTTTGCGTGATTGAGTAACAAACATCCATACATCCATCCATCCTCACAAACTTTCGCATTTATACAATATTAGTAGAATAGGTATAACAGGTTTGAAAGCATATATTGAAGTGCATTAGGATAAATATAAATTGACATTATAGAAAATAAAAGAAAATAAACCCTTGTTTCGTTAATTATTTTTCTGAAACTCTGTAGGAATGCAGATAAATCAAATTTTCCTACCCACTGACAACAGGCATGATTAACCCTTTAACTGCCACAGTCCGCTATACATAACATACGAAAATGTTCTCGCCACGCCAACGTTGACAAAGGCCGACAAAAACTGCTCTACTTAAAATACAAAATAAGTAGGTACCTAGAACTAGATTATTTATGTGTTAAAATATTGCGGGTAAAACAATCTAACATTTTTGTGATACCGTCCCGACGCCTTAAGCACTGGTCCACCGAGCCAACTGCTGTTGCTAGTTTTTATTCTGTTTCCTAATTCATACTCTTGAACAAATGTAATAGATAACTTACGGCACTAGATACGAGGACCTATCTAAGTTAACTATTACATAACGTGTGCCGTCTTAATTTAGCCAGCAGTAATTACCACGGCTGCTTGTGTGCACTCGCTGAGGGATTAGCCAAGTGTTGGTAAACTCATTGCACGTAACCTAGATGCTAATCGTGTTGTAAGCCTGCAGGCTGGTGCATTTAAATTACATACCAACGAGGAGTAGAAGATACGGCAGATATAGATAAGATACAAGCAGTAGTGCGCAAGCATTAATGTGTTCCGGTTTGAAGGGCATTGTAGCCATCGAAATTAGGCATTATGAGACTTAACAGCTAATTGTCGCAGAGTGACGACCGCAGTGCAGCGCCGCGCAGGATTTAGCAAAACAAAGCTCTGGGTGGTGCTGTCATTGTTATGGGCTGGCGTATTGCTTACCATCAGGCAAACGACCTGCTCGTCTCGTCATTCAGTTACATAAAAAAATACTGACATAAGTAGATAGTTTCATATTTTTATACGTATTAACGCATACTTAGAGAATACCTCAAACAAGTTTGTCATCCATAAAACTTTTAAATGACAGAGTAAAGAATTTGGCCCTTGACTTGGTAACCACAGCAGTTAAATTAGACAGTAATTCCCAGGCTTTAGTGACGCAGGTTCGAGTCGCTGTCAGTGATCGCATTATTCTTTTCAAGAATTTGTTATGGTAATATTTGGGAGTTGGAAAAAGCATTTGCCAGGTCATCTTCTCATGTCGAGTCACTATAAGAACTTTTTGGTCCCGAATCGATCATTCCTTCAGTCTGAGGTGTACTAAAACAAAGACATTTTAAATAATATTCAATATGATTCAAACTTTGAAGCCCCCATTCAGTGAAACTTATAAATATGATAGAGTACCGAAATTATTCCCCTGAATTATGTTAATTTAAATCGCAATGTTGAACAAGTTCAAAATATGTACTTGTGTACCTATTGTGAATTAATAAACTCAGCAAATAGTAAAATATTGATTTAACATTCAGCTCGTATGTTTCGGTTCTTGTTTGACAAATTGTTTCAATTTATTCAGAGTGACATAAAATCGTACTTATTTTGCGATACTTCGATGTTGTCTGTTATATTAGTCAAAAGTCTGGCTTCAGAGAAATAAGGCTCTCTATTCAATTTATTCTATTGAATACCAAATAAAATTTCAGTTGATGAAATATCTGGTAAAACTTTTATCCACCCTAGGTATTTTTTTTTTTGGAAAATATTAAATGTGTTAAATGTATTGCAACTATAAGTAAGTATTTATTTATTGGCTTGATCTGTAATTTGGGTTACATTTGGTTGTGAATTGCGAACTCAAGTCATATTTGTCATATATAGTTACAAAAAAGCGAGTGAGCGAGTGTGGCTCAGTCGCGGCACGTGCGACTTTCGATCCGACGCACCAGAGTTTGAATCCCGCTGGCCCTGCGCCATTTTCTTAAGTTTGGTGCGGATTTAACAGTCTCTCTAAAAACGGTGAATGAAAACATAGCAAGGAAACCGGCATGTCCAAGGATTGATCACAAAAATTCAAGGACGTGTGTCATCCACCAACCCACACTGGGCCAACGTGGCGGATTATGGCCCATACTCTCTTATCAGAGAAGGCTCGTGTCCCAGTAGTGGGAATGTAATGAGCTGATGATGATGACATCAAAAACTCCGGCCCTAAGATACTTACGAAGAGCCGAAGCCGAAGACCGGCCTTAGGGACGTCAGCAGGAGAGGCCTATGTCGTGCAGTGGACCATCAACAGCATGTAGTCGACATGCTGTTGATGGTGATGACAAAGAACATATGCAATTTATTATAGAGAAAATTTACAAAATTTATTCCAAAACTCAGCAAGAAAAAAGAAAAAAGTAAAAGTTGTGCATGTTTAACTGAGGTTGAGCAAGTTTGTGCCCATGATGAGTATAAAATATCACATTTACGAATTACTCAAACCAAATAGTCACGTAAACAAGCCTAATTATACCGGAAAGTAAATCCAAATGTCTCCTTTCTAGTCCTTGATTACGCCATAAGGACACTTTAAGGGTGTATACCAACCCTTACCCGTACTCCGTCGGTTTTAGGGTTAAATATCACTCGTAAAATGAGTGAGTGGAGTGAAAATTGGTGAGAAAATTCCTGTGAGAATTCGCTGAAAGAATCCTAAATATGTTTAGAAACTTCGTGAAGCCGAGAATGAAATAGAATAAATAATATACTCGTATAATGGCATTTCTATGTTTAAAAAGTTAAATAAAAGAAATTTTATAAAAACGGGTAGGTATAACTTTATCCATATATTTGTTTATCACTGCCTTTCAATACAATCCGAGGGAGACAATTATAACCTATCCATTATTTGGGTTTGGGTTTAAGATATTTATTTCTCATAAAGAATATACATTCACTTGCATGAGAAAAACAAAATTAACAGTTTCTTAGGCTAACAGTACAGGCTTAATTAACTATTTTTTAAAACATAACAATTAGTACTAAGGCTTATTTAAGTATATATTTATATATATATATATATACTTTTTTTTTTATTAGGGTATCTTATAAATAATATTGAACCGTTTGTTCGAATCGGCCGGTTGCCTTCTCGCAGCGCCGCGCCGCCGATATCGGCGGGTGCCTCGAGCAGGCAACTACGCTCACAGAATAAGCGCAACTGGAAGTGGCATGTAGTGGTAGTTATTTTTATAATTTAGGTTTAGGTCTAGGTTTGATTGCAAGTTGATTTTGTATATGTGTAGTATAATATTATTTTTTAGCCTCTTTGGAATATCTTATTTCTATTTGTTATAGATAGTGATATAAGCTAAATTGGTATATATATTATAAATTAATGATAGTATAATATAGGTGAAATATGCAAATGTATATATATATATATATATATATATATATATATACATTCCATTAAAGAAATTAATTAAAATTTATTTGAATACCGAGAATTCGAAAAATAATTATGTTCAAATTTTTTACTTATTGTAGAAGGTGGTGTTGTAGGCATCTGTACTTATTTCTTTTTTGGAATATGATGAAGTTAATTTAGACAACATATTTTATTTATTTTTATATCTTACATTTTTATTTCCATTTCATCATTAACCATTCATTGAGTAGCCTATATTTAATATTGTATTATATATCTGTTTGTTCGCACGAGCATGCTGCATGAATAGTAAATTAGGAAAGATTTAAGTAAATATAATAAAATAATAATAATAAGATTTTGCATGATGCCATTAAAATGGCGAAACGTGTCAGTTCGTAATTATTTATTTAAACACCTATATTGTACTACCATTCAAGCAAATAAAGTATATGTTATTCTTCTATTCTATCAGGCTGTGATGTCAAAATCATCGCAACCCTTTTCAAAAAGTTATGTTAGGGCAGTCAATTGGTTGATGTCACATGTACGTGAATTTTGTAATTGTTGGATATGCCGGATTCCTCACGATATTTTCCTTAATTTAGAGCGAGTGTTAAATCCGCAAATAGCTTGAAGAAAGTCATCGGTGCTGAGCTTGCGGGAACTCCGGTGCATCAGATAGAAAGTCGCCCAAGTTCTCGCTGAGCCACACTCGTCCTCAATGTTACTATAGGTGATACATTTTTTTTTACACAAATTAAAGACTTTTCTAATCAATAAATGTTACTTTAGCCTTGAAGAATTTTTAGATGACAAATTATTATTAATTAATTGATTATTATTATTTATTGTAAAGCATTATTATAAAGTAATTGATTATTGTTATGACATTATTAAATTATTATTAGTGAATTGTAATTAATTATTATTTATTTTACTGACTAATAAATCGGTCCGCTCCACCACTTTAATTGCTATACCCTGCCAGGGTCATATGTACCAATTAATATTATTTATTATTCAATTATTTTTTTAAATGTTTTCATATTTAATAATTATTCACATATTTAATTATTCAATTCAATTTATTTTATTTTATTAAAACGGTTAACCAATTACATTAATTAAATCACATATTATTATAAAATTAGCCAAAAAAAAAAATTATTAAATACAATCATAAAATTACAAATCAATCAATAAAATAACAAAATAAAATATCAATAGTAATAAAATAATCAAGAATAATCAATAAAATAATAAAATTAAAAGTCAAAATGTTAAAATAATACTTATTGTTATATTATGTATTTATGAAGTCTATTTTGCGCCTATAAGGTCACCGTCGGTGTTCTTTACTTCGAATTGAGTCTCGTCGAAAGATGCGATCTGATTTCAGACGCATCGGATTACGCATGGAAGTTTCCATTGGAGAATAATATTTTCGAGGTACTGATATCCGATCATTCGAATATCAGTACCTTCAAAATATTATTTTATTTTACCTTTCAAAGGATAGCGCTCGGTTACAATAAATAATGGTTTGTTTCAGCTCTGCGTCTAATATTACGAATCCATTTCTACAGAAAACTTGGGAGTTTTGGAAGTTTCTTTGTGGTACTTTGTAGTAACCGTTTTATAATGAACGTCTTCATCTCGTTCTCGTTCTTCGTCATCTTAAGGAACGTTTTCAATTCTTTGTTACCAATACCCTCAATGTAAGGTCATAAGAAACACTATTTCTGAAGACTCTTCAGTATGATACCACTTTTTACGTTCACCGTTCAAACGGTACCAACTGTAATTCCTGTTTAAAGTGCAATAAAGTGTTTTCTATCTATCTATAACAATAACATTCATGACCTTTAAACTTAGAAAAATAAAGCTTTTAAACAACACGTCACGTCGCTGGCTAGATTGATATAATAACATACCTCAGGGATCCCTGGAATTAGTATACTATATGTAGATAAAAAAAAATGCGTCTCCCGTGGCTTAGTGGTCATAGACATAGTCATTTTTTCATATTAAAAATACACGTCACAAAATATAATAAATAATATAATTCAATTATTGTTACTACTTTGTACCACATTACACATTAGGGAATCGGACAACTTTTCAGAAAGTGTTTTATTTTAACCACAATTAATATACATAGCCACGAAAAATACTATTTTAATTAAATAACGCTCTAAAAGTACCTAAAACTGTGTTTAAATATTATGTTTCAAATATTGCCGCGCAAAAGGTCACCTCAAAAATTGTGATGTCATATGAAGGTAGAAAACGCCAAACTCTTCGAAATAAAACTTGCAAAGAGATTTAAATATGTTTTGTGAAGTTTGGGGACTATTGTAGTAATGAAACAAAAAAATTAGGAAAAATTACATTTTATGAAAAGCAAAAACGTAAAATAAACACAAGCTTGACTCACGGCATTTGCCTACAAATGACGTCATGCCCTGTGATTGTTGTTTCGTTTGAGATGAAGAACAGATTAAAAATGTCAGAATTATTAGTTTTTATTCATTGATTTAAAAATATAAATCATTATTATTTAACAAAAATATTGATTGAATGATCCTTCTGGTTCGACGAACATTCGTTTTAACTACATTTTAGATCTTTTCTCGATTACTGTCCGATCCCCTATTAAAAATAAATCATTGGTTGAATAAAGTAACATAAAAAATAAAAATGTAGAAGTGTACAACAATGTCAACTATTACTTAGTCCCTAAGAATTCTGCATAGTTGTAGAAAGTTTGGTTGATATGCCAAGTTATTCGTGCTGGTCAGAGCACTTGTCAACTATACCAAAGAGATCACAGGTTTGATTCCCGTCTGAAGTCAACATTACATGCACCTCGACCTGCATAACGCAGACGAGACGAAGAGACGTCCCGTTAATTAAAATTAATTAACAATCTCACTCAGCACAATCAATCATTTAACTAATTACGTTATTCTCGCACGTCATAATAATGTAATTATAATTACTGTCAAGAGATTAATCACGACTGCTAATTACGAACAAGGAACATGAGCTATTGTCGTCGGAATAGCTGTTTCGTCTAAAATATATCTAAACTAGCATTATCAAGGGTATAGGTAACAGTTATTAATTGTTATTGGAACATTTGAGCCCCTAAATATCATTCACATTATTTTGTCTCACGTGCTTTAGAGAATTTGTCTGACAAATAATTATTTTTTAGAAAAAAATACCGACTACATTATGTCTTTGGAGTCCTTGGGCAAACATAGATGAAATTTATATGGGACCACTTCGTAGCTATACTGGACCCAACGCAAAAATATTTTTCCAAATCGGTTCATAAATGACGGAGTTCTGAGGTAACAAACATAAAAAAATACAATCGAATAGAGAACCTTCTCCTTTTTGCAGTCCGATAAAAAACCCTATAATAATAATAATGTAACGTTATTTATTTGACGTCATGTACTTTATTAATTGCATTCATATACATTCATTTATCTCAACATAATAATATGTCATCATAGGTTTAAATATTATTTATTTATTTATTCAATAGTTTTGCACAAAAATGGTACAAGGAATGACTTAATGCTATTTAGCATTATCTACCAGTCTACCGTACCAGTAGTTGTCTAGTTGTACCTGTTAGGTAGGTAGGTAGGTACATGAACACTGTAAGGGCGTTTCCAGAGATTAGGATTTAAAACTCAGATTACAGATGCACAAGGAAATTATTCGAGAACGTTTTTCCTATTTTATTTTTGTGAATTAGCCATTTTAATCTCATTTAACAAAAAGTGGTGAAACTGACCCTTAAACACATTAACCCCTTCTTCCATTAAGCAATTACGTTACATTAAACACAAATTAAGCTTTACGGTTTAGATCATAATTAATAATCAATTTCATTTTAATGTATGAAAGGCGGTAATTCCCCTTTTAATAATAAATTAGTTTGGGTAGTAGTCGCGGATTAAAGCGGGGTTAACGGTTAACCCGTTGTGGAGCCGGAGCTTGGGAGTTGACTTTAGGGTCAAATGCATGAAGTTGGGATGTAATACATTCCTCTGCAAAGGTGTACTTTGAATCCAAAACCTGAGTACCTACTGTGAAACATGACTATGTACTGTGTGTGTATGTGTGTGTGTGTTTGACCTTTTCATGTCTGCGGTTTACAGGTCTGTAGAATAAATTTAGGAAGTTATACACGCGGGACATGATGGAAGAAAAACTATATTTGTTCAGCCGCCAAGCAGTAGTGCGCAAGCATTACTATGTTCCGGTTTGAAGGGCACAGTAGCCAGTGAAATTAATGGGCACATTAGACTTAATATCTGTCTCGGAGAGATGAGCGCAATGCACGTAGTACTTTTTACAGTACCTATTGAAAGTTCTAGGAACTGCAATTGTTATGGGCAGGCGTGGCGCTTACCTACAGGCGAACGACTTGCTCGTCTCATTACTAAGTTCCATAAAAAAACCTTACCTAGATTTCCAGCTCCATTACCGTCAAGCCTGCTATAGTGGTTGGAAATAGGTCAAAATAATATCAATTCTTATTATATTTTTAAGCCTTAACGAATGCCAAGCGAAAAACTTGAACAAAGATTTTCGGGAAGAAAAAATTCCGTCTTAAAGGTTTAATGGACGGTTAAATAACGGAAGAAAAAATTCGACACTCGAGTTGGTGTCCACCGTAGCTCAATTGGTAGAGCGTCCCGCGCTGAGGGAAGATTGGGTTGCGGGATCGCGTCCCAGCCGGTAGACGATTTTTTCTTCCCGAAAAACCTTGTTAAAATAATATCAACTCACCAGTAAGAAAGGAAAGTCTTCGCATAGCTGGAAAGGGGTGATTCCCTGAAGTATCCAGTAAATCCAGCTGGTAGACCTCTCCTCGGATCCTGTACAGCTTCCGATGGAAGTCCTCGATGGTAGGGGTGTAGCTGTCTTCAAACTTAGTTCCCAGGAACCGGGAGACCAGCGACGTCTTCCCGACGCGAGCTGACCTGATGGAAAACTCTTCGTTAGACATGCTGAATAACTTGTTAAACTTAGTTAAGATTAAGTAAATCCCTGATTTCACGATGCAAATGTAATAAAAAGAGTAGATTGTTTTTTTGTGATTTCCCAAGAAGTGGCGGACTTTACTGAAGGGCTAGTGTAGGATTCCGAAGGAACGGTATGCAGCCGATGAGGTTCAAATAAGGTGAATGCACTCAATAGTACTTCAAGTATTTGAAACGTATTTGCTTTTATTTATTAATAATTGAATTAATATATAGAATGATAAAAACTAAACTAACCTACAACAAAATTAAAAAAATAATTTAATTAAGAATTAATTATTAATTTTTATTTTAAAATTTTGTAATTTTATTCATATTTTAGGAGACTTCAAAAAAATAAAATTATTTTTGCGTTTGGTTCAATATGGCTTTAAGGTGGTCACATATAAATTTCATCGATATTCGACCTTGGACTTCGAAAATACATCAGAATTGAAGTCGTTTTTAGCTATAAAATTAATTATTAATTATTCAAAAAACATTTGTTTTAGTAATTATATATATATTTACAGAACCAATTAACATTTAATTGAAGAAAAAGTTATAACAGTAAATTTTAATTTAAAATAAAATGCCTTCGTCTTGTCGAAGCCGCAGGTGACAAAAGGGCTGGCGCATTCCTTGCTCGAAGATTAGCGATAGCAATTCAACTCGGGAATGCAGCTAGCGTTCTTGGCACCTTGCCTCATGGACCCCATTTTTGAGACTTTTTTAGTTATTTAGGGTAGTTAATTTCTTTGTTATTTGTTGTTACTATTAAATTACTTTGATACTGGCTAGCGAAACAATTATAAAAAAAAATATCGTAATCTGACCAACCTCTACAATACTCTGGACTCGAAAAAGAACGAAGTGCTTATTTTATCTATGGCTCGAAGTTGAGCCATTTGTTCATGGCTTAACTTTCCAGTCTCTATCATACTAACTACCGCAGTCTACCTACATCGTATTTCAATTAAAATTTATGAAAATACTTTTAACAACACTGTCTCTCTCAGGAAATTATCTGCCATTGCTCTTAGGTCTCTTCGAACTGATTTAGAACGAATTATGAACGTTTGATAACATAAGCTTCGACTTTAAAACTGATATTGGCTGCGAGGTATCATCAATCACACTGTCAACTGAGAGCGACACAATCTGAAATAACATCGCCCAAGGTCAAATGAGGTCTTCATATGTTAAAAGGCTTGGTGCCACTGAGACACGAGTTCATAAACGTAAAGTAATTTATAGACAAAAATGAAATTAAAAAAGAATCGACCAATGATCGCAAACTCAGATGCTTCAGGGATTCTCTCAGCCTATGTCTTGCTCTCAGCAATAACCAGAAAATTATTTCCTTAAACTATCTTCTCTATTAGTAGTATAATCCATGTTTTATTTTAATAAAACTAACTCACCCATCCGCTTACGTCTGTTTTTTTTTTGCTGTTTTATTTGCTTAGTACTTCTAAATCAATTGATGAACTTTGATGTAGTTGTAACCATCATTTATAGAATTTATTGAAGTTTAAGGCTTCTTGTCTACGGCACAGTTTCATTACGATACCATGCGATTTCCGCGTAGAAGCGTGTGAGCTTGTAAACGATACGAAAAACAACTGAATCCTTACAACATTGATGACCGAGTCTACACAAAAAATGAATGTGAACCAGAGGCTAGTGCTGTAAGTAATACTTATATCCAAACCAGAACGAGTCGATAGGTATATATAAATCAACCTAAGATATGCTAACCTCGGTAGCGGTTACATATTTTAGCCGTTTAGTGTGGAGACTTTGGGTCCGTGGTGCGGCGGAGCTCATCGTATTTTCAAAAGTCTGTCAGAGCGGCTGGTCGATGCGATGCGCGACCGAATTGCTGGGACTTATTTGGCTCAACGTATCAACATGGACCAAATATAACATGTCGAAACGTCGTAAAACGTTGCTAATCGCAATTAGCTTACATTTTGTTTTATTTAAATATTTTGAAATGAAATATAATCAGGAACCTGGATACATATTATCTGAATCCGAATAACAGCATAATATAGTGAAAACATTCTCAAATTACAAATTAATTTGGGACTACGGGTACGCGTTTTTTAATACTGTGGTAGATAGCGCCATCTAACCGTTTATATCCTTACCACTACGAATAAGTGCACCCTCATTATCATTCAAAACCGCCATTGCAAAATTGATATTTGGCAATATGATCGATTTCGTACACTTAGCGACATCTAGCGCCTTAGTAGGAACTAAATATCGGGGTACGGTGTTTTGTATGCCGATTTTTAGTCCTCTTGTATATTTTAGTCCATGGTATCAGTATTATAATCCAACTGGGCAATACTGCCAGCATCTTGGGTACGCTACCAGCCTTTAATTGTCAATAGGTTGTTCAATTGCTTCTCCTTGTTAGTAGTTAGTTTAGCTTTAGTAAGTAGGGTGAAATTGTTTTTAGAAATAAAGGCATTCGCCCGTTGAAAAGAAAACACTCAAGCTATTAATAAATGTTCGATCTATTTCAAGAACAAGTTAGCCAACACCTGTCTAATGAGATAGGCATTAAACTTTACGGCTTCAGAAGAGCTCTTATAAAGAGACTCGATAAATGTTGCCTAGTATTGTACCCTCTTGCGTACCTCAGCGATTGTTTGTGAGATAACTGGAAAAAACTGGATTTCTCCAGAGTAAACTGAGCAGTGTGTTAAAGTATCGGTAAAGTATAACAATGTGTCTTGTTCAGATTTACAAAGTTTGTGTAGGCTGAGGTCGTTGAACCTTTCTCATGTACGTATCTGAAAATAAAGCTTATCCAGCTAAATTAATGAGACGTGATCCATGTTTTTGCTGAGCCATTTGATCACATCAGCAATGGATTCGGAAAATATTTACGTATATCTATTTTTTTTCTAAATATAAATACGTGTGTATAATATCCGTATTTTTTTATGTGATATTTGAAACTTCAAACGATTCTACACCAGGTATTTCGATACCAGATTTCAATGTGGGTACAGTAAAGCAATCAAATATTTCGTGGAATTCAGTGGCTATTGTATTTCCAGTTAAAAGGATTTCGCAAAAATATTTTTAGCGAAATTCAAAACAATGAAAACTGAATCATAAACTGTTGGCTGAAAAGAGAAATCAGTTTTTTTACGCATTGTGTTTCTTTCAGCAGTCAGAGAATATTTTTAATTTTTTTAAGAAGCTATTCGACTTTTTTATTGCTTATAGGTCTGTTTGGCCACTATATCGCTTGATGTT
The DNA here is from genome assembly GCA_951640565.1 of Petrophora chlorosata. Taxonomy (NCBI): domain Eukaryota; kingdom Metazoa; phylum Arthropoda; class Insecta; order Lepidoptera; family Geometridae; genus Petrophora; species Petrophora chlorosata. The sequence goes on along the minus strand of OX621201.1, from coordinate 12,483,486 downwards.
AAGTGACAATGTGGCCTAAAATGGAGCAAATGGATCTAGGAGATGACGGCAGTTGAGCGACTGCATACCCTTCTTTCTGATGGGTTACCGAACATCATCCTAAAACCCAATTAGTTTGCCTAACGGCATGGCTTTGTTCGGTGGGTGGTAACAACCGCGATTAAATCAAAATGATTTTAATAATTTACATCAATATACGAATTTAATTGACGACAAACTTTCATTAGATACAAAATACAAAATATAATATAGTCGCTGTAAAACATTATTCCCGCTCTCACTCTATTAGTTCTTTCGTCCAAAAGTTGAATTCAAAAGATCGCTTCTAGCGATAAGTCCGTCCGCTCATAAGAGTATTTCCTGTACCTTGATCCTTATTTTGGTGTATAAGCATTGCTGTTTGTATTGTATTGTATTATTCTATGTATTCGTATGGCCCGTATTGTCACAATGTATATAAACATTAGACATGTAGGCCGGCGCTAGCCGTAGAACTGACTTAGGTATACAAAGATGTAATTAAGTCTAATTTCAATATTTTTTGCATACTCACTAATTAATTTTGTCGCTCTACTAAAGTGTATATCTATGAACAACCACAGACTAATTAAAATGCTCTGTAATATTAATAGTTAGTATTCCTTGGTAATATCATCTTTCGCGTGTTTCCCGCTTCCTCTTTTAGCTACATTCTCAAAGACAAAGCTCTCTGCGGATTTGCTACGCCTCATTATCTGTTCAGTATACTTGCTACATTCTAGTAAAAATAGAAAAGTGGAAACTTTAAACAATAAGTAAGTGGGACTAGACCAAAAATTCGATACTTGATAGCTAACATAATCATAATTCACAATCACTTCAAAACACCTATTCGTTTAGCAATGAATTAGTCTATTTATCATCATCATCATCAGCCCATCACGTTCCCAATGCTAGGACTCAGGCCTTCCCTCGCAGAGAGAGTATGGTTCATAATCCACCACGTTGGCCCAGTACGGGTTGGTGGTTTTAGTTAGCCTACTCGTCTAAGGTTTAAACAATATTAAAACAAATATTTCAAAACGACTTTCGACACCCCACCGATAGTAGAAAACATTACTATTATAGTTTCGGATAAAACGCTATAAGTCTTTTTATAATGTCCATGACGTGTCAGGGACATGGCCGGGCCATGCTCCGTAATAAGCGCAAAAAAATATACAGCACTATTACTGTGATACAACCTTTTTGTATACAAATAAATGCATAATCTCACGATGAACATGACAAGATGTTCGAGGATGAGGCGTGAGAGTTGGGATTCTTCAGGAAAACCAAAGGGCTGTCTTTAAACCGATACTTACTTGTCGTTTAATTTTGTAATCCAAAGGTTGACTGGAAGAGATCGCTTTTAGCGATAAGTCCGCCCATTTTACTTTAGTTTTTAAGTTGTTTTCATGTAATGATTATTTTTGTTTGGTGTACAATAAAGTATTGTGTTGATGCTAGTTTGGCGCGTGACCTATAGGTTATATAAATAAGGACTTCATTCTAAATTTGAATATATTTATTTACACAAATTCATTGTGCAAGGCAAGAGACGGCGTGTGGTGTGAACGCTGTCTCTTTCTTTACCTTGTATCTGTGAAGACAGTGACATAAACCTTAAGCTAAGTACATATTATAAAACCATTACACCTAGTCTACACTATCACCTAGTGTAACAGTTTCAGTTTTTCCTTTGATATTTCCTTGGGCTTTTCCAAGTCCACTGCACGGATGTATGAATGGACCTTTAAACAGCACTATCTCAGTTCCCTGTCCATTTTTATCGTCCCCCGTCAAAGGCAGGTATGTCGGCATGTTTAAAGGAATTCCCCCAAACTCACGTTAATCTCACAATCCGAGCATAAGTGAGCCGCCCTACGCAAACAACGTATTTAGGTATTATCTTGAAGGCTCTTCCCGAGTGTATTTAGGACTTTATCTTTGAGGACACGTTAAATAAATCAAGCGCCCCTTTGGTTGGGTTTGAGTACCTTCCTAAGTTTAAGTTTTCGACGCAAACTGGTATGAAGTTCGGTTGGAGCTCGCTGCAGCTAGTTTTGTGGTTGGTAATTGAAACTGCTTAAACGCTGAGGAAAATACTAAGTAGTTGCATTCATGTGTTTTACGGTCTGTCTGTTAAACTAACAGGGCCAACTTACAATTTGCATATTGCTTATAATTTGTGTTGAGGGTTTATACGTTAGATACCTACACAGAGATACGGAGTGCAATAGAAAATCACTGCGGGTAGCGCATAGCAGGCTCAAAGTGGTGCCATAGCCCATACGCTCGTGTTCTTAATAAAGGAGCAGCCAGCAGAAATATAATTATTCATTGGTTCACAGCACTGTACTAACGTACGATGCATAACTCAACTCTAATTAAGGTTCAAGTGAAACAATTCTCTTCTGTTTTCATAATAGCGCTGCTTATGAGCGTCACATTTTAGTTAACAACTTATGTATATTCATCATCATCATCATTGGCCCATCACGTTCCCACTGCTGGGATTCGGGCCTTCACTCACAGAGAGAGTATGGGCCATAATCCGCCACGCTGGCCCAGTGCGGGTGGTAGATGCCACTTTTCCTTTCACTTGTCCTTAATTTTTTGTGATTAATTCTTGGAAATGCCGGTTTCCTCACGATGTTTTCCTTCGCCGTTTTTAGACCGAGTGTTAAATCCGCTCATAACTTAAGAATGTCAGTGGTGCGGGGCCAGCGGTATTCGAACTTGGGTGCGTCGGATAGAAAGTTGCACGTGCTCCCACTGGGCCACACTTGCTCTAGGTATATATAATTATTCATTCAAGTCAAATCACATATACCTACGTACTTCCTCACTCGTGAAATCATAGGATCAGAAACACAATCAGTTTAGAACATATTAAGTTACTAGCTGCGTCTCGCGGTTTCACCCGCTGTTTCCCGGGATAAAAAGTCTAAGTCTAAAGATAATCCAGGGTATCAGCTATCTCTATTCCGATTTCACTCATTGAGCCATTATGGCGTGAAAAAGAACAAACACACCTACATACAAACTTTCATTTACAATATTAGTGTGATTCATCTATGCTGAAACCTCAAAATCTGCTTCAAAACGTTCTCCACCTTAGACGGCAACTACGCGTACCATCATACAGGTGAGTTGTTGTCAAACGTAAGACCAATACATCATAAAAATATATGTTAAGAACAAACATTATGTGGGCGTTTATTCAACGTTTTCCAATATTACTACCCTGATTTCGGTCCAAATCACTGTCCAAACACTTTTTCTTTGTTGTACTGTAATACGGCCTGAAATAAATAATTAATTTAAAAAAAGGGATCTTAGAGATAGTGCAGCTTTCTATCAGTGAAATAATTTTCAAAATCCGAGCAGTAGTTCCAAAAAGTACCTTCTTTAAACATAACTTCTTTATAATATTAAGTATAGAAGTAAGACGAGTACATCAAACAATAAATAACGCTTGCAGTAATTACATAACAGGCTGAACTTAAAAGATTTTTATTGTTATTCCAAGCAAATCAATCATATTAATATTATAAATGCGAAACGTTGTAAGTGTGTTTGTTACTTCTTCACGCTGGAACGACTCAATGGATTTGAGTGAAATTCGGAATGGAGATAACTTATACCCTAGATTAACACTTATGTTACTTTGTCCCGGGAAAGCGCGGGTGAAACCGCGTAGAGCAGCTACTATCAAACAAACTATTTAGATGTCCTCTGTCGCGCGTTCATCGCTATTCCTTTGCAGACGCGCCGGTAGCTTAAGTATGGCTGAAGGTTTCCACTTATATCAAAGTTCGTGTATATCAGATTTCCTATAGGAACACCTTATAAAAGGGAGATGGTGCTTCGAAATTTGGGCCCGTATTCACTTTTGACGTTTTTATTAAACTGGGTCTGGTACTACTACTATTTTCGGATCCAAAGCTGGGTGTTTTGTGTTAGAAGGGTACTCTAGAAGACAAAGGTTTTATTCATTGGGTTTAATCTAGTGAATCAGTGCTCTAGTGAGAAACTGTGCCCACGTAAAATCACACTAATTATTATAAATGCGAAAGTTTGTATTTAGGTCTGTTAGTGTGTTTGTGTCCTATCTCTTGACGTTGCAACGTCTTAACAGATTTGGATGAAATTTGGTATTAAGATGGATGGATTAACACATAGTCTATTTTTTATCCCGGGAAACCGCGGGGCGCAGCTAGTTTTGCATAAGCAATTAAGTTACCTTTATTACTTACCTTATATATAATGCATTAGAAAATTATGGAAATAAAGTTTAGAATCACCTGGCCGATATAGTTACTAGGAAGAACACGGTCACTATTTTATGTCTCTCGTAAAAGTAATAGAAAAATTAATCAGTTTTACTCAAGTTTTACTATTCCCAGTTGGGTCTTAACCAAAAAATTTACATATTCCTGGCTGTGGTCCTAGTCAAAAAAGTGCAAACTACTCTCAAAGTAACTACAGTCCCCAAGGGGTACCAACGTGCTTAGCGTGCCAAGATATTATTTTGACTAGTCATGTCACGCTCCCTACGAATACAGTAGCAGATGACATATTCTAAAGAATGCATTTCGCATAAATGAAATCCAAATATCATGTTCAGAATATCATGTCGACGTTTCGATCCAATTATCGTGATCACAAGAAGTAGGTATCTTTTGATAATCTAATTCTTTTAACGTGAATTCCATTATTAAAAGTTTAACAAAAGTTAAAACTAAAATCTGCACCAGATTTATACAATCTGGCTAGCGTTACTCTCTCTATAAAAAGAAGGTCCGTGTCCCAGCAGTGAGAATGTGATGAGCTGATGATGATTAATGATGATGGCTAGCGTTATCCCTGGACGAATCATACGATAATCTCTTTTATGAGCACATGTAAAAGCAAAAATAAATATAAGTTAAAAGTATGTATTCAAAAAGGAAATCCTCACCTTATCATCATCAGCCCATTAGGTTTTCACTGCTGGGACTCAGACCTTTCCTCATAGAGAGAGTATGGGCCATAATCCACCATGCTGACCCAATGCGGGTTGGTGGATGTCACACGTCCTTGAATTTATTTTTGTGATAAATTCTTGGACATGCCGGTTTTCTCTCGATGTTTTCCTTCACCGTTTTAAGAGCGAGTGTTAAATCCGTACATAACTTAAGAAAGTCAGTGGTCAGCAGGATTCAAACTAGGGTGCGTCGTATCGAAACTCGCACGTACTGTGCCATTCTCGCTCTATCCCGGAATCCTCACCAAAACTAATTTAATTTAAGAATCTTTTTCGCAGCCGAAAATATGCAAACTACTTTCAAAGAAACTAGTGTCCCCACGGAATACGTGACAACGTGTTCGGCGTGCAAATATACGTAATTTGGACTACCCGTGTCACGCACGCTTGTAAATTCCGATACGGACAGCAGTATGTGGCAGGTGTCGTATGTACAGTGGCAGGTGTCGTATTTCACGTGTTACTTACAGTTAACACGCAATTTCGTTAACCCCCGACGCAAAAAGGAAGGGTGTTATAAGTTTGACCATATGTTTGTCTGTGACACCGTGGCTCTTAAACTGGTGAACCGATTTGATTGGATGCGGTATTTTTATTTGAAAGCAGGTTTTGTAGCGGTGGTTGTCAGACAAGTTTTATCTAAATCGGTTCAGCCGTTTTTTACTTTTTATTTTTGTGTCGGGGGTTTTGTAATTTTTTTGTTTATTTGAGACACGGGTCAATTCCTTCAACATTACTGGAGATAATAGTCGAAGTCTTACTGCGCTGTGGTGGCGGTGTGTTGGGCTGTCCAACGTCCTTTTGAGGTTAGTTTTGTTTAAACATATTGAAAGCGCTGCTGCAGATAAATAAATCAATGGATGAATGCGGCTTCGATTCCACCGTGATTTTTTAATGATAATAAAATACCGGCCCAGTCCGAGTCGGACTCGCGCACGAAGGGTTCCGTACCATTATTATCATTGTACATAATCCTAGTTCAAATCCATAAATTCGTACTTTGCATCGACCATAAATTGATCAATCATTACGTTCTCGTCTTGACTTTGAACCATTTTTTCTCCAAATATTTGCAAGCTCCGAGATATTTCCAAAGCCTTTTCACAAAAGGAACTAAAATGAGTTGGGTATGCATCATTTTGTTTACCTGCGATGTTCACATGCCTCGCCTACCTTCTCTATATCTGCAAGTAACTGTACACATAGCCTTAGGTATAAGGTCTATTTTGTAACATATATCATACACCTAAGATGAGCACTAGCAAAGAGCCATTAACCCTAAACGCGAGTAAATCGCTTCTAAACTCCATCCCGCGAACAATGACATTACCTCCGGCACGTATCTACGCTGAGTCTATGCTTGTTTGTTGTCCAAGTAAAGAAGGGTAAAACTTTAGAACACGGTTGCCCGAATTCGGGGATGGGATGGAGTGGGAGTTGTTGTTGAATTTTTTTTATAAACCTGAGGGATAGGACAGACAAGTACCACATGGAGTCGGGGTCCACAGAGTCGGTTCTGTCACTTCTCTGTTCTCTTTTCCGCAGACTGGGAGGGTTATCAATTGAAAAGTGACACCAACCCCTTCGAAATTACACCCCTATCAACCCTAAATTCGTTCAACCGTGTTCTAAAACCAACCCGAAAGATGACCTACTTAGAAAAAGAAAACCCAAACATAAAAAATCAACAAAAACCATTAATCAGCTTGTTAATTATACTTATAACAAAAGAACAGATGGCAAATTGTAGACACGACAAGAAAATTCGGCGGTGTAGTTGGTTAACGCACCCGCCGGCTATACGTGGAAGGTCGCGGGTTCCAATCCCAATCAGATTAGTATTTTGCGTACCCTAAAATGTATGAATTTTGCTAAGCAGGCGGTATTCCTTAGTAAACATGATAAACCTCTTTTTTAAACTGACTATTATCAGTACTGTGCTATAATAATACCTACATGATCATTATCACCTTTCTTATAACCTTCCTATACATACGGGTACTTATGACCTTTAAGACTTCCTGGGGGTCTTCAAATCGAGAGTGAACAGGTATCTTCTAGGTAAGCGTGTTACATCTTAGACCACATCGTCGCTTACCATCAGGTGAGATAGTGGTCAAGCCTATAACCAGAAAGAAAAAAAAGTACATATTTCGACTTAACGCCAGTTATCACCATAATATTGCATTGTCATCGGACTTTGACAAGTATGCAAAATGTCAACTTCGAAGGATAAGGAAGTGTTTCTGATTCAACTTGGAAGATTTGACCCAAACAAACATTGCAAGTTTAATAAAAGCTTGTAAAAACAACAGCAACTTAACTATTCTTATATTGACACATAATACAGGCAGGCAGGTTCAGAAATGAACTGTTGGCTTACCTTAGTTTCGCCATGTAATGTGTTGGACTTAGTCTGTAAGTTACATGTGTTGTGAATATATAAATAAATAAATAAATAGAAAATAGCCTGTAAGAATTCTCACATAGCGATAAGGCCGCCCATTGTTCTACGATTATTATTATTTATGTATACTTTTGTTTCCTGCTTCGATGTTCAATAAAGTACCAATTATTTATTGAATTGTATTGGTTACAATTTCTTAAGTAGACAAGCACCCTAAAGTCGTTAACGTAGAGCGTGTGGAAATCGTTTAATACGTAACTCCAAAGAGAATATAAACATTATGTTAGACGAACTCCATCCCGTCTCCATCCCGCCTCCATCCCGCAGCGAGTACCTGTGTCTGTATATCTGTATGTTATCCTGTAAAGGGAGGCACGTGTAAACAGTTCCTTTAATTAAATAAGGTTAGACATGTTTTGTGACATATACCCTATAATATTTACCTGCCATATATCATAGAATGGTACTTATACTTAATGCTTTTCGCGTAACACATTTGTAATTCGTTTATCTGTGTGTAAGAGAGGCGCTCGGTTGTAGGTAAGTGTAGGTTTAGAGCGAGTGTGGCTCAGCGGGAACTCGTGCGCCTTTCGATCCTACGCACCTGGTTTTGAATCTCGACTCGGCCCTGCACCAATGACTTATAGTTAAGTGCAGATTTTGCACGCTCGCTGTATAAACGGTAAAGGAAAATATCGTGATGAAACCCGCTTACGACGCGCTTTGGAGTGGTAGGCTCTGGCCGTGGTTGTAATACCACCCATCGAACAAAGCCGAACATCCCGAAACACGGCTAGGTCGCTTGACGGCATCTAGCCGTGTTTCGGGATGATGTTCGGTGAGCCATCGGGGAGACGGGTCTGAGCAGCCGCTCAACTGCTAACTCTCTCTAGATCTATGTGCTCCATCTTAGGCCACATCATCGCTTCACATCAAGCGAGATAGTGGCCAAACATAGATCTATTAAGCGTAAAAAAAAACGTAGTATGTAGGTACACGTACGTAATACGAGTACCTAGGTATGATTATCACCTACTTGCTTCAGCTGTAAACCAATAAACGCTATATCACTGTACGTGTGCAAGATGTTCAAGAATTTGCTCTTATAAACATGAAGTAGTTGTGCCGTTATTCTTGTTGGCTGTACTTGAAGTAGAATGTCAAAATATTTAGAATTGTGGCAAACTAGGATATGATTTTATTGATTTTGTTTGGTTTCAAAATGACAGTTGTACCGAAATGGGACTAAGGGTGGGTATCGAAGCATCGGTATCCGTAACTTACGGACGTTAAAATTTGACGGTTACGTACGATGGTTACCGTTCGTTAAAGTTGTTCTGTTGTTTCATGAAACAAAAAACAGTAAGTGATCGTCATTCGTCATCGGAGACGTCACCAGATGTTAAAACAACGCTTTTTTTGTGGAATCCTTCTTTAGCGCCATATTTAACGTTTACGCGTCTTTAAATGTAATGTGTATTAGGAAACTGTATTGGTTAGCAATATAACTCTTTAGTCTGACCTCTAATGTCATTGTATAATTTGAACGCCATACTTGACATTGACGTTGACACAGCGCGATGATTGGTCCGTGCCGCCCGCCATGTTTTTTTTTCCTGTGACAACAGAAAAGATGGCGATGCTGGCCAAATTGCGGTAAGTGCGATCAACAATGTTCTTTTAGAAATTGAGAAAAAAATACTATTCAGTGGCGCAGTGCTAGAGCGAACTTTAGTTTAGTTAGTATCTAACGATACTGAATGTAAATTAAATCAATGAGATGAGTTCTATTATTGTTCTTTGTGAAGATGTGATGAGAGATGAATTAATAAAACATTATTGTGTGTTATCAAGTTATGTTTTCTTTACTAGTATGTAGTATTTTAAACCCTTACATGTGATACAACTGACCCTTACTCGTTGCTGCGTAAAAAAATACACGAAAAATATTGAGTCGTAGCGTAGTCAGTTTTCGAGTCTATAGGTTACAACTAGGGATGTTACGGAGCTTCGACTCTGACTCCGATTAATCGTAACTTTCGATTGATATTACACCTCAGGCTCCGACTTCGGCTCCGAAACTTTTAAATCGGAGGTTTTAATCGGAGGTCGAAACATATCGAATAGCGGTGGTGGAGCGCGGTAGCCGAGGTCAACGTGTACGAACAGGTTTATGCATGTCGCGCGGAGAATCCCCCCCACGTGCTTTCTGTCGTCGATTATTCTTTCACATGTTGTTACGCAATCTTGATGGATGATTTGTTTTGTTTTGTGCGGCGAATTCCAATCCCTAAAATCGATTGCCCGCTAATAGTTGTCGTGTCCACCAAGCTCAGTAGCAAGCGAACAACTTTTTAGTGGTGCTGGCCTAATCTATGACCCGTTAAGAAATAGATTGGACGGAGAAAAAGCTGCGAAGCTTTTGTTCATTAAATATAATTTGCTACTTATGAAGTCAATTAATTTGATTTAATTTGCTAACTGATATTGAAAACATGATTATTTTTATTGACATACACCTATGATGTAGGTTTATTATTTTTTTATTGAAATTAAAGAGGCTGACTGAACAATTTGTGTAGGTACTTTTTTATTTTATTAGGTTTGCCCTTCTTAATACATCTCTCTTCTGCCACCACCTCCAGCTCCGCCTACGACTCCGATAAACCAAATTTAAAACCTCTAACTCCGACTTCGGTTCCGATGAAACCATTTCGGTAACATCACAACATACAAACAAACAAACAGACAAACATTCTAAAATCCGTGGATTCATGTTCAGTACCGTCTAAATAGTCGATCCCAGTTGGTTTTTCAAAAACATCTATTATGTACAGAATTGGTTACAGTTTTATTATAGTAATAGATATATCCTTTTATATAATTTAACATTCAAACAATCTTCTAACTAAATTGAAACAGATTGGAACAGTACCCACTCTAAATAATCGTATCCAAAACTAACAACAGTTTCAGGTATTTTAGGCTTCCGGCCGGCTTCAGTTCAAAACTACTGTTTCGTATTGCTTTAGGCTATCTAAAATATACACACTATTTTATATTACTGTTTATAATTTCAAGTAGTTTTCTCTAATACTAGCTGCGCCCCGCGGTTCCACCCACAGCTTCCTGGGATAAAAAGCCTATGTGCTATTTGTAGTCCTAAATTACTTACATACCAAGTTTCATCAAAATCGTTCGGTAGTTTTTGCGTGAAAGAGTAACAAACATCCATACATCCATACATACAAACTTTGGCGCTTATAATATTAGTAAGGAAGTTTTGCATTGGTAGAGTCTTTTGCAACAGTCACATCTTTGCCACTTATTCAACCGCCGCCAGTACTGTGCAAACATTAATGTGTGCCATTGAAGGACACTGTCTCTAGCAAAATTACTGGGCATTATTGAACCTTTGTCTCAAGGTGGCGAACGCAGTGCTGTGCCACGCAAGATTTGGCATTACAAAGAATTTTTTATGTAACTGACTGACGAGACGAGCTGGTCGTTCGCCTGATGGTAAGCAATACGCCTGCCCATAACAGTAACAGCACCACTAGGAATTTTACTTTGCAAAATCCTGCGCGGCGCTGCACTGCGCTCGTCACCCTGAGACAATTAGCTGTTAAGTCTCGTAATGCCCAGTAATTCTGGATGACGTTGCAGTTGTTATGGGCAGGCGTTTTGTTTACTATCAAGCAAACGTTTAGCTCATCTCTTCACTCATTTGTATAAAAATAAAGGATTATTTTACGTTTTCGCCCCCTTAGCATGGACCGGAGACAAAACAATGTATTACCATACCGATGATCAATACCAATGTAGTACCCCTGCTTTATCCACTTTCGACAAACATAAAGTGGATAAAAACATAGAATAAAATAGCTGTCTCCGGTACGTGCTAACGGGCGGAATAGGTAAAAATTGCAATAAAAAGTGAATAAACCCTGGAATTATGCTCCGCCGTAGACATTCTACAGCGCTTCAAACCAATCTACACCATACAGATGGTCAAAGCACCATACATGCATAGTTACACAACAGGTGATATTTTTATTTTCTTTATTTACTTTTACTACTTACCTATACTTTGCGTTTTAGTTTCTGATTAAATATTCTAATACACTCGTACCTAAAAAAATATGGTTCTAGTTCTGCTCGAAACAAAAGAGCGACGCTCAACTTTACACCGTGACAATTTTATTATAATATCCAATTTGTAAACTCTATACTCTCATTCGAAGGAAATAGTCAAAGTCAAAGTCAAATATCATTTATTAAATAGGCACAAAAGTGCACTTTTAAAGGTCATAAACTCATGATACAAATAAAATATGTTAAAAATTGTAACTTATGTTAACATGACTTTGAAAAAAGGTAAGTATGTTTACCCATTTCTTTCCTATACTCAAATTGAAGTCTGAGTGCTGAAAAGAAATGCGAAAACTGACTCTACCAGTGCTTCGGAAATACGATTTATTTATTATTTATTTATTTATTTTTACTTTAATTAACACGGAAAATCCAATTACATTAATTAAAGATATAACATACACACACAAAAACGAGTTACAAAAACAACAAAAAAAAAACGAATAAACGATAAATTATCTATTAACTTTCTGACTCAAAGTGATTTTGTGTTATAGTCCCTTATCATCATCGTCATCATCAGCCCATCACGTTACCACTGCTGGGACACGGGCTTTCACTCATAGAGAGAATATGGGCCATAATCCGCCACGCTGGCCCAGTGCGGGTTGGTGGATGTCACATGTCCTTGAATTTTTGTGATAAATTCTTAGACATGCCGGTTGCCTCTCGATATTTTCCTTCACCGTTTTTATCCACACATAACTTAAGAAAGTCAGTGGTGCGGGGTCATCGAGATTCAAACTCGGATGCGTCGGATCAAAAGTCGCAAATGCTCCTACTGAGGCACACTCGCTCTTTGTTACGCCCTTATAGTTAGATAGACTTACGTTAGACTTTGGTTTGATATGGGTACAAAATAATCCAAAGCACTGTCAATTCTAATTGGATCTGGATTTACTTGGTTTTGCGACAAATCCCGACATTCGGAAATGAAATGAAATGAAATCATTTATTTGCAATACATGTTGGTACATACATTAAAGATGTTAATTTAAATATGATTAGATCCGAAACACATAGTCAATTATAAGTGACATGCAAATATTAAATAACAGTTTAATAACATTTATAAGTAAATTACATTCAGAATTATATTATTATTATATTTAAATTACAATGTCAAACATAAAAATATACACAATTGAATTAATTTATATAATATGGATTTGATTGCAATAATATGTTAACAGTATATAATAAAATATAGTAAGTAATATCAAATCAAATCAAATCAAAAGTTCTTTATTCAATTTTGTCGTCACAGACGCACTTATGAACGTCAATTATTACAATGACTCTACCACCGTATCGGAAAAAGAACCACTACTCAGAAGATACGGCAAGAAACTGAGGGGCATATTTTTTAGAACTTTTGTTACAATATTTTATGTTTGTTCTTGACAATATTATTTTTCTTATGTGCCAGTTGGCTACTTGGCAGAAGCGGAATGTTCCATGCATCTTTGTCTTCTATGTAATTACTAACTGCATAGTATGCTTTTTTCATGACAATATTTTTCACACTCAATTTGAATCTACTTTCTGTGAGCTCCGTTACACATTTTGGAATTTTATTGTAAAAACACAATTGCTACACACAACACAATTGCCCATGAAGGACTTATTCGTTTTACTCAATCTAAACCTAGGTACTGCAATTCTATCCTTATTTCTAGTGTTTATATTGTGGTGGTCACTATTCACCTTGAATTTGTGCAGATATTTACGAACATACATTATATTTTCATAAATATACAGAGAAGGTAAAGTTAATACATTAATTTGTTTAAAGACTTCTCTTAATGATTCGCGAGGACCCAACTCATAAATAGCGCGAACCGCCAGCTTTTGTAAAATAAAAATAGCTTCTATATCCGCGGCAGACCCCCACAGCAAAATGCCATATGACATTATGCTGTGGTAGTATGCAAAGTAAACTAATCGAGCCGTAGCTATATCCGTTAATTGCCTAATTTTACTAACCGCGTATGCAGCAGAACTAAGTTTTCCAGCAGCAGAAGTAAGGTTTTTATATCAATCAAATCATATCAGTCTGGGTATAACTTATATGCGGGTGTGCGAATTTTTAAAAAAGTCTGTTACGGAGTACAGGTTCTTTTCCAAAAGCCATTTTTTAAGTTCTCTTAAAAATTTATTTGTTAGCATGTCTTTAATGGCATCTGGTAAGGCGTTAAATATTCGTCCACACATCGCATAACAATTATTTTTGTATAATGTATTAGGAACCTTTGGTAGGACAAGTCTATCAGGGGTCCGGGTATTTCTTGGAAATAGTTCATGAGCCTTTTTAAACAACTTTGGATGCTCTTTCACAAACTTGAAAATGTCACTTATGACCTTAACTACATGTGTACTCGAATAGATTATATAGATTTAGAGATGTCTCCATCGGGAGATGAGGCACTTCGAGTATTTATAGGACGCAATCAGTACTTACCGCTACATGTTATCTCTGTATATTGCATATTGTTTCCAAACCGCAATCGATGTAGGCATCAAAATGTGTAGTGTTATCCTACTTGACCTTATATATATCTTTTGACTATATTCTGGATCCCATTTATAAAAGACTAGCAACCGCCCGCGACTCAGTTCGCCTTGACTTAATAAAACATAGCCTATGTTACTTAGGGATAGTGTAGCTTTCAATCAATGAAAGAATTTTCAAAATCGGTTCAGTAGTTCCAGAGATTACCTCCAACAAACTTACGTATGTACATACTTCCAATTTTACCTCGTTATATTATTAGTATATATATAGATTAGTATAGAAATATAGACAGAAAAACAAATACACAACTTTTTAAAAATAAAAGTAAAAATTATATTTTAACCGATTTAAAAAAGGAGGAGGTTCTCAATTCGATTGTATTTTATCTTTGTTATCTCAGAACTCCGTCATTTATAAACTGATTCGGAAAATTCGTTTGCGTTGGGTTCAGTATAGCTGCAATATGGTCTCATATAAATTTCATCAATTGAACCTTGAACTTCGAATCAGAATTGAAGCTGTTATTTTTTGTTATAAAATGAATTATCTATATCATTATACATAGGCACCTCATGGGCAAACGTGCTCCACCTAAGACCGCAACTACGCTTACCATCCGGTGAGTAGTTGTCAAACGTGAGCCCATTTAATCATAAAAAAAAACCTCGTCATTACCGTTATTATTTGTATTAACCTTTTACTATTGTGGAACTGCTAAAATTATTTATCATCACCGGTCCGCCATCAGAGGTCGCCACACAGCACTGGCTATCGTTAAATATTTAAGCGGACATAAACACACAGCTCGCTCCATTTTCGTGCTTTGACTAGGTACGAAAAATGCTTCTATATTCATAAAGAACTGGTGAATTTAAAAAAATAGTTTCCTGGTAAATATAAGCAGTGTGCGGTCGTGGGGTATGTGGTTTATTTTTTTATTTTTTAGTGTACTGAGTGATGAGACGAGCAATTCGTTAGCCTGGTGGTAAGCACCACGCCTGCCCATAGCAATTGCAGTGCCACCCAGAACTTTTAATACCAAAAAAAGTATTTCGTCGCACTGCATTGCTTTCATCATGAAACTGAGGAGCATTTTTTTTAGTACTTTTGTTACAATATTTTATGTCTGTTTTTGACAATACTATGTCTTATGTGCCAGTTGGCTACTTGCGCTCATCACCACGAGACATCAATATCGGGGTGACGAGTGCAATGCAGTGCGACGCAATACTTTTTTGGTATTAAAAGTTCCGGGTAGTATTACAATTGGTATGACCGGCGTGGCGCTTACCATCAGGCGAAAGACTTGCTAGTCTCATTACTCAGTTCCATAAAAAAACTACATTACCAAAGTGCTACAATAAACAAGGATTTCCTATAATTCCTCTCATAGGCCTACTTGTATATATATAACTTGAGTTAGCTTAATCCATTTCCTTCTAAGTACAACATTAAAGCTACAGCCGGATGTCCGGCATCCGGTTGATCCAGCAGGGGAATCGTCTAAATCGAACACAGTTCCCGATTGCTTTCAAATATGTCTTGTGATCGGTATTTGTCTTTGGAATTTTAGAAATGTTCTACTCAAAGTCCGCGTCCTAATCCGTATACCAATCACGATCACTAAAAATGATCGATATTGCTGTTTGAAAAATGCTAACGCCTTCCAAATTTGAAATTGTAAGCGGTTGGGATCGTTGTTCGTGTTACACGATGCACCCGCCGGTCGCCCCAACTCCCTACGAGACTTCTGTAATATAACCTCTATTATAATACAAACAGCGCATACTTTTCGTTGCTCGTACGAATTCACCTTCTTATTCTTATTTTTATTCAAAGAGGGGGCGATGAGTCCTGCACTGACGTCCCGCATGGGGTGTATTGTGCATTCCCCCCGCCAGCATGTACCCTAGCCAGAATTCACCTTGAACCTAGAAGGAATTTATTAGACCTTTGGAAGGATGATCCGGTTTTTGGGTAATAATTACGCTAACATTGGCACCTATTAAATATCACAAACACAGAAGGTACTTTGGTAGTCCGATACGGCTAGGCATGCTCGACAAAGTTATGAGCCCTAAGTAGCATTGCTAGGTTTTGCACGTAGGTAAGACGCTCTCCAGTTTTCTTGATTTCAGGGTACAGTCGCCGACAAGAATTGTTGAAGATTTTCAGTTTCTAATTGAATGACGGCTGGAGAGACCTGGAGGAGACCTTTGATAAGCAGTGGGCAGTGACCAGCAGTGACCAGCAAAAGTTATTAAAAAAACAAAATTAGTGAAGATTGTCAGTTTCTAATTGAATGACGGCTGGAGAGACCTGGAGGAGACCTTTGATCAGCAGTGGGCAGTGACCAGAAGTGACCAGCAAAAGTTAATAAAAAAACAAAATTGAATGATTCTTTTGAGTAAGGTAAAATATGTGAAGTATTAAAAATTGCATTGTTTTCTTCTATCCTAATTGCTATCAATTCAAATTGCTGGGACTTATTTGGCTCAACGTATCAGTATTGCAATCCAACGGGCCAATACTGCCAGCATCTTGGGTACGCTGCCAACTGGTAGTAGGTTGGAGCATTTGAGTTATCTATAGGCCTTTAATGGTCTATGGGTGGTCCAATTGCTTCTCCAAGTAGTTAGTTTAGTTTAAGTAGAGTGTAGAGTTGTTTTCAGTAATCAAGGCATTAGCCCGTAAAAAAAACAGAAATTGAAAATTGTTATCTACTTGTGTCGCCGGCTGTACCTATTCTGAGCCATTACCGCTTTGCTTGGTGCTACATATTTTCATCGCGCTCACGACGACTACGATTCCATTAAAATTATTTTAAAAAGCTAGCGAGACGATTCGAAAATCCTTTTATGAATAAGCAAGGGCATGACTCGAATGCCTAGCTCAGTGAGCCAGCATCAAATGAAATGCTGCTTCGCTGCCCTTAGGCTTTGTAACAGTCAGTGACCCAAAATCTTGAAAATCTTGGTCTGTTAAAACACCTAACGTCAATCATTTGAATAGTATTTATGTATTGCCGCACTTGCAGTATATTTTTATATTTATTTTTTACTAGCTGACCTGGCGAACTTCGTACCGCCATATTTTTTTTACTGTTTGAATTTTTCTCATTTTCTTGTATACATACCTTCTCCTGACAATAGCGAACACACAACAGAAAGATTTATCCAATTTGGTGCATTCGTTAGGAAGTTATGCGCGTACAAACATTTCGGCGATTCATTTTTACTTATATAGATTTAACTGAGTCGTTCGCCTGATGGTAAGGGCCACGCCTGCCCATAACAATTGCAGTGGCACCCAGTACTTTTAATGTCATAAAAAGTATTGCGTATCACTGCTTTGCGCTCATGACTCCCGAGACATCAGACGCCCAGTAATTTCGCTAGCTACAATGCCCTTTCAAACTGGAACACAGTAATGCTTGCGCACTTAATGCAGTATGTGCATAATCTTCGGTCTTTATTTATTTACGACTAGTTGATCCGACAGACGCTGTCCTGTTTTAGAAAACTGTCCAACAACTAACAGTTATGTCAAGCGCCATAAGGTAACATTAGAAAAGTTAATATGGTCGTTAAGTTTTCAGCACTCAGACTTCAATTATAGGAATGAAATGGGTAAGCATACTTACCTTTTTTCAAAGTCATGTTAACATAAGTTACAATTTTTAACATATTTTATTTGTATCATGTGTTTATGACCTTTAAAAATGCACTTTTGTGCCTATTTAATAAATTATATTGGACTTTGACATTTCAGAAGAACCTTCTCCTGACAATAACAAACACAACATAAAAAGAATTAGCGAAATTGGTCCAGCTGTACACGCGTGATGCCGTGACCAAAGGAAATAGGGATTCATTTCTTTTTTACTGCTAATTGACTTGCTTTCGACCACTTTGTCACCAGACGGTAAGCGACGGCATTGTCCGATGGCATCGTCGCTTACCGTCAACGATCGACGACGAACGGTCGACAATCTAGCACCTTGCCAAGATAGTACCTATTCACTCGAGATTTGAAGATTCCTAGATTGTAGCTATCGGGAAAGACTAACTCTGGCAGGGAGTTCACTCGTTAGCAGTGCGCATAATAAAAGGGGACAGCCTAAAAAATAAGTTTCAAGCTTCTAGCTCTAAAAATGACGATACTTCCATACAACTTTTCATACCCCCCTTTCAACCCCTTACAACCCTTTTTTCGCATTAAAATGTAGCCTATGTCCTTTCTCAGGCTACTATCTGTGTACCAAGTTTCATTTAAATCGGTTCAGTAGTTTTGGCGTGAAAGCGCGACAGACAGACAGACAGAGTTACTTTCGTATTTATAATATTATTATTAATTATTAAAAAAAGTAAGGATGAGTTGTATGACAACCAGTTCTCATGTAATGCCAGAGTATATAACCAATAGCAGCTGGTCTAGCCAATAAAAACAATGAATTTATTATGAAATGTTTGTACGAAACATGGCATCGATCAAGCCTATCGTGAGTAATCTATCAATTTCGCAGGCGAGCGATCAAAGCCGCGGTGTGAACTACATTAATCGCACTTCTACTCGTATAGCACGCGATCATATAATCTGTGTGTATAGTCCCTTACTATGAGTGTTGGGTGAGAATGGAACATAATGTTTACTGGTGGTAGGTTTCTCGTATGCGAGAGGCCGAAATAAGAAGAAAAGTAAGAATTAAGAATAGAAGAAGTAAGAATTTTGTATAGTTTCGTATTTCAAAAATATAAGGCACGAAAGGAATGGAAGCCCGCTCAAATCAAAAGATAGAAAAGAACTAAGTTTGGGAAGATTACATGGATGCTTTTTAAATATACTTTGTTATCTTCTTTTTTAATGTGGGTGTAGGTATAACTGTATAGCGAACTGTGACGGAGTTTAATACCGCTTTAAGGTCTCCGACAGGGCCTAACGATTGAAGTCCTAAGACAACAAACCGGTGTTCCCTCCGAAGTAGTACAGTAGCGCTTAGATGTAATTACCACACAAACGGAACGCCCCAGGAGGGGCAAGACGACCTACACAGAGCCACTGATGAGGCACTCCGGCCGTAGGTGAAGCCCATGGTGGCCCGCAAATGTATTTTTTTAACCGACTTCAAAAAGGAGGAGGTTTACAATTCGACGGTATGTTTTTTTTTTTTTTTTAATTTTTTTTTTTGTGTGTTTGTTACGCGATTTCTCCGCCAATTATGCATTGATTTCGATGATTCTTTTTTTGATTGGTAGGTAATACTTCAAAGGTGGTCCCATATAAATTTTATCGAAATTCATTCAGTAGTTTTTGAAAAAAATAGCAGAAACAAAAAATATAAGTTTAATCTTCAAGTCGGTTCTTGTTTTTTTCGTAACCAACTTTCTAAAGGTGGAGGTTTGTATTCGACTGCTTCACCTGCTTCACCCAGGGTTGACTTCCGGTGAGGGAACTCCTCAACGGTGAATAGTACAGACACAACATTTCGTAAATGGATTTAACCATAATAGCCTGTTCTAAATTCCATCATGACATGGCAGATACACCCAGGATTGACTTCCGGTGAGGGAACTCTTCAACAGAGATATAGGACAGACATGACATTTTTTTGTACATGCATTTAATTGTGATAGCCCGTTTTAAACTTCATCATGATGTGGCTTCTAGATCACAAAAGCTTGTCTTTAAAAACTTTTTGAATTAATTTAATTAAAACTTGTTTTTCACTAAAAAGGGTAAAATAAATTATTTTTCAAAAAAAACTAAACCGACTTCAAAACCACAAATGGCACTCAAAAGTAAAAAATAAATTAATATAATTATCATAAGCGCTACCCACTCATATATTTGAAGTCGGTGCCAGCCAAGTCTAAAAGGTAGTAGGATAGATACTATCTACAAGTAGTACTTACTATATACATAGTATTTATCTGCTACCTATTAGACTTGGCTGGCACCGACTTCAAATATATGAGTGGGTAGCGCTTATGATAATTATATTCATTTATTTTTTACTTTTGAGTGCCATTTGTGGTTTTGAAGTCGGTTTAGTTTTTTTTGAAAAATAATTTATTTATTACCTGATAGGCAAGCATTTGACCGCAGTTTCACCTGATGGAAAGTGACGACGCGGTCGACGATGAATCATGCTTGCCTAGAAGATACCGATTCACTCGGGACTTAAAGACACCTAAATTATAAGAATCTCAGGTGAAAGAACGACTGACTGACTGACAAACGGCCACCCATCCAAGTGGTGACCGCTGCGAACGTTGCTTAACCTAACAAATATGATATGAAGTTCTACGTTTACGTCTGTATGTTGTTCTTGGCTTCTAAGTACCCGTACACTAAGACTTTTATTCGACTTTTAAATAGTTAGACTTTTGCAATCCAAACACATTTTATTTAAAAGGTACTTAATTGCGTTAATAATTATTTTATTTTACGCCCAGCGATCACATACATAGATCTTGGCCCCTAACTAGGATTTCCTGTACCTAAGGAAACAGGAACTTTTTTTTACAGAAGATAGGTCTACGTTTGACCATCATCTTGCCTGAAGTTAACCGACGATGTGGCCGAAGATGGAGCACGTAGATCTAGAAAATATCAGGAAACTGAGAAGACGCAATGAGTTCCATTGCTATGAGGACCATGGTCCCACAACACCCAGACAAGAACAAATGCTTGCGCTTTTTTGTGCACAAACATTTGTCCCGTCGCGGGAATCGAACCCGCAACCTCAGTGGTGTATGAGATTTGAGCCGACCTGCCCAACCACTACACCACAGAGGCTGTCAATATTGTTACGACAGTTGCGACCCAAACAGACGTATGAGTTAATAACTCAGCAAAAGTTAAAGGATTTTTCGAACATTTTAATTAGAATATATCAGAATTTTCAAATTACGACTTATTTGGAAAATGGCAAACGTCGCTCCTTTGTTGAGACAGCTAAAATATTAGCTAAGATTTAGTACCTATTGTCGATTCACACTGATTCACACCACAGAAGCTTTCAATTCTAAACGTACAGGTGGTTACTTCTTGTCGTGTCAGACACCTCCCAGTAGGTAGTGAGTATTTTAGTAATATGGTCTAATATTTGAAATAATTTCATGTGTTTGATTCATCTGATGATTCATTCATATTCATTTATTTGCCAAACTAGTGTATAAAGGTCTTATTCTATAGTGTTGAACTTAAAACTTAGTCGCCTTTTTCAGACATCGCAAATTGGGCGGACGCTGTTCATGTAAAATATGTATTAAATATTGTTTACAAAAGTATATATAACTACTTTTTAAATTATATTAAACTGATCGGTAGGTAGGAACATTCTATTTAATAATTTCAAAATATTCGTCTAAGGTGTAAAAGCAATGATTATATCATAATAATAAATAATTATTTGAAGAGAGCAAACCACAAAATGATATACATTTCAGAATAACTGTGAGTTGCGTTAGTATAGCTAAGCAACATATACACAGCAATTGCTCTCGTCACCAATCGACGCGACATGGAATTCGCAATTTGGTTCCGCGGCGGCTGTCGGTCAGGGCTCGATGTGCCGGTCCGCACAGATACAAACTAGAATGTAGGACATGGAAAGTTCTTTTGCGCTATTCTCTGTGAACTTGGGAAGGAATCTTGTCCTTGATACGGCATGCTTGGAAGCTACTTCACTTCACTCCACTTGATTAAGTAGCTGAAAGTGTGAAAAAGAACCAGCAGGGAAATCGTGTAAATCAAACATCGATCCCGATCGCTTCGGATAGGTATTATATTTTTTACACTACTGATAATATTATATACTTTTATTGAGATTTATATATTAAGTATTTTATAGCGCCATATTTAAACTGTATGTCGAATTATCTATTTATTATCGTAGTTTAACACAACAAGTTCGTGAGTCACCAAGGGCCTGCGCTGAAAACCAGCGTTGTGGATTCTTCACAACATTATGCGGAGCGCAGACCTTTTTTGACTGCACTGAACACGGCAATCTTCATACACATGCTGTAACTGTTTGCTTAACTTGTTTTATTCTGTCCTTGTGTGTGTACTTGTTTGCACTTGTGTGTGTGCGTTGTTCGTTGTGTGCAGTTTTGTCAAAATAAATTGTTTCTTTCTTTCTTCTTTCTTTCTTTCTTTCAATTTAAAATTTGGAAGGCGTTAGCATCTTTCAAACTGCAATATCGATAATTTTTATTGCGATTGTGACTGGCAAGGGATTGGGACGCGGACTTTGAGTAGAAAAGTTGTGTCCCGGGGAGACGCGTGATTTACATTGACAAAATAAAACACAAAATTGTATGGTTAACATTGCATCAAAATCCGTCGACTAGCTAAAAAATAGGTAAAGCGATGTAAGCGAAGCGAACAGATGCAAAGAAGTGACTTTGAAAAGTGAACGGCAAAATTAAAGACGAATAGACTCAAAAATAAACCAGCTTTTCAGCAGTCAGTGGCAAGAGTTGTCGCAGTGTTACCGAGTTTCTATAATTAGTTATGACACCAGTGGCAAGCTGAGCCTTTTCTACATTTTGCACTTTTGCATTTTCGTAAATGCAAAAGTGCAAAATGTAGAAAAGGCAAAAAGACAAAATAGAAAAGGCAGGAATTTCAAAATATTCGTCTAAGGTGTAAAAATAAAGAAAGAAAGAAACAATTTATTTTTGACAAGACTGCACACAACAATCAATAGTACATACACAAGTGTAGGAGAACAAAAAAAAAAAACATACCGTCGAATTGTAAACCTCCTCCTTTTTGAAGTCGGTTAAAAATAAGACAAATTAAGAAGACCAAGACAAACAATTAAAGCATGTGTTTGGAGACCGCTGCCGTGTACAGTGCAGTCAAAAAAAGGTCTGTGGTCAGCATAATGTTGTGAAGAATCCACAACGCTGATTTTCAGCACAGGCCCTAAAAACAATGATTATATCATAATAATAAATAATTATCATTATTGTTATTATTAGGCTGTCGTCAGCCTTGGCAAACCTACAAGAAACTGACTCTGGAACTGAACAGCCTCTGGAAGTTCATCACGTTCCCACTGCTGGAACACGGGCTTTCTCTCATAGAGAGCACGGGCCATAATTCACCACGCTGGCCCAGTGCGGGTTGGTGGATGTCACATATCCTTGAATTTTTGTGATTAATTCTTGAACATGCCGGTTTCCTCACAATGTTTTCCTTCACCGTTTCTAGAGAGAGTGTTAAAATCCGCACATAACATAAGGTAGTCAGTGGTGCGGGGCCAGCGGGATTCGACCTCAAGTGCGTCGGATCGAATTTCGCACGCGCGCCCACAGAGCCACACTCGCTCTGGAAGTTGGTTTTCAACGAAACGTATAAATTTTTGCCTCAACATTGTTCAGAAAAACGGTGGGTGTCCTTTTTTAACAAACTATGTCATATTGTAGCGACAAGTTATATATCGAGATATTCCATTTTTATTAACGCCACTGGTTTATTTATATGCTTTGCTATAATATTTTCTGAATATCAAGTAGGTAGGTAAGTGTCGTCAATCAGCAGCAGATTTTATGAAAGCGAAACAAATAACTTTCAGCGGATTTTATTTATTTGGTAACACCGATAGTAAAGTGAAGTATCGGTGGCTCATAGAATACACAAACAGATTTTTCATTAAATTTTAATACAGTATATAATAATATAGTAGATAGGAAATAGCGCAAAAAGAGTCTTACAGACAATGCGACGGTTTTCCTAGGTATAGAAAAAAAGAAAGAATGGTTTAAGATGTTTATTCTCATAAGAATATACAATATTCACTTAAAATGAGAACACTTAATTAACATGCACATTTTTTTTTTTTTTGTCCGATTAACAATAATAATTACTATTGTGGGTAGTATAATTTTTTCTTCCTTTTTGCTCGGTTCTTAATTTTAAAAGTAAATTATCCAGCTATACAATCCAACCACTGTTCTGTACCAAGTACCCGCATTATGTCAACTAATTACACTTGTCACATTTTCAAACACATATCTTTTTAGTTTATTTTTGAATGCGTCCTGCTGTTTACACTCTTTGATAATGTCCGGCAGCTGGTTGTATAATTGTGCACCTTCATACAATATACTTCGCTTCCCGTAGTTAGTTCTTGGACAGATCACTTTTAATTTATTAGTTTTTCTAAGACAATGGGTGTATTTATTTTTAGTAAAAGAGATTTGCGAATGCATGCATACAAGAAAGAAACTTATTTATTCTCGCAAAACTGCACACAACATCACACAAATACACGGGCACTTCAACAAAAAACAATGTATACCTACAATAATTATAATGCGTCCATGTATGTATAGGCAACTTATAGTATTTTCACTATACATATAGGCATAGACTCTAAGTTGCAGTGGGGTATTGATGTTCTATCTGGAAAACATAGTTATGCTGCATATTTTGATATGCGGTTAATAAAATTAGGCAATTAACGGATATAGCTAAGGCTGGGTTAGCTTACTTTGCATACCTACACAGCATAATGTCATATGGCGCTTTGCTGTGGGGTTCTGCCGCGGATGTAGAAACTATTTTTATTTTTCACTACCCATTTTATAACAAAAAAAACACTTTAATTCTGATGTATCTTTGAAGTCCAAGGTCGAACATCGATGAAATTTATATGAAACCATCTTGCAGCTATTAAATTCTGCACAAATTCAAGGTGAATAGTAACCATCATTACATAATACAATACGTTTCTTGTCGTATTTTTGGGTTGTGCCGTTATATATTTTTCTGATACGATATTAGAGTCATTGTAATAACTTACACTACCTAATTACAGACTCACTTATGAACGTTAAGTTCATAAGTGAGTCTGTAATGCAAAAATTTAACAAAGAACTTTTGAACTTAAGCTTGAACTTAACTCGTATTCATGAACAACACGACCAACATTTTTGTCTCATTGTATTACGGCCAAATCCGTATAAAACAAAAGATTCCATTACCCCAAACCCGAAAATACTAATAACTGAAATTTCCGCGTAGCGTTTGACGGAGAGAACCTAAGTATATGCACAGAATACTAAGGGACAGAAACATCACTCCGCAAAGAAATTTAAACAAATAGCGACTCTTGCTATGACGCAATAAAATTCAATTCAGCTCGCGTAGCGCTGCATACGTACCAGTCATATTAACCTACAGAGCGGCTCTCTTTCTATTGCATAGCTCTTATCTCTTCTGACGAGGCACGTGTAACGACGCGCGACCCGCCGTCGGTGTCCGGCTATGTACTTGTAGCTTCGTACCTACAGTGCGGAGTGCGCTAGGCCTGGTATATGCTAGAACGGAAAAGTTAAAGTCTCTACAATTATGACTTAAAATAAACTCTCTCACTCTTACTAGCTACTGCTATGAAGATGTCGTTACGAACCAAATATTACCTCAGAACGTACTGTTATCACCTTCCAAGTACTCTTAAAATACCTTTAGGTGCTCTTAAAAAACGTTCTAGATTCTCGAATGCGATACGTCTATACGAATCGCTTACCCTCAATAGAGGAACAGGTTAGCATCAATACCTACCTAAACATATAAGAACCATTGGGGTAGACCTACCTAATGGTACGCGAGAAGCTGTCTGGGTTGGTAACACCGCTTTGCCAGTTATTTGCCGCCAAGCTGTAATGCGCAAACATGTGTGTTCCGATTTTAAGGGCTAAAAAACCAGCGAAATTACTGGATATAATTTTACTTTGATCTCATGGTGACGAGTAAAATCCAGTGCTTCGTATTACTTCGCATGTATTAAAAGTCTAGGGTGGCATTGCAATTAGTAAGCAGTATCAGTATTGTATCAGTATTCAGTTGCAGAAAAAGAAGTCGCTGAGATGTTTTGGAGAAGCAAATGTGGAACTAGCGATTATATATATCTGTGTCCCTCTCTCTATCTGTCCCTCTCTCTACCTCTCCCTCTCTCTACCTCTCCCTCTCTCTACCTCTCCCTCTCTCTACCTCTCCCTTTCTCTACCTCTCCCTTTCTCTACCTCTCTCTCTTTCGTTTAGGTGTGTAGCCAACCCTGGAAGCAGGAACAACTAGGACCGACAGACGGCGGTAGCGCTCAGACGTAGATACCACACAAAAAGTCACTCATCCTACCAGAGACCGCAGCGAAATACCTAAAACGTTTTAACGCACTGCCAATAGTTAGATACGATTAGTTTACTGCCAAAAATTTTATTTCCACTAGCCAAAATGAAAATACATAGTAGGTATGTATGGTTACAAGTTAGGTGAGATATTTTTCATAGAAAACTAAAAACTTACTTTCGACCACCTGAGTACCAATTTACCACCTTTCTCCCATTCAGCACACGTCCGCATTGG
Source organism: Petrophora chlorosata (assembly GCA_951640565.1). NCBI lineage: Eukaryota > Metazoa > Arthropoda > Insecta > Lepidoptera > Geometridae > Petrophora > Petrophora chlorosata. Next base: position 12,456,980 of record OX621201.1, on the reverse strand, counting down.
ATGTAGCTTGCCGATTCCAAACCAGATCACTTTGATCTTGTTAAAATGAAGTGTTGTTGCCTCGGAATACAGAACAACTTGTGTGGAACAAGCTATTCTGGGAACAATAGCAAAAGTAGGTATGTATTTTTGATTCCACTTGTCGTGGAAAGTAGGAAAAAGGAAAACTTATAGTTACAGGATGTATTTTTGAGATTGTATTGCTAAATCCGAAACTATGAGAAATAGAGCAAAGTGATAGATAGCTCGATTTATGAGAAAACAAAAATTGAATATAGGTATTTTTTTTATTTTTAACCCCCGACGCAAAAAGGAGGGTTGTTATAAGTTTGACCACTATTTGTGTGTCTGTGGCACCGTAGTTTTTATTCGTGAACCGATTTGGATGCGGTGTTTTTTTATTTGAAAGCAGGTTTTCTAGTGGTGGTTATTAGACATGTTTTATCAAAATCAGTTCAGCTGTTTCTGTTTATTGGTTTATTGTGTCAGGGGCTTTTTAATTTAATTCTGTTAATTGAGCGCGTTAATTTTTGCCTTGTGTTTATTCATATTCTAGGCGCACTATACCTATCTATTTATATACTGCGGTAACCACATGGTATATACCCATCATGGTGTATGTCTAATGTCTCGGGGTGATGAGCGCCATGCAATGCCACGCAGGTGTTTTTATGGTTATAAAAGTTCTGTATGGCACTGCAGTTGTTATGGGCAGGCGTGGCGCTTACCATCAGGCGAACGACTTGCTCGTCTCGTCAGTTCCATAAAAAAAAATCAGGTTACCAACCTACGTAGTGACGTCAACAAATACTGCACAGCCTCGGAACGGAAATGTTCACCTAGAATTGAATCTTAAATTCAGCATTCGTCATCTGCGAGCGACTGTCGGAATATTGAGTGATTTATGAATCGGCCTGCTTCACTGACAGGTGAGATATTGAAATACTTTTTTATGGAAGTACAACCTCGTAGTAGGTTAATAATGCAGGGCCGAAGAGGGCAAAGGTTGCCCTAATGTCATACTCGTACCTGAAGGTATAAGTTTTGTTAAGTTATTCGTTAAGAAACTTTTTGCTTTGACATGGGATCGAGACAATACGACTTGGAGTAATAGGGTAAGGTATGATTTATAAATAAATACAAATCTAAATATAATATGTATGTGAATATATAATATGTATGTTGGGCATCATTTAATTTTAATTTTAATTTTCAATAAATTCAGTGGTAGATAGTACAAAAAATGTATTTTGTGGTTAAGAATACTTCGAGTCAGATATTCTGTCGTGAATAGGTAGACTGCATAAGTACCTACATTATTTATTTATTTAATCTTTATTTTAGGCAACATTAAAATAAGTAACAGATGTTATTGACTTATTCTACGGCCTATTTAAATACGAGTATATATACCTTAGAACTAACATATATACAATTTATATTAAAACATTTATTAATTTAAGTACAATCCCATCATATGAGTTAGTTAATTTAGATTAGCTAATAATATATAATTAAATAACTTATATTGCTACCACTTATCACATTCAGTATACTGATTAATAAATCTAACCTATTATTTGTTTCGCTTTGTAAACAGCTATACCGAATGAAAGAGACTGAATCCTACGACACAGGAGTTATCCTAGTGTGGGATTCAGAGCTCATAGAATTGATTGTACACGATTTGTATTTGCAATAAAATGATTGATTGATTGATCTGACCTGGCTTATTTTTTTATTTGACACACAAAACTGGTTAATTACCTACTCTCAATACAATTAATATTGCTCAATACTTCTTAATCTGTAGAAAGTTTTTCGGCTACCAACCTAACCATCGCTTTTCCTATTGCCATAGCATTTGATCTCCATTTTCACGTCGACACAAAAACAACAGTCCGATACTGATAGCAAGTAATCAGGGGCCAACAAAACGAACCAATTTGTCGGATGTCAATCGCAATTTCGCGTCAGACGGTCCAAACGGAGAAATTTTGTTTTATTCACTCGCAACGAAACACTGGTAAGTGGGTATTCAATAAATAGGTACCTTACCTATCTACTAGCTCGCTCGTGAAATTTAACTCTATGTAGAAAGCTATTCGAATGGCCCGCGCAGGATATGGACTTCTAGCGTCGTTATTGATCATGTCATGATAGTCTTGTACGTGCACAGGGGCATTAGTGCCGCAAAACGATGGGCAATATATATATGATAAACAAATGAAAATTGATTTTCTAAGAACAAAATTGAACTCAAGCTCAGATAGACCGAATACTAAAAGAGGGAAAAGAAGACTGTCATTATTATTTACCTAATATGATGCCTTCGTACACACTTCTAAACTAAAGCTTTGACTTCGAAATTTGTGGACAGAACCTTCTTTAAGATTTGTAACTAGCCCAGTGAGGTTCGCGTGCGCTCGATCTTTTATGTTTTCTCATCACACTAAGGATAAAACCGAGAGCGAATGTAGAGGTATATGGCGATACTCATTAGGGCATTTACTGCTAAACTCCTAAACGTTCGAGAGCATATCGTAAAAACGCAATACTCTTTAGTTAAAGTCGTCAACTGAAGTGATATGAAATGATTAAAATGTTGGCATGATCGAGACGTGCTCATTCACTAATGAAATCTTTTCTTAATAAAGTTTGCGAGCTCGTTCCATTATTGGAAAGTTCATTGCATTTACTAAGGTTCCAATAAAATAACTACACCATAGGAAGCAGGGAAACGGGACATGTTTAGAAGAAAATGACAAAAATATCTATGCGCACAGTGCAAAGTCATTTGGGGCTTAGTTAAAAACACGACATTTTGAATAATACACATTCATTTTCAATACTTACCTATACCACAGAATACTAAGGTACTATACCTTTGTTTCTTTGCTTCCAACCATCCTTTTGGGAGTTACTGCTGAAACATCTACTAAGAAAATAGGAATGGAGTGCCTCAAAAGGCCTACAATTTGAATAATCTATACGAAAATGTAGTACCATTCTTGCCTCCAATGTAGTTTTTTAGATAAAACCTCAGAAGCTTGCGTATAGTATTTTTCTAAAACTGGGTATGGTGTTTGATGGCAAGTGACGACGCGGTCGATGATGGATCATGCTTGCTTAGAAGATAGCGATTCTCTTTTTTTAGGTGAAAGAAAAAAAGAAAGAGAAGTCTTCAGACTTTAAAAATCAATACCTAGATTATAAGACCGAGAAACACATATGACATTCAGTAAAGGCTCCACTTTCAACGTTGAGTTGACGTCGAAACTTAGTTACTTGAATTTTTTTCGTGTTCATACAGATTCATGTAAATTCACTGTACCTCCTAAAATTACAACAATTAAAAAACTTACCCCAACAAAACCAGTCTGAAGCAGTTCTTCGGTGGGGGGGCTGCCTCTTCCCCCGCCTGTGGCAGCGGAGTGCTAGGCCCTGGAGACCGCTCCTGATCCGACTCTTCTCCCACCCCCGCCCCCCTCCTGCATAGCCAGGAGCTCCCACACTTATCCCTCGCATCTTCCACGGGAGCCGCGAACTGGCAACGCCGTGGAGAGCGCTGGCGACCACCACTTGCTAAAGAACTTTTTAGGGGTGACGGTGGGGCACGAACAGGGCTAGGAGAGGCTCTGACAGGTGATGTGGAGACTTTGACAGGTGATGACTGGAGGGACAACCCTCCGCGGTCTGTCGTGCCGTTCAGCATTGTTCGTTTTTATTGTCACTTTTGTGTCATTTTCTTTACACTTGTTGTTTTAGCACTTCACTGTACATTTGCTTAACTTTTACTGAATTCAATGCTTTGTTGGATTTACATGATTGCAGATATTTTTAATGTTTAGTTTCGTGTTACTTTTAAACTTCTCGGTTTAATTGTGCTATGAACGTAAAATCACACCTAGCGAAGACAGAATAAGCAACTCTATTTTTTGACAACTACTATATTTAATTTAAATATTGTACCCATTATTTTCTAACAATGAATCAACTTATTTAACTCGATTTTCACGTATATCCGATAGGTAATTCATGGCAATTCAAATGGCTTCTGACTGACAGGTTAAGTTCACTTATCTGGGCACTTTAGGACAATGATCGAGTGACAAAACGCCCATGCATCAATGTTCAGACTTTATCATACGTCCAAATCTAAATCTTAAATCCTCCACGTTTAGGGTGAAATTCCTGCAAACTAAGCCAAAGTCAGTAATTTGCTTTTAAACGTCGGTTTGACAGCATTTGTAAAAGCAAAACACCCATGTCGTAAAAGATAACATTTTGACATTGTTTGTACGAGTTTAATGTTAAAATGAGGAGTTAAAAATGTAAGCCTCGTCCTGTTTGTGGAACGGAGACTCGAGGATTGTGTCTGGGAACCTATTTAGCAAAACAAATTGTTAATGTTTATGTAAAGAGCAAAGATTGTTTATTGATGAAGGCCTAAAACAAATTGCGCGATTTTAAAGATGGCCCTTACATCACTCTAAAGGTTTAAGCATGGCACAAAAAAAGAGCCGAAGTATTTTGATTTATGTGAACTAGCTCTCAGCCGCACGACTCCGCCCACGCATTTCCTGTTTTCACGAACAATTTTGTTTTGAATTCTTTACCTTTAGTAACTAGTAGCTAGCTTCATTGTTAATAGCATAGTCGCAAGTCAATTAACAATAATTTCCTATGTGAAATAAAGCAACTTACAAGTAAGCAAATTACATAATTAAATAATATTTAAAATTGTAGATTATATTTAAACCTAACAGAATATTATATTGTAAGTTTTTTTTAATATAGGCATTTCTACTATTCAGTGAACAAATTAATAATGGTTGAATTTTACCACCTTAAGTTGCTCCGTTACAACAATAGACAAACAAACTATTCCGTTAGTGTTGGATTAGCATTGAGACTAGCTCGGATGCAATCGACATCTAATTGCAATTTACCGTTAAACAATGTCCAATAACGTCTGTAGGAACAATAAGGTAACCCAGGCTAATAACGCTTACCTAACTTCAATAATTTAATTATTTAGGTACTCACTGAGTAAAACGAACAATATTTGACAAAAGAAGTTTATTATTTCTTGATCGAAAAATTATAAATTTGATTTACTATTACTGCCCGCAAAATTGCTAGGCATATGAGTCTTAAAGTCAAAGTCAAAGTCAAAATCTCTTTATTTATGTTTGGCATCACAGACGCAGCACTTATGAACGTCAAATTATCACAATGACTACCACCGTATCGGACTTATCTGATGTCTCGGGGTGATGAGCGCAATGCAGTGCTACGCAGTGCTTTTTATGGAATTAAAAGTTCTGGGTGGCACTGGAATTGTTATAGGCAGGCGTGGCGTTTACCATCAGGCGAACAACTTGCTCCTCTCATCAGTTTCATTAAAAAAACCTTTTCAAACTGGGTCAATGCTATTTTTCAGACTGGGCCAACGCTTTCCTTCACGGTAAAAATTCGCACGTGACCTAGGTACGCACGTAAATAAGTTATTGGTGGTGGAGCAGAACTGGGATACGAACTCGAAAAACTAATATTTTTTATTACCTTTGTCGACATTATCTTCAATTTATTCCTTTACCTCAAATAACCTGTTCCCACAAAAAAGATAAAGCCCTTAAAAGCTATTGTAGAGGTTAGAAAAATTTGTATTCATATCTTTTTGTAGCGGGCAGGTATGTAGGTAAAGGTAAACCGACCTTTTATCCAATACGGTTCCTTAACGCTATAAAGAGATAACGTCTACGAAAAAGTAAGTAGGTATTCAAGGGCTAAATGATCCTTGGCTAAGCAGATTGACCTAAAAGATATCACGTGTAGGGAACTTAAAGCAATCTTGATTATGTAGATGGCTGATGTAAGAAAACCTTTTAAGACGCTTCAAATTCTTGCTGTTCCGGAGGAAATTACCCTCGTTAAGTTTGTTTATTAAGTAATGTATCTTGGGGAATTTTGCCTACAGTGTTACTTAATCCGATAATTTTGGTAACTCCTTTTCAAACACTCCCTCTTTCTCATGTGGGCGTGTGGCCAACCCCTGGGCCCCAATTCACTATGACAACTTGGCGAAATCACGTTGATTTCTTGCTTTGAATTCACGTCGATTCCTTCATCAATAAACGACATCTCTATGACGCATTCATATACTTATATTATATGACGCGTCATAGAGAATACAAATTTCGCAGATGTCATTTATTAATGAAGGAATCGACGTTTCCTTGAAGTAAGGAATCGCCAAGTTGTCATAGTGAATTAGGGCCCTGGTTTCGGAGTTTTAGACATGGTCCGACGATTACAGGTACCGACGGTCCTCCGAAGCACGGAATATGTACATACCACACAAATGATCACCCATCCAAGTGGTGACCGCAGCGAAATTTGATTGACCTAGCAGATTTGTAATGTATGGCTAGACGAACTACGCTAAATAAACTGGGTTTATATTTTAATTGGCAATTGTAACATATTTCGCATTTCTGCATGCCTGAAATGGCTTTTACTCTGATCATGCAATGGTTGCAAAGATTATAAACCATTTGACTGTGCACACTGGGCCTCCTCAATCACGAAACATTAGCGGTTTCAGCCCAATATTTTCCGTACGCAGTGCAGCACTACTGTGAGAGCAGTCCCTTTACCCTCTGCCCTCGGCCCACAATAGTGAGTCATGTTTCAGGGTAAAATAGGCAGAGAAGCTCTCTATGACTGGTTGTTGTAAAATTGTTTAGCTGCGTGAGGATTTTAATAGCTTCGTTTATTATTTGCGACTTGTTCTCGATGCTTGCTGTGATACAATATGAGTTTAACGACCGCCCTTTTCACGGCTGCAAATGTGAATGTATTATACTCAAATATTCCTTAAATCTTAAAATCTTCATCAAATTATCTAAATAGTGAAATCGCATCAAAGTCCATGAAATATTTTAGAAGTAGCTACGAAGCAAATCTACCAGGGGACCAGGAACTATGAGGACAATGATCCCACAACACCCAGACACGAGACAAATGCTTGCGCTTATTTTTTCGGTACATTTGTCCCGTTGCGGGAACCGAACCTCAACCTCAGTGGTGTATGAGATTTGATCCAACCTGCCCAACCTGAATTAAGTCATTGGCCGAGTCGGGATTTGAGTCGGATCGTAAAGTACGGCCTCACTCGTTCAAATGGGGATTTTCTAACTGAAAGTAGACACCGTGCCAATCTGACATAATCGCTGTGCACAGAAAACTCTACAGTAGTTAAACCCAAGCCTATTAAGGTCTCGCAGATAAAAACTAATGATCGAATCTCAGCTTTATAGAGCGCGTCCATGTTGTTTTGCGATCAGATTACATTCGTTATACTATGACACTTAATTTTTATCACTCGAGATTTACGTCCACTCGTTTACTAACAAATGAACTTTTATTAACAGCTATTGACCGGACGTAACAAAACTGTCACTCAAATTTAGCCTTTAATGCCATCTCGTAAGGTTCGTATAGTCATTTGATTTTCGTACGTATGTATTTTCCATCAAAGGATCGTCCATAAACGTTAGTATAAAGATTATATACCCCAGAAATTGTTACCGGAATGATCGGGCGTCTCCAAACGTGAGTAAACGGAGAGTTATAAGGAAGTCTGAGGCCTTGAAATTTTATAGATTTAAGAACGTGTCAGAAACATCGTCAGGGGCATTGAAACGTTAAACATGTGATACATGCTTATATTTTGCCTCAAGTACGTACAGTGTCGTGTGTCGTATTATAATGATTACAATTACCTACACGTTATTTGACAGAAGCAAATGTCAAACTAGTGACATGAAATGGTACTAAATTGTTTAGTTTTTTTTTTTATGTAACTGAATGACGAGTCGAGCTTGTCGTTTGCCTGATGGTAAGCAATACGCCAGCCCATAACAATTACAGCACCACCCAGAACACTGTTTTGCAATATCCTGTGCGGCGCTATACTGCGCTCATCACCCTGAGACAATTAGCTGTTGAGTCTCAAAATGCCCAGTAATTTCGCTGGCTACAATGCCCTTCAAGCCGGAACACAGTAATGCTTGTGCACTACTGCTTGGCGGCTACATAACTGGCAAAGCGGTGGTACCCACCCAGACGGCCTCTCGCATACGAGAAACCTACCAACAGTATTAACGCTAACTGTACTTAATGTTAACCAACCTAAGTACCTAAGTATCAACTATATAGATGGTAAATTAAGTTGGTACGTACCTAAAGGCGCTACTTTTCGGCATAGAAGATGCGTTTACGACGAAAAAATAAATCACGTGATACCTTGTGATATTTCGTGTGTTTTTCCTCTCCCTCTTTTCGAGCCTCACTTGATTAACAGACGATCCCCTACCACTGCGTGCCATCACAGGAGCACTTATGAACGTCAATTATTACAATAACTACCACCATATCGGAAAAAGAACCACTACCCAGAAGATACGGCAGACAACCAAGGGGCATTTTTTAGAACTTTTGTTACAATATGTTTGTTTTTGACAATATTGTGTTGCTTATCTGCCACGTCATCCATGTTCATGCAAATTCATGTCCCGCTTTTTTTTGTAACATCGTTGTAAAACAGCTTGCAATTGTTGATTAGTGCGTCAACTTGTCACATACTTTGTAAAATAGTTTGCAAGACTTTCTTTATAGATTGCGAGACCTTTATCGAGCTCAACAATTTCATTCCCCTATTTCGAGCACCAAACTTCTCTATTCAGACACCTTTGACGGTCAAAAGCCATCAAGCCCAGCTGCTAATACAATTTAACAGACGTAAAAAGTTATTTTTATTTATTTGGTGTTTTGAAAAATTGGTAAACGACCGCGGCGTGACGTAAATGTATATCGTTTTATTCCGAATTATCAATTTTTTAATATATTGACGCAATATGTGACGTAGATATGATACGAAAATAGAGTTATTAAATATCTCAACGTGGGTGTGCCACGGCCCACGCCTTGCCCCGCTTTTTTCTTGACCCCAAAGACTTATAACCAGTTGACCGTAGACACCCTTGCTTGCCTTCCCTCACTCACGGAACATTAGCGCGTTTTACTTAATTTATGAACGATGAGAGCGAGTGTGGCTCAGTGGGTGAACGTGCGACTTTCGATCCGACGCACCTGAGTTCGAATCCCGCTGGCCCCGCACCGCTGACTTTCTTAAGTTATGTGCGGATTTAACACTAGCTGTAAAAACGGTGAAGGAAAACATCGTGAGGAAACCGGTATGTCCAAGAATTTATCACAAAAATTCAAGGACATGTGACATCCACCAAACCGCATTGGGCCAGCGTGGTGGATTATGGCCCATACTCTCTCGATGAGAGAAGGCCCGTGTCCCAGCAGTGGGAACCTGATGGGCTGATGATGATGATGACCTAATTTATTTGCCTTATGTTATACATAAGTAAATAGTGTACCTAAAGTAAAATAAACTTGATATAACAAATACGATGAATATTTTCTTTCATGGAACTGAGTGAGTGTATGAGTCGAGCAAGTCGTTCGCCTGATGGTAAGCGCCACGCCTGCCCATAACAATTGTAGTGTCACTCAGAAATTTTAATACCATAAACAGTACTGCGCAGTATTGAGCTCATCACCCCGAGAAACCGGAAAACAGAAATGCTTGCGCATTACTGCTTGGCGGCAGAATAACAGGCAAAGCAGTGATGCCAACAGAGACGTCCCGCATACGTACCACGAGTAAAGCACGGGTGAGTCGTGTTTCACAGAAAATTAGGGAGACTAGCTCGCTGCTCCATCGAACCCGTTGGTTTTGGGCTTAAAAGGCAAAGTTCCGAAACGGTGTAGACACATGGGCATCACTTATTCAGGCCCACTTCAACTGCGTTTAGCGAATGTTTAGAGTAACACTTAGACGAACTAACTTATAGTAGACTTTGAAAGCGGTTTAAGACTTGTAGGTACTTCTAAGTGAAAGTTGAGAGGCAGATGTGAAACAAGATAGTGACTCAATACAAGATGCCTCAGTGATTGTGATCATAAAGTTACTGGTTCTAGCTATCACACATTGTATATAGGTACTCCAATTTTGGGCACTGTGCCTTGTAAATGAATAAAATATATAAATAAAGTCTTTTATTTCTTGCATCATAATTAAATAATGTTTACATTGGTTATTCCTGAACATTAGGAAGGGAACTAGCTCTCACAAGGAAATCCAACCGTGAGAGCTATAGGGATACACAGATCTAACAATACCAGTATCATCATCATCATCATCAGCCCATTACGTTCCCACTGCTGGGACTCAGGCCTTCCCTCGTAGAGAGAGTGTGGGCCATAATCCACCACGCTGGCCCAGTGCGAGTTGGTGGATGTCACATGTCTTTGAATTTTTGTGATAAATTCGTGGACATGCCGGTTTCCTCACGATGTTTTCCTTCACCGTTTTTAGAACGAGTGTTAAATCCGCACATAACTTAAAAGAGTCAGTGGTGCGGGGCCAGTGGGATTCGAACTCGGGTGCGTCGGATCGAAAGTCGCACGTACTCCCACTGAGCCACACTCGCTCTACGAAGTAATACCAGTATATATATCTCCAATTTTGCAAGTTTTAAATAATTGGAACATATTTTAAGTGTTAACATATTTGAAGTGTAAAAATATTTTAAGCGTGAACCTTTTTTTAGGTGTAACATATTTTTATTATTATATATTTATATATTTTGCATTTTCACATTATACTTTTAAAAAAATATTGTAATTAAGCGCATTTATGGTTAGTTTTTAACCGGCTTCAAAAAGAAGGAGGATTACAATTCGACGGTTTGTTTTATTTTTTTATTTTTTTTGTGTGTTTGTTACGCGATTACTCCGCCAATTATGCATTGATTTTGATGATTCTTTTTTTGATTGGTAGGTCATACTTCAGAGGAGGTCCCATATAAATTTTATCGAAATTCATTCAATACTTTTTGAAAAAAATAGCAAATAAAAAAAAAATAAGTTTAATCTTCAAGTCGGTCCTTGTTTTTTTCGTAACCAACTTTCTAAAGGTGGAGGTTTGTATTCGACTGCTTCACCTGCTTCACCCAGGGTTGACTTCCGGCGAGGGAACTCCTCAACGGTGAATAGTACAGACACAACATTTCGTAAATGGATTTAACCATAATAGCCTGTTCTAAATTCCATCATGACATGGCTGATACACCCAGGATTGACTTCCGGCGAGGGAACTCCTCAACAGAGAATAGGACAGACATGAATTTTTTTTGTACATACATTTAATTGTGATTGCCTGTTTTAAACTTCGTCATGATGTGGCTTCTATATCATAAAAGCTTATCTTTAAAAACTTTTTAAATTAATTTAATTAAAACTTGTTTTTCACTAAAAAGGGTAAAATAAATTATTTTTAAAAAAAAACTAAACCTACTTCAAAACCACAAATAGGCACTTAAAAGTGAAAAATAAATTAATATAATTATCATAAGCGCTACCCACTCATATATGTATTTGAAGTCGGTGCCAGCCAAGTCTAAGAGGTAGTAGATAGATACTACCTACAAGGAGTACTTACTATATACATAGTATTTATCTGCTACCTAACGGTGACTTTAATGGCACCGACTTCAAATATATGAGTGAGTAGCTCTTATGATAATTATATTAATTTATTTTTCACTTTTGAGTGCCTATTTGTGGTTTTGAAGTCGGTTTAGTTTTTGTTTGAAAAATAATTTATTTAATTTATACTAAAACACAAAGCGTTGTATCGAATGTTATACAGCGCCTAGAAAGCTGAGTTACTTTTAACCTTGTTGTTATAATTAATTAGGCGTGCGTAATTTTTAATTTAGGTACAAAAATGTTACGTAAAATCTTCCATTACGCGTCGCCACAACCCGTTACTTACAAGATGTCTCACTTCATTTCCCTTTTCATAACAAACACAACTTTCCCAAGGTTTACAACACCTGGCCTCTTTGTTTTCCTTATGAATTTAATTACGGAAAGTTGAGCACCTCTGCCAGTTAAACATTGTTTGATTTCCCGCGAGATATGAGCTGAGTTATTGAGCACAAGCATGTGGCTGGTTCTGTTGATCTTGAAGATTATACGCTTTTGCACGTGGCTTGCATTTAGTTTTTAACCGACTTCAAAAAAGAAGAAGGTTCTCTGCTCGATTGTGTTTTTTTTTTGTTTGTTACCTCAGAACTCCGACATTTATGAACCGATTTAGAAAGTTCTTTGCGTTGGGTTCAGTATAGCTACGAAGTGGTCCCATATAAATTTCATCGATATTTGAATTGTGACTACGAAGATATATTGAAGTCGGTTTATTTGATAAATGTATCATTATTAGTAATTTCCTTTATTGTATGTAGTATATATGTGTCTATATCTATATATTAATATATATATTTATATATTATTTATTTATATATATATTTTATGTGTCACTTAGTCGTCCTTTTTTACTTTTTATTTACACCGCCGACCTCTCTCACTCCTTTAGTTCTTTCCATCCAAAGGTTGACTGGAAGAGATCGCTTTTAGCGATAAGTCCGCCCGTTGTACTATAGTTTGTAAGAATATTTCGTGTACCTTGTTTATTTCTTGTTTGGTGTACAATAAAGCATTAATTATTATTATTAAATGTTATACTTGTAAGCCAACTTAATCGTTTTTCGGGATTATGTCCGGTGAACCATCCAGGGAGACGGGTCTGAACGGTTGCTCAACTGTCGTCTACCTCTAGATGTGTGCTGCATCTTCGGCCACATCATCGCTTAACACCAGGCGAGATAGTACATAGATCTAAACAAGCGACAAAAATGTCGATGGAAGAGCAATTATTTACGTATAGAACGTATATAATTGCTCTTAAAGAAAGCTGTATCGGTGTTAAGGTTAGCCTATGGATACCTTTATAAATAGAGACCTATTGCTGTCGGTGATCTGTTTGTTTGTATGACCGTCTGTCACAAGTTTGCGCTGGATATAAAAAAATACACTAAATGTGCTAAACTGTTCTATATGAGTCAGGAAAGTACTAGAAAAAGAAACTCGGTCATAGCCTGGTTATATCATAGTTGGTTGGTGGTTAGGTCATGCGTTAGTGCTTGTTGTTTATTATTTTTTGCATATTGTACATTATTACAGCGAGTGTGGCTCAGTGGGAGCACGTGCGGCGTTTGATACAATGCACCCAAGTTCGAATTCCGCCAGCCCCGTACCACTGACTTTCTTAAGTTATGTGCGGATTTAATACTTGCTCTAAAAACGGTGAAGGAAAACATGGTGAGGGAACCAGCATGTCCTAGATTAATCACAAAAATTCAAGAACATGTGACCTGTTCCTTTCTTCGTTTTTCCTCATACCATTCACCAACCCACACTGGACCAACAAGTTGGGTTATGGTACTCCATACTCTCTCTATGAAGGGACATGTCCCAGCTGTGGGAACGTAATGGGCTGATGTTGATGATTACATATTATTTTACTCGGTAAGAAACCAACGCGCTTTAAGTGCGTCTTAATCTTAATTACTCAAAGCCGATGCGCGATAATAGCAACGTTAATAAGATAATGAACTAATCCTGTTACCGAGTAGACAGTGTTAAACACTTATGTTAACTAATCCTCTAAGATCCTGAGAAGTATATAAAAGAATGTTTTCCTTTGATTTCCTCTACCGAACTAAGACGTTTTTTCGTTTATTTTTCCTCTTTTGATCAGCGGAATGGAGAATCCCGCGTCAAATTGAATCAACTAATTTTATGTTACAAACTTTTATTCGTTATCTCCATTTTCGTACATTGAAGGCACAAAAAACGTTTATCGAAAGGTTTGATCCCTCTGGATGGATTTAATGTAATTAGGTAGGAAGCTTATGTAATATGTAAACCTACCGTGGTATGCTATTAATGGAAAGGTAGATCAAACTAGGATATTGCGTGATAATACGAAATTAACAAGTATAAATGAACAATGTATTAGATTGAAAAAAGGTGAGTAGAAATTATATCATAGTGACCAAGACGGCAAATACAAAACGAAAAGTAGCTGTACGAAATAAACATTATTTCGTATTTATTTTGTTCTTGAACTTTTTTTTATGTAAGTGAATGACAAGACGAGTTGGTCGTTTGCCTGATGGTAAGCAATACGCCAGCCCATAACAATAACAGCACCACCCAGAACTTTGTTTTGCAAAATCCTGCGCGGCGCTGCACTGCGCTCGTCACACTGAGACAATAAGTTGTTGAGTCTCATAATGCCCAGTAATTTTGCTGGCTACAATGCCCTTTAAACCCGAACACAGTAATGCTCGCTCACTACTGTTTGGCGGCTGAATAACTGGCAAAGCGGTGGTACCCACCCAGACGGCCTTTAATATTTTGAGATAAGAAAAGAAAAAAGAAAGAAAAACCATTTATTCGGCACACGACAAACAAATAATACAAAAAATAAAAACTTAAATAATAAACATATGTGCCGAATGGGCTCAGCTCAGCATAAAATGCCAAGAGTTTTACACAACTCGGCGCTGATTTTCAGCTGATACCCGTGTTGCTATAGGTATAATGAAAAATTGACTGTACTCAGATATACGTTATATATACGTATATAGATATACGTATATACGTTCCTAATGTTTTGTCTTGTTCTCCTTAATTACCTACTTCAGTAATTGGAATAACAAATTCTAAGCGCTGAATCCACCAGGAGCTAGAAGAAAAGTAGGTTCATATAGTTTTATATTTTAACCAATGTTCGTAGCTTAGCTTTGGTACACGTCGAGCTTCAAAGTCCAGAATTCGAATAATAAATTTATTCATCGTTATGAACAAAATTTCTTAATGTTCTTCAAATGCTTTCAAATTGTGTAATAAACCAGTGTTGTATAGCCCTCGAGTTAATTTGAAATGAAATGCCGAAATCAATTGAAAGGTCGTTTCACCCCTGATCCCGAGGGTATAATAAGGGCTAGAATATAAATCCATCAATGTTAGACCTATTTTCTAGACAGTAAACAGCGTCGTACGCCGTGTTTAGTAAACTAGAAGACTAACTAAAAGACAGCCTCTGTGGTGTAGTGGTTGGGCAGGTTGCTCAAATCTCATACATCACTGAGGTTGCAGGTTCGATTCCCGCGACGGGACAAATGTTTATGCACAGAAAAAAAAAGCGCAAGCATTTGTTTCGTGTCTGGGTGTTGTGGGGCCATGGCCCTCATAGTTCCTGGTTTCCTAGATACAGGGAATCGTAGTTAGGGGCCAGGATCTATATATGTGATCGTTGGGCGTCATTTATTTATTTATTATTTATAAACTAAGGCCTTGTATTCACTATGCGACATTGTGACACTAGCGTCTTTGTCGCTATAAATGGCTGGACATCGCTTAGACACGAGTATTTGGGTCACAATTTTTTTTTTGTACTTGTAATTTGTACTTGTATAATTTTTTTTGTTCCAGCAATTTTTTATTTTTTTTAGTTTTAATTTTTATTTATTATCACCACCAACAGCCTTCTGGCCGATGTTGCAAGAAACATTTACTCGTCCATCATGAGACATGAGACGCTGTAGATACTAAAGCCTGTGGCTAAGCTAGTGTCTCAATGACTTTAGGATGTGACTTTTATATTTCCATGTTTATTATATCTCATTTTGTGTTCTAATATAGTTTCTAAGATTGTACATACTGTGTCTACTAACATTTCTATGGATCCATTTATGGTCTGAAATAAAGAATTTAATAATAATAATACTTATTAATTTTGGGCTAGAATATTTAGGCTATTTATATAACTTTAAAGGCCAATAGGTTATCCAATTGCTTCATCTTGTAAGTAGTTTGTTTTAGTGTAGTTTATATATATGTCGGAAATCGGTAAAGCTGGTGGCAGTATTGGTGACGCAGTATCTTCTCGGTCTTCATCTTCCATAATAAAATCACTTGTTTGTTATTACGAATATTTAATTTACAAAATCACACTTTATTCAATTTAATTTACAAAATTATTACAGATTCAGGCGTGAACACTTCACGTTTAAGACTAGTGGTCGGCTCGACGATCAAACGCAGAATGATTTGCCGCGCGCCCTTCCATGCGCTCGCCTCCCACCAATACCACTAGTCGCCTGATTCACGGAGCGGAGGGGATTGACGTAGTATCGTAGTCGTTTCACAATTGTTGATGACGTCAGTTTCCAATGCGCCGACACGGCCATTCTGCTGCATGTCGCGCTCGACGTGATCTTGTAAAACCACAAAACATTGACAATGCATTTACACTGCATTTAGACATGAATCTAGCTCGGCTTCAATTCTGACCAAACTTTCAATACTGCTGTCAGATGGAATAGTTAGCTAGATAGATACTGTCCTTAACAAATTGGAAATAATATTAATTAGTTTGAAGGCCCCTGTCCTCTACAAACTTGTAAAACGTAAAAGGGTTGAAGGCCCATGTCCTCGAAAATTTAGATGTAAAATAGTTTGGAGGCCCCTGTCCTCGACAAACTTAGGTTTAAAATAGCTTGGAGGCCCCTGTCCTCGACAACTTAGATTTTAAATAGTTTGGAGGCCCCTGTCCTCGACAAACTTACTTAAAGAGTAACACAGTTTGGAGGTCCCTGCCCTCAACAAACTTGCAACTATTAAATAAAATGTTAAAATTCTTACCAGAATCGTTTCCTGTTAGTTCGCTATTATTATCAACTGTCATGTTTTGGTTGCATCCTGTTGCATCTTGTGCCATCGCCGACACGGTTGGGGTAAGAATCCCAGGCTTTGGCGCAAGTCGTAGTTGATCGTGTGCTACCTTTTTGGGTCTTCCCCTTCCAAGTACCTTTTTTACTAGGTAACGGTCATTGGGCAGCAACTTCCAAATTTCATAAGCATCTGGGTACTTAAGGTCCAATCCTATTTGTGTTCGTGGGTTTGTTTTAAACAGCACCATTTCACCTTTCTGGAGTCTTTTGATTTGTGCTTTGCCCTTGTCAAAACGTATTTTATCTTGCTTTCCTTTATTTTCAATGTTTTGCTGCATGTAATTGTCTAGTTGAACTCTGTCTACTGTTGCTTCTGTTTCATCAACTATATAGAGCAGCTCTGGAGGTACTGCATACTGTCTTCCAGTCAAAGCTTTAAGTGGACTCACGTTGGTAGTTTTATTTTTAGTGCAGTTAATAGCCAGCTGAAGTGCATCCAGTCCCTTCTTCCAATCCTTTGTTTCATAGTTGCGGATTATCGTGAGACCATTTTTGACAACTGCCATCACTCTTTCCACTTGTCCGTTGGATCTGCTGACTCCCGGTGCAATAAAGTGTTGGTGTATGCCATATTCTTTGCAACACTCCTGGAACTCCGCTTTAAAAGCACTATCTTGGTCGCTTATGATTTGCTTCGGGGTGCCAAATAACGCAATCACTTTCTTAAGTGCACTTAACATCGAGAGGGCTGTTTTACTCGTGGCATATGTCAATGTTACATATTTTGTGTAAGCATCAATGATGACAACGACGTATTCATGCTTATCGTTTTTCTTTGTAAGATGGCCCGTCATATCGATATGGATAGTGTGAAATGGAATGGGTTCCTTCACAATCGGATACATCTGTACCTGTTTGGCTCCTGATAATCCTTTGCTTGTCTTGCATATCACACAATTGTCAATAAATAGCCTCACCGTGCCTGTCATGTTAGGAAACCAGTATTCTTCGCGAATTTTGGCAAGAGTTTTGTCCCATCCGAAGTGCTTCAAAGCAGTATGATAAGCATTAATAATGCTCCACTGATACGACTTCGGAATCACTTTTTTCCATTTGTTGCGTCCAGGTTCTTCTTCCAGAATTTGTTTCTGAAGAACGGAGTCATATAATCGGTAATCTTTCACCTGACTTCCGTTTTCGATAGTATTTATTATATTGGCCAGTTCAAGATCGCGTCTCTGTTCGATTTTGAGCCAGGAGTCTGTGTTACTTGCCAGATTGATGCATGCTACTGGGTTCCTACTGAAGAAATCAGCGTGTTTCATTCGAGTTCCTTGACGGTATTCAATTTTAAAGTCGTAGTGTTGAAGGTACGACCACCATCTGTGAATCCTGGGTAAAAGCTCATGTTTGTGCATGGATGATTTTATCGCATTGCAGTCTGTCACGATAGTAAAGGTTCGTCCGTAAAGATATTGTCTGAAATGCTTTACCGCTCGTATTATAGCCAGAGTCTCCAATTCATAGGAGTGGTAGTGACTCTCAGGTACTGTTGTGCGCATGCTCATGTACGCTACCACGTGTTGACGGCCTTGTTTTATTTGGATAAGTACTGCTCCCAGTCCAGTGCTACTCGCATCTGTGTGAAGTTCGATGGGTAATTCCTCTTGAAAAATTGTAAGAACGGGATCGGAAGTCAACCGACGAATTATGTCAAGCCTTGCACTTTCGCATTCCGCCGTCCAATTAAACTTTGCATCCTTTTTGGTCAAGTTATACAGCGGGATCATACGTTCAGAAAAGGAAGGTATAAAACGCCGGAAATATCCAGCTAGTCCACAGAATTGACGGACTTCTTTCACTGAGCAAGGTGCTGGTGAGTTAACAAGCGCTTCAACCTTTCTAGGGCTTGGTTTGACAGTCCCTCCAGATATGACGTTTCCAAGGTATTCTATGGACCTTTTAAAAAAAGAACATTTTTTGGGATTCACTGAAAAGCCAGTGTTTTTTAAGGTTTCCAGAATTTGGTCAAGCATAGCCATCCCTTCCGAGAACGTCTTGCATTTGATAAGAACATCATCCATATAAATCAGTATGTCATTGAGATACGGTCGCAACGCAGTCATGATTGCACGTTGAAAAACAGCTGGAGCATTTGTTAGGCCAAATGGCATCCTCGTGTATTCAAATAATCCATCTGGCGTGATAAAAGCAGTTTTAGGTATTGATTCTTCCTGTATAGGTACTTGATAGAATCCTTGTGCCATGTCCAGGCAAATGAAGAATACGGCATCTGACAATCTGTCTATCTGGTCTGATATGATTGGCAGCGGATACTTAATAGGCACAGTGTTATTATTTAGTTCCCTGTAGTCGGTGCACATTCTATCATCGCCGTTCTTTTTCTTCACTAGAATAACTGGGCTAGCAAATTCGGAGGTGCTTTCTCGGACTATTCCGTGATGAATCAAATTGTCCACTATAGCCTTTACCTTTTGTCGTTCAATTGGTGCCATCCTGTAAGGGCGTCGGCATACTACCTTGTTAGGTTCCTTGAGGTCGATTCGCATAGTTCCAGTTGTCACAACTTGTTTCGGTACTCCATCAGTAAAAACGTCAGAGTGTTTAAGTAACAAGTTGTTGAGTTCTTCAATTTCTTTAACATCAGTTAGATCCGTGTCCAGCTTTTCGATAAAAGATGTTGCCGGTGCTGCATTTAAAATATTAGAAATTCTCATAACTGTGGCACCGCTATTCGTGATGTTTACACCCAATCCAGGTATCTTGATCAGATCAGATCCAACTAAGACTTCACAAGGGATTTCATGATCTTCCACAATATGAAAAGTGATCTCTAAGAAAATCTCGTTGATTTCACAGGTTGTAGTAATGCACTGATATGATACAAGAGGTACAGCTGCACCCAAACCTTTCAGCATTAATGTGCACTCCTCGCGTTTTCCAGGTATTGACAGACTTAACGATTTTCGGATTAGCGAGCGATCAGCGCCGCTGTCAAATAAAGCAATGAGTTTCCGTTCCTTAATGTGAATTTCCATCGGCGTAGATATGCACTGAGCTTCACTAGCTAAATTTACTTTATTAGCTTCATCACTCATCTTCTTGAAACAGCTCGACTCCACGTGGCCTGTCTTATCGCAGTAGGTGCACTTAGGTTTATGTCGGTGCTCACTGTTATTGCCGCCTTGTCCTTTGTTTAAACTGGATTCTGTGTTGGTAATCACTGATTTTGGTTCTGCTATTTTGTCAATCGAACAGTTACTCTGAACGTGACCCACTTTCCCACATTTAAAACAAATAACAGAATCTTCTCGATTTGTTCTCATTCTTGGACGTTTGGCTGGTGGCTCACCTAGTCTGGGTTCTCTTGGTTTTGTAGTGGCAGCAACGGATATCAATTCCGGAACAGATTGGCATTTGCTTGAAAGTAACCGCAATCGAAGATTCTCATTGTCTATACAGCCAATAACGGCTTCAACAGCGTCTTTATCTTTGTCACCGTTCATAATCCGTTTCCAAATGTTCCAAGCTTTTGTTATAGAAGCAGCTGGGTTAAATGGGTCAAACCTAAAGTTTCTAAATTTGATAACGTCATTAGAATATCGTGCTTCTGGCTCAAATGTTTGCACTAAAGCGTCACGCATGTCACTCCATACTGGTGATCTAACCAGCCATGAGTCGCCAAGGCTTTTGGCTCGGCCTTGAAGTAAACCAGCAATTTTTGTACATACCTCATAATCTGTTAACTTCCAATGCTCCATAGCGCGGTCCACATGTTCGCACCAGTCGCGAACTGGTATGTCGCCGTCAGGATCAAATGAAGCAATATACACGTCACTTAATCTTGGTCTGTTCGATGCAGATGTTGATTTTGCGATTAAGTTTGTAAACAACTCATTATTAGCCGTTAAACTCATCTGTTGTTGTTGCGTCAAACTTTCCACAATGCGCACTAAGGCTGATAAAGCTACGTCGTTATTATCCAGTCTTCTCACATTTTCGTTGGATGGTCCAAGTGCAGACAATTGATTCGTCTCACTTCTGATGTCGGAAATCGGTAAAGCTGGTGGCAGTATTGGTGACGCAGTATCTTCTCGGTCTTCATCTTCCATAATAAAATCACTTGTTTGTTATTACGAATATTTAATTTACAAAATCACACTTTATTCAATTTAATTTACAAAATTATTACAGATTCAGGCGTGAACACTTCACGTTTAAGACTAGTGGTCGGCTCGACGATCAAACGCAGAATGATTTGCCGCGCGCCCTTCCATGCGCTCGCCTCCCACCAATACCACTAGTCGCCTGATTCACGGAGCGGAGGGGATTGACGTAGTATCGTAGTCGTTTCACAATTGTTGATGACGTCAGTTTCCAATGCGCCGACATATATATATATATATATATATATATATATATATATATATATATATATATATATATATATATGTATATACTATAATTATATGTATATATTATAATAAATAAATATATATATATAAGTCACATCGTAGAGTCACTAAGCTGTCTCAATGACTTTATGATCTGACTTTTATATTTTCGTGTTGATTATATCTCATTTTGTGTACTAACATAGTTTTTAGGATTGTATGTAACTTAATAATAATTATTATTATTATTTGTGGCTGGAATATTTGGGCTATATATATGACTTTAAAGGCCAATAGGTTATTCAATTGCTTCACCTTGTAAGTAGTTTGTTTTAGTGTTGTTTTTTTAGTGAAAGCATTCGCCCGTAAAAAAATCAATTATTTTGGTAAGGTACGCCTAAGTTATCAATTTATCACATAGTATTTGCATCGTTCAACGTGAAAGGGGAAACAAATTCGCACATTACACACTATCTCACA
Source organism: Petrophora chlorosata (assembly GCA_951640565.1). Lineage (NCBI taxonomy): Eukaryota > Metazoa > Arthropoda > Insecta > Lepidoptera > Geometridae > Petrophora > Petrophora chlorosata. Next base: position 12,435,355 of record OX621201.1, on the reverse strand, counting down.
ATTACTAATTAATAACACAATAAGATAACTGAAACAAATCCCCCAGGCTTTGCTGCTGAAACAATTCGTTATCACTTTGCGTAACCTATCTATTTTCATGGTCTTCGGCCACAAGGTTAAACAAGGTTCACTTGGGAAATGTAGAAACGAAACTAAATACGTAAAACTCTGTGTTCCTGTTCTCTACCATTTAATTGTTTTGTCGAGTTGATTTGGCCTTTTCTCTTCCCAATCAAGTAGTTGAATTATGTCGAGTTATAAATAAAATTGATGACTCTTAGAAAATTAATTAAGGGCTCTTTTGCCTTAACAACAACTAATGAGAAAATACTACTTACTGGTGTTAAGTAACTATCTCGTATGCGAGAGGCCGTCTAGGAGGGTACCACCGCTTTGCCAGTTATTCTGCCGCCAAGCAGTAGTGCGCAAGCATTAATGGTATTAAGTTTGTTTGTTGTGGTCAAGCGTTGTGCTTGAAGGGTATTGTAGCCAGCGGAGTTACTGGGTATATGAGACTTAGAGCTAATAGTCTCAGGGTGTCGAGCGTAGTGCCGTGTAGGATTTCGCAAAACAAAGTTCTGGGTGGTGCTGCAACTGTTATGGGCAGGCGTTTTGCTTACCATCACAGCTCGTCTCATCACTTACTTCCATTAAAAAAAACTTAGTCTGATTCAGACGATGCAATTGTTTTGTCGGTTGTGCCACAATGGTATGCAAATGGATTACTTCCACCGTCTAAGCGACGGTGCATGACAGTTACGTACCATTATTGTAAGTAACTGTCAAACCAGAATCTGTCGGGAACACAACACACTTTTAAAGCTGAGCAATTTGATGTTTTGAACTGTTCACTGCTCAGCTTTAAAAACTTGTTTAAATATAATAAACCCACTATTAGTAGAAAGAGTACCTACGGACCATTACCCATCACCCGGAACAGGTGCTGCTTAGTGGATGCCGTTGATGTGACAATTTACATATATCAAGACTGTTGGAAAAATGACTAATTGATTTCTGACTAATTAATTGTCTGATTTTATAATAAAAATATAGAGTACTTATTGATTTTATTAAATTAATTAAGACCATTAGCCACAATGTAGTTTAAAAACTAAACTTAGTGCCACTTCCGAATATGTCGCTAGGTGGCGCTTTCGTTTTGGTATCTGATCTGAATTTGCAACATCATTATTTTTGTTAATATATATAATATTATTATATTATTCTTTTTATTTATATTTAAAAACCGAACCGCGATATTCATTACAAAACAGTTGTATTATTTTAACGACCATCGACGTAGTGACTGTAAATTTTATGAACCTCTCATTAAATTTCCATCACAATATTTCCCTTCATCGTTTTTGGTAAATCCGCACTTAGCTCAAGTTAAGAAATTCATTGGGGCGAAGCCAAGGATTCAAACGCTGGTGCGTAGAATCTAAAGCCGCACGAGTAACTTCAGAAAAGTCATTGACGCGTTTAGATTCGAAGTCCAGTGCGTCTGATCACAAGTCGCTTGATTGCTCGTCCACCCTCGCTTATTTCCGTTACATGGAAAGGAAAATAAATTGAATATTATATACTATTACTGAGCTACTATTGATTAGCTGACCCGGTAAACGCTGTTTTGCCATATAAATTAAAAAAAAATGTTAAGGGTGAACAACCCTTATCACTTAGGGGTATGAAAAATAGATAGTAGCCGATTCTCAGACCTACTGAATACGCATATAAAATTTGGTAAAAATCAGTAAAGCCGTTTCGGAGTAAGGTAACTAGCATTAGGACACGAGAATTATATATATGTATATGATTAATTATGATATTATTCTTTGATCATCCAGCGAAAGTTTTGGCCAATCATCTTAAATGCAAGTTAGGGTGATATGCTCAAGTTATTGAGCTTTGAACGCCGAGGGACTCTGTTACTGACCAATTAAGAGTTATGAATACTTATGAACTCGATCGAATTATCAAGGAATTTGGTTTTATTATTCTTCATTACTAAATATAAGTTCGCTCATTGTAGATAGATAGGTGACGGTTTACTTTTATACAAAAACAAAATATTATGTATTTATATTTGATTGTATTTCTTATTATTGCACTTTAGTTTATAATATTTCCTGTTCTTCTTTTTTATTGGTGTCTAATAAAGTATCATTACTTTTTTATCTTATTATTTTATTTTATATATTATATACGTAACCTTTAAGTATATATATTATTATTATATTTTTAATAGATATTATTATATTTTTAGAGCGATTGTGACTCAGCGCGAACTCATGCGCCTTCGATCAGACGCAACTGGGTTCGAATCCCGACTCAGCCCTGCACCAATGACTTATAGTTAAGTTAAGTGCAGATTTTGCACGCTCGCTCTAAAACGGTGAAGAAAAACATCATGATGAAACCCGCTTACGCGCTTTGGATTGGTATGCTCTGGCCGTGGTTGTATTACCACCCACCGAACAAAGCCATGCCGTCAAGCGACCTAGTCGTGTTTCGGGATGATGTTCAGTGAACCATCGGGGAGACGGGTCTGAGCAGCCGCTCAACTGCCGTCTCTCTCTAGATCTATGTGCTCCATCTTAGGCCACATCATCGCTTCACATCAGGCGAGATAGTGGCCAAACATAGATCTATAAAGGGTAAAAAATAATAAAAAAATATATACATTGTTATTGATTTGTATGTATATATCTTGTTATTATTTTTGTATGACCTTTTAATTTTTCCAAATTTACTTTATATCTTGTTTGCACTACCTCATAAAAACTCCAAAGTACACCGAGGTTAACTGGAAGATAATTCTTACTAGCATTAAGTTCGCCTATGTACCTACAAATGTATTTTTTCAATAAAGAATTTTCTATCTATCTATCTAAATAGTGTAAAACAAAGTCGCTATCCACGTCTTCATTTCTGTTTCTCCGCTTACCTACTTCTTGTAAACCACCGATTATGATACTGTTTAAAGATTTTTTACGGAAGGTTAATATGTAGGTACAATAAATGTATTGTAATATAATGTACATACAATGTATTGTAATGACAATACATTGTATGTACATTATATTTAGTTTAATTTTGTTTTTACGGGCGAATGCCTTTATTACTGAAAACAAACTACACTCTACTTACTAAAACTAAACTAACTACATACAAGGAGAAGCAATTGGACAACCCATAGACCATTAAAGGCCTATAGGTAGCTCAAATACTCCAACCCACTACCAGTTGGCAGCATAACCAAGATGCTGGCAGTATTGCCCCGTTGGATTGCAATACTGATACGTTGAGCCAAATAAGTCCCAGCATTTTGGTCAAATATCTAAATTTAGTTTTTGTATAGTTAAGAAAATTCTATGTTTTATAATCAAGTCGTCAAAAAATGATACCACATTAATAAATTGTATCCGCGCGAGGCCGGGGCGGGTCGCTAGTAATACATATTACAGTACATACAGTATTTGTATTTGTATTCCTCATTGAACAACGGTGGTAGAAAATACAATTGTTTGAAGTACGTACTCCAGTTTCTACAATTATTTTACGTTTGAAAATCCTTCAATTAATTGGGTCTTGAGCCTAATTGAGTGGCGTTAAGCTTATTTTGTGAATAAGTAATTCCTTTTTATGTATGGAAAGTATTGGTTCCATATTCGGCGTATTATAATTGTACAAGCTGTGCCCGCCAGTACGTTCTCATAAAATTAATAGTTAAAATGTTCTTTTACAAGGTTTTAATTAAATTGCAATATTTGGGTCAAATCTTGCAAGTTGAATCAGAACGACTTCCTGTTATGAGATGGAAGGTGGGCAACTCCTTGACGGATAATCGTAAACTACTAGTATTTGGGCTCATTTTAATCTGCTCGCGGTTCTGATTACCGAATTTGTTTAAAGCTTGTCTTGAAAAATATATAACTAAATATATAAATATATATAAACAACAAAATATATAAATATATATAAAAAACAAAAATCTTGTTTTGACTATCATCGTAGGTGATGAAATAATAATTTATTGTAACATAATTGACATTATTACACAGCAATATTGAATCCATAGGCTCTTAAACTAGCATAAACTGTGTTTCAAGAGTCTTGTGTGTTTTGAATTTGAATTGAATTTGAAAGGTAGCAAATATTTTTTCCGGTTAGTTTTTCTGGAATGAATAGTATCCTATGTCCTATTCACACAATTTTCATCAGAATCCGTTCAGGCGTTATGGAGGCTATGGAGGTGAATGGTACAAAAATACACATTTACACAGACTTTTTCATTTATTATTAGTTATACTTATAGTTTATTAGTAATAGTTAGTGACAATTAGTATTTAATAATCGTTCTTTTTATGAAAATTAATAATTGTGTGCTATTGAGAAGTGATTAGGTTTCTGTCTTGCAAGTAACAGGTTTTTAACTAGTTTGTAAAGCAAAGATCGTAAAAACTAGCCTTAGTAAAATTTGCTTCAAATGAGCATCAGAAATTGTAAATAGCACTTAGGGTTTTTATGGTAAAAAAGACGTGTGGCACTCGGAGACTGCTGCGGTAAAGCTATTGCATAGCATTCGGAGTGGGGGGTGTTAGGTTATTTTCGTTACGGAATTTCTGGATTCGGTCTTCACGCTCAAGGCCCGCGATAGAAGCTATGCAATAGCTTAAAAACTATTATCTTATCCTATTAGTAAGCAAGTGACTTTACTACTATAAAAACCATTTTAGCAAATCATTCAAACTGAAATCGAATTACAAAAAGTGTGTGCAAGTTTCAATTGAACTGTCGTCACCTAAACTGAACTGAAATGTGTTTTAACTTCGAAGCTTTTAGAGGAAATGGAGTAATAAATAATCGTACAAGAAATCCTTTTCGACATTTCGCAAAAAATACTTTGAAGGTGGTTCTAATTTCCGTCAATCCTAAATCCTTAGCTCAGTATTAACCAAGCTTAATATTATTTTTTGTACGGAATATGTACAAGAGTAGAAAAACAAGACACCATTTTTGTAGCGCAAAGCATTTTCAACTCCAAATTGTTTAAGTCTATTGCTCTATTAATTTACAATTTTTTCGATGATTTCATCCCATTTGATGTTCGTGACGAAGTTTAGATGCTATTGCCATGTACACACGCACATATAGTGCACGTGTAATAGGTGAAAAATAAGCTAAATATCGTCCCCTTTATGCAAAAACCAACTAATTGCGCTTTTAAGGGGACGATCTATTCGTTTAAGAAAGTCTATAATTTCCTTCTCGGTATTTCACAAAAAGATACGACTTTTATTAAATGTGTTCTTCCAAATCTTTTCGTCAGTCTAATTTATTTATTTAATTATTTATAACACTTACAAATGAAGTAAAAACCCGGAAAAGGGCGAGTCGGACTCGCGCATGAAAAGTTCCGTACCATTATCTATAAAAACACGTTTGCTGTATGGTAGCCCACTTAAATATTTATTTTATTCTCTTTTTTAGTATTTGTTGTTGTAGCGGCAACAGAAATACATCATCTGTAAAAATTTCAACTGTCTAACTATCTCGGTTCATGAGATACAGTCTGGTGACAGACGGACAGACAGACAGACGAACAGCGGAATCTTAGTAATAGGGTCCCGTTTTATCCTTTGGGTACGGAACCCTAAAAAGGAGCTACTTTTATCTAGTGACGGTAAAGGAAAAATGAAGGCATGTATCTAACTCTGCAATTTCTGTAATTATTTCAAGTCCCCAAAATGTGAACTCCACTTTGCTCTCCCCACGCATGCGAATATCCCTCGTAGGTACCTGTTTCGCTTCAACATCATTCACATATCTTTTTCTCCTTCAGTTACTCTTAAAACCTAAGTAAGTATACACAGTGTACGTTTCCCGGTACGCAGTGGAGCATACGCCACCCCTTCCCGGCGCAATATGGTGTGCTATACCTTCCACTTCTACGCTTTCGAATATCTACATGTTACCGAGGAAAAGGTAAGCTTCCTAGACTGAGAGACGACGGTTAATGTTACTAAGATGCTATACAGACCGTGACCGCAAGAAATAAGAACTAATAAAGACGTCAAGCAAACTTATTTGATAAAGGTGAAGGAAACATCGTGAAACAACTCGCAATGTCCAACCGTCATAAAAATCTAGGATATGTTGTGGTCCATATTTCCGTATACCAGCAATGGGAACGTGGCTACTACACTTGTAATATTACAAAGATTGCTAGTTAACCTATATATTAATCCTATTTATATTATAAAACTTTGGGATTTGGCATTGGTTTCAACAATTTTAACACACTTCACATGCTTTTTTTAAAGAAAAAACGGCGAAGCGCCCGAAACGCTGACGATGAGCAAGGGTGACAAAACAGGATCAAGTGAGAAAAAATATACGTTTTATCAAACAAAAAAACCGACTTCAATGTATCTTCGAATCCCAAGGTCAAATATCGATTAAATTTATATGGGACCACTTTCGTAGCTATACTGAACCCAACGCAAAAATAATTTTCCAAATTGGTTCATGAATGACGGAGTTCTGAGATAATAAAAATTAAAAAAAAATACAATCAATCCGGGAAGTCGGTTAATTAAATGTAACATTTTTTTCATATTCCACACGTTACGGTTTTATCTCTACCAATCTAAACATCCGTTAAATCTAGGCTTTATTTGTTATGAAATAGTGTTCATTTTTCGGTATTCAGTAGAGCACATGACCTTTTCCCGTTGAAATATCGCGTGCTACCTTCCACTTGTACGCTTCCAAATATCTCCATGTTACTGTGAAAAAGGTAAGCGAGGGCAGCTTTGTAGTTTAGGAGGTAGTGTTGTTAATGCTATAATTATCTGAGCTTTGCACTTAAAATTGAACATAAAATTACTTATGAAAGAAAGAAACAAAAAAAGAAAAAACATTTATTCAGGACATTACACAACCTTACACTGAACAAATTAAAATAAAGACAACAAAAACAATTAAATCCCTCTCTCTCTAGATCTATGTGCTCCATCTTAGGCCACATCATCGCTTCACATCAGGCGAGATAGTGGCCATACATAGATCTATTAAGTGTTAAAAAAAAAACAATAAATACAACACAGTGGAATGTTGCCTTATGCCATACCTACAGCTACAATCAGTCCTGGACAAACAAAATGAATACATGCTAATTTTATTAGTTTGAGTTTCGTTTTCAATTTATATTCCTAAAAACATTATAATCGTAAAATATTTTCTTGATTATGTCTTTCATCCGTTTTAGAATTTAATTTTACATTTACAGTAGAAACTTAATACTTTTATTTTTACAATTCAATACCTGTTTAGGTAAAACTGAGCGATGTCTCTTCGTCTATAATCCGGATACTTTTACCTTTACCTGGGGTTTATATCTCAGCGTTTTTGTCCCATGCCTTTCTTATACCAGAAAATATCTGCCTACTTTAAGATTTCTTTATTTATGACCACTCTATTCCCTTCTTTGGTGCGGCTGCCCTGTCTACATTCTGCATGTGATTGTGACATCTTTAAATATAGAAAATAGGAAAGGGTTGTCTGCACATTGAAAACTTTTGGTAATACAAACCCTTTGGTAAAAATACCATTGTTAAACCATCGCTTTTTTAGATTGTTGATGTTGATTGGCTTGCAATTGACCACTATCGCACCTATGGTATGTGACGATGTGGACGACGATGTAGCACGCTTGCCAAGATAGTACCTGTTCACTCGTGTCTTAAATACTCCCAGATTGTAACTATCGTACCCATACATGTATGAGATCTTTAATTGTATATTTTATTTATTTGGTTCTTTATTATTTATTCTTTTCTGTATTGAGTGTATTGTACTGATTGTAATTTGTTATGTGCAATAAATAAATAAAAATAAAATTAAAAACAAATGCCGTTTGAAATCGTATTCTGCGTACCCTTTTTATGGTTGTTACTAAGAAGGTGATATCGCTTATTAAAAAGTGGTATGTGCCATTCATTTCAATTACCTACTTGGCGAAGGATATGAAAATGCGGGGGCATATGGCCATGAACGGAGTCGCGGGCAGAAGCTAGCATCCTGCGGGTGGTTTATGAGGCATGTGTGTTTCGTTGATATTAAGGCATAGTTTTATTTGGGCCAGGCTTAGGCCATTTTTGCCTCATCTCATAATCTCAGCACATAAATTGTGCTGAGATTATTTCTTTAATTAGATCATATTCTTTTGACGTCTTTTAATAATGTTCTTAATTTGGATTATTCTAGTTGTATATTAGTGTTCAGGTTTATTTAGTATAAGGCTTAGTTATATTACTAATTAAAAAATATTTAGATTTTAACTACATTTTTGTATCTTATTTTTCTTATGATGTGGGTGTCCAAAACTCCAACAGGATTGGCTACAAAAGACCGCACGAAGGTCTCCGACTTGAGCCTAGGACGGACGTATGTTATTACATAATATTTTATGCTGATAAGCTTTGTACAGAAAAGTTTATAAACACATATATTCTGGGAGGTACTGGAAGGTTGTCTGGAAGAGATCGGTTTAAGCGATAAGATTGACAGACATTGAAGAAGACAATGGGTGCATTGTACTACCATAGTAAGGGATTTTTTGCTGTTATTATTATATTTTTTTGTAAACTGGTACCATAAAGAGTTCTGTAATTGTAGTTGTATTCTAATATGTATTTATTATTATTTAAATTTCTAGTTATTATCGCTTAAGTAACTTGTTAAAAGTTACAAACCAATTTATTTTATACGAATTAAAATAACACTAAAAGTTCCCGCACTGAACGCCTTTAAATGGAACGTTTCACTGCACTCGACGTAAAATCTTTCAACGAGAAATGGGAACGGAGCACGGCTGGAGTGAAAACCACAAAAGACGTGCTTGATGAGATTTAACATCTTACATCTGAGGGTGACAGAAGCTATGCAATAACTCCTAAGCTATTTGAATAATAATTAAAAAAAATTGGATTGAAAACGTACTTAAACGACTATTTACCAACTGACAAAACGATTTTTCTAAGTTACACATAGACTACGAAATTCGTAGCTAACCGCGTGCTCGTAGCGTATCGTAGCGCTACGGCGTAGCTGCACACGGGTGTACCCGCGGAGTCTTCGCGTAGAACTGGCTACGAGCGACGAGAGCTAGGGATACCAGCTGCGTTCTTAATTACCCGTATGAATAAAACAGTAGGGTGTAAATTTGTGCAGCTGCCTCGTCACGATAGTGCGCTAACAACTTTTTCTTTATTACTTTCAAAGTTTATAGTCATTTTATTAGTAGTAATAAGTTAGATTTTGCTTTTACAAATTAAGTGCTTCATAGAGCTAGAAGTTTTCTCGTTATTATGCACTTTTACTCCTTTTATATAGCTCCAGAGTAGATAAAGTTAATTTCAGACTTTATTTAGTTTACGATCGAGCAAACACGCCTTTTAATGTCTAACATTAAGTTAATGGGAGCTAAAGTTTTCTACTCATAATATAAGTAATTTACACTAACTTTTAAGTGTATCGTTACGGTACATACATCTGTATCTGTACGACTTATGTATCAAACTTTATCGTTATTTTATTTTAACTTATTGTAAGTATTGTTTGTTAACAAAAATTTAAATCTAAAAGTTAAATAAAAATTAAATTAACTACAAAATTAACAATTCTATAATCTACAGAGTGACTTGTTAAATTTAATATAATTTTATTTTATTTTAGATTTAAAATTTGCTTACAGTTAAGTAGGTTACAGTAACCAAGTCGCTCGGAACCCCAAATTCTCACCAAAACTGGGGAGATTACGTGACTGGCAGCCCGACAGAACGCTGCAGCAACAGCTATCTGTTGCGTCGTCCGCTCCACCATTAATATCGCCACTATGAGGACATACCATTTATCACGGAAACAGAATGAAGAAATGTACGAGCAATCTATTTTGTTATAGAAATATACAAAGGGAAGATCTGAATAAAAGACACAACATAATTTACTTGGTACTTTTCGTTTACAAAAAATAAATAGTTAATCGTTTCGTTTAAGTATTTATTTTATAAAATTAACTAATGTTGCAGTGAGTTACTGAGAACATTGGTTTGCGAAATCCCTAACGTTTTAACTTGTCACCATGAAATAAATGAAAGATCAATTTATTGTGATCGTCGTCGTTAAATTTATATTTTTTGTTTAAGCTTTCTGAAGTAGTTGTAATACCATTGTAATACCATATAAGAGGGAGTGTGGCTTAGCAAGAACTCGTGCGCCTTTCGATCCGACGCACCTGGGTTCGAATCTCGACTCGGTCCTGCACCAATGACTTATAGTTAAGAGCAGATTTTGCACGCTCGCTCTAAAACGGTGAAGGAAAACATCGTGATGAAACTCGCTTACGCGCTTTAGAGTAGGCTCTGGCCTTGGTTGCAATACCACCCACCGGACAAAGCCATGCCGTCAAGCGATCTAGTCGTGTTTCGGGATGATGTTTGGTGAACCATCGCGATCGGGGAGACGAGTCTGAGCAGCCGCTCAACTGCCGTCTCTCTCTAGATCTATGTCCTCCATCTTAGGCCACATCATCGCTTCACATCAGGCGAGATTCGCCATTTAGGCCATTTGCCATTAGTTTAGCTTTTAATTAATTTAGCCTTCTGTTAGTGTTTTGGTAAATAGTTTTTTATTTCTTGTACATCGCAATTTAATCGATACATAACATTAGTTTTCTTACAATAAAGTCGAATATGTGTTAATTAAATACTGGTCAAATTTAGATCTAAAATCGATAAAAATAGGCTAGCATTCGTTACTAACATGCTATATAGGTACATCTTGTACAAGGGTATATAATAATATGGTATTTCAGGCAACCTTGTGTCGTAGTTTTTGAGTTAAAACGTAAGTTGAAAAAAGTGTAAGTATTGTGTAAGAGAAACTAAGAATTTCCACCGATATCATTGGTTGCAAGTGTCGACGTCACCTCGTGAGACGTGAGGAGCGCTCCACTTACATATACATACCATCCGTAACAATTTAGAATCTTACTGGTATCTTGGTTCTGACGCTCACTAAAATGGCCAATGTTATTCAAACTCGCAAAAGCAGCAAGATGGAAAGTTTGTTTATTAAGCAAGCTTTCATTAATTATTATTATTATTTCAGTAGAGCTATAAATATGAATGAGGAATGTTCTCTGAATCGGTTTGTTTCATATCTGCAAATGAATAATAAAGTTTTTCTAATGAGAGTTGTTTCGTCTCAAGTCAGCCGACGTTAATTTTTCATTTGTCAGGAAAACGTGCTGCCATTGTATTTACGTTTCCTTTGTGAAAACGACCTTTGAGGCGTAATTTTGGAGCTAGAAAACAGCTGTTCAAGTAACCTTATTAGCCAGTAGGTTTTTTACCACTTTTTTTATTAAGTCACTTTCTTGTTTGTCTGTCTTTCGTTCCGAGTGGAATCTTGCCACTCAAAATTCGAGCACTTTCGACAATGCATTTAAATAAACACGTGGATTTTGGTTTAATTTTTTTAATCTATTACGGATTCTTGTTTCTTTTTTATTTATAAGGTGATGTCAGGTAGGTTTACTAGGTGTTAAGTGTCTCGCATGCGAGAGGTCGTTAGCACTGACGACCTCTCGCATCGTCAGTCAGTGCCAAGCAGTATTACGCAATCATTAATGAAGGACATTGTCATCGAAATTACTGGGCATTTAAGAGCTATTGTCTTGGCGTGACAGGCGCAGTGCAGATCTGCGAAAGATTTTGAATAAGATTGGTTGGAGATCGCCCCAACCAAACATAGGCCCCAACAAAACATCCTTGACATCTCATCGTAAGTTGGAGTCGGTAGAGTGGCATTGTAAAACATTTAAAAACCTCAAGTACGGATCTGGGAGGCTTTAAGTCGAGTGTCAACAAGTATTATGCTTTGCCGACCGCACTGTTTTGTATCATCAAGTGAGGTAGCTGTGACGTTGTCGGTAGTTATCTTATTATAATTTGGAACCTGCGTAAGACAAGTAAGACTAAGTTAAAAAGTAGGTACCTACTTATTATTGTCACTAATACTTGTACGATTATTTAATATCATTTAATTATTAGTACTGACGCTGTGCCGGAATCCTGCGACAGCCACCAATTTCACCTATTCTGTTGTTGATTTTCACAAGCAGAATAACTTAGCATATGAGACTTACAAAATAAATTGTCTCAGAGAAAATGTTTCAGAGTGACGATTACTTTTTTAGGTTTAAGATATTTATTTCTCATAAAAAATATACATTCACTTACATGAGAAAAACAAAATTAACAGTTTCTTAGGCTAACAGTACAGGCTTACTTAACTATTTTTAAAAACATAACAATTAGTACTAAGGCTTATTTATCATTGTACTGCAACTTTTATTGGCAAGCACGACATCATCCAGACAAAAAATGTAATAAAGGTACTTAGTAGAAAGCTGTTTGCTCTGCGTTCCGAACTAAATAACTTGGAAAATTAGCTTTATCAGTAAAATGTTTACATTTCCGTTCGTTTCATAAGAAAAGCGATAAATAAACGTTTGCAATAAATTGAAGGGAGAGTAAGTAGGTATAAATGTTATTGCAGCTTCTACCACACCTGGGTCTTCGAGACTTATCTAGATAGATTGTTCGGGATGCAATCCAATCTAACGTTCTATCTCTTAAACTTTGAATAAGAATGAACTGAACATTTATTTTACGAAGAGTTTAAGGCAAGGTGGTAGAATAAAGGTGGCTATTTATTTCGAATGGTTGTAAAACTAGCAGCTCCATGTTCCAAGACTTCGGTTTTTGTGGTTTCTGAAAATTTGGGTTTCCGTATATTGTTTTTCTTTGCCGTTTTTTAGTGTCAGTGTATATAATTATGATTATAACCATCTCATACACACGCAAACGTTCACACCCACACATTCACACATACAAGTAATATATAGGATGTACCTACATAAAACTGCATGCATCTTAACTATAATATCCATACTAAGTACAAACAAACTCTTTTGTAATCTGATCCTGTAACTTTTTTTAACTATGTCGGGCGGTGGGTATTGGTATGCCAAATCACAGGTCTCCTATTTTGGGTACTAATGTTCTCCTACCAGGAATAAAAAATTGTGTCAATCACTTCTAAATGTTTAAGATAGGTGATGTTTGTTGGAATTCAAATAATATTTTTTTTATATTTTACCGCATGGCCACACTCATACTCGCTTTTTGTAAATGTCAAACTTTACAGAATTTGAAACTTAGGTACTGGTGTACCTTACTTCTAACTTTACTCAGGTAAATAATTTAAAGTCCCACGAATTGTGTAATATAGCAATTAAAACACTAAACTACTCTCTTATCCCTGAAATTTGGCAATTTCAGCACATTGTAGCCAAAGTGACAATATGTCATGTTGGGCCTGTTGCGGTCCTAAGCAAAGTTCAGAGCAAACACGCCGCGCCTAATAAATTTCATGTAATAGACTCTAAATTTACTCCTAATTTTTCGCTTTATATTATGAATTCACAATTCTCGCACCCTTATCACTGTCACCTTAAATTAATCGTCGTGTTTATTAATTAAATGGTGATGTTTGAAAAATGTGTTTAACAATGGTTCATCGCCATGGAGAGCTAGTCTAACTGCTAGTCCTTAAAACCAACTTACCACTGCGAGTAGAGAAAGCGCTGTTGAGGTAAGTAGGTAGGATTTTTATTCCTACTGATATTAAAGTAATGCTGCCCTAGTTAAGCATACGGCAAATGCAGGGAAGATACACGCTTACTTTTCGTGATTCATCAGAAGGCCCGGTAAGCGACGCAAAGTGGTTTTACTGTCTTTGTTTTCTTCGGTGTGCAGTTGTGGTGTTCGTCTCTTTACTTTATTATCAACATATACTCGATGGGTAACAATTAAAAACAATCATTATGATATTTAATAAAACGGCTAAGACTCACGTAATTTGCCGAAACCTAGGTCGACTAATTCGACAAATTACGTGAGTCCTACCCGTATTATTAAATATTTATAATGAATCAAACTCACGAAAACTTTCATACTAAAATCATTAAGATAGTAATAATAATGCCCAACGATTATATAGATCCTTGCCCTGACTAGGATTCTCTTCCTACAAGTACAAGTTTTCGACATTGTCCCACAACATCCTTGCAGAATTACAATTGACCCGTCCCACGTCGAAGTGCAAAATCATGTGATCACTTTTCATTTAGGTTTATTAGGGAGGACAATTCATTTGATTTTCCTACTCAAGCTTACCAGAATGATGAAGACAATAACTTCATCTCATCGTTCTTATCCCAAGCTCCCTAAAAGCCTCCATTTGTTTTTCTGAAGCTCTCATTTCAATATAATGGCTGCGACGGATAATATAAACCCAGAAACGAATATCACATAAGTATAACCACCAACCGTATAGGCAGTTAGGGGAACTCGCTACACTTGGAGTTTATTACCGTTCCATCTTATCGCATTGGTTCTATACGATGTGTTTGGTATATAGGATGAAAGCAGCATAAAAAAAATAGTCGCCTATACCTAAATCTCACCCAGCTAAAATTTTGTTTTTAATTATTGTTGTTGTTTTTTTTTATATAACTGAATAAAGAGACGAGCTGGTCGTTTGCCTGATAGTAAGCAATGCACCAGCCCATAACAATAACAGCACTTTCCAAAACTTTGTTTTGCAAAATCCCTCGCAGCGCTGGACTGCGCTGTCAACCTGAGACAATTAGCTGTTGAGTCTTATAATGCCCAGTAATTTTGCTGGTATTTGTATACTGTGACTTTAGTTGCAGACTGTGCTTATCTTATCTACGTTCTTACTCCTGAAATGTCAGAGACACTTGCCAGACAAGTCCCAAAAATCTGTGACACCCCACAGCGCCCTTACTGTTTTTATTTGTTATCAGGTTATAACCTCCGGTATTTGTTCTGAAATTCCATTGTGGCTAAATTTGCGGTTTAGTCGATCGCTTCTGAAGTATTCACGGTTTTGGAATTTGTTCCCATGTGATGTGGAATGCCTAAAATAAAGTCCAACTTTTTAATGAATTTCGGGGTTCGTTTCATTGATGATTTCGTTTTGAAATTGGCTTTGATTGCGTAATCAACGTATGTGCGTACAAATATTTAACTATATTTTTAGTAAAATAAGTTACCAATTTAGGTATATTAATATTAGGAGCTATGAAAGTTTCTAAAACTAAAACCCTCAACCTGCTGTAGTACAACCTAATGAAGTAGGTAGGTACTCTGATGAAGTTACGTTTTTTTCTAAACGGGACTAATACAATACAATACAATACAATACAAAAATGCTTTATTGTACACCATAGCAAAGAATAACAAGTTACAGAAATTGGCTTAAAACTACAGTACAACGGGCGGACTTATCGCTAAAAGCGTCGGCGGTGCAAATAAATCAAATTAGAAATTGCTAAAAATAAATAAAAATATTAATCCTAATTATTATATTACATATACCTAAGATCATATTATAATTATACTTATATAAATATATATAACTATATATATATATATATATATATATATATATATGTATATATTCAAATAAAACTAATCAACGTGACAAACGTAAGAGTTCAGAAAATTTGGTAGATACCATAACAACCTGATAACGACCAACAACCAACAACCAAACGAACCTTAACTGGACATACGTTTTTTTTAAAGCAGGTGTGTAAACACAAGCTTGTTGAGGTTGAGCCCTCCATGTAATCCGTTTCACGGTATGTGGGCAATTTTCCCTTAATCCTGAATTATTACTGTGACCGACGATGCTGAGCAACCAGTTTATAAAGCAGACTGGATCTCATTTATTTTGCGTGTTTGTTGAAAGTTGTGAGTGGAATTTCGCGTTATTTTAGATTAGATACTTATTATTAAAGCATGACAACCTTTACTAGGTCGGGTGATAACATGGAAGTTGTTCAGGTCAATAATTCTTTTGGCTTTTCATAACGGAACTTTCATTTATACCTGACGACAGTTTTTTTTTTAATAAAATTTGTTTGTATTCCTTTTATTTTGTCTAGGACTGATTGTAGCTGTAGGTATGCTGTCAGGCATAAGGCAACATTCCACTGTGTTGTATTTATTGTTTTTTAACGCTCAATAGATCTATGTATGGCCACTATCTCGCCTGATGTGAAGCGATGATGTGGCCTAAGATGGAGCACATAGATCTAGAGAGAGACGGCATTTGAGCGGCTGCTCAGACCCGTCTCCCCGATGGTTCACCGAATATCATCTCGAAACACGGCTAGGTCGCTTGACGGCATAGCTTAACATTAAAATAACTTATTAGATTAACATTAAAAACGTGCGTTTTGCGTACGATCGCGATGTTTGGAATGTAGGTATAGCAGGCAGAATGACAGCCTGTGTGGAGTAGTGGTTGGGCAAGTTGGTTTAAATCTCATACACCACTGAGGTTGCGCGTTCGATTCTCGCGACGGGACAAATGTTTGTGCACAGAAGAAAAAAAGCGCAAGCATTTGTTTCGTGTCTGGGTGTTGTGGGACCATGGTCCTCATAGTCCTTGGTTCTCTAGATACAGGGAATCCTAGTTAGGGGTCAGGATCTATGTATGGGAGCGGTGGACGATTTATATAAAAAAAGAATAGAACAAAACCACTGAAAATATACGCTTTTTACTGTAACAAAGAACCCTAGAAAAAGACATCCATCATTACTTTCAGTAGTTAAGTACAAGTTTTTAACTCACACAAAATCTCATTACGAAGTCCATTAATCTTCAAACTAGGTTAGGGTATAGAAGCTGATTTATTTAAAATATGCCCGATAGGTAGCCGTTGACCCATTTAGTCATAAAAGTGCTAATCTGTCGGCTCTTAGTTGAGCCCATTAGACGGCGGGGGGCGACGCCTCTGCGTCCGGTGATCGCTGGGAACTCCATGATTTGTGTGGATTTTTAATATTTTGCGTAGGTATCTATTTATTTTTAACCAACTTTAAACTTCAAATGTTTCGTTTAGTACTTATAAAGTACTTGATAATGATGATAAATGATCGTGAAAAACTATCATTGCGTAGCCGGAGCCGATCGCTTATATCTTATAAAGCATCCGTCTAGAGTCTGTATACCTATGTTTAGTGTATTTGCATTTTGATCTAAGGTCTTATAAAAACACGTTCGCTGTTCTGACACCCCCTTTTAACGCCTTCTTCGATTCTAAAGTTTATCCTCAATTTCACCAACGTCTAGATCCTTCTGAATCTTAATATAAAATATCTTCTTTGTCACGTAAGTAGGTAACATAAATTGACATGAAGAACGTATATAGTATGAATAATTATTATGTTTACTGGCACATATGAAACATAATATTGACAAAAACAAACATAAAATATTGTAACAAAACTTCTAAAAAAAATGCCCTCAGTTTCGCGCCGTATCTTTTGAGTAGTTTTTTTTCCGATGCGGTGGTAGAGTCGTTGTAATAATTGACGTTCATAAGTGCATCTGTGATGCCAATATTGAATAAAGAACTTTTGATTGATTAAACTTAATTTATATTGAAATTTGTACTACTGTGACATATACTAGAATACTTACCTACCATTTTGACCTATGGATGGGTAACTAAAAATCAATATAATCAACATTTAAAAATTTATTTCTCATGCTCTTATTATCATTATTATCAAGGTTTGCTATTGCACATTGCAACTGCAGTCTGAAGACTACAGCGCTTACACTACTGATTTCTTCGTATCAGAAGACGGTGTCACTGTGATCTACTTGATCACGATTCCACATGGTACCGCACTGACAAAAAGTAGGCAATTGGCGAGTGGTTGACAAATAGATAGATAATTAATTTTTAGAAAAAAACAAAAACCGACTTTAATGTATCTTCGAAGTCCAAGGTCACATATCGATGAAATTTATATGGGACCACTTCGTAGCTATACTGAACCCGACGCAAAAAGATTTTTTCAAATCGGTTCATAAATGACGGAGTTCTGAGGTAACAAACATAAAAAAAAAAAAATACAATCGAACAGAGAACCTCCTCCTTTTTGAAGTCGGTTAAAAATACAAAAACGGAAGCCGGGTTTTGTTTAATAAATTCGTAAAATTCATTTACGCCCTCCGGGCCATCCCGGAGGATTGTAAACCCCAAACCATGTGTGGCATTTGTATAGGAAACTTTACGATTGGCAATTCGCTTTCCTTAACTTTTCTCATAGGCTTTTTATTACATTTTTTCGTTCCTTAAAAACTTTGTATTGCTCATGTAAACTTAATAATATCGAACTGTTTTGGTCCAATTCAACTAATCAAGTTTTAAAGCAGGTACCTAATTGTTATTTACAATAGGTAGGTAATATCTATTGGTCTAATATTGGTAACCCGGTAAATATGTAGGTAAATGTGTTACATAATCCATTTACAAGTAAAGTTTTTTTTTGTTGATGAGTACAGTCAATTTTTCATTATTCCTATAGCAACACGGGTATCAGCTGAAAATCAGCGCCGAGTTGTGTAAAACTCTTGGCATTTTATGCTGAGCTGAGCCCATTCGGCACATATGTTTATTATTTAAGTTTTTTATTTTTTGTATTATTTGTTTGACATGTGCCGAATAAATGGTTTTTCTTTCTTTCTTTTTCTATTTATCTAGGCAAACTTATATTAAAACATCTATTGTATTGTAGGTAGGTACTTATCATAAGAAAGTATGTTCAAAATGTAATTCCTTCTTTAGTGCAATAAAGTGTTTTCTATTATATCCTATTCTATTGTTCTTATTTGAAATATTTATATAAATAGGTACTTTCCTGTATCATCATGTATAATCTATAAGAATTGAGCTTGCATTATTATGAAAATGGAACGAAGAAACTGATTAAATAGGAAATTTTTGTCTCCAAGAATCTTGAATGACGGTGAACCTATGAAAACTGCGCGGCGCCTCCGGATTGAGTAATACGGATTTGTTAACTGCCTCACCCCTTTAATGCACTTTCGGCTATCCATTAAGTTTTATACTTACTTCAACATTTTTCTCTAATGCGTAGCGTAGCTAAAAGAGAAGAAAAAAAATGCCTGACTTTCTCGAGGTTTATCTTGTAGGTACGGAACGGAATTTTGAATACGATGGTCAGGTACCTACAGGCATTTACGTAGTAACTATTTATTAATCTGTGATTTTACTTTCGGTTAGGTTATAAAAAGTAAAATGTGTTATTAATATTATTTGAATAAGTAAGTAGTATAAAATAATAACTTAGACTCAAATTGTGATCAAATAATTTTTTGTTGAAAAATGTTTTTCGAGACAAACTTTTAACAAATTCGTAATCGGAACCGCGAGCAGATCAAAATGAGCCCAAACATTAGTATAGGCTAGTTTACGATTATCCGTCAAGGAGTTTCATTGCCCACCTTCCGTCTTTATCATCAGATCAGCTGGCTATCACCATATTGCATTGCCATCGGACTTAGAAAAGTATACAAAATTTAAGAGGAAGTGCATTCAGCTTGCAAGAATTGACCCTAACAAACATACTTACATTGCAAGTTAAATAAAAGCTTTTAAAAAGGAGTGTTTTAGCATAATCCTAGTCCTGGGATTCAATATTTTGCCTATGATTTAAGCTATGTGTAAGTAGTACACAAAATAATTGCACCGATGCATTTAATAAACTACTAAGGTAGGTACTTATTGAAAATCATCCACTGTGGAATCCCACCTACTTTGTTGTTCTAGAGAACAACAGCATTCCCCAAGAGAAAACGAAGACAGCGACACCACAAAGCAAAAGCGTAGTCATTTATTTAATAATCGCTCAACTTTAGTTTCCCTGGCAAAGGAAGGACATTTCCAGAGATAATTCGGTCCCAAAAGCCACGTTCCGCTTGGTGGATGCTTGTCAAACTTTCGTGCTTGACATACCTACCTATGATGGAGACAAAAGCCCGGAATGAAAGTAAAATTAATTAATGATTGTCTATACCGTTCGTTTTGTTTGGACCAGAACACTGGCACAAAGCAGAAAAGAGTCGAAGAAGCTGGAGGAGGCCATTGCGTCTATCAAGGACGCGGTGAATCAAACCCGTAAGTACTTAGTGTGTGTGTTATGGAATTTAGATTGAGTAACATTACACAATGTCGAAAGGTTCGTGCTCACCCCACAAAACAGAATATGTACTTAATACCTACTGTAGCTACCTAGTATTAAAGTTTACGACAAAATACTTCAGTAATATTTACCATAAACATAACACAATAAAAAAAGATAGCCTTTCTTAAAAGAACTGGTATAAAAAGAGTATTTGATGCCGCGTTGCTGTTTTATTTACTGAACGGGAAAACTTAACATTCTTGGGGGGGAAATATTGAGAGAAAGTTTTCCCACATTTAACTGGTTTTATTTGCTTGCTGCTTTGAGACTCGACCAAGTGTGGTTTGAGCCAAAATTGTTTTGTTTACAGGTACCTACATAATATTTTAGCGGGTCCTGGACAATCTATAAAATTGTTAAGTTTAGAAAATGTGGGTGTTTAATAATAATACAACACCCAATGATCACATACTTACTATGAACTTACTCGCCTAACCACTACACCACAGTGACTGAAAAAAATACCTAGATAGGTATGTACATAGAAGGTCCACCACATAAGTGGTTAATTGTGATTCTTCAGATAGGTAGGTAATTTTAGAGTAGGTAGGTATTGGTTCTATTTCTGATACGGTGGTAGTCATTGTGACAAAATGTCGTTCATAAATGCGTCTGAATAAATTTTGAATGTTATCTATGTAGTTACATATTTAGTAAGCGTAGAGAATGACGTAAAATAACATCAACAACGCACGTAATTCTAGCGAAACCATCGAGATCACCTCCAGTATTAGCCTGACGTTAGTATAATATAAAACCTTTATACGCCAATAAAGAATTTAATAAAAGCGAGTTTCCCGCAAAGATTTATTGGAAAACAAACGATCAGACGCCCGCCAGTTTATAACCGACGTGACCGATTTAACGTTAGAAAATCACGCAGCGGAGTAATATGAACTCACTACATGGATCTCAAAACAACGCGATTTATGACGATGATTTACGTTCGTCCATTGCAGCTACTTGATTTATCACTGGAAAGATACCACTATCACGACTCTTCAGATTCTAAAATAATTATGTCACTGTAAAGCCTCAGAGGTAACAAACCCCAGTATAACTCCACGAACTAACGACGTTTGCTTTATTTAAAGGTTGATTTGTTGAAATCAACCATTATTATCTTGGCATACCTAAATTATTGAAAGTGCTAACAATTTTATAACTTTATAGCGAACCTAGGTTCCTTAACTAAAACTTGATCTTTTTATTTAGTTAAGCCCCCAATATCTTGGAGATATGTATATGTATTTGTACCTATTGATTTTACCAGGGTCGATTATGTAGGACTGGATATCTGGATAAGTCTAAATCAACCTTCGCAGCTTTGATTGAAACGTGACGTTTGAGTAAAATTAAAATTTTTTTAAAAATTAAAATTAATTAAAAATTATTTATTTCATAATAGTACAAATTACAATTTGTTGAGACTCTAGCCACCAAACTAGGTATTGACACACCTGTATCTTGGCAGTTAGCTTCTTCCCAGCTTTGTTCTGGCTCTTGTACATATAGTTTAGTTAAATTTGAATTAAATTAAGTAAATTAAATTTAGTTGATTAACAATAATAATATCAGTATTAATTAATTATAAAAAATATTACAGATTAAGAATTAATAAAATTTAGTTAAATTACTAGAGCGAATGTATTTAGATGTATGTTACAGTACGTTATTTTTATTAAATTAGCATATAATGTGTATAAATGTCGTAAATTGTAACTAATAGAAAAGGGAATATTTCCAGATTAGGTAATGCATAATTATAATTGTTTATTTCAATTAGATTAATTAAATTGCTTCAACTAAACCAATATATCAGCATTTATTGTGTGCGCTATGGTAATGTGTTAGGGTGTGTAAGGGTATGTGAGGTTGTATGTTTGTGTGAGGATGACAGCGTGTAAGTGAGTGTATTTATGCGAGTGAGTATTTAATGTAGGTGTGAACGTGTGTGCACGAGTTTGTTTTGAGTGAGCTCAAAAATAATTAACACTATATTTTTAAGAGATCCTCAGTCTCCTGGTAGGTGAGGTCTTGAA
The DNA here is from genome assembly GCA_951640565.1 of Petrophora chlorosata. NCBI lineage: Eukaryota > Metazoa > Arthropoda > Insecta > Lepidoptera > Geometridae > Petrophora > Petrophora chlorosata. The sequence continues at coordinate 12,413,085 of OX621201.1, read as the reverse complement.
GCCAGGGTAGTAAGATTTCCTTGCATTTCTTTAAAGGTAAGGGAAAAATATTGAAGGTTTTGTTTATAGTGTTATAGAATCGAGAACTGAGTATGTCGTAATGGCGACCAGCGAGAGCCGTTCTATGCGTCTCAACATCACACACTCGATGCTTTCGTCGTTTATCAATGTGTGTGCTAGGATCATATGGAAGCATGGAGTGTCTGCGGAGAACCACTTGTAGTATAAACATCTGCCGTACCGTCAACACTGAGCATTCCTGGTATAGTTGTGTTGTCGGGTACCTAAAGGGCTTACCACTCATTACTTTTAGGATAGCTCTTTGTGCCCTCTCCAGCCGTATAAGGTTTGTACTGTATGTCCCTCCCCATGCTGTGATACAGTATGACAGAACAGACTGTGCTAGAGCATAGTACACTGTCATAATAGTTTCAGTGGATGCAACAAAGCGCAGTTTTTTAAAAACATACATAAGCTTTCTTACTCTTGGTACTAGCGCTTGTAGTTGGCCATTCCAATTTAGTGTACCATCAATAATTACGCCTAGGTATTTCATATCTGAGCTACGCGTGAGTTGGAGGCAGGTACAAGTTGATGAATAGTGGAGGTTGCTTACAGGCGTGAGCCTTAATGCAGAAATCAGGCGGTGGTTGCGAGCACTGATTCAGAGAGAAGGCAATATACTTCGTCTTATCAATATTTAAGGTGAGGATGTTTTTTGTCAGCCATGTCATTACTGTTGTAAGTACACTTTCCGCGAGTTGTTGGGTCATCTCCCAGCTCGTGCCGTGGACCAGTAGAGCAGTGTCATCCGCATAAGTGAAAATTCTAATGTAAATAATAAAGAGAGTCGGGCCCAGCACACTACCTTGCGGGACACCATACGATATGGTTTCGTCAGAGCTTACATAGTTTTCGATCCTAACACACTGCTTTCTATCAGTAAGATAGTCCCTAAATATATCCAATACAATACCGCGGATTCCGATGCACTCCATCTTTAGTAGTAAGAGTGGGACAGAAACAGTGTCAAAAGCTTTTGATAGGTCCAAAAAATGCACAAAGCTTTGTTTTTCTGATCTAGGTGCCGTACAACAGTTTTGGTTAACTCTAGAACCGCGTCCTCAGTGGATCTGCTTTTTCTAAAACCATATTGGTTTTCAGCCAACAGTTTATTGGTTTCTAAGTATTGTATTAGTCTCATGTTCAGAATTTTTTCAAACAATTTGGAGAGTGCAGTAAGAACTGAAATTGGCCGATAGTTGTTTACACTGTTTCTGTCTCCGCTCTTAAAGATGGGGTGCACTATAGCTTTCTTAAACACACTAGGAAAAATACCACTTGATATGCAGAGATTATATAAATACGTTATGGGAGGGATTAAGAATAGGCGTGCACACTTGATTACTTTGGATGGAATATTGTCCCATCCTGTAGCACAGTCAGTTCGGAGACTCATGATAAGAGTATCTACCTCTTTAAAGTCTGTTGGTAGTATAACCATAGAGTTGCCTAACTTGTTATTATTATATTCAGTATGTGTATCAATCGTGTGTGGATAATTTGAGTTTATAATGTTATTAGCTTAATTGTGTTACTAATATTTATGTTGTGTTGTAACTGGTATGCAATAAAGAGTTTTGTAATTTGTAATTGAACGCAAGCTTCTGCGTGAGTCCATAAACCTATCGCATTGCCGGGAATATGATGAAAATATTTAATATCGCTTACGTCATCGCTAAACAGGACATTTGTATGCCCGTTCGGTGTATGATCGAGATGTTAGTGCCTTGTCGAGACGAATATATTCCTGGTTATATAGGCCACGGCCCAGTGATGTGAGTATTGAAGTTTCTAGTAGAAAAATCTAGACAATTATACCTACTTGTAAAATTTTCCCGAATTGTTTTTATGAAAAATGTGGTCTTCCATGATCCATGCAATTTGATCGAAACGTTGAAGTTAGTGAAATGTAGTCCATGTCATTATTAATTTATTTTTATATGAAAAATATTATTTACTATTTTTAAAAAAGCATTTTTTGCCTATTTGCATAACAAACTTTTTGTGTTGCTTGTGAGGTTATGATTTTGAAAAAAAGAATTTCTTATGTCTCCCTATGCATCACCTTTCTTCCAAAAAAGCCTTACTAGCAAGACGCATTTTTTGCCTATATAATCTAACCTTGTTGCCTAACCTGTCCGAACCGAAGTGCCTACGTATGGATGTATTATATCCTAAAATCACAGGTAACTCAAGATTTAAATTTCCCTACGTATGCAAAATCATATTTGTTTAGGACCTATGACGTTTCCCAAATTCACATTATAACCGCCTAAGTATACCTACTTAGGCGGTTCAAATAACGACAGCTATTTGAACCGCCGCGCCCCTTTCATGGCTAATAAAACATCGGGAATATGTCAATAACAGTTTATTTGTTTACAAATTGCTTATAATCTGAACTAATTCTAGAACTAGCTAGAACGCGTTATTTTAGACAACAACCACTCTCCACACAAGAATAGCCGGCTTACCCACTGGTCCCTCAAGCACCAATCGTATATCGTGTTGAGCTCAGATTAAGGTGTAGATTCATTGGGACAGTGTCCTATGATGTCATATTGTTCCATAAAAGTTTTTATTTCAACTTGTAGTTATCATATTTTCGTGTAAGTGAATGAAGTTTATTCGATTTCTTGCCTGAATCGACATTAATTAGACCGTATCTTATATAAGTCGCAGTGAAGCTATACCTTAAATAGAGCTCAACACAAAATACGATAGGTGCTTAAGGAACCAGTGGGTAAGCCGGCTGAAGCTTACTATTAAAGCCAGAAAAACTAAGAGAACAAAATCTAATTTTCAGTTGTTTTTCTATTGAAGAAAAGCTCTGCTATGCCTTCTAAAATAATATAGATTGTCTTTTCTATCGATTCAGTACTATTTAACTCAAATAAGACATTTTCATATATGTACACTTTGCTTTGTTTACACAGTGCGAGTTAGCATGCAAGTTCTCAGAAAATTGAGTTGTTGCATGACCAAATGCAATTTTACATTATTCATAAGAGTCCAATGACCGGCAGGTCAGTTGAGCCGTGCCAACAATCTGGAGTTGATTGCTTCAATTGACTGCATTTACATTTCTTCTAATAGTGTCGGCTTAGTGTAGAAACAAATCTGCTTAATTGACGTCGCCGACTTTCCGTCGCGTAATTTTTTCAGTATCTAGTATACATAAACGCATCTTCGGTCGAATGTGTACCGTGTCATATCATCATCATCATCATCAACAGCCCATCACCTTCCCACTAGCTCATGACTCGATAACAATACATTCTAAATCATTTTAATAGCATGCAATGCCGACCTAACCTCATCAGGCGCATAAAAACATGGTTTTAGATTTTAAGCTATTGCATAGCTTCTATCGCGGGCCTTGGGCGTGGAGACCGAATCCAGAAATTCCGTAACGAAAATAACCTAACATCCCCCACTCCGAATGCTATGCAATAGCTTTACCGCGGCAGTCTCCGAGTGCCACACGTCTTTATTTTTTTTAATCTGCCACTTTCTTGTTTAAAATTATATATTTTATTGAAATCTTTATGATGATGTTTATATTTTATATTCGTTTAAGTAATGTTTAATCATACCTGGGTTTGCCTAAAATAAAATATTTTATTATTATTTACCTACTTATAGTAAAGTCACTTGCGACCATCATGGGATGGCTTCAGTTGTGAATTCATAAGAACTGTCCCCTTTTCACTAAATAACTGACCTTCTGTTTTAGGTAGGGTTTGAACATTTTGTCATTGACATTTTATGCAAACTCGCACTGTATAACGCCCATATTGAAAAATTTAAGATGCTTTGATTGTCAACTACTCTCTAAGTCATGATTTTTCTCTTTTAGTATTCCATCTAACCCCAAAACCTAAAATTTCACTTATGTTTTAGAACGGATTGTACGCTCTCATGATTACGGAAAAACAACAATAAAAGCTTGAGCAGTGTATAATAAATAGTATAATCATAAAACTACTTAAAACTAGAGGAATTAAAATAAAATCTATTCATCACCAACCGCAAATAGGGGGCTATTTTGAGCCCTAAAATAACTAAAAAAAGGGATTTACAGAAAAAAACACTTTGTTTCATTCGACTTTAAGATCATTTTTAAATAGCCCCAGTCTAATTATTGAATAATGAAAATTACTCGTATATTATATTTATACTAAAGCTGAAACTATTATAATGTCACAGGTATAATATTGGCAATAAACCAATGATTACAAATATCAGATATAATTAATGGTTGTTATTTTGTCAAAGTAACCACTAACATGTTTCGCAGTCAGCGTTCATTTTACCATGAACAAGGTAACAAAAGCTCTCAGACTGTGATAGATAGTTAGTGGATAGACTAAACAAATCCAAGGAAGCTAAAGTATTTCTTGAATGAAATAAGACATAGCATATATTTCTACTAAAGTGACGTTTTGCCTTAATCTTTAGGCGCCGATCCCACAGCAAGAGTTTAGAGTTCTGAGTCCAAAACGTCGCCACAGAATCCTACTATAATAACTCAAAAACTACTGAAGGGATGATATACGTACAGGAAAAGGACATAAGACACTTTTTGTCCAAAAAAACCGTCTGTTAAACCGCTGTTATCCGCAGCTAGTAGATAATACGTAGTACCACAGAATACTAAGGGACAGAAGCATCACTCCGCAAAAAAAATTAAACAAATAGTGACTCTTGCTATGACGCAATAAAATTCAATTCAGCTCGCGTAGCGCTGCATACCTATCAGTCGTATTAACCTACAGAGCGCCTCTTTCTATCGATCTCTTCTGACGCGGCACGTGTAACGACGCGCGACCCGCCGTCGGTGTCCAGCTATGTACTTGTAGCTTTGTACCTACAGTGCGGAGTGCGGTAGGCCTGGTAGTACTAACTAGCGTCGCTTAGATTACAGTGACCGCGGAACTCAGAACTCATGCTGTGACGCGGCCGCACTAGGCGAACATTTTCAGGCTGATTCTGCTGAAAATCGGAATGAAACTCACGCTTACTATGCGCAGTGTATCGTCGAGTGAGCGGCCGACTGTAGCAAACTGTAAAAAACTGCGTCCTGTACGTGTAGTCTGAAAATTCTATTCAAAACTATTGGGCGCGAATTCAAGGCTGTCAGCTGTTTGCTTAGTGCGGCCGTTCCTAAAATATGCCATAAAAAATTTGCAATTTCGAATGTTACAAATACAATTTGTAATATTTTTTTACAAAACTAAATCATTTTTTCTTGAATAGATCTCATTACAAAACATTGCCCTTGTGCCAATTAAAAAAATATACAATTAAACATTACAAAACAAAATATAACAGAAGTTCAAATAATAACAAAAAAGATAATAAAGTAGAGATCCTTATCAGGTAGAAAATAGTCTTTAAAATGATCCCAGCGTGGCGCTTGGCTAGCTACATCTCAAGCCGGAGCTTCTCACTGCAATTCATAGATACAACTCACTGAACAACTTTGCCACATTAATTAAAGTATACAAATAAAACAGAAACATCGATACATGGGACAGTTTTTACAATGACACGGTTCTAAGTGTATTTACATTTTTAAATCGACTTATACTTTAACAAATATTTTATAGTAGAAATGGTGGAAGTTTAAAATACGTACTAGATCTACTTAAACGTATTTATAAACGCTTCATAAACATCAGATTGCCTAATCGATTATTGTTTAATCGAGATTCAAATCGATGTTTATGAAGGAAGCTGTTATTAATTACAATATTGTAAACTAAAATTAGATTCACAAGGGGGGATCTCTCGTGTAAGGCTAGCTGGACATTATCATTTGACAAATGTAAGAAATAGTAGAAATTTAACGTGGATGACATTTTAGTGGCGGCGCCACTTCCACCTTCGCGGTGATGACGACTCTCGTCTTAACCAATCATATTGCTAGAAACGATTAGCACCTATTGTGGGCGTGTTCAAACAGATTCTTGTTGGTCTATAATGACGTAATTTACTTGGCATTTTTAAAGGAATTTGCCCCGTCCTCCATTCTATTAAAAATCATTTTTAAAATGCTCTTGCTGACTTTACTTGCAAATCACAGTTTCTTGCATGGAGTTTGACAAACTAGCGTGCGACGGGAAACAAAGGTGACATTTAAGATCAACCCCCACCACTTTCCACACAATGCATGACGTAACATCATCATCATCATCGTCATCATCATCAGCCCATTCCATTACGTTCCTACTGCTGGGATACGGGCCTTCTCTCATAGAGAGAGTTTGGACCATAATCCACCACGCTGGCCCAGTGCGGGTTGGTGGATGTCACATGTCCTTGATTTTTTGTGATTAATTCTTGGACATGCAGGTTTCCTCACGATGTTTTCCTTACCGTTTTTAGAGCGAGTGTTAAATCCGCACATAACTTAAGAATGTCTGTGGTGCGGGGCCAGCGGGATTCGAACATGGGTGCGTCGGATCGAAAGTCGCACATGCTCCCACTGGGCCACACTCGCTCTGACGTAACATGTTTTGTTGGAAATGTGTGACGTCATGCATTTGTGTCCAGCCTCTTATATTGCCGGCATGGTGAGGATTATTAAGGAACAAAAGAAGAGTTACAGTACATTTTAAAATTTCTAATACACATAAATACATATTTCTAACACATCCGTACAAACAGTATGGACGAAGCAATAGATTAGATACGAAAATACAGATGAGAACTAGCCTTTTTCTTGTTGACTCATATTTTCCCTTCAACTACACAGCTTTTCATCGTAGGCGGTTCTTTTTTAACCGATTTCAAAAAAGGAGAAGGTTTTCTATTCGTTTTTTTTTTAATGTTTCTTACCTCAAAACTCCGTCATTCACGAACCGATTTGGAAAATTCTTTTTGCGTTGGGTTCAGTATAGCCACGAAGTGGTCCCATATAAATTTCATCGATATTTGACGTTGAACTTTGGAGATACATTGAAGTCGGTTTTTTTCGTTTGATAAAACGTATACTCTACTCTACTTTATTTTTTAACTAAAGATGTCCTTTCTAGGACCAAATGTAAAACTGAATTTCTTGTCATAGGAAAGAAAGAAGTATTAATGTGTAAGTCAACTCACACACTTACACTGAAACTTGGTAAGAAGCTTTGTGTGTATTTTTAAATCAAGCCACTTCCACTTATTATCATCGTGTTTCCTACAAATTTTTTTTATACATTATTGGCTTGCGTTTGACCACTATCTCACCTGATGGTAAGCAATGATGCGGTCGACGATGTAGCACGCTTGCCAATATAGTACCTGTTCACTTGAGATTTGAAGATTCCTAGATTACAAATATATCATTTCTTTTCAAGAAAATGCCCTTACTGTGTGTACGGAGTGTAAACTACTCCCAGATGTTGATTGAAACCACATGTGCATGATCAGAAAAAACTTTTTAACCGCTTTCATAAAAGTAGGTTCTCAATTCGACTGAATGTTTTTTCGCGATTACTCCACCAATGAATATGAATTGATTTTGATGATTCTTACTGTTTGGTAGATCATACTTCAAAGGTGGTCCCATATAAATTTACTCAAAATTGATTCAGCACCTTTTGAAAATATCAACAAAAACAAAATATATAATTTTAGTCTTCAAGTCGGTCATTGCTTTTTTCTAAAAATGTATTATTATATAGCTACTTAAAAACTTGGATAAGGTTTTTGCGTTTTTGTCTCCAGGCAAGTTTGCCTAAAAGAGAACGGTTTAAGCAATAAGACCGTGCATTTGATAGCGACTTTAACGCTATCTTTTCTAGCGGGAGTATTTCCGAAGCACTGGTAGAGTCAGTTATCGCATTTCTTTTCTGGGACCGAACTTCAATTTGAGTATGAGAAAGAAATTGGTATATTCTTAATTTTTTTAAACATAGCATTTTAAGGTACAATTTTTAACGTTTATCATTGATTTGTATTATATGTATATGACGTTTAAAAGTGCATTTTTTGTGCCTATTTAATAAATATCTTTTGACTTTAAACACGTGATTTCAAACCCCATCACGATTACATAATATCCTGTACACTAACCACTCACTCCCCTATATCGTATTGTACTTAAATATAATTTACATGTGGCGTTGTAGCAATTAAAATCACATATCATCCAATCGTTTCCGAATTTCTCACTTTAGTGTCTCTAAATTTACTTATTTTGGTTTCCTTTCCTTTAATGTTGGTTAATCCACATGTCTTAACCGTTTGACGCTTAGAACATTGCACTTTGTAGACACGACGTGAAAGCTGGACATTGTCTACTGTCTAACACTGTTGAGGTTAAGTTTCTTAATTCGAACCTAACGTAATCTTATAGTTTTACCATTTTTGTTCTAATTCATACCGGGTGAATATTTGAGACGGGATGGGGTGAACGAAATCGTACATTTTCTTAAAATGTAAACCATTTATGGCCCGTCCAAGAAGAGACAAAATTGAGGGCGCCAGTTGTCTTATTTTTATAGACCTTATACCACAGAATACTAAGGGACAGAAGCATCACTCCGCAAAGAAATTTAAATAAATAACGACTCTTGTTATGACGCAATAAAATTCAATTCAGATCGCGTAGCGCTGCATACCTACCAGTCATATTAACCTACAGAGCGCCTCACTTTCTATCGCGCCGCTCTTATCTCTTCTGCCGCGGCACGTGTAACGACGCGCGACCCGCCGTCGGTGTCCGGCTATGTACTTGTAGCTTCGTACCTAAAGTGCGGAGTGCGGTAGGCCTGCCTATACTAGGAAATAAATAAATCAGTTTTGGTCCTGGCCATATTTCATAATCTGTTCCGCTTCTGCTTTTACGTTTATATTTATTCCTTGCTTTGTTCAGTTTTAATAAGAAGCTATTGCTGACAGGTTAAAAGCATTATAAAGTAGTTGACTCGGCCAGAAATACTGTAAAAAATATGACATTTGACATATTTATGAGCCTGTAAAATGTTTTTTTTAGTTCCAACTTATTTCATTAATATCTACGCTCTTTGGACTGACTATACTTGATTTGCTGCGTTGTTTCTTAGCGATATCTCATCTTTATGGCTTTTGAAACTCGTTTCAAAAATTCACCCCGTATAAAGATCCGTCTCAAAGACGGGTACTTTCCAAGAGAAAAGAGAACGAAAAGTACTATTTGTGACTTTGAACCTCCCATAGCTCAGGGGGCCTACTCCGAGTTGCTTTCGTTCGTTCGTTTCTGCGGACTAAAAGAGACACTCTTATGCCTGTTGCATAGCGCTGTCCCTTTCATCTGACAGAACGAAGATCGTAATTACTTTTTCAGAGTACAGGCCCAGGGGCCTTTCTCCGAAATGGACTTACGATCTTCGTTTGTCAAAGCACCGGCAAGAGTTACAAGTTACCAACTTATTACAACCAAACGTACTTTTCCTCCCTTAAAAGTTAACATCGTCAAATCAAGGCCTTCGCATCACAGAGCGCTCCATAATCAACAGCACAAAGAAATCAACAAACAAACAAATCATAAGGAACACGTCACACTCGTACAAATAAACGTCCAGGGCGTCCGTGGCCCGTTCCTCCATCAGCGTCCACATGACGTATTCTATCGGGAACCGCGCTGTGAGACAGAAGAACACGTACCATGTGAAGTAGAACCTAAACAACGTCCAGGGCCGTTCCCTCATGTATTCCACGTAGAAGCGGATCAGCCCGAGTCAGTTGCTCGCGACGGCGGGCGGCTTGTGCCGCCGGTGCTCGTAGTTCACGAGCCGCTGCCCCACCAGGTACTTGTCGTTCTTTATGTGCTCGTACAGCTTGCGGAACTGCCGGATCTGCGGGGGGAGGCGCTGTTACTTGATGGAATGTTTGGGTGTGACAGTCACCGGCGCGGACGTCAAAGCCATTTACTAACGATAAAGATGATGAAGATGACGACGCTGACGTCAATGATAATTCCGGCGACATTGGCGACCCCGACGCCAATGATAATCCCGACGCCAATGATAATTCCGACGCCATTGACGACCCCGACGCCAATAATAATCCCGACGCCAATGACAATTCCGACGCCATTAACCACCCCGACGCCAATGATAATCACGACGCCAATGATAATTCCGACGCCATTGACGACCCCGACGCCAATGATAATCCCGATGCCAATGATAATTCCGACGCCATTGACGACCCCGACGCCAATGATAATCCCGACGCCAATGATAATTTCGACGCCATTGACGACCCCTTGGCCAATAATAATCAATCCAATAATAATCAATAATAATAAATGTTTCCTTATAATTACAATCTGGTTATCTTCAAGGCCAGAGTGAATAGATTCTTCTAGATCTACGTACTTTAATTTTGGCCACATCGTTGCTTAATATCAGGCGAGATGGAGGTCAAACGTAGATCTATCTTTTATAAAAAAAAACCCTATGCCAATGATAATCTCGACGCTAATGCTAATCTCGACGCTAATGATAATCCCGACGCCAATGATAATTCCGACGCCATTGACGACCCCGACGACCATGACGACAATCCTGACGTCAATAATAATTCCAACGCCAATGATAATCTTGACGTCAATGAGGACGCCGACGATGACGACTCACCTGGAACAGACATCAACAACGGCGAGCAGGTTGCGCTGCGCCGGTGACGTCACGCTTTGTACTGTATACACTCACCTGGAACACGGCGAGCGCGCAGAGCACGGCCATCAGCAGAAGCGCGGGGTACACGCGGCGCGCGAGCAGGTTGCACTGCGCCGGTGACGTCACGCTGTGTACTGTATACACTCACCTGGAACACGGCGAGCGCACAGAGCACGGCCATCAGCAGCAGCGCGGGGTACACGCGGCGCGCAAGCAGGTTGCGCTGCGCCGGTGACGTCACGGCGAGCGGCGCGATGCTGTGTGCGAACGCGTATGGTACCGCTAGTGCTAGTCCCAGCCAGCACACGATAGGCGCCGCCACTTCTGTTAAGATGAACCTGAAAGGATGAAGAAATTCGAATTAGAGAAATACTTAAGGTCCAAGCACGTCGTAAGTTGTGACGTTTAAATGCGCGTGAGGCTTATGCTTATAGTATTTCCCGTGTCTACCTAACCTGTGCAGGCCGAAGCAAGAAAATATTAGTCAATACCTACGACAATAACAGATTCGCTTTTGTTTTCAAGATTTTAAGCGATTCTCTTCGTCATTGTCCTCGTTTCGGACAAGCATATTTTGTCACATGACGAGCGAGTTACCTTGATGTTACAGTTACAGGATTATTAGTACCTCAATGTTACCTTAGGGGATTTACTGGTACCTGAATGTTACCTTAGCGGTTTACTAGTACCTGAATGTTACCTTAGCGAATTTGCTAGTACCTGAATGTTACCTTAGCGAATTTGCTAATACATGAATGTTACCTTAGCGCATTATCTAGTACCTGAGTGTTACCTAAGCGGATTTACGAGTATCTGAATGATACCTTAACGGATTTAATAGTGCTTTACTGTTACCTTAGCGGATTTACTAGTACCTGGAAGTTACCTTAGCGTATTTACTATTATCTGAATGTTACCATAGCTTATTAACTAGTACCTGAATGTTACCTTAGCGGATTTGCTGGTACCTGAATGTTACCTTACCGGATTAACTAGAACCTTAAAGTTCCCTCAGCGTATTTACTAGTACCTGAATGTTACCTTAGCGTATTAATAAGTACCTGAATGTTACCTTAGCGGATTTGCTATTAGCTGAATGTTACTATTATGCTAGTCGCGGAATTACTTCTAGTTAATCATAGATGTTCTGTTATCGAGCTACTTTTTTACTTACTTAAGGTCCATTTCTCTGATGCCGTCTCTATAAGCCTTCTCGATGGCTCGGCGCATGCTCCAGTCGGGGCCCATCATGGTGAGAGCGCAGACTATCTTCGTGTAAAGCACGCCTAGTGCCCAGTCCTGCCATACGAATAGTACGGGGGACTGTTCTAAGGGTACTCGTAGGGGGATTACTAGTACCTGGAATTAAGGGGTGAGTATCACTAAATTATTACTAGTGGTTCGCTCCGAATTCAGACCTCGCGATTGGACATTCAATTTGGACTATAAACTCTTTAAATCTCAACAACTCGCGACCGATTTAGCCCATCTTCCATTTCAACCAACAAATTATATTGTTATGAACTGCCATTATGCCAAATTTGTATAAAGATCCAAATCGAACAACCAATCGAAAGTTCGTCAATCAAACAGATACATACAAACATATAAATACAGAATTATGATCCATACTTTTTGTGTGAGGAATATCTGACATAGCAAAGAATAAGTAAGCTGAAGTGGCAATGGGCCGGCCACATTTGTCGAAGAACCAATAACCTATGGGGTAAACGGGTTCTAGAGTGGAGACCATGTTCAGGCAAACGTAGTGTAGGACCAGACGGAGCGACGACAAAGTAGCTGGCAGCAATTACATGAGGAGAGCCGAAGATCGGGCTCAGTGGCGTGCATTGCGAGGGGCCTATGTCCAGCAGTGGACTAATACGGGCTGTTGATGATGATGATGACTTTTTGTGTGTATCCGAAAACCACGATTTCGCCTGATGTTTAGCGACAGTGTGGCTGACGATAAAGTACAAAATCAATATGTACATGTATACTCACCAACTCCAATAGTAGCCCGAACATGAGCGGCACTAGTCCCAACAGCGCTAGTGCCGCTAGTGCCGCCTTGGCGCCCCGCCGCGCCCACAGCGCGCCCCGCGCCAGCAGCGCCCCGCGCCCCGCGCGCGCCCAGCCCGCCGCCAGCGTCCCGCCGCGCCCCAGCGCCCAGCATACGTACATACCTGCACATACGTTCACTACGTTATTTATTTATATCTACTCTTTCGACTTTGTAGTCGAATTTTAGGTGGAACCTTTAAAGGGGAAGTGATTTCAGATTTGAGGTTAGGCCTTTTTTTTGCTTATTATAAAAACAGAACACATCAGTACAAGATGACCCAAAATTAAGGGGTTAATGCCCCAAAATTTTGGTTACTTCGGTCGGTCTTGGGAAACTCAAGGAAAATTTGGGAAATATTTAATATTGCATTATTTGATTTTTGGAAAATAGAAGAATCAACTAGAATATCGATATTAGTCGAAAAAGCTTTTGGGCTCAATCGACTCTATTTCCCGACAGGAATGTTCCCCAAAGCACAGAATAATTAATAGTACGAGTACAACTCAGTGACTTTTTAAATAATACCCACCGAAATCGAAAAACAATTACATTTTTCCATACAAAATGTATGGAATATAGGCCAAAGAGCAATATAGGCTAGAAGAACATAAAATATGCAAAAAAAGTGTATAATCAATATTAGAAATGGTCGTCATGGGCCGAGCACCCATGAAATCTATAAGGACTTGGCAAAAAGGTCTGGTGGAGGCGACGTGTGACCAGAATGCTGGCTCATATTTGTGTCAAAAAATCAGCATTGCCATTCAGCGTGGCAATGCGGCCAGCATTCTGGGCACTTATCCCTTCACCATAGGCCTTTTAGAATATTTTTTTATATATTTTGTATATATATTTAAGTTATTTTGTATATATATTTAAATTATTTAAGCTATTTTAGTTTAGATATTTATTACCTCGTGTATATAATAAAAGTCATATTAGAAATGGTAGATTTTTAGTACCATGAGATTCGGAAACTATGGGAAAATATCGGGAACTCAAAAGAAGTCTCATGGTAAATATCCCGCGTTTAATATTGCTGTATTTTTACTGATCACACCAGTTCAAACACTTATATTTTCCAGATTATGTTTTTCAACAACAAACACACACACAAACTGACAAACCAAATCAAATTCTAGCGTCAGTGACCATGTTAGTTTAAAAACGAAATGAAATGTGTTGAATATTTGTAGCTTATTTTTTTCCACCCAACGATCACATACATAGACCGTGGCCCCTAACTAGGATTCCCTGTATCTAGGGAACCAGGGCTAGGTCTAGGGTTACTTGATAAGTATCAACCACGAAGCTCAAAAGGGGATTGAGTCACAGAGGTATACCAAAACTTGGTATGCTCCTGGGGTTTATGGAATAAAGAAAATTGATGTGTTTAACTTACCACATGCAGCGGTATACAATTCGTGGACTCCTTCCGACGCTTTAGGCAACCAGAGCGCCATTACTTTCCGGCCGATAGCTACCGGGATAACCTGATGACATTGAAATATCATCATCATCAATTTAGGGTTCTAATCATCATTGAGGGTCATCATCAATTTAGCGCTATAAAGCAAAAGCTTTAAAATAAGGAAATAGCAAAAAGGTTAGTCGACATCACAGGAGACCGAAGAGCTGGCAGCTACCTCGAACAAAGAATTAGTCTAGCTATTCAAAGGGGGAACGCTGCCAGTATCTTCGGAACCTTGCCTAAAGGGACTCCTTTTAATAATATATTTTAGTTATTATATTTTTTAAGGTTTAAAAAAATGTTACATGTATGTAGTTAATTTTTTTCAATATTAGCTTAAGCTTACGGGCATTAATGAATATTTGTTTGATAATAATAATAATTTAGGGTTGGCACAAACAACTGGACAAATATTTGCGCGGCTGCGGTGTTGCTACAGCAATCGCAGAATTTTCGAACAACCGTCGATTGCGTTGATGATTAATTGATTGATTGATTGATAATACCTTATTGTATACAAATAACAAAACAAAAAAAATAATAAAAGTAAAACTTAAATAGTACTATGGGCGGTCGTACCGCTAATAACAGATAGGTATCTTCTAGTGATTATACCTACTTATTAAAAAATAAAAAAAATAGAAAAATATAATAATAATAGTTAAAAACAAATGATTAATGCACTGCTTGAATCCTATGTTTTGAGTTTCTTTAGACATAAGTACCTAGCTAATGCATGCTCACTGTTTTAAGTTTATAAGTCTAGTAAGTTCTGTTTATAAGTGAATTTTTTTGTAATTTCTTTAAGAGAATAAATGTTCTTTAAACCGAAATATACAGTACAAATAATATTGTAATGAGTATACTTTATTGCTTATTGTTATATTTTGACACATTTTAAAAGAGTTGAAAAAAGAAACACCCCTACAGAGTTTCTTGGTGCTATCTTCTTGGTATATTTCCGAAGCACTGGTAGTCAGTTTTTGCATTTTTGTTCTGGGCCCGGACTTCAATTTGAGTATGGGAAAGAGCGACTGTGGCTCAGTGGGAGCATGTGCGACTTTCGATCCGACGCACCCGAGTTCCAATCCCGCTGGCCCCGCACCACTGGCTTCCTTAAATTATGTGCGGATTTTAACACTCGCTTTAGAAACGGTGAAGGAAAACATCGTGAGAAAACCGGCATGTCCAAAAATTAATCACAAAAATTCAAGGACATGTGTCATCCACCAACCCGCACTGGGCCAGCGTGGTGGATTAAGGCCCATACTCTCTATGAAAGAATGCCCGTGTCCCAGCAGTGGAACGTGATGGGCTGATGACGATGACGAAAGAAATAGGTTACTTCTCACCTTTTTAACCGACTTCGAAAAAGGAGGAGGTTCTCTGTTCGATTGTATTTTTTTTTTTATGTTTGTTACCTCAGAACTCCGTCATTTATGAACCGATTTGAAAAATTATTTATGCGTCGGGTTCAGTATAGCTACGAAGTGGTCCCATATAAATTTCATCGATATGTGACCTTGGACTTCGAAGATACAATGAAGTCGGTTTTTGTTTTTTTCTAAAAAATAATTATATCAAAGTCATGTTAACTAAGTTAAACTAAGAATCATTATTATTATTATAAAAAATACTTACCAACGTCAAAGCACTGGCTAGTACCAAAGACACTGACACTAATGCCAGCAAAGCCCCCAATCGCACCGGGAACCAGGAAACTCTTACGTAGGGCTCGAAACCCGCCGGGCCGTCGCGACGCATCAACGCCTGGGTACAAAAAAGTACTTAGTCTTTCTATATAAACTACTAGCAACCCGCCCCGGATTCGTACGGATGCAATTTACTAATGTGGTGTCATTTTTTGACGACCTGCCGGTGGAACTCTGCCGGCATCTGTGTTTCCGGTTAGCTATAATCTGGGTGTCTTTAAGACGTGAACAGGTTTCTTCTAGAAGGGCGTGACTCATCTTCGACCGCGTCGTCACTTAACAACACGTGAGATAGCGGTCAAACGCAAGCTTATAAATAATAATAATAATATAATAAAATAAAATAAAAACCTATTTACAAAACATCGATTTTTTACTATTATACAATAGAAAATCACTTTATTATTCACTTTGAACATAGGAATTAATAACAAGTTAAATGTTTACAATGGTGTAACAACGGCCAGTCTTATGGCTTAAATATCTAATACTATCTTTCCAGACAACCTTTGGATGGAGACGATAATTTGAATGAACTAAACATAAACGGGCGGCGGTGATAAGACATATAGACTAATTGTTGTATCGGGAAACCGCAGGGTGCACCTGGTTTTTAACCGGCCTAAAAAAGGAGGTTTTTAATTCGATTGTATTTTTTATACATCAGAACTCCGTCATTTATAAATCGATTTTTAAAATTATTTTTGCGTTGGGTTCAGCATAGCTACGAATTATAAATCCAGGGTCAAATATCGATGAAATTTATAGGTGACCATATAAATTTCATCGATATCACATATAAATTTCATAGATATTTGACCTGGATTTCGAAGATAAATTTAAGTCAGTTTTTTTATAAAATGTATACTTATAAATAAAGTTTTAAAATATAGTATACCTGATGCGCGGCGCCAAGTTGGTGCGGCGGGTGCGGCGGCGGGTGCGGCTCGCTGTGCCGCGCCTCGCCCAGCAGGTAGGAGCGCAGGCCGAGCGCGCCGGCCGCCGCCGCGCACCACGCGCGCAGCCCCGCCTTCAGCCACGTGCGCGTGTGCGACTGCTCCAGCAGCGCCGGCAGGATCACCTGGGAACAGCACGACTTTCAAACTAGTTATGTTCCGGATATCCGTATCCGTATCCGTGGATATCGGCGGGAGAAATAATGTCCGTGTCTGTATGCAGATCCGTCACTTTTCTCGCGGATCTGTTATTAATTTTCAAATTCAATTGACAGGATAAAATGCTACATAATAACTGTGATTATGTTATTAAGTAGTATAATTTCAAAAACATCCATTCAGGTCAGTACTTTTTATTTCAAATCAAATATTTGGCACCTTTAATTGCAAACATATATTCTAGTAAGTTACCATACCCATAGTATATAACTCAAAGATAGTAAGCAATGCAAGTCGAAACCTGTCCTGCCCTTCGTTGCGGCGGGCGTGACGTCAACTATCGCTTCAAGGTCAAGCGTCGATACCGATTGAGTGAGAAAAAAAAAGATCCGTATCCGTGTCCGTATCCGCGGATCTTGACACTAAATATCCGTATTCGGATCCGTGTCCGCGGATATACATTTTTGACGATCCGGCACATCACTATTTCAAACCAGCAGTGCAAGTGCAGTACTCGGCTCGACATATCCTCTCCTTGCGTAGTTTCACCAATGCTAGGGTCGTAAACACGTCAAGGTATCACCTGCTCTTTTAAGATATTGCGCCACCTGTTCCGGCTTTCAGAGATGTGCAGGAATTCTGACACTTTGATGTTGACACAACGCATGTTTCAAACCAGCAGTGCAAGTGCGGTACTCGGCTCGACATATACAGAAATCGATTAATTGGCGCTTACCATCAGGCGAACCACTTGCTCATCTCATAAATCAGTTCCATAAAAAAATAGTACTCGGTAAGATATAAACTGTCTTTTTCATATCAAACAGAATAATCCTGTTACCAATATTTTATGGCTGAAAATTAGGCATTGTATGAGTCTTTTTGAAACAATGGCAATACACCAAATTCACTAGACTATTAATTAAATGTAATTGACCTGAGACAATTAAAATAATTTGCATCACTAATTTGTTTAATTAACTTTTTTTTAAGATCACTGTTGTAATTACAAAACAAATTCAGAAGTTTAACATTAGAACAATAGCTTTAAGACTGTTATTTTGAGTGCACGGACCGGTTAATTTGTTGCAAGCGGGGCAGGTTGGGAAGAGCTAATTTATTTTACCCTGAGTAACCCAAATAAAACTGAACATCCTGTTAACCTAATAAACGGATAGATTCCTTACATATAACGAGACATTATATTAGAAATTATTCATATTCGTTTATTCATGCTCATACATATATTATTACAGACAGCTGTTAAAATAGTGTCACAAACTATGCTATAAGTATGTACCCTGTAAGGGTGTTGCAAAATGAGTGCAGTTCTATTATAGTTCAACATAATTCAAAATTTCGAACGTTATTATATTGATATATATATATATATTGATTTACATACATTACATGCTAGCCGATACCCGCGACTCTGTCTACGTAGAATTAGGTTTATAGTTGTTCCCTTAGGAACTGGCCCCCTACCCATATGTCCCTCAAGCGGCAATCGTATATCGTTTTGAGCTCAGACTAATGAAAGACGGTCTAAATATTCTCGATTTAGGCAAGAAATCTACTCAATCTCATTCATTTACACCAAAATACGTTTTTTTTATGTAACTAAATGACGAGACGAGATGGTCGTTTGCCTGATGGTGAGCAACACGCCAGCCCATAACAATAACAGCACCACCCAGAACTTTGTTTTGCTAAATCCTGCGTGGCACTGCACTGCGCTCGTCACCCTGAGACAATTAGCTATTGAGTCTCATAATGCCCAGTAATTTCGCTGGCTACAATGCCCTTCAAACCGGAACACAGTAATGCTCGCGCACTACTGCTTGGCGGCTGAATAACTGTCAAAGCGGTGGTACCTACCCAGATGGCCACTCGCATACGAGAAACCTACCACCAGTAGGTAACTACCACCACGATAACTACTAGTTGAGATAAACTTAATGACAATACAATATATGGCATCACAAGACACTGTCGCAATAAATCTACACCCTAATCCGAGCTCAACACGATATACGATCTCGAGGGACATATGATTAGGGCTGTTCCTTTTTCCAGGATGAAAAGTATCCTTTGTCTTTTACCAGGACTTAAAGCCTTAAAGTATTTGATCAAAATCCGTTTATTAAAATTTTACGTGATTTAGTAACAAACATCTATTCATCCATCCTAAGATTTGCAAGTTGGATGGTAAGATTAAATGGCAAGATTGATAGAATAGTAGGAAAGGATAGTCACCTGCAGCAACAACAGTTCCAGACTGAGCTCGTTGACTGGCGCCTCCGCGTGCACAGAGACGGCGTAAGGCAGGAACCCGGGCAGCGCGTGTTTGATGACGCGAATGGGCAGCCACAACATGAACAGCACCGCCGTGCCGAATATCATGGCTGACACCACCAGCCGCCGGATGTGGGACCACACTGATAGGTGGATCATTTCCTGCGAGACAAATATTGACAATTAGGCCTTTTGGCAAGTCCCTCGGATTCTTGGACTTCACTCTGTAAAAATAAAGGCAAGAAGTATCCATCCGCAGGAGGGTACTGGTGACTTGTATTGAAGGTTCTTCACAACCTACCATAGGCACTAGTCTCTCACGAAGATAGGTTTCGCCCTTAGTGTTTATCTATAGAGTTGTGCTTATAAGTGATACCTGTGACACAAATAAATGAATCTAATACCTTTAAATGAGCAATTCTTGTAAATAGGATAGAATTACTCTTTATTATAACACCAAAATACAGAAATAATTAAAAACTAAAATAACAACTAACTTAATAATAGTGTCACAATGGGTGACTATGGTATGGTATAATTATATAATCTGAATCTCGGAAACGGCTCCAACGATTTCCATGAAATTTAGTATGCAGGGAGTTTCGGGGGCGATAAATCAATCTAGCTAGGTTTCATTTTTAGAAAATATCGTTTTATCCGTTTTTTAGACATAAACTGAAAAATATGACTAAAATACCGAGCAAAGCTCGGTCATCCACTTTTATTAATCCGTCGAAAACTGTCGTATCCGTCACGGAAGCATTTCGAACGAATTGGAATACTGTTATCACAAAGTTTGTATACTTTTGATTGTATGGTGGCTTGCGAGATTCGCCTGCAAGATGCCGCCTTGTGAAGTACCACCTTTGCCAGATATTCAATTGACAAACAGTAGTGTGCTAACAATACTGCATTCCAGTTTGAAGGTTATTCCTGGCGAAATGACTGGGCATTATGATAGTTGAGAGTCCTTATCTCAGGTTGCAATGCCCACGCATAATTTTTAAACCGCCGTTCTAGTGGCAGGCGCTCTAAAAACACCTAAAACTATGTTTCAAATATTGCCGCGCAAAAGGTCACCTCAATACTTGTGACGTCATATGAAGGTAGAAAACGACAAACTCTTCGAAATAAAACTTGCAAAGATATTTAAATACGTTTTGTGAAGTTTGGTGACTATATTGTAGTAATGGAACGAAAAAGTTAGCAAACATACATTTTATGAAAACCAAAAAAATAAAATAAACACAAGCTTGACTCACGGCATTTGCCTTCAAATGATGTCATACGCTGTGATTGTCGTTTCGTTTGAGATTAAGAACAGATTAAAAATGTCAGGATTATTAGATTTTATTTATTGATTTAAAAATATAAATCATTATTATTTCACAAAAATATTGATTGGATGATCTTTCTGTTTCGACGTACATTCGTTCTAACTACATTTTAGATTTTTTCTTGATTACTGTCGGATCCCCTATTATCTATTTCGTGTCCGAGTATTGTAGGACCATGTTCCTCGCTTCTTATTCACTTATTCATAAAGAAACCTAGTTAGCGGCCAGGATGTACGTAACGCATACGTCTGTAGATCCGTATGGCGTAAGTAAAGGCCAGTTTATTATGACTTTCTGACGATTTCGTTATCGTGGATGGCGAATGCCTCCCACAAGGACGAACGGAAGTACCACAAGCCGGAATCACGTGACTTGAGCACGAGACACCGACGGAAAGTAAGTTCCTAAAAGGTATTGTGTCGATATCAAATAATCAGAACACAACTTAATAATATATAACATTCTAGCAACGGCCCGCGACTACGTCTGCTATATATAGCCTATGTCACTTGGGTATGGTGTAGCTTTGTATCAGTGAAAGAATTTTAAAACTCATATAAGTAGTTCCAGAGATTACCCTACAAACATCCAAACTTTTAGCTCTTTTTAATATTAGTATAGATATAATTTACGCAAAAAACAACTGTAACACTATGTATTTAAGACGTAATTTCTATATGGTAGCAATAGAAGGCAGAATCATACTAGAATTAGACGATGGTCATTGGTCTGCATCAATTTACTTTGAGTGCCATGTCATAAACAGTAGTTTGACATTTGCTTCCTAATAAAATTTTGCTTTAGTCAAATCATTATTGTGACAAGGTACTAAAGTGTATACTTACTACTTATTATTGATGCTGAATGTACATTTAACGTACCTGCACAGGACTGAAGTCTGGATCATTCAGGTTCTTCAAGAACCAGAGCACTCCTGGCCTTAGAACCTCTCGCAGCAGCAGTATGAAAGAAGCAAAGTAGTACACATAGACCATTCCGACAAGCCAGTGTATGAACATCAGAGTCCAAGGGGCAGCTTGGAGGCTGGCTTCCCGGTCCTTCAGGGTGGCTTCGAACATGGAGAGGGAACAGAGATCCAGCCACCACCCACAAACGAGTGGGATCACCCCGATCTGGAAATGTTTAGGGGACTTTGTATCTTCACTGCCATTTTTGGTGTTACAATTCATTTTAGTATGTCAATAAGTTTAACTATTGTCAGGCATAATAGAATTATAGTTAAAGAAAAATCTTAGTTAGACACGACTAGCAACCACCCACAACTTTGTTCGCGTCGACATAATGAAATATTGACTATGTTACTTATGGATAGTGTAGCTTCAATGAAAGAATTTTAAAAATCAGATCAGTAGTTTCAGAGATTACCATTTACAACAGAAATCCTGGACTATCACGAATCTGTGGGGGTTGCATTTTCTAACCCGGCAAGAGTGATATGCACATACGGATGTATGTAAGGCTATTGTAATTATAACTTTTTGTAAAGACAAAAGGATGAACAATAGTTGTTTACAATCTGGTGTCCAAAAGACTTGCAAGTACAGTTCATTATGATATTTTTAACATATCTCAAGTTTACTTGAGATAAGTTAAAGCCATTTTATATATGCTTTATTTTATAACTATTTGGGAGCATGTAAAAAAAATTGGATTAATAAGCACATAAATAAAGCCAACTCTGGTATAAACATGCCTGTGTTTACAACAATACACTACAATCTGTTGCCTTATCAACTAGGCCATTCAACATTATTTACAATGTAGCAACATCAATTATTTAATGTTTATTCTTGTAAAAATTTACAAGACAAGAAAATATTATGTGCAATTTGTAATTTAATTGTGTTAGATTAATATTAAGTTGAAAATGTTGCTTAAGCTTACTCAGCCAGTGCATGTTGTAATAAACTTTGTAGATAAACCAGAGGAATATTATAGCCTAGTTTTGTTTAACCTTCGAGAAGTTGATAACTAGATCGGCATTGAAAATTATTCAGTCTTGGCAAAATCTTAATCCTAAGAACACATGTGGTTATGTATAGTAAGTTTAGTCCTCCTCAAATATTGGAGATTCAGGACCATTAGATATTATTTACAATGAAATAGATACATAGCTAGATGAACAGAAAGACACAGGGTAGATTTTGTTCCAGAAAAATGGGAAATTATGCAGAATAATTGTAAAAAACTAGTGTATTTTATAATATGTAAATACAACAATAACTCACCTCAACCACAGATAACAGGGCCACTTTCACAACTACATAGCAGAAACCTAGAGCTTTCTTAGCACTGCGGAGTCGTAGCAAGGACGCTACTGCATGTAGCACTGCTAGTATTGCACCCACTAGCACATAGCCTGCTAGAGCGGTCAATGGCCCAGCAAATGGCCCCTCTGCGGACACACCAGCCATTGCAGTCCCCAACCTCCCCATGTGGTAGGGACAAAATGCAAATATAACAATGAACAATGTGTTTAAGGAAACGACCCAGAACACATGCTCTAAAAACACCATTGAACCATCCAACCCAAGCAGACGGGCCCAGGTCAGCTCTTCAGCCGCAGCTCGGTCCCATTCCATTGGGTTCCGCCAATCCTCATCTGCTGCTAGCGGATCTTCTACACCATTAATTTCATTTCTTTCCCTTCGGTCTTCTTCCTCTACAGGATCAACATCTTCCTCATTGTTGTTATCAGGCAGTGCAACATCCTCAGGTGCAGGGGCCGGCAAGTTCTCTCTCTCCATCCAATCAGGCCCCCCACCATGCATAATCTGCTCTCTCAGCCAGACTAGACCGATAAACGAAAATAAAGTGCAAGTCACAACAAAACAGCCAGAGAACACATCTTTAGCGAGGTTTTCGGCTGACACAATGTCGAATGGCAGTGAGATGACAGGGTCGAGTGAGCCCGAAAACAGACACCGATAGGTTCTGCAGGCGGTCAGAGGCACGATGCCGAGCCATGCGAGCGCGACGAGGGTATAGTGTAACCAGTCTTTCACAGCGGAGGCCACGGAGGTGACGAGCCCGCCTACCACGTCGCGTATGGGCAGCCTGCCAGGCATGTCCGGAGAGTATATCGGCATGAACGAAAAGCGGTGTCCGCACAATTCGCAAATTTCCTTCCGCGAGTATCGCATCCATTGCACGAGGCATTCTTGATGAATCCACTTTATCGAGCCCGTGCAGATACACGGGTGGAACAGCGGCCTGTCAGAAGACGCTTCCGAGCGACAAAACCGGCAGAAGTCCGCGCCGGACGAGTCTGAATCCATCATTGTCTTCAATCCAGTTTGTCTAGTTGATTATGCGATCTGCAAAATGAAAGTTGACGCACTGCTGATTCGGTTATCAAGAACTGATTGTAAATGTGCTGTGTGTGTGCAACGCGTCAAAAACACATACCGTTGCTCGAAAACTAATAGATAGCACGAAATACAACAGATTTTTATAGAAAATTGAATAGGTATTTTCTCTTTGTTTGACAACTGCAAGTAAAATGTTGCCAGATTATAAAATAAAATAAAATAAACATGACAGGAAACACGTCAGCTGATGCGTGATATTTTAATGAAGAGCCACACGGTTAGAAGATCTTTCAAAACCAAGGTCATACAACCAAACCAAAGTCACGTCGCCAAAGAGCGACGAACAAACCCGAAGGCATCATAAGTTATGACAAATAAAAATTATTAAAAAATAAATCTTTGAGTTATGATGCCTTGTTAGATGCCTCTCGCTCTCTCTCTCTCATTTGGCATTTTGAATATTTCACCCGAAACGTGTCCCGGGCTGCTTTTCATCGGATGTTGGTTAAAACAACCACTTTGATAAAATATAAAACTAGGTACCACAAAATACCAAATACCTTTTTACCACTGTGGCCACTATTTGACCTAAAATAGTAGCCATACGGTTGGAAGGTTTATCAAACCATGTGGCCACTATTTTAGGTTCAGTGTGTGCGTGTAGTCTGGTAGTCGCTCAGGAAAAAAGGTTTGAGCAATTGATTGAAAATGGGCTTATTCGTGACCGTTATTTAGCGGGTCCGTGAAACGGATGCATGGATAGTCCGAGCCTAAAATCAGTGAAACTGGCGATGGCGAATATGGCGATTACGGCTGTTACAGAATGTGGACTACTTTCGGAACGTATCCTTACATTACGTTGACTTCTGTTGTATCTGACGTTTCTGATTCTGAATTTGTGTATTTTTTCTCTATGTCTTTGGAGTGTTATAATGTTGGTTAATTAGCATTCGCAGCATGAATAAGCAGCAAAATGTATATTAGCATTAATCATCATATTAATAGTAGTTGCGAAATTCAATGACTGCTAAAATTCATCGCTTATTATCGTCGCATTCCGGCATTCCCGCACGAAGGTGAACTATGGCGGTGGGCTGTTAATGCTCTTGTTATTGCGTTAACAGCGTCGACCGGGATTGTCGCGTTCGTTCTTCCATGCGCCTTATTACAGACTAGGTAGAGATACTACGTATGCGCCTTATATTTGCGATTTTAAATGCAGATTTTTAATTAAATTTTGTGAAATATTTTTTAGTATTTTATCGAGCCCTTAAAATGAGATCAAATACTAAAAAATAAAATTAACACATTGATCTATTATTACCAACAGTAAATTACCATTTTTTAACTAATTCATATAGGTACATGTTATGTAATAATGAAATTTCGCATGAAATTGTGAACTGCAAAACGTCGTATTAGCAATCAGGCCAATCAGTCAGCATCGTATCGTAATCGCACATGGAATGCCAGCGAACTTTTATATGTTAATGAAGTTAATGCTAAAAGCAATAATTTCCATTACTAGTTGTTACTATGGTTGCGTTGCGCCGCGTTGAGTGAGGCGCAAAATCTGTAGTGTAGTCATTGAGGGTAAGACCTCAATGAGTGTAGTGTAGAGGTGGTGTCATTGAGGAATGACACTATTAATATAGTTGGGTAGGGGTGAGTTGTAACAGGTTAAAGTTAGTACCTGTCACTACTGTTCCTGTTAACTAAAAATAATAGTTTTTATTATTAACCTGTTACTAAATAACAGCCTGTTATTTCCTTAGCCTAGTACGACTAAAAACTTTCCTTCATGCTTTTATTCAGCATGCGAAAGCCTCGATATGGTTTTGAGATTATAGTACCTTAATAAAAATGGTACAATATAAACTATCTTTATTCCGAATTTACTTAAATACACACACGTACATATAAACTCTCGCATTTATAATATGAGTGTGATTTTGTGAATATTTTAGGTGATCAAACAACCGAGGTCGTTCTTTACTTCAGAGCAAGGAAGAAAACAAATTAACAACCGTAATCTAAGCAGAGTGTACATAATATATTTTCCATGATATTATGGTCTATAAATGTAGGTATTGAACGCAGCCCAGTATTTCAGGTTTTGTATGTAATGTAAAAGTTACAATTGTATTTAGCTTATTTGTGTGCCATTACCATTATCCTACTTATTATTCTCGCAATCAATTGTAATAATAAATTTAAAATTATTAATGCGAATTATTGTATTTGGCTCAAGTTCAAACGAAATGCATAGCTATGGGCATAATTCTTATACCTTATTTATGTGAGCTTGGTTAAACATCCACCACTTTTTAAAATCATAATATTTAGGTGTGTGGCTTGTAGCCGATCATTATTCAAATATAAGAATAATAAAGGATCAATTATAAAAAACGTTTACACCTGAACTCCATTCGCAAAACGAGAAGAATTATAAGTTAAGCAAGATTCCACGTACACATTTTACTATCTTAATCTTAGCCAATGTTGCATGTACGGTACAGTACCCGGCGATAAATATTGCACATCGACCTTTGGAAAGAGACAATCGGCTAATTTCGGCTTCGTAGAGCGTTATCTCTGTCGCACGAAATAAGTCCAGTATCTTGGAGCTGTTAAAACAATTATGATTTGCTTCTTTTGTTATTTTTTTTTATTCTTTGTATAAAATACACCATTTTTTCTATAAGTGATGGCTTTAGCTTAGGGTAAAATAAAATAAAAAAACATGATCACATTATGTTTGTAACTGTTTTGGAAAATTACAGCTGTAGTGTACATAATAAACACCCCTATACCTATTGTTAAAATGAGACATTGTAATAAAAATAAATATAATTCTAATTCTCAATTACTTCCATTCACTATCTGTTCTCTGAAAGAGGTCAATATCACTGTCACGCTCACTTCCCTCTTTTTCCTAAAGATGTCATAGTACAACTTTAAATTATTTAAATTTGGGGGTGTTAACAACTCTAAATATATATTTTGAACTGAACAACGATTGACAAAACGTCACATACGTAGTATACGACAAAAATACTGCTCTACGAAGCCGAAATTAGCCGATTGTCTCTTTCCAAAGGTCGATGTGCAATATTTATCGTCGAGTACTGTACGCAGTACGCAGCCCTGAATAAGTGGCCAAATGAAAGATGCATCGATGTGGTCTTTACCGCTTCTTGTGAAAGTACAAACTTTATTTTCCAGGATGATAAATAACAGGTGCATCTCTTTTTTGCACTCTTAATTCCTGTGAGAAAGAATAAAATAGAGAGAATATTTTGAAAAATACATACTGTCTCTTTTACCGCGATACCATAGAATAGAATGAGAAGAACATATTATGCAAATAATACTGTTTTCTGTTATTTTGTCACAGGTAAAGGAAATAGCAGCGGTAACGGTAACAGCTAGCTAGTAACAACTGTTAAATAGTAACAAGGCGCACGTATTGAGCTCTGCTGTTATTTTATATAACAGGTACCTTGTTTATGGTCAAAGGAGCAACTGTTCTCTGTGACATTAAATACCTGTGACTTTTCACTGTTACGATAAATACGCCTCACTCCTTTAGTTGGGTGTATTTGGAAGTAAAATAATTTCATTTGAAACAAGCGAATACAGAGTCCAACCAAACTGTAGTGTAAACCAAAAGTTTTTATTCTACCAATTCATTTAGAAACATCACAGGAATACAACAGGTAAATACTTAAAAAATCGTTTGTAGAGTCGCCTTTCCACAATATTAAAACGTTCTTGAACCAGTGATAAGGTTTACATGGGAAATCCATTACCAATGAATTAATTTGTTTTCTTATCGAACTTAATATGTTATTTAACTTAAATCCTCCTTCACCATGATATCTTTTATATTTGTCGTTATACTTCTGCCACAGTCCTAAAGTGCTATGAAAACTTGATTCTTAGTAGTACTAGTAAAGGAAAAGTTTATTTTCATGGTTTTTAGTGTTGTACGTTTTATGTTGTAACTTAATATTATTTTTTTAATCATAAAAATCACATAAATGTTTAGTTATCGTGCATTGTA
Organism: Petrophora chlorosata; assembly: GCA_951640565.1. Taxonomy (NCBI): domain Eukaryota; kingdom Metazoa; phylum Arthropoda; class Insecta; order Lepidoptera; family Geometridae; genus Petrophora; species Petrophora chlorosata. The sequence goes on along the minus strand of OX621201.1, from coordinate 12,384,974 downwards.
ACATACAGTTAATATATAATCAAAATGTATCAGACCTTACGGAGGGGTGATTTCAATATGTTTTGTGTTTAATATGTGTGGTGTAAATGTAGTAGAAAAAGCAAAATTATATATAAATCAAAAATTTTTAGCCCTGAAATTTAACTATGCTTACTTAGGACTTGAGAAATATATTGTATTATGGCATTACATAATATTGACTAGTTACCTCAAATAATTTTACTGTTGTCTTGTCACACTCAGATATTATTTTCAGATATTACAATCAACAATGTCTTCATAAGCCACCGATACAATTACATTGATAGAATGGATCTGCCTAAAGATACTATAATCAGTATAAAGAACCCGACAAAGAAAGAAGAGCCAAATGCTGAGATAAACATACTATGTTTCAACTTGACTCCATACAGTCAGCTAACACAATTCCTATGCTGTACAGCATTTGTTTTCATATGCTATCTAGCATATGGATATTTCCTAGAACTTATATTCTCGAAACCAGAAGTAAAGCCAGTGAGCTTGTATATTACGCTAGTGCAATTTTTAATCACCATGGCTCTCAGTTACTTTGAGTCGTTGATAAGAATTCCTATAAAACGGAAGTGAGTATTTATTGTGTTTCGTTATACAGTAAGGCCTTGATAATCTGAACACTCAAAATGTTCACCCTGTTCAAATTAATGAGATGTTCAGATTATAGTATGTATATTTTAAAAAGTGTTTATTGAAATTAAACAGCATTTTATAATTGAAAGTGAATGCAAATTTTAATTATGGAGTATTAACACAGTTTAAAAAAATATCTAGAATAGTACTTTGATGAGTGGTGTTTAATGACAAAGAAAATGCTTTATCCCTCAATTTATGCAATATTTTTTTCTGAAATTGAAATGTCTTCTTGGTCTACCCATTCCAAGCATTCATTTAATGCAGACGCAACTCGAGCATGTGAAATCCTTGCAGTTGCTTCCTCTATGAGACAGCGGCATGCGCAAGTGTTGGGCTTGTTGGGCGTCTTGTCGGGTTTGGATTATCGAGGCCCTACTGTATAACATTAATTATCTGCTGCCATTGGTTACTATATATATGATATATGAATACACAACCCAGTAAAAGTCGTTGAAGATCTCTCTTCGACTGTAACAGTGGCAGGCTTAACTTTCCTTATCTGTGTTTCTGCTTCTATAACTTTTGTAACATTTCAGGGTACCAATCAAAACCTATGCTCTCCTAGCAGCATTAACACTAGGCACAATGGCATTCTCAAACTTAGCCCTAAGCTACCTCAATTACCCAACCCAGCTGATATTCAAGAGCTGCAAGCTCATTCCTGTGATGATCGGAAGCATTATTATATTAAATAAGAAGTATGGTTTTCTAGACTATGTAGCGGCCTTGCTGATGTGTGTTGGGTTGACCATGTTTACTCTAGGTAAGACACTTAGCTCTATAGATTTGAAAGATCCTTGATGGTTTTGACTTGTTCACCTGTACTTTATTTATTGTTGAACAATAAGTAATGAACAAAACTCCTATGTGAAAGTGCCTACATACCAAATTTCATTAAAGTCTGGTCTGTAGTTTTTGCATGATTTAAATGTGCATAACAACAACATAATTTCCTTTACAGCCGATTCAAAAACCTCACCAAACTTTGACGTTGTGGGCGTCATCATAATATCGCTAGCTTTGCTCTGCGATGCCATCATCGGCAATGTTCAAGAAAAGGCTATGAAGCAATACCAAGCGTCTAACAACGAAGTGGTGTTCTTTTCTTACGCTATAGCGTATGTCTACTTGATGGTGATAACTGGATTGAGCGGCGTTTTGAGCGATGGGATTGTTTATTCCATGGAGGTGGGTATTTAATTATTAACTAAACTAGTGCTAATACAGAAATGGCCAAAACGTGCCTCTAATGGGAACCGGCATATTTGCCTATAACAGTTGCTAGTAAGAGACCAGTGACATCCAGAACTATTCAGGTCCCCTTAGCTACATCTGATACGCCTTGTGCAGTCATGTTGTGTTTATCACCATTATCATTAATAGTATAATGCCATGGATGTGTTGTGAGAATAAAACACAATGCTTTGTGAAGGCACATCTTGAGGAAATTTTGCTCTTCTCCTCAGTCCGCTCAGGATTGTCCAAAATCAAGTTCTGGGCGGTGTTACGGGCAGGCGAGTTGCTTACCATCAGGTGAACGATCTGTTTGTCTCGTCACTCAATCACATAAAAAACAGTGGTTTGAGACGTTTCAACAACTTTCTCTTTTCAGAACCCATTGACAATGTACACAAACATCTTCTTGCTGAGTGTGAGCGGGTACTGCGGGCTGCAGGCAGTTCTCACGTTGGTGCGGACGTCGGGTGCCGCCGTCGCCGTCACCGTCACCACCATGCGCAAGACTGTCTCTATAGTCATATCCTTTGTCATATTCAGCAAGCCGTTTGTGTTCCAGTAAGTATTGTTACAATATGTACCTAATGAAGGAGGATGTGTGAGGGTGAGGGTGTGTGTGTGTGTGTGTGTGTAATGGTGAGGATGTGAGATTGGGTGTTTTATATGAGGGTGGGGGTAGGTGGGAGAGGCTGGGGGTATGTGAGAGAGAGGATGATTATGTGAGAGAATGTGAGGGTATGTGATTGGATAATTATACAAACATCATATTCAGGAAGCCGCTCGTGTTCCAGTAAGTACTATTACACTATAGGACCAGGGATTGTGTATACATTAGAGGCTGGTGTATCTATGAGGGTGGGGGTGTGGTGTGTGAAAAATAGAGGCAAGGGTTTGTATTAGAGTGTAAGAGTGAAGGTGTGTGATTGGGTATTTGTGTGAGCTAATCGGTTTTTGGTGAGGGTGTGGATAGTGAGAGAGGGTGAAGGTGAGTGTCAGAGGGGGAAGGGTATGTGGTGAAAGGTTAAGAGAGTGAGTAAAGAAATATGTGTGTAAAATAAATATCACACAATGTACACAAACATCCTCCTCATAAGTATTTGTAATCCAAAATTCACAGCAACTGTTACTGATACATAGACCTTGTGTTTAGAAGATAATGGTAATCATTCGAAAGAGTAACTAAATGCGCAAAATGCGCAATAAATATAGGATACGAGCACAAAAAAATATAATTAAAATACCATTCAAGCATGTCCAATGCCCATAGTAACACCACTGAACAAATTAAGCTCAATAAAATTGATGATCATTATTATTTATTTTCAGATACGCCTGGTCTGGTTTGCTAGTAATATTTGCAATATACCTACACCACTACAGCAAAAAGAACCCGGGCTACATTCCCACGCCGTTGCTAAGATGTTGGGAATACTTGACCACTTACTACACATCCGAGTATAGGTATCTGAAGATGAAGACTAAAATGTACTCGGATACTGTGTAGTTAGCATAATCCGTAGATTAGGTAGCATCTGAGTTTTTGGATAGCTATTATAATCTGGTTGTCTTTAAGACAAGAGTGAACATGTTTCTTCTAGGCGAGCATGCTACATCTTTGACCGCATCGTCACTTAACAACAGGTGAGATAGCGGTCAAACGCAAGCCTATAACTAATAAAAAAAAGACGTGTGGCACTCGGAGACTGCCGCGGTAAAGCTATTGCATAGCGTTCGGAGTGGGGGGTGTTAGGTTATTTTCGTTACGGAATTTCTGGATTCGGTCTCCACGCTCAAGGCCCGCGATAAAAGCTATGCAATAGCTTAAAAACAAAGTTAGGTAATACAGTGTGACAAAAAAAAATGGTTGGAAACAATTGGTTCCTATGTTGTTCATGATTCTTTTCCACGCTATGTAGCTATATTTTTAACTTTAGGCCATTAATGCATTTAATGCAGTATTGTTCGTACTGTAATTCTGTGTTCCAAAGTTACACTAAATTTATATTTTCTGAACATAAAGAGGGTAATTATTTGATGGTTTTGAAATTGAAATTGGGGCTTTGACCATTTTTTTATATTTTTCGTTTCGTATTTAGCCATCCAAACAAACACATCTCAAATAATTGCCTTCTTTATTATGGTTCTTCATTAATTGTATTTAGTATTTAATTATTTATACCCTGGGCTCAATTACAAATATTGTACCTGCTTCTATTACTGCGTTATGTTATACATATAAAATGATGTTATTAGCATTAAAATATTATTTTTAATCTTTTTTATGTATAAATATGTGCTATTTTATTTATATGGTGCCGATATTACTATACAGGGTGAGTTTGAATAAGGTTCACATATTTTTAATGGAATTGATGTTTTGAATGTTTTATAAGATTCAGAACACATTATTCGTTAAATAACATCATGGTTAGTTAAAATAAATTCTAAAAACAATACTAATCAAAAGTATTCCTCCAAGTATATATCTACGATCTTCCCGAGTCTCGAAACGACAGTGAAAAATGTAGGTTATTGGTGTAATAATGTGATAAACAGTTGATATTGTATCATATTGATAGAATAGGATTTTAACTTAGTGGCGATGGCGACTGTGAATTTAGACGCAAGCTGCTGCGCAAAATAATTTAAATGTTTTACAAATTGACCCTACTATTTGTCAAAATGATAAGTTTGACTCAAGGAGCTACTAGTAATTTGGGTATAGCCTAAATCCAAAAGTATCGAAGTGAATAAAAACTCATTTATTATTTATTATTATTATTAAAGATTGTAACCACATTGTGATAGCAACATTTTCAGGCCTAGCGGCAAGAAAAAAATTGGCGGAGAGTTGCAGTTGAAATCTGTAGCGGCAGACAAATAGGACGCTTGACGAAATGCCGGCTACTGAAATGCAACTTTCGTCGATTCACTTCTGCTAAAGGGTTAAGGCTGCTCTAGTCGTGTTTCGGGATGATGTTCGGTGAACCATCGGGGCGACGGGTCTGAGCAGCCGCTCAACTGCCGTCTCTCTCTAGATCTATGTGCTCCATCTTAGGCCACATCATCGCTTCACATCAGGCGAGATGGTGGCCAAACATAGATCTATTAAGTGTAAAAAAAAAAATACGTGTGTGACGAAACAGTTGATTTCTGTGCATCATTAATCAATCAATCTCTAGAATAATCGAGGCAATTGATACTATTTGTTAAGTAGTCCGGTTTATACACGCCTGATATGACTAAATAGCAATAAAGATGACATTTTATGTAGGAATATTATTTAAGCAACTGAAATTATTTATTGTAATATGTACCATATTTATTAATATTAATGAATTTGTAAATAAAATTCTATATTTTATATCAATGACATTTATTCATTGTATGTACAAAATCTTATAAATCTAAACATTTTTCTTCATACAAAAGTGTCCAAATTTAACGTGTTTGAATATCTGGAATGTTAAGACACTATTTTCATTGGCTTTATACAATTTCTAAGTCGAAAAGATTAAAGAGGTTAAAGCATAGTAAGTAATACTTTTAGGCAATGAAATTAACTGAGATTGGGATTAAAGTTTCAAATGCAAGAACCAGCTAAATGTTAGGCATGTTGGAAATAACAAAAAGCTACCACTTATACATTAAAAAACTTGTGTTGTGTCTGACGCCCTCTTTTTTTGTCTCAGTATACTGTATTTTAATAGCTTGCCCTATACAGTCATACTAATAAACTCTAAATTTAAACATAGTATAAATTATTATAAAAAAGTTATTCTATCAGCATTGACGCGAACTTTGAATACGTTAGAAAATGGCAATTTAGTTTTTTTTTTCTACGTTTGACTACCATCTCATATTTGATATTTTTGCATTCTCATATCGACTTTTCTTATAAAATCACTATCAAACTCGTTTAATCAAAACCAAAATGATCAAGTAACTATACAATTACAAAGCGATTTAATAAACAGAAGGCAAACAAAATAGGTATAAAATTAAACAATAGTAGGTAAGTAGGTATAAAAAACAGTCAAATCTAAAACAGAACAAAGAGAAAATAATTAAAAAGCAACAAAGACGTCGCCGTCGGTTGGTACTTCTTGTAACAAACATATTTCTTTGCAAGTAAACATACTTCAACTTGCTAAAATGTAGTAGGTTCTACTTATCTCACTAATTCGTTTTTAATTATTTTCAGACGTGCCATAACATCTAGCCGATTCTAATCAGAACAATCAGTCGATATTACTATTAATTATAATTTAAATACACAATAATGTCGCCGTCCAAAGCCAAATACCGTATAACCATACGATTCTATTTATGGACATTCGGTATTTTGCTTTCGACGGCAGAATGTCGAAGGTCGTATTGGTCAAAATAACTATACAGGTCACAAGATTATAACTAGAAATTAAATACGATTCTCTCTACAACTATCATTCGCTCTTAATGTACAAATAACTCTTTGGTATATGGTCCTAAAGCTAGTTTATTTGTCTTTTTACATGAGGGTACAGAGTAAACGCTCCTTTGCAAAATTAAAAACAAAGTTTACCGAATGGTTTGTGATACCATTATTATATTTTCACACATGAGACATAGGTCTTCTCTAAAAAAGACAGTAAGGGACATAATACACAACGCCAGCATAGAGCAGTTTGGTGGATGACTTCGAATTTTGTGACTTTTAGATATGCTGTTTTTATCAAGCTGTTATTTTTCTTGCCGTTTTAGAGCAAATGTAGAAAATTCACAGACTAAGTCATTGGTCGAGAACTCGAACTTCGGTGCGTCGTATCAAAGTCGAAGTTACCTCTCGGGCTCTCTGCCACTAAACTATAAATTTGGCGTATGGAAAAACTACAAGTTTGGCGTACGACAAAACTATAAGTTTGGCGTGCGACAAAACTATAAGTTTGGCGTACGACAAAACTATAAGTTTGGCGTGCGACAAAACTATAAATTTGGCGTACGACAAAACTATAAGTTGGGCGTGCGACAAAACTATAAGTTTGGCGTACGACAAAACTAAGTTTGGCGTGCGACAAAACTATAAGTTTGGCCTACGATCAAACGATAATTTTGGTCGTATTACCATAGGTGCGCTACACCTGCCCTTCACATCGAGACTTCAGTTTATGTAGGTAAGTAATAAATTGTCAGAGTTGAACCCAAACATGTTATAACTATAAATAACTACATACCTTAAAACTAAGATTTGAGTAATTTCAATATAAAATATTTGTTTATAAATTTGGTTCAAAGGTTTTGCAAAGGAGCCAGTTAAGAGTAGGACATTGTGTCATTCGCTTCTGCTGATATAAAAGGGCAATTTCATTTTTCATAAAATTAGCTAAGTAAGTCTTGCGGGAAAATATTTATAAATATGATTAAAAATGCGTTTGAGAAACGGATTAACAAAGTATGTTTCTACAAAACTAATAGATAACGTAGAAAATGAATACAGAGTGAATTTAACCTCCAAGCCGAGCTATGTAATTTTCATACGTTTAAGGTGGCTCAAGCCGACCTCGGCTTAGATAGCATTTTTCGTATTTTATTTTATTTATTTTATTTTATTTTATTATGTCGAGTTATAGCCAATTTTGGTCAAACAGTTATTAACCATGAACATTTAGACGCCACTAAGGCCAAAGTCAGAACTGTTTTCGTCATGGAGCGTCGACATCATGACGTCAACAGAAAAAAAAAGACGAAAATTTTTTTTTCATTTCCTGGATCTGTTTGGCCACAATCTTGCCGGATGTTAAGCGACGATGTGGCCGAAGGTGGAGCACATAGATTTAACGGAAGACAGCAGTTGAGCGACTGCTCAGACCCGTCTCCCTGATGGTTCACTGATCGTCATCTCGAAACACGACTAGGTCGCATGACGGTATGGCCTTGTTCAGACTACCATTCGCTAAGGTCTGTCTGGAAAGAGAACCGACATTGGACCGGGGGCGTTGTATGACAACTCAGTAGGAAACAAATGATTGTTGTATATAAATCGTTTTAGTTCTAACTTTCACCACGGCGGTTCCATTTCTGCACAATAGCTTTAGCCTGAATGTCATCTATGTTCATTGATATTCATTCGTTTTGTAGAAATAAACTTAGTTAGCCCTAAGGAATAGGATTGAGATCTTCATTTAGCATAGTGTCGGGCCATACGTGATTAAAAAATATCACATCTCACTTTAGAATATGAAAAATATCGTGTTTTTACCATTAATTTTGAACCTTATTGCTTATGTCGTAGAGAACAATGTTCTACCAGTGCTTATAAGCTACACAAAACGGAAAGTGACATTTTACGACTATAAATACTTAAGTTTTAATTACAATGGACTTACGCGTACAATATTTTTGTGTGATTCAATTCAACTTACAAATAAGCTACTAATAGTAGACAAACGGTAAATACAAAGATGTATCACACTCACAACCGTGGGGCGATATAGTTTTAGAATATAAAATATTATTCTATTCAGTGGCTAAATAGTCCGGTTTGCTGCATAGATTTGTCTCCACGGTTTGTCTTCTATGCTACTAGTTACCAGTTATAAGTGTCAACAATCACAAAACGAGAATTTAAAAAGCCGTCGACCAATTAAAAAGAAGCTCACGCGTTCCTGTAACGTTTTTGTTAATTAACTTTTTGAGTATAAAAATACTAAAAACGTGGAATTCACAATCGCGTGTGCGGACGCGTCATTACGAAAATTAACGACAAAAAACTTACGTCCAAAAATGGTATTTTAATGAAGGCAGTTTTGGACTGGAGCGAGAAGTATGGTTTGTACAGTGATTTGATGGGTGTGACGTCATCGCACACGCGATGCCGATTCTCCGATTCGCTAAGGACCCTACACGACACGCACTATATCACAGCACTAGTCTTGCACCTCCCGGTACGGGATCTCACTGGTGACCGTGAAGGATTCGAAGTAGTGATTCAGGAATTCGAACGTCGGCCGTTTCTCGGGTATCGCGTCCCAACACTGGCACATGAGCCTGTAAATGTCCTCGGGCAGATAATGCCCGACCGGCTTCGGCATTCTATACCCTCTTTCCACTTGCTCAATGACGTCTTTCCCGTGCAGCCCCGGGTACGGGATCTGTCCGAACGTGAACAGTTCCATTAGCAGGATCCCGTACGACCAAACGTCGCTTTTGATCGAGAACTTCCCGTAGATGATGGCTTCGGGCGCCGTCCATTTGACCGGAAACCGTGACCCTTGCTTCGGGCAATACTCGTTGTCTTCTATAACTCTAGCGAGACCAAAATCGCATATTTTCGCGACGTTATTTTCACCTATTAACACGTTCCTAGCGGCCAAGTCTCTGTGTATCAACATTTTAGATTCTAGGTACTCCATTCCGGAGGCGACTTGAGCTGCGACGTAGACTAGATCCTCGAACTGGAGGAACTTTCCTTCCCCGTTCCTGAGGAACTCTAACAGGGAACCCTTGCTCATGTATTCCTGGACTATATACACTGGTTCTTGTTGCGAGCAAACGGCATAGAGGGCCACCAGTCGCTTGTGGCGGAATTTCTTCATGATGGCGGCTTCTTGGAGGAAGGCTTGCGTGGACATCGTGCCTTCGCGGAGGGTTTTGACGGCGACCTGGAATTGAAATTCCCTGGATTATATTTCTGTGAATTGTATAAAATGCACGCATCTAGCAGAAAGTTAGTACAAGTACAAGTACTTAGTGGGTAAGCGTGCTACATCTTCGACCACATCGTCGCTTCCCATCAGGTGAGATCGTGGTCAAACGCTGACCAAGTCAGATGTAAAAAAAAACAAAGTTGGAAGACGCTGATCATGATTATGATGATGAGTTTGAGATTACTGCAAAATGATTTGATATTTAGCTTAATTTTCCTCTAGATGTAGGAAATCCAATCTTTTAATTGGTTGCTTAAAAAAGTACAATCATTTATATTTGGACCAAGTCCAATCTTTTGGTTTTTATATTTCTAAACAAATAACTTTACCTTTAGAAAAAAAAAATAATCTTACACGCCTACTTACGTCATGCCATTGTTTCGCATTCCACATACGTTAATAATAGTAGGTTTATCTAGCTTATTTGATTTATGTTTTACCACAGTAGGTATTGTTAGTCTATTTGTTAACGTTCAAAGGTTGAAATATCTACTAGAACAAGCATCCGTGATAAATTACATAAAAACCACGTTTGCATGGATTTAGAATGCAGTGTCATCGAGTTGTGAGCTACCCTGAGAGTTTCAGCCGAATGGCTAATCGGGAAGTGCTCGAAATTTATGTTGCAAGATTCCATTCGGAACGACAGACAGACAAACAAGAAAGTGATTTGATAAAAACGTGGTATAAATAGAGGGATTCAGAATACCACGTGACTTGCGCAGCAGCTTAACTAAATACAAAATTATATATACAGGATGAGTTTTTAGACAATATTGGGTTTGAAAAAAAGAAACATCTTCTTAGCAAAAAATCGATAGAATGTCCAAAAAATGTAATTCGCGGAAATAAATTCTACTATTGTGTATAAATGGTGTAAATGTAGTCTAGATAAATTTCTAACTACACATTGTTCTATCTCTCACGGTTAGGATAGTTGCCATAGGGATCCCTGTTCAAAAACTCACTAACATGGTACGGTTATAGCGGCCATAGAGATTGGCGCGATTGATTAAAACACTTAGAATTACAAATATTTCAATACTTTACCTCAATATTGTTACGCCATTTGCCATAATACACCTCTCCAAAGTTCCCCTGGCCCAGTTTCCTGATGAGCTGTATCTCCGTCCGGGGGATCTCCCACTGGTCGCGAAGCTCCGGCCCGAGGTCCCACATCTGCGGCTCGGGCTTCGGGCAGGGCCGCGCGAGCACGTGGCACAGTCCTAAGGCGTTCTCTGGAAACGAATTAGTATCTTTTATTTAGATAGCGTTGTCTACTTGGTGTTAGTACAATGATTTATTAGTATCTTTTATTTAGATAGCGTTGTCTACTTGGCGTTACAACAATGATTTATAAGTATATTTTATTAAGACAGCGTTATCTAGGTACTTGGCATTAGTACAATGATTTATTAGTATCTTTTATTAAGACAGCATTGTCTACTTGGTGTTACTACAAACTTTTCTTTAATCTAGTTAGATCTACGTGCTCCATGTTAGGCCTGATGATACATCAGGCGAGATGGTAGTGAAACGTCAATATAATTTAAAAAAAAGCTTTCTTGTTTATGCAAAAGATTTGAGTACCTAACTACTTGAATGAATTATTCATTATGTGGTTCTAGCATTTCTTAAAATATTCAATAGGATTCTAAATATTTAGAAAAAAAGCAATAATTTTAATTGGCAGGCAGGTTTTGAACCTGCATCTTTGAAATATCGTCACGATATATTTTTAAAAGTCTTCTCAATAGTTTTCAGGATCAAAATAATACTTACAAACTGAACACTAATCTTACTGACTTTTCTAAATAGCGAAACCATGCAAGTTAAAAAGCCACTAAATCAAACAACTCACTCGTGTACGACATAACCAAGGCCGGTAGACTGGGGAACGTCTGATTGGTCGCTATGTAGAACCCGCCATTATCCAAGGGCTTGATCTTGTAATGCTTCACGTGGTACCCCCTTCCTTCCTCCCAGTCTTTGACACTGAGGCTGAAGCCGTGAGGGTTGTGCTCGGCTGGTCTGACGAGGAAAGTCCCTCGGGGGTTGTTCTCAGCCAGCAGCAGCTTATCAGCTTCCTTCCTCGAGACGTGTGGGAAGAACCAACTGCAACATGACGGTTGCCTTTAGCAGAAAGTGGGTGGTTAGTGATGAGCGGTGGGCGTTGACCGTCACCGTTTTTGAAGGCGTGATAGTGCTGTAAAGAAGTCAGTAAGCTGGTGTAGAAAGTTAATCTAGTAAATTGATAGAATTTGTTTTTGGCTTTATTTATAACATTTAAAAGAATTTTACAGTTGCTGCATGCAATATTTTTAATATTTATGAGCCCAGCTTCAGCCGTCAGTTACATTTGACACCTGTGTTTTCGGCTTTACATTTTGTCACAAATAATTCCCGTTCCAATTTTGATGTAGATGATTGACAGGTTAACTCAGAAAGGTTTAGCAACTTCCATGATTATATCTACATTAATAGTAGAGAGCAGTAAAATACATATTGTTTTATGTTACATTAGATCTACGAGGATTTACCGCAACGTTTCTAAAAAGTCCCAACTCCATGCTCTTCCAATTTTACCATTAACCATGTTAAAACCTGCAATATCTACAGTATACTAGAATTAGGTTATAGTTATGACTATAGTCCCAACTATACTTACTCTTCACATTCCACCGAGCTCTCCTCAGCAACAAAGTTGACCGGCACCAGTCCTTCCCGCCTTGTGGTTAAATGTAGTACAGTCCACCAGTCCGTTTCGGCGTCATTGAGGACTTCCATCCGATCTCCCTTGCGGAATGAGATGTCTGAGTTGGCGCGGGCCGTGTACGCGCATAGCGCTTTGACGACGCGACGGCCGCCGTTGGTTATACCTGAAATTGATTGAGGGTAACAAATTGAATTGCATGAAATGGAAGTAACCTTATTTCCTGCTTAATCCTGGATACCAAACAAGACGCGTAGGTTAAGAAAAGGTAGTCAGTCTTTATATTTTAGGAGGACAGGAATCATTTTGGTCGCTGCACACTTCCACGCTTTATTTGGGTGAACCTGATAACTTGATGAAATTTTACGAAAGAGCTGCCAGAGAAGAATGAAATTGCATTTCACTCTAAGTATTTGAAAATCATTGCCAACGTGATGCCAACCTTGGCCCTTTAACTCACCTAGAAGGATTTTCGGGGATTTCGGAAACTGTTGAAGTAAGCGCATTCCGCATAAATCTAATCATATGCAACTGTCAGGACTCCAATTTTAAAGTCAGTTTCTTTACTTACATTTGCCAGGATTCCTTGACGTCCGCACTATATCGGCAGGTGGGCGGGAGAGCGCGCGCGGGCCAGCCGGCTCGCTCGTGTAGCGTGTCTCCAGGGATGTGGGACATGTCGTGAACCCCGCTTCGTTCTTGTACGCCGGGTACACTGGAATGAGAGAAAGAATATATTTAACCCCCCATCCTATTTCAAAGACGTTAGGTTACAACACGGGCAGATCGATGATAAGCAGCTGAATCGCGCCCAATTGGAGTGCCACCCAAAGCGTAGTTTTCCTGCACGGCGATGCACTGTGCTCGATACCCTGAGGCATCATAGATATTATTATCTGGAAATTTGATAGATGGTTCGCTGTTCGTAACTTCTAGGCTTAATGTATAGAAACTAGCTGCGCCCCACGATTTCAACCGCGTGGACTAATTTCCGTCGTAACTTACTAGTTACGACGAGGTAGGGTACTCCCTACCTCCGATTCTAGGATCTAAAGTACCTTCTTACAACATTTTATCAAAATCTGTTCAGTAGTTTTTGTGTGATTACCTAAGTAACAAACCTATATCCATCTACCCTCACAAACTTTCGCATTTATAATATTAAGTAGGAAGGTTGAGCTGTGCGAGCCTTATCTATTCCTATTACCTCAATCTACTAAATCACTGATCCATTGCGTTGGAAGGGTGTAAAATGATAACGATGATGATAGTACAACAAAAGTCTCAGACCTATATTTACCTAACTACCAACATAAAAGGGATAATCTATTATGTGACCAAACCGCTAAAAGAACTAGAGAAAGAAGCGTAGATAAGACTCTAGACATCAATATTGAGAGATAGAAGGGATGATGGCTGTGAGAAACAATTTGCCAATCAATACAACAATTTATTATGTTATCCATTACTTTCGATCGTATCTTTCACGTTGCCAAGACAGTCGAAGCAATAATACAAGCCATCAATGAATAAAACCAATGCTATCATCGCATCTCGACCAATTCAATTTGATTCATACGGCCATTGATGTGCAATTAATATTGTTTCCAAACAATAGATACGACCTCAAAACTGTAACTTACGAAAAACGAAGTCAGGGACTTTGTCGCAGCAAATATACAGCTTCATTCATGTGAGGCATGTCCAAGAATCACAAAATCTCAGGAGATGTGACATCCGTCAACTGTCACAGGGTCCGCGTGGTTAACTATCTATTCTCGCTCTGTGAGAGAATGCCCATACCTATCCCAGCAGCGGGAATGTAATGATCGCATGATAATGATGATCAAGAAGTATCTTAAGCTTAATATGGCTCAGTGCCTTCACTATGGGCGAGTTATAATAAAATTATAGAAGAAACGCCATCATTTCTTATTGCGACAAAGCAATAAAGCGTTTACGTATGGTTTTCGTCGGCGAATGTTCGAGCAAAGCTGTAACAAATGCATGTAAATTACTGCTAATGGGCAACTTTGGTATCGTGCGAAAAAATCTACGCTATTGTTGTACTTTTTCAAGAATTATTGTTTGGCTCGATGGTATAAAAAGAATCTGTATATCCAGTAAACATAATCGTATTTTGGGCGCAAAAACTTAATTGCCACGATAAAAATAGACTATAATTGTATTACGTACCGCAATCATAAATGAAGGACAAATGAGTCGTAAACTTAATAAAAACAAACATCTTACTCGACGATTGCTAGACTTGGAAACAACGTAAGGGATCGCAAAAGGTTTACTTTTTTACCTACAAACTTTTACATTATTTATTATCTTTCCGCCACGATGGCCTAAAAAGGCTTTTTGGAGCACAACTGTTAGTAGAGCCCTGAAATGGGCCGCCATTATCGAAATCTGAAGAATGTAAAACTTCACAAACTTTTTTATAAATCACCAAACTTCAGTATTCCCTCCAAAAAGAAGCCACCTGGAAGCTGTGTTTGTTGTCCGTTTTTTTAGATTAAACATTTTGAAACACTTGACACAATCAAGTCCAAAAGATGCTCTGTATATATTCAACTCCCTAGAACTCAAAACCACTTAAACAAATAGAAGAAAAATAGCCGAATAATAGAATAGAATTGAAATACTCTTTATCGTACACCATATATTATTATATAAAATACATAAGAATTATGACTTATTTAGGGTTTTACAATTGGCGGTCTTATCGCATAAGCAATCTCTTACAGACAACCTTTGGATAGATTGGTTTAATGAAAAAATGAGTAGACGGTATGAATAGGTGGTGTATAGCTGGTAAATTAATGAAATTAATTAATCAAAAACTCAACAATACAAATATTTATACTTGCTACACACTATACATCAAACACATATTAATATTACAAGCAACATTTGTAAATACTATAATATAAATATAATAATATAGATAGTTATAATTACAACAGTACATAAATGACAAAATTAAAATAAATACATAGATACATATAATAGGTACCTATATATAAATATAAAATAACAACACAAAATAACAAACAGCATTGTTTTAGCATAAGAAGGGAAAAGGTAAAGCAATCCCAAGGGATGACTCGAAGGATTTTCTTTACATTTATAACGATTATAATCACTAACCCTGCCTTAACATCCATAACTACAAGGAGGCTTAACGACGCCTTAACTACCTAAACTTTTGTTTACCCTGGAAGGTAGCGGGAAGGCTTTCCTTTCCACCCTACTTTATCTACGGTTTACAGGTCGAATTTGCGGTTTGCTAAGCTTAAGTTTCTGAATACCTATTTAAGTCTATTGTTTTGGGACTTGTTGTAAATAAACGAAACGCTATTTGCACCTACATTAAAGACGATCAGATCAGATTCTCGTGTCCCTATGATGGGATTGATTTAATAGAGAGAACCTGCCATACACAGTTTGTCTATAATCTCTATAATTAAGGTCTTGACTCTGCCTTTTATCACAGAATACTAAGGGACAGAAGTATTACTCCGCAAAGAAATAAATTAAACAAATAGCGACTCTTGCTATGACGCAATAAAATTCAATTCAGCTCGCGTAGCGCTGCATACCTACTAGTCATATTAACCTACAGAGCGCCTCTCTTTCTATCGCATAGCTCTTATCTCTTCTGACGCGGCACGTGTAACGACCCGCCGCCGCGCCGTCGGTGTCCGGTTATGTACTTGTAGCTTCGTACCTACAGTGCGGAGCGCGCTGGGCCTGCTTTTATAAACACAATAGATTGGCTATTATCATATGCACAGAATGCAAGAGGTTCGAGTGTAAAATTATCAGTTTTTGTGTTGTCATCTGCGTCTACGTTTTTCCCTATAAACCATTAGTGTTACACAAGTGTCTATATTTCTCAACTTCACAGTATTTTACATGAGAGACATTGGCTTATACATACCTAGCACATCTAACTTATATTTTTATCACTATATCAATCCCTTACGGATGTCTGCGAAAATAATCGCTACAATACAAACCCTACCAGTGTCTATGTCTATCAATCATTATAATATTGGATTTCTGACAATGCTCAGACCAAAAGCAATCATGAGGGTATGGATCAAAAGGATTGTATGATGATATATAAAAAAGTATTCTGTGTATTTTATTATTTAGGCATGACCACGGTCTTATCTTCCCGGAACTTCTACTTGCGAGTCCATCGACTCTAATCGTTTATCATTGCCATCATTGTAAAAATACGTCTGCAAAGCTCTTAAAACACTGTCGACTTTAAGCCTTCCCACTGCTAGTAAAAGGCGTCGACTCTATCCGTTGGGGTTTCCAGTAAAATACATACTTGGAAAGGACGTACCCACGGGTCTTTGGTCGGGGTCATGGCGGCGGCTGCAGCACTTGTTACCCATGGCGCGGCCCGCCGTCTACGCCGCGCCAAGCCACTTCTGTAAAAGAAAAAAAAATGTTACATAATAAATAGTCCCTTAGTATTCTGTGTAAATAGCAACATTTCTATTCCATGGGTATAGGGAGATGACCAGGGGTAACCACAAGGTAACACAGCAAGAAAGAGTACACAATTTCCTACTCTAAATGAGTAAGAGATATCAGTGCTTTCTGTTCGACTTGGCAGGGACACGGATTGTTTCGGAAGCTTCTTACCTTAAGTAATCATGTATCAAGAAATATAAACTTTTATGTTGAAGTTATTATGGAACTAAGTGATGAGACGACGAAGTCGTTCGCCTGATGGTAAGCGCTACGCCCACCCATAACAATTGCAGTGCCACCTAGACTTTTATACCAAATGACTGGCAAAGCTGTGATACCTACCCAGAAGACCACCCATACGAGAGACCTACCACAAGTAAATTTGTGAGATAATAACGATGTTAATCCGCAACCATTATCAATAATAAAGAAGGTATACACTTAAGTACTATGTTGCAATTATAATTGCAATAGCAAAGCATTTCTGAGAAGTAAATGTGAAACTAGTGAATGATTATGACATGGTCCTATTTACACCTACTTATTATTGCTGCCGACTCTTTAGTACTACAACCGTATAACTTTTCTCTGTTGCAGTGAAGCAGTGATACGAGAACATGTTAAACCAAACAAAAACTGGGTTACACTAATAAAGTTATCAGCTCTCTGATAACAACACCAACTATTAAGTAAGTCTACGTTACTAATGATATTTCCATGTAACATGCATAATGAGTTTAACGCGTTGTTTCCACATAGTTATATCGGACAAGTACCTATAGCAGGCCTAGCGCACTCCGCACTGTAGGTACGAAGATGCAAGTACATAGCTGGACACCGTCGGCGGGTCGCGCGTCGTTACACGTGCCGCGTCAGTAGAGATAAGAGCTATGCGATAGAAAGAGAGGCGCTCTGTAGGTTAATATGACTGGTAGGTATGCAGCGCTACGCGAGCTGAATTGAATTTTATTGCGTCATAGCAAGAGTCGCTATTTGTTTAAATTTCTTTGCAGAGTGATGCTTCTGTCCCTTAGTATTCTGTGCCTATAGCTAAATAGGTTACATTCCACAAATAATGAACTAATAATTAAGGTGTGTTCCCGTTCATTAGCAATTAGAATTTTTAATGTAATTTACTAACGATTCTGTACCTACTTAGTGGAGGATTAATATTAATATGTAACCGCAAAACTTTAACCGCGATAAGTAACAATTTTATTTTATAATTGTGTCTCTAACCATGCGTAATAATAGAGATGTAAATTAACCGTTGTTATAGTTTTGTCCAGGGTATCTCACCTGGATGGTAAGATCTATCTATTTTGTGTACTCGCAAATACTTTGTTCATTTGTGATCACGGCGCTTGTAACGGTGGCGAAATATCGAAAACTCAAAACAAATAACATGGTAAATATCCCATATACACACATGTACAGATAATGTATGTATCATTGCTAGGTTCGAAGCCTAGGATGGCTATATCGTCATTAGTTCAAGCACAATAAACGGCCGCGTTGCCGCGCGAATTTATTAGTAGAAATAACGACATGGAAGTCTAAATTGAATTGAGAAATCTTTTTATAATATATCATACCATAATCAACTCTGGTTGTAAGGGGGATACAACAATTAATTTGCACGTTTAATTTCCGTACCCGATTAGACTGGGGCCGGGGAGGGGGTAAAAAAGCATCGTCATGTTATCAATCAAACTCTTAATGAGCTGTGCCGTGTTTCTCCTATATTAGGTTCTTTGTTAAACGTTTTGAGATAAAATTATATGTATTTATTTAATGAATGTAATGGAATCAGGCGTGACGTTGCGGAAATTCATCTCAAAATAACATATCTGCCCATTAATTCATATTTATTTGCTAATATTGTCATAGTCTTGTATCAAGTCAAGTGTACCTAGCTAGACTGCTTGAGAAGGACGGAGGCATCTTCTGTGCACCCACAGACCATAATAATATAGACATGTGAGTTGTGACTCTATGAACTCTGCTCAACACTTTACGGAAGCAGTTTTTTTTATTTACCTGTCTATCATGTAGGTAGGTAATTATAAAAAAAAATACGATCTTACATTGAGATTATGAAAAGGAATCTTCAATAGTATCTATTATCCCTGGATTAATAGATATCAGATAGCAGGTAGCTTTTATCAAATACGGTATTCTGATTCGCAGAACTGTTACTCAATTGTATAGTACTATTTAGGAACTAATCACATACGGTCTTATCGCTTTCGATTCCGTGTTGCAACCCTTATAGTGTTGTTACATTCCCACGACATTAGGTGATAAGTTGATAACAAATGATGAATTGTGAACGATAAAACTAGTTATTTGTAAAACGATAGACGAGTAACGAGTCAAGGTGACGACCATAATGTGGTACACATTATTTGAGAACTGACTGTGTTGAATACGAAAAATGTAAGAGTGACAAACGAAACAGACGAGCCTGGATAGAATGCTTATAGAGATTCTGTTTCACCAGATGCTATGCTGATGTATTACCGAGGCTGTTTCCTGTGAGGTTTGTACGGTATTGCACTTATCACACAATTTGATCGATTGAACAACGTTGACTAACAAACATTCCGATTCTCTTTCATGGGTTGCAGAATACTGGCCATAACATATATCAATCCAAAATTAAATCATTAATTAATAGATACGACGAAAAATTAAAAAAAAATCTGTGTATGTTATCTTTTCAAGCAGCATGAGCACCTAGAATTGTCGCGTAATCTTCTTGCAAAAAACTTTGAAATATTAGAAATAAATCACTGAGACTAAAAGTTTATTGCAGCCTGAGACTGAACGAACTGTAAGAGCAGAACGAAATAATCTGGGTCGAACGAGACAACACAAAACAATATCAGTTTGAAAATTCTCAACAATGTTTTAATTCTGATTTCCAACATCAACATTTAAGCCTTTATTTAACTCGAATGAAACTATAAAGGTAAATATTTGACCCATGTTTTCGCAGTTAATTGAAAACATATTTTATGTTGAAAACAAACTTTTGTGTACTTTCGAGAAATTTTATACAGGCTTTAAATTTTGTAATCGAGTTGTGTTGCGGGCTGAACTTTCAATAAGGTTTGTTAACTTTATCGATAAATGAGTAAATTGTGTTGTAACCGTAAAATTTAAGTGATTAGTGCCAACTAGTTGTGTTTTTACCAGATCTGGATATATTCCACGACAAAACAGGTAGGTTTAGATTCCTAGCGCTTGCCTATCTAAGTTCCGCAATGTAATGTTTTGGATATTTTCTGTAAATTACTTGTGCAAATAAATAAATAAATGACTTTTCGAATCGATAATTTCAAATCTTTTGTTAGACTGAGACTAAGTACCTACCTAATGTATTTAAAATATATTTGAGCTGTCAATAATAAGTATATCGTATTTTAGGATGTGCAATATATAATCGACATTCGATTGAGGCGATATGATTATCTACATTCGCTATCAAAAAAATTGTTAAGTTGCAATATCGTAACAATTTTCAGTAATGTATCACATTTCGGAAAATTCGTACGATATTGTGGATTTAGGAGATAAATACAAAATATAATTCGATGATTATAATATGCCAGCATTAATTTAATAAATAGCTAATAAAGCTATTAAGTACATTTCAGCCATTTCAGGCAATGAACATGAATGTGCGACATATGATAATTTGCTTGGTAGGTCAACAGATTGCTTCTTACAAACTAAACTATAAAAATAAATGTTTATTCAAATGACATTTTGGATTTTTATGGCAAAACTAGAAGTTTCGATGTTGAATAAACAGCAGGCTCACACATAGATACGATACCAAAATTAAACAGCAGACAAATAAATATAAAACGCATACAAGGGAGAAGATAAAACAAGAATTCAAACAAACCGTTACAAACAAGTTTAGGTTGGTAATAAAAGAAGCCGAACAAACCATATTTCTTTGTCACAACCATCTTGTCGACGGGGAAGTTGGGAGGGTGGCCGACTCGAATAAATAGCTACTTGTTATCGATAAATTGCAGCAGGACGATGTGGCAACTATCGATTCAGCGACAACGGAAGCACCAGTACCGAATGTCCATCGCTTGAGCACTTGAAACAATAATTTGCAGTTCGATTGATGCGCACGGTGTGGCAGATTCAATTAATAAGTTTTCGTTTAGATAAACACGATACTTACAATGCGTGGTCACACAATTATAGTATACTAGCTTCTTCCTCCGACTTCATCCGCGTACTTCATCCTTCATTTTTATAATAGTATATACCTATGTATATACTATTATAATAGAATAGATATAAGATATCCCAGATACGTAAATGCCGCGAAAGCGCTCTAGCTTGTGAACTGTTTTCTATTCAGACTTTATCACTGTTCACTGACTGCAACAACACGATATCGAGTGCAAAACTACGACCATTTCACACAAGATTAACCGACGATACAAAAACCAGTCATATAAACCAACTTGACTAAACAACGATAACAGCCCTGCGTATAATTCCCTACGAGTTTCGCAGATTTTAATTAAGAAACGCGAGTGTTTCATCAACAAATGTGTCTCTATTTAGGTGAAATATTACGTGTCGAGTCTTAATTTTTGTTTTTTTCAGTCGTTTCTTCCAAGTAATTAAAATAATAATGAAGATGCCGGATATGAAAAGATTGTTGTCATGAGCACAAAGAGGCACTTTACACAATTTCCCTTGTTTGAGGTAAGCATTGTCAGAAAATCTTTAGGCAACATGATCCAACGATGATACATGATCCCACGGTCAAAGTAATCTCAAATTCATCATTTGACGACACAAGATGCTTTTAAATACGAAAGGAAAGTGTCCTAATCGACCAGCTGATTTATTCAACGTTGATCAAAGGAGCCTCTACTTTACTTACTTCTAAGCATATATTATGAATCCGAAAATTCGTTTAATGTTTAATATAAATAAATAGTTAATAATAAATAGTTTAGAATAAAAAGAAGAAAGTGAACGTCCTGCTGCAGAGTTGCCGGAGAGAGGGAGGGGCGCCCTAACCACCTGTTGCTGCCAATCAATATCACCACCATCGCACCATTGTTCCCCCAAAGCCGACCGCCCGGCACCATTGCCGAAATGAATGCGCGAAACAACCGTAACGGCTTTAAGGATATTTACACCAGTTCCAAACATGTAAATAAAGCTTTGCATACCGGAAACGTTTCTAATCTTGACAGATCTCTCAGGCTGAGCTTTGTATCATAAAGATGAAGTAAAAGGGGCGTGAACGATCCTTTTTTTACTTTAAGCCCGGTTGAAATCTAGTACGTTAATGATTTTGTATTATAAATAGAATCTGTACTGCTATTAATTGCAAAGCAAACCGTTCGAGAGAAAATGCTTAAGCTGCTTAAGAACGATAAACCCAATTATGAAACTAAAACGCTAGAGAAAGCTAAAACAACGTGTGCTGTGTACTTTCTACACCCGAAAATGTATGTGTGGCAGATTAACACGGAATCTAAATCAATGTCGCTTACCGATTACAGTTAATCCTGAGAGGGGCAATAAAAGGGCTTAACGAAGCCTTGTTCAAACAGGAACGCTTGAGATAACAGTATAATCAATACATACAACGTAACGCATAGGGAAGAGCAGCCACAGAAAATAGAACCAAAACAACAATAAAAAAATTTTAGCTCGAGAGGATTCGGTTTTGGCAGATTTACAATCGTGAAACGAGTTTCGTCTGCAAATGAAATGCAATTTTGGGAGAATGTAGCGTAGAAAACTTAAGTCAACGGTCTCGTCGCGCGGATGCCGAGGCCGGTCAATAAACCCGAGCGGAATCTTGAACTTGAAACACAAATCTATTGAGGAAACACCTACATTTTTTCCGCAAAGCAATTCCCGAAGACAAACGCGAGGTCTGATCGCGATCGGACCGAGTACTAAAAGGTGCCATGATAAATCACATTGGAAGCACAAAAGGTGACAGACATAAAGAACAAAGACGCTTGTTGCTGTTGCTGTTGGAAAATTGACTACATAATTATGATGACTTTGTATGAATATGAAAAGGACTCGATTGACGCTAGTCAGAATTTGGTTTTCCCCTTATAACAATGTTATCATGTTTATTTATAACATTAAGTTGTGCTCTTGTTAAAAATATACGTTTTATAATCACAACTCAGTAGAGTACGACCAAACACAGACTCAGGTAAAGTGATATTCTATTGAAGTCACTTGGAGCTAATGCGAAGACTTACAGGCCTTGCGCTAGACCGCAAGTGCAGGAAGTAACATGAGGACTAATCGTCTTTAGAAAACCTGTGTACGCACATGAGGCCCTAGTTACCGTAAATAATATGCCACTAAGTAAAAACTGTCTTATGCAGTATGTCAGTTGAAATGAACTCGAAATATTTCAGACCGAAACTTTACAAAAAACAGACTATTATAGAAACTTCTCGATCCAGTACAATACGCATTCACGATTTCCAGTTTGGTCGAAAACATTAAAATATTTAACACTAATAACAATAATAATAACAGTAATATAATATCTGGTACACCAGATGGTGTAGTAGACTAGGCTGCTTAAAATTCCAAAAATGATTGTTTACATAATGTTATGATTGTTATGTGACGGTTCTATTTCAATGAATTTTCAAACATTCAAACTGATATTGTTTCTCAGTCCCCACACGTCAGTTCTGTTGAACTTGACAATGATACGTATGAGTCGTCATACACAGATTACACAGCTGTGGAAATGTGGACACAATAGGACGCTATGGGTTCGGTTTAGACGCCGCCGCCGTTGAATGTTATTATGATTACGTAGGTATTATCTTTAGAGCAGCAAAGGATTTCATGTGGAACGGCGTGTAAAGAGAAAAACAATGGTACTTATCAAATGGGACTTCTATTTCTTTTTATATAGAATCTATAATCTATATAAAAGACTTGCTAACGCCCGCGACTTCGTCGCATAGACACAATAAAATATAACTTATGTCACTCGGCAATAGTGTAGCTTTCCATAAGTGAATGAATTGTTAGAATCGGATCAGGAGTTCCGGAGATTATTTCCTATCCTACAAACATTCAAACTTACAATTTTAGCTCTTTTTAATATTAGTATTTAGCGATGAAAATGTAGTGAAATGTAACTGTTACAACGATAAATATGTATTTACAGCTTGTAATTTATTTTAATTAGACACTGATTAACATTTTATCATCCATATCGGGTTCCATCAGGTAAATTATTTACTGATGATATTACAGATTTTAAAAGACAAAGTGTATCCTGATTGGGAGCGGAGCATACGCATACAATATCAACTTCTTATCGTTCTGGAGAATATTGGTGCGAGTATTACAGTATGTGCAATAGTTCGACGTCGAGTAATCAATTCTCATTTATCACAAGTGTGTGCCCAGTCCCACAGTCCCACACCCACAGTAGGTAGTTCGGCTCCTCGTGTTTACTGATGTAATGCTCCAAATTGTATCATTATATGCTCACAGTATGTTCCTCTTAATGTAGTATCTTCCTCAATCATACACGCGAATGTTCTCGGTCATTACACAACTTAATGAAAAATATTTAACGTTGTAACAAATTAGCAAGCTAAATGAAATTGTAAACAAAAAAAAAACCACTAAAAGCTTTTAGTAGGAACCTTTGCTCAGCTCGTAGCGAAGGAACCTTATTATTTATTCAATTAGAATAGCTAATGTGGTTACTTAGCATGTTTTCTAAGTATGGGTACCGTCTATAAATTCAGCGGAGCATGTAAATGGTGAACTAGGAAGGTTGAAGGAAGCGTCAAGTCGCATAGTGGTTAAGCAACGCAGCGATGAGTGCAGTACGAATTACTTCCGTAAGGTTTAAATTACTTAAATGACGTACATTTATGGGTTATTTGAAAATATTTTATTTTCAAATAACCCATAAATGTACGTCATTTTACAGGTCATTAAGAATTTTTATATGGCATGTAACGGTAAACACATTTTGTTAATGTATACGTACGGCAAATGTTGTAGTGTATTGTATTTTCTAGAAATAAACAGTTTTTTATTGATTAAACTTATCATATATGCAAATCTCGACTGAAAAACCCAAGAGAACCGGTGGATGTTGAATGTCACGGATTTTAAACAATACAATTAAAATTAAGCAGTGGAAATTTTTCCGTGAGAGCGTTGTAATAAAAACGTTGCTAAAAACCTTTGAGTGAGGAAACAGATACTTCAGCCCCGTAGAAGAAAATACTGGCATAAAAACTAATGAATTAAGCAAGCACAAGCAAGCAACAAGCAGTTACGAATTTAGAACCTTTTGAACGACGCAAACACTAACTTTCTAGTAGCCCGTGGAATTTCCATTGAGCAAATGTACATTCGGAGAGAAGCGAGGTCCATAGAGCATGTAATGAGGTTTATTAAAACGCTATGCACGGATGGTGCTGAGGCTCTGCCAGACGTTATCCGGCGGAAACCGTTGCTATGAGACAGACGAGGCTGACGAAGTTTCTGACAGTCACGGGACGGGACAGAGACGAGACGACACCGATGGGCTTTCGTTGAAACCAGTAGTAATGAAAAGAAGAAAGAAGAAAAGGAAATTGGCATAAAGTATTTCAATTTTAGATAACGCTATACGATAACGATATAACGATAGCCGTAACGTAAAGCTTTTATTAATTAATTGCAACTAATTAGTCTTAGCCTTTTTAGTAAAGGCATTTGCTCATTTAATCTTACTCTAGCAAGCTTAACAAACATAACTGTACTCATATCTAATTTAACGTTAACCTTCGCTTAATGTTCTTGCTAATTTAGACCTAAGAAATTAGTCTTAATTAGTTCCGAGTCGGAAAATTAGAGACGTAAGAAATAAGAAGGGCACTTTGAGATCACTTGAGAATATAACTTGGAATCTTAATTAAGGTGAAGGTTAATGAAAATAATTAAATAAACCGACTGTCAAGGACAGAAGGTCTCAAGTCAGAAGTTTTTGTCAGGTTCTTGTCTAAAGTTCTGTGCCTAAGTATATGAAAATACCAATGACGTCTTTACCTAAAGTTTATTTATAGTTTGTCGTACGTACTACCTATAAAGTTAACGGTCCGGACCACATAACATCACTTTATTTGTTCGTCCTAAACAGTTGCCCTGTTGAGCTGTGACAAGGTGACGTGAATGGATCTCAATCTGAACTCGGAAATAAACGCTTCAAATATAGTAACTGCTTGGAACAAGTTTTTATGTTTAAAGCTTTTGTTTTGGTGTACTTGCTTGGATGGGCGTGATCGTTCGATAGTCCAGCATAAGATAGCACGAATTCTATATGCAGCATGCTTTAATTGACATTGCAAGTGATATTCACAGTCGGAAGCTAGGCTTCTGTATACATTCTCGGTAATGCGTCGGCGTTCTACAGTATGCAAACGTATAATATTGAGTGTGACAATGGCGACCAAACAATGGAACAGATTACGGCGAAGACTAGGTGCCATTACAGATTCCATTGAAATACCAGTTTCCGGGCGAAGTTTTGTTCCTTAGCAATTGTTTTGGATTGTTTGCTTTGATAAACAGCGGTATATCATTTTACCAAACTTTGTCTTTAACAATTAGTGTTTAAACCTTCTACCTATTATATTTTTATCGTGGTCATAAAAGACACTTGATATAGCCTCCATTAAATTCTACAGCCGTTGAACCAACCGTTTACAGGATGATGATGCCATATATCAACGAAGGAACACGGAAGAGCATTCTATCTCACGCATTAAATCTCCGCCCCGTGTGAGAAAATATCTAAGGTATTTTCCTCAGCTCTACCCCTTTAGGGACTTGGCAATGCGTCTTGACCCAAGGGAGACTGTACCTTGTAGGCCTGTTTTGAAGATCGACAGGTTGTTGATAGTGATGTAAAAGCACTTTATCTTGTTTATTCTCTTCGTGAAACATCAAAACAGCTCAACCCGAGGAACACAAAGGGTCCGCACAGGATGAGACAACAATGCGCCCGCATGAGAAGTGTGTTGTGTAAACAAAGGTGGCCATTACAGTAGCAAAAAAACAGCAGTCTTGTACTAGTTGATGAAGATAAATATGAAGCAACGTAGAGATTCGTAAAGTGATTAAACTTTATTTGTTTAGCCTACTTCCTTTGCCCGAACGGAATGTTTATATCCGAACTCGCGACGACGCAATGTTTGTATTGAAAACAGAGGACGGCAAACTAGGACAAATCTCCGAAGTAACCGGAAAACTTGTGTCAATGAAAACAACGTTCCATTATAGAGATTAAATTAAATCCGAATCCAACTTTTCTCTGTCCATCTCTATTCAAGTTAACCAAATAACGTCCACTGTATAGAGAAACGAGGCCCAGGTAATAACAATGGTGTTTCACTGCCGACTTATCTCCAAAGCGGGATATTTGTATTTCGCAAGCATAAAATTGGTTGGGGAATAGCTCCGCGTATTCATCTATTTACGCAATTTCATTGCATTACGTCGGGCGCATAACGTTTTATATGCAAAATGTTTATGGGTTCTCGAAGGTGAAATCTGAGTAAGGTATGAAAGCTTAGAATGGCGTGACGTATAATCTTTACTGCCCCAAGTCTTCTTATCTGTATCGAATAGTATTTCCAGTACACGTGTCGGGCTGAGTGTTTACGGGAAGGAGCGCCCTTCTGTCGCCGATGGTCATAACGCGTGGGGCGCGAGCGATCGATACCGCAGGGCTTCCCGGCTGACGAGTCCCGTCGCCTGACGACTGCGTAGCCTACTTCCCGGCCCACTCACGCAACCCAATACAATAATAATTACTTCTAAACTTCCACAAACAATTAGCGACTGTACTTCCGAAGTTCGAAAGTAACTCGAGTTATACGTTTCGATACCAAAGGCTATAAAGTTGGAAGTGATTGATTGAATACCCCGCTTCTGATACCTGAAGCGTTCGGTATTAATCAGTTCATTACTGGGATTGACGATATCAGTAAACATTCATTGCGGATATTGCGGTTGACATATTTAAGCACGTCGTTTCCATCGAAACTGCATTATTCCACATTTAATATGCTGTAGGCTATAGATCTACATTTGTTGGAGCCACATATCTGTCTATGTCTGTACGTGACTCGATGAATTCAACTGTGGATATGAGGTACTTTTATTTCGCCCTGATGTGGCAATTTGGGGGTTTATAACGAACCACATAGGGAAGGCCTGTTCCGATGCCATGCCAAGAAATGGGGACGCGTATTTGTTTTTAGGATGGAATAACTTTGCTGTTCGGGTGTATTGGATCTAAATTTGGACGGTAAGTAATATTGGGCCAAATGGGGAATGGTTATAGTATTGTATTGTACAACAAAAAGCGGTCTTTGAGAAGAATAGGGGTTTGTCGACATACGTATTTAGTTACATAAATACATCACAGTGTAAAGACACAGACAAGATTATAAACTTCAAAGAAATCATGGTTGGAACTTAATCCTTTGAGACAGTTTACCAGAAACAGCTCAAAACTTGTATGTTCGTGAATGTTTACTCGCATTGATTGACTTGTAGACCCAACTTAATCTTAGGACCCAGACGCTAGTAAAGGCAAAGCACAGGTTTTATACAGGGTAGCTACTTTAGAAAAGATGGGAATTAAGTACCCACCCAGTCAGCCACGTTAGGTTAAATGAAAGTTTTGAACATAAATGTTAGATCAAAATCAATAGCGGGATGAATTCGAAACTAACTTTCCACTAAAATTTGAGATTTAACACGTGTCCATGGACTGTGGTGACACCTGGAACGGCTTTATTACCCCGCAGCATGATTTCACCCAGTTACGGCTGGTAAGTATATAGGCACGACAGTAAAATGTGTTGCTTGCGCCACACTTGGGTTGCTCCATAGATTTAGACGTAGCAATAATCCTAGGCCTTTCTCGCTCCACATTTTATGAGTATAATCATTCAATCCCATTTTTATCTTAGACCGTTTTGTTAACAAAGCAAACGAAAGGAGGCAACCTGTATCTCCAGGTAAGGAAACGACACTGTCGCCTAATTTATTGCCTCGTTAGGAGATTAGACTAACTGCCGGTGCCCGAAGGATGGTTCTTTTACATAGATTTTTGGTATGCAAATTCCTGAAGCGCTTTAACCTAAGCTGTATGCTGAATCTGCAAGATTTTCTCTATTGCTTATATGGCACAAAACAAAATGAAAAAGGAATTTGAATGAGACAAAATTCTGCTACTTTTATTTCGTAATTTACAGAGCGGTATCAATATGAAAGAGAATTAGTCTCGTTACTCTCAAAGAAATCAGGTATCTTCTATTCGCACCAGTCATTTTATAAACATAATTAGGCTACAATTTACATGTAAAACGTATCGAATCTCAGGTATTTTCTTGTAATCAAATAAACATTTTTGCCGCCTAAAATCCGTTGAAGGTAGAGTATTTAATTTCAAAGAAAGCACAAGTGTTCACTCAGACACTAATTAGCTATTTTCTTTAGAGACACCTCGTTTCATCTTACCACAGCTTTAAAAAGAACAGTATTTAACCTACAAATGTATATCGCGCGCTTTTGGGTATTTTAAATTAATAATTATTCTACAACATTATAATTGCGTTCTTCATGTTTGAGATAAAATAAAAAGAATTAAAATAAACCTTTCATTATTTTCTTTAAAATAATACTAGCTTCATTATTTACTTAAAAATATTAGCTGTTATACGCGCAGATTCCCAGGACAAAAAATGTCTGATAATCAAAGCACTAAATGCACTGTAGCCAGCGAAATTACTGGGCATCGGAGACTTTAAAGTTGAAAGGTGATGTCTCAGAATTTACCCCTGTCCAGAGAGCGACGCAGAGATTAAAGCAAGGTAAGTAAGGTAAGTAAGGTAAGTAAGTAAGGTAAGTAAGGTAAAGTAAGTAGTAGTAAGGTAAGATTTACTCGTATATAAAAGCGTACAGCGCTACGTTTTCAATAACGAAGTTTACCATCAGGTCCGAAACAGCAAGGTCACAAACTTCTTTATTACACCACATTATGGCAGTGTTCTAAAACTAGTGATCATTCTAGCCACCTGCCTAATTAAGTAAATGGTAGTTTTGAGCCAGTTTTAAATTTTATTGTATCCGACCGCACCCTGGGTGTATCCGTCCGGTGACGACACCTGCTCACGAGCTGGTGCTTTATATAATGGCTTTCGATAAAAAATAAGTAGCAGGTTCACGTGTTTATCAATGAGCACGTGTCTCTGGCCACATGTTGTAACAGAGGAATTTATAATAATATGGCTGATTCAACTTATGAGTTCATTTTCAAAATTAAGTAGCCTAGCGTTACATATAGTTCATTTTGTAACGGTTATGCAATTAGATTCCATTAATATGAAAATAATTAATGAGCGGTATTTTTACGGACTCAGTGTTCTCTAGCAGATGTCTTCTTGGCTCATTTGTGACGCCATGGTTTTTTCTAATAAAATAACATACAGCTATTTTAAACTATGCCCTACCTTTACATAAATTATTATCAATGAAATATATCGCAGTATTAGATAATCTAGATCTGAAATAAAATATACAAGGCGTCCCAAGACTATGGGACATGGAAGGGAAAGTACCTTAAATATCGTAGATATGATATTTTACTGAAAGAAGACTTTATGTTATTTTTAAAAGTTAGTAATACTGCATTCAAAGATATTTCAAAAATGATTTGCTTCGTCTGGGAATCGAACCGACTTAGATGTGAAAAAAAAATCACCCGTATTTTTATGATGCCAATCGAAAGAATGAACAAAAAGTAATAATTCTTCTTAAGTAACATAGTATCTTAAAAGAAAGGAACAACGTGACAATTGATCATTTTAATCAAATTAATAACATACATTGAACTGCCGAAGTCAGTTGAGTATTATACACATTTAAGTCGGTTTGATTCCCAGGCGAAGCAAATAATTTTTAGAATATCTTTGAATGCAGTATTATTAACATTTAAAAATAGCATAGTCTTCTTTCAGTAAAATATCCTATCTACGATATTTAAGGTACTTTCCCTTCATATCCCGTAGTCTTGGGACGTATACAGGTATATACCATAATATAATTGAAAAATGATTAAATTAACGCAAAAGTCGATAGCGTAAATGGAAAAAAAAACGACTTAACACTGTATTAAAATCGGGAGCATATAAAAAATCCGCACCATACGCATAAAAATAAACATGAAGTCCATATAAAAAGTATGAAATAGCTCTTACCCTCATAGTAAGGAGCACTTACTATTGTATCCCTAAATACTTCACGCTATGTGACTTCCATAGCCACTATTATAGGTAGGTTCCTTGGTACCTTCCAGGGGTGTTGAACTTTTTATGTGCGTGCCTAAATTATTCGTCCATGACGTGACTTGAAAGTGACAAGTGGGAAAGAAATGTTTAGGTTCGACGACTGTGGAAATGGTGAAATTGAAATATTATTTGATATGTGATTTGGTATGAAAAGGTTGTTCACCACATCAAATGAAATGACATTTAGAAACAAAAAGAACATGGTACGAAATAATACAGAAAGATTTGTTCGCTTTTGAATGGATACCTATATAGATATAATAAGCATTTAATTTAGTAAGTAGAATGTAGAATTGTTTTCAGTAATAAAGGCATATGCCCGTTAAAAAAATAAAGCATTTTAAAGTCAATTTAACCAAACTAAAGTGTATTAAAAACATGCGATATTGCTAGAATATTGCATCGTCACCGAAAATGCATGCAAAATTTACCTTAATTGCAGAGCGTTGGTTATGAATGATCAAGGATGTAAGCAAGAAGATTAAACTGGCAACCACGAAAAGGCCAAAGCAATATTTATACTCTTCAACTTAAAGTAAGCTTGTTCCTTAAACATTCTCCAAGTACATTATTTTTCCTTTATTTGTCAATTTCTCCAAACTAACAGCTATAAATATCCCAAAGGTTCACCTCGGAGTAGTCCCTCGGAATCCATTCTAAATATACCGAATCCCTTCCTCTCGAGTGAACTCCAACCATCGTATATGTAAATAAGTTTCATACTATCAAAAGTATGCTTCACAATATACTATGCCTACATAATTTGCGAGTATAGTTCTCAACATAAAACACCCCATTGTCGGACTCTGGAGAGCTTTTGAGAACATTTTATACGCCCCAGTTGGGCACAGCTTTGGAATGCTAAGAGAAAAAAAATCAAATATACGTAAGGAGGTTGCGAAACGTAACGGATTTACTTGTGCGGAATTTTAATAGAGACCACTCGATAGGAAGATGTTTTAGATGATGCATGAGGCATCTGAGACGAAATAATAAACTCCGTAGATTTATAGGAACGGATGTTCACTCAAATTATATATTATGATATTCGCATCGTTATCTCAAAAGATGTCTACGAAATAAGATATGCTAAAGATATCAGATGGTATACTAGTAATCTAAATAACGATATCTTATGCACAATCATAAATGTAGGTAGATATAGTCGATACACGAAGAAAGATCTATTTATGTGTCGATGAACTCTTGTTGCTTAATGTGAGAAATACACTGAATAAGGAAGATAAGATTTCATGGAAATAGGATTTTATTTTGCAGGGTACAAAATTGTACAAATTGATAAAACAAACGCAGATCTTTAAGTAATAGAAACAGCTGAGGTGAGGGCGACGAGCGCAGTGCAGTGCTGCAGAAGGTTTTGCATAACGATGTTGTGGATGGTGCTGCAACTGTTATGGCCAGACGTGTTGCCGGTGTTGCTTACCACAGGTGAACGACCTGCTCGTCTCGTCACTCAATTACATTAAAAGAAAAAGTATAATTAACAGACATGATTATGAACATAACAGATACCGTTTGCCTTGTAGGATTACAATCGATATTACTTTATCGATGCAAACGATCGAATCGTGGCTATGAAAATCAGGAAATCAACGCGGAAAAACAAATCGCGTCATGTGGCAAGAAAAATGGTAAAGTGCGAAGCACAGCCGTTTTATTAGAAACCGTGACCGAAGCGGTTGATTACGGTGAGTAACACGAGGCCACGGACGGCACAATCGCACGATAATCGTATGTGCGGCTCACGCCTCACACATGCATGGGAATGTAAATGATAATCACGACTTGGATTAATACAATAGATGAGAACAAGTAGAATTCAGAATTAGAAGCAGGTTATAACTGGCGCTAATAGGAGACATTGAACAACTGCCGTTACATACGAATGAGAAAATAACTTTAGAACCATAATATATGTGTACACTTGAAGCCAATAGAGAAACTCAGTACCATTACCAATTACCAGCTGATACCGATGACTGAAATGTTGTTTTTTTTTCGGGGCTGAAAGTGAACTGTGAATAGATTATTATGAATGCACAATTGCACACTCCTATATATTTTTGTTTTCCTACGTATTTTTGTTTTTAAGCAATAACGCTTTCTTGACGAAGTTTTAATAAGCGGTTGTAGCGCCGTAGGAAGTAATATTTTCATATGCGAAATACGAATAAAAAAACTTTTACCAAACCATAATGTAATACGACAATTGTGTATTATGTATGTAACTATGTATACATGTACACAAATGTTACAGATACCAATGTTGTTTCCAGGATTATATCACCGCAATAGCGATTAATTTTACAATTTTAAATAGAAATATATGACTTTATAGTAATAGAAATTTCTTATATTCTTATATTCTTTATTGTACACTAAAATTTTTACATCGATGATTTATAAAATATATGTACAAAGGCGAGCTTAACCCTAAAAAGACAAATTTATGACTTTAAAGAGAAATTTATGACTTTAAAAACGAGGATTACGACAATTGCGTCTAAAATAGACTGATTTTATTTACATAAAGCAATGATATCGATAAACCCCTACATATGGAACTCTGATAATAATAAGAAGCCGATTGTCGCTATCCTGCGCAACGCAATGTCCTTTCAAAACTCACGATTCATAATACCCTGTAAGGCAATGTTGTTTTTAATTTAGATTAATTTGAATTCATAATTTCAATGGAAGTTATCTCGGAAATGTTTTTAAACATAAAGACGGATCGTGCGTGATAAACTCGAGGCCGTTAAATATAGGGTTTATGAATAAGAATCCCGAGAATCTATTTGAAAACAACGCAGTTTTATGGATCTATGAAAAACATACAGGTATTTGTATTCATTACCATTGTAATACCAATATCATCCAAAGTTCCGAGTTCAAATTTTGATGCGACGCTAAACAAATTTGATATGATTGGTTATATCTATAAAAATCCTTATGATTTAACTTACTAAACTAATTTAGCACTGTTATGTACAGATTGTAGAAACCAGCAAATAGGGACAATTTGTATATTTCATGTTACAGACAGAAGAACCCATAGAAAATATAGCAGGAACACAACAAATTATCAGATATGGACATCGAACATGATTTTGCAATAAAGATACCATTAGCACACAGAATTGAAAACGTATTACCACACCAGGGCTCTGAATGTATAAAGTTAAACGATAGAGAAGGCTGAGAAGGTCCTTTTACAGACTGCCGGTAAGCATATTAACTAATTGATATTTGTTCTCCATGACCTCTTTTGTCCTTTGACAAACACAAACAATTAACACAACTATGAGAAATAAAAATAAAGGCATATTATTAGCCAAAGTCAAAGAATGGATAAACGAAGACATTTTACTGTGAGCGTTTCCAAAGAGAACGTCTGAAAAGATTCTCAGTAGTTCCTTTAAGAGTTATAATATTTGAAGTGTAAATAAAGCTAGATAGAACAAAAAGCAGCCAAGTTGTTGAAGATATAGAAAAGATCCGTGTTTATTCTACATAACTACAAGCGATAAAAGAATTCATTCAAACAGCAGATAATGAAGAAAAACATGAATTGTTCAAATATAAATATTCATTCAAGTCCTGGCCACAATGGAAATATGTGGGCGTTGAACCTGTCCTACCCACGACGCTGATAATTTTACGAAATTCATATTCCAAGATGTTTATGGCTGCTAACAAATACTCGGCAACACTGTCCGTAAATATTATAGGTAATGAAACGAGTCTTGAAACAATATGAGTACTGCGAAGCAGAAGCTCCGGAGGTTCAACTTCTCTTAGAGTAAAGGTTAAATGTAGGTAAGTACGCCGTATTTGTCATGTCGTGTGTGGCGTTTGAAACACGCATGATTGAGAAATATAGCTTTTCTTGGGCTACATTACGGTGAGCGATTTCACCGCCTCGGCACGTAACTTCGTTTCGATAAAGGTGAAATGTTGAGGGTGTCAATATACGCATGGATTGCCCAAATGTTGCAGTGTATTGTTTAGTATGAGATGTACCAGTATTTTGATTACGTACATTATGTATGTCAGCATTCTCGTAACTTTACAATGACTTACGGAAGTAAAGTTAAATCATAACTATCATAATCCTAAACTTTATTACAAATCCAGTATTTCCTTTTTGTTGCTCCTGAACGTTTACATTTACTTATCCGAATGAATTCCGAACCCTTTTTAGTGATATTTGGAATATAGAGACCATGCCTTACAACTTGTACAAGTTTTATCCCTGATATAAGAAGAGTAATTTAGGGAATAGCTATGTACCCGAACTTTTACATGCGAACGAAGTCCTGGGTGTCAGCTAGTAACTTATAAAATTATACACATCTGTAAAACTACAAATACACTAGCAAGAAAAGGTGCTCTCAGCTACGTGACTGCATCGTTTGAGCCATGAAACCGTCTGAGGAGAAGCAACGTGATCGTTTCGCACGTGCCGACCGTTATTATCAAATGTATGATTGGTATATGAAATTATTTTTTAGAGTTCTAAGTTGTTCATGATTGTATTAGCCATTTAAGTGGACTCTATAGAACGTCGCGCAATTATTTAATAAATAAAGATGCATTGGTGGAGTGCAAAACATGTCTCGAACTCAGACGGAAAATTGGGTGTCTGTCGCCTTTCTATCGACTGCACTTCGGGAAGTGTGCCCAGGTACTGCACAAACTGATCCCTTCTTCTCCTTCCATATACGTCGTTAATATACCACAGGTTTCGCAGTTTCTTTCATCATGTGGACTGCTAAAGAGTGCCAGCTTCTTTCTCTCTTTCAACTCTAGAGTGAATAGGCATCTCTTGGGCAAGCGTAAACCACCAAAATTTATTAAACTAAAAGTGTCTATCAAAACTGAGCTGACATCACAATCCACATAAGGTGCAACTGTGTTGACCACACACCAAGCGATTCAAAGCGATACGTGGTCACATGCCGTGCTGCTTTTCATACACGTACATATGTTTATCGTCCAGGGCTATCGCTTATCAGCGACAAGCGTATGCACTTTACTCAATCTATTCAATGGCCCCAATCTAATCCAGACTTAATCTTATAATTAATTTGTTCAACATATATTTAATTGTAGATTAACTGTAAAGTACAAATCTGGCTATCAATATAATGATATCGCGCAGCAATGTTTTAATATTTGCGTGATAGTAATTTATTTGTTTATCGGGTTACATTGCTGTTTTTCTGAATAACATTTAAATAATATAAATAATAAATTAATCAGTTTTTTAAGTATCACTATAAAATCATAAATTGATAATTTTAAATGCTTGAGTTTATTACAGACAAAAAAAACCATTTAGTAGGCAAAAAGAAAGGTAGTAAAAAGTAAGACGAGATATAAAATATCTTGGCGTTAAATACCATGTGTGTACACACATGGTATATAATTACCAAGTCATTGAAGGCAGCCCTGTAAAGTCCGTTCGCAGAGACTGGACACAGGCGGGTAGCGCGACACGTATCATATGCTCAATTACACCTTACGAGACGACAGACTACCGGCCAGCGGCTCTCTACGCTCCAACATCCAGCCATAATGCAAGACCCGACCCTTTCCAACCTATGCTCTCCTGGTACCACCGATATTAATAGCACAGGTGAACCGAACATAATCAGATAACAGCTGTGCGAGAAAATAGCTTCGTTCGGGAATTTATGTGGATTCACGAAATAAGCTCAAGATATATCCTTATTAAATATTTTCTCTAAGCCAGAAATAAATTAACGTCACCACTATTTCGTTAATAAATCGTCGGCAGCACGGGTGTCAGCAATTCCAACTGAATTTAAACTCGCTACGGAGCGAAAATTATTTTATTGTCCTCAGAATTGCATCGAATAAAGCGCGGCCGAATGTGGATGCAATATCGAGTATAATTTCGTCCCCCTCTGCTAAAGGAGCATCTGGAATCACTGCAAATAACTTGCGCTCTCAGTTTTAGCGTTGAACATTCTTCAGCTCATTTTACGAGGAATTCGCGATGTGAGAAGTCAACCCAACACGATCGTGTGAGATAGCTTTGGATATTGCGCTGGCTCCCTCGCTTCGATCATATTACACTTTACTGAAAACAGTATTTGCTGACTAAGCTGTTTTTGATCGGTGGTTCACATCAAATATAATGCAAATAAATTATTTAAAAAAAAAAACTAAACCGACTTCAAAACCACAAATGGCACTCAAAAGTAAAAAATAAATTAATATAATTATCATAAGCGCTACCCACTCATATATTTGAAGTCGGTGCCAGCCAAGTGTAATAGGTAGCAGATAAATACTATGTATATAGTGAGTACTACTTGTAGGTAGTATCTATCTACTACCTTTTAGACTTGGCTGGCACCGACTTCAAATATATGAGTGGGTAGCGCTTATGATAATTATATTAATTTATTTTTTACTTTTGAGTGCCATTTGTGGTTTTGAAGTCGGTTTAGTTTTTTTTTTAAAATAATTTATTTTACCCTTTTTAGTAAAAAACAAGTTTTAATTAAATTAATTCAAAAAGTTTTTAAAGACAAGCTTTTATGATCTAGAAGCCACATCATGACGAAGTTTAAAACGGGCTATCACAATTAAATGCATGTACAAAAAAATTTCATGTCTGTCCTATATCTCTGTTGAAGAGTTCCCTCGCCGGAAGTCAATCCTGGGTGTATCTGCCATGTCATGATGGAATTTAGAACAGGCTATTATGGTTAAATCCATTTACGAAATGTTGTGTCTGTACTATTCACCGTTGAGGAGTTCCCTCACCGGAAGTCAACCCCGGGTGAAGCAGGTGAAGCAGTCGAATACAAACCTCCACCTTTAGAAAGTTGGTTACGAAAAAAACAAGAACCGACTTGAAGATTAAACTTATATTTTTTGTTTTTTTTTCAAAAACTACTGAATGAATTTCGATAAAATTTATATGGGACCACCTTTGAAGTATTACCTACCAATCAAAAAAAGAATCATCGAAATCAATGCATAATTGGCGGAGTAAAAAAAACATACCGTCGAATTGTAAACCTCCTCCTTTTTGAAGTCGGTTAATAATATAAATTTTCGAAACGTATAAAAATGCCATTCCACCGCGGTCGAAATGCGTAACGCGTACAATCCTTGAAATTATCTTAAAGCACCGTAACAATAATAATGTGTTTCCTCGACGAATGAATTTTAAAAATGCAGGACCGGAAAATGTTAGTCGAGAGCGTCGCGAGTCGCGAGGGGCCGAAGAAAACATTTCAGCCCCACGATGTCAAAGGGCCAAAGTGGCGGGAGCGCCGGTTTTGTACGAGACTACCGCATTTATTAATCTCACGTGCACTGTTCCAACATATGTTGCGAAACAGAATTACGAGAATAATAGAGCTACACTGATCCTATAAAAATATAGGATCAGTGTAGAGCTAATGTTGAACTTCAAACCGAGAATGCGTCTAGACGTGCAACAAAAGCTATGAAAAGTCCTGCAGATTTTACATCGCCTGTCATAAAGAGCGCATGTCCCAAGTTAGAAACAGTCAGAAAGCTTGTAAGTTTAGAAAAGAAAGCACTGGAGTCTGCAGATTATGTTGTGCCATTTGACGGTGGCTGCCCTCATGCTAGGCGAAGCGGCACAACCAATACATTACCAGGTCCCTGAACTTGAAATCTAGATTGTGCGATATATTTTTAGCCTGCCGCGAGATAGCAACTATAGCAATACTGGCAGACACATACACATTGAAATGAAACAATTAAGGAGATCATATAACCAAAGTATCATGTTAATTAACTTAGTTTGATGAATGTTATTAAGTTAAGTAACTCATTAGAATCAAGTCTAAGTAATGGTAATATTCTCAATTGCTTTCAAAATCTATTACGAATACGAATCAGCAAAATGTTGTCTCTTGAGAGGTTGAATACGATATCAATTGTTTGTAAGGAATGACTGGGGGACCAGTTACTTGTCGTTCCACGAATAAGATAATTTGAAGTCTTATTGCGTTAATTTTCTTTTTACTAGATGTAAGAATTACTTTCACAAGTCCATTGCTGACTCAGTGAGGTTGCGTTTATGTTTGGCGACATTGTCATGTTTATAGTTGATATATAAACAGCCACGGAGTCGACAGCAAATTAGTCATAGAAGTTTTGTTATAAGTTGCTGCTGCTTTCTTGACTGTTATTTAAAATTTATGAATCATCAGGTGGATAGTGGTAGTCTTGTAGTTCTTGTATCGCCACTTTCTGGCAGTTTATTTGCAGTATACTTGGAAATAATGGGGGCAGTTAAAATGTAGATCATTCTTTAGCTACAATCAGTGAAACTTTATGACTAGCAGATGGCATTATCCAAGGATCAAAGGCCAACTAATTGAAGGTCTAGGACCACTATAATAATCCCCAAAAAAAATCTACAAATTCGTCAATACTATCGAGTTGTCTATCGATTGCTGGGAACGAGGTCACGAATTTGCAAATTCATCTAGAACTGTATATTAATCATTCAAAACATGTACAGGGTGTGTGGAAAGGTTCCAAGTATTCGAGCTCGAAACGTGCAATCTGGGTCGGCCGATGTGTCTTTTACTTCTCAATTTTCTAGCAAATGATGTCCCTTTGGGTTTAAGAAAGTGTTGGGGGCTTAATATTACTGAGGCCCTTATCGTACTCGTGTAGTCCTTATACGAATACCTAATCTTTAGGTTTTTATAGGTAAGAAATCTAAACGTTGATCTTATTCATTTGAAGTTGAATAGATCCGCTAAACCAGTGCTACGTGGTATTATCATCAGACTGTTTGATGTTTTGTAAGCTTTGACAAAGCTCGACCCTTCGCAATTCCTGATGAAAAACATATCTTTCAGGATTGCGAAAACAACTCACAATCACCATGATTCTTGAGCATTTGTTATAGAGGTTCGACATTGGATTCGCGGTAAACTTATGGTCACAAGGAAAGTTTCCACATATAGTAATTTCATTTTCCTTTGTGCTGCCCTCGCAATTGTACAACAATTTCGTTTACACTGGACTGGACACGTGTACCTTGTTATTACTTCGCAGACTGGTGAATTATTGCGGAGTTGTACGTGTTCCTTTATGGAAAATTGAAGTGATTTCGCGTAATTATGTTCCGTGTTAGAGGGCTTCAATCTTGGCTGGATTAACATGATTTGCGAATTTAAACGCGTTTTTAGTTAGTTTTTAACCCCAAAGCAAAAAGGAGAGGTGTTATACCACTATGTGTGTCTGTCTGTGGCACCGAAGCTCTGAAACGGGTAAACCGATTTGGATAAGGTTCTTCTTTATTTGAAAGCCGGTTCTTAAACATGTTTTATCAAAATCGATACTTTTTTACT
Source organism: Petrophora chlorosata (assembly GCA_951640565.1). Taxonomy (NCBI): domain Eukaryota; kingdom Metazoa; phylum Arthropoda; class Insecta; order Lepidoptera; family Geometridae; genus Petrophora; species Petrophora chlorosata. The sequence continues at coordinate 12,344,344 of OX621201.1, read as the reverse complement.
TTTTTTAGGATTTTTGTGTCGGGGGATTTTTAAATTTTAATTAAATCGATTTTATTGAATTTACCAGTTACGAAGTACCTACATACCTTAGCTGAGCAGCGAGTATAAAATATGGAAACTTGAATGCTACTGAAACAAAGCTCAGAGAGACTCACAACAGAACAATCAGTACTACCCTCCTTAAGGCAAGTAATTTAACCACTTATATACCACTTGACATTAATGTTACCATGTACCCGTCTTTCAGATTGTCGGGTGAAGTGTAACTGACGTGAGAATATTTTGCGAAGTCTCGTCTATTCTACTACATATGCATGGTAACCGGTCATTGTGACGACCTAATGGCGCAGCAGTAGTCGCATAATAACTGCAATTATAGTATACCTACATAGCAACTGAAGAACTTAACTGCTTGGCATATAGCCGCGGGGGCTCAATTTTGCTATTGTTGAAGTTGACTGACGTGTGATTTGACCGGGGGTGATTGGTAGCTAATACTTAATATAATATGGGGCAAGGGTTATATATCCCAGGGAAAACGTAAATTACTTTTAAGGCGCACATTTGAGACGTGATTTCATTACATTAATTGTACTGCCGGCCTTAGACAACTAGTACTGGTAGTAGGGCCTCATTTCTAAGATCCGTTTTGCCGGATTTGGGTTACCGTTTATAAAACGACGGTGTAAATAAAATAAATAAATAAATAACGCCTAACGATCACATACATAGGACCTGACCCCTAACTAGAATTCCCTGTATCTAGGGAACCAGGAACTATGAGGACCATGGTCCCACAGCACCCAGACATGAAACAAATTCTTGCGCTTTTTTTCTATGCACAAACATTTGTCCCGTCGCGAGAATCGAACCTGCAACCTCAGTGGTGTATGAGATTTAAGCCAACCTGCCCAACCACTACACCACAGAGGCTGTCAATTCATATTTCGTGTAATTTCATGGACTTGTTTCGGCAGCTGTGGAAGAGGCCGGCCCTGCCCTATTTTTAGGAAACCGATTTTTAAAATTATTTCGTATGCTGAGTTAGAAATCAGTTCTATCAATGCGTATCATTTTAGGTAAACGGCCTTAATTGTAAGATTTGTAAGAATAACCTGACCGGTAAATTGGATAACGACATCATTAAATCCAGTTTGTGGGGCGACCATTCTAAATACAGCAGTCATTAATTGAAACCAAAACCAATGACCTTAATGTTATGTTAGTCCATATAACAGTTTGTATATATATTTTAAGAAGAGAATCGATAATTCAAAGAACTAGAAACTATTTTCTGACGACATGGTAACGAATTGCATTATATTTATTCTAATACCACATAATAATACCACATAATTTTACATTTTTAAGTATTTTATACTTAAAAATGTAAAACTCAAAGATAATGGGACTAAGTAATTAGGGGAAGACTTCTAGTCAAACTATTAACTTTTAAAGAAATATTGAAATGGTTTCCAGCACGCAGAGTTGCAGAGTTCTCTTAACGTCGATTCTTGTCAAAGCGAGTGTTAAAAAATGTCATATAAACAAAGACATATTTCCATCGGAAGTTGTGGCCTATTACCAAAACATTGTGGTCAATCTTTGGATAGCTTGATACACATGACCGCAACCGGAGGTGAAACGCCACCTCAATAGTACCTTCAACCGTAGGCGTAGGTCAATGTTCTATGTTCGGCAGAGCGTCACGCGGGGGTAACCACATAAAATAACCCTGTAGATATAAATACTAACTAATAAGTGTTCGAGGTTAAAATTGAATCTTGTCAATCGTCAATCAGTTGCTATGGCAAAAACTCAGTGAACGAAAAGGTCCTAGGGAAAGTCAAATAGGAACGTCCATTCCAAATCAGACCTACCTCTGACTGATTTGTTTTTTTTTTATTTTATTTAATATGTCGGCAAACAAGCAGACGGCCCGCCTGATTTGATTGCTGATGCGTTGCCGACCCTTAAGGACTCTATGAATTCCCCTTTTAAAGGACTCCATGTTGTAGCTCAAAGGAAATACCGACGAAGGTAGGTTATTATTTGTTTATTATATTTAGATTGGTGATATGTAGGTGTACAATTTCGCTGGCATTTTGAACATCTTCAAATCGAGTAACTTGCTCATGTTGATTGAAAGTCATTCAAAACCAGATAAACACACTCGAGCATTGAGCACACCACTTTCTCTAAAACCTCTCACCTAAATTCTGAATCAAAAATACTAATATTAGTAGTGTACTGATATTTTAAGGTATCTAGAAACAAAAAGGATGAAATACCTGCTTATTACGTTTTACCTATTTTTGAAATACAGATTTATTAGTTAAAATCTATGTCTGTGACCGTTGGGCGTTGTTATGACCTTTTTGGAATACGATGACGGCCTTCTTTACAGAGATAGAGCAGGCCGGCTGACTATTTGACTTTGACATATGGACGAAAGATTTAGAGGGAAACAAGGACTGCTGAGAACTGTTGAAGATGGTGGAGTTGACCAGGGCCTGCCCTGACTGACGGAGGCCTGCCTCTTTCTCTTTCAGGGGTTTAATATTATTAAATAACTGAATAATGATAAATTATACAGTCCTGAGATAAGGTAGACTTGTACATACTGGTAAACTTGTACATAGATTAAATGTGGTATCAACGCAATTAAAAGTATATGACGGCAGTTACCTATATATGAATAGAAAAAACAATACTTTAGCATTGTGTTCATTACCTACGCTACGTAAAGAAAGTACGATAAACAATCCCTTGCCGCAAAACATGGCAATAAAATATCGTATGGCTCGTTAACTCGACTCAAAGCCGCGAAACCTTTTTCTTTGTTATTTAAAAATCAGAGCGCTTGCAGAGTGACGTGTACTTGGAATGATAGCAACTTGCGTTTACACAAAATGGGGAAAGGAAAGGTGTTGTAAAAAAACGCAAAAGTAAATTTAATTTTTGAACGGCTCATTTTGAAAGTCTTTTAAGCAGGTTGTAGCTTTATGACAAAATGTACATTTAGAACAAATTTATATTTCGGACTTAATTCCATGAACAATAACAATTTTTTAATAACAATCATACTGCGCAACTCAATTTATTAGACATCAACTTTTACTTATTAGATTTTAACTGTACATAAGTATAAAGATTTAATCAGAATACTGGGAGATTCGATTCGATTGTTATTATTCTACACAATAATGAAAATAACTTCAACTACAAACTACAAACACATACGAAATAAGAATAATACACAAGAAATCTTAGATTAACACTATCAAAACGAAAACATAACAAAAGCGGTGTATATAGTAGGTATATAGCCTTTCAAAATAAACCTATTTATGGTTTTTACCTACGGTCGGACATACGATACTTCCGCCAAAGAATACTATGCTTCCGCGAATGACAATATACCGAACAGCATATATGTAAGCTACACACAAAATCTGTTAATAGGAATTTTGCAGATAATGTTAATACTAGCCTTGTAAAGGAACTGGTAGCAATTGGAAGAGAATAGCCTCACACAGACCAAAATTGATGTCAAAGAAGATAAAATCAACAAAGTGCCTACTACTGTGATAAAACAACGAAAGATGACCAAAACAATTATAAAATTATACACGACTACGTCAAGCTCCACCATTGACCACCATTTGATCTCAGTTCTAAAAGAGCTTACCACAAACTTAAATATTGTTTCTTCATTCAAGTTATTAAAACAACTTTCACCAACTCTGACGGGAGCGAGCAAAATAATACAAATTAGAAACCACGCGTAATGTGAAAATTATAACAAAGAGCCGTAAGCATCTAAAGAAGAGTTAGAGAATAATTTTGGTATACAGATTTGTTTTACTTCTAATATTAATGGTGGCAAATTTGTGCTAAACAACTTGGTTAATTCAATGATAATTGCCAAGAATTCTGGCCGAAGCCGAAGATGAAACTTAGGTATATTAAGTTTACGGCAGCTTCAACTTTTAAGATCGAGCTGAGAACTGGATTCTGGAAGAGAAAATACGGAATAAGAATTGAGTAGAATATCTACTCCTTCGGCATTTAGACCTGAATCTTAAAGTAAATAAACAAAAACCAAGTTTGATCAATAATAAACTTCTGAAATGTTAGCAATGTTCAAGAAATATTCCTATTCAAATATTTCATTCAATTAATATTTGACTGCGTAGGTACTCTCCGTTACTTTATTATGGACACTTGTAAATTCAGAGTCGGTAAATTTTGTGTACCTAAAACATCACTGAAAAATTAAATAGCATTCTATATTATTTAGTAGCTTACCGGTTGCTGGGTTTACATAACTCGTACCTGTAACAGAACATTTAAATTATCATCACTAGGAAACACTACTATCTGTTATCTGATATCTTCCTTAACGACAGCGCCGAACTTTGTTTCATCTGGGACGGGAACTTTTTGGGAATCTTAGTGTGAAAAATGAAATATCGAATTGAGAACCTCCTCTTTTACGCTTACTACTTTACCACTAGATTAATTTTTATTCAACTCGTCAATAATAATCCTATTATCTATAAATTCAAGTTTGTGAGGATGGATGGATGCTTGTAACTCAAAGACGCAAAAACACTAAAAGGATTTTGTTAAAATTTTGTAGGAACTTTAGATCCTGAAAAAGGACATAAGTTACATTTAGCCGCGGAAAACCGTGGATAAAACCGCGAGGTGCGGCTAGTAAAAATATAATAAGTTATTTCTTGAAAAACATTTTTTTCATGACAAGCTTTTAACAAATTCGTAATCAGAACTGCAACCAGATTAAAATGAGCCCAAACACTAGTAGTTTACGATTATCCGTCAAGGACTTCCAATGCTCACCTTACTTCTCCATCATCAGATCAGCTGACTGTTACTATAATATTGCATTGTAATCGGACTTTGACAAGTATGCAAAATTTCCACTCTGTAGGATAAAAGGAAGTGGTTCTAATTCAACTTGCAAGATTCCACCCGGACAAACATAGTCACATATGTACATAAGTGCATACATACATACATTGCAAATTAAATAAAAGCTTGTAAAAATAGCATGCACATACTGATCGTACCACATGTTTACGTAAGCTGAAATTTATTTGGCGTGCAAATCGTAGGGTTGTCCTGTGACTCACAAGTCCTGTAACGACATGTAGCCTAGACCGTGCCTTCTATTAATTTGTATACCAAAACCCGCCAATTTGCAAATTGATAAATTTTACGTCTGACTTTATACTCACGACCATTATTAATTCCCTGAATTGGCAGTTAAATTATAGGAAACACGTTAAGGCAAAATAACAATATATTTATGACATAAGCATAAGGAAATTCCTATACCTATCTGTCCTAAATTCACGGGCACTGTGGCGTCAAGTTAACCATCCAATCCACACTCACATTGGTCAGAGGCTGATGTATTTATATCTTTATCTCAAAGAAGGCTTGAATCTTAGCTCTCAAGGTCCAAGTGAGAAGTTGAGAACATCTCAAAAATATCGTGGAAATTACTTTTATCGCGTAGATATATCTATGTTTCGATACTAATTCACCTAATGTTAGGCGACGACATCATCCTAAATAAAAGAAAAGAATGGAAATACTAATTTAGGCATTGCAAAACGCGTAATTATCGACATGAACAGTTAGAACCGATCAAGTAAATAGCCACCGAGTTAGATTTAGCCAACACAAAAGATTGTGTAATTTGGTTGAATAGCATATATGAAACAGCTATTGTTTGGGTGACTTGGTGCCGATGCCGGTTAACTGTTTCCAATAATACTCTCCTTGTGATACCGAAGCAGTGCGACTGTGTTTTTAATGAAGTTCGTGTAAAAAGATTTTATCGGCCAATGATAGAATATAAATAAGGCTTTCTGTTCATCGATTCTATAACAACACCAACAACAAACATTGTTAATATTTTATATAAACTATCATATAACTAAATCATCTCTGTTGATTTTGTTGAAAGAAGCAACGAAAGTGAATGCTCATTTTCTTTTGAGTAGTTTCCTTGATTACCGGCCATGGGAGGTCACTGCACCACAAACATCGAAGATGCGCTGCCATTCCGGGTTTATGGTGTTTTATCAAGGTACCGTTGAGGCGACTCCAGTTTTACTACACCGAACACGGGCTCCGTTTCCGCCAGATTAGTGGGTACATCACGAATTTGAATTTGTTTGGACAACTTCTTAGTCATGAATACAGGAAAACTATGTGAAGAGAAGTTTTTTTTTTCTACATCTGACTGGGTCAGCGTTTGACCACGATCTCACCTGATGGGAAGCGACGATGTGGTCGAAGATGTAGTTGTTCCAATTGGTACGCAGATGACGAAATAGAATAAGGGAGATGGCATGACATGGCAACGACCCCTATCCAAAGCGGGTTAATTATATCCATTTCCATAACACAAATTCCATCGGTAATGTAGCTTCATTAATTTCGAATTTGATAACTTGTTCATTAAAAATATAATTTTATTCATCACAAATATAGAGCGACCTAGAGAACATAATAAACCGTATATACTAGATCTTTTTGTAAAGCTAAAGGACTTTGATGTTACGCCCTCGAAATGATATATGGAACGAAAATACGAACCCTTTCTCGTCTATTGAGTGATTTATTAGGAACATTTTAACATCGAACACGTTAATACAATAAAATGCTTGGATAAAGCGCCAGAGATCCGGTAGTTAACTCTTAAAACGCGTAATGGTTTCATGCTTTCGACGAGTGGTGTAAGTGGTGGCTATAAGTTACCCGAGTTGAAACGTTGGGAAGGACGAGATTTATGAACGTGCGGTGCGGAGCAAATGGCTAATGTAGATAATTTGAATAATGCTCAATATCGTGAGAGGTTCAGTAGGCTCGAAATGTAATTGAATTGTAGAGGTAAGTACTCTCAATCGCGTCGCGATGGGTCAATGCTTTTAGTTCGAGACAGCATGGTCACGCACCGTTAATGACGCTTTGTGAACGAAGCTTTCGTGTCGACTACAAGTTTCATAGAAATACTGATGTAAATGGAATATTGTAACTGGTCGTTGACCTTTGAAACATCGCTAATAAATTAAATAGAATCATCTCTTACAGGAAAAATATTAATATTACACAAAAACTAGCACGAAAAAAGTTATGATGATGGCAGTAATACATTAACCATCTGCTGAAGGTAAACTTGTTGGTAACCATCAATTAGCTAGATTAAAAATACTTCATAAAACCATTACCAACAAAAACAAAATATAAAGGAAGCACAAAGTTAATCTGTAAATACATAACAGAAATCTTGTTCATAGGGAACATAACCTAACCCGCATAAGCTATATATACCACGATCCTCTAGTAAAGTGGTAATCCTGTGTAAACTACAGTTTTATTACATAGTGATGATAGAGCGGATTAACTAATGGCTGACTGCCGGGCGTTAATTGCTTTTAATTCAGGATTAGATACAAGCCCTTTGAACAACCAATCGCTGTAGTTTACGATAGCTAGTCATTGAACTGTTTTAATCAATGGTTTTCGAGTAGTCAGTCCACGCGACTAATAATAAATACAAGGCGAGTGGATCCAATATAAAATGACTTAAGTTAATGTGCACTCACAGGTAGGTATATATAAGAAAATACTTAATTTTCCGTCTTCAAACTTTGAAGGCTAACCGAAGTATCAGAAATCAGTTATACCTGTTCAAATTATTCTTGACATTGTGACAGCCCCGTCAACAAGTGTTTTAGAATCAAGGTACCCGGTTCCGACGACCTCCTTAACACTATACTACACTATACTTATGAGGAGATTACCAGAACCTAATCGTTTCTAGTTCCGAAAGTCATCAGACACCGCCGTCCGCAATCAACAAGTGTTTATAATGTCTGTAATCTTCAAAACGTCTCTCGTGTATAACCTAACAGTTGCTTCGCTTCCGTCCACATCGACTCACGGAAAATCGTTTTCTGTACTACACAGTCACGACTGGAATTACCTTAATTACATTTGTTTGATTATCTTTATTTGCGACTGCCGACCGCAACGTTTGTCCGTGTAGACGATTCTCATCTTTTGTTTTATTCATTTTAATCTTACATGCGTGTTTTACCACACAATGCTCTTCCTGCGTGACAGCAATTACTAATTTAGATTCAAGCCAGTTCCCGTTGTGGAACTTCAGTAATTTCAAAAATAAAATTAATCACGACAAGCCGACAAGCTTGAAATGCGTCGCTATTCTCTTGTGTAAGTATCAGTCAAACAACGTTGTCAGTTGTTATCTTGACATCTTCATCAGCTGATTGCTTGATCCATTGTGATTATTTATCTATCTACCAGTAGATTGCGTTATTACAGTTAATGGTGTGTACAAAATCTTTTGACAGATTTGATTCTTATCAAAGCTCGACTTTATATTAACCAAACTTAAAATTATCATTCAGGAAATTAACATGACATAAGTAACATCTTTTGATTGTTCCTTAATCGATATCTTGTTCGTAAATATCCTCGTGGGTTTCTGGAAAGACAATATTCCGTTAACTTTCAGAATAACATGTAATCTTGTGAGGGAACTTAGTAATTACGCTACGTTTATGGACGTGTGTGCTTAGTGAAGATTACCTATGGTGACGGAATGTTGTGGCCATATGCTCGTTCTAAGAAAATCTAAACGAGTTTAGCAGTAAGTTAAACTTGATTCACGCTCATCATTATCATTTACACTTAATTAGTCTTTTTTTTTATGTAACTGAAAGACGAGACGAGCTGGTCGTTTGCCTGATGGTAAGCAATACGCCAGCCCATAACAATAACAGCACCACCCAGAACGTCGTTTTGCAAAATCCTGCGCGGCACTGCACTGCGCTCGTCACCCTGAGACAATTAGCTGTTGAGTCTCATAATGCCCAGTAATTTCGCTGGCTACAATGTCCTTCAAGCCGGAACATAGTAATGCTTGCGCACTACTGCTTGGCGGATGAATAACTGGCAAAGCGGTGGTACCCACCCAGACGGCCTCTCGCATACGAGAAACCTACCACCAGTGCTACTTTGATATGTTTACTAGAACACTAACCATAGCTAAGTGAGAACGCCATTTCTAGGTTTAGGAAACAAACGTAAATGGAAAAGTGCACAAAAGCACTTTGGTAGCGCTGTGCATCCATCTTATTCCATACAAGATTGATGCTCACCACGGTAGGAAACTGTGTCTGTGACTCGATACTAGACGATCTCGCCCTGAGATGCTATGTGAATGGTTACATTTCCAACACAAACACGCTATTGTTGATGTAACTGTATAATAGAGGCGACCGTGATGACGAATTGATTAGGAATTAACATAAACACTCGCTAGAAAGTCCTAAAAAGGTAAAGGCAATTATGATTAATAGTTTTGGACAGCAATCAACACGCACAACCAGTAAACAGGCGGATGGTGTAATGGACAAATACACTCAGGTGCCTACTTCCCCGTAGCGTTTGATGGAAGAGTGTGCAGCCTATAAATATTAATGACAAACACCGATTCAATAGGCCGCTGGTATGAGCCTGAAGACAGGTCACCGGCCCTTCAACCGTTTGTTAGATGCGCATTTCCCAGACGTTATTACAAATGCTTGATGAACTAATATGCTCAAGGCGGAACGTGAATTATGAATAAAACATTATTCGACTGACGAGCTACAAAAAGAAATAGAATCCGAGAGATAGAAAGAGTGACCTACTACGAACAAATGTAGTCAATCAGATTAGTGGAATCAAAAAATGTTTCATATTTACATTAAATATCGTTAACCCAGATACATTCGTTCAAATTGATGCCGGATCAAATTCTCGGACTGGTTAAGCTCTTAACTAGTCGAACAACATTCTGAGAGATATTTACCATCTACATCGATTTATTGAAATGAAACTTTACATTACAATAAATTAAAAGTGAAAGTGAGATTATTGGGCCAAGTCCACATAGGCGTTTGAACGATTCAATTTCATAAGGCTTTCATCAAATACATGAAACTGAATTGGTTCGTGAGATAAATGTGCACGGATTGCAATTAACGTTATTAAAAGCTCAGATTTATTAACAGAATCTCATCAATTCTATTAAATCTCTCAAGTTAAGTTGGTACAGGAGAGTCTCTTCCTAGGAAGCTACTCGTACCTTGAATAACGGTTACATTTCACATCGTGATTCACCGCTAAAGCATCCATTTTATATTTAAATTTGTCTTTACAACTATGCTAGTTGAACATTAACGATTGGTACGTCGTCGACTTTTTACAGTACAGGGCTAAATATTTTGTTATGAAAATAAACGAAAGCCAAGACAAACATACATTGTGAGATACTCAACGTTGATAAGAGTGATGTCAGCATTGGTCATAAATCGGAACTAAAAGATCAAAGCGGGTCAATGTCCGTGTCCTCTACATTGAATATAGATAGTCTTGTTGCGGATAATAAGGCAAATTACGGAGCATACGACAAACGGCCTCCCATGGCAATAACGCTTTTAGTTAATAAAAGAGTATCATTGGATAAATTATGACCATGCCACTTGAAAATATTAGGTTAACGTTTTAAATCAAACCTCAATCAGAATGGATAAAATCGTTCTTGATCCTTGACACTCATGCATAAAGTGATGCGGTATTAAGTGCAGACAATGATAAAGAGTTATTGTATCGAATTGACAGCTTGTGACCCTCGCTAGGTCACCGGACGCTCTCAACTCGTTAAATGTGTGAGCGTTGTGGACACTGGACAGACCACTGCCTACTGTCGCAATATGGCTGGCTTATAAATTTATATGATTACTTTCGTGACCATAAATGAACGAACGGATTTGGTAACGCACGGACTTTATTACCATACAATCAGCGACAAATTCTCGAAAAGGTCGCATGCGATCATCATCATCATCATCAGCCCATTACGTTCCCACTGCTGGGACACGGGCCTTCTCTCGCCTGCGATGGTTATCTTAAATTATGAAATGTTGTCCAAACATTTGTGAGCAACGATTAAACAGTATATCACGATAAACAATTAGTTCCTCCAAACTAATTTACTGATAAAGGTCGATAATTATACAGATAGTAAAAAACTCATGTATAAACAGAAATGTTATTTTGATACTAATATCCTAATTTAATTTAGATATGGAACTAAACAATTAAGGAACGTAAGAATGAAATAACGAAAGAGAATTAGTAAGTAGAAAGCGTGATCAAATAAGTGCGGACATTCAGAAACAAAACGTCTAAAATTAATGCTTGCAGAATGTGATTTCAACATTCGCTGCGCAATATAAAAGAGTGTGTGAAAGGAGAACATTGTTTCGGTAGAAAGTAACTGCAATTGAACAACGAAAATATCTCTAATTTGTGAGCTTACATCATTGGAGGTAATTAAATTATGCCTGATGCGTGTGGCTCGGCCTATTGAATGGGGAAGATTAAAAGATAAGAAGGCAGCGGCATTTTTGGGAACCCAAGAAAAAAGCGATAAGAACAAGCATGACCGAAACTTGTTTAAACTTGTTTGCGGCATGATCTCTTACTTTTGTAATTGGCGATATTAGTACTCATCGACAGATGTTAAATTAAAACGACATATGATTCGATTTGCTTAACGAGCAAGATTTAATTAACATTATCCTTCAACTGTCAACGAAGTTTAAAGTTAATGTATGACACGAATACCTTAATCAATAAAGATATTTATATGTGACTTATTGGCCTATATTGAAATATAAATTAATGTTTGAGAACTACGATGTATTTTGTGTATATTTTATGTTTTATAATTGTGTATATGTAATTTTGGTGTGCAATAAAGTGTTATTGTATTGTATTGTATGAGACAAACTCTGACCTTATAAAGTTTTAAACGACATTCTTATTATTCGGAATGAATTTAACGCCCAAATACATTCACACAGAATGGGTATCCCTATACTTGGTTATGGAGTTGGCAACCCCTCTTATACGGATGTTGCCGTCTCTCTCAGTCATATGGGACTCACCCTCCGTTCATAGAATCGTGGGATAATTAAATATTTTATATCATCACTGAAATGTACCGTCAATTTATTTAAGGACTTTTGGCTAATTATTTTGTTGATTAATGTTATTTATCTCTGGAATCATTTTGGCGTTTAAGATTTGTTTGCAGTATTATAATTGGTCCAAAAATGTTTAGTATTTGAAAATACAAACATTAATAATCAGTGATCTGCTATAATAACTAAACCTTATTTTAACATTGCAGAGTTTGACTCTACAATGTTAATAAGATCTACAGCCACAAAAACCAGATATTAGTACAAACCTGAATAGTTAGATAAATCCTAATGCCAGAAAAGCATCCCGCAGACTAATGTAAGCACTGTCACGAACTTAGTTAAAATAAACGATTTTGACACTACGGAACAGTTAACAATCACTAAAAAAAAGTGTCTCCAGATTACACAAAGCACACAAAATTCACAAGGAACAAATCAGCTCTCATAAAAATAGTCAAAGAAAAAATTCAGCACATAATCATGTAATTGTTGAACAAAGCTCAAACACGAAAGCTTTTCACGACGGCGAGACGTACGGTCTTCACGGGCAACCATTCGAGACTGCATCAGTGAGGTAGGGGAGGCAGTCAGAGAGGCGAGGGGGGAAGCACGGTAGGGGGCGCGTCGAACGCTCAGGCAGGCACTGGCGTCGAACCAGCCTTGTCTATGTTATGTCGCTGATATGATAACGAAGGTATACAAAACCCACGATACCAATACAAAAACTGGAAAAGATGAATGAACTCCGGATACCTTTGAGTTGGAATTCGAATTAAATGTTAGAAACGAGGCATTTGAAATAGATTCATTGCCCGGCAATAAAGGGGCTACCGAAACAGATGTGTATTGACAAAGCAACTAACAAAATAAACAACGAGACGTAACCATTCACACAAGGATAAAATAAAACGTTTAAAGTTTGCTTTTTGATATGCAAAGTATTGTACATATTATATTTCTCCAAATTGCAATTAGTGATAATTTTTTGGGTGCATAATAAAGTATTATCTCATTTTACTTTTAGCACCTAATTTTCTGTTAGAAAGTTTTAATTAACCAATTCGTGACTAAAATTTTATTAAATAAACATAAATCGATTCTCTATTGTAACTAAGTGCTAGGTGTGAGTATCAAACTGTTTATAATGCACTTTAAGTTCAATAAACGTTATTATTATTTATTATTACTATTTCAAACCGGTCATAATCATCCTGTGGCTTTCTTTATAACGTGCTAGTAAAAGCAAAAAGTAAAACAAGGTCCAATGTATAAGGTAAAACAGAAAAATAATATATTTAGACATCTGCTTTCCTAACAACGAATTGTTAAACAACAAATTATTATTGTTGTTACTCATTTGTTACAACATTAACAAAGATAAAAAATAATAATTTATTTTTGAGAACAAGGATAAATATAGTTAATTTAGGTGGGCAAGTCAAAGTAGCGCATAGAAAACGTTTTTAATTTTAACATAAAATTAAACATATTGCTAGGATAAATACTGCCGTACTAGCTACGCCCCGCGGTTTCATCCGCAGTTTTCCGGGATAAAAGTAGCCTATGTTAATCCAGGGTATAAGCTATCTCCATTCTGAACTTCACTCGAATCCGTTGAGCCGTTACAGCGTGAAGAAGTAACAAGCGCACTTATACACTTACATACTTTCACACTAACATAACAACTTTCGCATTTATAATAGAGTGATTTACGTTACCAGTTATTTCATTACCACTAAAAACGTTTAAGTTTAATGTGTATCAGGACTATCAGGGATTCAGGATCCAGTACTAAAAGGCGTATAAAATAAAATCGTTTCCAAATGTTTCGTAAAGAAGTTAAAAATATCCACATAAATGTTTCTCCCATTACTAACCAACCAAGAGGGTGAGATGAGATTTCATCTATTTCCGTACCGTCATTTACAACATAAGCGAAAAAGTAAAGCCCACAACTAAATACCAATTTGACCTAAACAGTTTTGTCGTAAAACAAAATGCTATCGTAAAAGCTGCGAGACACAATACCTTAGTCATGGAGACCAGTAAACCAGTAAAAAAGCCCATGTCGTGTTTAATGAATGCACCGTAGCTGATTCATAAGTAACATCGTAAAATTAAAGTGTTCAGTCAACCGGTAAGACCATTCCCAGCTCATAAGCAATTGGAAGATCATTAAGCTCAATCTGATTTGTTAAATTTCAAGTTTTTATTTTTGGTAGACCTGCATTGCAAGGGCGTGTGTCATGGGCCACCTCTCACTGGGTCAGCGTGGCCGATTATGGCTTCTCATTTTGAAAGAAGAAATAAAGTTAAGACTCCAACAGTGAGAGCTAATAGGCCGATGATAATGAGATTAACATTTGACCACTGTCTAGTTACTAGTCGGATGGTAACTAAAGATGCGGTCTAGGATGAGATCTTTTATTCTCAACTTGATTATACAGTCAAATTTTTCCCTAACTAACTTTACAACGTTGCTAATTTATCAGGTAATGTTATAATTCAACAACTGAGTTCTTAATGAGAGCAAGCTTGAAAACAGGACCGTGGTTGAACAAAAAGGGCAAGATACTCCAGCGAAGGGGAACAATGTAGATCATTCAATGTTATTGACTCACGTCCAGTCATTACTTGAATAGAGAATCTGACGCAGATGGCACCGAAACGGCAATAAATTAAGTCACGGGCGTCTTCAGGCGCGCTGACGCTTTTGTTGTTTCTTGATCGTTTAATTTTACTCTTCAAAGTATCAAGAATTAACTTCAGGGAGTGTGGAATCATATTATTCATTTATCAGTGCTTGCTTTCGCTCAATGTTAACCTAGTGTATACTGTTCCTTCGGTTTATGTTAGTTAATACAACAATAATTTCGGTTCTTGGTATAACTTTCTAACTGGAAAGAGCTGTGGTAAGAAAATTCGTCAGTAAACAATTTCTGTATCTTAATCAACATTTGGCCTATTACTTACTTATCAGGATAAGCCGGGAGTTAACAAGAGATTGTAAAAACCCCAATATAATATGATTCCTACTTTTGAATATAATAAACAAGAAGTCTTAGAATTGGACAACTCTTAACCATAAGAAACTGAAGCAAAAAGCACGCTGCGCGAAAGTTAAGTGTCCCTTACCGGCAAAGTAAGGTAATAAAAATATACGAGGGCCACGCCCGGACGCCGCGCCGCAAGCGTGTCGACTGCGGCGTCCGAAATTTGCTTGTTGTATTTTCAAGCGACATTTGGTTAGCAAACATAAGGAAGATTTATTGCGATACGGCGTGTGTGGCAGTGCCTTTATCTTCGCCGAACGTTCCATCATGTGTATTGATTATTTCCGTAGTTTAGGCTTTCGGCCTCGTGTAATCATTTAGACAATGTAATATTATTTGCTACAACTTGCTCCATATGGTATACATATTTGTGTTTGTATTCCTATTTGAGTGAATAGGACCCTTTCCTCCTCTCATTTTCTGAGTAGTTTAGGCAGACACGAGAAAATAAAGATACTTTACGCGAATTTCGAAAGTTATAATAAGTACCGATGTTAAATTTGTGTTTAATAATTTCAAATCCAACTTAAATGTTATGACGTCAACAATACACACAGTACATTGACAATCTAAACGCCTCGCCATAATACTTTTTTATAGTGCTGCTTGGCGTTCAAAGTGCTAAAAATATTATTTTACGTGAAAGTTCTCGTAAATAATGAAATTATATAAATATTATAGGCACAGATTGTTAAGTCAAGTTCATAGAATGGATACTGTATACTGTATACGCAACAAGACAATATCTATTGCATGATGAATGTGAGTAATACGAGACACATACAAGGCAATAAAGATAATACGTGGAGTAATATAATAAAAACAAGAATGTGCTTTCGAAATGTAGATTATAGTGAAATGAAATATTATGCTGTTATGTATGTCGCACTGGTGATCAGGTGGTATGATGTAAGCAAACTAATTACTTACTAGCAAGAAATAGATTTGTTATGGTTCTGTTGGTAGCGATATAGCAAATGATAAGAAAAATATATGGTACTTAAACCCAGTCCGTGTTAGTGCAAAACTAATTTGTTTTAGTTACATACCAATTACCTACACATAAAACAAGTAATTTTTCACTCGACATTTATATAGGATCAGACGTCAGAAACACGTAGGAAGAATCTAACTGATTTTTTGCACTGCTGCTACAACGCTTTTTTTCTGACCTTGTAAAATACTGGCCCAGCTTTGTAAACTGGGACTTAGAAGTCCCAGCAGTGGAAGCATATAACGCCAATGCTGATAGAACAGACACCCCGATTTTCTTTTTTTCTACGATTTTATTAAGTCACTTTCTTGTTTTTCTGCTAATTTGACTTGCAAGATTCCACCCGGAACGACAGATTCCGGGTGGAATCTTGCAAGTCAAATTTGAGCACTTCCTGATAAGCTATCCAGCTGAAACTTTCAGGGTGGCTCACAACTCGATGACAATGTATTTTAATTTCATAAATTTTTTTTAAGGCGCATAAAATCGTGATTTTTAGATTATTTTTTTAATCTACATTACTAATCTATATATAAATACTAATCTTGTTACAAATTTTACTGGCGATATTTCTGATATGTATATGTATTGGTAAATATCTTAACAATTTTATCTTTGTAATAACCGCATAATACAAATTACACGAAAGGTCAATGATAACAGAACAAGTTAATATTACTACATCTTCTTGTTTAAAAAATTGATCTATAATCTCGATTTTAATATAATTTCTAAAATTTTTATTATATTAAGTATTTCCAAAAACATTATTTTCAATACAACCACAAAAGTAAATAAGGCATTGACAGACAGTATTTTCCATATGAAGTCAGAACAAAAATTACAAGTTTTCATCGTAAATATTGTTTACCTAAAATTATGCTATTTTCCTTATTGACTACATTATTTTTCATCCTCGGGTCGCCTTCAGTATCGTTCCACTATCGCTCACTTTCCTGCAAATTGCTATCGACCTAATTATTCCTGGCTGGAGGACCTTACTAAGACGCTTATTTTATTTTTATTTGAAATTCTATCACCAGGTTCAGCATTTAGTTCTCCATTACTTCTAGATTCTTGTTTTAAAAACATCATTTAGATGTTTTGGGATAAAATATCGTTGGGTCCTACAGTAACTTTCAGGTGGTCTAAGAAATATCAAAAGCATCGAGATATTCCCGAGTTACACCTGAGGAAAACTCAAGACTTAAATATACAAAAGACACGAAATGATACTACACTGAAGTACCAAAGGTCACAAGTAGCTTTTTGATTCAAGATATCTTTCACGAAAAGATAAAGAGAATCCTTTGCATTAAATAAGTACGCTGTTGCAAGCGACTTCTTTGACTTACAAATTGGACCCATTGTGAACCTCTTTAGCGTTAAATTTTACAAGCTTTTGTTTCGACGTTATGCTACTAGAATCTAATAAGTTTCATTATTCTGTACCCGTCTGTGTTTATGGATATCAAATAGGTATATATATTATGTATGTAAGTATAAACTTTTAAGTCGACACCGGTAGCACGTGTTCAGTTCAGAGAGAGCTCACCTAAAAGTATGCAGAGTTGTTTTTGTATGTACCCCGAACGCATGTTGAGCACACCAGATGAGATATACGGCATTTGTTAAACGAGCTTAGCACCCACTTATGTGGGTAAAAAATAGTATCTCTTATTTGCGTACTTCAAATTAAAGAAGAAATTTATTTCCTTTAAATTCCATCCAACCTGCTTATTTTACGTTTCACTCCGAAACTGCAGCAGATAAAAAGTTCCCGAGTAATGTTGAAAATTCTCAGTTACTACTTCACAGTTTACATGTATTAAAGTTCGATTGATGCCGTTGAAGAATTTTAAACACGTTTTATGTATTTGAACTACCTACAATCAAACGATGAGGCAATAAATAGTAAGTAGCACTTAGTGGATCGAGAAGAACACTTTAATAGATGGGCAATGGATTTTATTCAAATAATACATTGACGCAAGTTCGGAAAAAATACATGATAAAGACGTTTTGTCTAACAGCTCGAAGGTGATAAATAATAGGGCAACTTTAATAATAGTAAGCCATAACCCAGTCAGTCATCTTTTTGTGCGTATGAGATCACATTACATTCGCGACTCGCGAACGTGGGCAAAACGCAACAAAACCAAGTATTCAAATTCGATAAACTCCGTGACGGGTTTCTTAAATATTTTGGTTTATTACCGATTCCACGGAGTATTGGTAATCTTTATTTCATTGTCAATTAACTAATCGCATTTCGGGCTTTAGAGGCGCTCACGGTATAATCGGTGGTTCAACGATCTTGAGGGACGTCTTATTTTATAGTACTAGTATATATAGATATATAGTATATTATATTATTATGCTGGGGGGAATGCGCTATATTCATCATTGAAGATTCAATTGGCTAGTTCTAAGCTCTTGTACAAATTCACTTAATTCTTAGCATTTGCCAATTTAGAAATTATGTTAACTATTATTTGTGCTTAACAACTATAGTCACAGCTGTAGTCGTTACACAAATATTTAGCGTCATTAAGCATTTGAGAATGCTTCTACAATCTCCAATGTATTTTAGGCAAATGTTACTTTTAAATTAAAACACGGTAACCTTTCAATTCAAGTTTCAAGTTAATTGTTATTTAGATATTAATGAGATGTAGCAAAAAATACCT
The DNA here is from genome assembly GCA_951640565.1 of Petrophora chlorosata. Classification (NCBI taxonomy): domain Eukaryota; kingdom Metazoa; phylum Arthropoda; class Insecta; order Lepidoptera; family Geometridae; genus Petrophora; species Petrophora chlorosata. The sequence goes on along the minus strand of OX621201.1, from coordinate 12,325,503 downwards.
AAGTAGCTTTAACTTTAGTGACCCAGGCTTGTTCAAAAGGCTGTCGCCATAAAATTACGTTTTCAACAAAAATAATAAATACTTTTTCTAATATTAATATTTAATTATATTTTTCTCGCCTGAACACTTTCTTCCAAAATGAGTTCCAATGAAAGTAGTGGATATTGAAGTCATCCAGGCGCGAAAGGCGTTTTTTTCTAATGACATAATGAACTTAGGAGTAAAAATTAATAATAAATAAGTGAATTTTCAGAGAAACTGACGGCCTGTTCATTCACTGAGCTTAGGTAGGACGCCTAATTATTGTTCACTGTGTCCGATCTGGTTCATCGATAAGATTTTGAAATTGGAATGCATTTTCAAGACGTGCAGGAACAGGACGGATTGGAGGTCCTAAAGAAGTGTTGCGAATGAAGAATAATTACACTTACGATCCCAAAGAGTTCTGCCGTCTCCAAAGGTTGGAAGCTAACACTGACCGACGCGTCGCTTACCAAACACGGGTATGATCACATTATCACACGCAGTGAGGGATAAATGAGCGGCCATTGGACATTGTATGTGTCCCAAAATCGTATCGGGCGCAGTGAGCAGAGACCTATAAAGGGCACACACGGGGCACTGAACCAACGGATCCTTCAAAGGACGAACATATTATATACACAATTGTCTAGACGAAACTTCAAATTGAGAGCTGAAGTGAAATAGCCATTATATATTGTGGATAACTCGTCAATGGACTCTTTGAGAATTTGGAAATTGATATATACAGGTTTAAAATTCTGAAATACAATATAGACGACAAAATAAGTCCTAAGAACGGGTCCGATTTGATGCGCCCTTTTGAGAAACGTTGATAAAATATTTCATAATATTAATTCCTAGTATTGAGTATCGATATATCTCAATTAGCTTAAACATCGTTGAAGCAGTTTTAACTGTCGTCAACTCGAGTTATTGACCTACTTCAAATGAACGCGTTGCAACAATCAAAACACAATTAAGCGTCGTGAAATGGTAATCTACTCGTAGATAGTTTGTATTAACTAAACTGGCGTTGACTGTGTCGATACTTTAGGGGTTGAAAAATACTTTCAATACTAAAATTACTAAGTATGTAGAGATTTATACTTTCGATTTTCTATACTCGAAGTTTTTACTATGACTATGGCTTACCCGTTTTATATCCCATTTCTAGCCATCTATTCGGCAATTCTAAACAAACTTGAAATTCTTATTTTTCATTTGTCTAGGTCAACGTGTGTGTGTGACCATGATCTCACCTCATGGGAAGTGACGATGCAGTCGAAGATGAAGCATGCTGGCCTAGTCTCGCTATTAGTGAACAATTTTTCTTTAAACAGTAGGTACGGCCATAGAACCAATCATTCATTAAAATAAATCAAATGGAGAGAGACAGAAATATGTAGAATGACACACTTTGTTATAGGTTTATAGATAACATGAGGAAAGCAAGGTATAACAACGATATACTTAGCTATGTAGGTACTGTAGGTAGGAGAAACATCGAGATCAAAATAAAAACTAAAGATTATATTATTATTATGTTCCTATGTGTATTATTATGTCACTATAAATATTTATATTTTTATAATAATGTGCAATATTGAATCGAAATTTATTTTGATTTCGCATGTTACCAATAAATGTTACCTTTTTACCAATAAATTGATTATTCTGATTATTGTAAGTACGTAGGTATCCCAATTCTTAAGTTAATTCTTACGTAAGTAATACTTGTAAATAACAAAATAATATTATTCTATTGAATATTTATCATAGTATGTTGCCTATAATTTCTAGGTATCGCTGTTATTCGGCACCAGACGCGTACTTGTTATCGATACTCAAGACGACCCTACACCTTCCTTCGTTAAAATTATAGCGTAATCTCAGCAAGTAATTACTCAATTTACTCAAGACAGGAGGCGATACCATCAAAGTGCCGCTAAGCAGATTATGTCAGCCCTATATAAGTTAAGGAGAAGGGTCGGTGTAATGAAGACTCCTGGATTTTAATGGAAATAATTAATGAGCTTTTCTAATCATATATTAGTACCGTAACAAATCAGTCGCTAAATGCAAATTCAAGATAGCCATTTTTTGAATCATGGTAATGAATTACTATATTATGTACTTATAAATGAAATTCAGTTGGTAAAGTTCACTAAGGCATTGAACCCTGAAAGCTCGTAAAGTCACGGTCGACAAAAAGGAAAATGATGTCCAACCAAATTTAATACTAGATCATCAGTCATGATATATGATAATAGTGGACATAAAGATCATAAAGAAAGGAATTCAAATTGCACCATATAGCAGAGCCACAACCGTCGTATAATGGTGTTTTATGGGTGACGAAGCGACGCATCAGCAAGATAATTGTAAAAGCGGACTCGACCCAAATACACGGCACACGTGAACGACTATTTCCAGACAACGGGGAGGTATGTCAGGTAGCTTTCGAAATAGCTGCGGAAAGTATAAACAGTCCAGTGTTTACATTCATAGAAACTTTGGTATCTCCGCCTATAAATATACCGAAAGACCTCTCAGACACACGGTGAAGCCCATAGCTACGTCGACTGGTATTCTACACTGTAGATGAGATCTCAGTGTCTTAGCCTTTGTAATGTTATTATGATTATACTAATTACTTTTGTTTTGATAACATCAATCACCGAGGTCCTTGCCCAGTATAACAATGAGTTCTAACATTTCAGCAGTCTGATAAACAATATTAAGTCAAAGAATATGAGAGCTAATTTCGGCTAGAAGATAACAGACATGATTAACTAGATAATTAACAGAGCTTTCGTAGATCATATTTCCCAAAATTCAGCCACACAATGGCCGCTAGCAACAATAGCCTGCAGATGTAGGAGCAGACGGGATGCAAATAACAAAAATCAATACCGCCGAGCGGCAAACGCAGCTTTACCAACTCGTATAAAATAAAACACAGCATACGATTTTAGCAGAATTCATATTGGAATGGCAAGGCAAGCCAATCAATACCGGAACTTTTAATCAATGCTAAAGCTCACCGCCACAAAGTGCTGAAGTAGAATACAAAGTGCTAACAAGTAACGAGATCCAGACAGAATTCTCAGACAGCGTCAGGCAACTAAACAAACAATAGATTATGGAACATCCGTTCGTAGACGTCGAAGGCTTAGCAACTAGCTCCGAGCTTCAAGTGAACATAATCAAAACTATTAACGAACATTAAAACTGAATGTTTTTTAAAGCTTGCTCGACTGGGCGTGATGCCTCTTGAAGAGCTCAATCTGACATCACGATACTATACTTATGCCTACTAGCTATGTGTGTGACATATATGAAACCGCTAAGTAAGTGGCTGAGAGACTTCGCGTCGTCCCTGAGCTGGTACTCGAGCGAAACTGTTGACCCAGTGCGCGACGCTCGCGGCTAAAACTCCGTCTGCACCTGCCCGCTGTAGCGTTATAGGTGCCTATTTCGCCATAGCGTAGCTATGACTACTCAAACGAAACCATTGTTTGTGACCTAAAATCATGGTGGAACATGTAAGGAACTGCGGCGAAGAAAGGAAACATTACATACGCGACTTCGTCTTTTGTATCTTAGAGCTTGCTCGACACAAAAGGTAATAAAATTAAATGTCTAAACAAATCTTAGGAGTTGCGAAATGTGCAACTTCGTGTAGGATAGATAAGTTAGAGACAATTAAATTGCGAGCTTTCTCAATAGGCACCTACCTTCATTTCGAAAGCTTTCGACAGCTTGCTCTGAGGATTAGTAAGCAGTTGATATCATTAGAGGCGCCAGCTTCTCAGTCTAGACTGATATCGTACTTGTCTTAACATTATCTCAGTTAAAGACGAGGACGACCTTGCGTTAGAAGTTATGAGTTCACCGACACATTTGTCATGTCTCAATGGGACTCAGGGCGCGTACCTTTGAACTCCGAGCGAAATTTCTGTAGGTAATTTATCAATTGTTCGAGTATTCGTGTGCTTTTGGAATAAACAGCGAAGATACGATGTATTTACTCGTGACAAATGTTTGGAAATTGGCCATCGGCGCTTGTGGCTGACATTTCATTTCAGGAGTACAATGTGGGCGGAATTTTCCCGGTATACGAAATTTAATTCCGGTCGTGTCAAGTGGAGGTTCGGAACAATCATTGATCTAATTACAAAGGCTTGTTGGCGATCAGCTTTGCTGCATTGAATACTGAATTACGCGGGTAATTTTATCAAAAAATATTCGATTTAGTGGACAAATGGAGCCTTTGTTGCATACATTTAAATGCTTATTAGGAAACAACAGTATCGATAACCTCGATTATTTCTTCATATTTACTTATCGTGTCTACTTTTTTTTGCTTTATCTTGTCTACTGGAACCAGCGTTCCCTATCAATAGGGAACGCTGATGGTCTTGACGGTTTGAGGTTTTCTATCAACATCAAAGATACACGAATTCACACTAAACAAAAATATATTCAAATTCTGACACTAAAATCCAATAAGCAGCCAAATTTTTATTCAAAATCCAATACTTATAATTTGAGTCAAAATACGAACGAAGCTCCTTGACCTGCGATGAACTCGTGACTTGTGAGCCACTGGTTACAGGTCAAACCTCGGCACCTTGTGAGCCTGGTTAAGAAGGCCTAAGCCCTCGAGTCTCGCTGACGACAGTACAATCAACTCTACCAAGTGCGATGAGTTTGGAACGCATAATTTTGCAAGTTTAAAATTGGTAGTACTTGGTAAAGTATTGGCAAATTCTTATACTAATAACTAGAATGTAATCTTAAACGGTATGATTTAGTTGAATAATAATTGAGCTAAGGTTCACAGATTGCATAATTTATTGATTTAACAGATGATCTACAGCAGCCTATCTACAAAAAGCTGAACAGTAGTTTTATTATAGGAAAAAACTTATGGGAAGTTTTTAGTGTTAAATAAATGTATAAGGAAATATAAGTAGGTACATAACAAGCGCAACCATAGTAATAAAATAAATAAAACATATTCTTATGGTGCAACCTGGATTCCATAAAATATTTAGAATGACTAATGCATAACCATATTAAAACATTCCTATACGTTTTCGTGGGCAAAATATGCAATATGGGGATAAACCAGTGACATCTTGCCTATAGCGGTTGGTGACATAATTCCCATGCCTTGCTCATAGAGTTTAAAGTTCAGTTCAAAAGTTGTTTATTCAATTTTGGCATCACAGACGCACTTTATTAACGACAATTATTACAATGACTCTATCACCGTATCGGAAAAGAACCACTACGCAGAAGATAGGGTAAGAATTGAAGGGCATCTTTTTTTAGAACTTTTGTTACAATAAGTATGCTTATTTTTGACAATATTATGTTTCGTATGTACAGTCAGCGACAAAAGTACCTGAACATTTGATTGACTACACCTTCAATATTTGGCTTATTTCTCTAAATGTTGCATTTAAAAAGTCTGTTTATATCCTGTGCAAATAGGAAAATTGCAAAAAAATGCATGTAATTTGAATATTTTTAGTGTTATTGTCGATTGAAAGAATGTAAAAGTTCAGCTACTTATGTCGTTGACTGTACCAGTTGGCTGCTTGGCAGAAGCGGAATGTTCCATACATCTTTGTCTTCTATGTACGTACATAATAACTAAAGTAATATGTATGCTTTTTTCATTACAATATTTTTCAAACGCAATTTGAATTTACGTTCTGTGAGCTGTTACACATTTAGGAATATTATTATAAAAACGTACGCAATTGCCCATGAAGGACTTATACTACGTTTTAGTCAGTCTAAACTTTGTTGTACACCGCCGTCTACTTCTTCCGATACTGTCCATCCAAAGGTTGTCTGTAAGAGATCGCTTCAAGCGATAAGACAGCCCATTGTACTACCATAGTTAAGGACTGTGTTATTGTCTATTTCTTTAAATTGGTATACAATAAAGAATTTTTCTATTCTATTTTCTATGGTTTACCATAGAAGATATTTAGGGTTTACCCTAGGTACAGCAATTCTAACCATATTTCTAGTGTTTATGTTATGATGGTGACTATTCACCTTGAATATGAGCTGATTTTTACGAACATACATAATATTATCATAAATATACAAAGAAGGTAGAGTTAATACATTATTATTTTTTAAATTTCTCTCAATGATTCGCGAGGACCCAACTCGTTAATAACGCGCTGTTATTGATCTGCTTTTCGTGAAAAGGAACTGATTCTCGTTCAATATACTGTCTTCTTTAAACGAGACAGTAGTTTATGCAGTATGATTTTTTCAAATAAATCTTAGTGTCGGAAGCACAGAAACTGGTCTATATTTTGAGGGGTCAGTTTTGTTACCTGAATTGAAGATGGGAGTAACTTTACATTTTTTCCTTTAATCAGAAAATGAACTTGTATCGATACACAAATTTAATATAGCCATGAGATGTGGTGCGATAACTTCTATTATGGACTCGTAACATTTTTTGAAAATTCTTTTAGTGAAAAGTTGACATGTTTACCTTAAACATTTATTTACATTTTACCTATTACATTTTTTTTGTAACTGAATGACTAGACCAGCTGGTCGTTTGCCTGATGGTAAGCAATACGCCAGCCCATAACAATAGCAGCACCACCCAGAACTTTGTTTTGCAAAATCCTGCGCGGCACTACACTGCGCTCGTCACCCTGAGACAATTAGCTATTGAGTCTCATAATGCCCAGTAATTTCGCTGGCTACAATGCCCTTCAAACCGGAACACAGTAATGCATAAATCGTTATCGTACATATAAATAAATCGTTAGTTATATCTAAAATAAACTTTAAATTATGACTACCCAATACCACAGACTAGATAATAATAGTACTTACTACTTAGTACGTACCAAATACCAATACAACCTAATTTCCTCAATATGCTCATACTCTGATACCTAACACAATACCATTTTTACTTAGAAATAGCTAGAACTATAATACAGTATTCGCATCACAGACGCTCTTATGAACGTCAATTATTATAATGACTCTACCAATATAGATATATAGAATACATTTGAAGAGTTAAGGTATAAAATGTGACTTACACCTATTTCACATTTCATACCCTAACCACCCCTCTTCAAATATTCAGAGTGTTTCCATGGCGAATGAATGTTTCCACCTTAGAATAATTTAATGGAAAGATATAGGAGCTGAAGTGGAGATGGGCGGGACATGACTGTGTCGGTCTAGACAGGACGACGGAAAGTAGACCAAAGCAGTTGTAACTAATAGAAAAGTGCAGATCTAGGGGCAGACCGCTAGCCAGATGGATCGGTAACAGCGATAGGGCTCTTGGTACGCCGTAGTGTTGTATGGCGCATAACAGAAACAGGTAGCGTGCCCATGAAGAGACCTTTACTCAATAGTAGAATGATAAAGGATAATGGTCTGATGCGCTTTTATATTCTTGTAACAACTGTCACAACCTGGCTTCATAAGAGAGCAAATATGAATGTTAATAAAATTAAATTTACCACACGAAATTATCTAAATAATGTGAATACCGCATCAAAATCCATCAAGTAGTTTAAAAGTACCTACTAGTCGGGTTTTACTAAACGAATGACCAAAAGCAAACCTGTCTATTTGTCAGTCTGTCACCTCTAAAATACGTCCAATAGACTCGACTCGAAATTAATTTCCAAATATATGGCGTTGCTGGTCTCTTTACATTTTATCAAAGCTTCTTACATTTCTACGGGTCCAAGTGACGCGCAATTTTTGAACCAGACACCTCTTTTATCAATTATTTATTTAACACATCGCCAAAGCTTTTCGTTTAAGCGCGAGCAAAATCAAAATGTTACTTTATTTATTTACTTTCTAGTTCGCTTTTGAATCATTAACTTAATTTTAAATTGTTTTATTCAGTTAGTTGGATATCTCCTTATGGGAACGACGACTCAATTGACTATTTCAAAACAATTTGCGCGAGTTGCGCGTAACTTTAAGGATAACATCCCTCAGCACCTTTTCAAGTGAACAGTAGGCACTAAGATTAGGTACATGAAAATCTTGTACCAACTTACTCTAGATATGAAAATCAAATGGAAATATTTTTTTAAAACCGACACACATGTCCAACCAAGCACAAAAGAAGAAAACAATGCCAGCGTACGCTTCGCATTCAAAACTCTAATTTCACGCTCCGCGAATCATGAGTAGCGAACCCAAAACCAATGAAAAGCCAATAACTAGCAATTGCAAACTATTCGTCACTCTCAGACAAAATATTGCCGCTGCGGAAACGAAAATCAGCATAGAATTTAAACACGAATGGAAAATACATTTTCATCGATCTGTATGTAAATTTTGGAGCCGAAACGTAACGATGTTACAGGCACGGCCACAGATATTTAAAGGGAGGAGATATGTCATCGAACGTTTTATTGTATTAAACCGCATGTCGTTTTAATACAGTAAAACGCATTCTCACCAGTTTTACAATTACAGATGCAACCAAATAAAAACAGGTCGACTCACACGTTCGCACAGCGCTTTCATTGGCTACTCACACTAGCAGTCAATCAATCACAAGAAGCACACGACATCTACATTGACAAATCAATAAAATTTACACGAATACACGCGTCTAGTGTATTACACTGACACTATCGATAAAATGTTTCGATACAACTGTATAAAAGATGGTATGATATAAGTTATAATAACGCCCTCTAGACTACCCGTTCCCTAATCCCCTAATTATTATTATACACACATTTATTATCTTTCTTAGATTTAAGTTTTTTACAATGTATCTTTTCACTTCAGGTCAAAAGTATTTAATGCAGTTGCCTAAAAGTAAGAAACTCTGTAGCTAGGCGTCAGAATCAGGATTATTATCGATAGCGACGAGAAATGGTTACATCACTAATGTACGACCGCAAGGTCCGCGAGCTTCGGCGGTATCCCGGAAATGCATCTAAAGCGGACGAGTCGCTTAGTGCTCGTTAATATTTGATCAGTTTTTTTTATTAGTGTTTGATATACGTAAACTTTTTGGAACTTACATATGATACGTGACGCCATGGTCCCTAAAGTTTACAAAAAAAAATAATTACAATATAATTTATTTGCCAAAATAAAAATATAAACATATTAGGGAATTAACAGTAGTCCCCGCACTAGAGCCTGTATCGCGGGTGGCTGTGGCCGATTTACAGTAACTTATGAACTACAGTGACAGTACTACATGATTATTAAATTACAATACTTGCTATACAATACAGGTTTTACAATTATAATGGTTTGAAGGTAGGGGTGTGTAAGGGTGTAAGGGTGAGTGTATAAATGGGTGTATAAAAGTGATGGTGAGAGGGTGTGTGTGACTGGAGCATTTTTTTATGTGAGATACAAGCATTTACTAAATTTTACTATTGAACGATCAGTAATGCCTCTGTGGCATCATAATCCAGCGTGAGGAGCCATTTCCTCACTTTCTCCTTAACCCCGTACAGTGTGCTATCAATAAGGTTACAGAGCTTCATAATGCGTCTATATAGGAACGGAAGGGCAAAGTTATTAAATCTACGCGCAAATGTGGACTTCACAGTAGGAACCATTATTTTTGGTCTACGTTTCTTGGCCGAAGGGTCAAAGTTCTTAGGAGTTTGCCAATTTTTTTAAGAATAAGCTACTATAGCCTTTTGGATATACAGTTGGCGAACTGTCAGTGTTTGAGTTTCTTCATGCAAGGTCTTCGACATTCAACAGTCGTAGCCAGTTCTTCCTCAGTTTTTCCTATTTTATCAAGTATAGCGCTTGCAAGGTTTTGACCAACATTGACGAAATAGTCATTACACACGTTAAGTGACTTAGATGGGGTTAAGTCTTGGCTAAGCAGTTCAAGATTTGAATCCTTTTTATTATTCCAGTTCATATTACTATTTCGATTTTTGTACACACTGACTGAACAAACAGGCATTTTTAATTTTTTCGTCCGGCCGCACCTATACCGCAGACTGTTTGCGACTGATTTGATTTTCACGCGACATTATCGCGACATCGCGACAGAGTCTCGAACATCGACGTAAAGTTGCCAGCTTGTCGGTTTTTTACAGGATACATCACGGAGAGTGTGCGACGGAATTACACGAGTTAATTCCTCCATCTCCTTTCTACCATCGGACAACAAAACGTACGAAAACTCGGCATCCGTTTATGGTTGACATTTCTCCTGCCAGAACAAAGCGTTTCGATTCAACTTTCATAATGCGAACAGCTAAGGAATGGAACACCTTACCAGCGTCTCTGTTTCCCGATTCTTATAATTGAGGTGTCTTCAAGTCCCGAGTGAATCGGTATCTTCTAGGCAAGCATGATCCATCGTCGACCGCGTCGTCACTTTCCATCAGGTGAGACTGTGGTCAAATGCTTGCCAAACAGGTAATAAAAAAAAATGGTGAATTTTGACTGCTCGCGGCGACATGCGCCACACCCCCTAAGCATCTCTACTTTAATCAGATCTCTATGGGCACGGCGGTTAATGGACTATGCTATCTGCAGTTGCAATCGCACCCACTGCAGAATGTAGACCCAGTAAGGAATATGCAAATTCTTTTTTAGCATGCTGACGTTAATTTAGGAATACGCGCAGAATTAAGCCTTGGTGTGGCACCCCTTGGTTGTTAAAAAGCCGTGGTTGAGAATGGCACAGCACAGAAAGGGGTGGTGTAATGGAGGCCTATATTCAACAGTGGGATGAAAAAGGCTGAAAAAGAAGAAAAACATAATTGTCTAATTCAATACTGAAGATGTTTAAATTGATTCACCCCAACGAAACTAGATGGCGCCACCGGAAAAATTAGAACGCGCAAGCGTTTCATTCGCGAACAATAGGGAGGTCGATGTAAGTTTAGAGTAAGTCAGTTCTTTGGTAAATATAGTAGTTGTATCTATATACGTGTTTCATTTGAGGTTGTGTTAGTGTGTGCGTAAACATGGTGCCGAAACCTGGTAGAAAATAGTGACAGTGACAGTGACAGTTAAGTGCAGTGTGGAAAATATGGATTGTCCCGATAAACTGTGAGTAAGAACCTTGATTATTGTAAGTGAAGAGTCAAGATCAGTGACTTAGAAAAATTTCGAACAGTTCTCCAAAGACTTAGAAAAATTTGTTGTGTGGTTTCACTGACTTTAACTATTTGAGTGATTAAAAAGACTTAGAAAAATTTTAGTGCAGTGTTCATTGACTTAGTCTGTTTTATACTATAACGGACTTAGACAAATTGCGGTGAAGTTGTAAAACACTTAGAAAATTTCGATTAAAAACGGGACTTGTAAAATTTGATGAAGTTGAAGTGATCAAAGACTTAGTTGTTTTCATACTATATTGGACTTAGAAAATTTTACCTTACACTGACTTATAAGATTCAGGCATTATGGAATCGGTATCAAAGTTAGCAGCTGCTCAGTTGGATCGTTTGGATACGTTATTAAAGACAGAAAGGAACTATAAGAAGACACCGAAAGATAGAATTAAGAAGCATCTTTTAGAAACAAGAATCGAAGTAATAGATGAGCTTTGGAAGGAATTCAAAGAAGGCCACAAGGCAATCATGTCACACTCTTCGAAGGACCAAAGAGAGAAGGAAGAGTATTTTAGCAAAGACATCTATGACATGTTTCAAGAGACTTATGTTTCTTTCAAAAGCAATTTGAAAGAGATCTGCCAGACGCTTTGCAGTTATGCTGAAGATCCCCAGCCGACGACGAAACCAGACAAGAGTTGTGAAGTAAAATTACCACGCATCCAGTTACCAACGTTTAATGGAAAATATAGTGAATGGCAAACGTTCTACGATATGTTTGTCTCAGTTGTTCATAACAATGCAAGTCTAGCACCCGTTCAAAAACTACACTATCTAAAAAGTAGCCTATCTGGAGAACCTGAGTTATTAATACGAAACTTCTCTACTACTGAAGCAAATTATAAAGAAGCATGGGCGCAGCTAACTAAGCGTTATAACAACAAGAAGTACAACTGCCACAGCATAATGCAAACGTTGTTTTCTCAAAAACCAATACAAACGGAGTCATCTGTGGCACTAAAGTTATTGTTGGATACCACCTCCTCATGTTTGAAATCTCTGAATAACATAGGAGTTGCTACTGAGTCATGGGATGCCATCATCGTATATTTAGTTGTTTCAAAGCTTGACCAAGAATCTCATAAACAATGGGAGTACCAAATCAGTTTGATGTCTGAAAACTTGCCTTCATGGTCACAACTAGTGGAATTTTTGGAATCAAGGTTCAGAAGCCTGGAGATGATTGAAGGCAGTAAAACAAACAAGGCATATTCTCAGGGTCCAAAACTAAAGACCAAATCTTTTCATTCTGCGGTACAAGACGAGAAAAGGGCCAGTAATACGACCTGTCCATGCTGTAATGGGCCACATCACATATGTCATTGCAAGCAATTTGGCCTTAAATCAGTTCAAGAGAGATACAAATTTGCACAGGACAAGAGACTCTGCTACAACTGCCTTGGATCCACTCATTCAATAAAGAATTGTCGGCAATCTATGAACTGTCGAAAGTGCGGCAAACGCCATCACTCACTGTTACACAGTACAAAAGAAGAAAAAGAATCCGCTATTACTAACACGACAACTACTACGACCCCTGTTGAGACGGAACGCGTCGATCAGCACAACCAAGGACCACCGGACAATGCTGCATCAACCTCTTCAAATACACGCATTATAGCGAATTTTTCAAAGAACGAGCATCATCAAAGCTATAATGTTTTACTAGCGACAGCAGTAATCAAAGCGAAAGCGAAGAGCGGCAAGCAGTACTTCATAAGAGCACTAGTAGATCAGGGCTCTCAAGCGTCTTTTGTGACCGAATCTACTGTACAAATGTTAGGGCTAAAACGTATACCCATAAGTGGCTGGGTGTCAGGCGTAGGAGAAGGTCAAACGAAAATCAAACACATGGTTACACTATGTGTCGAATCAAGCCATGATCCTAACAATGTAATTCAAGTAAAGGCTTACGTATTGAGCGCACTCACGTCATTGCTTCCAACAACCACCATTTCGTCACCGAATTGGGTAGCATTAGATAGTATTACCTTGGCAGATCCGACATTCACTTCACCAGGTAACATCGACATTTTGCTAGGCGCGGAAGTTTATAGCGACATACTACTCGATGGGGTAATGAAACATCCTCAAGGAAACCTACTAGCACAAAATACAATCCTTGGCTGGATCATATCGGGTAGGGTGTCGCAAGAGAATGCATCTGGAAGCGTGATCACAATGCATGTACAGGCGAGAATAGATGATCTATTGAAGCAATTTTGGGAAGTTGAAAATGAACCTCCCTCAATAAAAAAGATAATGACAAAGGAAGAGCAGAAATGCGAAGATCTGTATGAGTCTACAACTGTGAGAGCTAGGAATGGAAGATACGAAGTTAGGTTGCCATTTAAAAATGAGGATCCTGAATGTCAGTACGGCAACCACAGAGAAATTGCGAGCAAAAGACTCAACTACTTAGAAAAGAGACTTATAAAGAAACCACAACTCTATGACGATTATAGAGCAGTATTGCAAGAATACGTTACACTGGATCACATGCAACTGGTCAACCAAGAAGAGATTGATAACCCAAAGGCTGTATACCTTCCCCACCATGCGGTTGTCCGCGATGACAAGTTGACAACCAAGGTACGCGTTGTCTTTGACGGATCGTGTAAAGGAGTCAATAACGTGGCATTAAACGACGATCTGTTAGTAGGTCCTAAACTTCAACAAGACCTAAGACACTTGCTCATGAGATGGCGTAACCATAAAATATGCATTATAGCTGACTTGGTAAAAATGTATCGCCAAGTTCGGGTAGCCGAAGAAGACGTACATTATCAGAGAATCTTGTGGCGGCATGACCCGAACCAACCAGTGCAGCATTATAACTTGTTGACGCTCACTTTTGGAACAGCCTGTGCTCCTTATTTAGCTGTCAAAACCATACAGAGGTTAGCTGAAGACGAGCAAAGCAACTATCCAGTGGCTGCAGAAATTACAAAATCGGATTATTACATCGATGACCTAATGACTGGATGTGAGACTGAAAGTGAAGCTACTCAAATCTATGAAGAGATGAATCGTTTGATGAATGCTGGAGGTTTCGAACTGCAAAAATGGAGCAGCAACAATGAGAAGTTGCTGCAACACATCGGCGAAGACAAGCAACGATCAAACAAATCTGTATCGATAAAACCAGACAGTCTAGTAAAAGTTCTAGGTATTTGCTGGAACAAGGAGACGGACAATTTCGAATATTCAATAAATTTGCCTGAAGCAGAAGGGAAATTTACTAAACGCCAGGTGCTGTCTGACATAGCAAGACTATACGATCCGTTAGGCTGGATCGCGCCTGTAGTCATCGTGGCAAAATTATTTATTCAACGGTTATGGAAATCTGGACTGGATTGGGATGAAGAGTTGAACGATGAGTTGTCACATGAATGGATAAAATATCGTCAGGAATTAAATCAAATACAGAAAATTTGCATTCCGCGATGGATGCAAGTCGCGTCAGGTTGTAAAATCGAGTTGCACGCATTTTCGGACGCCTCGAAATCGGCTTATGGAGCTAGCTTGTATCTTAGAGTCATTGATGGGAACGGCTGTGTCAATGTAACGCTAGTAACAGCGAAAACAAAGGTCGCTCCTATTGAAAAGGAAATGTCAATTCCTCGTTTAGAATTGTCAGGAGCAGCTCTAGCATCTAAATTAGTAGCAGAAGTCTCTGAAGTATTGGCAATTCCCAAAGAAAACGTCTTTGCTTGGACAGACTCAACAGTAGTGTTGGCCTGGCTGAAGGGTCCAGCTTGTCGTTGGACTACGTTTGTAAGCAATCGAGTGTCAGAGATTCTTACAATACTCGATTATAACCAGTGGGGCCATGTTACTACAAATATGAACCCGGCAGACTGCGCGTCACGCGGTTTGAAATCAGTCGACCTTGCAGAGCACTCGCTGTGGTGGCACGGACCTCCATGGCTGAAACAAATAGACATAAAAAAGGATAATACTGTAATTATGGACACACACGAAGAGGAAAAAATAAAATTTTTATGTACTTACCAGAATGTACCTGAAGAACGTCCCTGGGAAAGATTTTCATCACTGGTCAGAATGTTGAAGGTGTTGTCTTACTGCAGGAGAATGTTGAATTTGAAATTGCCAAAATCAGAGCGAAAAGAAATTAAAAAATTTGTAACGACGGAAGAAATGACAATCACGCTACAGCAGTGCATTAGAAAAGTTCAAGCAGAAGAATTTAAAGATGAAATAAAGAACATAAAGGCACAAGAGTCAGTTCCTCGAAAAAGTATTCTTCGCACTCTGTGTCCTATCTTGGACCAAGATGGGATTTTACGAGTTGGAGGACGAATTGAGCTGTCTGAGGCAAGTTATGACAAACGTCATCCAATAATTATGCCTAGTAAAAGTCACCTTACTAAGCTATTAATTGCGGATGCCCACATCAAAACCTTGCACGGCGGGCCACAACTAATGTTAAACCACATCAGAGGACAGTACTGGATTGTGCGCGCTCGCGAACTAGTCAAGAAACATTATAGAGAATGTGCTAAATGCATAAGACAATCAAGGTCCAATAATGCCCCATTCATGGGACAAATTCCAGCTGCTAGGCTCAAGCCGAGCAGACCGTTTAAATCAAGCGGCGTAGACTACGCAGGGCCTATTAACGTACGCTTTTCACCAGGTCGAGGAGCAAAGGCCTATAAAGGATACATATGTTTATTCGTGTGTATGGTTACACATGCAATCCATTTAGAAGTGGTATCAGATTTGACTGCTAAAGGTTTCATCGCAGCATTCAAGCGGATGACAGCAAGACGAGGCCATTGTCAAGATTTGTATAGTGACAATGGCACTAACTTCACTGGTGCGGATAAGCAATTGCGCGAAATGTTTAACAGCGCTAAGTCGGAAATCCCTAGCGAAATTGCTCAACTTTTGACGTTAGAATCTACTACCTGGCATTTTATACCACCGCAAGCACCAAACTTTGGTGGACTATGGGAGGCTGGTGTCCGGTCAGTCAAGGTACATCTGCGAAAAATAATTGGCGAGAGTACGCTCACATATGAGGAATTGTCAACAGTGTTGACACAGGTGGAAGCATGCGTAAATTCGCGTCCATTAACAACCATTAGTGAAGATCCTAACGACCCTCTTCCACTGACACCAGGCCACTTTCTCATAGGGGAACCGCTTTTGAATGTCGCGGATGAAGCATCTGTTACTCCAGTTAGCTTATTAGATAGGTGGAGACTAACATGTAAAATGGTAAAAGATTTCTGGAACCGTTGGAGTAACGAATATCTGGTAACATTAAGCAACAGATATAAGTGGAATACTCATCAGACACAACCAAAGATTGATGATATTGTTATTGTTAAGGAACAAAATTTACCACCCGCCAAATGGCTGTTAGGTAAAATTGTTGACACACACCCAGGCAAGGATGGCATTGTCCGTGTAGTTACACTTAAAACAAAAAACGGTACATGTAAGCGTCCATGTAACAAACTGTGTTTTTTACCTAGAAAGATATGTGACTATTAATGTTCCTGTTGATATGTTGTTTGTAAAATTTTATTTCTTTTATGTTTATGTTAATTGCATAAGGATTGTGTAAACTTAGATTTAAAACTTAAGATGCATATTAGTTAAAATTACTAAAATTGTAGAATCTGTGACGGTGGGCGGTTAAAGTTTAGTATACTTTTATTAAGTAAAATCAAAGCGAAACTGTAGTCGCTTAAAGTTAAAAAGTTTTTTTTTGTATCGATTTTTTATTGTTTATATAAAAGTTTAAGAACATAGTTCTTGGTGGGCGGAATGTCTAATTCAATACTGAAGATGTTTAAATTGATTCACCCCAACGAAACTAGATGGCGCCACCGGAAAAATTAGAACGCGCAAGCGTTTCATTCGCGAACAATAGGGAGGTCGATGTAAGTTTAGAGTAAGTCAGTTCTTTGGTAAATATAGTAGTTGTATCTATATACGTGTTTCATTTGAGGTTGTGTTAGTGTGTGCGTAAACAATAATGATGCCTAGGCTCACTGGACAGCAGCTAGTTATACTGGTATCACGCAGGTCTTATTATACCTAGTATCTTGGACTAAGTAGTCATATCAAATTTAATTTAATTAGAAATCAAACAGTATTGAATGAATAGAATTTGATTGTTTTTTATTAGCCTTGTGTCCGTAACCGTGTTAGGATGCGAGAGTCAATTCAGGTCACTTTTATGCAAACTTTGTGGACCACTATTGGCGTAACTGGTGGACAATATATGCGCGGTACAATGCCACCATCTGCGCAGTTTTCAATGTGCCGTAAAACTTAGCCCGATTTAGGCGAATTTGCATTTGTGGAAATGGATGCCAGCTGCGCTATTAGGATCTAAATGACTGCAGGTTGCCTCAATGTCGGAACTAATCGATTTGGAACGTCTTCGACTAATAGTTAGATTCATGATTGCTTTATCCTCAACTTCTTGTTAGTCTTTTAGCTTTAAAATGATAAGTGGTTTGTCATTTAAGTTTATTTTTCCATGAAGACGAGTCATAAGCAAATTAGGCGGCCGCGTTAAGTAACCACTAGGTCGGTTCCGGTGTCATGGGCATTTACAACGACCATTCACTTAGAATTAGTCACCCCCTAAGGCCTAAGGAGTACACCTCGGTCATCAGTCTAATAACCCCGATTTCAAGGATGGATGTTTCATCGTGCTGACACTACGTCTCGTACTAACAAAAGTGTATCACCGTCGTTTCGAGGCCAAATGTTAGAAAACTAAGTGATAACTTATTAGAAATGTGTGAGCTTTTCTTATAGATGTAATATACATGTAAGTAGAGTAACTCAACAATTCCACGTGAATATGTAGAATTGTTCGTAATTCGTAATTGATGTTCATATTAAGTAACAATACGTAAGAATGAAAAACAGCTGATCGATAAATATTACATAGCTGAGTAAATCCTTCATGAACGTAACAAGCTGTAAAACCAATGGACTAGATACGATTTGCGTAAGCGCACAAAAGAGATAATAGTACTAGATGTTATATGTATCGTACCGTGCGTGGCTCCGAATTAATTAAATCTGATATGAACGCTCCGACGACATCGGAACCTGGCCGAATTTGGTACACACACGGAACATTGCCCTATTATCTTTGATCTAGACCTGTCCTGTCAGCAGAAGAGTATTTTTAAACTTGTTTGCGGAACTTTTCGAACAAATTAGCTGGTAAAGTATCCGAACTCGAGCTCTTCAAGAACTGTCAAGAAGTTTTCGGTACGGGGCTTTTGAAAATCGATAAAAGATTTCAGCTTTGAAATTCTTTTCGGAGATCTCGATATTCGAGAATATCGAAGAAAATTTGCTGGTGAAGCTAATAAGCTTTGTTCTTAATGTAAGCTAATGAGTATGAAGAAGTTAGGCAAGTTAACGAATCGCGGTTTGCGGTGACCTCAAGAAGCGCCCAGAGCTCAGAGGTTGGAGCTGGGAATAGCAAATTTGTCGGCAAAGTTTAGCTCGTTGAATAATTACAGAGTTAAATTCAATTCAAACCAAACGCGCACCGCTTATGCCTGCACAGATGCGAGGCGAATTACCTTCAGGATTAACAACTTTATGAAGAACCTTATTATTTAACTGCCAACTGTTCAAAGTGTCTTAAATTTTAAGCACGGCTAATATAAAAAACAAATACGGTTCAACAACATATAATCTCTACGATTATTATCTATAGGTACCTAGGGATTCAGGAGCTACAAGAATCGACGAACGAAATGCTTGTTTTGTTTCTGTCCGAAAATAAATATTTACCTCGTAGCGGATTAATTCGGCACCTACTGATTATGTACCTAAAGCTAGCACATTTAAACATAACATGTATGCTTGATGCCCTTATGTTGACGCCTGTATCTGTTTCCAAATTTTTACATTGAACTCATAAAAATTCAGCACGAATTATCGTGCCCACAATCGAGACCCGTATGCAAACGCATAAAGCTCTCAATGTTAATTCATGAAACCGACACCGTACGCGTGGGATGACCCAACACTGTAATGACAAGGCACGATTCTTTCGAAATCCACTGACTGTATCCTTACGAAAGCCGTCGAATAAATTAAATATAATAATGCAACTACTACATAGATGATTCGCATGAGACGTTTCGTAACGAATTATCCGATTAAAGAAGATGATGGGCTCGATAAGGGCCAAGCGTGGGCGCGTTCGGCTATAAAGTTACAAGTGAGGCGTATTTGCTTTTCTTTTTACGAACTCGCCTCTTAAGATACCAATCTAAGTGAAAATACTGGACTACGCCACGCAGTTTACGATATGCACGAAACGATAACGTCACTTGATTACGGAATAAGTTTGAGTACAAATGCGTGTCCGGAATCATAAAGATCCTCAAAGAGCTTTTAAATATTACAGCATATGATCTTTTGATTGAAATAAATGAAATTGAATTGAATTTAATAAATAGTTTTGGATATTTTAGAACTATTATTTATTTGGTCATGTTTCTTTGGTACTGTGACAGATGATGCGACTCGTAAAGACGGACGACGCTCTTACACTTTTTCCTCAATCTCTAATTGTTATTTTAGGTGACGTTGACACGAAGCAGAATCTAGAGGGAGACCGGAGTTAATTCCATCGACCACCTGCTCTAGCCTTCTGGGCCAAATTCAGCGACCGGTAACGATTTTCGTTTACGGGCTAGCCTCATGGTTTGGCTCCTCCATATGCATAATAGATGAGGTCTATAATAAAACCATTCAGTACTCGAGGCCGTTGATCCATAACGATATTTTGGGAGTACCGCAGTTGGTAACTAAATAAACGGAATTGCATCCACCCGAACACCGCTTTAGCACAGAATACTAAGCTTTAGTGCAATATTATCAGACTATTTCGGGAAGCGTAAAATAAACAAGTTACTTTCTGACACATTATTGGGTCTGCATTTACTTTCTAAACAATAAATCGTCTGTTATGTTTTAGGAACTTTCTACCTTGTATGTATTCGTAGATAAGGCTAACGTCGAAGAGACATCATCAGTCAAAGCTTTTAAACTTAAGTGTCAGCTTCTTACGGCGCGGCTGGTTAGTAATGAGGAGCTTATTCCGGAACTATGAACAATTGCGTAAGAAACAAGTCGTCAGTGGTCTCGACTCCCGTTGAAAGATTCATTGTGCTACAGCGCTCCATATAGATTAGCGATAGTGATTTATGACCTCAGGCAAGACAAACACTGGAATTGTGTTTTTCGAATTTGGGACAGTATTGAACAAACATTGCGCCATAGGTCATGGCGAGCTTTCGTGCGTTTATAGCCATTTATTTCCAGATATTAATGCACAGATTATACACAGCTATGGGTTAAATAGGTCACCCTCAGGTTGGGGTTGAGCAAGATAACTACTCCCTTCGTTTCCTGCACATAAATTGGTACTATAAATATAACGGCGCAAATATTCTTTCCGCTCGCTCGCGTATCTTACAATAATCATTGCGACCCATTTAAGAAATGTAAATCTTTGTTAAGAATCAAAGAATGAGAAAGTTCAAACAACGCTCGATGCCTGCAGATGCTTTGTATTCAGAGCAATTTTATTAAGTCCAAACTAATTAAAACGAGAGAAACAAGCGGTGTCTTTATCAGTTTCCGTCGGCCTTCCACAACTCGGCCCGTTAGATTTAACGCGAATTTGAGGCAAATTAACATACACCGGTGTGATTCACCGGCTTTAATTAGAACCGGAATCTTGGTCCCGTTCGAACACTTCTCTGCTCAAATCGTGGTGCGAAATGCGTTCCGCGAATGCAACATTTGAACGAAGTGAATCAATGCCCACGCATCCATTGTTACGAGATCTCTCATTTTATCTACATTTAGGTATCGTGCCCCGAAGTCTTCTGGGTCTCATAAAGGAGGACCGGTCGCATTAACACTTTCCGTAATCGCTGCAAATTTTATTGCCAATCGTCACGCTCATTTCACTGATCTCTACGGTTACGTTGAGAATTTATTATGCATTCCATAGAAAGTCTCGTTCGCATCGAATCGTACTCGTGTATCAGTGCAATTCACGTAATACGTTGAAATTTGCAGGTTGCATATTTTTTCGTTCGGGAAATAGTTTCTTGCCCTACATTCGCCGGTTCGTCGACCGATTTCATGTCGGTAGCGAGGCGTTCATATCACCAGGTGATGCTTACTTTGAAGTGACGCTTCGAAAGCGGGAACGGATATATTTTTAGAGAAACTCGAAATTCTATTTCAGCAACAGGCGCTGTGATGTCCTATATCGTTTTGGTAAATTGTTTTATGACACAGTAAACACGATTTCTTCCGAGGCATCCGTGGATCTGGCGATTAAGATTGCTTAATTTTTTTATGAGAGCCGAAAGATTTACACCTCGTGTAAAATGTTTATGAGTATACACAGTAGTAAACAAAATGTAAATAGTTTCCTACTTATGTCATGTTGAAATTTTTAAATAAGTACCAACAAAAAAAAAATTC
The DNA here is from genome assembly GCA_951640565.1 of Petrophora chlorosata. NCBI lineage: Eukaryota > Metazoa > Arthropoda > Insecta > Lepidoptera > Geometridae > Petrophora > Petrophora chlorosata. The sequence goes on along the minus strand of OX621201.1, from coordinate 12,303,802 downwards.
AACGTCATAGCAAGTTACCTGATCCTTATAATAATACATTTATAAAATTTAAACTCTAATGTATAGCCAAGTTCATATAACTACTCATCATGAAAACTTTCACCAAGTCTATTATTTCCCAAGTTCAGAGACCCTTTCTTGAAAATTTCGATAACTTAAGCTAGCTGAAAATTATTCACATTCGCATCAAGAAATCGCAATCTACTTTAGTACTTCAGTAAGTCCTATAATTTTTCTTTCACGTTTCTATATTATGTGTAAGCGTTCTTCATACTACGCGTTTTATAAATTTATCAGTGCGTATCCTGACCGGGGTTGTGGGTAACATCCCTCAGACATTAACTGGAGAAGGTCGAGCCGGCGCCAGTGCGTCGCTCCAGTCGGGAATGTGCTGCTATGGGAACTATGGCAGCTATGCATTATGTAATGCTATAGTGGGAAAGATTGTTGTATAGATATATCTTTAAATATGGTGGTTATATATATTAGTTCCTGAATACTGATAAGGGTTGATTGTAATCTTGTTTTTTTTCTGCTACTTTAGCCTTGGATTCTATGAAGCTGACAAAGTTTAAGTTAGATGTCAGGGTGACACCTAATAGCTCAAGGTGGTCTGTTATCGGTACAGATACATTTCGAAAAGTGGGAGTCAGATAGAATGGACTCTTCTTTGCGGAGAAAAGACACGCCTGGGTTTTTGCTGCATTGAACTTTACAAAGTTGGCATCCCCTCAATCGGATACGGCCTTCAATGCCAAGTTCATGCGATCAACCATGGCCTCTCTTTGAGACAGGATCTGCACTCCACTGGTCCGTGAATCAGATATATATCTCTTTACGACTGTGCTGTCGTCTGCAAACCCAAACATACCGGGATTTAGCAGATCGTTAATATACAGCAGGAAAAGAGTCGCAGAAAGAACCGACCCCTGAGGAACCCCGGCATTAATTGCCTATTGATCAGACGAGCAGCCTTCAATAACTACTCGAATTGATCGGTCCCTCTAGAGTCCAATACCCATATTCATAAACCTGTAGGTAGGCCGTAAGCTCGAAGCTTGCTAATCAGGCTTTTATGCCATACCCTATCAAAGGCCATTGAGACATCTAGAGAAACCGCAAGTGCTTTTCCTTGCTTCTCAATGGCCTCGCTCCAAAAGTGAGAGTGGCATACGCAAGAAGGTTCCCAATTGATCGGTTTCGGCGAAAGTCATATTGTCGGTCACTGAGAAGTGCATTCGCTTCGAGGTATGCCAGGAGCCTGTTGTTCAGTACACGTCCAGTACTTGCAGAATATGGACGTGACTGAGATTGGCCTGTAATTTGAAGGGTCGACACGACTGCCTTTTTTGGGCACAGGTTGCACGTTAGCTAGCTTCCAGAACTTTGGCACTAACAACGAAAGATGCGTGTCATTACTGGAGACAATTCAGACGCGCAAGTTTTCAGAACTATGGCTGGAATACTATCGGGACCACTTGCTTTATTCACGTCATTCGATTTCGATTAGGTACGTAATTTGTGAATGTTGAATCAACTTGTTGATTTTTTAATAAATTCCAGTAAACTTGATTTAATTTGATCTCTGATAAATAAAACATATAGTTGTGAGTGACATTTTTATACTTATTTAGTAAAATTGAATCCGAAAAATACAAATTTCTTTGTTTTATAGTTTCAGCTTCATTGCAAGGTCCTTTTATTTTTCAGTATCGAAAGTACCGGGAATTCCCGGTTCTGTGTCAGTATCGGCTAAAAAATCCCGGTACTGAGAATGGTACCGATACTGCATGCCCTAGTACCTACCTAACTACCAATTATAGATTCTATGGTTCCATGTACATACTGTAATTAACTAATTTTTACTTTTTTTTTAATGCGCCCGTTTGGGCACGCTCTAGGTCTCTCTAGGAACATACCGCCATGTCTTACGTAGTTTTTATTTGATTGTTTAAAAAAAAAATACCGTGATATCTTTCGTATATCGTTGTATGAGTGTTATCAGCAACAAGCCGGATCCTCTGCTAGAGCTTTAATTAAGTGGTGGAACTTTATTCAAGCTTTCTATGAATTTTTTGGGAGAAATGAGAATATAAAAAGCAATGTTTTTCTCTATTTTGTTTCATTCGCCTACATTCGTGCACGTTTACGAACACTAATGGTTACTATTCCACCAATATTACACATGATCACTCAAAATAACACTTGTTTGGAAAATAAAACAAACTCAAACTGTATCACTTTTCTTTTTCCGCCAAAAAGTTCCTAATAATTACTATAAAAAGCCAACAAAGAGTATGAACTTACAGCAATACTAGACTACTTTAATATACATACTCTTTTATGTGAGAATATAAAAAACTTACTCATGTTCTGTTAGTGGGTGGGCCCGGTACATGCTTTTAAGTAGACTTATATAGCCTTTAGTGAGTTCAAAGGAATTTCAATGGGCTTGCTTTTTTATTTAAGTAAGGAAAATGCAAAATTATGATGGAACTAGAAAAGAGTGACCTGTGTTCATTATCTTTAAACCAGTGAAGTCAGTTCACCATAATAATAATTAAAAATATTATATTGCTTGATGATACACTGTAAATTTCAATATCTAAGTCAAGAACCAATTAACAACTATGTACAAATATATAGAATGATAAAAACTAAACTAACCTCCAACAAAATTAAAAAATGAAATTAAATATAAAACACAGAATTTAGGTCACCGTCCGCGGGCAGGGTGCCCAAAAAGCTGGCATTGTTACCTCGTTGGTATAGTAGAATATTATATTATAACTAGCTGACCCGGCAAACGTTGTTTTGCCATATAAATTTAAAAAAAAAATTTAGGGGTGGACTACCCCTAACATTTAGGGGGATGAAAAATAGATGTTGGCCGATTCTCATAGATACCGGATAAGCACAAAAAATTTCATCAAAATCGGTCAAGCCGTTTTGGAGGAGTATGGCAACGAAAACTGTGACACGAGAATTTTATATATTACTAGCTGACCCGGCAAATGTTGTTTTGCCATATAAATAAAAAAAAATGTTAAGGGTGAACAACCCTTATCACTTAGGGGGATGAAAAATAGATGTTGGCCGATTCTCATAGATACCGGATAAGCACAAAGAATTTCATCAAAATCGGTCAAGCCGTTTCGGAGGAGTATGGCAACGAAAACTGTGACACGAGAATTTTATATATTAGATAATATAATATTATTTAGTCAAGAATATTTATTCTTAATTTTATATTCAAAGCATCTGTATTTTGCAACATCAAATGTATTTTATATTGTATCAATAATACACAAAATAATTGGTATATGTATTTTGCTGATAGAGGTATGTTTTCTTTCAGGTTCCTAGCTTTAGCGACTTGGTAGTGTTAAAATATGCATCTAATTATAGGCATTGTGAATGTATCAGATACAACAAAAGGAAAAATAATTGGGTCTCTTTACTTACCCTCTTTGTCTTTACAAACTTCAGGTACATTTTACTATTACTTGGTCTTCTATAAACTCGCCTTAAAAATATATTAAGTACATTCCAGATATTAAATTCTTTACATTTTATTCTTCAAAATTTATTTATATTATTTCATTTTATTCAAAATAGAGCAAACATGAATCCTAGGAATTCATGTTTTTATTGAATGCGGGATAATATTAATTTAAAAGTTGATTATGCTTCAGGAAAAAATATGGTCAAGTCGAACTAAATAGTTAAGCAGAAAATAGGTAAGTAATTTGTCCTGATATAATGTATTTTCGTGCAGGATATAACAAAAGTATACTCACAGGCTCCTGTTTTGAATCGCTGCTGCCGCCGGGAATATTAACTGTAGACTGTTTTCAACCGAATATACTTAAAGCTAATAAAATACTTTACAAGAAAAACACGGTGAATATTGAGATTTCAGTCAGTTATCACTGATTATAGCGAATAATATTTTGTACACAACTGACTTGAATAGACCAATGATGAATGAATGAAGATGAAGAAGCGTTCGTTGACCTCAGCCATTTAAAACCATAGACATTTTTTTTTTTAATTTGCCCGTTTGTGTAGGCTAAAGTCTCTAGGACTATACCGCCATGTCGTACGTAGTTTTTAGTATTTTGATTGTTTGAAAAAATTACAATGATTTCTTTCGTATATCGTTGTATGAGTGTCATCAGCAACAAGCCGGACCCTCTCATAGTGCTTCAATAAAGTGGTGGAACTTTATTCAAGCTTTCCATGGACTTTTTGGGAGAACTTAAAAAGCAATGTCTTTCTTTGTTTCATTTGTCTACACCCGTGCATTAAGCTCCTTTGTACTTAAGTGGGTACATAAACTTCGCGTGCGAATGCAAAACATGTAAATGTAATTAATACGAGGGTGGCACTGAAAATTTCGGGAATCAAGGAAGTGACACAACATTACTATTTAAAAATGTTTTTATTGCTTTTCGAAGTATTCTCCGCGAAATTTGACACATTTTTCCATACGATGGAACCGATCATCGAAGCAACCATTCCATTCGGAAGTTGGGGTCTCCAAAATGGCCGTTTTGTAGGCGTCCACAGCTTCTTCAGGTGATGAAAATCTCTGTCCACGCAATTTATTTTTATTTTAGAGAAAGTATAGAAATCATTAGGGCTTAGGTCGGGGCTGTACGGCGGATGGTCTAATAATTCTATGTTTTCTTGCTCTAAAAACTCTTTTGTTCTGTGCGCGGTGTGAGAACTCGCATTGTCGTAATGGAGGATGATGCGGCGGTTGCAGTTCTCTTTACGGAGTTCAGAAACGACCTGTGGCAAACAAATGCTAGCATACCGTTCTGCATTAACCGTTCTTTGTCCCTCAAGAGGAATAGTCGTAACATGACCGGTTTTGGAGACAAACGTGGCCGATATTTTTTTTGAAACACTCCGTGAACGAACAATTTTTGTTGGCTTTAACTCATTTTGGAACACCCGAACTCGTGACTGGTTTTTTGTTTCGGGTTCGTACGCGTATATCCAGGATTCGTCACCTGATACGATGTTGTATACAGCATTTGAGGATCCTGCGTGGAATCTTTCGAGAGTTCTGACGCAACAAGTAACACGACCCGCTTTTTGCTCTTCACAGAGCGAATGCGGTATCCATCGGGAAAACAACTTTTTTACACCTAATTGTTCATGCGAGATTATTTGTATTTGACTCATGCCAATGTCTAAAGTTGCCTGAATTTCGCGGTCATGTCGATCTTCCTCAATCAGCTTACGCACAGCATCAACATTTTTTGGGTGACTGATAAATTGTGGTTTTGGATGGAGCTTTATCACCAAATGCAGAAATCATCCGGTCAACACACTGGTTTTGTGTTAAACCACTTCGAAAGTCATAATAAATCATCGCTCTTTAATTTTCTCGAGTCAATTCCATTTTCTCAACGACTAAAAGTTTGACAAAACCTTGTGACAAGACCGAGAATCTTTTTTTAAATAAATAATTGGTATTCGATTTTTAAAACCAAGGAGTTTTCAATTAAAAAGATTTTAATATGACAGGAACAGTGGAAATATTCCATTCCCGATACTTTTAGTGCAGCCCTCGTATATTATGCATGCTAATATCACTACATTATATAATGCAAGTCGTGAGCTAAACGCTGAAACAACTTTGACAACAACTTTGCAAAGTTGAAACAACTGGGCTCTAACTTTGACTCTAAATACGTGATTTTACGTTGCGCAAGTGTAAGAGGGCAGAGGGCCTCATCACGTAGACAGCTCAACAACAAAGAGCGTGCAGGGCAGCCGACGCGCGGCTATTCAGACACCGTACTTTGCTTCGTCTACCAGCTCGACCGTTGCGGCGAACAGGGTGCAGCGAGTTCTAGATCTCCTGCCAGATTGGCTCGGTAAGTGGAGGATGGCCGTTAACGTGGGGAAGACGGCCGCGATGCTTACCGGAGCCTAGCGCACCCTGATACCTCCACTGAAACTATTTGGACAGGACGTCAAGTGGGAAACCACAGTGAAGTACCTGGGCGTCCGCATCGACCGGACGTTGAGGATGTGTCCGCATGTAGACAACGCCGTCTGCCAGGCAAAGGCCGCCCGCGCACTCCTCCGTCCGGTCCTAGCCTCGAAACTCCCTCTACGTACGAAAGTGGGAGTATACAAGACCTACATTCGTACTCGCCTCACGTACACGGCACCGGCATGGTATCCACTATGCTTGGAAGCCCAACGAAGGCGACTCCAAATAATTCAGAACGTCGCCCTGCGCATGTGCACGGGAGCGGGCCGTTACGTACGCAATGACGTAATCGCCCGCGTCGGGATCGAGTCGGTGAAGGAGTTCGTGGTCCGGCTGGCGCGTCGTATGTACAACCGCGCCGACAACGGACCACACCCTCACCTGAACGACATTGCGCCCCACCACACAAGGCCCCCCGACGAACCGCAGAAGTGTGCACTGCCCCGCGACATTCTCCCGCAGCAGGACGAGGAGGATGTCCGCGACGAGGGCAGATGAAGTCGCCTCGGCGGATCGCCCCAGCAGGGCACGACGACCAACACAGAGCCACCGATGAGGCACTCCGACCTTAAGAGAAGCCCACGGTGGCCTGCCAGTTCCCCGGGGGTAGATGCCCCCGCGAGTTTCAGCTTGGGCAATGGGATCCACCCCGAGGCCCACCCCTACCACCCCGCCAGGGGGAGGTGGAAGAACGATCGAACGAATCAGACACCGGAGGCAAATAAGTGCAGTTCCTACTTTACCGAGTATAAAAATAATTTTACAATCATAGACAATCTTGACAGTGACAGCAATAGACCATATGACTTTGACATTTTATTTACTTGCGTCAATTGTGTCGTAAGTTTCATAAATTGACCCCGCGTTTATTTTGGCGCCGCGATTTATCGCAAAAATACGATTAATTTGTCGTATTTTGGTGTTATTTGTATAATGTGAATAAATTTTACACCACAATGGAAGAAGAAAGTTCGTACAGTCATATCCTACCTACCTCTGCATGTTTAATTGGGGTTACGATTGTGTTCTAAATTGTTGGTAAATAATTTACAGAATTGATTCGTCGGAAGAAGAAAGCTCTGAATAGCAGCAACAAGCGTGCTTTGGCCGAGGCTTGCAATGATTTAGCAACGTTCTACTACAAGCATAACCGGTATGGTGATGCATTGGACGAGTATAAGAATGAAGCCTCTATTGTCAAAGAGCTGGGCCTCCGCATGGAATGGGGGACTTGTAATAGGATGATTGGTGAAATGTACATGCTGCAAGCTGAGTTCGAGAAAGCGCTAAAGTATGAGGAGCGGCATTTAGGCAAGTTCTTTAATTTTATGATGTTTCCAATAACCTCTTTGTTTATAAACACGTTTAATTTAGTCATGTATAGTTTAGTTTTATTGTATAGTGGATTATTGTAAATTTGGTATAATCATTTATTATTATCAAAGTGCAGAAGTACAGGCAAGGTCCATGTATATTTTCAATACTTAGTGATCACAACAGCTTCGACGCTTAAGATACTGTTCTTATACTAAGAGATGTTTATTTAACATCAAATGTAATTGTTCCGTCTTAAGTGGTTCAGATTGGGTGTTGTCAGTCAGGCAGTTTTTTAAAGAAATTATTAAATTGGCCCCGCTATTTACACTTACCGCTAAAATTTATTTTAATTTTGACATTTTCTCAGCTGTAGCCAAAGAACTTCAGAACTTAGTGGAGGAACAGCGAGCCATGGCAACACTGGGCAGGATATATCTCCTACAAGGGCAGAGTTCCACTGACAATGAAGAGGCCACGACTTCACTGAAGGCTGCTGAAAAGGCATTCATGAAGAGCCTTGTGCTATGTGAAAGGTACATTTTATAAACGCTCAATGATTACATGAAAAGACCCTGCCCCTAACTAGGATTACCTGTATACTGGGAACCAGGAACTACGACTGGCTCCACAAGATCCAAATATGAAACAAATACATGTGCTTTTTTATGTCTATGCACAAACAAGTGTTCCGTAAGAGAATTGAACCTGCAACTTCTGTGATACTTGAGATTTGAGCCAACCTGCCCAATTGTTACACCACAAAGGTTGTCTAGGAATTATTATTTAAATTTGTTACATACAAATTTTCAAGTAGAAAAATTTGTTTGTAAGAATAACTTTGTTTGTTACTTCCTTTGAAGTATGCTTATTTTTACATACAGTCAGTGGGGGGACAGTTATTGGGGTAGACCTTCATACTTGAGATTTTATACACCCTCTTGTAATTTCCAGATTAAATGGCAAAATAAACAAACATGAGCTGATGGATATGAGAGCCCGGTTACTCCTTAACATTGGTGTCGTACAAGAGCATCTTGGCTACTTTGACAAAGCTATAGACTGCATCAACAAAGCTATAACTATATGCTCCAATCAAGATCTGTATGAAGTCCTACATAATTGTTATATGACTGAGGCTCTGTTGCATGCGAATAAAAAGAAGGATTATGCAAAAGCCTTGAGCTGTTTGAACAAAGCTTTGGAAGTTGCTAGCAGATTAGAAGATAAAGTAAGGATGCGTTTTTGGATAGTTTTATAAAGAACTATATTTCTGCACAGATGACATACAGTAGGTAATAGTGGTAGAAGTAGGTACTGTTGCATACTTTTTAGATTGAAATTAAAACACTCCAATATCGATTTACATTGTCTAAGCAGGCCTTATGAGTTATGTATGAGTCATCTCATTTACAGCAACTTTAATCCACCAGCATTGCGAGATTGAATTCCTCACGTAAACAAGTATGGCAGATTTTAATGGGATTAAATGCTAGTGTATTAACTTATAATAAGTAATAATTATTCCCTGCTTTATATAGGGCCTGTTATTAACATCCGCTTTACTTATAAACTACGATTAATAATATGTTATTCGTAGTTCTTCACAATATTTTCTATATGAGCATGTCATATTCTTTTACAGGTATTAAAAATGTGTGAAACATTATCATCCAAAGCTGACATTCTATGCAAAATGTCGGACTACCAGAGCGCTAAGCAAGTGTTGTTGAAAGCTTGGAAATTGAAAACACCCGATGAGGACGAAAGGGAGATCATTGAAACCAATTTGAGAGTTGGTAAGAAATAATTAATCTTTTGCCAGCGCTTTTATCTCATGCATATTTTAGTTAAATAGAGGGAATGTTTATTTTAATGTTATTGGTGACGAGACCCGATGGTAAGCAATACGCCTGCCCATAACAGTTACAGCACCACACACACAATCCTACGCGGCACTGCATTGCGCTCGTCACTCTGAGACAGTTATAGCTCTGTGAGAATGTGTACTCGATCGACTTTCAATATGACAGCAGTTTGAATCCTGTTTGGCCCAGCATCACGTGCGGATTTAACGCTCGCTCTAAAAACGGTGAAGGAATACATTGTGAGGAAACCGACATCCAAAAATTACAGGACATCCGCAAATGGGTCCGCAATCCGCATGGTAGATTATGATTTATGTTTATGGCTCATATTGTCTTATTGTCCCAGTAATCCCAGTATTGGGAACTTAAAATGGTGAAAATATTGTTTGAGCTTTTAGCTACCTTGATCACATTCATGAGCAGCTGTCTTACCCATTTAATCATACTCTTATTTTTGATGGTCTGCCAATCCTATCAATATTATAAACGCGAAAGTTTGTAAGAATGGATGTATGGATGTACCTTTGTTACTCTTTCACGCAAAAACTACTGAATGGATTTTGATGAAATTTGGTATATAGGTACTTTAGGACTTGGAATAGCATATAGGCTACTTTTTATCCCGGGAAACCGCGGGGCGCAGCTAGGGGGTGCTTTCATAAAGAGCATGGACCTCGTTGGTATACCTACAGCTCTGCATGTCGTAGGTAATGATATTTTGGAAAGTATATCACTTATGACATTTCATCACTGAATACTTTTTGTTTGTAATCATTTACACTATGTTTCATCACTGGCCGCCAAAACGATATTTTTCAAAATGGCGGACGGCATAAAACTGTAGGTATGCCAGGTTCCATACTAAAATGTCCAAAGCTCTTTTTGTTTGTCCATTCTGTTAAATTATTCTTCTTTTCGCACTTTTTAAAGTAAACTTCCCACAGTTGCAGCAATATGCTACACAGAAGACCTCCTCATATCAACCGATCCATCCGACCACACTACCTTCAAGAAACTGTATGAAAAGCTCGGAGATGGGGCTTGTCACCTGCGAAACTACGCCGGAGCAGTCGACTACTATTTAAAAATGTTGGACCACGCTGAATTGGCGGGCGAATGTGGAAAGAACCTTATACCGATCTATGTTAGGTGAGAAAATCTTTTGATTTGTAAAAGCTGATTTTTCAATCCTTAAATAAGTTGTCAGATTGTTATCTGACTGAATAATGCCTCTCTAAACTGCACATATCATCATCATCAGCCCACACCAGTCCACTGCTGGACATAGGCCTCTCCCATAGCGTGCCACTGAGCCCGATCTTCGGCTTTCCTTCTCCAGTCGCTACCAGCAACCCTATGTATATCGTTGCTCCATCAACTGCACATATGATAAAATCAAATCAAATCAATAAAAAAAATGCTTAAATAGAAAATGGCAGGATTAGCAATACGTCTACGTTATGGGCAGGCGTGGCGCTTACCATTCGTCGAACGATTTGCTCGTCTCATCAGTACCAGAAAAAAAACCTTTCTCTAATTAAAACATATGCATTCCTTGATGCCAATACTAATTGCGATATATTTTGTGACAAATGGCGTTCCATTTTATTACTAATTCTGACATTCTGTGAAAATTTATGACATTTTTATTTTTTATTATTGCTATTGTATTTAACTTGACATTTGTATTTTTAACTTGACATAATATATTGTAATGAAATGTAATAATTATTATTCATACCTATAATTGATTTCTTTTTATTGTTATTTATTTTGTATTTTAATATCTGACATTATGTAATTTAATTAATTGGAATTGTTTTTATGTAATATCTAAAATAGTAAGTGTAATTGACTTGTGCCGTTCTTATTGTAATAATAAATAAATATTTCTCACTCTCCAGTTTATACCAAACCTACAAAGACATGGGCTCGTACAACGAGGCTCTATACTATTATGAGAAGGAGTATGAACTAATCAAGGATGTGCCTAAAGAAGCCTACACGACATTGTTCAACATCGCCGAAGCCCTGTTCTTGGCCAAGAAGCCCTACGATCAGGTGGAGAGAGCTTGTTTGGGTGCTAGGAAGGCTGTGAGTATAACCTTGATTTTGTTAAAGTTACTCAGTTACTTTAACAAAATCAAGTTAGCAAATAAAAAGTAAATCACAAGTACATACACACACCCACACTGATACACTGACAGCCTCTGTGGTGTAGTGGTTGGGCAAGTTGGCTCAAATCTCATACATCACTGAGGTTGCGGGTTCGATTCCCGCGACAGGACAAATGTTTGTGCACAGAAAAAAAAGCGCAAGCATTTGTTTTGTTTCTGGGTGTTGTGGGACCATGGTCCTCATAGTTCCTGGTTCCCTAGATACAGGGAATCCTATCTAGGGGCCTGGATCTATGTATGTAATCGTTGGGCGTTTTTTTGTTTATTTATTTATACATTCCATTATACAATGAAATTTATTTACTCATTTATTAAACGAATGTATTATATTCCGATTTAATTTAACTCTCAATACTTTGCCATGCTTTCTTGTCAATTACAAAGTCCTGGGGTATTATGTTTTTAATTAAAATAGGTATTATTGTGGATTTAACGTCGCTGTACAGAGTTTGTATTGAATCCGACCAATAAGTACTAAAACTTGGGAAAAACTTTTTACTGTAAATCTTAACTGCCCTGCGGTTTCCCAGGAAAAAGTAACCTATGTGTTAATCCAGGGTATAAGGTATTCCCATTCTGAATTTCACTGAAATGCGTTCAGCCTTTGTGGCGTGAAGCCCTCTTCAACAAACAACAAACACACATAAAAGAACTTTCGCATTTATAACATTGTTGTGACTAGACCTCTATTTCCAGGCTCAAGACTGGAGCAAGCGCAAATACGAGATCCGCATTCTCAAAAGCCTTCTTAAGTATCAAGAAGAGTACGCCGAGACTGACAAGATGGAAGACACGAGGTCCGAGCTGCGCGCCCTGGGGTACACCAACTTGGACAATGTTGAGAACTCTGAAGATGAACAGAGTTCGGCGGGAGGCGGGGATGAGGATACCACGCATATTGGTGACGACATCTGTTTGGAGGATCTTACGGGTATGCATATGATGCCTGGAAGAGATAGCTTTTAGCGATATGGCCGCCCATTGTAACACTTTCTTTAATTGTTTTTATATAATGTCTGTAATTTAATGTTTGCAATAATGCGTTTATCTATCTATCTATCTGTGATGTTGATGACTTAAGAATTTCTGGTCACTGATTTGTTTTTCATAATATGTAAAATTTTATAAAGTTATTTGTACAAGCTATCCTATTAATTTTATAAACCCGAAAGTTTGTAAGAATGGATGTATGGATGTACACTTGTTACTCTTTCACGCAAAAACTACCGAATGGATTTTGATGAAATTTGGTATGGAAATAGCTTATACCCTGGATAAACACATAGGCTACTTTTTATCCCGGGAAACCGCGGGTGAAACCGCAGGGCGCAGCTAGTACTATTCTAAAAATGGAACTGAGGCAACTGTACATTGAAGATATTTTTGAAAATTCAACTGCGATCGACTTTTTAGGGGTGTACATAAATCTACGGTTTATAACATTTTTTTCTGTTTGCTTGTTTGTACGTTTGTTATCTGTAGACTATGTTATCTATAGTAAAAACATTCATGTAAAATTCCAACTAGAGAGAGACCAAGTGAAATATGGCATTAAATAATTCATATTATTAATGCTTTTTTAACCGACTTAAAAAAGGAGGAGGTTCTCTGTTCGATTGTATTTTTTTTTTATGTTTGTTACCTCAGAACTCCGTTATTTATGAACCGATTTGAAAAAATCTTTTTGCGTCAGGTTCAGTATAGCTACGAAGTGGTCCCATATAAATTTCATCTATAATTGTGACCTTGGATTTCGAAGATACATTGAAGTCGGTTTTAATTTTTTTCTAAAAATTAGATAGATAGATAGATAGATAAACACTTTATTGTTAAAAAACCTTAAATATAGGTACACGAAAAACAAGTAAATTTTACAGTAATCAGCATAACAATAGGCGGTCTTATCGCTCAAAGCGATCTCTTCCAGACAACCTTTGAACAGAAAGGACTAACATAATTTGGAAGGACGGTGGTTTTTTGAAAGAAATGCAAATTCTATTATAAATATATGTATAAATAGGTATAATATATATATATATATACAGGGAATAACATTAATGTGTAGTAATACTGAAAGGTGTGTATGGGTATCTAGTCATGAATCATCGGGCAGAATATACAACCAAAAAAACACTATTATATTTTCCATACAAAGTTTAAAAATTATTAATTTGAATTATTTTGGACAATCCTAACAAACTGTGGCCTAGTCGAGGTAGTACGGGTCACTGACCGAGCTACTTTGTGCCTAGGCACAAAACAGATAAGTACAGAAATCAATCTACATACAAAGTGCGCTCGAGCAACGCACACATAGACACCGCTCACGGACACGATATCTGGGCACAGTTGGGATGCGAGCGCGAGTGCCATCCGCTTGAGACACGCGTCTGTGAACATTTTTGTGCAAAAATGGAGCAACGAAAAAAGGTTATTATAACTGTTCGGTGGACGGTTGTTTAAATTCAACATTAAACGGTGAATTGTCGTTTTTTAAGCTACCAGTTGTTTCAGAGAGGTAAGTAGGTATTTGCTTGTATTTCGATGGTTAATTTTCACGTAACACAAAATAGTTAGGTAGGTAGGTAAGCGCCCCGGCCCCCGGCCCTGCGCCGAACAAGCGAACATGACTTTGTGGCCTTGTCATATTTTTACAATTTAAAATTTGATATTTATTGTAGTATAAGCTGTGTTAGCCTTGTGTTCAATAATCTTAATGAGAAAGATGTTAATGTAAACTAATCGCATTTGTTTTGTCTTCAAAAAAACTTTATTCAGTTATAATAGTAACTGCGAAAAAATTATGTCGATATCTTGTACACTTATTTTTTTTAAATCAATCAATTTTCCTCCCAAAAACTTCCATCGCCGTCCGGTATGAAAGGTATGAAAAGTACATACATGAGATTAACTTCTGTATTTATCTGTTTTGTAGCCTAGGCGCTCTGTCTTTGAAAACGCCGAACATTTTACAAGGGCTTGATTTCGAGTCTCAAATACCGGAATTTCATACTGAACGGATCTTTGGACTCGGTCGGTTCCGTTCCCGAACCCACTCGTAAAAAATAGGTATTTCCACATTTTTACACGACTGCCCAAAAAGGAGTATTTCAGGGTTTACGTATGTATGTATGTATTTATTTATTCCACCATTACTTCTTCTTGCCTGGACAGATTTGAATGCATTAAAACCATAATAAAAACATAGGTTTAAGTTTTTTTACCAGTTTTTTTGCATGTTCGGGAACCGGTATACAAAAAAATCTCCGCGAACGGTACTTTTAATCTATGCCTTAACGTACCCGACTTGGCCTTGCCTTGATCAGTTTCAACTTTTTATCCAACTTGACGTCTTAGAATTCATATTCAGAAATAACCTAACGAAATTTCCGAAACGAAAACGGTCCTTTTCGGTGGAGTTTTATGGGGCGGCGTTAGAAGGTAACTTTGTTTGTGCCGCTCGACCAATGAGGAGCAGCGGCTATTATTTATTAGGATTACATCTTTATGATTGGTGCAATACGAAACAAGGCTAGCGAATCATGAAGCGGCGGCGAATGTTTGATAGCTTTAGTGTTTGCCGCGTTTTGTCAAAGATTAAACAGGTTTATTTCTGAAAACTGACTAAGTAAAGACGCGTTATTGATTACTGACTGACGAACACTCTTTTACTATGCAATGAAATCAAATGTTGGAAATGTCTTAACCATCATTATCAGCCTATTACATTCCTACTGTTGAAATTCATGCATGATGTTTTTTACATCCTATTCCTACGGTGGTTGGTGACCTCACGTATTTTTTAAGAACATCAGCCATGCTCGCTCTTATTAGACGTTCATACTGATTAGATCCTTATTCCTAAATGTTAATTGGAGCGATGATGCTTAATGCTGTAATTAACAAGTAAGCATTAAGAAAAATAAAAAAAATACCCTGCCAAAAACATTATATGATAATTTATATTATTATTTATTTATTTATAACTTGCCTATGTCACTTGGGATGATTTAAGGATTCCGAGGATACCCCATACATCCAAATCTGTTGAGGCATTTATTGTGTAATAAAAAAACGCACATACATTAACCCCGAAAACATTACATTCCTTTTTTGGGGAGTCGCGTAAAAAGCAGTTTGCTTGAAAGTTAGTTGTAAAGTAAGGTTGATAGGACAGCTGGCTTTGCTAACTGAAGATAAAATTTGTTTGTCAGATCTGTACACGCGGCGCACTAATATTCTTTGTCACAAGTTCATTGCTCTTTATCAGCTGATTGTTAGGGTTGAAATGAACTTGATTACCAGAAATGTTTAAATTATCATATCTTGTGATTTTAAAAAATTTCTGGTAATTTGCACTTGGACTTGAATTATTAATAAGCTTCTATATGCGTGGTTTAATTATTACTACACATTTATGTTACACGCTGTATATATATATATAATATATGACATATACATATAAAAGCATAATATGATAATAATAACACATATAAATATATATATATTTATATATATAAAACATAATCAAAAGGAAACATTAATAGCAGAAAGAGGAGAAAAAGAACATAATAATAATACAGAATATTAAGCGAGGTAATAAGTTTTGACGCGATCCTTGAAAGTAGCCAATGTTTGACAGCGTTTAATTTCGACAGGTAGCTCATTCCACAAACGAACAGCTTCAACAGTAAACGAGTGGTCATAGAATGAGCTACGGTGCGGAGGAGTCTTAAGTTGTAGATTCTCTGATGATCTTAATGAACAGGGATTTGACACGTGCAGGAACTCAAAACGTTCCTTGAGATATTCAGGGGAGAAGGGATTAAACAAGACATTGTAGAGAAGTGTTAGGATATGAGTATTCCGGCGACGACGTATAGGAAGCCACTTGAGTTTAGTGCGAAATTCGGAGACATGGTCATATTTGCGTAAGCCATATATGAACCTTATTGCAAAGTTTTGAAGTCGCTCAAGTTTATTAAGCTGGTCCTCCGTAAGATCTAAGTAGCAGGCGTCAGCGTAATCTAGTATGGGAAGTAGGAGAGACTGTGCAAGTGAAACTTTAGTTGCTGTTGGCAAGAAATTGCGAAGTCTTTTCAGTGACCCAGCAGAGGCAAACGTCTTACGACATATGGCCTCCAATTGTGGGCCCCACGTTAGGCACCGATCAAAGATAACACCGAGATTCTTGACAACTTCACTGTACGGAATTTTCACTTTATCAAAAATAACTTGCGGAAGCGTATCCCAGTCAATTTTACAGATTGTTCGTGAACTGCCAATGATTATCGTCTGTGTTTTAAGCGGGTTAACTTTTAGGCCGTACGCCTTACTCCACTCAGAAATTCTCACCAAATCTGCATTGATTGTGCTGATGGCTTCAGTAAGATGAGTAATAGGAGCTTGACAATAAATTTGGAGATCATCTGCATAAAGGTGGTAGGAAGAAGTAAGAAGACGGGATATTGAATTTATAAATATAGCGAAAAGAAGAGGAGATAACACGCCGCCTTGAGGTACACCAGCTGTCGTGTCACACCATGAGGAGAAAGTCTCTTCAAGGCGTATTCGCTGCCGGCGACCATACAAGTAGTTATGAAACCAGTCTATCACCGTTGGAGATATGTTAAGTGAGCGAAGTAATGCAAGTAGAATGTCAAAGTCGACGGTGTTGAAGGCATTGCTGAAATCGAGGAGCGTAAGCACGGTAACCTGCCCGTTTTCCATACCCATCCGAATATCATCTGTTATTTTGACTAAGGAGGTCACCGTGCTGTGACCAGGTCGGAACCCCGATTGAAAAGGATTGAGGAGGTGATTTTTAACCAGAAAGGAATTTAACTGTTTGTGGACTAGGCGTTCAAGAACTTTAGAGAGGAAAGGCAGGATGGATATAGGACGGATATCGGTGAAGACTTTAGGATTCGATTTTTTTGGAAGAGGAATAATTTGAGCATCCTTCCATACCGAAGGAAATTTCCCATTTGATATGGAGGAGTTAAGGATAAAACAAAGGATAGGAAGTACAATGTCAAGGATAGGGATCAACATGTTCCGGCTGATACCGTCAACACCGACTGCATTGGATGTAATGGATAAAATGCTATTCTTAACATCACAA
Organism: Petrophora chlorosata; assembly: GCA_951640565.1. Classification (NCBI taxonomy): domain Eukaryota; kingdom Metazoa; phylum Arthropoda; class Insecta; order Lepidoptera; family Geometridae; genus Petrophora; species Petrophora chlorosata. The sequence continues at coordinate 12,286,303 of OX621201.1, read as the reverse complement.
GCGGAGAAATCACTAAAGAAAAAAGGAGGATGGTCCGGAGTCGAAAAGGCGGAAAGATGTTGCAAAGTAGTAGCTAGAGAATATGCATATTGCTTGAATTTACAATGGATTGAATTAGTGAAGATCGACGATCGTTTTTCAAAAGACATGTATTGAAGTCACCCATGATGATGGAGTGACTATATGAAGGAATTAGATCTTCCAGAATCTTTTCAAAAGTATTGAAGAAATTAACGCGTAGGGATGGGCTATAGTAGACTCCGAGAAGAACTTTAGTGTGAGAGAGAAGAACTTCAATGAGAAGGTGTTCGCCAGCATTTGGCGGCGGTGGTTGTGCTGATATGCTAACAACTGAAAAGGAAATATGAGCACGTAGGTAAATAGCAACTCCACCGCCACCACTACCGGTCCGATCGTTTCTGATGAGACGAAATCCTTGTAAAGGGTATAAAATTGAAGGGAGACATGGCTTTAGCCAGGATTCGGAGACTAATATAGCGTGAATGTTTTTATTGTCAAAAGACGCCAGCATATCAGAAAAATGAGCCGGAATACTTTGGGCATTTATATGGATTACGTTTAAGTTCTTAGGAACATCAGAGAATTGAGCTTCCAAGTTTTCAGAAAGAGATGGAATGCTTACAAAGCTATCGTCGCTACAATTAACCTCTGAAGAGGATAAAGATAGAAAATTATCACTATCGTTGCTATCAGAACAAACAGACATAAAATAAAATAATAATAATATAAATTTATATATAAATATAAAAAAATAGATACAAAAATATATAAAAATAAACTAATATAATAATAATAGCTAGGTATTCAATGAGTACCGTTAGCCCTTTCTACCCGCCGGTAGTGAACGTTATAATAACAATGGAATGATTAGAGTGGAACACACAAACAAGCGATAGTCACACTCATATAAGTATAAATTTATAACTACGTTCTCGTCACACTCACAAGACAACTTTAACAATATATTCAAAAAAATTAATAAAAAAAAAAAAGGTAAAGCGGAACGCAGAATAACAATTATTTGACATGGCAACATTAGCATATTTCTACCAAGTCAAACGTCATTGTCATTGTCAAACTGTCAAAGAACTGATTGATGTTACAAAAAAAGAAGAAAAAGAGATGCATTTATAAAAACAAAAGCGTGTAGAAATAAAAAGAAATAAGAAAAAACGAATATACTTACGGGTACACCCTAGATAAAAATTGTATATGGGTACACTTATAACAATCGAATAAGGGTAGAAGAAGCAACAGAAAATAATAACAATCAATAGGTCAAGACAGTAGTATGTAAAGGAAGAAACGTATGCATGCAACACTTCACTTCCTAGCAACAGCGGCACGGCGACTTTTTGGTGCTACTGCGGTCTCCTTGGCAGCAACAGCTGGCCTGGGAACCTGACAGTCAACCTTGTTGAGCTCAGCCATGCAGCTCACCCGATGCCGAACTCCGTCCGCAGCGAGCACGTATATAGAACCGTCGCGGCTCCAACACTTGTTCACCCCAAACCTCTGTCGTGCAGCCATGAAGGTGTCGTGACGCGGCTTTGTAAGAAACTCCGACAGAGTGATGCCTGACCCCTTCAGTTGAGTTTTTGCAAACCAGATCTTACTGCGTACAGAGATGTCCCGCAACTTGAACAGGATTGGCCTTGGTTTCTCGGGCGTAGATGACTTGCCCATCCTATGACACCGGCTGATGTCATTAATTGTGAAATCCGCCAGTTTAAGCCGCTCAACTACTGCCTTCACTACAACGGTCTCAGTGCATTCCTTCTTCTCCTCGGGCATGCCATGCAGTAGTAGCATTTTTCGCCGGCTGTGCATCTCCAAATGGTCAGTCCTATAGTCTAGAACGTCCACCTGTCCCTGCAGTGCCTGAAGAGAAGCTATAATGAAAGTTCTGAAGTTTGTGAAGTCTGCTACAAGATTGGAGTTGCTGGGTGCTGGGCTCTTGTGCATTTCTTCCATGAATTCTTCCATCCTCTTGTTGAAAGTCAGGCTCAATTCTGACAAAGTGTCCTTTATTGCGTCCATTTTGTGCTAAGTGAGTGGTGAAACTTTGAAGTGCAAAAATTATAATGATAGGCTTGTGTATTCTGTAGGATAACGCTCCCCGGCAGGTACTGTAACTTTTTCTTTATATATACATTAAATCTGTGTCGAAAATCTTGATGATTATAATTTATTTAGTTAATTAAAAGTGGAGTAATTTTCAATAAGTACTTTTATTTCCGCCTACCGCCAAAAAAAAAAAAAAAAAAAATAAAAAAATAAAAAAAAAAAATAATAATAATAATAACGGTAATTAATTATATGTATAACAGATCTGTCTGATACAAATGAAGAAGACGTGGCAGATACGAAACGAGAAACCAGAAGGAGAGGCAAAGGATTCGCCGTCAAGAAGAACATGAAAGGAGAAACACAACTGCATGTTGTAAGTAATACTTGAAGCGTATTATAACGATATGTTGCAAATCCCATTTAAATGTATGACTTTTTATTTGTTCCGGTACTGTTCTTTATAATATGAATGTCAAATAAAGGCCACGGTATCTGAATCAAGATTTTTCTTGAAATATATATTATTCTAGACAAGCTTTTAACAAATTCGCAATCGGAACCGCGACCAGATTCAAATGAGTCCAAACACTAGTAGTTTTCGATTATCCGTCAAGGAGTTCCGTTGCTCACCTTTCGTCTCCATCATCAGATCAGCTGGCTGTATCCATAATATTGTATTGTCATCAGACTTTGACAAGTATGCAAAATTTCAACTCCGTAGGATAAGAAGTGGTTCTGATTCAACTTGCAAGATTTGACCCAAACAAATAAATAATAAACGTTGCAAGTTAAAAGTTTTAAAATAAAAGCTTGTAAATAAAAATAACTATAACCTAGAATATACGGTAAGAAATTGTGGGCCATTTTTCTTTTGTAGGAATTTTATTTTTTATTTAACTTAGCAATGAGACGGACAAATCGCCTGATGGTAAGCGCCGCAATAGGGGATCGGACAACTTTTCAGAAAGTGTTTTATATTAACTACAATTAATATATATAGCCATGAAAAATACTATTTTAATTAAATAACGCTCTAAATGTACCTAGAACTATATTTAAATACTATGTTTCAAATATTGCCGCGCAAAAGGTCACCTCAAAACTTGTGACGTCATATGTAGGTAGAAAACGACAAACACTTCGAAATAAAACTTGCAAAGAGATTTTAATACGTTTTGTGAAGTTTGGGGACGATATTGTAGTAATGGAACGAAAAAATTAGCAAAAATAGCGATGTTTTACCTGAAATTAAAACATTTATTAAACATACTTACCTCATTCGAAACCTTATTATACATGAGAGTAGCGTACTTGACTTCCGATCCGTACTATCGTGCTGTGATTGGTCCAACCACTTTCCCGCGTCCAATCCGCGCGCTTCCCCCTCTCTGGCCCCCACCATCACCCCAGGTAGGGCGCAGAGCGTCACTTGGAATCATTGGATTTCTCATGTTCTGAGTTTTAGCCACCAGGCAGATGTAGAAACTATAAGGTTTCGAATGAGGTAAGTATGTTTAATAAATGTTTTAATTTCAGGTAAAACATCGCTATTAAACTACTGTACCGTCATTCGAAACCTTATTATACATGAGAGTCGTGTTTGTTATCGTCTGGTGGTGATGGTGACGCCAATGTGATATATGAAGGTGAATATTATTACAGAAATGAATTAGAATAAGCGTCCAAAAGATTTGACTCTTTTGTTTTTGGTAATAAATAATTAAACGATTCATTTAAGCAGAATAGCACTTTTATTTTATGAAATAAATAAAGTTATAGTTAACGACACAATATCAATTTCGATATCCAATCAAACAAAGTGTAAGGAATTCTTATTAAAGTAGACAATTCAATGCAGACTAGGTACATAGTAATAATCAATTGTTTACAGGTTCAAAGCAAGAAGTAATCATACTAGATTTTAGATTAGAGGGTATGATTTCCCTACGGTAAAACTTTCTAAATGTATTTGATGATTTCCAATTCCCTCGTGCCAGGATGTCATCCAATTGAAAATTCTCTACCCAATTGTTCGATGCGACAGCTGCTCTTAGGCTGCCGGGTGTAGCTTCAATATCTGCTTCATTCAAGATCTTCTTTATCCAACCTGCTATAACAGCACGTGTAGCAGGTTTAGGTTTACCATATGTGCTAAGGAAAAGGTTGTCAGATTTGGCTACATCTCTTCTTTGCTGCGATAGTTCAATCAGCTGAGTGACCCAGTAGACTGGATCCAGATTATGATTATCTTTATTCCGTAAGAGCTTCCAACCCGATTGCCGTTGGCTGGCCGTATCTGTTTTAGAACCGTAGGCTGGCCAAAGAACTATATCATTTTCAGATACTATAAGACAATCTGTGGAGACTCTGAGAAGCGTCAAGTCATGAACTCTGCGTCCTGAGCATAATAAGAGAATAGCTGCTGTATGCCCCGAGGTTTCATACAAATTCATAGTCTGAGTCTCTCTTTGGCTCAAATGATTAGTCAGGATATCAATATTCCAGATAGGTGGTTTAGGTAGCCGAGGCCTAGCTATTGCAATTGATTTAAGAACTTGCTTCACGAGTGTATGAGAGCTTAGTTTAACATGGTTATTTGGATCACAAAAGGTTGATACCACGGACTTGTGAACCAAAATTGTACTTAAAGATAATCCTTCCTTTAAATGTAGATCACCCAAAAATCTTGCTAGCTGTGACCCATTAGGCTTTCGAGGATCAATTTTGATCTTAGTACACCAAACTAGCCACCTTCTCCAAGCTGGCTTGTATGTTTTTAAGGTTGATAGCCTCCAACTAGATGACAGAAGAGCTTTCTGCTCTTTAGTCCAATCGGCTATACTCGGATCCCACCCCCACATCTCCAAACTTCCAGTGTCATGTCCATCACTCTCGATGGTGGGAGACCTGTTGTTACATCTACTAGGACTTCTGACAGGTTCCAGATCGTGAAAGGAGGATCTAGCGCTCTGCTTTTTAAGTCTGGCCTCCAGTATACTTTCTTCCATCGTGGTACTATCATTAGAAAGATTCCTGTGGACTTGTTTAGGTGAGCTAGCACTTTCGGTATTAGATATGGTGGTGGGAACACCCAGGCCAGATTGTAGTTCCAGGTGAGCCCGAGAGCATCGTGGCAGGAAGCTTGGGAATCTGACCTGTCGATCGTGCAATAATTCTCCACTACATGTGCATGGCGAGAGGCAAAAAGGTCGATTTCTGGTTTGCCCCATTTTGCGAAGACAATATTCGTCAGTTTCGCAAGAAGATGCCATTCTGGGTGAGCTTTCTGACGCGACAAATGGTCTGCTTCCACATTGTAATTGCCTGGCAAGTGATAAATCTCCATGTGAATATTGCACATATCTAGGATCGTGAACACTTTCATTGCTAGATCGACCAATATCTGTGACTTTGTTCCGCCTTCGTTGCGAAGATATGACACAACAGTTTTGCTGTCGCATTGAATCAGAAGCGCACTGGATCTCAGATTGTGACAGTGATTTTGCAAGACCTTTATAATGGTGATCATTTCCTTTTGATTGCAGTGAAGATTTTGTTCCGTGTCTAGCCATGCACCTTGTAGATTCTTGTTGTCCAGTTTTGCACCCCAACCAATGTCGCTTGCATCGGTTGTTAGATAATGCGCTGGCTGAGGTGTGTGTATGAGAGACATTCCTTTGTGGTTTATTAGCCACCATTGCAATTCTCGTGTCGAGTCTCGATTTATTAGAACAGCAGCGTGGCTTAGAGATCTCAACAAAGCATTGGTTTGTGCTTGTAAGGCTCGAAAGTTCAAACGTCCTCTCGGAACAACGAAGCTCGCAAAATTTAGTGTTCCGATGACCTTTTGAAGGTCTTTTAGGCTGGCGAATTTCGAGTTCAACATTGCCTGCACTTGAATCTTCAGTCTGGTTGTTATTCTCTGTGGCAAGGATTTGGTGTTTTGCCGAGTATTCCAAATGACCCCTAGAAACTCCAGTACTTTTCTGGGTCTTAAAACAGACTTTTCCTTGTTTATCTTCCAACCGAGATACTCTAGCAAGTTTACTACAGTTGTGATATGGCTTTGCAGAACTGTTCGGTTTTGATGGACAAGGAAGAAATCGTCCAAATATACGATCATTCGCACGCCTCGTTCCCGACATATTTGGGCAATCCAGTTTGTTAGAGAGGCAAAGGTTTTTGGTGCAGAACTTAGGCCGAAAGGCAGGCACGTCATTTCGTACAATTTCTTCTCGTATATGAGTCGAAGGAAGCATTGATGGCTTGATGCGACTGGCAGATGAAAATAAGCCTGATGAAGGTCGATTTTCGCCATCCAATCTTCCGACTGTATAAAGTCTGGGACTCTGTGAATGCTTATCAATCTGAATGTCTCGGTGTGGACATATTTGTTCAGATTTTTTAAATTGAATATTGGCCTCTTCTTGCCGTCGAATTTTGGTATGAGAAACATCGAGGAAACGAAACTGGGAGACAGCCTTGCAATTTTTATGACACCTTGAGTGTGCATATCTTGAATAATTTTCGACATCTCTGATGAGTGTGCCGTTTGAGATATGCCGATATTTGGCATTTGCAATGGGGGCCTTTTCATGAACGGTATGCGGTAGCCGCATATGATGTTTAGAATGTAGGGCGGAGCCCCGAGCATCTCCCAACGTTTGTAATATTTTTGCAGCTGACCGGCACGAAAAGGCTTTATTGAGTCAATATTTCCGGTTCTGTCCTCTCCTATCCCGGTGGGATGAGGGAGACTTATTTCTTTGATGAGATCTGTCATCGTATCGCCTTTGCTGCTTGCCTCCTCTTCCCCGAAATGTGTTATTGGGTCCAAACTTTTTCGGCATTGTTCTAAAGTCCTGTTTTGTCTGAATCTGTGGTACCACCCTTCCTTGAAATGTTTTTCGACTATTAGATGGTTGGGATGGGCCAGGAGCGTTCTGCGCAGCAGAAGAAACGCGATCCTTTTGAGCCATAAACGGCCAGAAAACATTTTTCATCCCACCAGCTTTTTCCAGGGTCTCACTGAACTTTTCGCTTTGGAATAAAGTTGTGCATGTGGGCGGAAGTTTCCGTAGCGCATGTTTATAAAACGGATCCTTTACAGACTGCAAAATTGCTTCCCGTCTATTTTCGACTAACTCAGCTCTGTGACCACATGCTAGCTGAAATATGTCGCTGGTAACTTTAGAATACTCGCCATTCGCAAATGTCTCATTCAGTTTTGAACTGATTTCGGCAGAGTCCAATTTTCCAGCCTGTTGCACCCAACTCAAAATTGTACTCAAATCTGTTTGAAGAGCCTCTTTTTGTTTGAGCAATGCATATGTCAAACCTGCGAACGCGTTTTCCATTTTTGCTGGAAACTTAAAATTTTCATAACGCTTAACCTCTTCGTTAGGCTCAAGGCTTGTGAACCCAGGGGAACGCACGTAATGTTTTTGTGTATCAGCGTAACGCACACTACACCAGTCAGGATTATCAAAGTGCTGCAACTCCTTGAGTTGTCCCAAAAAAGCAGCAGATGCGTGAGGAACCGCAGGTTCCGCCACTTTTGTTGCTACAGAAAAAATGAAGCTTTTTTCTTTTGAGGGTTCGGCTGTGTGCGCAGTACCCTCGTGGGGCTCGTCGCTGTATAACTCACTACTCACGTTTGGGTCCACGCAACAACTAAGACAGTCTTCGTTTTCGTACTGTCCACTGCGACTGTCACTTTGATTATAACGGCCCAACTGAGACTTAATGTTTGATATTTCACTGATTAGCTTGTTCAACTTACTGTTATGTCTGCTCCGCTTCTTTTTACGCTTGTTTCGCTTGCGTTTTTTATTGTCACTGCTATTTGATGAAGAACTAGACCTTGATGAAGAACTAGAACTTGATTCAGAGCTCATAGACCTCGATTTCCTCCTCTTCTTTCCTTTCCTTCCTTGATTTTCAACGCCGGTATCCATCGGTGGGGCTGGACTTACATTATTCACATCTGGATCATTCTAAAACGAACGGTAACACCGTTAAAAACAATTAGAACAAAATTCAACACCAGTAATATTCATATAAAACGGTCATGGCCTTGTTTTTAGAACAAATAATACATCAGATTATTTGTAGTAAAATAACTGTGAAATTCCATAAATAGCAAAAAATGTTTAATTTTAAAAACATTTATAGCTAGAATCCCGTTAAATCATAAACGGTTACATACATAATTTCAACATTTCAAATGTATTTTACGAAAAATTTAACTTACCATGGTGTTTCAGTATTTTACCTTAATATTTGTAAAGATAAATTAAGTATTTAGTACGTCAGGTCTGTCGAAAAGACGACCCGTTGCGGATGAAAATCCAAACGCCAAATGATTCCAAGTGGCGCTCTGCGCCCTACCTGGGGTGATGGTGGGGGCCAGAGAGGGGGAAGCGCGCGGATTGGACGCGGGAAAGTGGTTGGACCAATCACAGCACGATAGTACGGATCGGAAGTCAAGTACGCTACTCTCATGTATAATAAGGTTTCGAATGACGGTACAGTAGTTTAATACATTTTATGAAAAGCAAAAACGTAAAATAAACACAAGCTTGACTCACGGCATTTGCCTACAAATGACATCATGCACTGTGTTGGTGTTTCGGAACAGATTAAAAATGTCAGAATTATTGGATTTTATTTATTGATTTAAAAATATAAATCATTGTTATTTCACAAAAATATTGATTGAATGATCTTTCTGGTTCGACGAACATTCGTTCTAACTACATTTTAGATTTTTTCTCGATTACTGTCCGATCCCCTATTGCAGAACTTTTATTACCATGCAAAGTACTGCGTAGCACTGCATTGCGCTCATGATCCTTAGACACCAGTTACTAATTTTCATATGCCCAGTAATTTCGCCGGCTAATGTGTATCATACCGGAGTCCGGATTTAAACATCTTATTTTTATTATTATTTTTCTTTTTTATTAGTTTGTTAGTATAAGAGTCTTAAAATTATGTTAGTTATTTACTACAGAAAGAAAAGAATGAAATAACTTTAGTTTAATATCAACTTGTTTTCCAGGCTTCCATATCAGGTAACAAATTGCTAGTCGAACGTCTCTTAGCGAAAGGTCATCCAGTCAACATAAGGGACAATGCAGGCTGGCTGCCATTACATGAGGCTTGTATCCATGGACACATGGAGATAGCTAACATGTTGATAGACCATGGTGCTAACGTGAACGACAGAGGGGGCTCCAATTGTGATGGTAAGTTTGTTATCATCCTTCACTCCTTTTTTAATTCATTGTTGGTCTCTTTTTTAATTCACTATCTGACAAACATAAATATTGTTTAAATTCAAGGGGAAGCGCAGATGCCTATATTACAGGCATACGCCTAGCTTAGGCATCTGAGGTTCAACAACTGCTAGTGTAAACTATTGTGTTTGTATAATTATTGAGGCCAGTATGTTGTTTAAAAATGTTATTTGAAATTTTTTTTTTGGTAAATAAATTATATTATTATTATTATTATTATCTCACCTGATGGTAAGCAACGATGCGGTCGACGATGTGGCACGCTTGCAAGATAGTATGTGTTCACTGGAGATTTGAAGATTCCGAGATTGTAAGTATGGGGAAAGACTGACCCCGGCAGGGAGTTCCACTCGTTAGCAGTGCGCATTATGGAAGTGGAAACGAAACACTTAGTGCGCGCAGGAGGAATGTCCACTTCATAACGGTGGTAAGATGCCGTTCGTCTTGTAGTCCGATGATGAAACGGGGATGGGGGAATTCATCATCATCATCAGCCCATCACGTTCCCACTGCTGGGACACGGGCCTCCTCTCATAGAGAGAGAATGGGCCATAATCCACTACGCTGACCCAGTGCGGGTTGGTGGATGGCACATGTCCTTTTTCCATGTTCCAAGTTGTTATTACAAAACATATTTTGTAATTAGCCCACTACACGCTTTGGTCATAACTGTAAGTGTAGTGGGCAACTGTAAATAAATGTATGTGACGGTTGGGCGTTATTTATCTAATTAGAAGACCGCCTACTGTACTTTCTTATGATAAGCTCAGTACAGTATGCGGTCTTCTAATTAGAAGACCGCCTACTGTACTTTCTTATGATAAGCTCAGTACAGTAGGCGGTCTTCTAATTAGAAGACCGCCTACTGTACTTTCTTATGATAAGCTCAGTACAGTAGGCGGTCTTCTAATTAGATAAATAACGCCCAACGATCACATACATTTATTTACAGTTGCCCACTACACTTACCGTTATGACCAAAGCGTGTAGTGGGCCAATTACAAAATATGTTTTGTAATAACTAACTTAAGAACCTAATACACAACCTTATAAATAAGGGGAGTTAGTGAAAAATATCCACATCCGGTTCCTGAGCAATGAGGGCGTTAAGCCGACTTATGGCCTGGGCCGTGGGGGCATATTAAGCCGTCTGCGTACTCACCAGCGCGGCTGCGATATGGCCTATAACCAGGATTCCCTGTATTTAGAGAAACAGGAACTACAGATTGAGATTTAGAGGAACAGGTCCAAGTACAGGCTGGGTAAAAACAGTACCTAAGTATAAGTAAATTGAGATCAATATGGGACTGACATAGTCGTTGGACGACTCAAAGTCCCTAAACTACGAGGGCCATGGTCCCACAATACCCAGATACCAAAGTAGTGCAGATAAATGTTTATCTCGTAGCAAGAATCGAACCCGCAACAGCTAAGGTATATTATTATGATATTTGATCAGACTTGCCCAGCCTACACCAGTGAAGATGCTATTTTGTTATAATTTGTTTGGCACAATCATGGATTAGAAATGCTTTTTATAAAAAGTTGAGGATCTGTGTTACTGGCTTTACTAGAAAACTATTGAGTGCATAGAGATGACTCGCGTTGTATGTAAACGCAAAAGATAATATAAATACTATACTGTATTCTACATTAAAGTTTGTATCTATCGAAATCCATTTATTACAGGCATTACTCCATTATACGATGCGGCAAGCAACGGCCACTTAGAAGTCGTTCAATTGCTTCTAGAAAAAGGAGCCATACCATCGCTCAAAACCGACTTTGGCGAGACACCTTTACACGTCCTACAAAAATGGCGAACGGGCACCATTCTCACCAAAGACGAAGAAATACTATACAACAATATCTGCAACAAAATCCATAGTTTAATTGACAAGACCATCACGACTGACGTAGCTTTAAATGTTTTGAATAGATCTAAGTCTAAAACCCCAGTGAAGGCGATCAAAGAAGTCTCACCGCCTAGTACTTCGAAAAGTACAAAGAAGCACTTAGATTCTCCGGCTTTCAGAAGGAGGAATATTATCGATGACGATAGTGATGAAGACGATATTAACTTATCGCAAAATGTTAGACAACAACTAGCGTTCCCCTCAGACGATTCTAACGACTCGGAAGATACTAGACCAAATAGTAAAGGGACGGCCGGTGTAAAGGAATACAGAAGCGCTATATCAGCGCTAAGAAACAGAAACATTTGTGATGATTTTCCCGAAGTAGATGTAAAGAAAACTAAACCAAAACCAGCGTTGTTAGATGCAGACGAAGTTGATGATGATTGGCTGGATGACGATCTAGGAGTGAATAAGAGTAACAAGAAGAGAAAACTTAGCGATCCGATAACAGTTGTTGCTAAGAAACCTTCATATGAAACCATCAAAGAATCAATAGAAAGCATAAACAAATTAACAGAACCACTCGTAGAAAGCAACAAGAATGTGAAGCAAAAGAAATCAAGAATCAGTGACGTGATAGATGTTAGCGGAAATAGCTCAGATTCCGACCAGTTTCATAGGAACGAAAATGTCCGTCCTAAAGTTAGCCCTTCAGAATCAATGAGAAACATCGCTAGAGAATTAAATAACTCAAAAGCCGGTGACAGTCGAGACGGCATGAGACGACGATGGAAACGTCAAAGCACTTTACTTAAAGCTGGTTTCCAAAGACAAAGAGAAGATATTGATCAATCAAGTAACAGCGGGAGTGACAACGAATTTACAGCTAGACATTTCAACAAAGTTAACCTTTCTAGAAAAGGTTCCGCTGAAAACTTCGGCGTAAGCTTCACAAGGAAATCTTCCGGAGAGAACTTTGGTTACAATAACAACGATGGCTTCAATATAATGCAGTTGAACCCAAATATAGTGCAGCCAGTGAATGTCATTCAACCAATAAACATAGTTCAATCTACCAAGAATGGGAGGCCGGTGCAAACGCAAATTCTGCCGCCGGCAGCGGTGAAAGTACAGGTGGAAGATAAAGTGCTGCTGATATCCTTGAAGCTGGACACGATAAACAAGTTGACGATCAGCTGGCTGGTCGAGGAAGTTAAATCTAGATATTACAAGTAAGTTTTTAAAACAGGTCTTAATTATTGTACAGCTGAGTGATGAGACGAGCAAGTCGCTCACCTGTTTGAATTTCAATAAGAAACCAGAACCAGTTGGATGTAACCTGCTATACCTACCATCTCGACGAAAACCAGTTCGAGCACCGGTGTAAATTGAAAAACAGCGCTGCGTTCTGATCTACGATGTGAACCCAGCACATGCTGAATTTACTCCATTTGCACTCTGACTGTAGGTACATTGCTTATATTGTATAGTTTTAATTAGATACTAAGAACTCGAAGCTGTGTATCTTGTTTGTAGTTGCAATAAAGAATTTCTTATCTTATCTTATCAGTATCGATAATGGTTTTGCGATCACGTAACTCATTCGTTGCAATCAAACGTCAACGAAAGCTCCATTGAAATAAAAATAAGTTTTGACAAACATAGTTTATATCGATATACATATAAACCATAGACAAGAGCCGTATTACGCAGTAAAATTTAATAGATTGGGCGTATACATAACGATTCATAGCACAATCTCGCTTTGTAAATTTGTCGGTTAATCGATAGGAGCACATTGAAATCGAGACATAAAAAGTTACATGATCGCATTTCATCAATTGAAATAGATTTCTATTGCACGTTAGTCCGCAACATGCGATGATCGCAACAGACTTACGTGATCGCCCTGCTGATCTATAGGTTGAATATCTGGCAAAGGTGTGGTACTTCACAAGCCGGTCTCTTGCAGCACAGGCGAGTTCGAAAAAGGATTAAAAATTACACTTGTTATGTCCTATATTTATTCCTGGCGACTTAATAACTCCAAACCTACCTTCTCAGGTTAACAGGGGTCCGTCCAGTGTTTAGCCTCATGACATCCGACGGTGCCATCCTCTCAGAAGACGACCCTCTGAGCTTGGTGCTGTCGTCTCCCGAACTGAAGACGTGTATAACCAACTGGAAGGCATCGCCCGCAGAGGAGAGATATCTGGAGTGCTGCGACGCGCTTGGTGTTTGTACGTATTTACTAGACTAGAGGGTTATTTGTTTCTTGATAGATAACTTACGCTCGTATTCATGAACAATACTTGTCGAAACCTCGGCAAAGTAAGACAGAGCAGCCAATCCAGAACTCTATATGTATTTAATTCTGATTTGCTATGTAATATATATTTTATGCTATTTGATATATATATCTTTAATAAGCTTTTTGAAGAGTTTGTAACATATAAGTCTCGTCGCGGTGTTTGTTTAGTCAGATAAACAAGCTAAAAAGAAAAAATATAATTTTGTAATAAAAAATGTATTTACCGGAACCTTCCGTGTGATAAATTTATTTGTTCAGTGGCACCGTCTATCTCAGCCATTTTTGACCGACTTGAATAAAAGGTGGAGGTTCTAAATTCAATTGTATTTTTTTTACCTTAAAACTCCGTCATTTATAATCCGATTTGGAAAATCAATTCTTTTATTTATTTATTTATTAACTGCATTCATGTACTTTTATTTATCATGTAGGTCTTAAATTATATCTTAAGTTGGTACATGAGCCCTGTAAGGGCGTTTGCAAGTCAGTGCGAGAGTACATTTAGTCATTTTAATTTATATTGATTTATGTTTTATTAAAGTCAGTATATTGTATATGTCAGTATAGTGTCACGGAATTGAGTCATTTTGCGTTGGGTTCAGTATAGCTACAATGTGGTCAATAAATGTTATCGATATTCGACCTTCTTCGAAGATACATCAGAATTGAAGTCGGTTTTTTCCTGTTATAAAATGAATTATTTTTCTTATTTTCTAGCGCCCTCCGAAGAGATCCAACAAGCAGTCGGTCGCAGCCACACGACGCACCGCCTGGCGCTGGGCTCTAGAACCCTAACCTCCTCACAAATACGACCCTTATTCCGAGCACTAACCCACCAGACCCACATCACAGCTGTCATGATATCTGACAATAACATCGGAGACGCTGGCGTCAAATACCTAACAGAATGTATAGCCACTATGAAGCACTTGACGCACTTGGATATTAGCAGAAACAATATCACGAGCGACGGGACGAAATCTCTGCTCAATCTCTTCGAGAAATCTACCAGAAGTGTCTGCCAAGCTTTGGAAGAACTCGATATCTGTTCCAACCCAATATCAGACGAAGGGTTCATACATATCGCCAAAATAAGCCAGCACGTTAAATTAAAGGTTCTGAAGTTAAACAACTGTAAAATAACAGAAAATGCTATAACAGAAGCGAACAAATCATTAAGCTTCGATAATATAGAATCCATAGATATAAGTAACAATGAAGTGAAATTGCCAGTGATAAGTTGTTTAATGACGTCACTAAACCCGAATTTGATAGTTGATCTAGAGATGGATAATGTTGGAGTGGGAGGTAATGTGGTGGGGTGTATAGCTAGCTTTTTGGACTCGGCGAGAGATTTGAAGTTGAGGAGATTCGCGCTTTCTAACTGTAAACTTGTGGATGGACAGTTTATGAGGATATACAGGTAAATACCCTCATAACACATACACTCGTACTCTCACGCTCAAAACATTACAAGCATCGATTATGTATAAATATATTTGATACCAAATTTTAAGGCATTATACGTTGTACTTCCTTAAGAGTCCTGGCTCCTATAGTACGGGTTTCGAGCCTAATGAGGAACCTTAAATATGTACCTTTGCCTTTTTAACCTAATACACATTTTATTATTTTCAATAAAGATTTATTATTTAAAGGACACTTGGGTAGTTGTTACTGAACAAAATTCTGAGGCAGGTGTAAATGTTGATTTTGGGAGGCAGAACAAAAAATCAAATGTGAGGAGTACGAAATTACCAACTGACTAGTTTCCTTAGTACTACAATACTATAAGTAGTATGGTATTGCCATAAATGTTACAATTTCTCGCTTTCAATTTTTGTCTACATTTTTTGGACATACTAGTTAAACCTCCTTACATTATTCCACTTGGAAAACAAAATTAAAAAAAAGAATGTTTTTCTTGGCATACGTTAGTGGCGCCTCTAGCGGCAGAAATACTGATGTTCGAAATCCTAACAGAGTATCCTTATATTTATGTTACAGATCAATTTGCCGCGCAAAGCACCTACAATCCATCACACTCAAGACCAACAACCTAACATTCATCACACTAAAGAAGCTCCTACAACGGCAACCGCCCGTGCCTCAAATTAACTTAGAGGGTTGCCAGGATATATTCAAATACTCCCCGGATTCCGATTTCCAAGTGTGGCTTCCTGCTGTAGACTTTGGGAGATGTTTACCAGAAATAAACGTAACTCCGATATCGAAAAGTGACGAAGAGAGAGAAAGCTTGAAGCTGTTTTCGAAGACATGGCTCAATTGTTTCAAAGGAAGAGGGGTTATAGAACATGGGGAAGGGGGATTAATTAAGTTCACTGCTAGGTGATAGTACAATTATGAATTTTAGGTGAACAGTATTACTAAAGTACCTACAAGGTTTGGAGCGTGTGATAACGACACCAGTTTATGATAAGCCCCAGTGGTTGCTAGATAATTTTACATCTAGCTAAGATATTGCCTTTAGTTATTTATGTACATAATATAGGTTTATATGTGAGTATAGAAAATTTAAATGTTACATACTGTCTAGTGTGTCCAGGAGTTATTTGAAACCTTGTCTTTTTATACTTTTATTTCATTTACTTATGTATAAGAGTAATATATAGAACTGTACATTTTTGATAAGTTTATTTTCAGCTGTTTTATAAAATCATAGTGATAGTGATGGTGGTGGTTTTGTTTTGACGTTCATAAGTGCGTCTGTGATGCCAAGATGATTAAAGAGATTTTGATTGATTGATTGATTGGTGTGTAATTTCATTGGTTTTGTTTGCTAATAATTCGTTAAGCTTCATCACAACTCTTATTTAAATAGAACCGCATGCGGGCATGTCTGCATCTATGTGAATAGAAGAAATACCTAACTTACTTTTACCTAAACCACCGTGATGTTTATCTTGTAGATAATAATGAAATCGGGATTCTAAATTATAATATTTAGCTATATAAGACTAGCGTAGTTGACATACATTAGAGATTTGTAATAAACATTGTAAACAATAATCATAAGAAGTATCTATTTATTTTTTAATATGAATAATGGGAAATAAGAGCGGGTGTCAAATGAAAATAAATCCTTGTGAATATTAAAATCTACCTACACCAAGCTAAAAATGTATTGTTTGCAGTTTAATAAACCCACAAGAAGGCGAACCGTTTGCCCTGTCCACACATTAAATAGGTATATGTTGGACGGGTATGTATGTATTAAAAGAATATAGATACCTTGTTTCGAAATAGGACTATGTCGTGAGGATTTCGATGTGCGAATCGCCACGACGCGACGGCGCGCAGTGGCGATGGAAGGTGTACTTACCGGTTCCTTGGTTGCTAATAATAATGCTGGTGACCGCTGAAAGGGGAGAGACCAGAGTGACCAGCCAGACCACTGAGCATCGTTAGTGATAATCATAATAATTTGATATCCCTGTACTGGTGTATGATGAAAAAGGCTATAACATTCTTGGTTAGGAAAGCGACAAAAAGTGGTAATACGACGAGACTTGTTCCGTGAATATTAAACTATCAAATAAAAACTACGTAAGACATGGCGGTATGGTCCTAGAGACTTTAGCCTGCCCTAAAGGGCGAATAAAGAAAAGCATTATAACCACAGACTAGTCAATTATAACCGACTTTTTGGCGGGAAGTCAAAAGTGATACAGTTTGATTTTGTTATATTTTCCAAACAAGTGTTATTTCGAGCATATGTAATATCGGTGGAATATTAACCCATTATGTGTTCGTAAACGTGCACGAGTGTAGGCAAATGAAACTAAATAGGGCTACATATATTGCTTTTTATGTTCTCCCAAAAAGTCCATGGAAAGCTTAAATAAAGTGGTGACACTTTATTAAAGCACTAGAAGAGGGTCCAGCTTGTTGCTGTGAACCGTCATTCTCAACGAAAGTATAATAAATAGAAAATTAAACTATTAAATAAAAACTACGTAAGACATGGCAGTATGGTCCTAGAGGCTTTAGCATGCCTTAACGGGCAAAGTTAAAAAAAAAAGTAAATTATAACCTCAAAAGTTTAGGTGTCGCACAAGTTTTCAAAACATTTTATTTGAGAACTTCAGAAGTCAGGCGAATTTTTATTATTTGCGGGTATTGTTTTTGTATAAAACTTCAACGATGGCAGAACAAGTAAACCAACGTATTGAGGATATGATAAATGAGTTGGAGCAGATGCGAAGAACTAATCTTTACAACGATGAAGAAATAAAGTAACTTGTTTGTATACTTTCTTTCACTTTCAATTTGAATCAAAAGTACTACTGCACTGTTTATAATTAATCATTAGTGTACTTCTTATGTTTCATTATCTTTTTTGCAGTACTTAATCATAATATTATTAGTAAAGTAAGGTTATAAACTTGTTTACTCGTTTACATTACACCATAACAATTCGTGTTAATTTCCCAATTACAGAGAAATATCACGAAAACGCAAAGAATTTGAGTACCACATCCAGCGCAGGGTCAAACAAAAGGAAGACTACGTCCAGTACATAGCTTACGAACTGGCTTTACTTGAAGATATAGCTGTAAGACGGAAAAACGCAAAGTTAACTGAGAAAAAGAATGAAATTGAATACGCAATAACTAAAAGATTGAATAAATTGTTCAAGCAGTTCATATATAGATTCCAGAATGAAGTGGAGATATATTTTGAGTATATAAAATTTTGTAGAAGTGTTGGTTTCACTGCTGCTATTTCGGGCATCATTGGACAAATGTTGCAGGTAAATGTTATAATTTAGCAGCCCTTTAAGTAGTAAGTACCGGAGAAGACCAATATTACATTTTTAAAAGTGGTTTTGATACACACAGCAACACATTAAAATTATCTAATTCTATACACACATACTTTTCGTCATATCTGACATCAAACAAACAAACATCATGACATCGAACAAAGCCATGTCGTCAAACGACCTAGTCGTGGATGATGTTCGGTGAACCATTGGGGAGACGGGTCTGAGCAGCCGCTTAACTGCCGTCTCTCTCTAGATCTATGTGCTCCATCTTAGGCGACATCATCGCTTCACATCAGGCGAGATAGTGGCCAAACATAGGTATAAAAAAAACATGCTTTTTCCTATCAACATTGCAATCCTAATGATAAAGCACATGGCTCTAATTTCAATGGGCAAACGGGCTAAGTTGGATAGTAGGTATAGGTAGAGTATATAGGTAAATATGTTTTTTCAATCTAACTTATTTTACTTTGTAACTTCTCAACCAAAGCCTATGCCATTTTCAGTCAAGATTTATGTCAAAGGTGGTAACGGTAATAAAAAGTGATTATCATTTTCATAGCCTGAAATGCATCTCCACATTAATTTATTTCAGATTCATGGAGACAAGCCTAAGATGTGGCAGCTGGCAAGTAAATGGGAGAGTGAAGAACAGAACAATCTTGAAAGTGCCAGGAGTTTCCTTCTAAAAGGCTTACAGAGACATCCAGATTCGGAAGTTTTGTACCTGGAGCTATTCAAAACTGAGCTAATAGAGTTGAACTTTAATGCGGAGACCGAAGAAGAAAAGGTACAATCCAGAAAGCTAATTTGAGTTAGTGTTACATTGTTGATCTTCCAGTTTTGGTATTTGTGTTACCTTATTCTTAGTCTCTGTGGGAGCGATGAGTCCTGCATGTATGTACCACATAGGGTGTATTGTTAATTTTCCTTGTCAGCATCTTACCCAAGCTATCCCAATTTCTTTATGTATTCCCTTCTTAGGTGATAGTCCCATTGACCAATCTATTCTATCAACTTGAACTATTATTTGCTGCATAAATTGTGTAATAGAAATATTAAATTTCAGGAAAGGCAAATCAAAAGGGCAGATGTGGTCTGGAGAAATGGTGTGAAAAACATCACCGATGTTGACTTCCTCTTCAAACTGTTTGACCTCTGCTTGAAGTATGAGATAGAAGGTGATATCAGAAAGTCAATAAAGGAAGAGATATGGTCAAGGAATGGTAACAAAGAAATCTGGTCTTACATCGCTGCAAAGGAGCTAGAAGTATGAATTGTTTTGATTATACAGATTTTCCTTTGAAATCTAATACTACTGTGACACTACTATTATAAATATTAAAAACTTTTTTCAGTAGTGTTGTAACTACATATACACATATATAGTGTTGTATATTGTACAAGTGGAAAGCTTTGCAATCACTAACATTAAATATAAAAACATTTTGTTTCAGGGTGTGCATTGGGAAGAGATTGAAGATTTTGTTGATGAAATCAGTAGTTTTCCTAAAACTGTAAACAATGTCATTGGCATCTATGAAGAGGCTTTGCAACAGGTAAATCAAAGACTAAAAATTGTGTGATGTTTTATTTGAGCAGTCCATAATACTTACAAATAGCTTAGGTATATATTTTTAGACTACTTTGTAGTGCTTGTATCTAGCCTAGCCATTGGTAACAGATCTATTAGCATAAGTGATTTTTGCTCTTGTCGCCACCCCAATGTGTGACTATTTCCGTCATTAGGCCTTACAATGTCTGACACTGGGGTTTGGACGTATGGGAGAAACAAAGGTCTACTAGGTAATAATAAAAACACTTCATAAGAACTTCTTTGAATTTAGTTTCCAGATCAAAAGCTATGCACGAAATACATCCATACTTTACTCAGCATAGACGAGAGTGTGTGCATGGAAGAGAAAAAGATAAAAGCTGTGAAACATGCATGGATGTACGGGCATGATAGTGGCCTGCTCAGTAATGACATGTATGCTTTTGGCATAGAGATGTTAAAATTGGAAGGAGAAATGTCCAGTGACGAGCTAATGCAGGTAACTTTCAAACGTTTTTAGGAGGTTCATTCAGTTGTCAGAGACCTTCGGGCGGTCTATTAACCCAGGCACCAGGACAGGCCACACAACCACATGAGAAAGGAGATTTACTGTAGGTAATCAAATGATCTGAAGATATGAAAATAAAAAAATATTAAGCAAGTAGGTATAAAAAATGCACTACCATTGTAGTGCCAATCTATGTAAAGAAAATTTATTATGTGTTGTTTCAATTAACTTATTTTTGTAGCTCCTGGATTCAGCAATAAAGAAGAATTCACAACTGGTATCCATATGGGAATATAAAATACTGCTGAGTAAACCTAATGAAAATAAGATGATGTCAGTTCTGCATGATGCCACAAAGGCTTTGAAGTCTGGTGATGCAGTGCACCTTTACAACTTGATGCTTGATAATGTTGAAACTAATGCTACTGTAAGTTCTCTAAACATTTATTTCAATTAATTAATCTATGTAAATTAAGATATACTGTTTGTTGACTGGAGACTGGCTGGACCGATTTAACTTTTTTTTAATGTTTTTAATAATAATAAGGATTAGGTTTTTATGGAAAGAAAAATTTGAAAATTTCCCTTTCAATTTGAAAAAAACTGATGAGGTCAGTCGGTTTAGCTAGTTTCTTATAAAAAACATTAGGTAGGTGTGGTAATAAATAACATGTTTATTTTAAAAGGACAATTAAATAATCATGAATGTCAATTTCTCAAGATAAAATACCATTCCATTAGGTACATAAAATATTTTCATAGTAACATGAGATGCATAATTTCACTTTCAGATCATGAACTTATACAAAAAGTTCCAAACCTGCGAAAATGCCATCCTATTAGAAGTGAAGCCGAAGCTCCTACAGAAGATGTATGAACACAATGGACTGAAATCTGCAAGAGATTTGTATGAAGAACTCATCAGGACTCCACCAGTTCTGGTGGAAGTAAACCAAGTTATGATAAACATAGAAAAAGAACAGGATAAACCCAATATCAAAAGCATTAGGAAATGTTACGAATGTGCCGTCATGCACCATGGAAGTACCAATGTTGATATTTGGATGGAATACATGAAGTTTGAGGCAGAACTTGGAATGGCAGCTTCAGTCTCTTTGCTTTACAGAAGAGCTGTCGGAATGTTAAAGAAAGATATAGTTGATGAATTTATCAAAGCCCAGACATTAGCTAAATTGAAATAAATTTCTAATATGTACATTGGTGTCTTTGGTTTATTATCTTTGTTATCAATTAAATAAGTTTACAATGCTATGCTAGGTGTTAGGTTCATCAGCATAATATATTTTTAAATATCCAAGCTTTAGTAATTTTGGCAAAAAAACTACTATTGAGGAATAAAATATATTTATTTAAATATAACCACACCTTGACAATCAACAATCTAGCAAAACAATATTCACATGGTACACCATTTTATACTAATTATTTATTTACATATTTTTCATTTAATAATCATTTGACTCTATTTATTCAGAGCTTTAGTTTGAATCTACTTTGGTGGATCATGGAACAGTTTAACAACACTTAGAACAAATAAACGCAATACATAAATGCAATAGTTTAGTGTGAGTTCTACTGCAGAGCTGCCACTGGTGCAATGTAATACCTAAAGATTAGGGATGATCCACGTTTATGTTGCTTATTCCTGAGCAATTCCCTCCAGCATGACTGCCATGATGGGTATGTAGGCATCGCAGGAGGCTGGCCAGCCTGCAGGCTGCACCCAGCCACAGCCATGCAAGTAGACACAACAACCAGGGGATAGGTAAGGGTACTCGTGACAAAAGTCAACAAGGGTACTGTGTAGTATCGCAGGTCCTTAGTCTTCACCAAATATTTGTTTACATAGTAAGCCAAAAAACCAGTAGTGGCTATGCACGTCAAATCACCCAGTAATCTGGGGATAAATCCATGGAAAAAGCCCAGGATTCCGTCATCTTTGTAGATAGAAACGATTGCTCCAATTAAGGAGGAATAATTCTCCTCTTTCCCAATGAAAGAGGCCATCATTCTGACTGACACTACATGGAATGGATATGCGACGATGTTGGAAGCGATGTGCATGACCATACCGCGGCGGCCGAGCTTGATGTAGTCCTCTGGCTTCGGCTCTTCATCGTTGATAATGTTTGGAGGGTCATCAATCTCAGGCAGGTCAATGCCAGCCACAGATATAACTTTCGACGTGAGTTGACTAGACGCTACAAGTCCGAGCAGTCTGGCCGATAGTCCTTTGTAGCAGCCGAGGAATCCGTCTTCATTCTTGATGTACTTGATGTATTGGAAAACGTTAGGTAATATCATGGCAGGGCGTCCGAAGAGGGTGGTAGACCGCCGCGGCGGGAGGGGCTCAAAGCCGAGTTGAATGAGAACTTTTGCATATTCCATTGGATGACATACTGTGGTAACGAGCAACTGTGATGGCAAAGCTGCTATTTTAGCTTTTTCGGTCTCGTCCATGTTTTGACAAATTTCACGTTCTTCCGAAATCAAAAATGACCTAACTATAGACAATCCAAATTTGACAACATAGACTTCTGCCATATGTCAAATTTTAATAATGTTGCCATATTAAAAATAAATATTTGACACCATTAACTAATTTGTCGTTTTTAATCGACAATCTGAAAATGGTTTCGAAACCAAAGATCAAACGTATCGGTTTCATGAAATGATTTTGCGGGATCAACTTTAATCGTGCATTAAAAAAATTCGGTTCAATTTTATTTGATTCAACTTTGAAAGAACAGTGAAGTGATTTTATTTGATCAACTGCTAAATCACACGCGACCTCGGGTTTGTCTACATGGTCTACACATTACGATTTTAGTTGTTCAACTGCTAAAGCATGTTCAGAGGTCGAATAGCTTTCAACAAATGATTTAAAGAGAGAAATAGAGTTTATCGCTTCAATTTGATTGAGTCTGTTTAGAGTTCAGGCACAAATTATTTCTCTGAGATTTAGACGGTGCACGGTGCAAATTGCAAGTGATTTGGCAGTTGGATAAATAAAATCGCCTCGCGTAGACCCGACGTAAGCTTTGCCTAATTTACACTAGGTAGATAAGGAAGGCACAAGACCGGAAAGGGCATCATTGAGGTCTCACACGGTGGCATGATGGAGAGGAGGCCCCTATCCTCAACAGTGAGATAATAAGGGCTGAAAAAAAAAAATAAGAAAGAAGGTCTCGCAAAGTTCCTCGTCGAAGCACTTCGTAAAACGCCTCGACAAAGTACCTACTGGTCCAAATTGACCTAAGTCCAAAATACGTGATTCGTGAGACGCTTCGTGTTGAACCGCGGGACACTCAATTCTAAAACAAAACAACACGTCCCGGCACTTAGTGTTCTAAAAACTTGTAATAGTATAATCAATTTCTACCCCGGCTTTTCATGTAGGCACATTGGCCTTACTTTTATTACAGGCATAGGAAACGAATCTACATTGTAGTTGCTGGTTTCACTGTTTCGAAAACTTAGGAGATTAAAGCCTAATATAAAAATCTATTTGTATGTGAAATAATTTATTTAGTAACTAAGCGGGTGAGATAAGCAGTTCGGTAGAATCATCTTCGTCTATTTTGTAGGGTAGTTGAGTCGATGTCATCAATGTAGGGGGTCCCCTCGAATCTCGCCGTGCGTCTTGGAATTGCACTTTCTGCAAGAAAATAATACTACAGATTATTATTATATTCAACAGGTTAATATTTTTTTTATTATTTACTTTACCTATCTACGGTTTTTACATCTTCCAAGCCTCGGAGTAAACGAGAAATAGGGCCATATAATTTCATCTATAGTGTAGGTAGGTACATATATTTACACATGATTTTACCTTCTCTCTTTTATCTTCGTCACTACTGTCCTCTTCATTATCTGCTTCTTCTAATGGATTAGTATCTTCTTCTTCTTCTTCTTCATCCTCTTCTTCGTTCTCTAATGTTTCATCTTTTTCCTCTAATGGCTCCCACACTCGTTCCTTTTCCACCATATCTGTAAAAAATATTAATTTGCTATATTTCATAAACAATATCGTATATCTATAGGTACCAAACCATTTTCATATATAAATGTTGGAGACGGTGGGGACAAATTTTGGAGACGTTTGGGAATAAGCCACCCGAAATTTTATTTTGTGTACCTATGGAAGTACATATAATAGCTCCATACACAAAATAAAATTTCGGGCAGTTTTCGAATCTGTGACCTCCAGACAGGCAGCGGGTGCGTTGATAACTACCTAAGCTTTAACTATGATTTGATTAAGCAGTGATTTTTTTGTATTTCACCTGAATTTTTATTAAAGAAATGTTTTGTCTGAATAAAGTTGTTACATGTATACCTCTAAACCTCAAAGATCCTCGTCTAACAGGATTATCCTCAGGTTCAGGCACTTCTATTATGACCATCGGTACTCCTTCCATTGATACTCCGTTTGTTTTCTTATCGTCATCTTGACCGTCTTCGCCATCTTTGTTCTGAAACGGGTTAATTTAATTTAAAGTAAAGTAAGAATTTATCCTCCATGGATATGCTGGTTTATATCTACTATAAATTTATAAAGGAAAATATAAGGACCATCTAAATAATCTTTAAATAATCTTTGAGATCTCATACACTTCTATCCAAAAATTGTATTGGCAGATCAGATTTAGTAAATAACGACCAAATTTAGTCGAAGTGATCACCAAATTTAGTAAATGACCACCAAATCTTACTCGAATTGCCGCACCTCACTCTTTCGTGGTCCAACTCGCTCTTACCCCTAGAGTGTATATAAAAAGCGCGGAACCAGAAGCTTCCGGTGACTTCTGGTGGACCCTACTTTGGTGATAATTTACTATTTTTGGTGATCATTTACTATTTTTTTGGTGATTATATTTTATTATTTGGTGATATTTTTTTGGCGATCATTTACTATTATTAGCAATATAAAGTGTTTTTTTGCCGTTACATTTTACTAGATTGGTGGTTAGTTAAACATAAGCCAATTTATAAGAGCTTGAGCTAAAGTACCTACCTACAAATTTAACGTCTTTAAAATCTAAATCATTTCATTTGGAATTCAATAAAATTACTTACGCTTAGTGCTATTAATATAAAATTTAACTAGCGATCGTTTCACAATCATCATTGATTGAACCGCTCGTTGAAAAATCTTACTAATGCAATTTTTATGAGATTTATATTCTTTTACCTTTATGAAAGAGACGCTGGGCTCTTGAAATTGAAGAGCAATCTCTTTGCTCCTCATTATTTTTTCATCAGCTTCCTTTTCTAAGTTGAGCCTGTGTGTTTTGTGCGTTCGCCACATCTGTTAAAAATATTTTATCATAAGATCATAACATCATAACAAATAATTGAGTAGGATTATTATTGGTTTGTAAATATAATATCCGTTCGATAGTTTTTGCGTCAGCACTTCAAACGTTGATCTTCACAGACTATCGCATTTATAATATGAGTTAGGTATAAGTTCACGATGGGACTGGGTATTAACTTATTGTATCACGTAAAGTCACAAAAAGAACAACTAAACAATGGAATTTCAGTAAACTAAAATTTAAAAAGTCCCCGACACAAACCTATGAAAAGTAAAAAACAGCTGACCCGATTTTGATAAAACATGTCTAAGAACCACCACTAGAAATCCTACATTCAAATAAAAAAACCGCATCCAAAACGGTTCATCCTTTTAAGAGCTACGGTGCCACAGACAGACACACAGACAAACACACATAGTGGCCAAACTTATAACATCCCCCTTTTTGCTCCGGGGTTAAAAATATATTAGTTGGATAGTACAATAGAAGGTAGGTAGTAGGTAGCTACTAAAGAGGAGAGGAAAAGCAGAGATAGAGTATACTTACGTGGTATCCAGTATAACACAATCCCAGTACGAATATAACAATCAGAGCTATGAAGAACTTGTCAGTATTTTCCTCTTCTGCATCGGGTTGTTGGTGCAGCGAGTCGTACGGGACGCGGGAGGGGGGGTCCTCCACCCACGTCTTGTCGACGCTCTGGAAGTGCGTACCGTGATGCTGACAACACATCATATTTGTACAAGAAATGTTACGTTAAAAGTTAGGTAGACATTACTACAGCCAGGCCTAGCGCACTCTGCACTGTAGGTACGAAGCTATAAGTACATAGCCGGACACCGACGGCGGGTCGCGCGTCGTTACACGTGCCGCGTCAGAAGAGATAAGAGCTATGCGATAGAAAGAGAGGCGCTCTGTAGGTTAATATGTCTCTCTGTAGGTAAAACTGGTAGGTATTCAGCGCTACGCGAGCTGAATTGAATTTTATTGCGTCATAGCAAGAGTCGCTATTTGCTATAAACGCTATTTGTTGAAATTTCTTTGCGGATTGATGCTTCTGTCCCTTAGTATTCTGTGCTACAGCTTAGATTTTGAAATTTCGTGAGTGTTATTCATAATTGATACAAAACGTCTAAAACTTAAGTTCCGAACTGTCAAATTTGAGAATTCTCAAGCTCAAATGCTCAAACTATAATTAACATCTGATCTGAAACAAAAATTGGCTTAAGTAGTACTAAAGCCGCCTCAACTTAAATTTCTCAATTCAGAAACCGGCGGTGACTCACGGTAAACGTCGAAACTACTCCGACCTACGTCGCGAGCATTCGCACGTAACTGGGGGCGTACTCTGAGTTGCTTTCGTTCGTTCCTTCGTGCGGACTAAAAGAAACACTTCTATGCCAGTTGCATAGCGTTGCCCCTTCATTGAACGAAACGAAGGTCGTAATTACGTATCAGAATAAGGTTACGGTTACGTGCGAGCGCTCGCGACCTACGCCGAATCTTAAATCATACGAATTCCCACTAATTTAAGGTGCAGCACAGCACCTTCATAACTCATTAGCGGGAATAGAACTGGCAACCGTCGAGGTGTATGATATATGAGGTGGCTCGCTCAATCTCTACACTATAGACGCTGAGATGAGCTGATGTAAGGCTCAGTATTGGTTATTTTGCTATGAAAATAGGACCTGTACATTCATCCCCTAAAGTTCTAATTAATAGAATTCACTTACAATAAGAAAACTGCCATTATGCGTCGCTCCTAGTTGATCATGCTCCGGCCAAGCTTCATCAAAATCGGCCGAGCATTGTGCGCTTCTGACCCCTTGAGCGTTTACCGCGTTAACTTTCTCGGAGTCAGATCGAGTGAAGAGCATGTATTCTTCTAGAGGTTTCATTACGTAGTCGTTTATTTCTACAAAAATGTCTGGAAGAAAATTATTTGTGACGTTGATTTCGTCATTTCTTGTCTCTAAACGTTCCTACGCGTAAAGGCGTAGACCTGATTTGGAGGTAGTCCCAAATATTGTCATCAGTATTACTAACACTCTTGCATCGTAATTTTGCAGCTCTATTGTATTCAATTTGGTCGATTCGAATGATGTTTATTTTGATTTGATTTGAGACGTAGAAAGGGCTATCTCAATTGAGCAACATGCAACGGTTATCACCACCAAGCCGAGAGCAAATTTTGTCGTTCTAGTTGATACGTTGGCAGGCATATAATTTTATTGTCTTTTTACTAAGCATGCGATAAAGCCTACAAAAATATAGAAATGGGCATTAACCTCATTGCCGTATTAACAAGTAATCATTTTCTAATAAAAAAAATACAGTTAGCCTTTTTTGATTACTATTCATAAAACTACGTTGAAATTATGCGTCTTAACAGTTTATTTCTCAAAAAGTAATTAAATATTAATAGATCACCCATAATTAAGCAAACATACATTAATTTTAAATGAACAGTTATGAAGGCAGTTAATAAACGTTACATAACTATATAATTTAACTCTTCCATAATGTTAAAAGTTATATTAAATATGTGTTAATTAAATTCTGGCTACGGTTACTTGGTTCTCTAAAAAGTTTTTAGTTGTCAAAGGTCTTCCTCTACTTTTTTACGTTTCTTCTATGCTTTTATAAAAGCGGAACTGAACATTGAAAATGTTTTTGAAAAACCAACTGGGATCGACTATTTAGAGCGTAGATTTAGAGAGTAGTGAACACGAATCCAAGGTTTATAAATTTTTGTCTGTTTGTTATCTATAGACTCGGAAACTACTAAACGGATTTTAATTTGTTTTTTTAGGATTTGATAGCATTAGTCCCAACTTAGATTATAGGGTATGTTACATCAAAATCAGTTGGATGACTACGTAGATACAGCTTGACCTCTTCGTTGTACCGCTCTCTTATATAGGTTTTGCTAAGATGGTCTCGGAAAAAATACGAATATGGGCTTCCTTTTTCGTTCACGCGGACGAAGTTGCGTGGAAAAGCTAGTGTTTTTATAAAAAAAAAAACATAGAATAGAATAGAATAGAATAGAAAAACTCTTTATTGTATACCAAATTATAGAAATAGACAATAACACAGTCCTTAACTAAGGTAGTACAATGGGCGGTCTTATCGCTTGAAGCGATCTCTTCCAGACAACCTTTGAAAACCTACATACCTACTGAAAATATTGGAAATGTTCAATATCACATTAATATTGTAAATGCAAAAGTTTGTATGTTAGTTTGTGTGTCTGTTACTTCATGATGTAACGGCTCAACGTATTTGAGTGAAATTCGGAATGGAAATAGCTATTATTCTCTGGATTAACACATAGGCTTTTTATCATAGGAAACCACCGGTGAAAACGCGGGGCGCAGATTGTAGGTACATAACTATGTCTACTTACTCGAAAGACATCCATTATACCCTTTATAAATCTTTAGCCTAGGGTCTGTAGTATTCAGACCTCCTATTTGGACCTCACTGGACCCCACGTCGAAGACTTCCCAAAGGCCTTGCGCAGGAAGTTTCTCTAGGGGCACTTCTATTCGATCTATGAGGAGAGTGGCTTCTTGACCTACTCTAGTGTAGTACACCGTGTGGCGAGCCCCTGCAAAAACGATCACCAAAACTAAGGCATTAAAAAATTAACAGCTTCAAATTTTCTTTCTAAAATATCTAAGTACTGCGTTTTTAATGAAACTTGTACAACCACAAGTCGACAACAACATTTCGAAGTTTTTTTTGGTGCTTTATTATCACATGGTTCTTTTATCTTTTCATAAATATTCTATATGATTACCGTTAAGGAAGTTCCTGTTTTTAAATTCAGCACCGTATGCTGATTCTTCCCTATCTTCTTCAAATTTGAGATATCCGTCTTGCGTTATTGCTACTAGAAGATAATAACTTCGTCTGAAATCAATGACATCATTAATCTTAACTTATAAAACTTATCAGATTTAGAAGTTTGAGAAGAATAAATACAGAGTACAGACATAACAGAGAAGAACTTACTTGTTTTCTGTCTGCACCAAAAGTAGCACTGTATTCTTCTGCCTAAGGTCATTGCTTGAAAACGCTAGTTTTATTTTTACCTTCAAACAAAAGTTTGGCATCATTCACAAGTTACAATAATAGTTAATTACGACGTAAATAATTAAAAACTGTAGCACAAAATTAAGTGTTATCACGTAGTGCTATTATATATAATGTGGTATTATTATCTATATTTATGTTTACCTTTGTAATTGGTCCAACCAGTACAAATTTCCTTTGCAAAATGCTTTCTCCGTTAAAATCGGCTCCTTTCTCTTCCATACAATATTCTCCAAAGTAACTAGTAAGTTCGCAATCACAACTACTTTCTTGATTGGTGAAGTCTTCAGTACAAACGCCTCCGTTTTTACAAGGTTCAGAGTCGCATTTCATATTGCATTCTGGTAGGACTCCAGTTAGATCTGAAATTATTTTGTCATCAGATTCTCTCTTCTCATCTTTATTTGCATGCTCGTAAAGTAAACTCTTTTGCAAATGACTAAAAAACTCATAAACATCTATAGATCCTGCTTAGAGGGAATCAGAGACTACGCTGACCTACAGCTCATTATGCTATGCGTTAGTGCTTATTGATATGCTAAATAAAAACGTTTTACTCTGCAATGTAATAAAGGTACTTTATAATTAGGCCCTTGGTTGAGATTGTGTTGGTTCTCAGCAATCTATACTATCTATGGACCAAGATCTATTTGAATTCAAAGATGTATGGTTTGTGATTCTTCATTGTTTTATAATTTTAGCCCACCTATTATGTTTTCCCATAGCAATACTACGTGTTTTGACATAATAACCGTAATAGTTATCTACCGTGTCCCATTTTGGTTAAGTACGAAAATTGCTACTTTTTTCTTTTACTTTAGTTCATTATCGAATTTATCTAACACTCTCAAGAAATATCTAAGCATTTCTTCAAAATATGCCATTATATCTTTTATTTGTCCTTTCTTAACTAACTAACCTAACCTATCGAATTCTAAATTACCCTGATCAATATTCTGCTGCGCTTTCCTCGGCAGATCCACGACATGGTCAGCTATCTTGAATCCCCTCACACACCCTACGTACCCTCCTTGCGGTAGTTGTATGGCTCGCGGCGCTAGATGTAGCGAGTAAGGGTCGTAGCCACCGAGGTTCATTTGGAAGTAGTCAGTGGGAGGGGCTGGTGGTCTTTGAGGAAGGATCACCTCTGAAAGATGTTATAAAATTTAAGAGGACCTTTCGGTATTTGTATTTCAGCAATTTTAGTTCAGTTTATGTTAGTTGTTGTTACTGTTTCTGTGTATTGTGGTGTTTCAATGAAGTGTTAGCAAACAAATAAATAAATAACTTAAGAAAGTCAGTGGTGCGGGGTCAGCGGGATCTCGCTCTTTGTCATATATTGTATAGTCATATATTATATTCTATGTTATTAAGTAGTTTGCTATTAGTAATTGACATTAATACATTTTGTTTGTTTTGAGAATGGTACATACCTCGTCTCTAAACCAATTTCTGGTGCGATAATTTGGAACCACGTATGTTTTTGCCCACCGTACGTCAATTACTACCGTACGTCCACCCATTGTACGTCAAAACTACGATGTATTTTGTGTATATTTTTTTTTGTTTTATATACATGTGTATATTATTATGTAATTTGGTGTGCAATAAAGTGTTATTGTATTGTATTGTATTGTTTTTTTCATTATCTTTATTATTCATTCTATACTTTTTATAACTTACCCAAATCAGGATTCATCCAAGGCTTATTCGTATAATTGGTCAACAACTTAGCTACTCTATCTATGGTTGTATTCTTTTCATTCACATGTAGCGTCGTCGAATTATCTGTCCTTATTATAGCTATTTGAACACTTTCTCCTTTATTTATGTTCCCATACGTCACGTTAATTTGTATAATTTCATCTTCATGATTGAAAAGGTATATTATTTTAGTTCCATTATGTATGAATAAGTGTATGAAGTTATTTAAGTTGTCATTAGCATATAATACTAGAGCATTATCATCGTATGTTCGCAGATTCATGAGGACGTTTTCCGTCATCATTTTCTTCAGTCTATGTTTTTCTGCATCGGTTTCGTTGTTTACTAAATAGTTCTTCTTTAGATAGGCTTCTTTCGTTTGGAATGTTAACGCTTTTTCATTGATATCTGAAAGAATCTTGCATGTAATTGTGGTCTGTACTTTACCATTTTACTTACTACTATACCCGTACTTACTTTAGTAACGTCAATAAATTATATTACGTTAAGCAACGGACTCCTTTTAGAAGTTATAAAAAGTAAAGAAAGACATTCAAACTTTCAAATATAACTTACTTTCTTCACAATGAGTTCCCAAATGCGCCCAAGGGTTCTTACAAATACACTCATAAGCAGACCACAGTTCTTTACAAATGGCTCTATTCTGACAAGGGTTAGGCACACACGAAGGCTTGCAGTCCTTTATAATTTCAGACAGATGGACAGACATGTAGCTATAGATATCTAGGACTTCACCGTTGACAACGAGACCTCTGAAGCATCCAATCAACCCTTGGTTCACTGCGGATTTCTTTAAATGTTCTCTGTAAAGTTTGTGATGTCTATGATGATTAAAATGATTGATTTCATTAGAATGGTTGACGAGTTGTTTATTCAAATATAAGTAATTCCCATTCCATGAATCCCAAGTTCAGCCTCAGTTTTTTGAGGTTTTGAATTGAGCCTGGTAATTAAAGCCTTGCATATCAATACCATTTTTAGCCATATTAACATTACCTCATTGTCACACAGTTTAGAGTTACTAGTTGGAATATTTTTCACCGTATGATCATGAATACGGGGTAGCATAGTACAATTTGTCTTCAGCAACAATATCAGCATCTAATGATTTTGAACATGAAGCAATAGCATTTATATTAACACGAAGCCAGATGTAGTACATACAGATGTTTTATTATTTCAGATTGAATAGAAACTTACGCTGTAGCTCCTCCAATGAACATAGACCCTTCAAACGGCCCAAATTCCTCTTCCAACAGTAAGTTAAGCATTTGATACTCAGTGTTGAGCATAAAACGGACGTGGTAAAAGTTGTAGTCTATCCAGATCTTGTGCCATTCGCCTCCGTTCAGTTTGCGTTTGGAGTTGATGACGAGCTTTCTTGTGGTGCCAGTGTTTAAGGTGAAGTTGAAGGTTAACTCGTGTTCTGGAAATTAGAATATTAGTTTAAGGTCCTGATCAACTGTATTCATAGCGTAAGGTTATGTAGTTAGTAGTCCAAATTCAGGATGAATATATTACCTATTCTATTACTTTGGTCTTAAAAAGAACATGCTTAGTTAAATTTCATGCAGGACTTTTTAGGAGTTTTGTCATTATTATCTCAATAGTATTCATAGTTATTCATTTTATCGTAACGTAAGATAACTTTAACATCATGTCTATAGAATGCATACTTATCATCAGAATTTTAAAAGAGCTAGTCTACTATTTCTTTTTCTCAAGAATACCCATTTTCTGGTAAGGAAATCGTATTATTTATTTAGTTAACTTACCACTAGTCAAAGCCACCATAAAAGAAGGGTAGTTCGGTCGAATCGGCGGCTGGAATAGCAATATGGCGCTGGTGCCGGTAGTTCTGAAGCTGAAGGCGATGTCGCCTTTCCGCCATCCCGGGACTTCTATGTAGGATTGGGATGTGGTGAAGGTTACTACGTAGCGTTGAGTATCTGAAATGAGTATTATTGGTGAATGTTCTGTTTTTTAGTCAGCGACGATTTTGACAGACTTAAAAATTATCTATGTACGCTTTATAGCTTAACTTTTTTTTGCTGAAGAAAAGCGCTGTGGAAGCATATCTTATGCCTCATCATTGATTAGCGACCGTTAACCGTTTTACCGCTATTTTAGCTTGTTATTATAAAGTCCTAGTTGTTACTTTTCAGGATTACAAACATCCTTCAATAGATATAACGGTCCTATTTAGGAACCAATTATCCTCTTAGTACTAGATAAAGAAGCTTAAAAAAATAGAAATAAAGAATGAATGTAAAATTTAATAACTGCTTTCATTTTTTAAATGAGTATTTAGAATACTAACGAAATTCGTATTGAACAAAAGTTGACAGGAATATTTTATCTAAAAATAAGCATTGCACTTGACTTACTTGTTTCAACACATTCTAATGGTCCCAAAGTGATCCGTCCCTGTGCCTCTTCAGTCAAGTCCTTCTGTTGTAGAAAGAACATCTCAGTGATGCCGAGACTCCGTGGATCAACAAGCGTCCCTTCATCGGATAGCCATTTTCCGGCTTCGTTGGCGTCGCAGTTGCAGGATTGGGTGGGGTTTACGCAAGTGGCGTTTACTCCGCAAGGGCAGTAACCCCTGTCGAAAATTTTATGGTATTAGAATTTAAGAAGTCCTAAAGAATTTCTTAAGATATATGTAACTATTGTTAGTTTCATGCATGCTTAAGAGATTATTAGAACTGACATACAATTTTATAATGTGAGAGTTATTTGGTGAGACCTCTGGCTGAAGCTGATACCTACTGCTGAGAGCAGCGATATTTTTAATTAGTGAGGTGATGTTATAAGCAAGTTCAACCAAAAACAATCACTAAACCAAGTGATTGATTTTGATAGGCATAGCGCTTAATATAAGGCGTAAGGTCACTTTGTTACCAAATTATACACAAATAACAACACATCCTTACGGCAAAACATCCGGAGAAGTTGGTTCCGTGTTCTATTTTAAATTGACCATTCTATCTGCAATTATGTCTAGACAAGCTATTGTAGATATTATTGCAAACATACCTAATGTATTTTCAAGTACTTACCTTTTAACATTCCCCAAGAAATCAACAGCATCGTTAGACGAGGACATAAACCACGTTGCGCTGTGCAATTCTAAAGGCGCCATATTACAATCGTACTTGATGTACTGACGGCAATACAGCGAATGAGAAATCAGCTCTTGTAGCATTTCCGCTGTGAACTCTCGGTACTTGATCTTAAAACTGAAGTCTTGGCCTGAAGCTGATCTTACGTCCTGAAAGGTATGGAAGTTTAATTATGGTTTAAGTTTAAATTACTTATGAATAAGTTGGAGCAAGACGCCTACTTGAACATTGAAGATAAATTATCTTCAATATCTTGTCTTTTTTCGCATTAAACACGCAGATCACCTTTCTTGTGCAACAATACAATCACATACATGCTTATTTGTCGCATTTATAATAATAGTAGTATTAGATTTTGAGAAGTTTCGTGAGTGTTATTATTCATAATTGATATAAAATGACTAAGACTCACTGTTAACGTCGAAATTACTCCAGTTACGGGCGAGCGCTCGCGACCTACGCCGCGGCTTGATCTCATAACTGCCAGAAGAAGGACTTCTAAATATCCGAAACCTGGTCGGAGTAATTTTCGACGTTTACAATGAGTCTTAGCCGTTTTATATCAATTATTAATAGTAGTATTGTCAAAAAACTGTTCTTGTATAGTAAATGCGAATGTTTGGATGGATTTTGTTACTTAATCAGGCAAAAACCACTGAACAAATTTTTATGAAATTTGGTGTGTAGGTATTTTAGGTCCTGGAAAGTGACATAGGCTTCTTTTTATCCCGGGAGACCGCGGGTGAAACTACGAGGTGCAGCTAGTTATTATAAAATTTTGCTGACATGCTGTATAAATATATTCTCAAACGTTGTAAATATCTATATTATTTATAGTCCTAGTCGTCTGTCTTCAGAGTGTTTATAATACTTACCTGCTTTAGTCTTGTTGGCTGTAAGTTATTATCAGATTACCTATCGGCTACATGCTTGTTTTTACTTAGTGTACAGTTCGTCCGTTCTAAGGTTTGTCAAAGTAACTCTATGTTGGCATGGAACTCACCACTTGACTAGGTAAGTTATGTTCCACCACCGTCGTAGAAGAATCGGCTTCGATCTGGAACTCACACTTGACGTGAGCGGGAGGGAATCTTCCATTGCCATCTATGTCTATGAGGTAGACATCGTTTCTAGTGTAACCTAGGAGGGCTAGTTCTTCGCAAGTCTTTCGGAAGGTAGCGAAGTGGCAGTTCTCTCCGATGTACCCTACAAGTTTTAGGCCATTAGTTCTGTTTATGAAGTTCTAAAAAGTTGCTTTTTAGTTGAGACAATACTTTTAATCAATGATTTACAGTATTCCAACTATTGGAAAATGTCAATGAACGGTTGCATTGACTACATTGATGATTATGTTGTTAGTATCGTTTATGGTTGCTATGTTGCGTATAATGATATCATCATACATCAATAAGTACAACATAGATTACGCTACGATTTCCGCATCTAAATAATGTTGTACGAAGTTTTTGCATTTACGATGTGCAAATAAAGCGATCGTAAAGGTTTAAATGTTGGATTCCTTATTACTTAATATTATTACCACCCGTATTGTAACAATCGTATAAATTGCTTTGTTTATGTAATCGGTCTTGTATAAATTGTGTATTTTAATTTACATAGATGTTTTTGTAATTTTGTTGTAAAAACAAAATCCGGTGCAACTCTATTACTCCCTTTATTGGGTCCTAGAAGCAAAGTTATATTTTTGTTGACCTTAATGTCAAAGAAAGAACTAACAAAATCGCTGTACAAAAGTATGCAGAAAATGATCGTGCAGAACAAGAAAATCACATCAGCCAGGGATTGAAAGTAATGAGGAAATTGGTGGCCATTGCAAATTACCGTCATACGCATATAAGTATATATACTTAGAATAGGCAATAATTGTGTATCTAGTCTGACAAGTGTCCGACTATATTTAGAGTGGTGTTACCTAAGAAAATCCCTTTTTTGCGCTGTTTTATGTATCAGTTAATTGAAATTTTGAAAAAAGGTAATTTAATGTTTCCTTCAATCTTAAAACAACAAAGTTTATTATTCTATATACATTATACATTAATGTACAATACAATTATGGTACTTTAATGCGTAATAAGACGTAGGTTTCGTTTTTTTGAACAAGTAAAGCAAAATTTCCGAACTATTCTAGTTTGACAACAATACGCATACCTAGGTAGGCTTGGAAGGTACTTAGGTATACTTAATTTTTATTGGACATAAAGTCTGTATTACTGTTATTATAAAAAAATACATAATGATACTAACCTGTGTTATCACAGTTGCAAATGACTCTATCTTCTCTAATAGAGCAGATTCCACCATGTTCACAAGTGTTAGGTCTAGTACAAGGATCTACGTATCTGCAATCGTCTATAGCCACTTCGCCGACAACTCTTTCCGTGTTTATTACAAATCTGAAAGATAAACACAATAAACAAAAATAATTAAATGTAGTGATAATAAAGAAATCATAATTTGGGCATCATAATAACCAATTAGGTATAATCATATAATAGCATATATAATCAATATAATCATAATTAAGCAGTTAAGAAAATAGCTGGAGCTCATGATGTTTTAAGTGTCGTGAGTCGAGAGTCAAAAGAGCTAGCAAATAAGATGTCATACGAGTAAGTATTTTTTTTATTATTTATAGGCTTGCGTTTGACCGCTATTTCACCTGTTGTTAAGTGACAATGCGGTCGAAGATGTAGCACGCTCGCCTAGAAGAAACCTGTTCACTCTTGTATTAAAGACACCTAGATTATAGCTATCCGGAAACACAGATGCCAAAACACAGAAGTAAGCGCTAAATTAACACATAACGGAATAAATAAATAATTATCAACAAATACAATATCGCCAAATAAGGGTCAACTAGGGTAATTATGAATAATTATGGCTATTGTTAGTAATTTTATGTACAAGGTCGGTAACTTTCTTACTTACTGAAATACTACATTGTAAATGATTATAAGTAAGTACCCGGGTATCTAATCTTGCTTAAAAGATTAAGAGAATTTTTAAAGTGATCAAAAAGCGGTAGTGACTTTTATAAACCTCTTTAGTTTATAAAATATATGATGGTTTGACACGCATCATTACATATAATAGGTAATGGAAAGGTGATGGAATTATTTTAGTTACGGCAAAAAGATGATTTACAATCGAACGAGAATTTCCTGATTCGTAACCGTATCTAACCATAGGTGATGTGTTATTGAGAATCTTGTTTAGAATTAACTGAACACCTGTTACGTGGTTTATGGGAACTAAATATGTAAGTAGCATTCACGAATTTTCCAACTATTTTTACATCTATTTTATTAATTATATTCCTTTCTACATGTTCCACGAACGTATATATAGTGACAGTTAGCTGCGATGAGGAATAATAGAACTAAAAACTTATAAGAAATAAAAAAGCTATTCTAATGAGATACCTCTATCACAATTATAATATTCCTAAAGGTTGAATATAAAATCATGAATGCCCTCAAGTTGGTAGCAACAAAACCAGTGAATTTAATCCCTTTTAAAGAAAGACAAACAACAACAACTAATAATACAATAGTATTGTTACCTTGGTTCGATGAGAAGTCCGTTGATTTTGATGTTTCTCATGCATCCTATAAGGCCGAGATTGGCCGACTTGAGGCCGCTGCCAATGACGATCTTATCTTGGAGCTCAAAGTCTAGCCCTACGGGAAATATAAAGATAGTTAAAATAAATGCAAACGTGTAAGACGTAGAATAGCAATTATAATTACTGCAGTGTACTATTATTTTTTCTGTCCTGCAGTTAAGTTTTTTAGATGTATGTTTTTTGTAGATGTTTCTTACAATTAGTTGTTTGGATCGTGTCAGTTGTTTCACTGATGTTAATATTTTTAATTATTGTTCTGTTTATTTGTGGAGTATATGAAAAAGGCTCTCGAGCGGTATTTTTTGATTATTTGTAATACCTTCAAACAGCACACAGTGAGTCCCACCACTTTTCTCACTGATTGTTACACAAGTTTTATATATGATGCCTGCCGTTTTTCTGATCAGTATCTATTAGGGTTAGAAAAGATAATGGAATCATCGTAATAGATGATTTAGAATCGTTTCCGTAAGACGAGATAATAATGAGGATAGAAAAATTAGGCGTCGGGACTGTATTCCGAAGGAATAAAGGGAGGTATGTAGGTTCGAATTCTGATTAAACAATTTCATTTTTCTTTAAGAATATTTAGAATCCTATGCATAGACGAAAAAAAAGATAAAAAAGGCAAAAACGTTTACATAGATTTTTCCGTTCATATAATCCTTACCAAACATCTGAGCATGCTTATTATGATAGTCCACAGTCAGTTTGATCCTTCCTTTCCTGTAATCCAATTCGACAGTATGCCAATCGTTGCTGACGTTAAATTTCACTGATTTCAGTACTGTAACGTTTTTACCTATATCTGGTACTAATTCAAAGCGTATCTCTTCTTTGACCATTCGCACCTGTAATATAGTATTATTATTAAGTCTAGATTTACTTTGAAATTATTATCATTACTATTATCTATTCTGTGATCAAAACTAATAAGGTATATAATTTTATGAAAAAATATCTACATGGTTTTTTTTTAATATGGTATCGATACTCTTTCAAATTTGTATGATATGATATGAATACTTCATTAATACTCTAAAATATGATGTCTAGCTTATTAACATGTATTATTGTATATTTCAATTATTGCACGATTTGCAAATATTAATATTGTTATGAAGTAATAATGTAATATGATAGGTATGAATACGGCCATTAGAAATTAAATAGATATAATTCGTTATCATAATTATCAAAATATTATAACGAAGCAATTGCACAATTTCTTTATCGCAAAACACATACATTAGTACTGCAATATGAATTAGTTAAGTTATATCATGCATTCATCTATAGGAAATTAAACTTCTCGAGAGACTTTTCCCTTTCTGCAGATACGGGTAATAACATAGTTATGGCTTTTAGCATGTCGTTTTGCCTCCGCATAACTGTGTTTATTAAGGAAAGATGTTGCTACTGGCGAGTTTACGGAAATTTCAAATATACCAACTCAGTTCTGTATTATTTAACTTCGTCTATACTTCAAATCAGGTAATTTAAATATAAATCGTAATGAAGTCTCTAAACTATAAGTCTAACAAGTTATCGCAATCATCATGCATATTCATATCAATGCAACTAAATCAAAAGTTTGTTTTGATTTCTTCATAACGTTTTTCCTTGATTTAGTCATATTGACCACAACTTGTTTCTGATTATCATATTTACTTACCTCCCAATAACCTTGGCCAGACGTTATCTGGCTGTAAGCGAGCACCGCCATATTCTTGCTAGTTTTAAAGTCAAATATCAGGTTTATGCTGTGAGACTGATTCAGCGGCCACCAAATATGGGACGTTGCAAATGGATACGTAATTGGTATCACTTCTATATCTATATCTTCAAATTCAGGATCTAGAACACCTATGTAGTGCACTTTGGGATTATGTTGCTTCAATTCATAGAGTATCGACACGTCATGGTAATATACATATTTCAGATTTCCAGCAAAGTTGTTGAAAGATTTCAATCCTTTCATTTTATGTAGATCCGGCCCGCCGCATATGTAAATTTCTGGGTCTATACAAACGTATTTAGCATCTCCTGGCACTTCATATGCTTCTGTTATGTCATCTAAATAAACAATGACGGTTTTCTCTTGTACGATAACGGTTAGATTATGCCACATGTTGTTGTTGACCTTTTCGCCTAAATAGTCTTCTACCGGTCCGTCGCCTAAGTCTATTTGAATTGCCACTTTTTCTTGGTGTATAGAGAGAGCAATGTAGTGATGTTTGTCATCAATTTGTCCGCTAGCATAGAATAAGGCTGAGTCATCGAACCTTGTCTGTAAATTAAATTGTATATCATAAACAACCTTTCGATTGTTAGATCGTGATAAGTTTCTTTTTCAAGAATGTATTTCTTTCTAGAAAGAGATTTCCCAACACTTTTTAAACATTTTTATTAACTTTTATGTTCACCCATAAATTTTCGACATTGGATAACCCAGTACATTTAAAACACATCTGAATAATCCCGCCACATTTACTAAATTCTTAATTAATACTGTTAATTTAAATAGCATGCATATTGGCTTTTATTTGTTGCGTAAAATTGCAATAACAAAAACTTGATGACCTGTTTAATTCAGTAATGCAATATGATGTTGAGAATTTGGAATGTTGTGACGTTTGAGTAGTCAAACGTCCTTGTTTGGTATTCCCAATTCAGTCTAGACGTTTTTGTAGGCATTATTATATTATTGGCTGTACAATGTACATATTTAGAAGAATTATTACTATGATTCAACATGGTTTCTGTTTCTAGAAACCTGATGTTTGAGTTAACATCAAACTCAATAAAACAATATAGATTATCATGATCTATCTGACGACGTGACGTGACTTCTGTCGTGAAATTTTAGATACGTAGATTAAAAAAAAATCTAGATGACTAAATTAATTAATTATTAGTAATCAAGTTTTCCATGTAATAATTAATTGATTAAAAAGCAAAACTGGAGGAAAAGTTTAAAAATAGTGTCGTGGTTATTCTATTTCAACAAACATACAACTACAAAAAAATATATTTGACACGTTAAATACGATCACTTCGTGCATTTACCTAAAACACTTCCTTACTTTCAATCGTTAAAGTAAACAACGATGTACCTACATTTAACAATTTATTGATATTACCTACCACAGTTTTGATTACAATCTAGTACAACTAGGTAATGTTATACCTTTCTTATCTGTAGACTATAAATTGAAGTAACCATGTCACTCTCAGTTTTTTTAAATTTGCTTCTTTCATGTGCCTTGAAAATGAAATCCTAAGTGAGACACGGTTCTAAGATGCATGCCGTTGTTGGCTGTACATTATGGTCAAGCAATAAGTAAGATTACGTTTCCGCAGTAATGCAATTCGGGACATACGTTTAACCGGAACTTGTAAGATCATAAAGTCTCAGGTTTTATTGATGGACTAAATTACTCTGAAGTTTACATTCTCTGTTTCTCATTACTGTTACATATTAATGGTTTAGTATACTTATTTATGGCGGTAGGTTGATTGAATTTGTTACTTTGGTAGTTATTTAGACACACACAAATAAACGTATAAAAAATTACCTTTATTATTACCGTTATTACGGCAACTTTTACGTTACAAGCGCATTTCCAAATAGAAAGGTCCAGTCTATGTCATATTATAATTGTCGTCCAGTAAATGTTATCATTCAAAAAACTTAATATGTAACTGAGAAATAAGACGAGCAAGTTATTCGCCGCTCGTCACCACGTTCTTATATCCAGTGATTTCGCTGGCTACAATGCCATTCAAACTGGGACTGGGAAATAACATAATGAAATTCCGCGAGACGCCTTACTTCGCAGCCGCGCAGTCTTATTAGGTATGTAGGCTTAGGTATGTCTAGAGCATGGAACACATTTACGTTACAAAACTTACCTTAAAATGCAGGCTGACCCTCGTATTTGTCGAATGCACTCGGTCTTTCCAATCGTAAACACGGTACGACACGTAACTGGACCCTCGAAGGGTTAAGATCGTTGCAGCTGGAATTGATTGCAACATTGGAAGTGAGAATCGATTTACGTTAATTAATGAATAGAATGCTACAGTGTTAAGGTTAGTAATATAATTAAACTCTTTTTGAAACACGCCAAGTAAAATAAAATTAAATGTCATCCATTTAGAATTGTATATATCTTATTGGATACTATACCTACCTACTTATGATAAATAGGTATGTCCAAATAGTGCATAATTGAATGAAGTTTCATAATTAACGTAAATGCGATAGGACATGTAACTTTAAACGAGCAAGGCTAAAGCGATTTTAAGCAATTCATCACTAAACTATACACTCGATGTCTTTGTATCAAAAGCAAGTTGTTAATCATTCGTTATTAGTTGGGGTAAGCTTGACTCCGTCTCTCAATATCTTTAAGATATCCAAATTGTCTGTAAATAGTTATAATCTAGGTGTCTTCAAGTCTGGAGTAAATCGGTCTAGGCAAGCATATTCCATCGTCGACCACGTCGTCACTTTCCATCAGGTGAGACTGCGGTTAAATGCTTGCCTACACGGTGATACAAAAAATAGGTGCCTACCAATAGCGCGTAGGTCGTTCTAAATTTGGTCAAGGAAAATATCATGAAATAACCCGCTGACGCGCTTTAAAGTGATAAGCTCGAGCCGCGGGAGTGTAAAGCACCCACCGAATAGAGAGCAGTTCACTATTTCGTCAAGCGACCTAGTCGTTTTTCGGTGACGTTCAGTGAACCATCAGGGAGAGACGGATCAGAGTCACTCAACTGCCGTCTTCCTTTAGAATTAGATCTCCAACTCCATCTCCGGCCACATATCGTCGGTTAACTTCAGGCGAGATATTGATGCTGAAGCTTTTTTTCCGCGTAGACATATAGATTTTTAACCGGAAAACATACAAGAGATTGAGTCTCAGAAGGTGTGATTTAAACATTGAAATTGAAAATATTGACTAAAGTAGAACTCGAGCGAAATAAAAACACACCTAACGGACGGAACATAATAATCTTCTTTTTTATTAGCTGGTTATGTAAGGAAGTGATACTTCGGTTGTTGAGATAATAAAATATACAAATCAGAGCTACATGTCTCATATTATATTATTATTCTCATATATTGCCAGCTTTTTGGGGTGACCTAAATTCTATGTTTTATATTTAATTTCATTTTTTAATGTTGTTGTAGGTTAGTTTAGTTTTTATCATTCTATATAATTATTGATTTAATGATCCAATTTTATTTATTAAAATATGTCAATAATGTCTCATATTATTACTTTATTATTAAAAGTGCACGTAGGTTTAATTTTAATTTTAGTTTGTTTAAATAAGACTGATAATTTTTTTTATTTTTTTTCCGCTTAATAGATCTATATTTAGCCACTATCTCGCCTGATGTGGCCTAAGATGGAGCACATAGATCTAGAGAGAGACGGAAGTTGAGCAGCTGCTCAGACCCGTCCTCCCCGATGGTTAACCGAATGTCATCCCGAAACACGACTAGGTCGCTTGACGGCATGGCTTTATTGCATTTGTTTTTTTGCTGCGTATG
Organism: Petrophora chlorosata; assembly: GCA_951640565.1. NCBI lineage: Eukaryota > Metazoa > Arthropoda > Insecta > Lepidoptera > Geometridae > Petrophora > Petrophora chlorosata. Next base: position 12,242,375 of record OX621201.1, on the reverse strand, counting down.
AAGGCGGGCCTATTGACATATGGATATGTCAATAAACGTGCTTATTCTGAAATATGTTGAACAACCAACTCGAGAGGACTAAACTGTTCCAATAAAAATATACCCTACAATTTGTAGTAAGTATTAAAAACCCTACTGAAAATATAAAGAGTGTGAAATAAATATAAATACAATGTAGTTAAATGAAAACTAAATAAATTCTGCCGCGTTTACATTATTTCAACGGAACCAGAAAGTAGCGAAACGAGTTGTTAATATATTATCACTTAACACCTTTTTATAGCTACCGTCGCAAATCGAAGATTACTTAGGTAGTTAGAGAATAAAAAGTAAAAAAAACTAATCACTTTAGTGCTCACGACTTTTATTTTAGTGTTTGTGAAAGTTTGTCCAATATTAATCATTTGGGTGTATGTCTAATCTAGCGATGGGCTAGATTCAAACGCACTACATTTAAACCACACTACAGTGACAATAACGAATTTCAGTAAACTAAAATTTAAAAAAGCCCCGATTCAAAATATCTACCTACCAAAAGTAAAAACTTCCGAATCGATTTTGATTAAACACGTCTAAGAACCACCGCTACAAAACTTGCTTTTAAATAAAAAAAACGCATCCGCAAATCGGTTCTCCCGTTTAAGAGCCACGGTGCCACAGACAGACACACATAGTGGTCAAACATATAACACCACTCCTTTTTGCGTCGGGGGTTAAAAAGTGGTTTGCGGTGCCACAAGTCTTTATATGTACTATGCCTGTACCATCATCAACTTATCAAAAGCTAAGCCTAACCACAGGCCTAACTAAGTTACTTCCTACAGTTACTACTAAGGCTCTTCCTAACCACTAAAAGTCGACAAAATGTGGTTCACAAGTGTCGCGTCTATAAAAAGCTTTAACACCCAATCAAGTCAAAGAAAAAACCTGCAAGCGGTGGCTATCAGAAGTTTGCGTAACAATTTAATTATTTTCCAAAATATGGGCTTATGTAAAAGTAGTATTAAATTGCTCAAGGCTTTCATCATTAAACTGACGATTAAGTTTACTTTATCGTGTTCTAATTAAGTAATGCTATTCGTTGCAGTGTGATCCGATTTTGAATTGCCAGTTATTGCATTAACAATTTCGTTTATGTGAAAATTTTACAATTGATTGAGATTTCTTAGTTGTTTATTCTCGTTCTTAATTGTAATTGTTTGAAAGAAAATTACGTACGTGCCCAATTTGAGAGCAGTTTTGTGAATTAAGAAACTATTCATAAGCATATTTGTTAGTAGGTAATACATATTGATTGTACTGTTACTTAAATGACGATAAGGGCACGTTTAGCATGCTGTTAGATAAACCGGCGTTTGAGCGAAGATAGAGGATTACCCTACCCTAATATTGCGTTAATAATTTTTATAAATTCTAAAACAGTAAAACAATCCTAAGGCCTCGTTGTTGCTCATCTGTCTATCTGTACCTCATTTCACAGGCATTAAGTCAGACAGCAGTATGAAATTGTCCTCAAAAAAAAATATATACTTACTGTAAACATCACAAAGCTGCTCTTCATACAAAGTCCCGAAACAGTCACAGCTGTACCCGTTATACTCATTGAGACATCTCGATCCCTCAAAGCACAGGTTTTCCATAGTTCTGCATTTGTCTATGCAACCTTCTTTGACGTTTTCATGTTTGGTGGCTATGAGAGGAACTATGGGTAGTAAATCTGAAGCAGCTTTGCCTGAACTCAGTACCATGTCGCTTATGCAACCGACAAACGATTCTATTATGTATTTCACTCCGTGCAGTTTTTCTTCGGAACTCAGTCCTATGTATTAGAAAGTATAATTATTGATAATCGAAACTGTATATTGTAAATTTTATTAAAATTTAATGTACGCGGTAGTACGGTAAAGACTGGTTTATTTAACAGGTATTTGGTACAAGAAATATAATAACATGAATGAACATAAAAATAAAATATTTTTATACTTAACATACCTCCAATAAGAATAACAGACGTCAAATTATCTGTGATACCATAGTTTGTATCAAAACTGAGACCCTGAAATAAAACATGATATTTTATTAAGACCACAATATTATAGACACAATTACTATTTTATGACCAAATTTAGCATTAATTTTCAAATACAATTTATAATAACAAAATAATAGAATCGGTGCTAAAATGTTACCTTGAGGTACACCTCTTCCTTTAGATGATCGACTTTGGCTATAAGTCTGGCTCCATGCACGTCGATTGTGACAACTACACTGTGCCATTGATCTCTGTTCAATGCTCTGCCTACTGTTACTGATGTCAGGTGTTTTCCGAACACGTGGACAACTGAAAGAAAAGCCAGGTTTTTGTGAATCACTCAAGGAAAACAACTATGTCGGACTGCGAAATAAATGTTAGAATGTTTTGACGAATGTAGACAACTATAAAATCAAAATCAAATCAAATCATTTATTTGCCATACATGTTGGTACATACATTAAAGATGTTAATTTAAATATGGTCAGATCCGAAACATATAGTCAATTATAAGTGACATGCAAAATATTCAATACATAAAATAACAGTTTAATAACATTTAATTTAATTAATTACATTATTATTATATTTAAATTACAATGTCAATCATAGAATTATACATAATTGAATTAATTTACATAATATAATTTGATTGCAATAATATGTCAATAGTATATAATAAAAAAAAATATTAAGTAAAATCAATCAAATCATATCAGTCTGGGTATAACTTATATGTTGGTGCGCGAATTTTTAAAAAAGTCTGTCACGGAGTATAGGTTCTTTTCCAAAAGCTATTTTTTAAGTTCTCTTAAAAATTGATTTGTTGGCAAGTCTTTAATGGCATCTGGTAAGGCGTTAAATATTCGTCCACACATCGCATAACAATTATTTTTGTACAATGTTGTATTAGGAACCTTTGGTAGGACAAGTCTATCAGGGTTCCGCGTATTTCTTGGAAATAGTTCATGAGCCTTTTTAAACAAATTTGAATGCTCTTTCACAAATTTGGCACATTCAAATATATACATACTTGGCAGAGTGAGTACCTTAAATCTTTTAAATAGCGGCTTGCATGACTCCCAGGGTCGTATTCCTCCGATAGCCCGTATACATTTCTTTTGGGCGATAAACACTCTCGGCATATCAGTATAGATATTTGAATATGGGTAGTTAGGTACCTAATTAATTTTTAAGTCATAAGACAATTTTAGAATGAAAAACATGCATTTCTTGAGAACCTTGAAGTATGACCGTTTTTTCAACTTAAGTTATAGTAATATGGTTTACCTTTCAGTTCTCCTTTCTCCACAATTACATAAAGCGCGTAAGGTTGCATTTTGAACACAGGATTCTTTACGTTATGGTACACTAACAACCCATGTGGAAGGCGTGTGCGGAACTTGAATGAGATTTCTCGACATAATCTGAAAACATCAACAAACAATTTTAAATTTACATCCAACTTGTCCTGATTCCTCTTCCCGTAAGTATTACAACATTGCTTTATCGGGGTATAATTATTTGTTTTAAGAAATACTTAGCCTTTGTTTGTCTAAGATTTTGAGATGTTTGTTCGCGCCTTAATATTTACTCCTATAAGTAGATAGTTTAGAACAGACACAGTGAAAAAGAAAACTTTTTAATGTCTCTAACTATAGTTGGGTTTAGATGTTATTGTTAGCAAACATAAAAAGCTCAGGTGAAGATCAGTTTTCGCGTAGGTCAGGAATCTGTCTCTTGTCAGTTTGTGGTGCCGGTAGTATTATCACGTGCAAGATAAAGTTTCTATTTAAATCAAAAATTATTTATTGTGAATATAGGTGGTACATTAGTTTTACATATTAAATATTAGGTCGCTATATTCAGCCTGCGGCATGCAATATTTTAGCTGTTTATACGTATGTACATAGTACTGTTTGTCATACCTCAACTGAAACCTCTGTATAATATCTCCGTCCAGCTGAATATAAGTATTATCCTTGGCGAACATGAACGTCTGATGATGACCTGACTCCGCAAACGTGAGGAATCTGTCTCTGTCACTTGGAGGCACTGGCGGTATTGCTGTCGCGTATGTGGACGTTATGTTTGTGGCCACCGTTGTGTATGTCGAGGTCTGTGATGACGTTGTTACGGGGAGGACTGGATGTTGAGAAAAGTACGTTGTATTATAAAGATAGTTCAATGTCACTTATGGATATCACGTAGTTATAGGAATTGACAATATTTGCAACACATTTGTCCAACTTTAGGATCCTTTAAATAAGTGTGCAATTTTATTGTACTTAACACAAAATAGCGAAGTGGTCCAACAAAATAAAAGTGAATTGCTTTGACGCAAGTGAAGGAGCGTGGTGTAATCTTTGTATTATCATAATTGTCTCGCAATAGCTGAAACTATGCAATGCAATAAATATCTGCATCTGCATAAGATTAAATTACAAAAAATAAATGTATATTAATTTACTGCTGAATGTATATCTATCATCTACATTAATGTGAGCTTCTTGAATAATTTGTGATGAAATAAATAAAGCTTTGGAATGTGAAAACTATTTTTAAGGTTAAGCTCGCCTTTATACATGTAGTATATAATCCACGATGTAAATCTTCTGACAGTGTACAATAAAGAATATAAGAATGTGCTAACCTTTTTCTTCAGAAGCCAAATCGACGGGCAAACTGCACTCGACATCAGCTATTCCGTATAAAATTAAAATTAAGACCAAACTTGTTCTTCTTCTTTGGCATAATTCTTCCATTTTGCTCTATTGAGTTCATTTATCTGTAAAAAGTCATTAATAGCCTTATTTCACTAATGGTAGTCAATCGTCGTCGATCAAAAACAATACGATCAACAGATGGATCAATACTTAATCGATGATCCATTATCAGTCATCAGTGGTTTTTATGTTCGTTATTATACCAATATGAACGATCGATGCAAAGGATCAACGGTTTAGATTATTAACAGTTTTACATAGCAACATCCTCATAAGTCGACATCAGGTCGGCATCTATTATTTTATATATGTGTTTGTGGTGACATGCGGCGACTACAATGTAAATCTATAAACAGGTAGAGCTAGCAAAAGGTTTGTCTGTGTAGAAGCAGTAGTTGACAGACTACATTTTCGTTTATGGTTCTTTTATTTTCAATCGCTAAATTCAAAAAGTAAACCACGCTATTCTAACCTTAACCATTTAAACCAATAATCTTCTAGTCAAAACCATGTTTCTGTTTCTCTACTAATTCTTAAGTGCCAGAAAATTGCTCAAAAATCTTTTCCGCTTTTACGTTAACCACTATAAACTATACTTTATCGTGAAACAATAAGGTTCATATTAGGAAATACTATTTATGCATAGGGAATCGGGCGGAAATAAGTCAATGTTGTGCTGTAGGCCGGCTGTTATAGACCACCCACTCTAAATTGAACCACCATGTCTCTCAATTTTGTAGAAGAGTATCGAAATTGTTGAGGTCATGTGATATTGGTCGTTTGATGGAGCCTCATGGTAACATACCAACCTAAATTGAACCACCTTGCTAGATATTTTTCTTGTAGTTGTAGTTCTAAAATGTATGAAAGTCGTAGAGGTCAAAATATAATGGCAGAGGTTGTCAATCTAAATTGGCTCAAGTAAAGTAACCGCATTTGTCTCCAGACGCGGTTTTTGGTTTGACAGGACATATTTGACGTGGATTTACATATTAGAGATTTTAGAATGGTTGTTCAGAACTATCGATACGATTGTCCCGTACATAGTAAAAAATAAAATATGAACATCATTTACATATGAATATAACATTAAAATGTAAATTTTATTGAACGATGCCAGCTAAATTAATTTCTAAAAGAAATATCTAAAATGTATTTCATACCCAAGGCGAGGCACTAGGTTTTGCATATAGTTAGCCAAAGTCTCGTGTGGCAGAAATCTAGGATAGATGGTATGATAGATCCAAATCAATAAGAAATAATAAATTATCTATCTATTTCTATTACTTACACTAATATCACGTGATCACAGTTAAAAGGTTACTAAAAACATTTAAATCACTCGTGCGAAATCACTCCGTACACAATAGAAACAAATGACAGTCAACTGAAAATTGCCGCGCATTCCATTTTCAAAGGTAAACTTCGATAACCACTTCCCTAGCACCAAAAAGGTTTTATTTAATGTTAAGAACTTTTTTTTCTTTAACAGAAGGCGTTGGTATCACGCCCCTTCCAGCCAGTAGCGGCGAACTGACGCAAACTTTAACAGTGTGTAATGACACTAACAATTTGTCCTGACGGGTCAGAGTTGTTCCCAGGAGCAGGACACATGATCCCAGCTGAGAGTTCGAGGTAGCGTTTTGAAGAATTCGAAGAAACATTTATTTTAAGGCATCTTATCTTATCTTACTCGTCTTTGTTTAACCTTTTTTATTGTTTTGCTTTTGTAGATCAAATGCTTTTTAATAATGTTTATAATTTTTTAGGCAACAAATGCAGCAAACAGATTCAGACAGTAATTTTTTCAGAAACTCATTTATACCTACTTAAGTTTAAGAAAACGCGAGTTCTTGAAAAAAAACTTGCTTGTTTCTCCTATAGTCCTTCTTTCTTCTATTGCTGAATTATTGTTTCTGCTATTGCTGAACTAGTATACAGTATGAGTACAATGACCTTAATAGGGGATCGGGCAGTAATCGAGAAAAATCTAAAATGTAGTTAGAACGAATGTTCGTCGAACCAGAAAGATCATTCAATCAATATTTTTGTGAAATAATAATGATTTATATTTTTAAATCAATAAATAATTCTGACATTTTTAATCTGTTCTTCATCTCAAATGAAATAACAATCACAGTGCATGACGTCATTTGTAGGCAAATGCCGTGAGTCAAGCTTGTGTTTATTTTACGTTTTTGATTTTCATAAAATGTATTTTTGCTAATTTTTTCGTTCCATTACTACAATATAGTCCCCAAACTTCACAAAACATATTAGAATCTCTTTGCAAGTTTTATTTCGAAGACTTTGTCGTTTTCTACCTACATATGACATCACAAGTTTTGAGGTGACCTTTTGCGCGGCAATATTTGAAACATAATATTTAAACGTAGTTTTAGGTACTTTTAGATCGTTATTTAATTAAAATAGTATTTTTTATGGCTATATATATTTATTGTAGTTAATTTAAAACACTTTCTGAAAAGTTGTCCGATCCCCTATTCTAATGCTACATTCTCTAAACCTAATTCGCACTAAGTTAGAGTTGATGTGTTAAACGTAGTTTTCTGACGCGCACGCTATGTCTAAACTTCACTTATTTTTAGACAATCCATATTTTGCGCGACTATCTGTCACTATTGACGTAAGTTGAGGTAAAAATATTAATTTTAGCGCCGTCAAACGTTATTTAAATTTAGAGAACACGGAAACTAGAATATCAAATACATTAATTTAGGATAATCTAAAGTTAAATTTAGGTTTAGAAAATGCATTACAGAATTGACCCTATTATGTCCCCAAAATTTCTACCTATCGCACTTTTAGGCACTGAAAAATTATTTTTATTATATTTTTTTGCTGTACCGGTACTAGGTATATAGTCTTTGAACCTAGGGTGTTCGTGATTAATTAAGGCTCTCAATTAAGAGCGGCGATCTGACACGATTCTGTAATTGAATTTACTTACCGTCGCGTCGTGTCTTGTTCATTAGCAAATATCACTGAATTTAAAAGAAGTTCTGCGTTGAACAACTTTAATTTGCATTAAGTGAGAAAACGTCATTTCCTAGGTTCTTTGTTTAAAGCATTTCATCGAATTATTATTTTTAGCAGAAGATTTGGCTTGGCAGGCTGTATAATTATAATATAATACGCATATTTTATATTTTTCTACACAAACTGCGGAGCCAAGAAGAGACCATGTTTTATTTTCATATTTTTAAAGAAATTTCATACCATCTTCGTAATGATGATTTTCGTAAAGAGTGCCCTTGGCTTTGCCCTATGCGTTTATCCCCAAGACAACATAATATATAGATGAATGAATATATTGGAATGTCAATAAACCTAAATCTCGTAAATACCATTAGCCCTACATCTCGTAGCCACCGTAGCCACACTTGACTTCAATCAAAATTATTATAGAAAAAATATATACCTATATGAAAATATTTAGAACACTATTATTAATAAAAAAAAAAATGATCTTTCACCATAAAACTAGCTTATCAATATAGGTTAAACTAAATACGCTGTGTAGCCACCGTTCGGTAAGCTTCCCAAATACTGGTGGCCCTTTAAAATTATGTCAACTTGTAGCCTTTCTTGTCATTTTATTAGATGCTTTAACAAAAAACACATTTATTTTGCCAAATCCTAAGCAAACCAAATATCAATGGCACTATTGTTACGGATCACAAAAAATGATTTCTCATTGACTTTCCTAAGCATTCTTCCATTTCATAAGCCATTCTGAACGCTTTCATTTCGATATTTCCAATCCATATTTGCACAATGAGATGCGTGACGATTCTGAGAGGAAAACGTTCCTAAATATTGCTACGAATTCGATTACGCAATAAGGTTCATTTTTGACAAGCACTGTAGTTTGTACCTACCTATCAGCAATATCACAAGAACATTTGTTTAGACTGTTGCCGCATACTTGAATAGTGACTATGGATGAGTACTTTTGCACTCACCTGACTGAAATCTCGGATTCATCTTATCGTGTCGAAAATTCATCTTTATCACATTCGCATAAGGATTTATTAGGTTAACCACCCGGGATATTTTTGAGATTGTGATGCAATCTTCAGTGGGGAAGGTTGCAGTAGGTAATATTACTCACTGTCTGGAGTACGCCAGATTCTATCACATCCGTATGTGCCTGTGCTTTACTTAACCGAGTGTTTAGACAAGTGTTGTTTATGAATACAACACATCCTACATTTCTCTGGGTGTCAGTGTTCTTCGACGCTTTGCATTGCGATTAATTTTCAACCAATAGAAATGCTAAAAATCTTTCAATTTAAAAACAAAAGCATATCTACAATTCTCGTATTGGTAGAAATATTCTCGCTTATATCCGCACTACGGTTACAAAACGCTCGAAGTTCTTTCTGTGTCCTACATGTCATATTTTATATACTAATTTATATTTTTTGTTCCAATCAGCGCACCTCATTGTGAATGATGTTGGGCTGACCTCATAATGAAGTATCGTAAAATATGCAATTTGCTGCGACACGAGAGGTCAATTAGTAATGTGTCAGTTTTAATTCCTTTATTAGTCACTAACAAACTAAAATGTCTGGGTAGGCTCGAAGGTTCATAGATTTTATTACTAGGTGGAAAGTCTGGTAGGTCTCTTGTATGCGGCATTAGTGCATTCCTCAGGAGAACCCAGAGCCTTTTGACATGCATCGCGGCTGGCCACCGGGGGGTTTAGTGAATTCTCGGAGTTCCGAGCACTTTTTTTTAACTTCTTTTTTAAATAACCGAATTGGTATACCTTCGCAGACTCACCTGATGGAAATTGACGACGCGGTCGACGATGGATGCTTGCTTAGAAGATACCGATTCACTCGAGACTTGAAGACACCTAGATTATAAGAATCGGGAAACAAAGACGCTGGACATCAATCCGTTGTTCCCTAAAATGCAGCGAATTAACTTTAAGAAGATTTCCACCTTTCAATAAAAAAAGGTCTCTTTTATGCAAAAGGCCGCTTGGGTTGTTACCACCACTTTGCCAGTTATTCTGCCATCATGCACAAACATTACTGAATCCCGTTCGAAGGGCACGGTTAAAAGCTAAATTACTAGTATTACCGTATTCCGCGCAAGTATTTGCAAACAATATCTGGGTAGCGCTGCAATTGTTAACAGATGCGTAGCTTACCATCAGGTGAATGACCATTTAGTTGAGCTAGAGATTGTAGAAATCTTGTTCTAAGTTGATACATGTTCTTCTGTAGATACTACGGAACGTGCATTGGCTTTGGCGTGTCGTACATGAGCTGAACATGGCCACGTGAAGGTAATGTTATCTAAGGACAGAATCTACAACCAAATAGGTACCGTTACGTCCATGTCCTCATAATCTGCTAATCCAACTGTACAGATTGTATGCGTGTGTAGGTGAAGTTAACATCGTTGTTGACAAACATACACTCCACATTGGATATCTTTAAGAGTTTTGCAATTTAATTAACAGGCTTGTAAATAATCTTTGACACGTTATTTAAGGATAAAATAATCATTGATGCAAAGCAACAGTCACGTTTGCGAAAGATAAGAACCTAATCACCCTCAATATTCTATTTGTAATTATGTAGGTATTTTACTAGGGACTGTTAATAAATAACAAGTATACATTTTATTAAAAAAAACCGGCTTCAATTCTGATGTATCTTCGAAGTCCCAGGCCGAGTGTCTTTGAAATTTATATGAGACAACTTCGTAGCTATACTGAACCCAATTTTCAACAAAGAATTTTTGAAATCCGTTTATAAATGACGGAGTTCTGAGGTATCAAACATAAAAAACAATAAAATTGAGAACTTCTCGTTTTTTTGGAGTGAGTCGGTTTAAAATGAACTATTATGCATTTATTTTTATTTGACACTTGCCACCATCAACATCCCTTCGGTGCTAGAACCGGTGGGGGTCGTTCGCGATGATGGTAAGCGTCCGGACGGCATGACGCTGATCCCCTGGGAGCGTGGTCGAGCCCTCGTATGGGACGCAACTTGCGTCGATACGTTGGCTCCTTCTCGCCTCAGTGGATCAGTGTCAAAGGCCGGAGCCGCGGCGGAGACTGCCGAAGACGCCAAGCGGAAATATGCTTCACTCTGCAGTGATTACATTTTTGCGCCACTTGGTGTCGAAACCTTAGGTCCATGGGGTCCGGGCACCAAACAATTATATAGAAAAATTTGCCCACGTCTTGTCGAAGTTGCAGGTGACAGAAGGGCTGGCTCATTCCTGGCTCAAAGATTAGCTTTAGCCATTCAACGCTGGAATGCAGCCAGCGTTCTTGGCACCTTGCCTCATGGTCACCACTTGTATATAAATTTCTAGTTGTACATAGTTTAATATCTTATTAATAGTTTCTTTTTTTTGACAATTGTAAATATTTTCATAAATATTAGTATTTTCCACCTTTATTTTTATATATACATTAGCTATTATGTATTACGTGTGTACACACTAGCTCAATGTTAAACTTAGATAAACTTACACACAGCCAAAGCCTTGTCAGTTTCTTGTGGTCCCTGTACAACTACTGAGTTGGACAGGTCGTCATCATAGCACGGATCTTGCGGGTTCCATTCCTGCTACAAGACAATCGTTTGTGCTCAGAAAAGCTCTTATCCGAGTGTTGTAGGACTATGGTGCTGATAGTCCATAGTTTCTGTATATCAGGTAATCCTAATTAGTGGCCAGGATCTATATATATGTGATTGTAATAATTATCATATATTTACGTCTCTAGAAATATCATTTAGCCCGATGCTTATTTACTTCAAAAAGTTGTTGACACCTAAAGTTGAGTGGAAGAGCAACAAACATATATTTAAAAAATATAGTCTAGACTGTTATTTTGTACTCTAAAAATAATAGGAGCCACATTGGAGGTCGTGGGCAGTGGGCAGCTCGATGCACCGGTGGGCGCGAGTGGACACGATCGCCATCGCCATTTCGCGTGAGGTCACTCGCATTCCTATCTCGCGGATCTATGAAATAAATTACCTATACATTTGATTTATTTGCATAGTCAAATGCAAAGCGTTTTAATATATCTATTTTGTCTTGGTTTTTTAAATCTTGGTGTTGAGAAAGAAGGCGTTGTGTCGTGAATAGTCGTGATACAAGAACGAACATAATAAAGTTGAATGGGACCAACGCTTGCCTTTGTTTTTTTGTACAACAGTCATGGTCCATTAGACTTTGTATGGGTCTCGCTTAAGTTTAAATTAGTTATTTGACTATATCTAATGATGCACATTCTTGTTTTTGTAATTGGTTGTAAGATTTTGAACAATAAAATTTTTATTTATTATAATAATATAAAATTTAAAAAATCATAATTAATTTATTGACAACGTATTGTACAAGTTAATAGTATTCATAATTGATATAAAACGGCTAAGATTCACTGTAAACGTCGAAATTACTCCAGTTACGTGCGAGCGCTCGCGACCTACGCCGCGGCTTGATCTCATAACTCCCAGAAGAATGACTTCTAAAAATGTCCGTAACCTGGTCGGAGTAATTTCGACGTTTATAATGAGTCTTACCCGTTTTATATCAATTTTTTATGAATAATAACACTCACGAAACTTTTCAAAATCTAAGTTTTAACTACAAAAATAACCTACATAATAATTCAATATTTGGGAAAATAGGTACGTACTACTTTAAGGTTTAGGATTAGGTAAGCAGGGTGCAGGGTAATCCACCATCCTGGCCCAGTGCGGGTTAGTGGATGTCACATGTCCTTGATTTTTTGTGAAAAATTCTTGGACATACCGGTTTCCTCACGATGTTTTCCTTCACCGTTTTTAGAGCGAGTGTTAAATTCGCACTTAAGAAAGTCAGTGGTGCGGGGCCAGCGGGATTCGAACTCGGATGCGTTGGATCGAAATTCGCACGTGCTCCCACTGAGCCAAACTCGCTATATATATAGCATAGCAGTAGCTGTACTATTCTATCACTAAATACCTACTCGCGCCTCACAATATTGCAAGATTTGTAAGTACTTATTTCTATAGTAATCATGTAAATTTCTTATATCGGAATTGTAAGCGTATTATTAAGGTTTCATTTTAAAAATAGAAGTCTTTTAATACATAACCAGCGCATTTTATTTCCTGGTTAACTATAAAGATATCTAAGTCGAAGACATAATCAATTATCCGTGAAAACTGAACAAAAAAACTTGCGTTTCCTGTATTAGTGCACTTTTTGTAATGTAAGTTGAGACTAGATGACCAATTTGTAAAGATCGGCCCGACACTTAACTTTTAACTATAATTGGGGTCTAAGAGACATGGTTGTATAAATTTACCAATCAATAATGAGCCACTAGATAATGGATGTCGCAAGAAGTGAGAGATTTTGTTTATCTGGTAATCGTGCCAGGTCTTTCGTATTTCAGTACAGAGCAAAATAAGTGAAATATTTCTATCATTATGTAAGTGAGAAAGATACACCCGCTTGTCCGATACAGCGGTGAATGGCGATGGACCATCAGACCATCACTTATAAATGGGTTCGTTTCTATTGTCACGCAACACTAAATTTCAATATCTATACTTGTATACTAATATTATAAAGAGGAAAAAAATCTATTTTTGTATGTTTAAAAAGAATAAACTCAAAAACTACTGGACCGATTACAACAATCCTTTACTATTAGAATGCTACATTATCCCTGAGTAATATAGGCTATGTTTTATTATGATTTATTAAGTCGCGGGCGGTTGCTAGTTGAAAAATAAACTGGCTATATACTTTTAAAGTTTTCATTTATATACAAAATTGGTAGAAAAATTAAGATGTTACGAAGTAATCTAATGGAATCAGGCGTGACGTTGCGGAAGTTGAACTGAAATCTGAAAAGAAAAAAAATGCATAGGAAATTTTATAGTATGTATATATTTTTATTTTTATTTCATTTTATATTTACTTTCTACCCCCATACATATTATATTTTCAACAACAACCTACATAAAATTCAGCGGAATTATACTAGATATTTTCATTGCGTTTCAAATGTTAGGAAGTCGTTCATAATTATTCTTTCTTGTATTCACGTATTGGGCTATTTTAACTTTTTCGAGAGGTGCGGGGCATTTAAGGCACTTGTTAATTCGCGTTGAAAAACTTACTCTTAACTTAATCGTCCTAATTAAGTAAAACTTTCATTTGAGACAGCCACAGAGCGACCTGTCGCCTCAAACAGTGGCAGTGAAAAATGCGACTATCCCGTGGGTCGAGGCATCAACTTCGAGTCAGCGTGATTGAAAATTCTTCCTCGGATCGTATCATACAACGGAAACGCACAAGTCCAACGTCCACGCGGATGCTCTGACGACCCATCACAGCCACAGTTTATACAGCAGCTACTGCTGTACTGTCACAGTATACATAGCATGTTCTTGTCTGTCACAGAATACTATGTACTGCTGTACTGTCCGTGCCTATCTCGTGTAGCGATCGACCTGGATCCACGACAATGATACCTCGCGCATTCGTGTATTTGTTAGAGGTATTTTGGATGGTATCTGGGCGTAAATTGAATTGTCATGCCTTTTAAATTAAGGGTTCTCAACTGTATCTCAATTTGCGTCTGATTGTATGACGCCATTTTTTTTCCATGTAAGACAAGCAAAACACTAGAATTTGGTTTATTTGTTTTGAGTTTTCGATTTATTAGACTATTGGATAATACAAATACAGGGTAAATAACCCCGCTTTGAAATACAATTGTAGTGTTGAGTGATTAATTGATTATTGTAGCTTAATTAGTTGGTATTCTTTGGCTTAATAGTATATTCGTTATGTATTGCTATCTCAGAAAAACAAGTAAAATATATGATAACATAATTGCCGTTTTGCTCCCCAACTGGGGAATGATCTGCCTGAGCCAGCATCTCTTAATTCAATTACATAAGTATATATTTTACCAAAAAAAAACCGACTTCAATGTATTTTCAAAGTCGAAGGTCAAATATCGACGAAATTTATATGGGACCACTTCGTAGCTATACTGAACTAAACGCAAAGAATTTTTGAAATCGGTCAACAGTTGGCGGAGAAATCGGTGAACATTAAAAAAAACAGTGGAACATAGAACCTCCTGTAAAAATAGGGTCAGTTTACTTTCAATCCGAGGCCCAACGTAAATCATTATACTGACCCACATTGTCGATAAAAGAGATTACACATGCATTGAGACATTAAAATAGCAAAATTAATCACAACCTGTGTAGCAGTAAAACAAACAATATTAGGCAAGGCCTACTTTGAAGTTGGTCACGCAACACCATTCACAACTTATCTTCAAGTTGTCTTCAAGCGATTTCGTGGTAACTATTAAAGATAAAGATAGAGTAGCGCTCGTAGCGTAACTCGCCTAGCCGTTCGTATTAGATCTTCTAGGTTAAGCAACGTTCGCAGCGGTCACAACTTGGATGGGTGACCGCACTCACACACTTCACACTAATATTATAAATGCGAAAGATTGTATTCAAGTGTGTTCCTCACTTCATCACGCTGCCGCTGTAACGGCTCAATGGATTTGAGTGAAATTCGGATATACCCTGGATTAACACATAAGCTACTTTTTATGTCGGAAAACCGCGGCGTGGCGCTTGCCATCAGGCGAACGACTTTCTCGTCTAATCACTCAGTTCCTTCAAAAAAATAATACAATTTGCGGTTATATCGCTTAAAGCAATCTTTGGATGAACTTCTTTAGTACACGATCGATGTTACCAAACATCGCATGTATTAGAGACCTACATAAGCCATGTAAGGGTATAATTTCGCATGCAATACCACTCGTAACATCCGTCACAGGCTTAAATAGCCACAAGTAATAACTTATGCTTACTTACTTATAACTTACTCATTTGCACAGAAAGTTATTGCTATAATGAGACAAGTTGTGTAACACAAGTATTTGTTTACGTAAATACTATGGGAAAAGAAACTATGCTTTCGTTAGTTATTGTTTTAGGTTAGTTGTAATTCGCATAGTTTCGGTGAAAGATGAAAAATGTAAGTTACGCGTTTTTGTGGGAACCGTGAGGACAATAGTCAAACTATTTTAAGGGCCGCTTTCTGTTTGAGTGGAGTAATGTTACGTAAGGAAGTAATTCGAAGCCTTGGAGACCACTTATACACTTATACGTATACACACTTAACAATTAAATCTATATATCTGTTATATATATATATATATATATATATATATATATTGACATGTATAAATATATATATATATATATATATATATATATATTTATACATGTCAACACTTACCATTATAAATTTCCCGGCTGTGTAAAACTGTGCAATGGAAGAGCTAGGAGATGCCTACGACACAAGTTTATTATTAGTGTAGGTTCTGCGCACCAATTAATGTCATACACTACAAGCCCAGCTTACTGAAGATCAAATAAAACTATGTTATATGTGTACAGTTTTGGTGATAAATAATTTTTCTATATTTTCCGTTTTCTTGGAAACCATTGAAAGACGAGCCAAAAAGCTCATTGGTGACGATGCGCTGGTTAAGACTAAGCTACAGAGTCTTGAACATTGGCGCAAAGTTGCCAGTTTATCGGTCTTTTACCATATACATTTCGGAGAGTGTGCGACGGAATTACATGAACTTATTCCGCCGTCCCCATTCCATCACCGGACGACCAGGCGTACGGCAAGCCGTCATCCATTTATGGTTGACATCCCTCCTGCTCGCAGCAAGCGCTTTGCTTCGACCTTCATAATGTTAACGGCCATAGAGTGGAACTCTGCCGGCATCTGTGTTTCCGGATAGTTACAATCTGGCTGTCTTTAAGACAATAGTAAACAGGTTTCTTCTAGGTGATTGTGCTTCATCTTCGACCGCGTCGTCACGTAACAACAGGTGAGATAGCGGTCAAACGCAAGACTATAATAATTAAAAAAAACTTAATGGAGCTCAAGATTAGGAAAACTGTTGTTTTTTTTTTCATAGTACTTTTTTTCTTG
This sequence comes from Petrophora chlorosata, assembly GCA_951640565.1. Classification (NCBI taxonomy): domain Eukaryota; kingdom Metazoa; phylum Arthropoda; class Insecta; order Lepidoptera; family Geometridae; genus Petrophora; species Petrophora chlorosata. Next base: position 12,225,566 of record OX621201.1, on the reverse strand, counting down.
GTAGGTCTCTTGTATGTGGGAGGCCGTCTGCCAGCAAAATTACTGGGTATATGAAGACTTGGTATCTTATGTCTCGGGGTGTTGAGCGCAGTGCAGTGTTACGCAGTATTTCTTCTTCTGCTTCTGCAGCTTCTGGGTTGTATTGCTATTGTTATGGGCAGGCGTGACGCATAACACCAACGCTGACGTCGTTTATGGTTGGAAACAGACAACATTACAATCTCAATGAGATATTACAAGAAAAAATATAAAAGAATTTTTAACCGATTTCAAAAATAGAAGAAGGTTCTGTTCGTGTGTGTTTTATTATTCATTTTATTTTTTATTTCTTAATGTTTGTTACCTCAGAACTCCGTCATTAATGAACCGATTTGGAACTCTCTTTGCAAAAGAGTTCAGTATAGCTACGAAGTGGTCCTGTATAAATTTCATCGGAATTTGACCTTGGACTTTTAAGATACATTGAAGTCGGTTTTTTTGTTTCATAAAACGTATACTTGTCTATGGTTCGTTCGAATTCATTAGATTAAGGTACTCCAAACAAATTGTATGCGAAAAGGTAAACATTAAAATTAACAAAGTGCCTCAGAAAAGACATCAACGCCTGTTAAGTTTAATTCTGTCATACAAAAGACTTCAACGACTGACCTTGTGAAAGGTGATAATGAAATTGCTATTGAAATCCAGCTCGCTATCGCTTGTCCGTGCTCGACATTGCATATCTATTTCACCACAATTTCACAAATAACCAGTAGTTACACTTTGTGATTTCACCACGTATCAATAAACTGATACAATTTTACAGTTACACTTATCTCTGCAGCCAATTTATAATATCATCATCATCATCAGTCCATTACTTTCCCACTGCTAGGACACGGGCCTTCTCACATAGATAGAGGTATGGACCATAGTGCACCACAATGGCTTAGTGCGGGTTGGTGGATGTCACATTGTCCTTGAATTTTGTGATTTTTGGGCACGTCGATGTTTCCATTACATGAAAGCAAGTAAATGCCTACAGAATATTTAATAATGAATACTCATAGTACAAGAACTTAAGTACCTAAGATTAAGAGTCAGAACCTTCTTATTTATGTTAAGAATATATTCTGTGATTATAGTATTGTGTCGACACTATAAAAAGAAAAAGCAAACATAATTAAATAATATAAATAACGATATAACTTATGTAAATTTGTAATTATAGAAGAGAGATTGTAATAAGAGCGAGTGTGGCTCAGCGGGAACTCGTGTGCCTTACGATCCGACGCACCTGGGTTCGAATCCCGACTCGGCCCTGCACCAATGACTTATAGTTAAGTGCAGATTTTGCACGCTCGCACTAAAAAGGTGAAGGAAAACATCGTGATGAAACCCGCTTACGCGCTTTGGAGTGGTAGGCTCTGGCGGTGGTTGTAATACCACCCACCGAACAAAGCCATGCCGTCAAGCGACCTAGTCGTGTTTTGGGGTATTGTTCGGTGAACCACCGGGGAGACGGGTCTGAGCAGCCGCACAACTGCCGTCTCCCTCTAGATCTATGTGCTTTATCTTAGGCCACATCATCGCTTTACATCAGGCGACATAGTGCCAAACATGGATCTATTAAGCGTAAAAAAAAAAGATATATCTAATATATAAAATTCTCGTGTCACAGTTTTCGTTGCCATACTCCTCCGAAACGGCTTGACCGATTTTGATGAAATTTTTTGTGCTTATCCGGTATCTATGAGAATTGGCCAACATCTATTTTTTTTTTGTATAATTTTTTTAAATTTATATGGCAAAACAACGTTTGCCGAGTCAGCTAGTATAATAAATAAATAAGCCCAACGATCACAGACATAGATATCGATCCCTAACTAGAACTTATAGGGAATCAGGGACTACAAGGACCATGGTCCCAAAACACCCAGACACGAAACAAATGCTTACGCTTATTTGTTTTTCTGTGCACAAACATTTGACCCGTTGCGGGCATCGAACCTGCAATCTCAATGGTGTATGTGATTTCAGCCAACCTACCCAACCACTACACCACAGAGGCAGTTCAATTAGAATAGAATATAATAACTCTTTATTATAACACCACAATACATAAACAAACAATTGGGTATTTAAACAAGTAATATTATTAATTACTATATTAAAAATAAGACTTACGATTAATACCTGGTAATTTATTAATAATAGACAAGAAAGTAATAACAATTAAATACCTACATGTATATTTTACTTATAATTTAATCAAGTATATTATAATTAAATTGTAAAATTATTACTGCGAAACTTGATTTTGTTGTAGGGAGTCAAAATCAAAAATCAAAATCTCTTTAATCATTTTGGCATCACAGACGCACTTATGAACGTCAAATTATCACAATGACTACCACCGTACCGGAAAAAGAACCACTACTCAGAGAGTGAGGAACAACATCGTTTTATTGTTATTAAGGCTTCGTATATTGTTTTATCCAACTGAGCAATGATAAGAATTGAGCAATGACAATTCGTTTGCCTGATGGTAAGCGCCACGCTTGCCGTAACAAAGGCGATGCCACCCAGAACTTTAAATACCATGCAATTAACTGCGTAGCACTGCATTTTTTGACCTAACCAACCTTTTCTGATTGTTGAATCGCATGTCCCCGAGACCATTGTCATCGCTGGAGCTTCCCGGATCCTAAGATACAGGTTGGTTCTTAGTTTGGGAGCGGGCATCTCCGGCGGTGACACATTGCTGGGTGAAGCGGTCGTAGAATTGTGTGTGGGTTTTCTCATAGCTTTTAAAATACTTATTGTTACCAAAATTTTGTAAACATTTCTACCAATAAACGTTTTTTATTATTATTCATTTATTTATTTAATTTCTTAGATTTAAGATTTTTACAATATTTCTATAAAAATATGTATACAAAAACACTATAAAAATCCTAAACCTAGATCGGCTTGCCGGCGGGGCAGCGGGGCAGGGCCCAAACTACCGGTGGTTAGGGCTGCAGAGTGAGGAACCTCCTGACTATACGTGCCGTGTCAAGGAGTACTGCCTTCTGTATCTGACCCTTGATCCAACCGTCTAGCGAGAGCCTCTTGAGATGTTGGTCGAGGCTCTTCGCTATAAGGCCGTTCGCCGAAACAACTATCGGGACAATGATCGTCGAGTCAACATCCCACATGGCGGTTACCTCGTGGGCTAAGTCAAGGTACTTGCTGAGCTTGTCCTTCTCGGCCTTCACGAGGTTCTCGTCATGTGGGATGGTGACATCGACGAGCACTGCCCGGCGTTGGGACCGGTCGACCACCACGATATCAGGCTTATTGGCTGCAATAGTCCTGTCCGTGATGATAGAGCGGTCCCAATAGAGCAAAGCACGACCATTCTCAAGAACTGACGCAGGTGCGTACTTATAGTACGGCACCTCAAACTCGACAAGGTCGTACTGAAGGGCAAGTTGCTGGTGGATGATCCTGGCTACGAGGTTATGTCTATGCAAGTACTCGCCGTTAGCAAGATGAGAACAACCGGAAATAATATGTCTGAGGGACTCGCCTGGGCGGCGACACGCCCGACAGATGTCGACCGTGCCGTCCCTCATAATATATTTCCGGTAGTTATTCGTCTTGATAACCTCGTCAGCAATTGCACAGACAAAACCCTCGGTTTCCCCAAAGAGGTCACCGAAACGCAGCCAGTTCACCGACGCGAGGAGGTCGACATCGGGTCCTGTTAAGGCCCGATAAAACCTCCCGTGCAGCTCCTTGCCCTTCCATACGTCCTTGCGGTCATCGGTGCTCAGCACCGTTGGTTTGCGCCTGTTCTCGTTTGCCAAGGAGAGCGGCGTGAGGCCCCTATCAACTGCCACCACATCGCGATGCATCCCGCACTCAGTGTTTAGGAAGTACTCCCTGAGACTGCATACCTCGCGGTTATGAAGGTTCTTGGCATTCAAAAAGCCTCGACCCCCCCATTTCCGCGGGATGTACAGTCTCATAACAGATGAGCGCGGGTGTAGCATGCGATGTGACGTAAGCAGTTGACGGACCCTCCTATCCAGGGCATCCAGCTCAGTCTGTGTCCATCTTAGTATGCCAAAGGAATATATCAGCAAGGGCATCACCCAGCCGTTGAAGGCACGCGCCTTGTTACCACCTGACAAAAGACTATTAAGTACTTTTGTCAGACGGCAGAAGAAGCGCTCCTTCACCGATTGCCTGATTTCCCCTGCTGCAATACCCAACGACTCTGACATACCAAGGTATTTGTAAGTTTCGGCTTCCGAGAGAGATCTTAGAGTCATTGTCTCAGACAGTTGTAAATTTGTAGAATTTACAACTCTCCCCCGCTGCACATGCATGATCGCACACTTATCGACACCGAACTCCATCCTGATGGCGCTGCTGAAAGTCTCAGTGACTTTCAAGAGCTCCACCAGGTCAGGGCGTTTCGGTGCGAACAGCTTAAGGTCATCCATGTACAGCAGATGAGAAATGATCTCACCCCCTCTTCGAAGCCGATAGCCCAGCCCTGAATCCTTCAATAAAGTACTGAGAGGATTCATAGCTAAGCAAAACCACAATGGACTCAGACTGTCACCCTGAAAGATGCCTCGCTCAATCCTTATGAAGTCCTGCGGATCAGAGATACTATCTCTACTACCTGGCTGACGAAGGACTGTGGTCCACTGTCTCATACATGTGCCTAAGAAAGATCTTAGAGTTGCATCTATTTTGTACAGCTCTAAGATCCTCTCTAGCCATGAATGAGGCACCGAATCATAGGCCTTCTTGTAGTCAATCCAGGCAGCCGAGAGAGCCCCTCTGTTCCGCCGGACTTGTTGGCAAATGGTCATGTCTATGAGGAGGAGCTCCTTAGTACCACGGGACCCAACCCTACATCCATTCTGAGCGGGGGCCAAAATATTATTTGCAACAATGTGCGAATTTATTTTTGCTCTCAGAATGGAGGTAAGGAGCTTGTATAACGTAGGCAAGCACGTGATGGGTCTGTAGTTTTTCGCTTCCGTGGTACTACCGGACTTGTGGAGCAAGGAGGTGACACCGGTCGTCATGAAGCTTGGAAGGGAACCAAGCTCGAGAGCTTCCTGGAATTGTATTGCCAAACATGGGTGTGAGCATCGAATCCATTTTATCCAGAAGTTGTGCAATCCATCGGGCCCAGGACTTTTCCAGTTCTGGGCCGTACGGATAGCACAACCAACGTCTACGGGGCTGATAGACACAGCCCCCATGGGTTCGATTGGCTCACACACATCCTCAACAGTACACATCCAGTCACCCTCTGTGTGAGTGACAGGCACCGACCAGATGCTACGCCAGAAGTTAATCATGGCGTTTGCATCTGGTAGCTGCCCCTCACTCACACGTTGGTCGGTTCCCTCCCATGCTCGGTACACCTTCCTTTGGTCACTTTGAAAAAGGCGATTCTGGCAGTATCTATCCATACGTTCTCTGTAGCGACGAATACGGTTTGCCCACGCAAAGACTTTCTGCTTCAGATAGTCAATGCGCTCCGTGACACAAGCCATATACTGCTGGGGCCTAATACCGGTCCCAGCAAAGGCTTGGTTCACGAAACGCATGACACGGGGGCGGCGATTGCCCTCGCTGAAGGAGACCAGCTTTGCAATGAAAGTCCTAAACGTATTGATACGCCGCTCGATTCGCACTTGCCACGCGGGGGCACACCCAGCGGTTCGCGGTGCTCGGTCAACGTCCGGAAACTTGACACGAGCCACACGGCACGCCGCAATGGCCCCGCAGTACAGAATCGAGTGAGTATCAATTAAATCTTCGCTAGTCCGTAAATACGGAGCTAGCAAAGCGTTTAGGGCTCCCATTAACGCAAGGTTACGTCTATGGGTGGGCAAACGTGGTAGTCGCGGCCTAGAGTTAAGTGTGAACCTATACTGCAGAACCGCGTCTTCCAAAGCCCTCCTCAATTGCTCATTAGCCTGGGTACTTACGCTCATATTCGCACTATCCTCCTCGTCGACTACTGGATCTACCCGTGACGCCATCGATGCCGCGGTCGGAACCGACCCCGGGGCCGACGACGTGACAGGCAGGTCCTGGGTCGAGGCGGAGGTTGTACGAATAGGTAGCGCCTCCAGGCGCAGCCGATCAAGCACAGACTCGTCCAACAGTTTGCACCGATGGATAGCCCGCACCTGATCCGACAGTCGTTGGGCGGATAATATAATAATAATATAATTATTATTATTATTATAGGAATGCTTGTGCACTACTGCTTGGCGGCAAAGCGGAGTACCAATCCCGATACAGACTGCCTCTCGCTTACGAGAGACCTGCTATCACCCAGTAATACCACCAATATTCATTATTATGTATTAAGAAATTCGAAAACTACAAAAGTCGGAGGGTCATCATCATCATCAGTCCATCACGTTCCCACTGCTGGGACACGGGCCTTCTCTCATAGAGAATGTATGGGCCATAATCCACCACGCTGTCCCAGTGCGGGTTGGTGGATGTCACATGTCCTTGAATTTTTGTGATAAATTCTTGGATATGCCGGTTTCCTCACGATGTTTTCCTTCACCGTTTTTAGAGCTAGTGTTAAATCCGCACATAACTTAAGAAAGTCAGTGGTGCGCCAGCGAGATTCGAACTCGGGTGCGTCGGATCGAAAGTCGCACATTCTCCCACTGAGCCACACTCGCTCATCGAGAAAACTTGGAGGGTGCGTCCAAATAATGACCATGTCATGAAAACATTTACATGCTTTTTTCGTGCATGCACATGACATCTGTCCCGCTGCGGGGATCGAACCACAATCCCTGTGTAGTTAGAAATTAAATTAAGCCCATCGACCAAACAAACCACGAAGTGTATCATCAAGCAAAACATACCTACATGCTATCGATTTTATCTAAGTATGTTTTTCCTCATAAAAGTTTTACGATCCGTTCAATACCGTCATATTAAAGAAGCATGAATTGTATCAAAGACTCGTTCTAAAGGTTCTTTGTTACTGGAAACCAGTTCTGGCTCAGTGGTGAGATGCACCGGTGGATAGTCCAGTTCCGGGTTCGATTCTGTAAGGAATGCAGTTTTGTTAAGACTACAAACGAGGTCTGTAAGTAATGCAGTTACTAAAAATATTACATATTTCTTACTTTGACATCTGAAATGTCGATGTTTAAGTTCAAGGTTATAGAGAAGTTTTTCAATTATTTTTAGACGGGTCATTTCCGTTGGTTAATGGAAAAATGTAATGAACATCTTTCTACGTACATTTTTCTCCCTTTGTTATAACAAATAAAAGTTGAAACAATGTTTTATGTCTGAACATCGTACGCGGTGGTGGAAAAATGGACGTATCCCTACGCTCAATCAAAACCTCAACTAAAGCACCATCGAATCGTAAAACCAGAGCCACACATCCTGGCTATTGCGGCTTCTATAGAAAAAAACAAAAACAGTTGCCATGCAACAAGATATCTGCAAGGAAACCGCTGAGATTGCGAAACCCCTCGGCAAAGGTGAAGGCGCCGCGCCAGTCGGCTCCGAGAGAGAGTGGCGGCACGACGCGACGCTTGCGCCAGTCTACCAAACGAACAGACGCGCGCGCAAACAACTACCCTCCATAGTGCACCAACTACACCGTTCGCGTTCTAAAATTAAAATTGTGACAGTGAAAAGAAGAAACAATTAGTGCTGTGCTTGTGCTTGACTGTTGACTTGTGTGTATATTGTGTGAGAATTTTTCTTTGACACACATATGACGTGAATAACGGTGCGGTGATCCGACGGTCGATCGACTCGCTAAAATCGAAGTGTTAGTGTATCTTAAAAAGCTGTGTGCCGGAATTTTAACGGACTTGCCTAAGAAGAGGTAAGAACGGATGTATACAGTTATGATTGTTGTATAACTTTGGCGGTGGAGAAAGCTTTCTTAGTTCTCTTATCTGTTGCCGGATGCTTTATTAGCATTTCATTAGCGGTTTCAATTGTCTTGAACTATTAACTTAGGATAACGGAAACTATAATTTGATTATTAATTTCTTTTGCAAATAATAATAGTTATCAAAAAGTTTTGAAAGTTTCCCCAAAGACAAGGTAAAGTTTTACAACCTTCATTACCGATTTACTAATAAATGATTTTTGTTAAACGTGGGTAGAAGGGTGCTTTAAAAAGTAACAAAATACTAAAAACCTCTATATTCATATATAAAATAAAACAGGTTTCAAACATTTATAACTTGTGACTTCAACTAAACGTTTTGAAATTATAAAGTCTAAGCATTCATAGAAGTTTCTATAAATATTCATATATTTTAGATATTTTTCGAGTCTGTAACGAAAATGTGAGGGAAAACGGCGCCGGAACGGGTTTGCGTCCAGAATAAACAAAAGCCGGGTGAAAAGGTCTCTGACTCATCTTACGTACGACACTCGTGTGCGGAGCTTCTGTTTAGAATAAATTTACCTTCGGAATGAGCTTTGCAGGGTTTTTAGTAAACAATAGATCGAAATCGATTTAAATTAAATTCTTTTCACAGTCTTCATTGATAGAATGCTGTCGATGTTATCGATTCGAAAGTCACTTCCCTATCATTGCCAAAACAGTTCCGAATTCAAATTAAGAATAGGGGATCGGACAGTAATCGAGAAAAAATCTAAAATGTAGTTAGAACGAATGTTCGTTGAACCAGAAAGATCAATAGATCAATATTTTTGTGAAATAATAATGATTTATATTTTTAAATCAATAAATAAAGTTTAATAATTCTGACATTTTTAATCTGTTCCGAAACACCAACACAGTACATTACGTCATTTGTAGGCAAATGCCGTGCGTCAAGCTTGAGTTTATTTTACGTTTTTGCGTTTCATAAAATGTATTTTTGCTAATTATTTCGTTCCATTACTACAATATCGTCTCTAAACTTCACAAAACGTATTTAAATCTCTTTGAAAACATTTTTTCGGAGTGTTTGTCGTTTTCTACCTACTTATGACGTCACAAGTTTTGAGGTGACCTTTTGCGTGGCAATATTTGAAACATAATATTTAAATATAGTTTTAGGTACTTTTAGAGTGTTATTTAATTAAAATAGTATTTTTTCATGGCTATAAATATTAATTGTAGTTAATATAAAACTCTTTCTGAAAAGTTGTCCGATCCCCTATTGGATCTGGTAGCTTTTCATAAAACGCAAAAAAGAAACGAAACAAGCTGCTAAAGAGGAACAACGCAGATATGACACAAACAAAAAGTTGCCTACTTTATGCATAAAATTTGCATGAGTATAGCAGAATTTCATTACAACTCCCAGTTTGTAGCTACGCAATCTTACCACCGACAGCGCATGACGCCATACTGTCATGAAACAAGTTAAGGCAATACGAAGTTACTAGTGTTTAAACTGTGGCAACATTATCGCAGCCACGTTTATCTAGCGAGTGAAATGCATTAGATAACTAGAGACGTTTATTTTCTAGAGCTTTTTATTTATAAGGCAATTCTGTACTTTGAAAGTTGGATGCAATAAACGTTGATATACATTAGTTATACCATGGTTATACGTAAGCGTAGCCGCCTTTCCTTCACAAAAAGAAAATAAAATTCTGTCATTCCATAAAAGTCACTTTCAAAGTGTTTTTATAGATAATAAAAGGTTTCAAGTTGATTTAAGGTATTTTAAGTGCAACCTCATTGTAAAATTCACATTCACACTTCATGCCTACCTAAAATCATAAATATCTTCTGTATGTCATAACTAAATTAATGGGCCTCTGATACTTTCATAGCCATATTCCTGGAATTATAGGGAATTAAAAATATATTTGACATACCTACCTATTTACTATACTTAATACTATTATTATAAATGATGATGAATAATGAATGAATTGTTGAACTTGAACTAGGTTCTGGAAAAGGACACCCCGAGTGGAACCGCGGAGCGCAGCTATACTATATGGGAAATGAAGTGATTGATTATTATCACTTCTGCACCAATTTAGTCCATCATCTATATGAAAAAACTTAAAAGCGAGGTTGTTTCATTTATATTTTTAAGTAAAATATTTACAATTTTTTTTTTTTTTAACTTGCAATGGTTATTGTTTGTTTGTTTGTTTGAGTCAAATCTTGCAAGTTGAATGAGAACCACTTACTCTTATCCTACGAAGTTGAAATTTTGTATACTTGTCAAAGTCCGATTATAATACAATATTATGGTGACAGCAAGCTGATCTGATGATGGAGATGGAAGGTGGGCAATGGAACTTCTTGACGGATAAACGTAAACTTCTACTGTTTGGGCTCATTTTAATCTGCTTGCGGTTCCGATTACGAATATGTTAAAAGCTTGACTTAAAAAATATATTTTTCAACAAAAATCTTGTTCCATGCAGCAGACAAAAGAATGTCACCAACAAAGATGCCTTCGTGTTCACATACTATCTCCTGCACATAGAATAACACTAAACATTGTTATCAGCTAAAATATACACGTTGCTGGTGGTGTCGTGACAAAGGTTCTAAGTTTATGAAAGTGCAAACATTGTGGGCTTCTACACTGATAAGGTCGGTGTGGACAGTGTTGCTGGTTAATAATTTATTAGAATTTTGAGGTGTTTTTAAAGTTGTGGAGTTTATTTTGTGAGAAATTTTATTCCCAACAAAGTTAGAGTACTTAAAAAGTTTTGTTAGAAGTTGACCTTTAAGAAACACCTAAAAACATAAAGGAGTCAGTGAATCTAGATATCTATCAATTCATTATAGTTATTTATTTTTGTAAAAGACACATTACGTTTCTTCTACCGTATAAATTAAATGACAGAAAATATTTATACTTGCAGTCAACCTACATCTTGTTTTAACCGATAATATTTTATCGAACAGTCTTTTCTGGTAAAACAATAGTCTAAATTCTACCAAGGAGTTTATAATAAAATCTGGCAACACACGTTCAACTTTTTGGAATAACCTCATGCTTGGAGCCTGACCTTGCTCTTTGACTTTTAAAATTGCTTACGCGATCCAAACTGTATGAAATACTGATCATAACGTAACTTGGCGACGCCGACGGTGCCGATGTATGTTACCTAAACACCTATGGATGGATTTGTGCGGAATAATTTTATATTTAATGGGCAAAATCTGGTTTTACCGACAAGAAGGACTTTTGCTACAGACTCATTAATATGCTTCTGCTCTAGTTTAGCATTATGCTAACTTAAATCACCAATAATGTTCAGAAAATATGTATTTCAAGAATCTTTGTCGTGTCAGGGACGGTTTCAAAATATTCTGCATCTATAGTTTTGGAATGTTGTTACCATAGGTATTTAAATTAATATTTTGTTGAAATCTATCTACATATATATATTACATAGGTTGCATAAGTAAGTTAAGTAGATTTCTAGAAGAATAATAACAATATGTCAATATACATATTGTTATTATTTTTACCCGCATCCACCTACATAAGTAAAGTGAAGAAGCATCTTGAATCTCATGCGTAACGCTTATTGTCTGACAACCGTATTGTTTGACAGCCTCTGTTGTGTATTGGTTGGGCAGGTTGGCTCAAATCTCATACATCACTGAGGTTGCGGGTTCGATTCCCGCGACGGGACAAATGTTTGTGCACAGAAAAAAAAGCACAAGCATTTGTTTCGCGTCTGGGTGTTGTGGGAACAAGGTCCTCATAGTTCCTGGTTTCCTAGATACAGGGAATCCTAGGTTGGACGTTATTTATTTATTTATTGTTTCGAAAATGTTAATATCGTATACCGAGTCGACAGGTGTAAGTTTGCAAGTTAGCAAGCAGCAAATGTAACATTATTTTCATATTTTTGATTGTTTGTCCTCTATATCTTCAACACAGTATCTTCTGACAGCGTGATCAAAATAATTATTTTTTTCACTTTAATTAGTATTTTGTGGATGATGTGGTTTTACTATGCATTTAAATTCCAACTAGCTGCGCTCCGCGGTTTCACTTGCTGTTGTAAAAAGTATTCTTTGTCCTTTTTCTTGTTCAGGATTTGAAGACCCTACATAATAAACTTCATCAAAATCTGTTTATCAATCCCGATTCTATAAATAAATAAAAAAGTGTTCACAATTTTATTGATTTTCAAAAGTGCTCATATATAGAAGCAAATTGGTTTACTTAATTTTACGACAGGTCCATTATATTCCCAAATTGGTCCTCAGTTTAACAATAAAAAAGATAACCTTTAAGCTGTAAAAAGGTCAAGAACAGCAGAGCTAGATGTCCAATTTAAATGCCAGCGCTTAGCTCATAGTTGCATGAATAAATTATAAAAAAACAGTTAAAAAAGATTAATAAAATGGCTAACATACGGAATAACTGACCGAAGCTAGTGAGGTGACTGTCAACCATAAGAATATTATTATAATCATTGGCATCTGTGTCTTTGTTTGAGAGGATTCAAAGGCTATTGTTATATTGGCAAGTGCAATTGCACCTTAGATTTACCCCTTTTTATTTATTTTTCTTATGTTTAGTTAAATAAACCGTATTCCGCAGTAACGCACCAACCACTGTGATGGTGCTATAGGCTCTAGTCTCATTTTTGTTTAGAATCTGTCCCATGCGGAATTATGTTACACTAATGCTACACCTCGTATTTTCCAAGGATAGCTTATACCCCTGACTACTTGCCTACTAGGCTACTTGCCTATGTATTAATCCAGGGTATAAGCTATCTCTATTCCGAATTTTACTCAAATCCGTTGAACTCAGGGATTATATAAATTGTCGTTGGTTGCGTTAATACAGCGACAGCGTGAAGAAGTAACGAAAAACGCACACTCACTCACTCATGAGTGTGGGAGTTACTTTTACTATTTAGGGTTCCGTACCCAAAGGGTAAAACGGGACCCTATTACTAAGACTCCGCTGTCCGTCCGTCCGTCCGTCTGTCTGTCTGGCCAGGCTGTATCTCATGAACCGTAATAGTTAGCCTGTTGAAAATTTCACAGACGATGTATCTTTGTTGCCACTATAACAGAATAAAATAAGTATTTAAGGGTGGCCCATACAAGGAATGTAATTTTTATGCCGCTTTTAAAGATAATGGTACGGAATCCTTCGTGCGCGAGTCCATCTCGCACTTGGCCGATTTTTTTAGTCGTTACTATAAAATGAACGCTCTCAAGGATGCTACCTCATTCTTTTTTCTCAGTGCAGAAACTTTCGCATTTAAAATATTAAAGTGATTTGTTACTGCTATCATCGGATATATCAATCTACCATGTACTATGTTTATAATAATATCATTTCGGCGATGCTTCTGGTATGTAATACTATTATGTATTCTGTGCTTCTGATGTTGTTGGTGACCGCAGGTGATGGAGACCTCTTCATCATCAATTTAAAAATAAAAATTGAAAAATATTCCAGTTGAATGACAGTCGTAAATTAAGGGCCCTTCGTCCAATTTAGGTAAACACTCAATCAAAATTCATATGCAAATTATAAATCTCACCTAAGGTTGATTAAAATTGAAGGTTTTATGGTGAAATGGGCATAAGGCCAAAATCGTGATACGAAACCATTTTCCAAGACGTGGAAAGTTCCATCGTCACTTTGCTAGTTATAATTTGATGTTCTTATATGATAGTGGATCTACTCGTATTGGGCATTCTGTCTAGATATCCACTTCACAGCCGCGTACAGAATATTTATAACACGCATTGCAACGCGAACTACGAACTGCGAATGCTCGCTTTCGCAGTTGAAGAGCTTCAACTCCGAATGCTCGCTTTCGCAGTTGAAGCGCGTAGCGTGTTTGCGGTCCGTTCATGAAGTTTGCGTTGCATTGCATGTTGCAAATAGTCTGTACTCGGCTTAAGGCAGACATTTCTTCTTCTTAGTCGTCTTCTTCATGAATGAAGGTCATGTCTAATGGGGGAAATTTGCCATCACTTCATGCACTACTTTTTGCCAGGTCTTTCTACCTATTCTCTGATGTTCTTACGTCGGAAAGGTCAGTCAGGCATACATTTATCGATCTTCAAAAATATCTTCGTTTTTGTTTAGCTTCAGTAGGTTACAGATGGCTATAAAGTCGCACAAGTACTGTATCATTATTTTGTTCTGTTATTGTCATAATTAATACATCTCAACTAGAGGTTAGGTAAACAAAGAACTTATCTTCTCCGGAATATTATTCCACCGCTAATTATTTCCAAAACCGCGTGACGAGTCTTACAAAAAATAATAGGAATTCATGTAAACTTCTAAAAACATTGTGCAAACAAAGACGTATGTTTTTTGTTACATACGTGGTTCTGTATTACAAGGTATATGAAGTTTTTAATACGTGACTGTATGAGGATATGTTTATAAAGATTATGCTATTACCTTGCGAGTCGCTTTCCTTGTAGGTATATGATAGGGTTGCCATCAATGCTTAGGTACTTCTCAATTTTAGACAAGACCGAACAATTTGAAAAACTTAGATGGTTTAAAATTATTAAGAATTTAAAATTAGGTATTATGTGTTTAGAAGAGAAGACCAGTTTTCTATGTTAATAATACTATTTATTTATAGTTTATTTTATAATTATTATTTATTTATAGTTTTAATCAGTTCTAATTTTATGAGGTTTTTAATTAATTTTCGATTTTTAATTAATTTAATGCATTGCTAAAAAGTCTGGCTACACATTGAAATACCTTGAGTTGTTTCTTTTATACAGATATGGGAGTGGTGACTTGGTTATTTATCTATGGCAATAGGGTAACCCTATGTCAAGGTAATCTTTGTACATATGTTTTAAGATAGTGGAGCGCGTAGTTCAAATATTTGTTTTTACCCCAAGTTTACAACCACGGCCAAGTTGGAATTTTTGTGTTGACAGCTTTTTTATAATAGAGTTACATTCGATAAGTGGTGGATATTTTAAGTGATAATAATTGTTCGTATCTAAAAATATTTATCTTGTTGTAAAAATGAGATTAAAAATAGTGTTTATTTTAAGCTTGTTGAGAATTGAGCTTATGGGCCTCATCACACTGGCGATTTGCTAGCGTTTTACGCGACACCGCGGCGAGATTTTTAATATGGTTCACTCGCACTTAACTGCCGCTAGCGAGGCCTGACATTCCGTTTTGGTGAATATATTATTCCGTATTCTGCTAGTGACTGTCCAAAAGCCGCCGCGAATTCGCGAAGTATTCGCGGCAAGTGCGCGACGTGTTCGCTGCGAGAGCGCGGCTGCGTAAACGCTTGTACTGTGATGAGGCTCTAAGAGTTTATTAAATGAAAATCAAGGGATACATAAAGCATTAAGAGGGAACGGCACGCTGAAATTTTCATACAAAAAGAGAAAACGTTTTTCTACCCCTAAACATTAACCAAACTCGATGAAATTTAAACATGTAAGAGATGTTACCATTATTGAGGTTTGTAGGTTTTGATTTTTTCGATAAATCCTATAGAATTTGAATAAATGGACCCAAAAAACTCGATATTTACTCAAAAATTATTTTTGAAATTTGGAAGCTGTTAACTTTAAAAATAGACATAAACTTAGAAAAAAGAAAACCTACAAACCTAGTTTATTCTCCATTTAAGAAATTGAGACCAAAATTACCAAATTTGGTAGAGATTTAGTGTGGTAGAAACGTTTTCTCCCGAAACGCTAATTTTAACAAAAATCTGAAATTGATAAGAATTTAGTTCAATTATTATTATTATTATTTTTTAGTTAATTTATTTAATTTAATTTACGCATTTTCTGCGAGACCGTAAACCATTATTCAAATACCTAGTGCTCGCTGGCCGCGGCTGTGCCATATCCTCTTAAGTAAGTTTACTACTTATACCTAGCTACGGAATATGAGAGGAAATATAAAGTCATGCCAAAGTAGTAATGGATATAGGTAAGTATACCTATATCACAAAATGATAATTCAATATCTATATAGGTTCAAGTACCTCTTCATTTGCAAATTTGTTTAACTACCTCTAACTATTACTAGGATGAAAATATTCAAAGACAAACATATTTCTTAATTTGATTCAGAGTGAAGAGGGCAGTGCACTGCCACACACAGGAATAGAAAAGGGCCTTTGCCCTGCCGTGGGACGGTACGGGCCAAATAGTAACAATCAAATATTATAATTGCGCCTGCATTTCCCATGCCCTACTGAGAACAGTCGTGTTGCAGCCCACATGGTGTCCAGCGGCGCCCACATAGTAAAGCCGGTAATTGGAACAAGGATGCCTTTCTTTGTTCGAACTGTATACATAGTTGCAGTACGACTCGCTGACTAAGGCAATTTTCAATATAATAGGTTTTTAAAGAGTAAATGTTTTTGTCAATAATCAATACCGAGCTGATCTTCATATATTTTGAGGGTGTACATAATAAGGATTCGAACCTGTGACCTCTCGCGATCATTGCGATATTGCAAACCCACTTTTTTGCAAAGAATCTATATCTTTGCAAATTACGAAAGTTAGAAAAGTAATGTTTGTTTATGCGTTTGCGCATCATTCATCCGATTGAGTAAAAACTTTGTAGAATTGTAGTAGGAACTTGAGAGAAAGTTTCTAAAAATCCTTAAAAATGAAAGGCTGTAGTTATACCTATATATTTCGTGACAGATTTTGTAAGCAGCATGGGATAGGTACCTACATTTTTAAATATTATTTTTTTAAATAATTATTTGAAATGTTTAAAAAATCGTTGCGTTTTCTGTTTTCACAGCATAAGATAAGATCAGAATAACTTTCTCAAATACCTTACAGGATGAATGTTGTCAAATATGTCGTACCCTCTTTTCACACTGCCTGAGGGCAATATTTTGAAAAATACCTCTAAAGGTCTCTCGTTAATTAAATGCCGTCGTTTCAACGATTCGGTACAGGCATTAACCTAGAAATAACTTTAAAGAGGCTTGTCCAATTAAAGAAGAACAAATAAAATAACGATTCGTTAATGTATGCGAACCACTTGAATTGAGTTTCAAGGTCCAAAATAAAAAAAGGCAAACTCCCTTAACAAAAGTAGTAATAGATATACTAAAGTCGCAAAAGAGATAAAGCGTAGTGACGCACATATGCAAAATTAAAATGTATGAAAGGAAGTTTTATTTCCGTGTACAAATATTAAATGTTGTTCTTGATGCGTCATAAAGCCACCTGTATTTTTCATTTATGAAACTAACACTTAGTTACCAAAGACACTGAATCTTTCAGGACATTATGGAACTGGACGTAATCTATAGTCCTACTATCTTACTTCCTACTAATATTATAAACGCGAAAGTTTGTAAGAATGTATGGGTGTATGTTTGTTACTCTTTCACGCAAAAACTACCTAACCGATTTTAATGAAATTTGGTATGTAGGTAGGTACTTTAGGACTTGGAATAGCACATAGGCTACTTTTTATCCCGGGAAACCGCGGGTGGAACCGCGGGGCGCAGCTAGTAATATATATAACTATTAGAAAAGCTAGATATTATAGGAGACTAGACATTGTCAGTCGGAGCGATCCGGATTGAGATTGTCTGAGTAGTACCTAAACAGGATTTTGTGCGTCTGGTCGAATAACGGTATCAATAGACGGTCACAACCTCCTAGATGTTAGAAAAGACATCGTATATTTACTTCTAGCCTTTGATTCAATATGTTAAACATCAAATAGGTCTGAAGCCTATTGAAAGAAACTAAAGTACCTACATTCCCCAAAAAAACTAGTGAATCTAACCGTAAGACAAGCTCAACAAAAACGTGCGCCTGAAAAGAGGCCCATTTAGCAACATGTGTCGTCTAAATGGGCCTTAAACATTACAATACTATACAAGTATGTACAAAATGTAATTCCTTCTTAAGTGCAATAAAGTGTTTTCTATTCTTCGATTCTATTCTATACGTTTTTTAGCATGGCATGTGCTTAAAGAACTATTTTCACCATTCCGCATTGGTTTTATTACGACGAACACTACGTTGTCTTTGAAACAATAGGCCGAGAATGTATGCAATAATTCAGCGCGCTTTCTATCGTGCTAAAGCCAGGTACAAGTATGCCTATAAATTGCGACTAACTCCGGCATGCATAGTCGTGACTTCTAGCCTCCAGCGGCTCGTATAAAAGTTTAAATTGTATATAAGTATTGGAGCGGGCAGTTGGCCCTCAGGCCGACCTCGGGGCAGCCTCGCTGTCGCCGCTCGCGCCGAATGCACCAATCACCTCCAAATATAGTTGTTTTTATATTCCGTGACATGATAACACGACGAGTTCGGAAACTAGTTTAATATCAGCTACCTAATTCACTTCTAACGAAACGGCTACTTTGCTTGCTATTCCGCTAGCCGGCAACTCCTGCTCTTTTTATTTTTATGCTACACATATATTTTATAAATACATCCATAGAAACGTTATTTTTATTTTGTCAATCACTCAAAATTTTATTTCATGGATTACTTTGTCGGAAATATTCTCGATTATTCTTCTTGTGTGTCGAATCTTCAACCATAAATCAATTTAAAGTGAGAAGGGCCCTTTTGGTCCTGTTTAGGCCTTGGGTAATTTGGCCGATTAAGCCAATTTAAGCCCATGTTGATTTTTTTGTGAAATTATATTGTGCTCTGTGGGTACCTATTTTAAAATCCAATAATCTAGTTTTAGTTGTCTCCACAATTCATCTGCCGTTACTTAAAAACAAAACTTTATCTCAGAAAACAAAATGGTGAAGATCCCAAAGTTATGTACCTACTATCTACGTGAAGCTTCATTCAAATCGGTAGGACCATTTGCGCATGATTCATATAAATAAACAAATCAATGAACTTTCAGATTTGGGTATATACCTATATACCTAGCTATTAAAGGAGTAGCTATAGCTCTACCGAACACGGCACAGAATACTTAATAGTATAGGGTTTTGGCAAAACTTACCGCTTTTTAATATCTCGGCTGTTTTAAAGTGGTGCAATACGAATTTTTAATCGATGTGAATTCGTTTCAGACTATTTCGGAATTACTACGGTCTTTTGAAACATTTCAAAAAACTTTGTAACAGGGTCGTAGGATGCAAGAAGTATTGTAACTTCTCTTGCCTTAAATATTATAGTAATAAGGCTTACATACTTTTTCATACAGCTGCTGACTTCAGAGTTTCTGTGCACAACTTCAACATCGGATTTATAATATTGTGAATAAATAAAATTATTATGATTATGATAAGTTTTGTTCACTTATTGATATATTTGTTTACTTAGAATAAAAAAATGGTAATTAATTAGTACACTATTTAATATTGTTTAGTTCATAACTTAAAAGTTGCTAGAAATTGCTAAACTTATGTCTATTTGAATTTTACTTCTTATATGCATTTTTATTATTTTTTCTTGTATGGCCTACTAAATATTCTACCTAAATTTTAAGTATGTTATTAGGTATTTATTAGATTACCATGATCTCGACGGTAATTTAGCGGTTAACCTAAAGGAAATTACGTACCTACAATTTCCATACCAACCTACAATACAGATTTGCATCTAGCAAGAAAATCCCGGGGTTTATAAAGACTTTCATACTTCTGCGGATCGATACTGAATTTTATATCACAGCAGCAAGGAGTGATGCTTCTGCCCCTTAGTATTCTGTAGTCACAGGTGTATCTTACACCTAATTTAGAAGACAGGTGTCCGAATTCGATGCCTAGCCTAAGAACCGTCATAGATAACCATATTTTATAGTTAAACAGTTTAAGTAGTTCAGAAACTTACTAGTAGGGAACAATGAAATAGCTTCCAAGCTAATTGAACAACATTTTAAATATGATTATTAGATAATGTATTCCTAAATCAAAAAGATTTTTTACTATAATAATACAATTACTTATAGATATAACATTTAATGAAATCAGCGGAAAGTTGGCTTAAATACTTGATTTTTTTTATGATTTTTAAAGTCCTTTTTAGCATTATGAACATTTTGTCATGAATGCATGCAAGTTCTTTGATTCTCGCCTGACAAACTAGTGGTCATAAACTCACACACTTTCATTATTCACAATGACATTATGGGATAGGTTTCTAAAGAAAGTATCAATGTTATGGGGGCTTTTAGCTGAACTATTCAATTTAAAAGTTACTGCTTTTGCTGTATTATCATCACTCTTTGTTCTTTTGGAGATAGGCAGCGTCCTATTTGTGTTTAATTGTTGTAAGCAGTTTCTTTAGTTTTATATTGCATTCTTCTTGTCATCTTTTAGATGTCTTTAATTTAAAATTGTGAACACTTCAACTGGATCTGCAAGAGTAAAAACCTGTTTCTTTACTAGTTTCCATCCAATCTGCTTAATCTTTTAAATCAAATGTGCCAGTTTTACCGCTATCTTTCCTCGTAAGCGATGTTCGAACATAATTTTAAACTGTTATAGGGGCATAAGAATCTGCTTAAACATTGATGACGTATTGAAAACGCCCTTTCAACAGTTTCAATATCCATGGCGGTGATGTCAAGACCGATTTTGATTCTTGAAGAATGATATTGCTGGAAACGATTAGTTAAAATTCTGGCCGTATTCATAAGTACCCTTGTTGCAGTAGATTTGATTACTTTCATGTTGGTAGTGAAATAAATTTTCAAAAATATGCTATGGATGTTTTCATTTATTTCTACTTTCGATATTTGACATTAGTATCGCAGACATTTCTAAAGCATTGCTTTAACTCATATTTAGGTTGAAGGCATATCATATTACCTTATAAGTAGCTTCTGGCTTTATTTACATACCTACTTGGACAGACGGACCTATTAACCTTTTCTAAAGCACTGTTACCATGACGTCAGCGGGTTAGTCATGGCCTCTCTTGTCTTTTAGTCAAGGTTAAGATGGACGCTATAAATGTCACATTTAACCACTTTGCATTGTGAAGTACTAGTAGTTCCGTGGTTAAGTAGCAAACATCCATCAATATATCCATCCTCACAAATTTTCGCACTTTTTATTTACTTAGACCATCAACAGAACTATATGATTCAAATTTAGGTATTACCATTATTTGTACTATATATGAATAGGTAGGTATTACACATAGTTCTAATCACAGATAGCCTCATCCTTAGAAAGTGCAAAAAATTCATAAACCAAATTAACTTTATGAAACAATTATTTAAAGGTACCTTATATATAGGTACATTATTTATTTTTCTAATATACTAACATTAAATATATATTATTTATTTATATATTAAATGACACTTATAATATTAGTAGATTATAGGACTTTTATCTGTAACTTTTAGTATATAAATAACTAAAAGTAGGACTTTTCCAAATTCAACATTTTCTGACAATTAAAAATCCGATTAAATATGAAATATGTTTCTTAACGTTTAGACAGACACTTTTGTTGATACTTATTTATGAATTGCTTTTTTAAAGTAAAATTTTATTTTCATTATGTTTAGATGCATACTTTCACAGAGCTGATGCATTTGCATGTAAAAACATACATTTCAGAATAATTGTATTTATCTGCACATTTAGGTATAACTATTTCAATCTTAAATATGAAAGTATGTACCTACCAATCCTACAAAACATTCGTACCTAAAACTCTTTCTATTGTACCGTCTAAAATTTTATTCCAAGCTCGCCAATAAAAACCATCACTGTCTTTCTAGTAATAAAATAATATTGCCTGTCAAAACCTGCTTTCAATTTATTCGTCGCCATGTCACATAGAAACTAGTATTGAATCTGTGGCCATGGTTCCATGTTAATGCAAGTAAATGGCAACCCAGATCCAATCGTGACCAAGTTGAGGGCATATGATGCAACAAAGAGGTATTTGATATTTTTGCTCCTTTGTCTTGTTGCTGGCAAGTATTTTATTTATCGCCGACTCTTACTATAAAGTATGAATACCAGTTTATGCATAATTTTTAGTTTCATAATCATCATGTTTCTTTGTTTAAATTAATAAATAACCTAGCCCTAAGTTTTATGTATGTTGCAGTCGAATACCGGTTAAATAACGTATAATAACAAGAATAAATAAAGGACGCTTTATTGTATCAATAACTAAGTTATTACAGAAAACTATACTAAATTTTTATGATCATTTTAATGTCAACTTAAAGCCAAATGAAGTTCTTTATATTTTAAAAATTGCTTAGATATGCCGAAGACAGTAAATTTAGTTCGACAGATAAAACCAAAATGGTTCTTCAACCATTTAATTATACAGAAAACCCGTTATATGATGAGGTAGGTAAGCGAATTTTGTGACCATAGACAAATAAATAGATTTTGATAACTAAACAACTGGTTTAAAGATCTGAAATGAGTTTGACCTCTGGCATGTATCAGCGCTGCAATAGGGGATCAGACAACTTTTCATAAAATGTTTAATATTAACCATAATGTATATATATATATAGCCACGAAATTTTTTATTTTTTATTAAACAAAAGCCCTAAAAGTACTTAAAACCATTTTTAATATCATGTTTCAAATATTTCCGCGTAAAAGGTCACCTCAGCA
Organism: Petrophora chlorosata; assembly: GCA_951640565.1. Lineage (NCBI taxonomy): Eukaryota > Metazoa > Arthropoda > Insecta > Lepidoptera > Geometridae > Petrophora > Petrophora chlorosata. The sequence continues at coordinate 12,203,021 of OX621201.1, read as the reverse complement.
CGTGTGACGTCATAAGAAAGAAAACGAAATAACAAGCTCTACAAAAGCAAAGTTGCAAAGTGATTTATACGTTTTTGTGAAGTTTAAGGACATTATTAGTAAAAGTCCAAAAAAAATATAGACCTGATTATCTTGTTCAGTTTTAATTACCTACCTAAGCTAAGTTATTTATTACCTGATTAGTTGTTGTGTGAAATACCCTAGATTTTCAGCAAAAAGGAACAAATTGCATTGCCGATTAGGTATTCAAGTCATTCATTTTACTTTACCTACTATTTAAATATACCTATTGCAGTTTATGAGGAAGGATAAAATAATGGTATTTGTTGTATGTCAGGAAAAGTCCCGAGTTTGTAAATTATTTTTCCAAACTCAGGAATATAGTGTATAAGGTGAAATAAATGCGTACCATTATTATTTTGTGACCATCGCAGGTAAAAGACACTTAAATATTATTATTTGTTTCCAACCACATTATATAACATCCTTACAGCTAAAAAAATTACAATGCGATGCTATAGGTACCTTATAATTAATATGTATAATTATTTTCTTAAAAATCTTAAATCGCTGTTTGTGAAATATGTGCAAATAGAAATTTTTAATACGAGCGAGTCGATTAATGTTCCTTCTGAATCAAAATTCAAAACTTATGTAGCATTGGGTGTTTTCGACGCAAATACGGGCAAAATAACTTTGCCTCTGTTCCGATAGATGAGCACGGGTAGTTACAAAAACGTAACCGCAGCTGCCGTTCCGCGGTGTACCAACACAATGGTTAAAAATAGTCCGCGCTGCCGAATTTCAATGCAATTTCGAAAGTGCCCGTAATTTGTATGGAAATTGTCGAACACTTACGTGATGTCCTAGAGACCTTGTTACATGACTTAACTTTTGCTTTAAGTGTAAATTTAAAGGTTCGAGTTTTGTCAATGGCTCATTTTTATTGTGATTTTTTTTTACCTCATCCATGGTGGTTATTTAGCCATTCTTATCTATTTATATCCTGGTATAGAGTCTATGGATGACAAGGTGGACAAAGGCACTCATCAAGTGGTATTTGAGGATAGGGCGAAGATTTCCAGGCAGAACAGCACCGGTCAGATGGTTAGATGACATTGTGAAGTACGTTGGATGGCAATTAATGAGGCTTGCACAGGACCGAAAAGAGTGGCGCAAACGAGAGGAGGTACCCAGCATTGGATAGATATAGATACGGGCTGATAAGTTGTAGGGACTAATAGCTCGATAACAATATAAGTAGGCACCGGTAGATAGGTTTTGAACATAATCATAATATCTAAACAGTGTTGATATTGAATGCATATGATATTGAAGCCTACTGTAATTGTTCCCGTAAGACGATATAAGGAGGATAGAAGAAATTTGTTTGTTTGTGCAGTAGGCTCGGTGGCTCAGTGGTTAAGGGGTCGGGACGGTATTTCGAAGGCGCGGGTTCGATCCCTGAGCTATTTCATTGTTCTTCTTCTTAATTATTTAAAATCATCTAAACAATTGTTTGCTTACACTTTGTATTTAATATATTATACAAACGTTTTGCGATTACAAGTCGAGGTCTGATAAAGTTCAGAGGCCAAAGTACGACCAAGCACGACTGCAAAAATTAAACCAAAATAAAAAAAGGTAAAAACAGTCATCCAATTTGCGGTGGGGTTTTCCAGAGTTTATACCCGCTATTGTAGGTAATTTATACTTATCATATTGTGATTTTTCTCAAGACCTTGTGTTTACCTTTACCTACTTGTTTTATGTGCTGATTGACTTATTGTTGACCGCAATTTTTCTTAGATCTTTTATTGATTTATTCATGTTGATAAATATTTTTTTACAAGATTTAAAATATGACGAAATAAATATTTCATTAAATAATTAATAAATTATATAGATACATAAGTAGAGTAGTTAGATAAACACTTTATTGTTAAAAAGAACCTTAAAAATAGTTACATGAGAAACAAGTACATTTAACAGTAGTCAGCATAACAATAGGCGGTCTTAGTCGGTCGGTTGGTCTTTAGTAGTATTTAGTAAGTAGATACTATACTAGAAATTATATAAATATGTTTAATATTATTTTTATTTTGAATTTAATTTTGTAGAAGTAAACAGCTTGCTAGCTCTAATGTTGTACAAAAAAAGTCCAAAAAGTTTATTATTCCCAATAGTTTTGTTGATCGTACACACGAGATTTTGTCTCACTAGTTCTGCCGTCAGAATAAACGGGAGGCTTTTCCCAGTAGTTCTGTTGTACAAGGAAATGTATTACCTTTACTGTTCTTACTATGTCAGGTACTCGTTCAAACTTGAACTACAACCTACTATGAAGTCATTAACTTAACGCACATGTGTGACCCGCTAACCAAGATTTTAGCGGACTTTATCGTCAGCGCGCTCTATAGGTCACTCGTAGTTTAATCCTATTATGGATAATAATTCAAAGTTAACATAATTACGTAGAGAAGCCATAAACCATGCCGTCAAGCGACCTAGTCGTGTTTCGGGATGATGTTCGGTGAACCATCAGGGACACGGGTCTGAGCAGCCGCTCAACTGCCGTCTCTCTCTAGATCAATGTGCTCCATCTTAGGCCACATCATCGCTTCACATCAGGAGGGATGGTGGCAAAACATAGATCTATAAGGCGTAAAAAAAAAGATTATAGTTTTAACTAATATCTGGGCCTGAGGCACAGAATAATCAATAGTACAACTTGAGGTTTGACAGTGTTTTATCTAATTAGTTTAAAAAATCATGACTGTAAAAACCTAATTTTCATGTTCACTAGCATATTTTCCATAATATGTTAATTATTATTGACATAAAACAATAAAACGTATGGAATTAAGCTTAGAGTATACCTACAATATGATATATACTCTATGGAATTAAGATATCATACCTGTCGGAATCGTGAGTGCGATTCGTCGATAACACTTATGGCGCGGAATTTAATGGGTAAAAATTTACAGTGACATACATTTTAATGACGTTAACTAAATGCAGTCAAGGTCTTTCTTGGGTTAACACACTTTTCCACAACTGACAGCAATTAAAAAACATACAAAAAGTTATAGCTACTTACTTTAAGTAAATGTTTAACCTCAACCAGGCCTAGCGCACTCTGCACTGTAGGTACGAAGCTACAAGTACATAGCCGGCCATCGACGGCGGGTCTCGCGTCGTTACACGTGCCGCGTCAGAAGAGATAAGAGCTATGCGATAGAAAGAGAGGCGCTCTGTAGGTTAATATGACTGGTAGGTATGCAGCGCTACGCGAGCTCAATTGAATTTTATTGCGTCATAGCAAGAATCGCTATTTGTTTAAATTTCTTTGCGGAGTGATGCTTCTGTCCCTTAGTATTCTGTGCCTCAACTTATACCTAGGTATATGTATTAAATTAAAGGATGGCTGAAATAAATTTTAATAGCATTTAGCATGATTCATTTGAAAATAGACTAGATAATTAAAATAGTCACTAATGATTATTGACTATGAACGTGTAGCGAATAATAAATTAAGAAAGATTTGTTCAAATGTTCGGTTTGATAAAGTGTGCGTCAAGTTCTTTGTTACAAATTACTGCTCTAGAATGTATACAGCTGGTAGATCAACGAAAAATAAATTCACTATTTCATATATGCAAGTTTATTTGTAGCTTTCTACGAAACGCAAAAAAGCAACCCCTGGGTTTGATTAGCTTATACGCAAAAATACGTAGATCGTAGATCTGGGCATACCTAGTTTAAGGCATTTCCAGTCAGTGACTTTAGATAGATTGATAGATACCTAGATAAACACTTTATTATTCACCTTAAAAATAGAGATAAAGTACAATTCAAATGTTTACAATGGTGTAACAATGGGCAGTCTTATCGCTTAAAGCGATCTCTTCCAGACAACCTTTGGACGGAGAGGAATAACCAAACATACAGACGGTGGTGATATAATTAGGTAATTATTAATAAATAAGTAAATAAATAACACCCAACGATCACATTCATAGATCCTGACCCCTAACTAGGATTCCCTGTATCTAGGGAACCAGGAACTATGAGGACCATGGTCCCACAACACCCAGACACGAAACAAATGCTTGCGTTTTTTTTTCTGTGCACTAACATTTGTCCCGTCGCGGGAATCGAACCCGCAACCACAGTGATGTATGAGATTTGAGCCAACCTGCCTAACCACTACACCACAGAGGCTGTTATTATTATCTTTGTTTACAGAATCCGTGTTTGAAACCATTCCAAGTCTTACTGTCGTCTTACACGATGTCTTTGTCCCGCAACTAGCGACGTCTACACGGCGCTACCACTCAGATCTTCGAAATCGCCCAGTCATGCATGCTTAATGTATTCAGTGTTGTACCACAAAAGCGAACAAGTTGTGTGTTCACTTGTCGCACCAGACGTTGCTCTGTATGTAGACTATGTAGTGACGCCCACGCGATATTGATATAATAGCATTAGAAGGTCAAGTTTTGACCGATTAAACTTAATATCAGGTGGAATGCTGACCAGTTAGTCATAAAGCTTTGCGTCCTACACGCGGCCTTATTTGGATGAAGGTGAAAGAAAGTAAGTAGTACTTTATCAGGTACGTCAACATGACATAGTTTTCAATTGCGTTTGTTCTTTCGGTCCGTGATTTGAGGTCTTTTTTTACTCGTATTTTACTACCATATACAAACCATTACTAACATATACAAATTAGGTATAGTAGTAGATTCTGACAGTTCGTCAGAAAATAACTTCCTAAGCCTGAGTTAGTGTCACAAGGATTTTTACACTCTGCATGAACATGGATCGGTGGCGCTCTTGTGATATTTCAGAGTCGCCCCTGTGACATTTTGGGTTTTCATTAGGTAAAATCTCCTTACATTCTGATAGTTCCTATTTTAGGATGGCAAGGTATAATTCTTTCAATTTTTTTATAACATTAATAAATGAGACCAGTTACTTTCCTATTTTTTTTAATAACTCTCCAAATATCCACGGGGAAAATATAGAATTATGTAAATTCCACGGGGAAATATAGAATAATAATATATCATATAAGGTTAAAAGTAACATCGATATCAAAAAAGCATCGAACGCATTTCTAACCAAACAAAAATGGCTTCTATGTTGCGTAAATATTTTCACTGACATATCGTGTCCGCACATCATTTCCCGTTGGTTGACGAAGGCCTTCTTGTATATGCTTAATAATTACGGTCTGTATCATATCAGAACCAACGTCAAGCGATGACGCTATAGAACTATAATAGATGCTTTGTTTCCAACAATAATACAACTATCTCCAGGACCTGATTAGCGCACGTCTATTTTAATCTATTGAGTTACGAACCAGTGTTAGCTTCTTTATGATTCTGGCTTCGCACGATACAAGCATTAAGCCAACAGATAAAAAAACTAATGTGATACAAAGTTGTGGGACTTTAGTGACACTTCAAAACGGACTTGTCGAGTGCTAGCTGAGCTTCCATAGTTGTGTTATTTTTCTAAACTTTTGCAAGTTGACGAACAATATCAATAAGTTTTAGGAAGTACCTACTTACCACTAACTTATTTTCCCGCCAAAGTTTTTTTCCATATACCCTGACGTCGTTTGTATTTTGCGACATATTATACTACTTTTATAGCCCTATTGCACACGCATGCTACGGCACGATACCTACAATAGCCGGTTACGACATCTAGAGAAATTTTTGAAAGCCACCGGACTCAATCGATATGGCTTTCTATAGATCTGCGGACTACTAGTTGACAAAATTATACAATACTTAATCAAATGATACGTGTTTTTTACCGAAACCTACGATGCTTTGTTTATTAGTACTTACTTGTAAAATATTTTCTGAAATTAATCAAGAACTAGAATAGAATAGAAAACACTTTATTGCACTTAAGAAGGAATTACCATTTTGAACATACTTTGTTACGATAAGTACAATAGGCGGTCTTATCACTAAACAGCGATCTCTTCCAGACAACCGTATGCTATAAAAAGACAATATTAAAATTAACTTAGGTACGCGTTGGACTTTTATATGTGAAAAACGTCCGTCGACGGTAGAAAATTGACAACTCTAACGATGCTCGAAACAATGGTCCTTTCAACAAGTGGTTGCAGTTCCATGCTGTAGTTTGATTTTGTTTTGTATATTTTGACACAATTACAGTTCCTAAATTACATATATAATGAAAGCTGCTTTCTTGTTATGTATCTCTATTCGACCTTCACATAGAGTCTTTAAAATAACAGCGCCTTTAATAAGACTTAAAGCGCCATTAAAGCCCTGTAAGCTCTAACGCGCATTTAATTCGACCTCCATCAAAGAGATCTCGCGAGAGTCAGGAAATGCACCAATAATAACGTGCGAATGTACCTGCCAATCAGTTGGATGTTCATTGTTCTGTGGCCTTCGTTCAATCGTCGCACTGTTTTTGTTAGGGTTGGCAACTATTAAAAATGCTATAGGTATTAATTAACTCGTAGTACTGTTGCATGAGTAATAGCGCAAGAAAATAAATAGTATTAATAGTAAATAACGCCCAACAATCACATGATGCACAGGTATATAGACAAATCCTAGCCCCTATCTAGGTTTCTATGTATCTAGGTAACCAGGAAATATGGTGCGCCATGCCTCGCTATACGGAGATACGTGGTTAGATTGTCATTGCCAATTACGAATAAAATGCTAAACGCTTTTAAATACTAAAAAAATGATTTTGTTTACAAACATTTGTCCCAAAGCGGAATGCCTTTAAAAATATTTTTGTAAGCTACAAAAGATACATGCTGATAATCGGCTGCGTAAGTGCGTAGTGCGCCTATGATGCCCCAACTGAATCAATAATAATTTAATAAGGTACTACACTAAAACTAGAAACTTTCCTACGATAATAAAATTATATAGAAGAATTTTAGAATGCGATACAAAAATATAGTAAAATACAACACGTAGGCATCCCCAGTTACCTCATCAAAAAGTTGTAGTCATTGTCGAACAGCCGTCAAGTGCCATTGTTGAATACAACATGATTTGTAACAGGTTTCACTTCAGGTCTTCTTAGATGAATGAGATTTTGTAGCAAAAAATAGTTATAGCTAATTGTAGAGGTGATGTTTGATCCATATAAGAGTTATTTATCAGATAATACTCTAGGGTAAGTGGTGGAGTGCAAGCAGACGACACTATAATACATAGTACAGGAACAAGACCTTCAACATACAGCATCATTGTGACAAATCTGTGGTGTAGTGGTTGGGCAGGTTGGCACAAATCTCATACACCACTGAGTATGCGGGTTCGAGTCCCGCGACGGGACAAATGTTTGTGCACAGAAAAAAAGCGTAAGCATTTTTTTCGTGTCTGGGTGTTGTGGGACCATGGTCCTCATAGTTCTTGGTTTCCTAGATACAGGGAATCCTAGTTAGGGGTCAGGATCTATGTATGTGATCGTTGGGCGTAAAATTTAATTTAATTTAATTAATTAATTTATTTGTGCTTAACACAATTCACTGACTGTAAACGCAGACGAAGATATAAAGCAATTTCTTGAAGCCGCCAATGGAAACAATTCAAATCAAAGTTGTTCATTCCTTACAGCGCTATTAGCGACCGCAGTAGCCAAAATTGCGTGTTTAAGTAAAACATAACCTTGTGTCTCCCCATACATATTCGTGATAAGGCGGTGTAACCACAGAGCAACAAATAAGATAGAATTATGTCACGGACGATAATCGGTTGTGCAACGAGTGTCGCGGTTCCCATACTGGCACGCTATTATAAGCTAATTGGGCAGCGGGCTGGAGAATTTTTGGAGAAGGCATTTTAGAAAAGGTACAGAAAAACAAGTTGCCCCACCATGTTCTGATCTATTTGCGCATGCTTCATGTGTGGGGTGTTCTCAATATTTATTGGTTAAAATTACGACTTATAGGCAGACATACAATCATGAAATTACTATATACCTATATGATTTATATAAAAAGTAATAACTTAATAATAGGCTTCAATAAGTTTTTTGAATATGGACTTTTTAATGACGTTACACATAGAATACACATTTTTGCCACATTTTAACACGGTTATATTAATATAAGATCCTTTTTGTTTTCTAGTTTGAATGTGGACATAGTGTGTTCAGTAAATCATGCTATTGTAATCACATCACAAATAACTACCGCATCTACACACCTGGCTCTCACATCTCCGTCATCTCGCAGTATCTCTCCTTGAATGCTAAAAGAAATCTTACGGCGCGCACGCAAAGTTTTCATGTAAGTACACGTCTTGTCTTATAAGTATATGTTGCTGCGTATATGGCACATTGAGTTTGTTGACTCGCTTTTCACAATTGCAGCTGATTGATTAGTTTATAGCGAGAGAGCTTTGCATTCTCTGCATAACTCTATAGTCAGCGAAATTACTGGGTTGCGATTTAATATCTCATGTCTCGGGGTGATGAGCGTAGATGCAGTGCTACGCAATGCTTTTCCTGCAGGAAATGATTGTTAAAAGTAACGAAAGGGAAAAATTATGATCAGTATTTATTTTTGGGTTTTGTAACTTTTTGAAATTTGCTATATTAAATACTGTGCCAAATGCGCCTTGCGTCAGCGTGCCATTTAACTGTGGTGATGTTACTATAGCACGAATAAAGATGACAATATATACCTATCACATTTGTTCGTGACAGAAAAATAACATTTTGGTAAACCCAAGGTTAAAACAATATTTAAAAAGGTGTGAAAACTTCAATTTGAAATTTCATTCTATAGACTTTAAAAATTGTTTATGCTTTCCGCATTGTTTGGCAGCAGTGGTATAACGTTATTCTTTATCATCTTTAACACGGCACCGTTAACTGAACTTTACATCGAATTTAATCCCAATTTACTTTCGGTATTTTATTTTATTCAACTAAAAGTAACTATATTATATTTCACAAACGAGTATAACACACTTTCTTCTCCCACTTTTTCGTGATCGAATTCATCGACATAACACACATAGTTACACTAATTTTATCTCGATTTGTATTATATTTGTAGGTAAGTCTTAATTTCAAAAGCTATACCATTTAGAATGAGACTGTAATTGCAAAACCGTGAGCAATATTTTGAGACGTTTATAAGTGTTGCAACACGCGGATTCCCGACGAGGTATTGCAATGGCTGAGGCAAAACACAGGCCAATTACAATCAAATAATTTGATTTTGTCGACGGATACAATCCTGGACATAGTTTGTGAATAATATGTGAGTTTGCATTAGGTGTTAATATTAGGAACGGTAAAAGTAGTAAGAGTATGAAATTCTTTTGTTTTGAGTTTGTTTTTCGGCACTAATGCAAGCGTGATGAAGTATCTAATTACGGATGGATGTTTTTTTCTAAGAAAAGTTTTAGAACTTACATTGTATAGTAGGTATTAATATACGAAATAAGCGATGGCTAATGACATGACGTAAGTCTTAAATATAGAATCAATGACGTTATCACTTTTGATTGTACGACCAAATTTCCAACTTTTTCTGTTTATACCTACACAAAACTGACGTAACGGTCAGGCAAAGTAATAAGAAGAATTAATGAATTGAATAAACATAATTACAACAGCTATTAGAAACATTAATTGCACTCTTACTGCATATTTTCCATGAAACTGTGTGTTGCATAGACAAATAAACTTTATTTATCGAAATCCTGGTGTTGCCACAGGCCAATAATTATACGGAAACCATTAAATGAAACGATGAGAAATAATAAAAAAATGGTGCTGATTCAGTACAATCATCAAATGCTCGGAACTCTTTGAATAACTACTACGCATCAAAGTAACAAATTCTCTAACAGCTAATCAACAAAGTGGCGATTGATGGAAACAAACGCACGGTAAACAAACCAACAAACATCCACAAGAACCCGGTTAAGCAAATAAACGTCTAATTGCCGCCACCATAAAGAGTTCTATAAAAGAACTAAAAGAGAAACTGGTTGTAAAAACTATTGAGGTTCGCCCGTGATGGAATCTAGATTTGCCGCTGGACGCCATTCTTGACGCTCGACTTGTAAAACCAGTAAACTTGTAAAATTGTTTTTTCTGGCGTATTTGGTTTTGTTATGGCTTTTAGAAATGTAATTAACATAATATTAAACTTAAATTAGTATAAAGTAGTGATTATTTCAACTGAATTTTATCAGAATAAAACTCGTCCTTTATTTCATAAAATAATAGTATGTTTAGTTTTATAACTGCCATACAAAATCCGAAAGAAAATTTTATAAAAATGTGGGAATTAAAACGATGAACGATAGTAAATTCTACAAATGCTTGTTTAATAAGACTTGTAAGTTTCAATTAACAAGGCCCTGGTCATTCAGATGAGACCGATCGTACCGTTGAGGCCTCGCTATCCGTCCATCTGTGTATTGGAAGATCGGAACATCGTGTTAATTGTTTGCATAAAATTTAACGTTTGTCAATTAAAATATTCCAAGTGAAATTTAAATTTTGACGAAGCGCGTATATATCAAAATGTGTTAGAAAGTGATGCTATCAGTGTCTTTAGATTTAACATTCATCAAATTGATTTAAAGTTCTCGGAAAATGGTAATTTTTGATTAAAAGCCTATGTTTATGATTTTATTGAATCGAAATTATTGGCATGTGTAGTAAATATGAAAATACTTGAAGTTACGTTGTTGCACAGTTTGTTGTAAATTAGTGGGTATGAATTATGAAAGCTAAAAGATAATACAACACTAGACTTTAAAATTCGGTTGTACATTTATACACTTAAATATACAACCAAATTTTAAAGATGCCACACCACATGCATTTTTATGTCAAACTCTTGGAATCTAAGTCATTGAAAGCGGTTCCCTTGAAAGCGCCTGTCGGTACAAAAGGAAACGTGGTGAGACTATTAATTAAGCAATGCCCATATTTTTGGTTTCTCCGTTTTGTTAAGACGTTTATGTACATTCAGCTGTCCAATTGAATTCACAAAAGTAAAGTGTCAGTAATAACAAAAGCAACAGAAAGTACGCTAACAGTGCTAAACAATTTCGTTATACAAACGTTTTAACAAGTCAGCGGACCACGGCTAAGAAGCACAACAATCTCCTTGCAGTTTTTAGCATTCATAGTGAGTTTTATAGCTCCAGTAATAAGGTTCAAAGGAACTGTATTGGTAATTTGGTCTCTATAGACAGCCAGATGTTTTCGAAATGGCTCTCGAAGTGGAAAATTGTTAGATTTCGTGCTAGGTCGTTGCCCGTTCGGTGTGACCGATCCGAGATATCCAAGTGCAATCTAAAACTACGAAATGGCTTTTCATCACCGTTATCTTGTATATTCATTAGCGGTTCGAGCTCCGATTGGGCTTCGAGCGAAATGTATTCATAGCGTGAAAGTTTTATATACAGACAGTTCGATAAATATTAATTTTTCCAGCTATCTCTTATTTCCAATATTGTGTAACTTGTGTTCTTGGTTGGCAAAAGTCAAAGACCGTGAGCACTTTTGATGCGTGCACGGAATATGTTTTATCCTTGATACATTTTATCTCTTTCCTCCATTATTTAAGTTATATTATGCGCCGTATGGCGAAGATCAACAGATAGACCCATATGGCCTAGTTTCAGAGATAATGTTCTTCAACATTCCTTAGCGGGATCACTCTTTGTTTTTGTAATGGTGCAATTCCACTTTATAGTGCCTATTGTGGCTTGTGGCATTCCGTGCTTTATGAAACATTCAAGAGTTTTATAAATGTTCTTGAGGAATGACTGGCGGCACGATTATATAAATATCTGTATTTATGTTATCCAAACTTTTACTGCTATTCACCACTACGAAGACGTTATATATCTTTAAGCCGTCAACATATTCTTGCTTTTTTCTTTTAACCAATAATGATATCAAATAATATCATCGATTAATGAACTTTTAATATAAAAATTATTTGCTATTAATATCAGAGTCCTTTTCACATTATTGAGGTCAGGTTCAATAATTTCAATTAACATAGGTACATAATATATATTAACTACCTAAAGTTATTTGCAATTAAGTTTCATTTTGATTACTTCAATCCAATGGAAACTTCCTATACCAAGCGGTTTATTGTCATGTGAAATAGAACGCCGCATATCGTTTTACAATTAGAAAATTATGCCTCGCTGGTAGTTCTCTACATTTGCACATTATTTCTCTACATTTGCACATTACTTCTCTACATTTCTGCATAAGTAGCCATTATTTCGATATTAATTTCCTTGCTTCTACGGAATTATGAGTTCTTGGAAGAATATCATCATTGGCGTCTGTTAAGTTAATAAATGATTAGGATGTTTCATTTACTACAAATTGTGTCGTCTTACTGGGAAAATCTTTTCCATTTGTTTGAAGCGCTATATATATTTATATATATAAATATTGTGTACAATTTTATAATCATTATCTTATAAGCATCTCGATTAGTCGTTTATTATACATATAAGTAATTAGATTATATATTGTATATCATTTGTAAGCCCTTAGTATGTCTATTATAATTTCTATCACCACCGTCTGTGTATGTTTCGTTATTCCTCTCCGTCCAAAGGTTGTCTGGAAGAGATCGCTTTAAGCGATAAGAACGCCCATTGTTACACCATTGTAAACATTTGACTTGTACTTTATCTCTATTTTTAAGGTGAATAATAAAGTGTTTATCTATCTATCTATCTATCTATCTATCTATCTATCTATCTATACCCGCATTTTCTTCAATCGTCTGTAGACAAATATGCATATCTACTTTGATACCTTGTATTATTGCATTTAGTTTATTAATATTTACAAATATGTATGAGATGTTTCGATTCTTTCAAAAAACTTGTTTGAAATGTTGCTCATAAAACAGTATTAATCCATTTACCATTATTTAGGGTCAATAAACGCCAGAGATTTTTTAATCAGCTGAGAAAGTCGCTGGGCAGATAAATATAAAGTTATTAAAAATCAGCTATCAGCTTTCATAGATCTGTGGACTTATCAAGACAAGGCCCGTGAGTCGGTGGTCTTGACCGCACCTACCACTTTATAACTGGATATTACATAAATGGTATTGTAAGTTCGTTTGTTTATGAAACAAACGTCATACAAAACCACTCAATTAAATAATAAAAAGTTTTGACACGTTGGCGTGTCACAAAGAGTTGTGTCACACAATCGTTTAATTCGATTAACGAGTGCTTTTGCGATAAATTGTTACTTTAGAAAAGCAAGTGCTTCAAAATTACACTAGATCCTACGACAAATAAACATGTTACATAATTTAACTTAACTGCGTTTTAAAATATAGGAGAGTTTATTTTACATAAATTGTTAATTGTAATACAAAAAACTGCGTACTTAACTGCGTCTTAATAGGATGTAAAATCATAAACCATGAGGTGCCCGTGCCCTGTACGGACGTTTATTTTTTAATTCCTGCAGTCATTTTATCTGTATTAATCATAACACTTCCCGAAAGAAGCCGTATCAAATAATTCGCTTATTTCTTATCAAGATATATGGTAATACTAGTTCTAAGTTCAGTGTAGCCAGTAGATCCGGCTTAGGTTAAGTGTCAATGTCAGCGATTGTTTTCGACCCACAATTAGATTGTTTTGTTTACCTTCTACGTTTATTACTTTGTGATTGGACTATAAAATCGCAAAAAGATGCTTAATTAAGCAATAGTCTATTGCCTTACAAGATTCTATTTCAAGGTGAAAACTGTAATCAATAGAATATTAAATAGATTTCATTACAAAGTTCTTCGTTTTTGTGATAAAACAATATTGACGTCTGTGTAGGGCATTTTGATAGAAGACAAAGGTTAAAAGTTATCTTTATAAAGAAAAATATGGGTTTCATGCAGTCATTTTATTTTTTCTATAAAATAGTCTAGACAGTAATGCTAGTACTCAAATAGTCATTTATTCTGTAAGTCCATTTTGCATAGTGTATTTAAGAAGGAATTATAGGGATATATATAGTTTTATCGGCGTTGTCCCAAACAGCCTACTTATATCTTTTATGTATTTTATGTAGGTACTTCTGATGCTGGTTAGTTTTACAACTAAATATGAAGAAAAATCTTCGACCCTGATTTAAAATTCGAACGCAACACTCCAATTTTAAATATCAACGGCTGGCTGGCGCCACGACTTTTCTATACGACCTCGACTCTTCACGGTCCATAGATTCTTGTAACGCGATCTCGATTCTCGGTTGTGTAGAAATCGACTTTATGCAGCGGTATGAGCGGTATCGATATCGCAGTCGACGTTATAACTGGAACTCGATTATGACTGCTTGCTGAATAAAAAGTAGAGTATTGTCTCACCAGAGTTTTCTTACTGTTTCTTTCTGCATATATGGACTGTACTTATGAGATAAATAATCATTTTAAAGCTTTATCATTTTATTAACGAATTAATCTACATCGATAAATACCTTTTTTTATCTCTTTTAATAAAAAAATATAGGTACGAAGAGCACAGATTAATAAAGTAAATAGTACAACTTAGTACGTACACCAAAATCCACACAAAGTTTTGTTAATTAAACCTATCTATATTCATATCACTAGTAATTTATATCACGAATAGTAAATTGTCAAAAATAAACGACGTGAGCGTAGAGCGAGTTAGGCTCAGTGGGAGAACGTACGGCTTTCGATCCGACGTACCGAGTTCGAATTCGAATCCCGCAGGCCTCGCACTCGCACCGCTGACTTTCTTAAGTTATTTGCGGATATAACACTCGCTCAAAAAAAGGGTGAAAGAAAACATTGTGAGGAAACCATGCCGGTTTCCTCACGATGTTTTCCGTCACCCTTATAGGTCGTATAGAAAAGTCGTGGCGCCAGCCAGCCGTTAAATTAAAAATGGAGTATTGCGTTCGAATTTTATATCAGGGTCCAAGAATTAATCACAAAAATTCAAGCACATATGATATCCACCAACCCGCACGAGGCCAGCGTGGTGGATTATGGCCCATACTCTCTCTATGAAAGAAGGCCGGTGTCCCAGCAGTGGGAACGTGATGGGCTGATGATGATGTTAATGGAAACGACGTGACATACTGTTAATTACAATTAAAATACACAATAATTGCAGTCATTAAAACAGCAAGTACTTACTGTTTATCTATGAATAAATATATACCTATTTACATAAACGTGTATCATGTAATGTTTATGTAACAACATTCATTAGTTTTCTCATTTCACTCGATCAAAATACCGTAGCATTCATTATTTATCGTGATTCGCAATTTGTCAGTAAATTGTATTTAGTCTTTCGCGAAATTGAATCGAGTTGGGAAACGGTTCAAGTTTTTACTTGAATAATTTGATGTTTTGACTTGGTACATAATAATGGTGTCAATGCGACCATAACAACCATTATTTTACCATAAATAAAGTGATATCTTTATTATTTTGTAGATTATAAACAAGTAAAATGAATTAAACGGGTAGATAATAATTAATTTTCCAACGGGGCAATACTCCCAGCATCTTAGGTACGCTGCCAATTGGTAGTGGGTTAGAGCATTTGAGCTATAGGCCTTTAATGGTCTATGGGTTGTCCAATTGCTTGTCCTTGTAAGTAGTTAGTTTAGTTTTAGTAAGTAGAGTGTAGAGTTGTTTTCAGTAATAAGGGCATTCGCCCGTTAAATAAAAAAACTAAAATGTAACTATTAGCAATTACAGACTTATTCAGGCTTAAAACGAATTGTTTACTAAACAATAAAATAAAATAAAAAATGGAATGAGAAACATTTGAATAAAATATATAAAATCTAATACCTACATTTAATTCTGCGCCATACCTACGCGTTTTCGGGGACTGAAACGGCAGACCAACAGTTCATAATATTACCACCACTAAATCAACAGTTGCTTATAGCAAAAGTCGTACGTAAGAACGTGGAAGAAAGTTCACACTTGCCATGCATAGGTCAAAAACACCGATTAGAACATTATTTCAAGAACATTCGAAACCTACTGTTTATTACAAAAAATATAAGATGCGAAATATGTAAATAATGAAACGAATTCTTTCGCAAAGCCTATCTATTATTAAGCAACAGTTAAGTAATTTAGCAATATAACGGATAATAATAATATCCCTATCGAAATATATGATAATTATGATAATATTCAGCTATCATATTATGTTGTCATTATATTACAACCATCGTTATAAAAATTCATGGCTGTCATTCTAATTAACGAAATGTTGACAACACAAATATTATTAGATTCTAATTAATTAGTATGCATTTCGATCGATTTCGTTGTTTACTCTTGACCTACTCATAACTTATGAGAAACTTGCAAATGAGATGGTCCTTAACTTCGAATAGATATTTATGAGTTACAATTTTTTTATTTATGGAAGAAATTTACAATTGTCACAAAAAAATAAACTATTAATAAGATACTAAACTATGTACGTGGTGACCATGCGGAAAGGTGTCAAGTTCGCTGGCTGCATTCCCGCGTTGTACAGCTAAAGCTAATCTTTGAGCCAAGAATAAGACAGCCCTTTTGTCACCTGCAGCAAAGAAAACTAAATATCCTGCAGCTTCGACAAGACGTGGGCAAATTTTTTTTATATAAATGTTTGGTGCCCGGACCCATGGACCAAAGGTTTCGACACCAAGCGGCGCAAAAATGTAATCACTGCAGAGTGAAGCATATTTCCGCCGCTTGGCGTCTTCGGCAGCCTCCGCCGCGGCTACGGCCTTTGACACCGATCCACTGAGGTGAGAAGGAGCCAACGTGTCAACACAGGTCGCGTCCCATACAAGGGCCCGACTACGCTCCCAGGGGAGTAATGTAATAACTTTATGAGTTAGGTTTATAATATGTAAGTTTGAACATAAATTATCATATCCTTAGTTGGTAAGATTAACCTATGTCTTTTCAGTCAGTATCATTTTATCTGTACCGATATAAAAGGACGCGATTTAACGATAAATATATCACACTGTACAAAATTGTCACATTTTACAAATATATGTCTTCGAAACAGGTCAGACTTGTTAGATAGGACTTTGTGGTCTCCATGTGGATCCATGATGTTTTCGTTTATATTTTGGAGCGAGTACCCAATATACACAAGAGCCTAAATTGTAGTAGAATTCTAAAGCGCTGATATTCTTTGATAGACATAAAGGAAATTGGGCTTTAAATTGGAGTCTTACCCAAATTGCAACCAATTCAAAAACCATCGTCTTGTCCATACAGTGTCACGCGAGTTGAAACTTTGTTTTGAACATGTTGCTACTGACAGTAGAAAATAAACTGCAGCTTATCTGAGGCTTTGAACCAAGACCACCTACAAAATATCACATACCAAGATCAGAATAACGACTCAGCTTTTCAAAATTCCACACACCAGCCCAAACTCAAAAACAAGGCTTGGCAAGATAAGGAACCTCACGCACTCACGTGTAGATCTCCAAGATTAGCTGAAACACTTCTTGACATGCGAAAACGGCCCATCACTCATGTTAACTTACAAAATTATCTTATTTACTACCTTTATTTGTTTTCCGTGTCATTAATGCTTCGTGAGAGTAGGAAGAAGACTTTCACCATTAGACGTTAAGTTTTTCGTGTCTAGTATCTACTTATCTAGCTGTTTGTAGAAAATAGTTATTGTTTGTCACAGCGGACGCCTTTGTTGACAGAAGGCAAGAAAGGGTCGCTTCTCTTTTGTCTTGTCGGTTGGTTAGTCACGTTAGAATGGAAATTCGTCGCGGAAGACTTGGTCATGCATGGTGATTATTTTAACTATGATCATGCACAGTCTGACTACTTAGAAAGATGGTTAAATTAAGCTAACGAGACGAATAAGGTCGTGCCTGGGAAGCACCATGTCTGACTATAACAGGTGCATTGCAAAGTTCTGCTTAGAACCGCTTTCAATAGGTAGAGAAGTTGTTTGTAATAATGCCGAATAAACTGATTTTAAATGTCAGTGAAACTTGATCTATATAGTAGGGCACAGTAGGGCATAGTTCCGTTCCACTAAAATAGTTTCATTGTAGTTTTTCTAGTCTCATCTTCTGTCAACGAGTTTTCGTCTTTATTTTAGTAGTGATTATATTTTTTTTGTCAAGTAATAACTCAGAACAAGTTTAGAAGCAGAAATTCAAGTTCATTTAGGCTCTCTCTCACGGTACAGATAGATTAGTATTATTTATTTTACAAGCATATTTTGTAGAGTAGTATCATAAGTATCAACCTTAATGTATTTCCTGTACCCTACTTGTAGTTAGCGGTATATTTTTATCGGAAACAATTCTCTTTCCGTGATTTTCGACAGCTCAATCGTATTTGGAAGCAAATGCGTTGGCCTAATATTTTCGAAGTTTTAGGTTGAAAATATATTACAATGTAAACAGTAACTTAACTCCGAGAAAACGTCATTTAATATAATCCTGATTTACTTTAGTCGTTCTCATATAATCAATAGATAGAAAAGGTAAAAAGAAACAGCTAATCTTAACTATGGTTAGACACTTAAGCTCAAGACTGTGCAGTCTTGCACATTGTACAGTGCAGTATCGCGAGATCGAATTTGCAACGATTATAACTGCGCCATGGATCATATGTAGTAAATCTTTTATATACATACAACTGTATGACTTTTGTGTATGTGTAGCAGTGATTAATAAAACTACCACTTATTTTAGAGTAAATATATTCTCTCCGATAACCGATAGAGTAAACGAGTTCTAGAGTGGAGACCACGTTTAGGTAAGCGTAGTGTAGGACGCCCTTCGGCCCGATGAAACTACGACCTGCGTAAAGTAGCTGGCAGCAACTACATGCGAAGAGCCGAAGATCAGGCTCAGTGCATTGAGATAGGCCTATGTCCAGCAGTGGACTCGAACAGGCTGCTAATGATGATGATGATATTCTCTCTAAGCATATAATGAGGCGCTAATTCAGTGCTATGAATCAATTTTATATAGATAAAAGTAATGTTTGTATGATGCTATAAATATATGGTTTGTCGATATCATCAGAAGAGCCCGATAACCATAACTTCATTTTACGTTAACAGTTTAGAACTGACCTACTGCTAGCATATAATATATGTTACCTATACTTAGATCTTGTTAATTAGCGGCAGCTGGTAATGGAATGTCGTTTGGTGGATTTGGAGCGGTCTCTAGAACTAGCCGTGGGACTTCCATATGTCCCAGGTACACAGGTGTTTCGGCTAGATTTAGAAATAGTTTGAGTTTTGTTATTTGTGCTGCAAAGTATTGTCAGTTTTTGATAAGTGTTATCGACCTATTTATTTATAGATGTTTTAAGCATTTTTTTAGGTGGTGTATCTACAAAAAATAGAATATCTAGCACTTATATTCTATATTTTTTTATTATATTAAAATACAGGTGAAACGCGTCCGGACTGCGGTCCTGGTCCCGTCAGCCTCTCTAATCCCGAATATGGTCGAAGCTCTAGTTGGAGCGATCCTATACTACCCACTATACGTCAGCCTATCCCATGTTATACATAAAATATATTATATTAATCATGTATAGAAGTAGCATCATTGTCGTATCGTTACCATCAATCTATGCATAAAAAGACCTCTTACAAGCTCGCTCGTCACCCCTTCATGTTGCTTCCCCTACTTTTTGACCACTATGTCACCTGATGGTAAGCGACGATGCGTTCGACGATCTAGCACGCTTACCAAGATAGTACCTGTTCACTTGACTGTCGCTCCGCTGCGGAAGTTGCCGGCTCGCTTTGCTCACCACCCTTCGCTCCACTCGGCTTCGTACGCTCGCTTCATTCAGGACCTCCTTCGCGAGCTTCTTGCTCCGCGCTTTTTATACACTCTAGGGGTAAGAACGATTTGGACCACGGAAGAGGTGCGGTAATTCGATTTGGTGGTCATTTACTAAATTTGATCTGCCGATAAAGTTTTAGATAGAAGTGTATAGGATCTCAAAGATTATTTTGATGGTCATTATATTATTTCACTTTCAAAAATAGTGTATATTCCTAAAATTAACGAGCAAATATATTTAAATTTACTTTGACTTACCTACACAATCATCTCATAATATTTATGTACCTAGGTAAAACTTACTAAATCTCCAACACGAACTTTAACTTTATTACATGTCGTAATGGCTCTCATTTTCTGGCATTTTAGTTCAATCTTTTTTGGATTATACTAAATGTGAGTAGGCAGTAATAAGATAATTAGAAAATAACTCGCAAAGCTTTTGTATTTCCGTAGTGTGTATGGCAGTAAAATGTCATAAGTTGTGATATTTTGTAAGGGATTAAAAACTCGTTTGAAAAGTTAATTTCTTTTTAAAGTTCACATGTGTAATGTTAGCTAACGATTTTAAGACAAGCATATAATTTAGCTTTTTCTAATTAGACATGGTGAAAGTACGGTGTAGTGGTACCTATAGGCCTATCATATCGTAAGTCGCAGGTGGCCTTCTTACGAGACAGAACCCTAAATCTAAACTTTAGGTTTCATTTTACAACTAGAGCTATCTCGTTACCTCTTATTAATTTCGTTCTGAGCTGAATCTGACCAGCCTGGTTATAATTTTTTTTCTTGTACAACATTAACTGTGCTATTAACACTAACTACCTATCTACCTACTATATAAAGATATGTATTGTATAAACAACTATTAACTTGTCAAACGTATTATCGACATGCGCACACGCGGACGTTGAATAGAAAACACGTGAAAACGTATTGCGCGGATTAAATTTGGTTAAATAGCCAATGAAAGTTGAATTGCTGGACATTTTTAAAGTACATTGACTGGATTAGCTGTAGAAAGGTATGGCTAAAGGTATGGTAAGGTTGGTTGAACCTCTGACAGTTACGATAGAAGGAAAGTGGTTTGTGAGGTAGAGGAAAATTAAACTCGTCCAATAATATAATCAGATGGTTGTAAATACAAATTGCGTCGCGAAATCTTAGCTTTGGTAAAGCATCAGCGTACCTACTTATAAGTGGGAGATCTATAAACTATTAAGCCAATAATCATACAATCCCCAGACACGGGATAATAAAAAAAAAGACAAAGAAAAACCATTTATTCGGCACACAAACAAGAAATTATAAATAAAACTTAAATAATAAATATACGTGCCGAATGGGCTCAGCTCAGCATAAAATGCCCAGAGTTGTACACAACTCGGCGCTGATTTTCAGCTGATACCCGTTTTGCTATAGAATCAAACAAAGGAACAGGACTTGTATTCCAATTTTTGATGGGAACTAGACATTTATCATAGATTTTGTTTTTCTTTTTATATCACAAAGAAACTAATTGTTTTCAAGCTGAATCATCAGCATCACTCAATCGAGAACATCGACGGAAACACTCGATTCGCATGCCGGCACGTCAGCACATGATTCTATTCGAAAACAAATCGATATCAAACGCGATTAGTTTCCATATCGATTTGAGAACGTGATGTATTGATAAACCGACAATAGCGGCAAAATAAATGACTCCAATATGCGAATAACTGAGGAAATGAATTAATTATACTGCAATACGAATCTAAAGAGAGCTGTGAGTTTAGCTTAGCGGGAAATCATGTGAATTCGATCCGACATATTGAGAGAGTATGGGCCATAATCGACGCTAGCTCAGTGCGAGTTGATGGATGTTACATGTACTTGAATCTTGTGTTCATTAACATGCCGGTTCCTAAAGTTTTCCTTTGCTTCCCTGTTTTTATATTGAGCGATAAATCCGCACATAACTTTATCGTAGAGCAGTAATCCCTACTCCTTCTTTGGTCTGTAGAATAGATTTTTGTATATCATAACGAGCTATAAAAGCAACTTAAGGAGGTACATTTAACCTTATTCGTTTTATTGTACATCAAGCTCTTGTTGATACAAGTGGTTTGAAGCAGTTTGGTAAACTTTGGCGTCGCCTTCGTGCGATTTGTTACACAATAAAAATAAGTGTTTGTCATTCTTTTTGTAGGACAAAGTTTGGTACGTGACAGGAATAGGTTTAATGTTTGTTTATCGACATTGCTACTAGTAAGGAAGCAGGTTGTAATTTCACTACAAACTATTACAGTTTGAAGGGCGAACGTAATGATGCGAGAAATATATATAGGTTACAGGGAATAATACAGAGCCTATAGCTTCATAATCAGACCATTATTCTACCATTGTACTGCTTGGACACGGCTTTTCCATACATACAGCTAGAATTGGGCGATAAACCACAATACCCTATACAAAAAGTACTCTGTGACCATAATCCACAAAGCTGTCTTAGTGCGGTTTGTGACATAATACACTTAAGTTACTTAAAACCATTATCATCAACAGCAACAGCCCGTATTAGTTCACTGCTAGACACAGGTCTCTCTCACAGCAGGAGAGCTGAAGATCAGGTGGCTATCTCGATCTTCAGCTCTCCTCATGAAACTGCTGCCAGCTACTTTACTCAGGCCGTCGCTTCATCTTCCATATACCTACCTATATAACTTTGACTAGGTATTTTACCGCAAAATTCAATTGGTTATTAACTTATTAACCTTCAAGATATTATGTTCAAATTAAATGATTAAGCTATTTACGGTAAACGTAAGCTTTTATTTGTCACTTAAAGTTATAGCAATAAGGTCGACAGAGTCATTAGCATTGAGTATTTTTTGAAGTTCGATTGAATAAAGTAATTCTGACTTTGACACACTTTGCACTTAAAGTACGTACATTGAAGAATCCAAGGTTCTAGGTAATTTCTCGTGTCGGGGTGAATGTTAGTATTGCACAACAATCCTTAAGTATTTAAGAGTTCCTAATTAAGAATTCCTAATCCTAAGGAACGTTCTGGTTAGATTTTGGTGTCCATCTGCATTACCGTAGTACTATTATGTTTTCTGTGATTACTGTAGACTGTAGGTCAGAGCTGATTTGGTCGGCAATTACTTTCAAAGAAAAGCATCATCGTCAACCGATAACAGTCCACAATAAATAATTTATTATCTATTAATTTTATCTTGTGATAATAACTCATAGAACTATAGTTTGCAAAGGTACTTCTAACATACCTTCCCCCGTATTTGTTAC
Source organism: Petrophora chlorosata (assembly GCA_951640565.1). Classification (NCBI taxonomy): domain Eukaryota; kingdom Metazoa; phylum Arthropoda; class Insecta; order Lepidoptera; family Geometridae; genus Petrophora; species Petrophora chlorosata. Next base: position 12,179,828 of record OX621201.1, on the reverse strand, counting down.
AGTACCAAGTACCAACGTTTGAACGCTCAATCACTGACATTACTCCATTTTTTACTTCACATAGAAAGCTCATGTTCCCATGTCACAATAGACCTGTGAGAGTCTCTCAGAGAGACTTACGTAACGGTGAGTTGACGTGGACCTCTGAACTTTCTTGGATGTGGTATCTGACGAGGAATGTGATCGATGGGATACCTTTTGGAGAGGGTTGAATGACGTGAGGTATTGACACAAAAAATCATCATCTTGGAATAGGCCTGAGAAATATTTTTTGTAAATTATATTAATACTAGCTGCGCCCCGCGGTTCCACCCGCGGTTTCCGGGATAAAAAGTAGCCTATGTGCTATTCCAAGTCCTAAAGTACCAAATTTCATCAAAACAGGTGCGGTAGTTTTTACGTGAAAGAGTAACAAAGATCCGTCCGTACAAACAAACTTTCGCGTTTATATTAGTAAGGATACTTACATTTAAATTACTTTAGATATATTATTCAACTTTCATAATGTGAACAGCCTACCAGGTTCTCTGTTTCCCGTTTCTTATAATCTAGGTGTCTTCAAGCCCAGAGTAAGTTGGTATATTTTCGGCAAGCATATTCCATTATCGACCGCGTCATCACTTTTCATCAAGTGAGGGTGCGGTTTCAGCAAATGAGTGCGGTTAAATGCTTACTTATACCATTAAAAATGTACTTATTAACTTTTTTATTGTTAAAGATTTTTTTATGTAGATCCTTGGGACTCGTTTTTGGATAATGTGACCAAAGATGGAACACAATATTATAGATATAAAAGAAGACGGCAGTTAAGTGACTGTTCAGACTCGTCTCCTTGATGGCACACCGAACATCACCCGAAGCACAACTACGTTTCATCGCTGGACGAGGGCTTTGTAATGTTAAAGTCAAAGTCAAAAGTCCAATACCATTTATTAAATGGGCTCAAAAATTTGCTTTTAAATGTCATAAGCACAAAACAAATCAAATTAAAATGATGTAAAAATTTGTAACTTAAGTTAAAATTACTTTAAAAAAGGTAAGCATGTCTACCCATTTCTTTACCATAGGTACTCAAATTAAAATCCAGGTCCAGAAAACAAATGCGAAAACTGACTCTACCAGTGCTTCGGAAATTCGCCTGCTAGAAAATATAGCCCCAAGAAACTCCAATACGAGTACAAACTACTGTAGGTACATATGAGACGGTAGTTATGTACCGTAAAGTGATTTAATAGATTCATGCAGACACAATGTTAAGACAAAAATTCAATGGGACACTTAAAATAGATAGTTTACTAAAGAAACAAAGGTTATTTCAAAGCGGCCTGCCTTCCTATATCTTACTGCTCCAATATACTCCGAAAAGACCAGACAAGACAATAACACATGTGGCAGAGGTTACAATACAGAGGTCTCATACTAATGAGCTTTTACGACACCTATATGTCGTATTTTAAAACAAGTATAATAGTTCATTATGGTACTAGTGTGTAATGTTGGTGATTACCGCTGAGGCGCCATTGAGACCCGAGCCGTTAGGTGAGGGTCTTAAGAGAGCCGAGGACGGTAATCATCAATACACACGTGTATCATACGACGTTTTTCAACACACTTGTGAATAAAATAACAATAAAAACTAATTTTCAACAGTGAAAACGAGTTGTGGAAAATGATTCGTTATGGCGGGAAAAATTAATCAGTTTTCCTATGCGCGCGCATTGCAATCAGCCACAGACTAAAGGGATGAGGTTTTTTTTTTATTTTCCGTGCTTAGGGTTTGCGCCTATTCTGCCACGTACAAAATGGGGAATTTAAAGTTTTCTTTTATTACAGAGAAAATAAAATTTATATTTGAGTGAAAGTTTTATTTATTAAACACGTACGAGTTAAAATTATCTATTTAAATAAGAAGTTACATGAAATGAGCAAGCAATGTTCTTATGAACATTAATTTATTTGTTCTATTAAACACAATTTTTTTTAATAAAAACTTTTTTAAGAACATAGCACCTCAACCAATTAAATTAAAAAAAAAAAACTTTAACTCACTAGTGAGTTATAGCAATGAAAAAGTCACAGTTTGATTATGGGTGTCATTCTGTGCCTAATTGCGGTGACCATAGAGCCATTTTATGAGCAAGTGTGTTGAAAAAATATTATAAACACAGTTTTGTATGCAGGTAGTGTTTGAGAAGGTGAATGTATAAATAGTGATGGGTAAAAATTTTTCAAATCATGGAAATTTTTCAATTTATTTTTCGGAAAAATAAAGAATAATGGATAAATATTGCTTAGGTGCTGTAAAATTTTGACAAAATAAATAAAATGAGTTTTATTTAAAGGCATCTTTGTTAAAATAAAACCATACAAAAAAGACAAGAGTGGTAACATAGATTTACGAATCATCAACCTGTTATTGTCCAATAATCATAATGTTTAAACAATCAATCATTTGCTAGATGAAAATTCACCATTAAAGACTTATTGTTTGTAAATACATGAGATTTTAATTATCTTTTTTTTCTAACAGAGGATAGTAAAAATACAAGAAAAATATAGGAAAAATTTGAAAACTACCGGAAACCTTTAATCCTTTTTTCTTTTGCGACCGAAATTTTTACATTTATATCTATGTATATGTGTACTCTCTCTATGAGAGAAGACCCGTGTCCCAGCAGTGGGAACGTGATGGGCTGATGATGATGATATGTGTGGAACTAGTGATAAAGAAGGTTCTGCGTACTACCTAAGCCAAAACACATCTACCTACCATTGAATAAGCTCTATGTAGCATTGCAATTGTTATGGACCAGCGTGGCGCTTACCATCTGGTAAACGAGTTGCTCGTCTCGGGCTCATTTCCATAACAAAAAATAAATGATATCATAATCAGCACTTTATGTTCCTACTGCTAGGACATGGGCCTTTTCTCATGGAGTATGGCCATATGCCACCATGTGGGCTCATTGCAGTCCTATTAAATATAATAATATTATAAATGGAATCGACGCCTTGCCGTCGTGTGTTTCCACATAAATACAATCTGGGTGTGTTCAAATCAAGAGTGAACAAAAACTTTAGGAAAACTTCAGGCCCGTGGTCGTCCGACACCAAAAAATTTTGTACAGATATTTCGACGAGACTGGTCCTCGCTTCGGGGGATCTCAGAGCTGGCGCGTATTTTGCCCAGAAATTAAGCCTCTTGATACAAAGGGGTAACGCCGCCAGTATTCTGGGAACCCTGCCGCACGGTGGCGATCTAGACGGAGTGTTTGCCTTATAGTTTTGTTTATAATTGATGGTATTATTTAACACGCAACAAGTTGGTATAATATTAGCATAACCATTAAAGAGTGAACAAGTATATACTGGGTTACCGTGCTACATCATCGTCACTTCTCATCAGGTGAGATTGTTTTTTTTTTAATCTGTTAATTTGCTTGCGTTTGACCACTATGTCACCTGATGGTAAGCGACGATGCGGTCGACGATCTAGCACGCTTACCAAGATAGTACCCGTTCACTCGAGACTTGAAGATTCCCAGATTATAGCTATCGGGAAAGACTGACTCTGGCAGGGAGTTCCACTCGTTAGCAGTACGCATAATAAAAGTGGAAGCGAAGCGCTTAGTACGCGCGGGAGGAATGTCCACCATAAAACGGTGGCGTATTGCCGTACGTCTTGTAGTCCGATGATAAAATGGGGTTGGGGGAATTAGTTGGTGCAATTCCGACGCACACTCACCGAAATGTATCCGATAAAAAACTGATAGCCTGGCAATTCTGCGTCGATGTTCAAGACTGTGTAGTCTTGACTCGAATAGCGCGTCATCACCAATGAGTCTCTTGGCTCGCCTCTCGATTGATTCAAGTGCCTCAAGTTGATATTTAGCTGAACCATCCCAAAGGTGAGAGCAGTACTCTATACACGACCGGACTTGCGCTTGGTATAGATTCAGCAGCTGTTCCGGTGTGAAGTAACTCTTCACCTTTGCTAGGATGCCCAGCTTTTTGGCAGCCAACTGAGCCTTTGACTCAATGTAGGTCCCAAAATTGAGGGAAGACGTGAGTGTAACGCCAAGAAGTTCTAGGTGGTTGGTAATTGGTACGGATACATCTCGAAAAGTTGGAGTGAGATCAAATGGACTCCGTTTAGCGGAGAATAGACACGCTTGGGTCTTTTTGGCATTGAACTTGACCAAGTTGGAGTCGCCCCAATCGGAGACTGCCTTCAAAGCCACGGTCATGCGCTCAACCATCGCCTCCCGAAGACTCTGGATCGTGGCACTACTGGCTCGAGCATCGGATATGTAACTCTCTACAACAGTGCTGTCATCTGCGTACCCAAAGATACCGGGCTTTAACAGATCGTTGATGTGCAGCAAAAAAAGCGTTGCAGAGAGTACTGACCCCTGAGGAACTCCGGCGTTAATAGCCAATTGATCGGACGAGCAGCCATCAATGACCACTCGTATCGATCGTTCCTTCAGAAAGTCTGATATCCAAGCACAGAGACCTGTGGGCAGGCCGTAAGATGGAAGCTTACTTATAAGACTATCGTGCCAAACCCTGTCGAAGGCCTTCGAGATGTCAAGGGAAACGGCAAGCGCTTCACCATGTTTCTCTAAGGCCTCGCTCCAGATGTGGGTGGCATACGCAAGAAGATCCCCAGTCGACCGGTTTCGGCGAAATCCGTATTGCCGGTCACTGAGGAGGTCATTCGCTTCGAGGTATGCCAGGAGCCTGTTGTTCAGCACACGTTCCATACTTTTGCAAAGAATTGAAGTGACTGAGATGGGCCTGTAGTTGGCAGGGTCGGCACGACTGCCTTTTTTGGGCACAGGCTGCACGTTAGCTTGCTTCCAAGCTTTTGGCACCAATCCAGTCTCCAAAGAGAGGCGAAATAGACGTGTCAAGATCGGAGAGAGCTCGGGCGCACAAGTCTTGAGAACTATGGCTGGTATCCCATCGGGGCCACTGGCTTTGTTTACGTCCAGATTTCGCAGTGTTTTGCGTACCTCAGTCTGTCGGATGCGAAAGTCCGACATAAATGTCTCGCACTCTGGTAGACTGGGAGGTATTTCGCCTGCAGTATCTAGACGCGAAGACTCCGCAAAAAGAGAAACGAATAAGTTCGCTTTTTCTTCAGCAGTGTGAGCCAGAGACCCGTCGGGTTTCAGCAGTGGAGGTAGTGAGGGGCGACAGAAGTTCGATTCGACTGACTTTGCAAGGGACCAGAACGCTTTACTACCCGCAGGGTAAGAAGCTAGTTTGTTCCCAATTCTGCCAATGTGGTCAAATCGAGCCTTCCGTAAGGCCTTTTTGCAGGACTTGGCAGCTTTGTTAAAAGCTCTCTTCTTATTATGTAAGTCCTTGGCTTTGCGGTTACGAGCCTCAACCCAGGCTAGGTATGCCACATGCTTCAGCGCTTCAGCGCGTCTGCATTCAGGCCCGAACCATGGGCGAGCTTCGCTTGACATTGCTACGTCAGAAAATGGAATATAGTATTCCATCCCCTGCCGCAACACATCTGTCACAGCGTCCGCACAAGCCGAAGGATCATCAGAAGAGAAGCAAACAGCCTGCCATGGATAAGATGCAAAAAAAGACCGCATCTCATCCCAATCTGCTGACTTGTATCGCCATACCCGTCGGGTGCCCCTAGGGCTGGGATCGGACGGGGAGTAGACAGATACAGATTTCACCAGACAGTGGTCGGAGCTACCCAACGGTGATGAAACCGACACGGAGTAGCGGTCCGGATCAGTAGTCAGTAGAAGGTCCAAGCAGTTGGCTGTGTGCGACTCAATATCAGGAACCCTTGTTGCCTCCTGGACCAGCTGGGTGAGATTTAACGCTAAGGCTAGCTTTCGCATCTCTCTTCCAGCATGATCGGTGCACTGGTATGGGAAAAGCCAATCCTGGTGGTGGGCATTAAAATCCCCCAGTAACACAAGTTGGGCAGAAGGGTACCGTAGTTGTGCCGCATCCGCCGCCTCGGAAAGGTACTCCATGAGCCCAGTCGTCTCCTGATCACCGCTGTGCGACCGGTAGATACAGGCATAAAGAATTTTCTCAATGCCAGTATCCACCAAAACCCATAGAGCAGAGAATCTAGGATCTTCAAGATTCCGGAGACGCCGACAGCAGATGTCGTCTCGAGCGTACAAACATACACCCGCACGTGGTTTAAAATTGTACTCCAAGGTGTACCCTGGGTAAGAGAGGTACGACACGTCAGACGGACATCGAATCTGCGTCTCCGAGAGAAACAAGAGTGCTGGTTTGTCAGTCTCCAGGTGATGATGGACTGCGACGAGATTTGAGTGCAGACCTCGGATATTGCTGAGATGCACTTTTAGTGAGAGGGAGTGCTGCCGCTGTTTAACCTTTCTCTTGTTGCTCGTAATTTTCATGATTGATGAGTGAAGTGGGTAAGTGAAGGAAACGGCAGTGAAACGAGGCTCCACGCTACTGACCCACAAACTCACACTCTGCAACCACACCATAAGGGGACTAGGCTGGAGACTGCGGGGACGCCCGAGCCCCCCCGGGGATGTCCATCGGGCCCTCTCAACCGGTCGCCGACCGGCACGATGGCGCATCCCGGGATTTTTCGACAGTTGGCGGGGCAGCCTTTCGTGAGTGGCTAGTTCACTACTTGGGCCCCCAACTACCTGCGGTCGGCCAGCGGTGCACCGTGCCTCGGATCCCGCTACCCTCCACATCTAGTCACCCGATGAGGCTGCGTGAATGTAAGCAAGGGACGGTCAGACTGCAGTGGCGCTACTGTTTCGACCCGTTTCCTTCGAATCAGCAACACCGAACATCACGCCGGAACACGGCTAGGCCATTTGGCGGCATGGCTTTGTTCGGTGGGTGGTCTTTCAGCTATGGCCGAAGCCTACCACCTAAAAGAATTGTCACCTGATTGGCACTACCCAGGGACCACGTGTAGGGATTCGCAGTAGAGTATCCTCCTACGGACGTGGGTGACACGGCCCCCAAAAGATTGTGGTAAAACGCCCCAGTCTGTTGTAAAAAAAGAATGCGAAAGTTTGTGAGGATGGATGGATGTTTGTTACTGAGTCACGCATAAAATACTGAACAGATTTTGATGAAATTTAGACTGAATGTGTTCCATATTTATTGTCGAAGATCGTATATACCTACTAAACAAAACTTCATCAATACAAGCTTAAATACTTTTGCATCAGATTTTAATAAGAATGTTTAGTTTTCTAAGAAGATCTTACGACTGCTCCTAGAGATTAAATTTGAATCTCTAGTCGTGAATATTCAACCGACGAAAGCGAGCTGCCCGGCTGCTGGCTGCGTCTACCTCATTTTAATACCAAATTACTTACACAGAAATAAATATACTTGCTTTCGATCGATATAGGTCTGCCCGTAATATACCTAAGTTCAAAGATCAATAGCTTTTTGTTCAATTGTGGCATCACAGACGCACTTATGAACGTCAATTATTAGGTACAATGACTTTACCACCGTATCGGTAATAGAACCACTACCCAGAAGATACGGCAAGAAACTGAGGGGGTTTTTGAACTTTATCTACGTAACTTTATCTACCGGTTAAGTCATTAAGTTGAAATCGGGTATATAAATATTATCTGTTTTATAAATTTACTTTTATGAATGTGTGTGTTTTTAAATTGTATTGCAAATAATATTAAATGCTATTATAAATATATCGCCAAAATTGAAACTAATCGTTTCCAGCAATAAAATCAAAATAAATATCAAAATCAAAAGCTCTTTATTCAGTTCAGGTATCACAGGGTTTATTATTTGCAAGTTATTCAAAAATGAACTTTTTACAGGTAAAATTACAACTAGGTACAGAAAATAATAAATAAGGGTCATCATTAAAATTACAATGAATAATAGGCATATCTATAAGAATTAAAAAATATAAGGACCTATGTTAATCAATTCTTTCCCAAATAATAACACTAAAAATACATCAGGAGGTCTGTTTTAAATCTTTTAAAATAACTCATAAAATCAAATAATTTTAAACAAAATATTAAACTACTGGTGCGTGAATTGGTAACTGTTTTCACCTAATTTTCCTACCACAAATCTCTCTCGACGTTGAAAGTCTTTGTTCGTCAAATTCTTGTTTTTTTTAACGGGCGAATTCCTTTATTTCTGAAAACAACTCTACACTCTACTTACTAAAACTAAACTAACTACTTACAAGGAGAAGCAATTGGACAACCCATAGACCATTAAAGGCCTATAGATAGCTAAAATGCTCAAAAATTTATTTTGATTTAATTCTTGTTATATTTCGCAGTATTATGTGTTAATTTACATAAAATAAAACCTCTACTGAACATGTCTTTATTCAAATAAAAATTAAATCATCCTTCACGTATTACGTCAATAACAAAACAGTTACACAACAATATAACTTTAATTGTTATAACGGTTATTCGTTGAACGTTAAAACGATATCTATAATCGTTATTCGTTGCGTAACTGCTCAATCTGCACCTGCTATTGCACCTTATAACCTGAGGTGAAGTTATGCAATTTGCAATTTGTTATATTGAGATTAAATAGATCTTTCGTTGTTATCGAGGAATGCACTTCCTGGTACCCGAAATAAACGGTTTGTATTTAATCGAATTGATATTTACAGTCTGAGATGTGGTTTGCCAATTTAAAATTAAAGGCGATAATGATACTTGTCTACTGTCTAACAGCAATTGACTAGAGCTTAAAAAAAACTTGATAACCAACTAGAGCCATCATCAACATCAACATCAATAACGATTAGTTTTCCAAAGCTATGTTAGAAGCTGTAGATTTTGTTCAAGACTAGCGACATGCCCCAGCTTCACATGAGTGCCTTTTACATTTAGGTTTGAAATACACGTAAACCTTACTCAATAGATTATCAAAACAATAGTGAAAATCACAAAATTGACCAATAAAAAAGTACGTAGTGAAAAGCCCACAATAAAGTGACTTCGTTTTATTATTTAGAGAATATTCAGCTACCAATTTATATAGATATTGAATTTCGCTGGTGATTTTATCATTTTTACAAAGCCTTCAAGAATTTCTGTCAACTAAATGGTTTAAAAAAACTACTCAAACCGTAAAAACCAATAACTATTTTACTTTCATACAAATGAAACGCCAAAGACGTTGATTGCTGTGTAATTATCAAGAAATCTAAGAATAATTCAGTTCTTGCGTTGAATTACAATTAAATGATGGCGTTGTTGAGGTCAATGTCGTCAGCCGGACGGACGTGCCCGCAGTCCGCAGCTGTCCATCTGCCGTCACTTCACTTCGACTTTGGGACGTGTTATAAGAAACAGCTGTTGAGAATAAAAGCCTTTTGTACTTGTGTAAGATTTTCTAGGAAATGAGGAATGAAACATTTTTACTGGAAAAATAAAGGAACTTATTAGGATTTTTTTTATGGATAAGTACGATATGAGTTTAGGACAAGAATTGAAACTCTTAAATATGACCTATGCCTACACGAACGTAAACATACTTCAAAAATCTGTAAAACTATTAAAAGTAAAAAAAAACGTATAAGTCTTTACGTCTTTGTTTTTTTTTTATAAAAATTGTTGGAGTTCTTGAATATATATATGTTGAAATTGGGAACTAAGGAATAGCATCGTGTCTGATGTCCTTTTTCGAACAAGTTCGTACATGCCTAATTAAAATTCGATAAATCAGTACCAAAAGTTCAACTGCTTCGTATTCCAAAGCATATTCATATTCAAGTTTGATGAACACCTTACTCTGAACTAAACTGTACAGCGCTCAATAAAATGTAGTTTAATTTATTCTCAACCGGTACAAAACGTGGCTAAACATCTTGTACTCATCCTTATCCGTTATGCTTACCTTTTTTGTGATCATCAAATACGTGAGCCAACTACTAATTATGTACAAGTCAGTGGACCGCATGGGAAACACCTCAAGTTTACTTATTATTCGGTAGTTTGAGCCAGAAAGTAACAAAAATACAAATTTGTGTATCATTTAAGCGAAAACGGACGTATATACATTTCCGGGCGGATTCCGGAAGCTTAACAATGGTTTCATTTAAAACTCTTAGCCACACCCTCACATAGAACCACTTAATAGTGTTAACGTATCATCGGTTGACGCACACAAGCGCATCAGCGATTTCGTCAAGATGGCCGCCGATGGACTCGTCTGATCACCTCTTACTTTCGTTATTTTCACTTTCGTTGGAAGTAATATGTTATTTAATTTCTTTAATCTATAGACTTCCGTATGTGGGCGTTACTGTTTATGTTGTTACTCGCAGCGATTATTAACTGCTTTTTAATAGCGTTACGCAACGCAACGTTATTAATGGGATCGAGCACTTGAGCGTTTACATCATTTGCGCGAATTATTGATAAACGTTTGCTAATGGATGTTTTTTTTTACAGATTATTGTTACGTGGTTTTGTGGAGCTTCGCTAATATAAAGGTGAGCTTAAAATATATTTTTCCTACTATAATTAGCTTAAAGATGTTAAATAAATAGTTTTAATTTATCTAAATTCTCAAAATGATAGTTTCACGACTGATTACAACTTCATCCAACCAGCAACAGGTGGTTTCTCAAACTATAAATCACGCCATAGGTGAAATAACTCTTAATACTTAACCATTTGGCAGTAGTTCAATGATTTTATTGCACCAAAGTAAAAGGTCAAACACTAAGCCAATTGCCAAGCTTGCTCGACACCAAATTTCAATTTAAGCTTGGGTCACAGATTACACACTTGTTTCTATAGCCAGGCCAATAACGGCCTTAATTTTCGCGGCTATCAGTAAATGGCAAGACCATTATGTATTTAATATTCCTCCAAAACTCGACCCAAGTCATTACTGATTCGGTCATCACATCACAAAATGTGTTGCTCAAAGTGCAAAATTAATTATAGCCAAAGGTCATCAACATCTATCTACCTCTACATAAGTAGGTACATATAACGAGTTTATATTATACACAAGTAGGTGGAAAATTTTAAACCTCTCTTTCGTCATTATCTTGAATGGTATTTTACATATTGTATGGAGACAGCTGCTACTTAATGTACCCCAATTGTAAGGAGAACAGTGTTCTTTAATAACTATTAACATAAGTTCACATGTTGGGAAGGTGATATGGTAATAAGTGAGGAACCTACTAACTACCTGCAAAGCCGAAGTAGATGGTACATACTACGTTCGTTATGTCTTTTTATTTCTATACCGATTTATTATATAAAGACGCTATTGCGCTCGTAGCGTAGCTCACCTATCCATCCGTAACAGATATGCTAGGGTTAGCAACGTTCGCAGCGGCGAACACTTGGATGGGTGATCGTTTGTGTGCTATTTACATTTGAGCGATACAATGTTAAAAAATATATATTATATATGTATATGTAAAATAATAATTAGGATTAATAGTTTCATTTATATTTTAGCTATTTCTATTTTGATTTATTTGCACCGCCGACTTCTCTCACTCCGTTAGTTCTTCCCATCCAAAGGTTGACTGGAAGAGATCGCTTTTAGCGAGCTTTAAGCCTTTTTCTGTTACTTGTTATTCTATGTGGTGTACAATAAAGCATTTTTGTATTGTATTGTAATGTTTCGGAGAGCACGTTAAGCCGTCGGTCCCGTCTGTTGACTTACGACAACAATGGTTAAGCCATGACGGAAGTCTTCGGGAGGTCTACACAAAAGAAAAAGAGAAGAATATAAAGACTCATGGAACGTGCCTACATATCCTGCCTATCTGGTCCGGTATACATTTGGTCCTGAAAAACTCAGCTATAAAAACCCCAAGTCATGATGGCAAGAATGGTTATCGAGCACAGTAGAAGTCCTCACTGTCCGCAACTCCGTGGGCGTGGAATTTTGTTATATCGCGTTCATCGCGGGAACCACGTATTAAATTCGGAAGAAAATTATCCCTTGTCGTTCTCCGGGCTACATTCTATCTCTGTGTCAAATTTAATCAAGATCAGCCGCTTAATCGTTAAAGTAACAGACGGACAAACAGACAGTTACTTTTACATTTATAATATTAGTGTGGAATAGTATGAAATTAGTGTGGATTAGTGTGGGCTAGTGTGGATTATAATGATTAGTAATATGTTAGTATTGTGAATTACGCTTCTGGGTGAAAACTTATTTCTGACTCGGCCCTGCACCAATGACTTATAGTTAAGTGCAGATTTTGCACGCTCGCTCTAAAACGGTGAAGGAAAACATCGTGATGAAACCCGCTTACGCGCTTTGGAGTGGTAGGCTCTGGCCGTGGTTGTAATACCACCCACCGAACAAAGCCATGCCGTCAAGCGACCTAGTCGTGTTTCGGGATGATGTTCGGTGAACCATAGGGGGGAGACGGGTCTGAGCAGCCGCTCAACTGCCGTCTCTCTCTAGATCTATGTGCTCCATCATCGCTTCACATCAGGCGAGATAGTGGCCAAATATAGATCTATAAAGCGTAAAAATAAAAAATAATACCCTCAAAATAAATATAAGTCATATACATATGTTTCAAAACAAACGCCACAAATGTTTTCATTAAGGAAGTTGATTGTATCATTAATACTTATATGTGTCGTCGTCCTTGGGTCACCGGATCCAAATGTTTTCACATGTAATTATGTTGTCTAAATAAACACTATGATATAAGCCGGCCCTTTTTATAGAAGTTTGTTAATAATTTAGGTTTGTTCCGCATTCGCCTCACAGTTTTGCTCCACATTCCAAAAAAAATCTTTTTTGTTCCACGGTTGATTTATTTCCTGTTTCGCCCTGCATTACTTATACTCCTTAAGGTAGTTTGCAAGAATGTGTTCGATAATCTTGTTGTGTACAAATTTGTTGGACGTATGTTAGAAGCGAATGAGGAACAAGAAATGGGGCAAATTATGAATAAAATATTAAATTTAGAGTAATAATTTTCGAGGCTAATGAGGAATAAAATTTGATCGAACGAGGATGTTTTTGTGTGGGGCAAAACATCGTGGGGCGAATGCAGAAAAAGACATAATTTATTACTGTCAGTCTTTTATTTTTATGCGAGACCAAACCCCATCTACTTATTATGTAGTTTACTAGCTGCGCTTGCTTGCGTAGCCAATTTTCCGAAATAAAAAGCATCCTGTATCCTTTTTCAATTTCTAAAGTACCTCTACCTACTTCCAAAATTTCATCAAAATCCGTTCAGTAGCCAAGTTAATCCGTGTACTCACATATATTTTAGAACAGATTCCCATACTTGGAATGGTCCAAAAACAATTTTTTTTTTAGAGCAATTTGATACCATTTTAGGAATCACCGTCTCTGTGTCATGATATACGTCTCTGTGTCACAAAGGCTGTCACTAAAAGAAGTACCAAAATTCTCAATGACTGTAAGTACCACAGTTGCTGTGTTGTTGCTATGTTATTTTTTAAGAAGTCATCGTCCGATCTACGACTTGGCATCCTCAAAAAGAACAAACCTCCTCTTTCAAGATCACTAACCTTAGCTTTACGAGACAAAAGAAAATCTCAATAATTACGGAAAAGAAAGGCATCTGGCTGCTGTGACTGACTCCGTAATTGTAAGGCACGGGCGTGGCCGGCCAGGTTGAATGACCTCATCGAACTTTGAATCAAACAAGATCGTACTTGTTTTTACCTTTTAGAAAAATGCTGTTTAACAATTCTAGCATTGCAAATTGTTAGAAGGAGCCAAATGACCCAAATGACGGCAAACTTCTAACTTTTTGTACAAAACGGATGCTTGTGTATTTTTGCGAAATTAATAAAGTAAAGTAATACCAAAGAAAACTAAATATTACTTCGTATTAGTACGCTCAACGATCACATACATAGACCCTGGCCCCTAACTAGGATTCCATGTGTATTGGGAAGCAGGAACTACGCGGTACATGGTCCCACAAGTTTCAGACACGAAACAAATACATGTATGCGCTTTTTTTCTGCGAACAAACTTTTGTCCTGTCGTCGCGGTAATCGAGCCCGCAACCTCAGTGGTGTATGGGATTTGAGCCTACCTTAGCCTACCTTATTTTAGCCTAACCACTACACCACAAAGGCTGACATTGCTTTTAAATTTGTAAGTGTAATATAGTGGTAAGTTTCTTCTGCAAGCATCCGCCTGAGGAAGGACCATACCTTAGCCAGATATTTAACCGTCAAGCAGTATTTGAACTTTACTGTTTTCCGGTTTGAGAGGTACGAATTTCAAACGAAGTTACTAGCTAATTGTCTCAGGCAGTGCAGTGCCCTGCAACAAATTCTCAGTGTCACTGTAACTTCCATGGTTGCTTTGCTTACAATCTGGTGAATCATCAGCTCGTCTCGTCAGTTGTTTAATAAACCTTTCTAGAGTGCGACAAGATTCTGTGTGACCAACATTAAAACTAATCGTTTCCGTCAACATTATTGGTTAGCACAAGTCTCCATGTGTTTGAAATTTCTAACGCTCTGTTGTTGTGAGTTTCAAATGCATTTGAAAATTTAAAACGAAATCGTCATATTGAAAGGTCTTAGAAGCGACAAAAATTGGATGGAGTGCTTAGTCGCCTCGACGCGTCGTTGAAAATGGTACAGTCACGAAAATGTTAATTACGATTTTTGTCGCTACTAAAACCTTCAAGTTATATGCCTATGAAGATTTCGTTTTCAATTTTAAATTGTATTTCACACTTACAATATAAGCGCGTAGATAATTTTAAACACCTTACCTCTATTCAAAGAATAAATTAAATCTTATGTTGGTCCATTTGCTTTACCTACCCATAGATTTACATAAGTGGGTAGGTATTATAGTTGGTAATAGTTTTATTATAGTCTTACATAACATTAGTGCACAGCTTTCCCTTTGCATTTTTATTCAAATCCATGACAATAAAAGGCATAACTACTCTAATCTTAGCCTAAGCGTCTAGGCATAATCAAAATAACCGTGTCATCTATAATTCCATTGTGTCCATCCTTATTGTGTAACAAAATCGATATTTTAATCGAGAGGCTGCATCGATTCGATTAAACCGGTCCATCACGGTGAAATTAGAAAATGGCCGGCGGATGTGCAAAGACGGTAACGCACGGTAATATTGTAATATAGTATATCTTGCCAGTTGTTAAGCTTGTGTATTTTGCGCATCTGTTGCAAGCCTCTTCATAAAGCTACTGTTTTTTTTTAATAAACTTGTCCATTTGCCTGGTTAGATAATTTCAGTACTTCATCAGTTCTCGAGGTGTGAGTGCGTAAATCCAAATCCTTCAAAAATAATCACGAAAAAATGTCAACAAACAACGACAAAGTGACACAATGTTGTAGTTAGAGTTAGGATAAAGAGAGATTCCTAATTTATTTTGTCATGCATGCTCTGCATGTGTCTCAATGTCCTATAAATATTCAATGACACCGATCCAAGCAAGGCTTTTTGATAACACACTTCATTTTACCTATACTTATGGGCTGAAATTTGCCTTTTTGTTGTAAGCTCTTTCACTGTCTCACCGTGTCAGATATCTGCCTATCTAACACCTGTGGCTTTCGCCAGTGTAACATTATTGTAACATTATATTAGCATTATGTAAGATTAGGTCTCGGTCAACGAATGACCGGAGATTAGAGAAATTTCGTGTCGCTTGTGATTTATCACGCTGTCAATGTTTACTTTTAAATTTGGTTGCCAATCATGTTTCCTACTCTCTATTAGTAATTAAGTATCTCGCTTCACGGTCGTTATTTTATTAATTTGACTAATTTTTTACTTTGTCAATTCTTTTTTGACGGGAGAGTCCATGATTCTTGATAGTTCGCTTTCTAATAATCTGGTATACTGTCGTAATTAGTTGACAACGATTGTCAAATAAAGAGACATCAACAAACGCAATGTTTTTTAACATTTTTTTTGTCAAAATATAACTTCATTTCTTACTACTTCTTAGGCTTCATTTGTATGATACCTTGTAACCCATTGTATAGGCTATTATGTATATCGACTAACGCGCATCCACCCTTCAACAACTTGTTTTTAATTTAGCTTACGCCCTGAAAGTGTTGTGTTTCATTGACCTAAGTATTTATATTTACCGTTGCCATATTTAAGTTTGTAATTCCATCTTCTCCTGACCCACAAACGTTACCAACCACCTGTCGTTCTACTTTCTCATAGTTATAAGCTTTATTCCTTTAGGATAAAGTTCTATTTCGTTTGCATTTAATTGTTTCATGCCTTGTGCAATTGAACATGTGGTTTCTGGGCTTCTTCTGTACTTGCATCACACTTAATATATTCTTACCAAATATAGTTTTAAATCTAGCATTTTGTTACTTTGTGATAGACATCAATGCTAATGTTGGAGATTCTATTGTTTTGTATTTTTCTCAGAGAAAATCATTAGTTAGAGATAGGCCATTAAGCGTAATTAAATAAGCAGTTGTATATGTTTAAGAATAAGTTAATGGGTCTTAAAATTAAAGAAGTCATTATATAACAATGCAAGTGAGAACAATGTCACGCAAATGATATTTTGCGATAAATTATTTTTATAGCATTTTCGTTAATGTATAGGTTAGGAAATGGACGATGGCATCGTCCATTTCCTAACCTATACATTGAATGAATTTAAAATAATTATACATTTTCTTTAATTGTTAAAGGTTGGCATATAACTCATCTAAACTTTGAAACAAACAAAAAATCTCTGAGCTGTGATTTCAGAAATCCAACCGTGTCGTAGTGTAGCGATTTTAAATTTTCAACACAGCATGAAAATGGCAAATTACCATAACCCCATTCTGCCAACAGAACAACCATAGACTATGTCTAAATGCTCTTAAAAACAATTTCTGTCAATCCATATCTAATTCATTATGCTTCTAAAATTTTCTGAAAATATTTGTGAAAGACGAAGTAGAAACTACTAACTTATCTGAAACGGTAGCCAAAAATGGAACTATCGAAAAACCGAACAAAAAGTGATAGAAACAATTGAATTATATAAATAGTAGCGACGCTGTCAGCGGGCCACATAAGTTGGCGAGTCTGTATTGAGCTTGTCTACGTTTTGTATCAATTGATTTAACGTGTACAAGTCACGTGATGTTTTTTTTTAGTTTTTCGGCGACGGCATGGCTATGTTTGGTGGGTGGTACCTATTGCAACCGTGGTTAGAGCCAACCATTCCAAGCTTCAAAAAAGATGAATTTTACGATGCATTGAAAATTTCGGAAATATCTGAATTGGGTAAAATTACGAAATACGAGTAGGTATATTCTATAGACATGCAATACACAAAAGTAGTTTACATAAAATTCCAATCACACTACGTTAGTAATTATCGATATTATGTAGTGAGTATTCTAATTCACTGGACTCAACATAATTAGTTAGTTTGTTCCGCATTCTTAGCTTGGAAAAAAGTAACCCTGACTCGTGGTAATTGGAAACCGACGGAGTTGCGTCAACAGTTTGAACGATCAATTTATGTACTTAGTGTTTTAATTCGATATTGGTTTTTGTAATTTATATGTAGCAAAAACAGGATTAAGAAGGCTCGTTGAACAAAATTTATTGCTCGAGTAAGTTACAACTTGTCTTTGCCTTGTGTCTTTTGTTACTCCTCGTTAGAATTTTGTTACACGTAGGACATTTATAAAAAACCGGCCAAGTGCGAGTCGTACTCGCACACGAAGCGTTCCGTGCCATTATATACAAAAACGGTAAAAAATCAGGTTTGTTGTATGGGAGCCCCTTAAATATTTATTTTATTCTGTTAAGCTATTGCATAGCTTCTATCGCGGGCCTTGAGCGTGGAGACCGAATCCAGAAATTCCGTAACAAAAATAACCTAACACCCCCCACTCCGAATGCTATGCAATAGCTTTACCGCGGCAGTCTCCGAGTGCCACACGTCTTTTTTTTTAGTATTTGTTGTTATAGCGGCAACAGAAATACATCATCTGTGAAAATTTCAACTGTCTAACTATCACGGTTCATGAGATACAGCCTGGTGACAGACAGACAGACAGACAGACAGACAGACGTACAGTGGAGTCTTAGTAATAGGGTCCCGTTTGACCCTTTGGGTACGGAACCCTAAAAACCTGCCTACTTATTTTGTGATCGAGCTATTTAGTTTACCCCTACAATTTATTTGCCCGTATCTACCCACTGCTGGGGTATAGGGTAACAAGACGTGCAAAGCCAAATCCCACAAGAGGGGAGAAGAAAAAAAAACAGCCGCATCGTTATATACGCATACACTCCGCTTCCATGTCAGATACTCGCGCTTTCTAATTTAATTTACAGTGACGACACATTACAATAAGCAAAAATAAATCTTCTCGGTTTCGCCACTCTTTCCGGTCCTGTACAAGCCTCAACCATTGACCTCCGACGTACTTTACGATATCATCTGACCATCTAACCAGTGGTCTGGCTTGGAAGACTTCGCCCAATCCTCGGATACCATTCGGTGACTCCTACAACGATTAAGTATATATACCGTCTTCATTTTATCGCTACCCTGGCCAGATCAGGAAGTACAGTTCTTTCTACTCATTAACATTATGCAACAGATTCTCACGGTTGAACTTATTGCATGAACCGTGGATGCGTTAGTGCACGACAATGCCATAAATAATATACGGAATGCTTAGAGCGTGCGGTTTTGTAGAGTAATGTGCAGGTGGGAGTATTTTGAGACTAATAACATCATTGCGGAAAGGAATAGTAACTTTCTTCGCATACAATTCAGTTATTTTTTCTCCCTCGTTTATGTAATCGAGTTACGAGACGAGCAGGTCGTTCATCTAATGGTAAGCAATTCACCGGCCTCTAACAGTTGCAGCACCATCCAGAACTTTTTTGCAAAATATTGCGCGGCCTTATATTGCGCTTGTCATCCTGAGACAATTATAAATTGGTTAGTAGGTATTTGGCCAATTAGAGACTAATAGCATCATTGCAATAATATAAATAATTTTCTTACTCGTATTGATATAATTCAGCTAACTTTGTCATTGAAGTAATCATTAGTTTCTGCAATAAAAGAAGGATCGTGGCATTATGGCGGATGAAAAAACAACTAAATAATATGGTACTGTTGTTTTTTATATGACATGGCTGTTATTTAAGTTTGCAGTGTGTCACTTATAATGTATCAAACACTCTTGGTCGTAGTATACATTTTTTCTTGTTTGACATTACATGACAGTGTTATCAACGCAACAGAAACATAATTTTGCATTTACGCACCCTTAAATCCTCGCAAGATTTAAGGGTCCCTTATAAGGTACCCTTCTTTTTTTACACAGACTCTACTACGCTTTAAACTTGACAAAGTAGCTATTTACCAAGAAGTACAGAGAAATAGATCCTCATCAACGCGTTTCATTATAACCATCGGGGAGACGGGTCTGAGCAGCTGCTCAACGGCCGTCTCTTTCTAGATCTATGTGCTCTATCTTAGGCTACATCATCGCTTCACATCAGGCGAGATAGTCTTCGATCATATGATCGAAGGAGATAGTGGCCAAACATAGATCTATTAAGCGTCAAAAAAAACCTCCAAATCATGACACAAAAAAGTGTAAACCTTTTTAAAGGCCGTGTGTCAGGCCGGCTATTTGTTCACTTGCCTCAATATAAAAAGAATAAACTATTTAAAAAGTTGCAGCTGCATTTTTTCTTCACCGATGGCATTGGCACCGATTTTTAGAGCCGGTTGGTTACATGCAGCAGGTCTGAGGTCAAAACCGTACTGGTTTTCATTAGTTGTTTGTGAGATGGTGTGCTAAAGTTGTTATTAGGTTTATTCACCTGTAGCACAGCTGGGTTCAAACTACATTTCTCCTTTTTTAGTGTCATTTTTAAGATTCCGTACCCAAAGGGTAAAACGGGACCCTATTACTAAGACTCCGCTATCCGTCTGTCTGTCTGTCTGTCTGTCCGTCTGTCACTAAACTGTATCTCATGAACCGTGATAGTTAGACAGTTGAAATTTTCACAGATGATGTATTTCTGTTGCCGAACTGAACTTGAACTATTTCTGTTGTTGAACAACAAATACTAAAAAACACAATAAAATAAATATTTAAGGGGGCTCCCATACAACAGACATGACTTTTTCCGTTTTTATAGATAATGGTACGGAACCCTTCATGCGCGAGGCCGACTCGCACTTGGCCGGTTATTTAGTATCATTTTCTTGGAAAATAACGAAAATACTATCACAAAGATAAAAATACAATAGGTAACAACACAATAACACTTTATTTCACACCAAATGAAATAAACACAAACAAAAACTAGATCAGATTTGGGATGATTTCGGGCAGTCTTATCGCTTAGAGCGTTTTCTCAGACAATCTTTGGATGGATACAAAAGGTATAAGATATTTCTGGATTTAACTATATATAAAACAGATAAACGCTGGTAGAGCTGATTATGTATAGCAACGGCATAACTATATATGTTTAGCAAAATACCCAACTGGAAAGCCGGGTATGTATATATAAATATCTATTGGTTATTAAACACTGACATTATTACCTGTTAAACACCTAGAGTATTTATGGAAAACCCATTTGCCTTAACTTATGGAGAAGAAATTTTATTAATGGCCACTTATATATTTTTTGTATCCTAACCAGTCTGGCAAAGTAGATTGATCACAGAACAGGACACGCCACCGGCGCCAATAATATGGTTTTTATATGTTTTTTTTGTAATGTGATACTTTTGAAAATAGGTTCAAAGTTTCCTTTATAGCTTTCTGATTAGCCATTATGGCATTTTAGTAAATATTTTAGATAATCGTGTGGGAGATAAGTATTAGGTCATTGTTTTGTTTTTAATTCTTTTAAAGCGCGGTTTATAGTTACCATAGAGTACGAGTATGAAAAAAAGGTCGATACTGTCAAGTTTCGAAACGGAAAGTTTCGAATGAAAACCCGCCTAATCAAATTTGAATTTGGAACACTCGACCACCCAGTTTTCGAACAATGGAACAAAAGCCACCGTTTTGCAATCCAATTGCCGCGATCATCGTAATCGATATTTAAAAAAATCGATTCGTGCATCGACTACAACAAGTTTTTCTTATCACCAAACTTTCAACCTGAGCTTTACAACTACAAATTAAAGTTCAAAATGGCTTGTATAATATGAAACATTTGGTCCTTCAAAGTTTGAATGCCTTTAATTTAGAGTGGGCCCTTCAGTCGATGATGAAAACGCGATACGTGCACGGAGGTGAGGCATAATTTGCTCATTATGCCTTTAATGGCGGGCCATGGGATTGGTTAGTTTCGCGCCAACAGTAATTGCAGCTGTTACGTGTACTTGAGCGGCGTTTAGGGGAATATTGATGTTGGTTTTTATTGTGGAGCTGGTTTGCATGCAATTGTTGAATGTAAAACGATAGGTAGAAAGTTTCCACGTTTATATTACCTACGTATTGTCGGAGGCCTTCGGGTTAAAATAATCCGACACTAGGGTCTCTCTCGTGTAGGTGTGTGACCAACGCCTATACGAGAGAGAAGACGTACTCGGGTTAATAGTCTTTATACTATGATACTGGTAAAAAATTTAATTCTTTGCTGTCTTTATTTACCGATGACTAGAACTTAGGTATCTTCAAACACGAAGGGAATAGCGCTTCTAGATACGTTCTTTCGTATAAATTTGCGTTTTAGTTCTAAATTTATCACCGATATTATAAAATCAACGGAAACCTTTTCACATTCAATAATGTAACATTAAGATTATCATAATAATAAAATAGGTATATTTGCGATACTGTTACCTTCGCCCAGTTATCGTAGTTGATGTAATTATTGTTACCTTGGTTTGACCACCAAGAATAATTTTCCTTACATTTCACAAACATACAATGAGATCTTGTACTATTAATTTAATTTTTCTATGCCTCTCTTTTGGTTTTTAGACAATTAGGCAGGCATTAATTTAATTGATTATTTTAATGATTTTATTAACATTATTGTGACATTTTTATGTACCTAATTAATTATTTAAATATGTATGAACTTGTATTTTAACTAAAAAAATTGGATGTTATGTCTGAATTATTATTATTAATCTGAATTACAAATGAATTGAATTGAGTTAATAGAGTAGTTAAAAAAAATGAGATCCTAAATAAAATTATGTTTTTATATATATTTTTTTTTCATCTTCAAACAAATCTTTAAAAATTTGCTCGAAACAGTCCAAAATACTGTGTTAGTTATGCTATATATAATTTATTATCTCTCTGTAAACCTATACCTCACGTAAACGTAATAAACAGGTACTAGATATAAAAATCACTGCATACAAATAAGCGACTTCATAATTGATGTAACATGCTATAACTAGACATAATTGATCCATTAACACTTGAGCATGTAACAGCGTTGCACACAAATTAAATCGCAATTTAAATGATAATATTAGCATGTTTGAAAGTGTGAAAGTAATAACTGTTAAAAATAACCATCAAAAAATAATTATAGTGCTAACTAAACGTTTTAGCAATAAAATTTAATCGTTAAAAGCATACAATTGAGATATTTAAAAAATATTATGTTTACTCTCACAAAAAGTTAAATTAGATAGTAATTTACAATGATTTTCTATACCTTAATCATAAGTTGCTTAATTATAATTATGTAACCTTAGCTCAGATGTTCTCCGAAACTGCAAAACGTATTAAAAAGTAGTTTTATTTTAATGCTTACTTATTAATTCTTTTATTTCTTTTTATACAATACATCTAATACCCAGCACTCGTCGTGTCTATTCCTATGACCAAGCTTAGTTATTTTTAAATGTATTCTGATTTATTAAAAACAAATAATACAAACGTTTTTGGATGGCTCTTAGCGATAAGATTGTCCATTAGGTATAACAAACATTTTTTAAAGTTAATATATTATGTTTTTTGCATGGCGTTATTAAGGAGTAATTGTGTTGTTCTACTGTATTGTGAGTGTGTCGTTACATCTTTTAAAACTTTAAATCTATATCAACCTAGTTTTTGATTGAGTTCAGGTCGATCAAAAAGTAATAAAACCCCGTAGAAAGTAATTAACCCCGAAGAAAAACGTATCTAAATAAAACTCAGTAGGTATACGTCTCACATACTAGTTCTCGTCTGTTCATAAATCAGTATTTCCACTTTCCAATCCCATTCAGCCTCCCATTCATAAAGCTGGACAATACTCCGGATCCACGGTCCGGTGCGTCATCAGCAAGGCCTGAGGATGCGGGGGCCTTGGCGGTTCATCATTACTGGCATGTGATGAATGTACGCTTAATTAGTGGATAGGTTGGTTTAGGTTTATGAACTCATTATACTGATCATAAGGGTATCACCAGGCTTGGCTCACTTCTTTGCTTTAGTTTGTATCCGTCGGCAGACGTGCAAGCTAGATTGTTCCTTATCGCTAGGTGCGACAGTAGCTATTTATGTTGGGATGTCTAGATGGAGGATTCTTCTGTACGTAGAAGGAACTATTTTATCTTTTTTTGTTATAACTGAGTTATAATCATATTTATACATGAAATAAGAGGAAAATGTATCGTTGGAAAACTGACCTTACCACTGCGAAGGAAGGCATGTTTTGTTAGGATCTTCTCGTTATGATTTTTGTTTATGTGTTCATTTAAAGCTGTTCCAAAAGTTTTGGAAGTTAAATTGCACCATGTAATCTATATAATAAAAGAGCAGGGTTTTTTTCTACAATCATCGCACAGCCGAAACCGCTTAACATAGAAACCTGAAATTTGGACTATGTATTCTACAAGTAGTGGAGGCGTCATTTAAAAACGGATTATTCGAAATTTGACCTATAAGTGGGTCAAATGGGGTCATATAAGATGTATGGGGAAAAATTTTTCTTTTGTCGCACGGTCACGAAACTTTGGTAGTATATTATGCAAAAGAAATAAAAGAACATATGTATCACAGTTTTTTGAAAATCAACCTTTAAGGGGGGTTTAGTGTGGTTTTTTAGATCGGAATGCGGAAACTATAATATATGCTACAGTGATTGTTTCTTGACCAGTAGTTATCAAATTTTGTGTGAGCATTAAGCATGTAAATACTAAGAATTTGTTTTCGGCATTTTGCGAAATTCAACCCCTACGTTCATTTATTGGGGTCGCAAAATTTCCATGGTGTAGGTTTATTTAGTAAAGATATAAAACTTAGTAAATTGACTTAACATAAGAATATAAAAATATAATTTCAGTAACTTTTCAAAAATCAACCCCTAAGGTAAATTAAATAGGGCTGCAAAGTTTGTATGGAGTAGGATTTTTTATTAATGCGACACTGTAGCTACAGTAAAGAAAAAGGGTAAATAATATAATTTTGATCAAGTTTTAAAATAATTTTTCAGCATTTTTCAAAAATCAACCCTTTACTGGGTTAAACGATGTGGTAAAGTTTACATAAAAAACTTTGTTTATAGCGATGAAACTTGGTACATACCTAACAAAACATTATTAAAATGTGATTTACCATTTTTGAAAATCATCTCTTAAAAGGGTTAAACAGGGTGGAAAGTAAAGATTATTATTTTTAAGCTACAACGATGAAATGTGGTGTACGTGGTAAGTTAATGAAATTATAGATGTGCATTTCACCATTTTTTTAAAATCATCCCCTAACAAGCTTAAGCGGGGAGGTAAAATTAGTATCGAAAATCTTTGTTTATGAAGTTTCGTGGCTATGATAAAACTTGGTAAAAGAAGATAATCAAAACGTGATTTATAATTTTTGAAAATCATCCCTTAACAGGGTGGAAAGTTAAGATTATTATTTTTAAGCTACAGCGATGAAATGTGGTATATGTGCTTAGCCAATGAAATTATACATATGTATTTTACATGTTTTTAAATCATCCCCCAACAAGCGGGGTGGTAAAGTTTGTATAGAAAATCTTTTTTATTTATGAAGTTTGTGGTCATGATGAAACTTGGTACACAAACTAAGAAAAAGGAGATAATTAAAAAGTGATTCACATTTTTTTAAATCTACCCTTAACCAGGTTTAATAAGGGTGGAATGAAGTTACATTTTTTGAAGCTACGACGATGACAATCGGTTCATATACTCAGACAGATAAGCTTTAAGCACCTGTTTCACCATTTTGCTGGAATCATCCCTAAACCGGTTCAAACGGGGTGGTTAAGTTTATATCTTTTTTGTGTGCTCAAGAACTGCACAATCTGATCCCCCCATCACCTTTTTACCATCGGACAACCAGACGATCGGTACAACGTCACCCCTACATGGTGGACGTTCCGCCAATCCGTACTAAACGTTTTCGAATCATCCTTTTTGGTGCAAACGTCGAAGGAGTAGAACGCCTTGCCGTCGTCTGTGTTTCCACATAAATACAATCTGGGTGAGTTCAAATCAAGAGTGAACAAGTACTTACTGGGTAAGCGTGCTACATCTTCGACCACATCGTCGCTTCCCATCAGGTGAGATCGTGGTCAAACGCTGACTAAGTCAGATGTAAAAAAAAAAATATGAAGAATCTTTGTTCATGAAGTTATGGCAATTAAATTTGGTACACAGAGTAAGCAAAAGAAATAAATTGAAACGGAATTCACCATTTTTTGAAATTCACCCTCTAACAAGGTTAAATAGGGTGGAAAGTATCAAATATTTTTAAATGCTAAGATGTTGAAATTTGTTATAAATATTCAGCCAATAAAATTCTAAACACGTATTCCACCATGTTTTGAAATCACCCCATAACAGGGTTATACAGGTTGGTAAAGTTTGTATGGAGAATTTTTGTTTATGAAGGTGTAGCAATGAAATTTCGTATACAGACCAAACAAAAGTAATAAATTAAAACGAAACTAACATTATTAATTAACCTCTAAAAACGTTAAACAAGGTGGAAAATAAAATTTTTTCTAAACCTACGACGGTGAAATTTGGTACATATACTAATCGAAGATACTGTACGCACATGTTTCACGACTTTTTAAACATCTTAAAAGGTCTAAACGGGATGGCAAACATTTGTGTGGAAAACCTTTGTTTAAAGGGGAAAGCGAATCTCGGTATATAGACTAGGCAAAAGAAATGAATCCTAACATCGCATCTTTTTACAATTTTCTTATTCGTACAGGACTTTAATTGACTTTTAAAATGCAACATTCAGAAAAATAAGAAATTCTAAAGGTGTAGTCAATCAAAGATTTACAAATATTCAGCAACTTTTGAAGTTGACCGTACATGTCGCAGGGAAATGAGGATATCTGAGATTTCGCGAAATTCCTAGAGATACCATGAAATCATGGTATAATCATATATGGGAAGAACAACTTCTCCGCGGTCCGACTAGTTTTTACCCCTAGAGTGTATATAAAAAGCGCGTAGCCAGAAGCTTGCGAGGAGTTCTTGAGCAAAACGAGTGCGCAAGGCCAGAATGAAGCGAGGGGGAGAGGTGGCGAGCGTAGCGAGCCGGCGACCTCCCGAGTGGAGTGATGGTCGAATGCGCGAGTGGAGCGAAAGGATGACAAAGCGAGAGTTCTGGCGAGAGCCTTTTTATCAAAACTGGACGTCGTATCCCTAGGGATTTCATGAAATCCCTGGTATCCTCATTTTCCTGCGACATACAATATTTTTTCTGGAGCTACGACGATTGACTTTTGGCCTATATATACTATACTTACATATATCATCCCCTGATCGGTTTAAACGGATGGTAAAGTTTGTTAAGAAAATATATGTTTATAATGTAAGTATTCTGTCTACTTAAAACGAGATAAGAGCTAAAAGAGAGCGAAATAGAAACGAGATGAATTCGGGATAGGATTGGGATAGAAGCAGGGCAAAATCGGCATAGAAGCGAGAGCAGCCGGAAATAGCCAGGAGCAAAATGAATGATTTTACTAAGCGTACAAAGTCGCGGGCAACAGCTTTGTGTATGTAAATAGGAGATTTAGGTTTCAAAGATTTCTTTTACTCAGGCTTCATGTATGTACATGGCGCCGGACTGGCGCTGCCGCCACACCGCAAACTCATGTAAATGATCACAAACCCGGACCGGGACCACGCGCCCCGCACCGTCCGTCCGTTTGTGCGTATTACTGGTATTACGAATCGTAAAGGGTCCGTGGAGTTTCCCCCCGACGTTTCATTTCCACCCGGTGTCTGTAGCCCCGCAATATGTTTCAAACTACTATGCTAGCATTTTGTACGTTTGATACTTGGTCAAAGAAACTATAAACACATGATTCACAAATGAAGTTTGGTAATTATATCGGGACTGGAGTGGGATGAAAAAGGGACAAAAAGGGGATGGTAACTTATAGGAGGGGAACTATAACACGATAGGAGGTTCGCTAGGGAGGACGATAAAGTGTTAGGATCGGAATATGATCGGTAGCAGAGCAGGACGATAATAATATAAAAGCGGGACGGAATCATGACCAGAGCATTACGGTAACGCTATAGGAGCGGGAACATAAAAGGATGGGAGTGGGAAGGTAACGGAACAGAAGCGGTAAGGTACGGTAACGAGATAGGAGCGGGACGGGAACTGGAACGTGAATATAATGGGACGAAAAATGTTCGGATGCAGAATGAATACTCCACTACGCGGACGAAGTCGCGGGCATCAGCTAGTAATAGTATAAAGTATAAACAATATTTACCTAAACACAATAAAAGGATTTATTATAGGCTCACCCTGATGGCTTTAAGTTCAATGATATACATAGGTACATGCATATATTCTTAATGGTTTTCACTAGTTTTATACCATTGAAATAGTAAAAAAATATTCTTGATTTATTGTCTTATATTCTACGCAAAAATGATCAGAATCGCATGTCAAACGAAACGCGCTCTGTCTCATAAAGTTATGTTTAGTCACGTACAAGTCTTAAGATAGATCACAAATTACTACGACAACTTGTGATCACGATTTATCATTGTTTGAGTAGAAATTTACAATTCTTAACATTGAAATATAAATGTTAGAAGATTGTTGAGTATTGGAGGAACGTGAGAATATGCTACAGACATACTAGTGACTAGATAGTCACTTTAGTATCACTTTATTTATTTAGTATGTACGCTGCCAACTGGTAGTGGGTTGGAGCATTTGAGCTACCTTTAGGCTTTTTATGGTTTATGGGTTGTCCAATTGCTTCTCCTTGTATGTAGTTAGTTTAGTTTTAGTAAGTAGAGTATAGTTTGTGTTCAGTAATAAAGGCATTCGCCCTTTAGTATCTCTATAGAATATATATTCTAACTTTAAGAATGAGTTAGGCTCAGTGGGAAAACGTGGAATTTCGATCTGACGACGTACCCGAGTTTGAATCCCGCTGGCCCCGCACCACTGACTTTCTTATGTGCGGATCTAACACTCGCTCTAAAAACGGAGAAGGAAAACATTGTGCGGAAACCGGTATCTCCAAGAAATTCAAGGACATCTGACATCCAACAACCAGCCAGAGCGTGGTGAATATACTTTTAATTGCCTATACTTTTTCTAGGAGAGAAGGCCGGCATCCCAGCTTTGGGAACGGAATGGGCTGCTGATATATACGAGTATAATAACCCATCTAGGAGCTGTATGTTTATTCTTTGCCTACATCAACTTTTAATTTCTGAATACCAACGTCAAACTAAGTAAACATCTTAAAAACAAGCGTAACATCTAAGATCGCATTATCTTTTACCACACATAATCTACAAAGTTCTGGTTGATTTTCTTCCTGCTGTGCTACAAACCTTTATGGCTTGTTATATATAGGTACTCTAAGCTTTATGGGTTTTGGCCTTCTCCACGACCTTCCACAATATTGCTCTGTCTTTGGCGAGCTTAATTTATAAAATAATAATGCATACAATAATATTGTATAAATAATAATAATAATGTAATATCTACCCATAATAGTATTGGTCTTATCCTAATTATTTTATTTCACGAATACTAGCCAGCCGTGAACTTAACTTTAATTCCAAAGATCAAAACAACTGAAAAACGTGAACACACATTTATGGGACAGTACTCACATGTGGTAATGAATCAATTTGATTATGCGAAACAACACGTGATCAGTAAAGGTAGGCTGACCACTGTTTAGTTTAAAAATTCAACAATTATCAATAGCAGAGTTATGCTAGTGACATTGTGATCGAACTTTATTATAAACTAGCTACTCCCTTCGGTATCACCTGCGGTTTTTTGTTTTGCTAACAAACTACATACCAAACATCAAAATCCGTTTGGTGGTTTCTGCGTGATTGAGCAACAAACATCTATCCATCCATCTACCATCTATCCATTTTCACAAATTATTATAATATTTATAATATTAGTAGGATAGGATTTACTTACGTACTTACCTAGATTTACCTTCTGAAAGATTAAAGTTTATAAAATGTGACAATTTAATTTAAAGAGACCGCAAAATAAGGAATTAACAAATGGTCAACAAAACAGTTAGCGACGCGACCCCGATCGCAGAACAGTTACCTATTAAATTAAGATCCGAATTATTTATGCTCGCCAATTATTAACATGCGATTGCCAGACTTCAGTACCGCTACTAGCCGTGGCCAACGAAGATGACGGTTAATTTTATGCATTTTATGGAGATTTTGTATGAATGGTTTTAATTTAGACTTTTATTTACTACGAAATGCCTTCACGAAGAACGTCATATTTTAACTAACGTCTATCTACTATAGATATATATAGAGGATACGAATATAATTATAGATAGGTATAAACATAGCTGATATAGTTATAAATATAGATGATAAACAAACTATATCTAGCTTATCAAGCAGATGTAGACAAATTAAACTTATAGCTGTAGTAGAATTTATCTCTTATATGATGTTCTAATATGACATTATAGTCATATTAGAACATAGTATATAATATCAAGCAGTAGTGCGCAAGCATTACCGTATTCCGATTTTTAAATCGGAACATGCCTTTTAAGGCATCGCAGTGCAGTGCCGCGCAGGTTCTTGGAACAAATTTCTGGGTGGTGCCGCAACTGTTATGGGCAGGCGTGTTGCTTACCTTCAGATGAACAACCTGCTCTTCTTGTCACTCAAATATAAAAAGAGTCAGCTAGTCAAATAACATTTAATGATCACGTCAGTTAAAAGCGAGTGTTCAAAGCCAGGGACCAAACCCAAGGATCTAAAACAACATAAATCAGGGTCGCTCCTTTGACATTACATGAACATTGTAGAGTTATCATTCGATTAACCAGGTGACAGACTTATTTACAATAATTTCGGTCATGTTCATCAATATGCGTGTCGAGCTATCGCATAAAATTTTAAAAACACTTTAAATGTCAGCCATTCAAAACCCGTATTTGTTTTTAATTAGCTTATTTATTTGTCACACAAGATCTAGTTCTTGGATCGGTTAGAGTCGCTCGTATGCCGGCTCCGAGCACATAGAAAGCGTTCTACCACGCTTCAACGCTCACACGATGGTCTTGATAAATTGTTTAGACGACGTTGTTTTTATACAAGTATCTGACCATAAATAAAGTTAAGTAGAACACGTTGATGCACGAGAATGGGTGTGATGGGTACGACCGAACACTGAACTGCTTGGAACGTAAAGAATCTTAAATATGTAAAGTAAAATGCATGCTAATAAACATGTGTCAGATACTTGCTAAAAAAACTGTTAACTTATTACTGATTTCCAAGCCTAATATGTACATACCGATAAAATACATGTACGTATAACGAACAGGATTTTTAAACTGAGTCTGATAAGTTTTGATTGAATTACCGAAAGATATGATCTTTCAGTTTGTTTGTTGTGTTTACCACAATATTTGAAACGATAGTACTTACCTATAAAGTACATAAGTTCTAGTAAAATATATTCCTCTGCAACGCTATAAATCGAGTCTAATATTTAACTCAAACTGAGTTGAAATATCTTAAATGACACTTGTTTCTCACAGCATTTAAACTGCACGCGCGTCGACAGCATTCTAGCTAGAACCATTTTGCATATTCTGTTAACATTCAATATACGAGAAAGTGGTTACTGACTTGATTAACGTTCAACAATTAATGAACTAAAATATGGACAGGAGTTGATCTATTTTAGTTTAACGATGAGTAATTTTATATATGTCTTTGCGGCGTGTGCTGACTTTTTCTCGTAGAATGTTTGATTTAATTTATCGTTTGTTTTTCATTTAATATGTGACAAATCTAACGCTATATCTATAAAAACTGTAGCAGTTTTAATAAAGAAGAGGATTAAGGTGCTATCAATATTTTTTTACTCTTAATAGATCTATGTTTGGCCACTATCTCGCCTGATGTGAAGCGATGATGTGGCCTAACATGGAGCACATAGATGTAGAGAGAGACGGCTATTGAGCGGCTGCTCAGACCCGTCTTCCCAATGGTTCATAATGATGATGGTGGAATAATGCAAGTATGCAATACAATATGCATGTTTCGGGGCAATTACCGTTGCATATGTCATAACATAAGTTCGAGTTGACCTCATACCAGTTATTTATCTGACTACACAAAATAAAGCTCTACAAGTGCTTTGGCGTCGTGAAGATTAGATTCGTTTTCAAGATAAGGTTAAACAGTAGCCAAAGTTCAAACAAGTAAAAGTCAACCCCGATAAGTTAGCAAACATCTTACGAAATTGCGGTTAGTTTCGAAGTTAGGTTGCCTAGTTTCAGCGCCTACAAAAATAGGCAACGATAACGTAAACGGTGAAGTAACAACGAACGAAAAGAGAACGCAAAAGTGACATTTTAGAAGACAAATTGCCTCACAAATTGCTCGCTCCACATATAACTTTTTATGGGCTAATTTATAATCATTTAGCAACCGAAATAGCCTTTCGTTTGAAAATATGATACCAAGGTTATATGATACATTAAAGGCGAAAAATCACAATTGGAGTTCGTGACTCGAGAGTTTAGGACGAAACGGTCACAAACGTTGTTTATTCCTTTGGGTAAATGCTAATAAAATCGGTAAAAGTCAAGGATGTAACCGTTAAAAAGTAAACGAACATTTACCGTTAAACATTATTGAAACGGCTGTTTTTATGACGATTTTGGGGTATTGGGACAACACGAATACTTCAAGGAAGCTTATGGTAATGAGGGAGGCAAATAAAAGGATGTACGGTACAAATATCTAAATTCCAAAGTATGACTGGATTCAGACATAAAACTTACTACAGGATTTACAAATAAATCAAACTGGCACATTAAAAAATATTTACAGTAATTGGTATCTACTAATATAAAAATAAATTCATCTGGTAGATACCAAATGGATTTATTTACATATTATTATTTAGGTTGGTTTAATAAACGATTATATGTGTATAATTTGGCAATGCCTAAACGGCCAATTGGGATAACTTATTCTTCGACAGAGGCTGATTTCTTGTGTTTGAATATTACTTATTTCTTAAGATTTACGTTAAGCGATTAGTTAAGAAGAGAAGAAATAAAGATTTACATTGAGTGAGTAATTCTTTGTCCGTAATAATTACTCAACAGGCTCGGTCTACGACTGATGATCAAACACCAGTTTATCAATATTCAATCATGACACTAATTGAAAAAAAAACGGAGGTCCTGATGCTTTTCTATCATTTCCCATTCCTAGGAAGTGAAAATTTTCAGTTGGATTTTATCTTTGTTTAATTTGTTTTTTTGTTTAATTCATGTTATATTGAAGCGTGATCCGGCATAAGCCCTCCTGCTACACTGCAGAGGAAAACATGGTATATTCTATAAATGCTGGCATTGTCTATCTAATACCATCACATTATTGCGAAATATCGCGTGTATGCTTCATTTGTATGTAACCGCTAACCATTCTGTTTGTTACAGGTAAAGAATCCAGCACACACAGATATAGTAAAGGAAACGTTTGGTGCTCGGTGAGTGAATATGAATTTACGCTTAAAAGTTGCAAAAATGTAACCTAATTAAAACCTAAAAGGAACCTATTTTCATATCCCAATTAAAAAGGACATCTGTCAATCGATAATATTATAAAATGATTGTGATATGAGGAAGGAGAAGGATATGAGGTATGGTTAAAAAGAAGAATTCCATGAATGTTAAAAATCTTGTGAAATTCTGGTAAAGGATAAATTCTTTGATGATGTTTTGGTTATGATTATTAATTTTAACATTTTCTAATTTAGGTTGTTAATATTCATGAAGACTAAGTTATACTAACTGATAGTGTCAATTAAAATTGACTTATTAACATACATAATGTGAATTTCAATAAAAAACTTTATGTCTACCTGTTTTGGTGTAAAACATTTGATAAAAACTAAATGAAGCAAAAAGATCACTGATCGATAGCAATGAAACAAAATAACTAATTGGAGTACTTTTCTTCCGCAAAGCGAGGTCAGGCGTGACCGACGCGGATTCCATAAACCGATTATTAAAAACCTTCGTATCAAGATCTCCGTTTTTTAGACATTAGTAGTATCTGCAGCTTGTTTAAATTGGACATTGCAAGTTTTTGATCGCTTTGCAAGACTTCAAATCTGTTGACGGGTAGGTATTCTTGATTGGGCATTATTTAGCTAACTGTTTCGAAGTATGTGGGCAGTTACTTTATTACGTCTCATATAAACTTAGTTTCGTTGATTGTGTCTCCGCTTGTGTTTTCGGGCGTCAGATCCATATTTTCTACATTGGAATCATACGCATCAGTTTACTATCATAAATAGCAACCTTTTTATATGTTGTTTCTATTTCTGCATCATCTGCCGTACATTAGGTACATTCAGGTACAATTTAAACGACCTTACCTACTTTCCCTCTTTCATATTCTGTGGTCCAGCTTAATGTTACTATTATAAGTGCATTAGTCTTCCACTTCTTCGCGGTTATCTCGAATGATGCGAACGTTTGCTAAACTTTGAATTTGCATTAAACACGATGCTCTCACTATCGTGAAATTGCTGGCTTTTAAACGTGGGAGCGTTTGAGTTTTCTTTTCTATGATGTGCAGTTTATGCTTATGATGGAAAATTGTCTATGGCCGCTGATGGAGCAGGTTTTATTGACTGAATGTAAAATTGTATGCGATGACGTCAGCTGTAAAACTACTTAAAGTGGCATAGTTTGTAGGTATATCATTATATCAGTATACATACACTACACTACTTAAAATCAAGTCCTGCAGCAGCTTTATCTATAAAAACTGGTGTCTTGATCTATAAAACCGTTTATTGACGCCTGCTCTATATGCTTTATAATCCTTCCTTGAACTTTATTGTTACAATTATACCTGTTGTTCAGACCACAAATAGATCAATAAACCTAAATAGATCGATAAACCTACATAGATTGATAAATTTATGCTAGCCATAGAACAATGTGGTATTATATGGTCTTTCCATGATTGCAACATTAACCTTCACATAACACTAATATAGAGATTAGTGTTATTGTGAAAATTCGACTACCAATACCATTCTTACCTGCAAATGAATCATACAAAGGTAGACGAAGTATAGTTGCGTTTACGAAACTATTCTTGACAAAAATCACGATTCTGACATTTGGTATATCGTAACGGGCGGTGTGGAGCGTGACATTTGCGCCCGCGCATTCCACTTGAGCCTTTTGGTTTATGGCTTAGAACTTAATAGCTACTTTGTAAATGAGTTCGATAGTTATAAGTTCGGAAGTAACATCTAGTAAGGTACAAGACATTTTTGTTCAATTATCTTAAAATTCAGTATTCAAGAAGCATCATTTTCCAAAGTTAATGTGCTTTCAGGGTTCTCCTTGAGTGAAGATGATGATGAAACATGGACGTAGACTGCAATCTTTTAAACGTAATTGAAATTTGAATCATCGATTCAAAAAAGGTGTTCACTTTTTAAACAGTACACGTATTCTGCTTAAAGGACTTTACATTTGGCCCAGACTACTCACCTATAAACCACTGATCCTATAAAACAATTTTTTTTTAGGATCAGTGCTACAAACTATCTTACCCATTGGTAGGAATATCATCATGCTTATTATTTCATTTTGGTAAAATTGTAAAATAATGATGACATACTTCATGATAAATAACTACTAACTCGGCGTACCGAGATACAAAACAAAATAAAATCATGTTTTAAACTCCAGTTTATTACTTTTTAGTTTAACAAGAGGTTTCAATTTATATTTTTTTATATATATTTTCTAGTATGGCTCACCCCGTTATATTATTCACTCTATTATAAATACTTATTACAAAATCAAAAACATTTATCGTAACAAAACATTAAATGAGCTGATACAAAAACTTAGCTCGAGGCGTTGAACTGTATCAAATTGTTGTGTATCTATTAATTTAATGCATATAATAATAGATATTGATTGTTCTCTATCCGTTGCGTATATGCGCCTTGTGATA
This sequence comes from Petrophora chlorosata, assembly GCA_951640565.1. NCBI lineage: Eukaryota > Metazoa > Arthropoda > Insecta > Lepidoptera > Geometridae > Petrophora > Petrophora chlorosata. Next base: position 12,144,315 of record OX621201.1, on the reverse strand, counting down.
AGACTGCTGTACTATGAGTTTGATCTACAGATATGGTAATTATATGACTTTTAATTATTGAGACTTGTGGTATGTAGCGATAGCGATAGTTTAAAAGTTTGTTTTGATGATATTATTATTTTATTATTATGCACGTTACCTATCTACATTCTTACGTGTAAGTTTTTTTACAATATTTCTATACTATAAACAAAAATACAAAAGTATTATTATACAATCCTAAACTTGGAGTGCCGCCGGCAGTGGGACAGGGCCCAAAATACCGGTGGTTGTATGATTCTTCAGAAGGGATTGCATCAACTAATTCCCCCATCCCCGTTTCATCGTTGGACAACAAGACGTACGGAAACACGCCACCATTTTATGGTGGACATTCCTCCTGCGCGCACAAAGCGCTTCGCTTCCACTTTCATTATACTTACGCACTGCTAACGAGTGGAACTCCCTGCCAGAGTCAGTCTTTCCCGATAGCTACAATCTAGGAATCTTCAAGTCTCGAATGAACAGGTACAATTTTGGTAAGCGTGCTAGATCGTCGACCACATCGTCGCTTACCATCAGGTGCCATAGTGGTCAAAGGCAAGCCAATTCCAATAAATAAAAATAAAAATTATTATCTATGATATTGTTATTTATTATTATTATTTTGTATTCTGTATTAAAGTATCTTGGGTCTTGGTTGACTCTTCTATGCTGACGACATTAGAGATGACTCGGGGTGAAGATAGTACCTCATTTTATGTAGTTGAGTGCCGACATGAGCAAGCCGTTCACCTAGGGGAAGCAACAGGCCTGCTTATAACAGTTGCAGCACCGCTAGAACATTGATTATGCAAAATCATGCGCGGCACTGCACTGCATTCGTCACCTCGAGACAATAGTTCTTAAAAAATGTTGCTCATTACAAAGCCCTTCAAACCATAACACAGTAATGCATGCGCTTTACTAATTGGCGGCAGAAGAACTGGTAAAGGAGTGAGACCTACGTAGACGGCTTCTCGCATACGAGATAGTGAACGAAGAAGTGTTATAACGTTAAATTATTTTTTTGGTATATTATTGTTTTATAGTATCCCCACAATCGCCAGACAAAGAATCAATTGGATTAATGTCTGGAGATCTTGGAGGCTGGGCAATTAGTCCACTTCGGTCAAATTATAAAGCGGATGAATGTTATGATATTATTTGATCGTTCTAAACATTAAAAAAGGTAAAAAAAAAACTCATAACCGATCCAAAATGGTAAAACATACATGGGGGTCCAATCGATGCACATTTAACCACCCACCACCCTAATTCGTTTAACTCATAGTGAATGAATCACCTTGTATATATATTTTTTTTTATTTAAGTTCAAAGTTCAAAAGTTCTTTATTCAGTTTTCGCATCACAGACGCACTTACTCTTATTAACGTCAATTATTACAATGACTCTACCACCGTATCGGAAAAAGTACCACTACTCAGAAGATATGGCAAGAAACTGAGGGGCATATTTTTGGAACTAGTACTAAGACATAGTACTAAGTTAATTATATATATCAACAGAAACCGTTCCTTAAACTCATGTCGAAATAGCAATTAGCTTTTGCCACGGGCAACAAGCTTTTGTGTATTGTGACTTACGAACAATTGAACAAGGGTCTGAATGGTAATGATGTTAATCTATTTGGTATAATTAATTAATTAGTTGCTATTATTAAGATGTTAAGAAACAAACTAGTTAATAACAGTTTAACGAAATGAGTGCGCTATTTGATTACTGTCCTATTTTTCTCTCATGTGGATGTGTGGCTAACCCTGGTGTCGGAGTTTTAAAACCGCTTGAAAATCTCCGACATAGCCTAACGATTGTTGTCCTAAGACAACAACCGGGACCGACGACTTAACGTGCCCAGTCACCCATCCAAGTTGTGACCGCTGCGAACATTCCTTAACCTAGAAGATCTGTTGCGAACGACAAGGCGAACAGTCACAATGACTAAGCGAAAGTCAAACTGGCTCAATTGTACTAAATCACTAGTATTTATGGCTATTGCCATTCTTAAGTATCTTTGCTATTAAACTCGATAAAGATTTAAAATTATTATTATATAAGGTAATTAACAACTTGCATTTCTTGTTTATATGTAATCGTCATCGGCAATTGATATTTCTAATTAAATTATTACCTACTTTTGAATTTTCTGTAGCTAGAGAACGTCGATACAATATAATACAATAATTCTTCATTAAATACCAAATACACAGGAAAAACAATAGTCAAATTAATCAATAATAATAGCTATAATATGGGTGTTTTTAAGATGAGTGAACAGGTTTCTTTTACGCGAGCGTGCTACATCTTCGACCGCATTGTCACTTAACAACAGGTGAGGTAGCGGTCAAACGCAAGCCTGTAAATAATAATAATAAAAAAAACAATAAAGAGTGAGTTAATGTGCACTGTCAATGTACAATGGGCGGCCTTATCGCTATGTACAATTTCTTAGAACCTTCGGATGGACCAGAATTTCAATAGAAAATATACTACGGTCGGTGTGGTGTACATTATAAAACTCCAATTATATGTAAATTATGACGTCGATCTAAAATTAAATCAACTATCTCTTTATAGCACTCTTCACTGCATTAATCCCGTAGATTGATTAGTCTGACGGGTATAGATGTTTATAAATATCCCATTTCACGCCACTGAGCTCGGTCTTCCGCACTCATGAAATTGCTGCCATGAAAATGCTAAACATGCAAAATTATAGACACGACCAGAAGAAGAACTATCGATGAAGAGTTCTTCATCTAGACATACATCTATAACATAACACAATACATCTCTAATTACCCAAACAAACGTTACACAATTGTCTCAAACATATCGTGCCTGCGTTTCATTTACCGTCTCACGCCTCAACCGAAAGGGAAAGCCTAAGAACATAATTAATTACACTTCTTCAAATTATTTAAGACTCGAATGGCGCAACACTTTCCTTTTGTAACTCTTATAATCTTCTATTGTTTGCTGAGAACTGTTGTAAAAGACTTTGAAAAACGAGATCTTTGCTTTCATCTTGGTTTTCTCACAGTAGCTGTGTCTGGATTCGTGACTGCACTTCTGTTTGAATGGTTGTAGTACGGTTTGGGTTAAATATTTCGTAATGTGGTTTCTCGGTTTGTTTTGTTCATTGTATTATGAGTATTATGAAAAGCTGTTATATCGTGAGATGACATAATGCAAAACGGGGATGAGAACTCAGGTGATGCGTTAAAAAATGTTTATAAGAAAAGGTATTCCTCAGGCTCCTTTTTATTTATTTTATTTATATTTTTAAATTGGAATATCTATAAATACCTAATACTGTTTTAATTTTCAGTTTTGAGCGTTTACAAAGTATTTTTAACAGATTTCAAACAGGAGGAAGTTTGCAATCCGACTGAATGGTTTTTTTGTGTGTTTGTTACGCGATTACTCCGCCAATTATGAATTGATTTTGATCATTGATTTTCTATTTGGTAATAATCAATAAAAAATAATCAGTAAAAAACTCCGAATATGATTTTGTCCCATTCGGTGACGAGACCCTTGGTCCGTGGGCTATAAAGCTTTTTAAAGAAATAGCAAAAAGGTTAGTCGACATCACAGGAGGCCGAAGAGCTGGCAGCTACGTCGGACAAAGAATTAGTCTAGCTATTCAAAGGGGGAACGCTGCCAGTATCTTCGGAACCTTGCCTTAACGGACTTCTTTTAATAATATATTTTAGTATTATATTTTTTAAGGTTTTTAGTTTTAGTTTCATGTTATTAATATATATAATAAAGAATAATGTAAGTATTAAATTCTATCAATAAAAACAAAACATGTAGGTATATAGTCTTGAAGTCGGTTTTTGTTTTTTTTTCAAATAATTAATTATTATTATTGTTTATATTATTTGTAACGTCATGAGCTATCATCACATGACTTCTGTTAGAATAACTGCAAAACTCGGATGACAGCAAAATCTAATAAGTTTGGCTGTTTTTAAATTTAAAATATATCTGCTAGCTATTTATTATTTGAGTTGTGTATAATTTTTCAATAATATTGTATAACGTAGCTCGGTCTATAATATCTATAAATTTATATATAAACCAGCAGTTAGCACAAATATTGGTCGTAACCTAATTATTTGCATAAAGTGAAAGAACAAAATTGTCACATCAATATTGAAAACAGCATAATATTAACTATTCATATTCTTATCCTCTCGAGGCCTAAATTTATCAAATACATAATTCATCAATGTGTCCAATTTGGCTTCATCATTATACACATTTAGATGAAAAACTTGAAGTAATTTATGACTTTATATCACATAATTAATATCGCTTGTTAAACTACAAGCATACAATATTTATTATAACAGTAGCTTAGTTCACTCTAAAGCTAATTCAATTAATTAAATTTTTATTATTAAGACGTGAAATTGGTAGAAGGTGACTTAGTGCGCCTTGACTATTTCAGCCTTGCCCTTTGATATTGACCATGCAAGATAGAACTTTCAGGCAATGTTTTTTATTTAGCTAGCTGCGCTCTGCGGTTTCATCCGCTGTTTCCTAGGATAAAAAGTAGCCTAATTCTTTGTATCCAGGTTATAAGATATCTCGATTCTGAATTTCCCTCAAATCCGTTGACCCGCAATAGCGCAGAGTGAAGAAGTAACAAACACACTTACGTGTACACACTAACATATAAACTTTCGCATTTATTATATTAGTGTGAGTGTGTTACGGTACGAGTGATGCCTTATCGCCCCCTTATTTCTATTACATAGGTACGTTGTAAAAAATTCGGAGGTTTATTTTCATGTTGTTGAACAGCTACAAGGTTTTAAGATTTTTGTCTAGAAAAGGTAGCTTATTAGTGATAAGGTTGTACAATTAAATGTTTTGTTCCATTGTACAATTAAATGTTTTGTTCCATTTTTATCATGTCATGGCTGTAAAAAAACATCAAGGTAATGTTATCAATTGGTTTTGATTGTTCTTATAATATCTATTGCGTATATATGTTAAAATTACTGTTATTTTTTTAAGCATAGTGATAAAGAAGAAAGAATGAAAATACATTTATTCGGAACATCACACAAAATTACGCGAACGTCAACATTACGCGCGCATTAAAGTCCGCCCGTTGCGCGTTGTACTATATAGTTTATAAGAGTCTCGTGCACCTTGTTAAATTCTTGTACAATAACGCATTATTGTATTGTATTGCATTACACTGAACATACTAACACTATTTAATGTAGCTACATATATAGTAGATATAATAAGTATCAGCTAATAGCTTGTGTGAAACTAAGGTTCTGTTTACTTATAGGTATATTGTGCTACTAGGAGGACTAGTTTTTGCCGCTTTCGTATCAACCTGATACTTGACAAGTATGTCCCCAGTCCCCACCGACAAGGTTCCACATGATTTATGGGCTATCTAGAAACCTCAATGGCTTTCTATCTTTGACAACATGTGAACTATTTATAAAGGTGATATTTCTTATATGTTATCGCTTTTAAGAATTTACTGTGTGGACACTGGTTATGTTTTTTGACTGAGAGGCTTACAAAGCTGTAAGAGCGTTTCTTTGTGTATTTTATAAGAGGTCTTAATAATTACCTGCGTAAGCTTCCTTCATTTATTTATTATTTTTTTCCTTCATTTTTTTCCGCTTTTTTATTATAGTTAATATTGATACAATTTCTTTGCTGGTTATTCTTCAGTTAAGCAGTAGTGCGCAAGAATTACTGTGTTACGGTTGGAAGGGCATTGTAGCCAGCGAAATTACTGGGCATATGAGTCTTAAAATCTGATGTCTGATGTGATGAGCGTAATGCAGTGCCACGCAGTGCTTTTTATGGTATTAAAAGTTCATGATGGCACTGCAATTTTGTTATGGGCAGGCGTAGTGCTTACCATCAGGCATACCTAGTTATAAAGTTTATCTGTAATCGTTTTTATGTTATTGGTATGCAATAAAGAGTTCTTGTATATGTATTTTGTATCAGGCAAACGACATGCCCGCCTCATCACTCAGTTCGATTAAAAAAATACTCATCGTAGTTTTACGAGGACATTTTACTATTTCTACGTAAATGCATCATCATCATCATCATCATCAGCCCATCACGTTCCCACTGCTGGGACACGGGCCTTCTCTCATAGAGAGAGAATAGGCCATAATCCACCACGCTGGCCCAGTGCGGGTTGGTGAATGTCACATGTCCTTGACTTTTTGTGAAAAAATCTTGGACATGCCGGTTTCCTCACGATGTTTTCCTTCACCGTTTTAGAGCGAGTGTTAAATCCGCACATAGCTTAAGAAAGTTAGTGGTGCGGGGTCAGCGGGATTCGAACTCGGTTGCGTCGGATCGAAAGTCGCACGAGCTCCCACTGAGCCACACTCGCTCAAAATGCATAACAAAATCATCTCGAATCATCAAATGCATCTCGTAAATGCATAACATGCTACAATATATCAGTACCTATAGTGTGAACTTTATACCTAGCACCAACCTACTAAATTATAGGGTTCCTAGGTATTTTGCAATGGAGTCTGCCTGCTAAGAGCATTGGAGTAGAAATATCATGGCGTCATCTTTCAATTCGAAAGCCAATAATTATCATGGGGCTTTTGACATTAAGAAATGATAATTTTACGTGCAAAATAATTATTGTTACTTATGGTAATTTAACATTTCAAATAATCATTACTTTTGCTAGTAAGATAAATGTCGACATAGAAATTCGTTTTCGAAGACATTTAAGTTTGTCAGAACTGTAATTCGATTTTCAAATTATTAAATATTTCGTTATAGTAAATTTACTGACACATAACCTATAATCTAAGTTGGGAGTAATGCTACCAAACCCAAAAAAGCACATTAAAATCCATTCCGCAGTTTCCGAGTCTATAGATAGCAAACATACAAACAGACAAAAATTCTAAAAACCGTAGATTCGTGTTCACCCCTTAAATAGTCGATCCCAGTCGGTTTTTGAAAAATATCTTCAATGTACAGTATTCTCTCTTTTTCATTTTAATAATAGTATAGATCACTTGCCTATGCTGAAAAGCCAGACAATCTTTAAAGTGATTCTTATCGGTGTCTTTAGGTGTATGAACATTGTATTTTTGTGTCTTGTAAGATTGTTAATAAAGGCTATTATTATTATAGATCACTTCATTATTCGATCTACAAAATACGATATTTATTATGTATAGTATCGATTGATCGCAGTAAATACCTATAAATAGCCGAGTTCTAAGACAGATAAAAAACTTAGATCCGGAGGTGAAAACACGCTGACCTCATAAGTTTTGCGCTAGCCAAATTATAGATTTTTACGTAATACTGACGTAATCTTTTTATGCAAGTTGGTATCTATCTATCTAGGTGCTACATGGCCTCCAATTCTCAATTTATTTCTAGGATTTTCATGTATTTCTAATAAAAGGAGAAGAAAAAGGTGGTGGTACTTTACGGCATGTTTTTCATAAAAAAATCAACCATTTTTAATTTGTTGACTGAATAATAGAAATGTCTAAATTTATGCGTGGTGAACTATTTACGGGTGGTTATTTACGCAAATTAATAAAATAGCACAATCTATATCAGAAACCTGATATTTAATTGTACCATTTACGCAATGGTACAAAATTATATAAAATTCAAAATATAGTATGCTATAATAGTATAAAATGCAAATGTCTGTGTGTAGTATTTGTTGTCATTCAGCTCCACACCAAAGAAAACTAAATATTTGTCCAGGATTTGATGCAATGGTAAATTTAAATGTGCGTTTGTTGACGTTTGTTGACATGTGAAATTTATTTAGTTAATATGACATTGTAAATGGAATTGATATAATTTAATTTGACATTGTTAAATGAAATAATATGAATAATACTATTGTTCTTATTTATTAATCTTTTTTTTTACGCTTAATAGATCTATGTTTGGCCACTATCTCGCCTGATGTGAAGCGATGATGTGGCCTAAGATGGAGCACATAGATCTAGAGAGAGACGGTAGTCTAGAGAGAGACGGCAATCTTCTGGGAAATACTCTTCAATTGTATTAATTTAATTAGATAATGTGTGTTTAATTGTATTAATTTTTTAATTGTACTAATGTTATAACAATTGCACGCCTAGGTTGGCAAAGTACGGCATAGTTTTTGAATCTGATTGTATTTAACATCTCTTTGGTACCTGTATTTTATGCAAATAAATGAATCTTGAATCTTTGACTTTAGTTAAATTTCAAATGTGATATTTTGGATTAGCCATCAAGTCACCCCGCGGAGCACTGCAGCGCCCAAAGGGCGGGCGCGCGTGGCTAGTTGGCTCAATTACATATCAGTACAATTATTCATTAGCCAACTGGACTCTCAAATGGTTTTCTTTAAATCTACGCGGGTGAGATGGTGAAATTTAAAGTGGGTGACTAACCCCTTTTCATCATGAAATAAAGTACACGCGGGTGAGACCACTCAACGCAGCTGCTAATACAATAATTCTATGGGCCTATAGGTATTATATGGGCCTCTGTGTTGTACTTTAAAAGTGCCGTAAAAAAAAAGGTATGTTCAGTAGTCACAACCCGATCTTAGTAGTACGCTACACAATACAGCTAATTGTCTCAGGATGACGAGCGCAGTGCAGCGGCGAGCAGGATTTTGCAAAACAAAGTTCTGGGTGGTGCTGTTATTGTTATGGGCTGGCGTATTGCTTACCATCAGACAAACGACCAGCTCGTCTCGTTATTCAGTTACATAAAAAAAACCCCATGAATCATGGAGTCAGATAAACAATAATCTAGCTCAAACTCAAAATCTCTTTATTTATTTTTGGCATCACAGACGCACTTATGAACGTTAGCTCCTAACTTTACAAGAGAATATTATCTGCAACTCTCGATCCATAAACAACAATTAAATCTTAACGAGAACATAGCAGGAGCCAAATAAATAACACGGTTTTATTGACCCAACCGCATTATTTATGCAGCCATTTGAAATGCTTGAAATACATTAGCTACAATGTAAAAGACCTGAAGACAGGTCCTGAGCCGATGTCATTTAGTAACCTACTGCAGTTTCTTATGCAAGTTCTTTATTATATGTTTACTGTCGTTACGTTTAAGCGATTAGACCGCCCATTGTTACACCATTGTAAACATTTGACTTGTGCTATATCTCTATTTTAAGGTGAATAATAAAGTGTTTATCTATCTATCTATCTATCTATTTATCTACACATAACATTTGGTAATTTTAATATCAAATTAAGGTAACATAAATAATTAGCAACAGTAAAGTTGGTAACGTGTATAAAATAATTGTAGTACCAAGAAGAGTTACCTATCTAAGGGCTATAGAGATAATGAGAAAAAGTGAGAAAGAAGTTCATGTTTAAAAGAACTATCATTACTACCTGTCTTTGTCTGTCCATCCAAGGTTGTTTGGAAGAGATCGTCCTTAGCGATAAGACTGCCTATTGTACCTTTTAGCTATTTCCTTTGTGTGTGTCCTATTTTTTGGTGCCAATAAGGAGTTATTGTATTGTATTTCTTTTTATAAACCGGTTTGGTTTATAAAAGTCACTGCTCTATATCCCTATTATCTTTATATTCATGAATTTTGATGCGGTTTTCACGATCATTTATTTGAGAGATATTTACGAATTTCTTAAAGATAGCTATCTGCAAAATCGGTGCGGTTCGCTGGAATATATATTTTATAAAACAAAGTTGAAGTTGACGCTACAACTGTTGTGGGCAGGCGTGTTGCTTGCCGACAGGTGAATAACCTGTTCTTCTCGACACTTGTGTAAATAAAACTTTATACGGTCTATTTAAATTCATAAACTGAGGATGATTCCATGAAGCCACTTTACGACCAAGAAAGTACAAGCACCTTCCGCTGTGCTCCCAGTAGCAGTTACCCGTGAGAACTTTGTGCTATCCGGGATGAGAAATAACAGGTCTGGAGATTACCTCATGGGAACAAGAACACACGCATATCTAGTTAAGTTATACGAATTAATAATGATACATACTGAACCATTCCAGACACGGGACCAGATTAAATTAGGCAAAGATAAGCAAACAAAGACAAACTGGACAAAAAAATATAACATAAAGGAGAAAACAATCCAAGAGATAAGATTTCTTAAACTATCATGGTCAATCATCATCATCATCATCTAAGGCGCTACAGCCCGGGTGGGCCTTGACCTGGTCGAGAATTTGTTGTCTTGTCGAGACAGGTCTGTTTCTGGCTTGCTGCCTCCAGCCTCTGACACCAATCGTTTTCAGGTCTTGTTCTACGCCATCGAGCCACCTTAACTTAGGTCGACCACGACTTCAGCGACCATCCAGTTTTCATAGGCGACCATACGGTATCATTGTCAATGACATTAGAAAATTACTTTAGTATCTCCGTGATCATGGTGCTTGCAACAGTGCCGATATATCAAGAACTCATAACAAAACAAATACTCGGTAAATATCCCGTTGTTAAATCAAATTCTAAGAGATGAGAAGAAATTATAACTCAAAGTCAAAATCTCTTTATTCATTTTTGGCATCACAGACGCATTTATGAACGTCAAATTATCATAATGACTCTACCACATCATCGAAAAAAAAAACACCACTCAGAAGATACGGCAAGAAAGTAATACAACAAGGATAGCAAATAATAGAAGAGAATGGAAGGAGTTAGAAGAGGCGTGTCACGAGACACGCTAATTAGTAAAACGGGAAAAAAACTAATTTTTTAGAGTAGTTATTACAAATTAATATATTTATTTTAATGTTAATAATAAAAGATACAGAAGCATTGCTAATGCTGATCCAGAATCAGCTGTAGCAAAACACGTTGATATAAGTATGAGTACCTACCTACATCTATATTATTTTCCTATAGTCATTTCAACAAAAAATCACCGTCCCTCCAAATTATGTTACTCTTTTCTATTTAAAGGTTATCTGGACGATATTGCTTTGAGCGATAAGACCGCCTATTATTATGCTGATTACTGTCATTTTTAAGGTTTTTGTGTTTATGTATCTATCTAATCTAAGTTCTATAGTAGAATCTAGTTATTAATTCACAAACTGGCTTACAGCTCTAAGCACTTAACTAAGACTAGATGTAATATTTATTACATCAATTTCACATTTGTAAAGGTTATAGTTACAAATAATTACAACTTTATAAGATGTGGTATTTACCAGCAAATTTTATACAAATTATTAAAATTAATAACTGCCAAACTAAATAAAATAATTGCTAAACTCGATAAATAATAGCTTTAGTGATAAGAAATCAGGAACGAACAATCGTGACGTTAAATATCAAATTCCTTATTAGGAAAAAACTAACAATAGAAGAAATACTAGTTTCAATAATAATATAAATAGTATGTGTGCAAAAGTTAGATATATAATTAAGAGGAGGAAGTGAACTATGAGCAACACAAGGTTGTCTTGCCTTGCAGTTGCTATCACGACACGACTGCCGTGCCTTAACGCATAGCTTAGAAAAATGTTGTCATATTTATTTTTTCATTTTTAGTTTATTCTTTAAACATCTTGCATCCGAATATGACGAATACATAGATTGGGGGAATCCCAAAGTTTGTTATTCATTCCTCATTTGGAACTTCTTGTGTAGTTCCTTTTTTATTTATTTTCAATCACAGTTTATAAAATCAGTACGGCTAAAAATGCCAATGCGATGCTATAAGTAAATAACATCATATTTTAGGTTTAAATAAAACTTAAAATATGATGTATTACTTTATTGTCCTACTTCTGTGCCACTTCTGAGAACTTCGACAGGCTGCAATTAAAAAAATATATATTTATACATCTTTAGATTAGAACTTAATTAGTCTTTCTAAAAATTCTCGCGACAAAAAAAACCAAGCATTTGTTTCGTGTCTGGGTGTCGTGGAACCAGGTCTTCATAGTTTCTGGTTCTCTACATACAGGGAATCCTAGTTAGGCGCCAGGATATATGTACCTATGTGATTGTTGGGCGTTTAAAAAAAAACAGAAACAAGTAATGCTTCTAGTGCTGCAGATGTCCATACGCGGCGTGACTTTATATCAGGTAGGCCGTCCATAGCTACGGACTCTGTTTCCTGGTTTATAATTGAGTATTTTAAAAGCTAGCATGTGAATAGACATCTTCTAAATCTACGTGCTCATCTTCGGCCGCATCCTCGTTTAAAATCAGGCGAGATGGAGGTCAAACGTAGATTTGTCATAAATAAAAAAAGGCACAAATTTAATCTTAACCATTGGCAACATATGTGACCGTGTTTTGAGATCCGTTCAAAACCGTGTGTTGAGATCAAAGATCAAAATAAATATTACTACGTAGTTGGGATGATGACTTAGCAGTTACAGCAGTTAGCAGCTCTAATGAAAACGATGTTTAAAGGTTATAATGATTTCGAACCAGATAACTTTCGGTTACAACACAATGCGTCGTAAAACTTTATGAGAGCAATGCTCCTTAAAACTCTATACCACCTATACCTACCAAATATAGATTAGTCTGTTAGTCACCACTTTCACCACTCGCTGAAGTTCTTCGAAGTCATTGTCCGAAACCGAAGGCTAAATGATTAGAAAGATTTGTCCACCAGCTCTCTCTGAAATTGTCTTTGGCAATGTTCAGACAGGAATGTCTACATGTTATTTGCTGTCATGTTAGAGCGACAGCTAGTTTTTTTTAATGGAACAGTAATGATACGAGCAAGTCGTTCGCCTGATGGTAAGCGCCACGCTTGCCCATAACAATTGCAATGCCATCCAAAATTTAAAAATCATTACTTGTATCATTATTGGTACTGCGAATTGCGCTCATCACCTCGTTCAGTCTTATATGCCCAGTAATTCGCTGGCTACAATGACATTCAAACTAGAACACAGTAATGCTAGCGCACTACTGCTTGGTAGCAGAATAACTGGCAATTGTAGTGGTATCTACCCACATGGTCTCCCGCATACGAGAGACCTACCACGAGTAAAGCACAAGATTTTTTATTTGACTTTGGCAAATTCATTGCGAAGGGATTTTTTATAATCACTAAGTTAATATTTTTTCTTTTCAGTCTCGTCCAGTCTGACCTCTAATTGTTCTCGCTTGTATTGATATGTAAAGCTGTAAGTAGGCCGTTCCATGTTAGCGCTTCGAGCGCGAATAACGGCGATCTAGGTTCTGTAGAGTTAGGAAATATAGAGCGTAGAGTTGCTTTATCTAGGTTTCCTTTATTGTGGTTTGTTAATCGGACTGTAAATGTCAAATGATATTCCGGTACGAATTGGAGCTCGTTTTTGTTTTGTTATTTTACCAGGATCTTACGAAGATGCTGGTTTATCAGGATTTTATCAGACGGAGCATACAGAAAGTAAATAAATTCTTTGTGTAATATTGGAATCCACACATGACCAAAATGCTGGCGTGTATTTTGGCCAAAGAATCAGCCTCGCAATTCAGCGAGGCAACGCCGCCAGCATTTTGGGCACGTTGCCGGACGACGGGTGTCGGTTGAATTATCTGTAGGCCATTCAGTTGGCTCAACCGATACCCGGCATGTACATAGTATTTAATATCTTTTAGTTTAGTTTTATTTCGTTTTTAAATTATTAAGCCTTTTGTTATATTATATTAAGTATTATTGTACCATATTTCTTGTAAATAAAAATTACTGGGCATTATGATACTTAACAGCTAATTGTCTCAGGGTGACGAGCACAGTGCAGCGCCGCGGAGGATTTTGCAAAAGAAAGTTCTGGGAGGTGCTGTTAATGTTGTGGGCAGGCGTATTGCTTACCATCAGGCGAACGACCGGCTCGTCTCGTTCCTCAGTTAAATATAAAAAAAATAGTAACAGAACCTAAGAATCAGAATCAGAATCAGAATCAGAAAAGTTTATTGATTAGCTGAACAATAATAATAAGTGCTAGGTCTTCATGCAGTTTGAAGTTATATCAGCTTACCCTCAATTAGCATTTAATAATAATAAAACGTAGTTGTAATTTACATTTAAAAAAAGCCCCTCAGTTTCTCACCGTATCTTCTGAGTAATGGCACAGCAGATTTAAGTGTTTGAATAATTTAGATGCTGTTTTTCCTTGTGCCTCATTATTTTTTCCATGAGAATAATAATTAATTTTCAACTTCCACCCAAACCCAAACAAATCCAAATTTCAAGCTCCACCGTTTCTGTGTCAATCGGTCGATCATTGTGTACAGTGATGGTGAAAACTGTATCAAAACAAAGAGTTCCGGTCTGGATCGGTCCGGTTCGGTCCGGTTATCTGAACCGGAACGTTATTGAATGATGGTAAGTGTTTCTGATGATCGTGAGCAAGATGGTCAATTTGCATGAATGGTGTTGAGAGATGAGAAAGCTTGTGGAGCGTGTTGGTTGTAAAACGTGCAATGAATTGATTGGACAATAAAACAACTTTTAATGCATTCTAAGCTAAGACAGTGCAATAAAAAGTAATTACAATAGTAAAACTGCACAGTGCAGCGTTTCGTTTCCCGATTCTTATAACTGGGGAGTCGTCAAGTCTAGAGTCCAATTAGTATCTTTAGTTAAGCGTCATACATCGTCGACTGCATCATCACTTTCCATCAGGGAGATTTTGGTGAAATCAGTTCTATAAAAAGTACAATAGTATACGGTTATTTTTTTTTAGTTTACTGTAGGACGAGACGAGCAGGTGGTTCGCCTGATGGTAAGCAATATGCCTGCACAGTTGCAGCACCACCCAGAACTTTGTTTTGCATAATTCTCCGCAGTACTGCTCTACGAATGCCCAGTAATTTCCCTAAAATGCCCTTCAAACCGGAACACAGTAATGCTTGCGCACTACTGCTTGGCGGCAAAATAAAGGGCTAAGTAAAAAATATCAAATTCTTTCAGCGTCATCAGTTGACAGGTCCAAGGAACCACATATTAAGTGCCAGCAAAGAAATCGAGTATTCTAGTTCCTAACAATAAGAATAAGTCAGAAAACTAGACTAACTAACTAGATTACCTTCGTGCAGCAAACCTAGAAGAAGAATCTTGGTTTTTAATGATTTCCATCGCTGATATTTTATTCCTAACCAATCCCAGAAGCGAGCGAGTGTGGCTCAGTGGGAGCTCGTGCGACTTTCGATCCGACGCACCCGAGTTCGAATCCCGCTGGCCCCGCACCACTGACTTTCTTAAGTTATGTGCGGAATTAACACTCGCTCTAAAAAACGGTGAAGGAAAACATCGTGAGGAAACCGGCATGTTTAAGAATTAATCACAAAAATTCAAGGACATGTGACATCCACCAACCCGTACTGGGCCAGCGTGGTGGATTATGGCCCATTCTCTCTTCGGCTGATGATAATGATGATGAATCCCAGAAGAGTATTGACTGAAAATAGTCATATGTAACTGTTTTGTTCTAAAGTATAAATAAATAAATATATCGAGGTCTAAAGAAACTAAAAGCGGTATTATAACAACTTTAATCGGTTATTAACTTCTAATGTATCGACAATGATCGATCGGCTAGAGGCGGACTATACAATTACATACATTCTTTGATTCAAGATATCTCGTCCCATACAACTACATGATAAAAGCGATAAAAGCATCTTCGTATGCCTTGTTTAAGTGGCAGTCCTGTGTATGATGAAGGAATCGAAGGATATTTACTAATCTTACTATAGTAATGTGAAAATTTGCGAAGATTGATAAGTAGAGGGCTATGCTTGGAGTCTCTCTGAAGGATCATATCCAGAACGAGGTTATCCGACAGAGAACCAAAGTCATTGACATAGCCCACAGAATTAGTCAGCTGAAGTGGCAGTTGGCTGGACATATTAGCCGCAGAACCGATAACCGCTGGGGTAGACGTGTTCTAGAGTGGAGACCGCGAATTGGCAAACGTATTGTAGGACGCCCTCAGGCAAGGTGGAGCGACGATCTTCGCAAGGTGGCTGGCAGCAGCTGGATGAGAGTAGCCGGGGATCGTGCTCAGTGGCGTGCAATTGGAGAGGCATATGTCCAGCAGTGGACTGCAATAGGCTGATGATGATAAGTAGATGAAAGTATGTCTGTTACTCCATCACGCCAAAAACTATTAAACAGATTTTGTTAAAATTTGGTACGTAGGTACTTGAGGTGTTGGAAAAGTATACTTTTATCCCGAAAACCAAGATTGAAACCGTGAAGCGCAGCTCGTACTTAATAACTATACTAATCACGGGATGACAAACGGTTAATGTAAGATTTGTGTTTTATGACATTCAAATAATATCCGAACAATTATTATTTCTCAATAAATCATTATGAGTATTATTAGAGAAATGTCTTATAGAAAATAGACATGGCAATCCATATCTATGACATTAATAATAGTATAGATGGATAGATTATATGGAAGGACCGTAAATGCTTAACCGGTAATGCCCCTCATTGTAAATCTGGATCCAACTTGGCTCACAGCGTTTAGAAATCTAGTCCAGATTGAATTCCTTGAAGGCGTGATTGCAAATAATAGCAACGGGCACGATCATTACACTGCCGGACGAGAAATATGCCAATTCGATGGTAAGAGAAGATACGCATATAATGGCTGGGTTTGTTTACTTTATGTATGCACAACTTCTCTACTAAACCTTATATTTAAAAAAAAAAAAATTATTATGCTTTGTTGTACACCAAATCAAAAATATATCAAGGTACACGAATTGACTATAAAATTACTGTACAACGGGCGAACTTATCGCTGAAAGTGATATATTAATAAATGATGAGACAAGCAAATCGTTAGCCTGATGGTAAGCAACACGCCTGCTCAAAACAGTTATAGCACTACCCAGAACTTTGTCTGACAAAATCTACTTGTGCAGTTATGCGGTACCTACTGTACTGTTGCTGCCTCAGATCAAGCCGGTTAAAGTAAGCCCACCTGGAAGCTCTGAGGAACTTCTCTTGCTCCCGTTTTTCTCCGCGGCTGCGTTCTTACATTCTACCTACATAATACCAATATTTTTTGGATAATTTTTAACCGTTTACCAAAAATACTGATTGTGCACCAAATTTGGTCTGTTTTTAGCACTCAAAGGTATAAGGGGCAGCCCTTGGCCCTTGAGCCACCCCAGCGGTATACGGGGCAGCCCTCGGTAGTAAAGAAAACTAAATATTACTACGTCCGTCGGCAGCTTAGGGTGCGGCGAGGGTGGTCCGTGAGCCACCCCAACGCCGCGAACATGCAATATTCATAAAACAGGTGCTCATTATGAAATATTTTAATGAACATATTTTGGTGCACAGTCAGTATTTTGGTGCACAATTAGTATATTTAGCGGAAAAACGGGAATAAATTGAGGTACAGTTAAATACGATCCATATTTTCATTTATCCACGATATCTCCGCAGCCGTAATATTTTACTAATTATTATAGTTATTTCTCTTAAGATTCACTTTATTTGTGGCGATCTCTTTGAAAAGCCAATACAGGCATTGCTAAGCCTAAAGGAGTCGTTGATTCATTACATTTAATGTTCTTCGAAAGCGTCGCATACTGTACTTCGATTTAAAGCGGCACATTTCCCTGCCACGTACTGTAGATGTAAATCTTATCAAATAGCTTGCACATAACTGTGAATGCTATTGATATTAATGTGTAATCAGAGTTTAGACAGTTTAATGTATGAATGCAAGCTGAATGCGTTCTATAAATACTGGTTAAATTACAGCTTGATTGGGAGTAATTCGATCTCAATATTCTCAGTTGGTTTTAGAATAGTAATTTGTTAGTAAGAAATGAATAATGAATACATTTATGTCGGAAATTGTTTCAGTTTTCTAAGACTTATGTGTCATCCTAGTGTATCAGAGATGTCACTGCAAATTTTATAATAAGTCATTATAAAGGCCATTACATTTACAACAAGCTTTAAGAATTGTATTCTTGTAGTAATCCTTCATTAAATTTGATGCTTGTAAATCTAGCTGTGCTGTATTTTAAAAATGAAAAATAGTTTATAAGCCTTATAAATGTTAATTTAGTTAAAAGTTTAGTGCATAAGTAATTAGTGTCAGTGTTTGTAGTGTATTCAACGACGCATTTGTGTTGTAATTGTATATTAACTTGCTGACCGTTGGGACTTTTGTTTGGACACCGGCCGGCGAACTGTCATCGCACGAGAAAAGATTGTTCAATCTTTACACCTTATCCGGGGAAGTATTTGTTTATTTTAAGTCTAAGACTATTATTTTGCGATACCTAGATGGGTTAGCAATAATTGTGTGGCAATTGTACTGTATGTTCTCGTAGGTAATATTCTTAAGGTTAGGTTAAACAATTTGTGTACATAACTTTGTATTTTATAACTTTAAACAAAAGCTTTCCATCCTATAAATCTATATCTAAGTAGTTAATTCGTATATTCTTAGGTAGCTCACAGGTTAGGTAAAATTTTTCTAATACTTGAATGAATAATTATGGTGATGTAGGTATTGGTACAGACCTCTTACTCGTTAAGTAATCAATGTAAATTGTGTGCTAATATAGGCTGAAACACCTTTAATAACTAATTAAAATAGCAGTGAATAATAAGTGTTGTTGTATATCATTTTTCACTTGTTATTTGTACAGTTACAGATAGAAGCTTCATACTTCAGTGTCTAACTTATTTTCTAACTTATTTGTTACTTTCTTTATTTCTATTTTTTCTATCTGTTCTTATTTACTACTAACTTCCTGTTTAAAATTTCCCTTTTTTATCTGTAAGACTGTGCTTCACATAGTAAAGTAAGCTTAGTTCAAACTAAATTGGTTACAGTGTTATTCACTTGAATTATTTACATCTTTCAGTTTGTACTACATCCTTTACAATGATGACTAGAAGAGCATGCAACCTGGAGTCCAAGCTGAAGGCGGCCCTATTAGAACTAAAAGAAAGCAACAGGCTTCGTGACCAACTTCTACAAGAACGTGAAGACAGCGAGGCTGAGATAGAACAGATTAACTGTAAAAACTCCTCCCTGAAAAATGAACTTGCTGAGCACGACATATTACTTGAGGACATGCGAGATCAACGTGATCAGCTTCAACATGCTTTAAACTCCACCTACCAGGACCATCACATCTATGAGGAAGCGCTCCAGCAAATAAAGGATCAGGACCAAGAGTTGCTCTTAGCTAAAACCAAAATAGAAGAACTAGAGAGTATCATAAAGAGTAATGATTCTGTAAATACTTTAAACTTATATAATGAGCTTGTTACAAGTATGACTGCTGATATTCCCATCATTGACCTTACTACACCTAACTCCAAACATAAGGTTATGCCTATAAGAGGTTCCAACAAAATTAAAAAATACATTAAACTAAGTAAGCTCATTAAAAAGACTCAGAAAACATTAAAGTCACAAAAAAAGTTTCTGCAGTCAAATAAACTTAGGCAGGAAAAAATAGATCTACATATTGAGCTAAAGTCATGTTATAACTTGTTGGGAAGAAACTCCAGAGAGTTAGATTATTTAAATGCTAAAACTCACAGCCTCCAGAGGTCACTTAGAGGGGTTAGTTGGAAATATGAACAATCAAAAAAGGAAATTAATGAGCATGTGGCAGCAATGTCCAGCCTGCTTCAAGTTAGCACCACTAATTCAAAGAGTTCTGAACTGTTAGATAGCCCCATCAAATGTTTTAACGGCTTCATAAATGCTCAACCATCACCTGTACTAAGTCAGTCTGCTTTAATATCTTCTGAACTGAATTCCAGCTGTACTAACGTTGCAGGCACTGTGAGCACAGAACAGAATTTGGGAGTCCCACTAGCCGATAAACAAAATCAATTACCTGCCGCTACTGGTTCATTGACTCATAAAACTGTATTATATACAGATGAAATAGGAGTTGGTCTGGGATACCTACTCAAAAACTGTATTAAGCAGGATGTTATAAACAACTGTTTTCCAAAGGCCCCAATCAATACAATTATACAAAAAATTGAATGTGACCAATTCAACCAAGGCACAACGCTTATCGTACAGTTAGGTAATAGTTTGTCTGTAAATAGGCGTGATGTAGTAAGGTTAATTGATGTCTTGACACGTAAGCTAGATTCAGGCTTAGGAAAGCTAATCTTATGTGCGTTACCATACTCACACACAGTAAAGACAGACAAAAATAATGATATTTTTAAATATAACATGAGTTTATATAATCTGACATGTCGTCATAGTGACATATTGTATTTTGACACTAATAAGTTTATTAGTAAATTTATATTGACTCAGGATACATTGTACCTGTCGAAAAATGACAAATTAAAGATTGCTAAATTGTTAGCATATAATATAATTGGTCCCGTTTTATGTTGTACAACGGATCATTGTGATGATACTGTAGTTTGCAATATTCCTGCAGTCATCAGCAATCAGAGCAGCAATAAAAATTGCATATCAGCCAATTTAAACTGACGGCTAAGACAATGGGCAGACCTTGTAACTTAAATCTTGTCCATCAGAATATACAAGGCCTTTCCAGCAAAGCGTTAGAAATAGAGTTATTTTTAGGATGTATGAAAGTAGACATAATGTGTATAACTGAACATTGGTTCAAATTTAATACTTTAATGCCTCATATTGTAAATTATCAAATTGCAAGTTCGTTCAACAGGCAAAAAGCTATTCATGGTGGTTCATTAATATATGTTATTAATAATTGCAAATTTAAAGAAAGGAAGGACATTGTGTCTTTGTCTGTTGAACGTTCTATAGAGCTGTCATGTGTGGAGCTTGAACAGCATATTATTGTTTGTGTATACAGACCTCCATCTGGTGATTTTAAGGTTTTTGAGTCTGTAATGGAGGAAGTATTAAGGAAAACTTTTAATAGTAATAAATACCTTGTGGTTTGTGGTGACTTTAATGTCAATATACTCGAACACAATCCTTTATGCGACAAATTGCTAAATCTATTTTTGTGCTTTGACTTAAAAAACCTTTTCAATCAGCCCACGAGAATCACAAGCTCATCTGCAACATGCTTAGATAATATATTCTGTAATTGTGAATCACAAGGTATGGCAATAATAGACAACCTTAGCTCAGATCATCTTGGACAGAGTGTTATTTTCCCTTGTAAGAGAAGTAATATATGTCATGAATTCAGCTACAGGCCTATCACCACCAATCGCCTGGAACAGTTTTCACATAACGTAGACCACCAACTGGCACTTCTACCGTATAATGAAAATCCCAATGAGCTTTGCCAAACTTTGTTCGATTTGCTAGAGGTAGAGTACAAAAATATATTTAAGGAAAAAATATGTAGAGGGGGCGTCAGGCCGAAGTTTGATGACTGGGCTACGCCGGGTATTTACAAGAGTAGAAGCAAATTATATTATTTATACTCTCAAAAAAATATTAATGCAAGTAATGTAACTTTTTTGGAATATTTAAAAAAATATTCAAAAATGTTTAAAACAGTTTGTCATATTGCAAAATCGCTCCACTTGAGTAGGAAAATTAAACAAGCTGATGACAAGATTAAAGCAACTTGGAAAATAATTAACACCGAAACCGGCAAGATCAAACCTCGGGACCGGAGCTTTATCTTAAATGTAAATAATAAATTAATATCTAACGATAGCCAAGTTGCTGACGCTTTTGAAAATTTCTTCTCTAATATACCAATCACAACCACACAGCCCCTAAATTCATCTTCGACTGAAGCTTCATCTTTATTGTCTAATAACGTCAATGAGTGTGATGTAGTATTTGCATTCAGGCACGTTAATGTCCATATGATCGAGAGGACATTCAAGTTGCTTAATATAAAAAATACCGAGGATCTTTGGGGAATATCAACCAAAATTTTAATCAACATTATAAAATTGATTGCTCCCTTACTAGTTATGATATTCAACCGGTGCATAGATGAAGGAGTCTTTCCTGACATAATGAAGTATAGCAAATTGATTCCATTATTTAAGTCAGGAGATAAGAGTGACCCGACTAATTATAGACCTATTTCTATACTACCAGCACTAAGCAAAATTTTTGAAAAATTAATATTAAGCCAACTGTTGTCACATTTCAATCTAAATGGATTATTTCACGATCAACAGTATGGCTTTACTAAAGGTCGCTCCACTACGGACGCAGGAATAGGACTTTTAAAGCACATTTTTGATGCTTGGGAGAGGTCACAGGATGCTATTGCAGTTTTCTGTGACCTGTCTAAAGCATTTGACTGCGTTAATCATGACACACTAATTTGTAAATTAAAATATTATGGAATTCACGGAAAAGCTCTTGATCTTGTCTTCTCGTATCTTAGCAATAGGATCCAAAAAGTTGATGTTAACGGGTCTAGGTCATCCGGAGCTCTCACAAAAATGGGAGTCCCTCAGGGCTCAATACTAGGACCATTTCTATTCCTAGTCTATATTAACGACCTACCCTTTTTTGTGAAGGACTTATGCGATATTGTTTTGTTCGCAGATGACACATCTCTAATATTTAAGATAGACAGAACCAATAATAACCTTGACGATGTGAACAAAGCCATCTCGCTAGTTCTACATTGGTTCACAACAAATAATCTACTATTAAATGCAAAAAAAACGAAATGTATAAAATTTTCTCTGCCCAACGTTAGGGGAGTTTCTGCTCCTTCAAATATCTTAGTAAACGATAACCCTCTAGACCTTGTTGACTCAACAACATTCCTGGGCATTAACTTAGATTCTAAATTACAGTGGGGTCCACATATAACATCACTAGCTGGGAGATTGAGCTCAGCAGCCTATGCAGTACGTAAAATCAGACAGTTCACTGACGAAGCCACTGCAAGATTAGTATATTTCAGTTACTTCCATAGTATCATGTCTTACGGAATTTTACTATGGGGTAAAGCCGCAGAAATTCAATCCATATTTGTATTACAAAAAAGAGCAATTCGTTCCATTTACAACATGAAAGCTCGTGACTCGCTTAGGGAACGGTTTAAAGAGATCAACATTCTTACAGTGGCTTGCCAATACATTTATGAAAATTTAATGCACGCTCGCAAACACCTTAGCACCTTTAACAAAAACAGCGACTTGCATAATTTTAACACGAGACATAAGAATAAATTGTATGTACCTAGATTCAGGTTGCAGAGAGTTAATGGTTCGTTTATGGGGAACTGTATACGCTTTTATAATAAACTACCTGAGGGCATTGACAAATTACCAATGCGTAGATTTAAATCATTTATCAAAATAAACCTTATGAAAAAAGCATACTACTCAATAAATGAATATGTTAATGACAAAAATGCATGGCCTGTATGCCCTAAGCCCCATGATGATGAAGATTAACACATCAGTGTGTGCATGATGTTTATATTTCATTTCTTCTTGGATTGTACAATGCTATGTGAGATGTCTAATGTAGTTAGTCATTCAAATAAAGCTATAAAAATTGTATTTGAGTTGGAAGTGACTAGGTTTTACAGTCATGCTCACTCAAATGTCTTTGCTTGCGGCGGCTCTGTATGTCGGGTCACTCCCTTCCCTCCAATATGGTTGAGGGGGGTGATGGCTGGTCCACAAGTCATACTCGTGAACGGGTGCTGCTTGCGGGGACTGGTCTGTTCTAGTCACTCCTACTGCTACTGTCATACCTACTTATATTTTATTTACACTTTTCTGTTACTGATACTATGACTATGGGACATCTCACTCGCATTTCTTGTTTTACATTCTGTTAATTCTAATTTATACGTAATTGTGCTGAAAAAAGACATCCCCGCAGAGTTTCTTGGTGCTATCTTCTCTAGCGGGCGTATTTCCGAAGCACTGGTAGAGTCAGTTTTCGCATTTCTTTTCAGCACTCAGACTTCAATTTGAGTATAGGAAAGAAATGGGTAAACATACTTACCTTTTTTTCAAAGTCATGTTAACATAAGTTACAATTTTTGACATTTTTTATTTGTATCATGTGTTTATGACCTTTAAAAGTGCACTTTTGTGCCTATTTAATAAATGATATTTGACTTTGACTTTGACTTTGACTCTATGCAACTACTTTCGATGTTACTTTGCCAAGTTCGTTTTGGAGTAAACGCTGAGAATTTCCTTACTTAGGGTATTTTAATGAGCACACAAAACGTTATTTATTTATTTTTATTTTGGAATTATATTAACAAAAAAAAAACACTTTTTTTAAATAAAATTAAATATTTTTTTAGTAAATTTAGTACCCATTCATAAAAAGAAACAAAATAAAGAAAAAATATTTTATATCTGGAATTGAACAAAAATAATATGAAAAATCACCATATGTAGGTATACTAATGAGAGAGTTTAAGTAGGTATGTATATAGAAATTTATCTCAAGTAACTGAATTAGTTACATAGAACCTTATCCCAAAGTAAAAGGCATGAGTCACGAATTCACGATCTTTGTACGCAAACGAATGACTACTTTTACGGCTGAGATTATCTTTAATTGGCTCAAGCAAAATTAAGAGAGTTTACGTATTATCCAGGGTTTTAGGGTTGCCAATCACTGTCTTTCTTAAGGGAAACCCAGGTTTAGAAGATGAGCAATATATTTAAAGACGTCGAAACTAACAGTATTGGAAATTTGTGGATTGATGGAGAAGTATATTCATGTAAAATATGTATTTTTGTACTCATTGATTTATTATACTATTATTATTTTATTTATTATATTATTGATGGTAAAATAGGTTATATAATTAGGTTTTAGAAAAAACAAGAACTGACTTCAATAATAAACATATATTTTTTGTTTTTGTATTTTTTTTTATTAAATTTATATGGGACCACCTCTGAAGTATGGCCTACCTGACAAAAAAGAATCATCAAAATCGATTCATAATTGGCGGAGTAATTGCGTAACAAACATACAAAATAAAATAAAAAAACATACCGTCGAATTGAGAACCTCCTCCTTTTTTGAAGTCGGTTAAAATTCAATAAGAAATAAAAAATTATGACAAATGTAACATATATTGTATACATACATATATATGTTGTATATTCACAAAAGCTAACGAGAGAAAGGAAATCTCGCTTTCAAGGCTTTATTTAGGTTTCACAAAAAATTGTCTGGATTTCTGTCTCGATATTTTCTGATGAGATCCACTAGCCAATACCCGCGACTCTGTTTGAGCAGAAATCGGTTTATAGTTGTTCCCTATGCAACAGGTTTTCCAGGATGAGAAGTACCTATAGTATGTACATACAAAAAACCCATCACGATCCATTCAGTCATTATGGAGTTAAGAGATAACAAACAATCACACACACACACACTCACCCTTACACACATTGATAATATTAGTATGAAGTAGGATTAGTGGGATATGTAATTAAGAAAAGAAATAATAAATAATAATAAATCTAAATTTAATTTTGTGCGCGAATAGACATTCGAACACAAAATTAAATTTAGACCCGATAATTTTATAACGAATTGTCGATAAATAAATAAATACGCCCAACGATCACATTCATAGATCCTGGCCCCTAACTAGGATTCCCTGTATCTAGGCAACCAGGAACTATAAAGACCATGGTCTCACAACATCCAGACACAAAACAAATACTTGTGCTTTTTTCTGTGCACAAACATTTGTTCTGTCGCAGGAATCGAACCCGCAACTCATTGGTGTATGAGATCTGAGCTAACCTGCCCAACCACTACGCCACAAAGGCTATCGATGGGAAAGACCTTTGCCCAGCAGTGGGAAACAAAAGGTTATTAAAAAGAACAACATGAGTTGGTACAATTGTCGAATTATTAAAAATTACTGTTTGTAGGATAGTACGAAATTAGTAATGATAGGAAGTAGGAAGTAGAATTTAATCTTCTACAACTGTCGTATCTTAAGTCATATCGTCAAGTAAAATCTATCCTTTCTGCTCTCAAAGCCTACTTTCCACACCCTAACCCTGATTGCCTTTACTAGTTAAAGGTAGTGTTATCAATGTAAAATAAAAGGGAAAGTAACTAAGCTATTACGCTTAAAGTCGCTGCGAAACGACTATGCCGATATTCATGCTGTTTTTATTGACTGTCACTGACTGGATGAAATTGAAAACATTTACGGATAATAACTATTGGTTATTCCAAGTCGTTAGTTACAAGTTAGCTAGCAAGTTGAAGTATTAAACGCTGTGATAGCAATCTCTTTATTCAGATTCAAGCGGCTTATCAACATCGTTGTGATTGGTTGATTGGTGACCACGTAATTAATACAGTGTGGCCGCAGTGGTGGTGAGAGCGAGTGTGGCCCAGTGGGAGCACGTGCGACTTTCGATCCGACGCACCCGAGTTCGAATCCCGCTGGCCCCGCACCACTGACTTTCTTAAGTTATGTGCGGATATAACACTCGCTCTAGAAACGGTGAAGGAAAACATCGTGAGGAAACCGGCATGTCCAAGAATTTGTCAAAAAAAGTCAAGGACATGTGACATCCACCAACCCGCACTGGGCCAGCGTGGTGGATTATGGCCCATCCTCTCTCTATGAGAGAAGGCCCGTGTCCCAGCAGTGGGAACGTGATGGGCTGATGATGATGATGAATTAATACAGCCAATCACGAGGTGGTATTTGACAGTAGGTACGTGGTAGACCTTATTTACTTGTTTATTTTTAAATAAAGTAGATAGATATGAGTCTAGTATCAAACTAATCGCTTTAAAGGTCATAAAACTAATGTCTTCCAAGAAAGTATCTCAGGATAACGTAAAAGATTATACTATTAATTTAACTTCTCACACCTAAATATACTTTATTTTTGGTTCAAAAAGCTAGGAACCCAACCGGTAAAAATTGTATTGCTCATACAATAGTGCACTACTTTAGTAATGCAAAGGCAAATAAATACAGGGTAGCTAAAACACGCTAAAGTTCCGTGAGTCAGGGACCCCAGTATAAACAGTCAGTTGGTTTTATTGTCTTTATTCTTTGAGAATGAATTGGCCAATGTTGAAATATAAACATCTCACTACTCGTATATATGTATATGTACGAGTATTGTATGGGATGCTAAGTTCTGTGCTAATAGTTTGAGGAATTTGCTGCGTGTAGGTATGTATATGGGAGAAAGGAATGCTTTTCAAAGCACGTGGGATGGTTATTATCAGAATGTTCGCTTTTCGCCGACTCACTGATGGCACAGCGTACCTACCTACCTTTTATTATTTTTATGTAAACTGAGTTTAAATTCAGCCTGGCCTAACTGTAAAATTATATTAAATATATTTTCGCAAAACTAATAACAATTTGAATCGATAACTAACCTAAAAGTAGGTGATACCTCAAAACTCAAAACTGGACTGATTTTGATCTGTCTATTTTTCTTTATTTCTTTAGTAGATTACGTGATTCCATATTTAACTACGTACAGAGATCTTGCAAAAAATGTCGTAGAAATCAGACCACTCGGCGGGGGTGTCAACGCGGATGAAGTCGTGTGCCTACAATAATTAATTAGTATTGACTAGATTGATCTATTAAACGGACGTGTCGAAGATAAACTGTTTTATTATTGGAATCAATACTCCGAACCATCAAATATAGATAGCGCTACCATATAAGCACAGTGGTGACTCCGATTTCAACTTGAACACTACGACTTCTGAGGTTCAAAGTGCATTCTCTGCCCTGACAACGGGTACAACGCAAAATAACTTCACTTCAACCGAATAAGAAGATTCCAGCAGCGTCAAACATGGCTGATGAAGCAGAAGTAGCAGTGGTGTCGGTGTCTTCAAGGATACCCGAATTTTGGTGTGACCAGCCGCGACTGTGGTTCGTCCAGTGTGAAGCTATCCTCGGTCCGCAGAAGCTCAGTGATGACGCCAGATACAACATGGTCGTTACCAAATTGGGAAAGGATGTCATACAGCAAGTCAGCGACATTCTTCTCAAGCCACCAGATACGAAGAAATTCGACACATTGAAAGAGCGTTTATTGAAAGTGTATGAAGAGTCAGAGGTTAGACAGTTCCAGAAACTTTTGAGTGAAATGGAGTTGGGAGACCAGAAACCGTCTCAACTTCTACGTCGTATGAGGGACTTGGCTCGCGAAAAGATACCAGACGAAACTCTACGCATTATGTGGCAAGGACACCTGCCTGCTGCTGTGCGGGGTGTGCTAGCCGTCAGTGAAGCGAAAGACTTAGAACATTTATCGGTTATCGCAGACAAAGTTATGGAAACGACTCAACCCATGCAGCTGGCGGAAGTACAGGCCACGCCCAGTACCAGTAGCGACAATGCCTTCATTTTGGCCGAAATAGCTAAACTAAGCCTAAAGATCAGGGACTTGGAGAAAGAAAGAAATGATAACAGAAATTATAATGGTTATCGTTCACGGTCGCGCTCTGCATCTCGAGGTCGTAATACGATCCGCCGCACGCCGAACAGTCCGGACTGGCTGTGTATTTATCATTTTAGATACCGACATAGAGCAAATAAATGCATAGAGCCGTGTGCGTGGAAAAAGCCTGAGAGACAGGAAAACTAACTGAGGTGCAATCGCAGGCGGAGATATGCACCATCACTCCTGTTCACCGCCTATGTTTATCGGACGATAATAGTGGACTAAAATTTTTAGTGGACACGGGTGCAAACATATCAGTGCTACCAGTGAATAAAAGTAAACTATCCAGTGCTATATGTGATGACTATAAACTGTACGCAGCAAACGGTACCGAAATAAAAACTTATGGTGTTAAGACATTAAATTTGGACTTTCGACTGCGACGACCGTACCGTTGGTCATTCGTGTTGGCCGATGTCAAGCAACCTATCCTCGGTGCTGACTTTTTGGCCCATCATAAGCTACTAGTGGACTTAAATAGAAGAAAGCTTATAGATTCGGTTACAAGTTTGCAAACTATCGCGTCCGTGACTGTACAAGAAGAGCCGACGGTGAGAACAATCGACTGCACAAGTGAATACAGCGACATTTTATCCGAATTTCCCAACGTTACGAAACCGATGTGCTTCAAGGATACTCCACCGCATTCTGTAGTCCATCACATCGAAACAACGGGCTCAGCCGTTTACGCGCGCCCGAGACCATTACCACCTGACAAGTACAACAGAGTTAAAGCCGAATTTCAACGCATGCAAGAGATGGGAATATGTAGGCCCTCTAAAAGTAACTGGGCAAGTCCACTTCATGTCGTTACCAAGAAGAACGGTGAGTTGAGACCGTGTGGCGACTATCGGCAACTTAATGCGCTCACAAAGCCTGATAGATATCCGATACCGCGCATACAGGACTGTACCTACTTGTTATACGGCAAGACAATATTTACGCGGATAGATATGCAACGAGCTTACCATAATATTGGTATTAATGAACCCGACATCCCTAAAACTAGTTTGACCACTCCATTTGGCATGTACGAGTTTACAAGAATGACTTTCGGATTGAAAAATGCAGCACAGACTTTCCAAAGATTCCTCAATGACGAAGTACTAAAAGACCTAAACTTCATATTTATTTACATTGATGACGTCATCATCGCCTCGTCATCGGAGACAGAACATAAACAACACGTTCGAGAGGTACTTAAGCGTCTTGATACATATGGCATCACAATAAATATGGCCAAATGTGACTTCGGCAAAACAGAGCTGAACTTTCTGGGATTCCGAGTATCGACAGACGGCCTCAGACCTTTAGATGAGCAGGTCAAAGTCATATCCGAGTTTCCACGGCCGAAGACAGTAGATGAACTACGCCGTTTCCTTGGAATGCTTAACTTTTACAGACGCCACCTACCTAAAGCAGCCGAAATCCACGCGAAGTTAAATGTGTTTCTTCATAATGCAAAAAAGAAGGATAAAAGCTTAATTCCATGGACTGATGAGACTATTGAAGCATTTGACCAATGTAAACAAAGCCTACAAAGCGCAATTACGTTGGCATTTCCATCAACTGACGCACCGATCGCCCTCATGACAGACTGCTCTAACACCTGCGCAGGCGCCGTGTTGCAACAAAGAGAAGGTGACACGTGGAAGCCTTTGGGATTTTTCTCCAATAAACTGAGTGAGGCACAACAGCGGTATTCTACGTATGACAGAGAGTTGCTGGCGATCTACCTAGCCGTGAAGCACTTTCGTCCTTTAATTGAAGGCAGACCGCTTACTATATACACCGATCATAAACCGATAGTATACTCATTGCAGAAAAACACAGTTGGCAAGAACGATACGCCAAGACGAATTCGACACTTAGACTTCATCATGCAATTTTGTACGGAAATAAAACATATATCCGGGTCAGAAAATTCGGTGGCAGACTGTTTTTCACGTATATCGGCAATAGACGAAGTATCATCATCACCTCTCGATTATGAAAAGTTGGCTGAGGCACAATGCGAGGACGCCGAACTAAAAAGTCTCATGAATATAAAAACATTAAAGTTTCAACAGATATTCATACCTAATTGCATCAAACCTATTTATTGTGAGGTATCATTGAATAAAGCACGTCCATATTTGCCTAAGGAATTTCGTGTATCAGCTTTCAACGCTTTACATGAGATCAGTCACCCCGGGACTCGCACGACACGAAAGATGATGCAAGAGCGATACATTTGGAAAGGAATGAATAAAGATGTTTCTCAATGGACTAAACAATGTATAAATTGCCAAAAATCGAAAATCCATCGACACACAATATCACCGCATGGACATTTTGTACACAGCGATCGCTTCGAACACCTGCATATGGATATAGTAGGACCATTGACATACTGTGATGGTTATCGGTACCTCGTGACTATGGTGGACAGAAAAACTGGATGGCCTGAAGCCTACCCTGTAAAAGATATAACTGCTGAGACTGTTGCCGACGTCATTTACTCTGGATGGATTGCAAGATTTGGATGTCCTTTAAACCTGACAACGGATCAAGGATCTACATTTTTGTCTCATCTGTTCAGTCATTTAGCGAAAAGAATGGGTATTAAAAAATTCAGAACGACAGCGTACCACCCACAGTCAAATGGACTCGTAGAAAGATGGCACCGCTCGCTTAAGACCGCACTCATGTGTAGAGGGAAAACAGATCAATGGGTTGCAGAGTTACCATCCGTCCTACTCGGATTACGAGCAAGTCTTAGAGATGATACTGAGATCAGTGCAGCAGAGATGGTATACGGAGAAGCACTAAGATTGCCTGGAGATTTCTTTGAGCCGTTAAAGAAAAAAACTTCCGACAATGTAATGTTTGTACAGGAACTGCGTAGAAAGATAGCGAACTTAGCTTCCGTGCCAAGAAAAGAAATGCATCAAGGAAAAATATTTGTCCATCCCGATTTGACAGACTGCACACACGTATTTGTGCGCGTTGACAAGGTCACAAAACCGTTAACGCAACCATATATGGGCCCTTTTAAAGTTATCGAGAAGACAGACAAATATTTTAAAATATTGCAGGCAGACACAGAGAAAGTAGTTAGTATAGACAGACTGAAGCCGGCCTTTGCACTTACGAACGAAGAAGGCCCGAGCACGCCAAATAAGGCGACTGCAACTGTAAACAATGAGCCTAGAGTATCGAGATTCGGACGTACTATTAAACCTGTCGTCCGCTTTGCTTCGTAAATACATACAATATGTATATATAATGTGGACAATGGTGGACATACAGAGAGGGGAGCGAAGCTCAAACAGCGGCCCCCCTCAACGAGTTATAGTATAATAAGTGTTGTGTTGTGATGCGCCAAAATATAATCAATCGAAAAGTGTGCGTAACTCGTCATAATAATAAGCATATAAAATATCAATGTATAATCAATAGGTAACTTTAACTTAGTGTGATCTTTTGTTTATGTAATCGTTTTTGTTTACCCCGTGTATAATCATGTTTAAAAAATAAATAAAGGGGGATGTACTGTGCCTACAATAATTAATTAGTATTGACTAGATTGATCTATTAAACGGACGTGTCGAAGATAAACTGTTTTATTATTGGAATCAATACTCCGAACCATCAAATATAGATAGCGCTACCATATAAGCACAGTCGCAGGCAAAAACTAGTTCCTTAATGTTTCTGAAATTTCTTGACAAACATCTTTACGCGATCGTGACACCTTAGACCGCATTATTGCGTAGGTATTTGACGTCAAGCGGAACCCATATTCCTACATAAAAATTGCCTATAAAATCTACCTACATACCTAGCATTGACACATTATCTTCCCACGGAAAAACGGGAAAGCACAGGCTAAGCTGCGGCTGGTTGACTATAACTAACTGGTTCAAAGGCAAACAAACGCCACACAGAATACAGTTAAGTTTATGTACCACCATTCAGATACTACGGTCGAGATAAGTTTATTGCCTTCGGCACAGTAGAGGAAATGCAGCAGAACATTTTCTTACAATCTAAACACTGTTGAGATGAACACGTATTCACGAGATGTAGCAATTAGATGCAAACAGCAATTAGGTACCTATAGTAAAGTTTATGTTATTGATACCCTCTATAGTGACGTGATTGGTGGTCAAGGTTGGCTCATAGTTTATGGGATCGATTCCCGCTACGGACGGACATGCATTTGGATGTGTAAGTGGAATTATTATAAGTATCCATATGTTAAAGACATAAACAGTTATGGCTTAGATATCGCTTGAAATGAATAATAGGAAAGATTGAAGATTTCTCAAGTATGCCATGTGAGGAAGAGTGTGCTATGAAATAACTATCTAAAAAGATGAAGATGTCTAACTGGTTGTATTTATGTGTAGGTAGTTCATTTTGTGCCTCCAGGCAGCGTCTGCGCTGCGCGACCTGCTTACATCTTGCGCAACGACATCCAGCAATGCACGACTCAAATAAATTGAATTTGGAACGATTATTTCAATTTGGAGAAAGTATTTTCTTTATGTAGCGAAGGTGGAATTCTTTAAAGTCGGGTGCCAAATCGTGCTTACAATTGTTGGTTGGCGTTGATGTGGAATTAGGTATATTTCAATGAAAAAGTGGTTAGAAGATTTACTGCATTTTATTCCATAGCTGTAGTAGTAATATTTAGTTTTCTTTGGCTGTAGTCCTACAGAAAACATTCCGTTGTGACGTATCACGTAGTTGCATAAAGTAAACTACCCCTATAATATACTAATTAGCACAAAATAAATGCACAAACTTTGGATTAAAAAAAAATATATTTAGCAATGCAATGCGAAGTGCATTGGCACTTACTTAAAAAAATACTTACTTTAAAACTAACCTATATACTATATATATATACTTTAAAACTAACATACATTACAAAGAAACTGTCCCACACTAGGTTCAAGCCACGTCGTGGGCGTCATCCAAAAATAAAAATTCTTAGTAAACTTTATGGGTGACAAAGATCGACATCGATATAGTACGATTTATAATAAAATAGTACAATGGCACTCGTATAGACGTGCGTTGAACCCAAAAATACACGCAGTATGTAAATCGAGAAGTAATGCTAAATGTAGGTACTTATTTTAGGTCAAAAATATTCGTTTTTCAAATTTTATCGCATTGATTGCGTGAACGTTCCCAGTTATATGAACCTTATATTATTTTTGTATCCAATTGACATCGCGTGAGGTATTGTATTATTGTCATGCCGTTAGCATATTATTATCTCGATTCTTTCAGTACACTTAGAAAAATACAATTCAGCCTTTAAACAGTTGAAATAAGGTTAAAAGTGCTTTCTTTTCGTCTTTGTGAATGATACCGTCAAAATGGTTAAGCTCTTGTCAAAGGTAATAAGGTTCTTGTGTTTTTTTCATAGAATTGCCCTTTTATTAGATACACACATAAAGCTTTTGCGTCAATAGATGCTTAGAATTTATGGTTGCAAACGTTTATGCATGCAATAGAACCTATTCAAAAGAAATTATAGTTTAAATTATAAATAGCTTTTTTTATGATTGAGCATGTTTTTGTTCGATTCGATGATAGTATATGCAAAAAAAACTACAAATTAAATAAGCATACCTGTTTTTTTTATACTACTTCTAACTATAGATATGTGAGGTGCGCACATAGAACATTAGTTTTTTAATTATAATGAGTTGCTGTTTGGATATGGAAAGTCAATAAAAAAAAAAATATTTTTCGGCCAATAACATATCCATGTTTACAAATGAAAAATGAATAATGAAAAATAAATAAAAAATAATAATAATTATACCTTAAACTGTATACCTATAACTTAACGGAATGTAAAGTGACACTGCTATGTAAAGACACGTGCTTCGCCTAAGGCAGATCATACAATCGTTAAGCTCTTAACTCTGACAGAATTAATTATACTAACAACTTTAACCGTATCTAACATTTGAACAACTGTCAGTGAAAACAAAAGTTAACACAATTAATTTTATTGTGACTAACTTATGACTGCATTACATAACACTTACAGTAAAACTTGTAATTAATTTCTTTGTAAAATGACGCCCTCTAGCGCTGGGATGATGTAACTAATGACGATGGAGATAACAACTGCTATTATACTTACCCTATTTCAATCAGACATAAGTATACACTAGCTTTGAAGGCGCCATGAGTGGCTGTAGCAAATATTTATTAACAAGAATGATATATTAAATTATAGCAGTTTATATGGCCTGTCAGAAATTACTTTACTATTTATTTTATTTAAGGGGTAAAACTCAAATTACAAAATAAACCAAACGCAGAAACAGAAAGCCATTTACAAGCCTCCTTGGGTAAAGATAAACCCTAAAAAATAATAAGCTCTTATATTACTAGCTGCGCCTGGCGGTTTCACCCGCAGTTTCAGATAAAAATTACACTGATTTTATATTGATTATTTTTTTAATTTCAGGTAAACATAAACACCAACAGCTACAGCTACTACTATAAGTTCATTTTGAAGAATATTTTTGGTAAGCTATAACCATTTTTGAAACTGGAACTTCTATGTTATTTACTTTTGTATTGGAAATTATCAAACAACTTTTTTTTGGGTCAAAGTACTCAAAATATTTAGCGGTGTGATGCCACCAGCATAAAATGTGAATACGCTGTCAACCACTCATGCGACGTAGTTCCAATAGGGAATATGCATGTGTTATGTAATAGGGAATATGCTGTAAACATTTAGTAGTGATATAATCATTATTATTACTTAATTACGTAGTTATTTTGTATTACAATATTTCTTTTTCTTATTTTGGGAGAAACGGAACATAATCGAATGCTTGAGTACTATATACAATCAAATTTTGTCGTCACGCGGCTCGCTGCTTGTTAGTCAATTTTTGACATAGAGCCTGCCCTATTGGTAAATTATTGACACACGCATACATGCAGCATACATTGACCAATGAGGAGATCCTAGGTCTCCACATTTTGACGTCACACGCAAATGGCGCATTTATGTTGATTTAAATAGATTTAAATTTTATTGACGAATGATGCCATAAAATATTTATACTTTTTTCATTAATAGTATTCAATAACTAATCGATTTATGCATTAACAAAAATATATACACATTCCCTATTCCACAATCGATATTGCTGATGATTTTATGAGCTATAAAGTAAAGTGCTCGTAATTAATACAATGTAACAACAGTAATAACAATAATTAAACCATTGACAACGTAATACAATACTCATACACAGCAGCCTCCAAACGGAGTAAACGAGGCAGACAGATCTCGCTCTAATTCCCAACTGGGCTACGAAACAATACTCAATTATACATGTGCATCCATGTTTGTTACACGTTTTATGCATTTAGTGTAGTAGGTTGTAATGGCAGGTCACTGAAGAAGATTAAATTAAATGACGTGTTCTTTTTTAAACATTGCACATTCCTACACATTGACTAAAATTACGTTTATTATTACATAAAGATCTCTGTTTGGTGACTTTGCCTGTTAAACGACGATGTAGATAATAACACAGAATACTAAAGGACAGAAGCATCACTCCGCAAAGAAATTTAAACAAAAAGCGACTCTTGCTATGACGCAACAAAATTCAATTCAGCTCGCATAGCGCTGCATACCTACCAGTCATATTAACCTACAGAGCGCCTCTCTTTCTATCGCATAGCTCTTATTTCTTCTGACGCGGCCCGTATAACGACGCGCGACTCGCCGTCGGTGTCCGGCTATGTACTTGTAGCTTTGTACCTACAGTGCGGAGTGCGCTAGGCCTGATAATAATAATAATCAGCCTCCTTGACACGGCACGAATTGTTACTTGTCAAGAGGTTCCTCACTCTGCAGCCCTTACCTCCGGTAAAGTTTGGGCCATGCCCCGCAGCCGGCGGCATTTATATTTTTTTATAGAAATATTGTAAAAAACTTAGATTTAAGAATGAAAATAAAAAATATGAATAATATAATAGTAATACATTACGTTGACGCCTAAGAAGGCCCAGAAAAGATTGGCGGGATGATTTAGATGCTCTCCGGAGTGACTGAGAGGACTGACAGAGAGGTATCCTTGGATATTTGATGGGCCTTTGCCCAACAGTGGGATCAAATAGGTTAAAAATAAATAAAAATAACAATAATAAATACGCCCAACGATCACATACATAGCTCTAAAGGAAGACTGTAGATAAGTTCCTGTTTAGATCCTCTCCTTGATGGTTCAACAAACGTCATCCCGAAAATAGATCGCTTCACGGCATGGCGTTGTTAGGTAAGTGGCATTATAACCGCATCCGGAGCCTACCACTTCAAAAAGTAATCAGAACGTAAAGAGGTTTTCCCTAATGATAACCCAAATGTCACAGTAGAGCCCTTGATCAGTTTTCATGCAGACCGTCACTAAGATAGATAGATAGATGAACTCTATTTTAACCACAAAAATCTCAAATGCTCAGTAATTCAAACATTCAAATCGAAACACTGCAATATGGACGGCAGAACAATTTCATTTTTCAATTCAAAAACTCGCAAGAAGCTCACTTACCAGTCCCCAAAAGAACAGAAGGCACGAAAAATTTAAATGCTCCAATATGCCTTAAATGCACAGCAGATTAACCAGTATCATTGCTTTCCTAACAAAGCCGTAAATCTGTGGTACTACCTTCAATACCCTATTGTCTAGTCAAGCTAGAAAAGCCTATCCACGAATACTTGGTCATAAATCAGCTGTTATATTGCCATTTGGTTTCCTCGTACACTTAGCAGCAATTTCACTATACATTTTGGTTTCATATCACTTTCACTAGTTTCATATTCGCTTCTTTAATGTAACATGTAATTGAACTTGTTAAAATGATATTAAAATGTACATTACATTTTAATATCATTTCTATTGTTGCCGATTGTACCGGTAATAGGTCAGTGTAAATAAGCCATAGACGCAAAGCGGAGCTATTAGGCGGTTAACTGTTTTGTGACCGGTAGCCGCGAGGAAAAAGTTGGCTGACGTGAGGTGTAGGCTACAAGAGATAGACTATATGTAATGGGATTTGAAAATTTAACGATTGCTGGCATTGAAAATTGACCAAAGAAGCTTTACGGGAGGTTGATGGTTTTGATCTCACTTTGAAATCAAAAGCTCCTGCTGTACCTTTGCTAGTAGGCGAGAACTTACATCATTTTAACTGACTAAGCAGCAAAGCTTGTATTCCGGTTAATAAAACAAACATAGCAAGAACAAAGTTGTTCTCCTCAGCTTTAAGGGTACTGTTCGTTTGTCAGTTTGCTGAGGTATCAAATGTATACAACTTAGAAAGTCTAGAGTTGAACTGGTGATAGCTTGAAATTACCTTTTATTATTCTGTGTAAGGGCGATAAGTCCTGCAATGACGTTTAGCATGGCGTTTAAATGTTTTTGCTATTAAATTTGAAAATATTATGTTTGCACACCATTGTTATGGTAGGATGTACTGATTCGAATTCTAATTATTACCATCTTCTTTGTACTACATTCTAGCAAATAAATGATGATTTGATTTGATTTGATGAAGTGTATTGTGAGTTTATCCTATCAGCGTCTATAAACCACCCATGAAATTGCCTTAGCAGACCTCAAATTTAATCTTTAAAAGAAAACCTTGCTAGGATTTGTATCAATACTTTCGGCACCTACGCTTTCTCTTATAAACTATACCATGTTTCTAAACTGCATGGTGCCTATACGGCCTTAATTAATGTACGCTGCAGACGGGCGACTGACGCTGTCGGCCCTTATAAGCACCGCCGCGCCGGTACCGCCAGTTCTTTGCAATCTGAGACAAGCCTACATTGTCATCGGTATGTAGTTTAAGCATGTACTTTTTGCTGCGATTTCTTGCAAGCTGGCGCCCTTTTTTTTAGGTATCGAACCAGACTGTAAATTGAAGACTTACAGCTTCGATCTATATATGATCGAAGACTTACAGTTAAAATGGGAAATAAAATAAGCATGCCGGTTAGCTCACAAAGTTTTCCTTCGCCGTTTTAAAGCACATGTTAAAAACTGCACTTAAATTAAGAAATCATTGGTGACGGCAAACGGGTTTCGAACTCCCGTGCTTCGGATTGAAAATCACCCGAGTCCTCGGTGAGCCATACTCTGTCTCCAAGTCTGAAATACTCAGTAATTTTACTAGATATAATCTATTCTAAACAAAAGACGATAACAATCTCAGTCATTATAACACTGAGAATTTAAAACACTAGTAAAATACTATTTTCTCATTCTCGTGGTTTTAGTATTCGGGAGGCTCCTTCGCTTTCTCTGTTTTCTTCTCTTACCTTATTTTTTTATAAGTAAT
Source organism: Petrophora chlorosata (assembly GCA_951640565.1). Lineage (NCBI taxonomy): Eukaryota > Metazoa > Arthropoda > Insecta > Lepidoptera > Geometridae > Petrophora > Petrophora chlorosata. The sequence goes on along the minus strand of OX621201.1, from coordinate 12,105,445 downwards.
ACGGAACTTTTTGATGCAATCATACACAACGTTCCTCAACACGCAGATGTATGCAATTATCCCCTCCAAAATAATTTGATATCCTCCAATGTTTCACATATCGCAACCGGTAATTTTAAAACATCAATAAATAATTTATCGCCATGTTTTTATCTCGTCCAAAATCAGTACTGTGATCCGGGTTAACGATGGAAGTCCCGTTAACTGACCGGTAACTGATTGATTGATTAACAATCACAATGGAACAAAATCCGTATAATGCTCATTAGTCATGACCATCTATAGATAGTCAATTGGTTGCGATTGTAATTTTTTATCTAACAATCATTGCCCGCCCATCATCTTATAAATAGATTCTGACTGGGTTTCCTGTACCTAGGGTATCGTAGGTAATCCCTGTACCTTGGTTATTGTAGGAATTCACTGTACGGAGGGTATCATGAATTATTAGGACCTCGCTCCAAAAGGGGCCATCGCGGTGGTTCACAAATTAATAGGGGGAATGGACTCACTATCATATATTTCCATGGTATAAGCCGACCTCCGAATTCTTACACAACACATGCCAGTAGTCAAACTGTGATGGGTATCCTCTCTTGTGCTTTTGCAATTTCTATAAATAAATGTAACGCTAGACTCTCCAGTTTATAACTTTTGCCTCCAATACCCACGTGGAGGCGCCGCGCGCCGTGTGTGAACGTCTCACTCCACTTCTGTCAGTAATTAGACTGATTGCGCAACTCTATAGCTTAATAACTCTATTTCGTATATTGCGTAGATTTTCCAGATTGTTTGAGTTTACTTTGAGTTAGTAACCAATTAGTTTAAGCGGGGCAGTGTTACAGGTTAGTTTTTTCAAAGATTTGTTATTGTTTAAAGAGATGAGGCCGGTTGCTATATTTTTTGCGTAGGTATGTGTTTTTTCCCCGGTTCGCCTGGTCGATGCAAAGCGTGACCAAAATGTGAGAGCCTATTTGGTTACACGTTTGCATTTGAGTATTTGAGTATCACGAGTATAAGCCACTAATGACCAATAGGTGGTCCAATTGCTCCACCTTGTAATTATTTAACACTTTAGGCGCCATGTGTATATTTTTGTCACACAGTGTCTGGAATATTTTTTTCCACACACTATTTCCCAGGCCACGTATATCTAAATGTCACACGGATAAAAATCCAAGAAAAAAGGGGCGTGAAAAACAATATATGATTATTATGTAGTTTTAAACACTTCCAAACAAAAAAAATGTATTTTTTTCTAAAAGGGTCACTTAAGTTCGTTTTGCTGAGTAATTGTAGTCGTAAAGACACTAAACATGAAACAGTATACGTAGAATAGAATATAATAGAAAACGCTTTATTGCACTTAAGGAATTAAATATTGAACATACTTTCTAATACGTAATAATGAGTTACCATATATATAGACAATCAACAAAAGGTATCAGTCCCTCTAAAAGAAGAGACAGCTAAAACCACGACGTTCAGCCTTTTCTGTAAAATGTTTCCTATTTTATCTATAACATTACGTAAACTACAAAAACGTGGGAAACCATCGCTGATGTCGTAAAAGTGTCGTCTCATACGTGTCCATAATAAAACAAGCACGAGTTGATTATTATATTCCGTATGCGAACTACTACTGTACGTGAGATAGTTACTAGTGAAATGTACTGTTTTATCTATTGAACATGCTAACACAAAACATTATATTTAACATGTAGCATATGAGGCTGTTTTGTCATAACAAGCTATAGTAGCGTTGTAAAAATTGATCGTTTATTGTAGTTGAAATATTTAATTTTTGTGGATGTACTGGCACAAGTCCTTAAAGGAACTTATCTGGATAAAAGGGTGTCACTTGAAATAGCATGTGTTTTGTTTTGAATGATATTAAATTAATATACACACCGTATAAACTAATTCCACACAGTTGACGTACAAGGTTACACTTGTTACACGTTTTTTTATCTCTTAGAGTTTGACTACTATCTCGCCTGATGTTAAGCGACGATGACCGAAGATGGAGCATATAGGTCTAGATGTAGACGACAGTTGAGCAACTGCTCGGAGACTCAGACCCGTCTTCCTGATGGTACTACTACTACACACTTTTAGGTCGTTCGATGGCATGGCTTTGTAAGGTGGGTGGTTTTGGAATCATTGCTATTTTGATATTATGTGTTACTGAGTTTGTCTGTTTGCCACACATCAACTTTATTTGATACCTATTTGGTTCATATTAGCTTCAATTTTCAATGATACAGTATTAAACAGAAAATCCTCTTGAGATCTTTTGAAACCTCGTTAGAATTATGTTTCATGTTATAAGTCCCCATATTTATCAATTTCAATGCCATCTTATTGATACGGTGTTCCAAATTTTATCTAATCGTTTGCTAGTGAACAGCTGTCAGCAAGTCACCAACCTTTTCTTACCAGTAATAAAGCAACGTTACACAAGCTTTAACATCAAGTTGCGTAACCTATTGATTAATGTCTAAAAGATGAGCGAATTGGGTCAGTCTATTTAAGGTAACAGGTTGACGAATGTGTGCTACTGCTTAGTCACGGAGTCACGATTTGGGTGGTTGCAGACGTGATACTTTTGTACCGATACAGGGCTATACAGAGCTGCAAAATTAACGATTTCATTGATGGTACACTTTCATGTAAAAAAACATTATTAAGGGAATTGGATAATACTTAATTAGGTAATACGAGTATCTATTGGGTAAGCGTGTTACATCTTCGACCGCATCGTCACTTCCCATCAGGTGAGATTGTGATCGAAAGCAGACCCAGTCTGTTGTAAAAAAAATCTTTTTATGACTACTTGACTTCATCTGCAAAAATTAAGTTTATAGCTGGAGCTGATACTTTCCCAGGTTGAAAAGTATCCTATGCGCTAATTAGATTAAAATTAAAGACTAACATATTATATTATATTCCTCTGCCATAATATTTCAATCGGCACTTTTTAGTTATTATTTCGTAATTGAGTAATAAATATTCAGACATAGGTACGGTCAGCGACAAAAGTAGCTGCACATTTGTAAATCTTTGATTGACTACATCTTCAATGTTTGTCTTATTTCTCTGAATGTTGCATTTAAAACGTCTGTTAATATCCTGTGCGAATAGGGAAATTGCAAAAAAATTGCGTGCGGTTTGTATATTTCGTGTGTTATTGACATTGAACTATTGTAAAACTTCAACTATTTATGTCACTGACTGTACCTATACAAATACAAACTTAGTATACCTACAAAGTTTCGCATCAGGCTTTGGCGTCTGTAGGTTGCAACTTGCAGTCTTGATACTTTTTGTAGAGGTTATGTCAAAGTGCACAGTGTTAGGAATAAGTGACTTTACGGATTTTAAATTGCGGAAGTCCTTACATCACGCTAAAAAGTCTCATCATCATTATCTAACATCTTTATTTCTCAATAGCTGCAATAGCGTTTGGTAATTAATCATCTGTTATTGCTATAGGTAAGCAACTTGCAATATGCATTCAAAGGTCAAAAGTTAAAATATATTTATTAGATAGGTACAAAAAATGCACTTTAAAACGTCATAAACACGTAATACAAACCAAATAATATACGTTAAAAATAGCAACTTAGGCTATCACGACTTAAAATGGGTAAGCATGTCTACCCATTGAGTTATATTACACCACGGAGTATCTACTTGGAAAGCTGGTCTGCCGAATTTTACCACTACGAGCCGGGGTAGAGGAAAAAGCGCAGTCATAATTGGCCGGTAAAAGTATGTCTTACAGTAATGCTGCAGCAATATGTACTACTTTTAGCGGACGGAAAATGCAGGATCATTTTTTTACATTGAACTGGTTCAGCCTTTGACCGCGATCTACTTGATGGGGATTATGTGGCCGAAGATGCTTACGAAGTAAGCATTTTTTCACTCTTGATTTGAATAAACCTACGCACTAAAAAGGATGTCTCGAAAAAAATATTTTGTATTTTTCGCTGAAATAAATGAATAAAAATAAACCTGGCGTGTGCCAGGTGACAGATCTAAAGTTTCGGCGCCGGCGGCGTCATAACGCGTCGTTTTGGGTCGCGGTCAACTTGTGATTGTATTTTTCTATACACGACCGACCTCGAATTTAACGACGTTTATTTTTGTACGTATTCAAATTAATGCGGCATTTTGCAATGTGTATTACAAAGATATATTGGTTTAAGATTTCACTGATATTGTACAGTTGTTTGTTTAATTAAATTGATTATGTCATGTTAATTACGGACTATTTCTTTATTCAATCAAAAATAAGTACGTATATCTTGTTAAAATATATGAAAGTCGTCGGTCTAGATTGTCACATGGTTACACATTTATTTCTCTGAAACTCTGTGTTATATTTACGGTCTATTATATTATATGATTGGTGGTACGAGTAAACATTAAACTTAGACTACCAGTCAATACTTGCCGTCAAAAGATTCTGGCACGATCTGGTACGATTTTCCACACATGCCACAGAATACTTAGGTAAAATAGTACAACACATGCATACTTTTCCATAGCGCATCATGACATCCAAAATGAAATCACGATCACGAATCAAATACGAGTAATCTATTTTATATAAATAAATAACCAATAAAATACCGGAACATTTCTTTGACGCAACAATTTTCCAATCGACAAATTAAAATCGATTTTCCCGATAAGTGGCGCTAGCGCATCTTGATTAGAAACCTGTGTCAATCAGTGCGTTTCCTACATCTCGAGTATCGATAATTTACTCCACTACATAGGGTTGTCAACACGCTCTTAATAATAAACAAAAAAGACCGACTTCAATTCTGATGTATCTTCAAAGTCCAACGTCGAATTGAAATTTCAATGAATGGAACCACGTTGTAGCTATACTGAACCCAACTCAAAAATATTGTTTCAAATCGGTTTATAAATGACGGAGTTTTGAGGTAACAAACATGATAAATACGAATTGAGACCCACTTCCTTTTTGGTATTTTATTATATTTCGGAAATTATGGGTGAGCAAATACGCACACATATTTATATTTTACGTAATTTATCATAAATATTATAAGAAGTTTATGAGAAAATATTGGATTGCTCACATTTATATAAAAATTCCTAAGTGTAATGATTATATTTATTTTGTGTGATGTATGTTTTTTATTTTAGGGAAAGTTATGTTATATATATTCCTCAAGGTTATTTTAAGAAAAACTTTACCTATTTACTTCATCCGAAGTCTCGATCTAAATATTCCAAAATGTGTTGCGGTTGCGGATGTCCAAGGATCACCATCTACACTTGCTGTACGAAGATCTGTTGAGATATATTGTCAACCTTAAACATGGGAGCTTATCTCTCGGCTCTTGAATGTGTCGTTTAGTTATATTAATATAAATATGTGAATATATTTCGAATGGGTATTGCGCTGATGTATCTACAAGTGTTCTCGCATTATTAAAAATATTATAGTATTTCAAGATTTTGATGGAAAGACGTTGGTAACCCTCGTGAGACGAGATATCGATTACGATCACGCTTCGCTGACATAAATCGAATCGATGCATGGCCGCAGTAGAAAGACAGTTGCACGACTTGCCCTTGACTCGAGTGATTGGATTGCGTAAGAAGGAACGGTTCCTAAGCGGATATTTATTTATTCGGCTTGTTAAGTCTATCAGCTTTGTAAAGTAACAATAGATCAGATAAAACTACCTACTAGTATGTGAAATGATTGTTTGATTAAAAGCATTTAGCTTATCGTTACGTTATTAATGATTAAAATTATATCTATGCAGAAAACTAATTGCTGACATGAACCATTGAAAAAATTGAAAAAATTATAATTGTTTAAAAATAGAGGTAATTTCATCAACTTACAGGAGACTTTTGCTAAGTTTTGAACTGTAGATATTTTAATACGAGTAAGTCATCACGTTTTGTAATATTAAATGGTTTTCTTTGCAGGTTTCCTTGCTTTGTACTTTAAATGTACTGGTTGTTTGTGAAGTAATTTTCTGTATGTATTTGATTAATAACAATATTTTCTTTTATACATTTTATTGTAATCAGGTATTGGTCGACGGAAGTTTTGCTACGCAAAGTATTTTCTCTGTGACTTCGAAGGCTGCGCAAGCGCATGGGAGCGATGCTCTTGAAATTTCACCAGTATCCCGTTTACTTACAAACGTGTTTAATGGGTTTTACCGTGTTATGGAGTGTTTTAAGTTTTTTGCTCGATAGCTACCAGTAAGTCTGTTGTACTTGTTTTTACGAATCTATATCATTCAGTGGTGCAGATATAAATACTATAAACTTCTTTTAGGTTCGATGTTCTTGCGTGTTTACTAGACGATACGCGCAACATTGTCCGCGTAGAATCTTTAGGTAAATTAGTATTCTTTGCTTTAGGTTTTAATAATCTTACTATAGTATTTGTGATAGAATATCATTCAATCAATCAATAGTTCTTTATTCAATTTTGGCATCACAGACGCACTTATGAACATCAATTATTACAATGACTCTATCACCGTATCGGAAAAAGAACCACTACTCTGAAGCTAAGGCAAGAAACTAAAGGGGCATTTTTCAAAACTTTTGTGATATTTTATGTTTGTTTTTGATAATATTATGTTTCTTATGTGCCAATTGGCTACTTGGCAGAAGCAGAATGTCCCATGCATCTTTGTCTTCTATGTAATTACTAACTGGTTAGTATGCTTTTTGCATTAGAATATTTTTCACACGCAATATGAATCTACTTTCTGTGAGCTCCGTTATACATTTTGGAATTTTATTGTAGAAACGTACGCAATTGCCCATGAAGGACTTATTTGTTTTACTCAGTCTAAACCTAGGTACTAATAATAATTTATGAAACATTGAATGTTTGTATCGTTAAACGAAACTTCTCTCACGGTAGGTACTAAATTGGTTCTACCTTCTGTTAACGTATTGCTCAACCAACATGTTTCTGCTAACAAGTAAGCTACGGATCCCCTGAGAAAACTTGTCCCATCATATTTCAAAATCAATCTAACTACCACTTACTAGCAACCGGTACCACTGGTTCTCACATAAACTTATACTCGGGAAGATCTCGATCGCAGCCAGTGGAGTAACTGCTAATGACTTCCGGAATTAAAACTAAATTGATTTCGAATTAGTGCGATTTCCATCACGCTGCGATTATAGGAGATATTGATCTGTGTGAGTTATGTGACAAGTTGAAGCGAGTTGTTGATAGTAATTTTTGTAATATGACTTTTATGTTAAATATCATTGGTTTCCTTTCAGTTAGAGGCGTGATTGCGTTTGCAACGTCGTCGATGCCGCATCATTAGGCAGTCGATGCAAAATAAGTCTTATACCGTATGCAAAATTAAAAATTATGATAATAAATAAATTCTGACAATTCTTGTTGTCTTGTAAGTGTTTAAATCTCTGGCGATCTATAAAATTAAAACGAAAATCAAAATCTAAGTACAAAAATCTCAATTACATTTTACGTATATAACTTTCGATACTTTTCTCGCTTTTCACTTGTTACTTGACGCTTCTCTGCAACACATGATATGTATTCATTTCATTTCCATGATTTAGAAACACACGGCGTTAGATCTACATAAATTAGAACGCGAAACCGAATCGATCTCACTTCGATTCTACAATTTGAAATGAATTTAAATACCTACGATCGATAATAATATATTTCAGTTCTAATTTGATCGTGATGGAACGCAATTAAACCTTTATGCAATCCAGATTTAGACACCAAATGGACTAAGGTTTCTTTCCTACAATGGACCAAATGTTAATACTGAATAACTTTGTCCTGCTCGTGATCAGATTATTTTCATTTTTATCTTTATTTCTGATGACACGTACGAGTCAATTTTACGTATGCCATGCCTCCTAACTTGACCGTACAGCTTTTATCTATACGCCTGACTGATAAGAATTCTGAAGTTAAGTAGTTAATTTTTTCGTGACCTACTTCTAACTTAATTGATCGTCGTTTATAAAGTCCTTCCGCCAATAAACTTAGTTTTGATTTAACCTCAATTAAGTTTTCTCAAGAAACCCAACTAATCAACCTTATAAAGCCGTAGCTCAGAAGCAATTGTAAACAACGACAAGTTAATGAACTACAATCAATCAAGTAATTTCTAATCGACTTGCCAATTACGATCAGAACATGTCTTACAATGCCGCAAAAGGAAGCGCTCATTGGCCTATTCTAGCATTTTTTCTAGGAAAAAGCCGTCTCAGGTAGAGACTAGTAGACATGAGTGTTCCGTATGTTTTTTAAACTCACATCGTCATACCATTTCGCTGTAGTTAATATTATGGGAAATTTACCCACGTTTCTATATTTAAATGAGGGCATGAACATGAAACTTGCAGTGGAGATAAATTAATATGTGATGAAAAAAAGTTTGAAGGCGCCGTCACCATAATATAATATGAGAATGAGCGTACGATGGAGCTAAACACTTATGTAGTGTATTTGTCGTCGGTTTCTGAATTAATATATTAAGCAGTTATTACATTCTTTTATTACAAAAAATATTTATTAATCTAGCCATAATATTTATGACAAAGTATCCAGTATGCAGCTTCTTTAACAAAATACATAAATTATTGTTAAATTTTGAATTTATTACTTATCTATCTTTGTTCGTTCTGTCACTAAACAATATTAAAAGGCGGTGAAATACAAAGTTCACTTAATGAATAGGTACTTTAGAGATTCATCATATTAAGTTAATGAACAGCATTGATAGGTTAATGAAAAAAAAACTTCTTTGTTAGTTTTAGTGGTTAATTCCACACTAATCCACTGAATAAATTCTGAGTTGATTCAGGTTTTCATTGACATAATATTAAATAAGTGTTGACGTTATTTTGTATGGCATATGATTTCAAACCTTTGTGAGATTTTTTGAGTATTAGGAAACGTTGGTTGATTAAAGTTAAGTAGTGTATTTGTCGTCGGTTTCTGAATTAATATATTAAGCATTTATTACATTCTTTTATTACAAAAAATATTTATTAATCTAGCCATAATATTTATGACAAAGTATCCAGTATGCAGCTTCTTTAACAAAATACATAAATTATTGTTAAATTTTGAATTTATTACTTATCTATCTTTGTTCGTTCTGTCACTAAACAATATTAAAAGGCGGTGAAATACAAAGTTCACTTAATGAATAGGTACTTTAGAGATTCATCATATTAAGTTAATGAACAGCATTGATAGGTTAATGAAAAAAAAACTTCTTTGTTAGTTTTAGTGGTTAATTCCACACTAATCCACTGAATAAATTCTGAGTTGATTCAGGTTTTCATTGACATAATATTAAATAAGTGTTGACGTTATTTTGTATGGCATATGATTTCAAACCTTTGTGAGATTTTTTGAGTATTAGGAAACGTTGGTTGATTAAAGTTAATTACAAATTTAATTATAAGTCGTAGTAAAGTTTAAGGTTTAGTTTAGTTTTATTCTTCATTGCACGGAACCCCAACCTATCTCTAGATTATTTATCTATTCAAACAAGGTATCTGGATCTAGATTAGAAACCACATACATTCATAATCATTTATGTAAAAAAATATTATATTATTATACACTTCAGACACATTTGCGGAAGGATAGTGTTATCGATGCATTTATTATACATTTTAATAATATTAATGACTTTTATAGCCTTTAATGTGTTACAACTTCCTTGATTGAAACTGGAACTAGAAATTATCTGCAAACGTTGCAGATTAGAAGCGATCATCATCAGCCCATCACGTTCCCACTGCTGGGACACGGGCCTTCTCTCATAGAGAGTATGGGCCATAATCCACCACGCTGGCCCAGTGCGGGTTGGTGGATGTCACATGTCCTTGAATTTTTGTGATAAATTTTGGACATACCGGTTTCCTCACGATGTTTTCCTTCACCGTTTTTAGAGCTAGTGTTAAATCCGCACATAACTTAAAAAAGTCAGTGGTCAGCGTGATTCGAACTCGTCGGATCGAAAGTCGCACGTTCTCCCACTGAGCCACACTCGCTCGCTCGCACTTAGTAGCGATGATTCATCATAATTATGTATTCTAAAATCAACTCTATTTAGGAAGATTAGAAATAAAATTACTTTAAGGTCAACTGAGTTTTGTGGTACTATAATAATACAGTTGATTGTAAAAGTGCGGCATTAAATATAATTCAAAATAAATAATGCCTGAATGAAGCATGTGTATATAATACATGTATTAAAAAAATATTTAGTTTATGATAATAAAACGGGACTTAATCGCGCTAAAAACATTAATTTTATTTACCTCGACGTTTCGACCAAGTTGCATTGGCCGCGGTCACGAGAAGACTGGAGAATGCGGGTATCAGCGTCGAGAAAGGCGAGCGTTGTCACCAACTACCCGCACTTGGTCTTGTAAAAACATAGGGTTGTCATCACGGCACACTACACAAACGGTATCACTGGCTTTCGTCGCCCAAACCGCGACGAGAACATTTGCTACTCACTGGGTTCCATGCTGCTGCCAGTTTAAATCCATCCTCCCCGTTGAAATTACGGTGTTTTTTTATTCTCAACCGCTTCACGTACCATCCTAGAATAGTAGTGACGTTCTGCGGAGAGGATTTTGGGGTCGTGGAGCTCAATCTAGTGATTAGGTAGGCTGACTCCAGTAAATGTTCAGCAATCGCAGATTTATTTTCTTTTCTCCAGTCTTCTTGTGACCACGGCCAATGCAACTTGGTCGAAACGTCGAGGTAAATAAAATTAATATTTTTAGCGCGATTAAGTCCCGTTTTATTATCATAAACTATGTATTCGAAACGCGAAAGTTTAAAAATTACTAAAAAAATATTTCAATAAATATTTTTTTATTACATGCACTCAACATTTTTCTTAATCCATTTGTACCATAATTTTATGCATAGACACTATCAGCTTGTGCAATAATACAGGGTGTGTTATATTTTTTTTTCAAAATCAATAGATTCGATTCCTCGTGAGGAAAATAGGTTTAACAAAAATCCAATGATGCAGTTTTTATAAAAACCCGCCCCAAGACTGTGCACATTTTTCGCTATTCCTCATAGTTTCAAATTTGACCTCACACGCCCACTTGAAAAATTTACCCTGTATACCAAATGTATGATGTCTACCTAGGAAAAACTAGTGAAAAGCAAAAATGGGAAAAATGATGGTGTTTCGAAATAAAGCCAAAAATGTTCAGAACTTTTTTAAAAGACACAGATCATTTTATAACAAAAAAAAACCGACTTCAATTCTAATGCATCTTTAAAGTCCAACGTCGAATATCGATGAAAATTATATAGGACAACCTTTAAGCTACACTGAACCCAACGCAAATAATTGTCCAAATCAGTTTTTAAAAGACGGAGTTCTAAGGTAACAAACAAAAAAATACAATCGAATTGAGAACCTCCTTCTTTTGAAGTCGGTAAATAATTTAGATAATCCTTCAACAATCATTCATATCAACTAAACAAAATGACCACCCACTGCATATCAACATCACACTTGGCATTGTAACATACCTTGCATACTGAACACCGGACGAGTTATCCAGACGAGCCTACAAGCGTGTCCAATATTGCCTAATATGCTTCTAACCATTTTCATCTTGTTCCATTTTAGACTCTAACTCATGTGGATAAGATTGATTTTTATCCAAAAAAGACATTGCTTCTACCTCTTCCAATCATTACACTATTATAAACTTTGAAAACTTCACATAAGGTTGGTTTTAGTACAGTTTGTGTGACTTCTTGGACATTACCATGTGTCGCGTTTTCTATAGAAAGTAGCACTTGTTGTACGTAGACTGTTAATGCCGTTTTTAGTGAAAATGTTTGACGGTTCCGGTGTATTAGACCCTTTAGGACTGTTGACCGTGATGGGATATCGATGAGCTGGTTTTAAATTAATAGATTTCACGTGTAGAAGGATGTTCTTGTGGGCAATTTATTTAGTCCTAATTCTGCATGGCATAAAGAAATTCGGACTGAATGCGACGTCTCTGCATCACACATTAGGACTATTTTGCGCTAATCTGAATATTGCATCAATTAATTTAGCTTATCTGTGTACTTTGCGAAACATCTCATGGGTTACCAATATCAACGCAAATTGTTGCGTAGGAAACTTTTGCTCATTTTTAGACATTAATAGGTATAAAAATAGGTTTTCTTTTTAATTTATATATCATTTAAAAATAACATACAAAAATAATTTCATTCGTCCTACTTATTATCTACTTACTGCACACTATCCTCTTTAAAATGTTGTTTTCCTTACCCTATGGTTGTCTGGAAGCTGCGTAGCGATAAGACCGCTTATTGTACTTATTAATTATGTATTACCAACTGTAATTCTGTTTTATTTTTTTAAGTGCACTAAAGTGTTATCTATATATCTATCTATGTACAATAGCACCTTGCATTCGTAAACCACTGAGGTTTGTGTTCAATACCATATTTAGGCTACATCGTCGATATTAGGTAACACAATCATCTTATAACTTTATTTATGAAGGTAGAAGATTGGTACCTATATATTATACATAATGATGTTGCTTTGAGTAAGAAATTGCTTTAGCACATTGTTAACATTTAGTTTGAACTAAGGAAAACATAGTTCTTTATGTTACAAACATTCCAACCGGCCAAACAAAGCCTTACAAAGTGACTCCCTTTCCCCTCATTTAGGCTCAAACAAAAACATTGTCACATTGTTGCACAGAGCAGCATCCATTTGTTTCCCGTTACCCGCTCGCGTTAACAGTGTAACACAGTCTTACATCCGTGTCTGTGTATTTCACCGGTGGGCGCGCCCCTACAATTGCTCTTGTTGGGTTTATACGGAAGCTATTTTGGAGAGCATGTTCATTGGTAACATATTATGATAACGTCTTTTAAACTTTAACGTCTTTTCTATTTATTTACAGAATTCTAATCAAATCTCAAAACCTTGACATCTAATAATGACATTACTGTGACATTGCATGTTTTTATATAAATTCAAAATGAACCTTATAATATTTGTACACCGAAATCGGTAGTGTTTGAAACATAAAATGTAATAATATCTATTGTACATAATACTCTCATGAATAAATGAATTTTAAAATAACAGATAATCTTCTGAAAAAAAAATCTAAAAAGGAGATCTTTCTTGTCTCTCTAGAAATCAGTAAAGTCATTGAGCATTTAAGACTTGAAAGCTTTTAGAGTGACTTGTGCAGTGTAGTGCAATTCAAACTTCTGAGTAGCACTACAGTTGATCATTCGGCTGCAGTGCTACCTGATATACATGAAAAAAAATTACAGTTCGAATCGATGAAGACTCTTTTATCCAGTTCAGTATAAAAATAATCCAAAAGTTTAATATTGACAGTCAGCACAGAATAACTAATAGTAGTTTAAGTATGGCTTGCGCTGTTAAACGCCAATGTGTTTACAAATCAGATTGTCATGTAATGGGCGCGTGCGCAGATATTGCACAGATACGATAATGTAGGTTGCAGAAAGTGCGCGCTTATGACCCACGCCCGCTTCACTTTTAAGGATTGTTTTATTGCTTTATGCTGCTTTCGATATGGCAACTTTTTAAAATGTTGTAGGTTGAGTTTATGGGTATGCAGCTCCCTTTTTATTTACAGAGATGTGGTCAGTGTTTGAAGAACTAAAACTGATGTAACGGGGAAGCAAGCGCGATACAGTGCAGATTAAAATACCATGTTTTGGGTTGGCGATGAAAATGTTCGATAGGCATGGTGCTTCATCATCAGCCCATTACGTTCCCACTGATGGGACACGGGCCTTCTCTCCTAGAGAGAGTACGGGCCAGAATCCACCACGCATGGGGGTTGATGGATGTCACTTGTCCTTGAATTTTTGTGTTAAATTCTTTGACATGACCGTTTCCTCACGATGTTTTCCTTCACCATTTTTAGAGCGAGTGTTAAAACTTAAAAAAGTCAGTGGTGCAGGCCCAGCGGGATTCGAACTCGGGTGCGTCGGATCTTAAGTCGCAAGTGCTCCCACTGAGCCACACTCGCTCTACCATCATAATATATTATTTATTTATTATAAAATATATTATTATCATAAGGGTGGTTATAAAACCACGTATATACTCGTACCACCCACCAAAGCCATGCCGTCTAGCGACCTATTCTTATTTCGGAATGATGTTCTATAACCATCAGTCTTTCGACTTCTATCTTACTCTAAATCTATGTTTTCAATTTTTAACCACACCGTCGCCTTAATCAGCCCAATAGCGAAACGTAGGTAGTAAGCGATAAAAAAGTAGCAATAGCTTACCGGAGTCAGTCTTTCCTGATAGTTACAATCTTGGAGTATGTAAGTCACGACTGAATAGGTACTTTCTTGGCAAGCCTGCTACATCGTCGACAGCGTCGTCACTTACCATCTGAATAGATAGTGTCCAAACGCAATCCAATCAATAATTTAAGAAAATGTTTGAACTAAATATTGCATACATATAATCTTTCTATAATTATATACCTACCTATCCAAGGTTTTTGTTCTCAATGTTCTCATCTTTGTTCGTAAATTGATTTCCATTCAGCTCATTACATTTCCTTGAACTGCAAAGGTCAGACTACTATTACTTAAGCACTAGGTACTTCATAGAAAGGATGTTACCTAAGTGCGCAATTAGTTTTTTGCTACCTGTCGTTAGAGTGTGCATTCAAGCGTTTGTATGCTTCAATGGCTGGGTCACTGCTGCGAAAAAGTTAAATTGATAGAAACACTGGGCATGTAGTCTGGCTTCAAACTCCTCGCGGAGACTGGATTTTCCAAAAGTCGCATATAAAATAATTAATTTTTAGAAAAAAACAAGAACCCACTTTAATACTTAACATATATTTTTGGTTTTTGTTATTTGTTCCAAAAAGTGCTGAATTAATTTCAATAAAATTTATACGGGAACACCTCTGAAGTATGACCTACCAAACAAAAAAAGAATCATCAAAATCAATTCAGAATTGGCGGACTAATCGCGTGACAAACATATAAAAAACATACCGTTGAATTGAGAACCTCCTCCTTTTTTGAAGTCGGTTGAAAAGAGAAACCATACTTAAAAGCCAGTCTTAATATATATAAAATATAATAGGTAAGTAGTATGCTAAAAGGCGGCTTCTGAAATATTATTAAATAAGTTTTTTGTTAGGTTTTTTGACAATCAGTTATACCCAGTGAACGGAATTATACCTGATAAACGTACATGCCGCTTTGAAATTTTAGTTCAAGTTATATTTTATAAGACTAAATTATTAGGTAATAAATCATGAATAGTAATCATAACCATAGTAAAAGAAGCTAATGGATAATAATAGTTTCTGGTTGAAATGAATGAACAGTTCAATCATGATGAGCTCAAGTCTCAGTAAATTCATCAGCAAATCTTATAAAAGCTTGAAACAGTTTCTACAAATATCAGGAACACGTTACATCGTCATGACGATGAAGAATGAATCATTCTCACTTATGTACCTCTATACAAATTTATTTTTGGGTGCACTTTCACTAACTTTGTCATCAGACTTCGTTTGAGGTCGCCGCAATCATGTCATTTTGTCAAATTGAGATGATTGTGCAGTATTTGGAACCTACATTTTCGGTTTCGTTTGTGCGTGAACGCTGTTGACATTATTTCGGATTTTCTGGTTGGATATTTTTTAGAAATGGGCACGGAGTTTTCCCACTGTTATGTCTTGCGACAAAAACCGTGTTAAATTTAAAGCTTATACAATTATATATACCTACTTCACAGACCTCAATTAGAAATAAACGGGACCTTAAAGGTTCACTTAGTCTTATTTTGTGCATCTGTGTGTACTGTGTGTACCAGATACTTTTCCTCAGTGGCTAAAGATATTGAAATTAGACTCACACCATAGTTCATAAAGGGGTTTCTTCACGATGTTTTCCGTCACACTTTTAAGAGCGAGCGTGCACAAGTCATTGGTGTCGGGATTCGAACTCGGGTGCATGGGATCGTGTGGCATACAAATTGCCGCTCGGCCACATTCGCTCTCCTTCTTCATTTCTTCTTTCCTTTCTTCTTTGAATCCATCTAGTGGAATGAGTCTAAAAAATACGTTGTATGCCAACAAAAGGTCATAAAACTCGTAGACATATAATAACAGCACATTAAAAAAATCAAGCATTACTATGTTCCGGTTTGAAAGGCCGACCAGCTCGTCTCGTCACTCAGTACCATAAAAACAAAAAAAAAAAAAAACAAAACCACCGAGTTCACTTAACGTCATTGACTTGCACTGAGTACAAAAACATAATTGTATTACACCTAATTCAGCCTTCCGGAAAGATACGACGCTAAACGTAGAAATTACGAAGCAGGCGAGGTTACCTTACAATTATAATAAAAAGTATAATAGCGACAATATAAATCTAATCAGTAGGTTAACTTTATGCAATGTCCCAATTTGAAACGAGCACGCAGACGCTTGAATGTGTCTTGTAAGCTCTCAGCGAACTGATGCCGAGCGATTGACCGTATTCTATACATTTGAAAGTTAATTCAATTATAATTTTGACGAATTAAAGCTAATCCATACTATGATATACCTACTAATTATAGTGCGTAGCCGCCTCAAGTGATATTAAAGCTTTTATTACTAACTTTAAAAGAGGAGGTTTGAGTGGGTTATAAAGATGACCTACTGCTAAATTTTATTGTGTGCTAATAACGCCTTATATGAGGCAGGTGCAAGGTCCCTTACATATTGTGTGGAGGCTACATTCATATTTGTTTAAATATTTTTGTTATTAGTTTTGTTTATATGGAACTAGTCAAGCGCATTGAGGTCACAAATGCACGATTGTTGTAGCCATAATACCTAGTGTTTATTGTTTCTAGCAAATCAAAATATCAATATTTATAATTGTTTAGATTCCAAGACGACCCTCGTAAAAACAACATACCTATATTCTTAGTTTTCTAAACATCTATATTTATAAATGTTTAGTTGTTCGCCAAAATTGACATAGTTTTGGATTAAGCCATCAACTCAAAATCATTGGCTCCTATTGTACGGGTTTCGTGCCTTGTGGGACCAGGTGCTCCATGTCCTTAAATATGTACCTTTGCTTCTTTTACCTAATAAACATTTTTTTTTCATTATTTACAGCATTTCATTGGCTTCGTGTCAGGGTGTTGTGGGACCATGATCCTAGTTAGGGGCCATGATCATTATTCTTAAGATCTGAGAATTTTGTGAACTCAAATTAATAAATAAAAATCTATGTACCTATGTGATCGTTGGACTTTATTTATTTAATTATTATACACAATATAAACCCAATTATATCGCGAAAGTAAAAGGAAAAGAGGTAGATAACAAAAAAGATGGGACGATGATATCAGGCAGGTTGCAGGCATAACATGGAGTAGAGTAGCCAGACAGAGATCAGAACGGAGTAGGTTGGACTTTGCCAACTGGCAAACGGACTTACAGAAAGTAAAGAAGCACCAAATATGCTAATAATTTTAACGATGAAATATATAACAGTGCAGTAGTATAAGAAACATAATCGTAAATTTTTGTCAGAATAATAGGCCTTATTATTTATTGTTATTATTATATATCGCGAATATATCATAAAGCATACAGATGAATATATCATGAAAGTCTGAGGAACCTTATACCTGACTTCAACAACAGCGCCATTAAATATAGGCTCTTAACTATTTTCATAATAATAATCCATGATTTTGCATGGTAATAATCTTACTTATATCAAGCTAAGAAGAAACTACAGTCAGATATACTCCACTTACAAAAAGTGCGCTTAAGTCAACGTCGGCATATGCCTACTAAAACATGGTACACTTACTGACTTAAGTCAAAATATTGTTTTAAATTAATTTCATTTATTATTATTATTTTATTTTATCTTTATTATTATTGACATTGAATATTTATTAATTTGTTGTAATGTTAATAATATTATTGTATATTTTGTGATCCATGTTGGTCGAAAATAAATTAATTTGAATTTGAATTAAAACGCGTAAAAAAAATTGGATTAGTGGAATTGAAATTTAAATGGAATAAAGTCCATTTTGGCAATAGATTAGAGTGGAACAAAAAGTGGAAACATGCTTTAGTGGATTCGTGCAATGGATTAAAGTAGAAAAACCTACATTTCGTAGCATGGCGAGGAAGGCACGGTTTAACGTCTATAGCGTAGCGCTCAAAAGGTTCAGCAGAGAAGACGAGTAAAGCCTTCTTCTTCTTATTTTGCTCTCTCTATGTATTTCTTTAAGCATTATCTTTATCGTCGACGATTTTTATTCCCAGCGCCACGATGTTGGCGTATGTTGCAATGTTTTCCTAGACATAAACAAACCTACTTTTCCCAGTATTCAAATTGCGGCTTCATCAGCGTATAATCACCACATTGACAACAAACACCCGACGTATTGTTTGTTTATTCCTATTGTACTGTACGTGTGTACGGTGTGTAGTGTGTACACACACCCTATAAACTATTGTGTGCACATGACATGCGATTACAACCTGTGGGAATTGACTAGAGTACTTACTTGTGAGGATATAGTTTGGCCACATTAAGTGTTTCCTATGCAAGAGCAATATATTAAATCAAGTGCCGATTTTGATAGTTTTTTTATATACCTATCTATGGCATAGGGCTATAGAATCAGAATATTATGATCCTTTATTGATTTATCTACAAAAATGTGGGGGGAAATATTTTTATCATCTACTTTACCCTCCGTTTCTTAACCTTATCTATACTATTATAAAAATGGAAAAGAGCCAATTCTGTACATTGAAATTTTTTTTGCAAAACCAACTGGGATGGACTATTTAGAGGGTACTGAATTTACGAATATGGGCGGTAAAAAAAATACGAATATGGGCTTCCACTGTCGTTCACGTGGATGAAGTCGCGGTGAAAAGGTAGTAACTTATACAACTTATAAAACAGATGAACAAAACAATAAAATTAATATAATCTTGCTTTTCCTAGCTGACGTAGCATTTTTTTTTCGAACTTTGGAAATTGTTTTCTAATTCGAGTTGTCGTTTATTTTATATAACTGAATGACGAGACGAGCTGGTCGTTTGCCTGATGGTAATCAATACGCCAGCTTATAATAACAGCACCACCCAAAACTTTGTTTTGCAAAATCCTGCGCGGCGCTGCACTGCGCTGTTTACTAGAGAACAATAGTTTTACGAATGAAAGTGGAACCGATGAGCGTCAACAAGTTAAATTATTTAAACAATTAGGAAAGGTCTCTTCCGCTTAGTATGTTAACGGTTTAGGTACTAATATGGTAAACTTAATTGTATTTTAAAACTGTCCTCATCTTAACATGATCACACTATACCACGGGTACCTGAGGTAGGAAGCGAGGTCGTCGACACGGAGTGCAGTGACGCTCTTGCGCCCGCGCATCAACGTAGTAAATGACGGAGGCTGCTTGTAGCGAAAAAATATTTTATAAGCCGCTGAACTTGCTTCAGTTTGAAAAGATTAGGGAAAGGAAAAGTACATTTTACAACGCTTTATTGTATATAAGCGAACTTATCGCTATAAGATTTCGGACATTTATAAAAAACTTTCATTTGTGTTTTTACATATTTTAAATTATAACAGAATAAGGTGTGCTTAAGCGGTCAAGACATAAATATTGTAAATGAGTCATTATTGACACAAATATACATAAACGCTTGGAGCTTGAACTTGTTAACATTCTCAGACAGTTTGCATTTCCTTGGTTTGTTGATGTAGAAAGCTGTTAAATAGCTTAAATTTTTCGTATGAATTTAAACCTTCCTACTTGTTGTATTAGGTACAAAATCATTAATTACTTATGTGGGGTCAGCCAAAAAAAGTAGGGTAACATAAGTTATTGTGTTTCGGAAAAAATTTAATAAGCACCAAGTTTCATAATTACGAGAAATTGAAAGAAATTGCGTATTAGCATTTGCGGCAATAAAACTATTTTTTGTAACGGGAATGCTTTTATTTTAATTTCACTGATATAACGCTTGGACCAGAACTCTGCATTTTTAGGTTTAATGAAAGCAGTACTAATTTATGTTTAAATCTTGTAGCGTATAAAGTTAAAGACTCGTCGTTTAGTCGTATTATGAAACACTTAACTAAACTATTTTTGTATTAATTTATCACATTTTGTTATAATTATTTTGGTGATAAACAATTAATTCATTATTTATTATCATCTACTGTAGGGAACGTAGAACGAACCTCCTGTGTTTTGTTATCTCGCTAGCATGTGAAATGTAATCTTCCAAGAATAGTAATAACATCTACGATTTTCATTTAGCAAATCTGCCATTACCTACTGAACCTACTGAACCTTAATATAGATTTAGAAATGGTTCTTTCCAGGACCAAAACGAACCATCTCAGACCCATCTCTCTCAAAGCTTCTGTGGTGCAGTGGTTAGGCAGGTGGTTGGCTGAAATCTCATACACCACTTGGTTTGACTCACGCAACGCCGGCTTTCGTGTCTGGGGTGTTCTGGGACCACGGTCCTCATAGTTCCTGGTTCCCTAGATACAGGGAATTCGGGGCCAGGATCTATGTTAGTGATCGTTGTCGGTATATATTTATTTATTTTTGTCAGATTTAAAACGACCTATTTCAGAACCAAGACGACCCATCTCAGGACCAAAATGACCCTTATTCAAGACAAGATAACACGGCCCTGTTATACTTAATCAGTCGTTCTCAGGATAAAATACTTAGTTGAATAATCCCCAGCAGCAGTAGAAGAAGATTGCTCCTTTCTAGGACAAATAGAATAGTAATGTCAAAGGCCTTCTAACTAGACCTTGCGTCTAACTCGGGCACTAAATGACTCACTACCGCCTACCTCAGCACAAATTTACTAGTTTACCCTTTGAATAACAAGATTTGCCCGCTGATTCATTCGCGTTGTCTGTGAGATATTCCTCTACTTTTATGTTTTATGAAGTCATTGACATCTAATCATAATAATATATCGATGACTAAAGTAGAAAAATGTAAAGGAAAAATAAAGTAAGAAGAAAGAAAAAAAAAATTTTTCTTAAAAAGAAACTACATGAGAAGAGCCGCATTGGGAGAGACCTATATCTATCTATATTTGCTGTTGATGATGTAAAGCAGTAGGTATGTTTGATGTAAATAATATTTTAAATGGGACATCTTATCGCAAGCATTTGTTTCGTGTTCAGGCGTTGTGGGACCATGGTCCTCATAGGTTCCCTAGATAAAAGGAATCCTAGTTAGGGGCCTAGGTCTATGTATGTGATCGTTGGGGTCATTAAAAAATAAAATAAGCCGCCGCGAAGCGAGATGTTTTTCCAACAAATAATCAGCATGGCAGTAACCGCTCTTGATAAAAAAAGAAGAGTGAAGCTTAGTAGACGATTGATGTCTGCATTCCTCAACGTTTACCTCTGTTTGGTATGCTTATGACTTTTCCACATAATTATTTATACTAATGTTTTTGTAAATATTACAAGGAACTTCAATACCTACTTATAATTAGAGGTAAAGAAGCGCAGCAGGATATATCTCGTTAAAGAAGAACATTTTAGTTTCCTTGTGGAAATAATTAAAAATAAACGTTACGCTCTACATCTGCCCTTTAGACTGACCGCAAATGGTCTGACTTTTGACCCATTACGAAGAAGGTCAAATAATTATATGAAAAACCTTTCTTTGTACGACAGTTCATTCAACAATTATTTATTGATATTATACCTACTTACGTAGTTGTACTAGTAAATATATATATATTATACTTATATTGTTCTAAAATCGAAATATTTCATAGTCCGGTCGTAGTGTGCCTACTATCACTTTGACGACCTTTTGATGTGATTCTATTGTGACCGTTTTTGAGTTATGACGTCCGAACTTGTGTCCTCCGTTTTTAAGAACCGGATCCTACTGTATAGGTAACCATGATTAAACTAAGTAAAGAGATGGATAAAAAATCTATTTTATTTTATTCTTTCGTAACCATACCTTGCGAGCGATTGCGATGCTTGAATAAAATTAATGTATAAACACCACAAAGTAAATACATCACGCCTAAAGTTAAGATAGTTTTGCAAACGCAAAATGTTTCCAAATCATAACTATGCACATCTAATACCATCTATCTTTGCTCAGAGCAACCAGCTAAACAGAAGGTTACTAACGTTGTTAATGGAGCCAATCTAGAGTTGGTTATAGTTCTCTGTTCATATCCTCCAAAATCTCACCTTTATCTTTGTCTACAGCGATGTCGCGGTGGAAGGGTAAGCTGAGGTAGCCGCCAGATGGCAGCAGTCAGCGCGGCGATGTTCCGCCCAGGGGGCGGTCTCGACCCCTCGTGCTATGCCACTCAAAGGGTAAGTAGTTCAAAGAGTTTGGGATAGATGGAGTTCTTATAAATATTTCAAACTTGGGTAACAAATATTCTTGTAGTCAGAGAAATAAATATATTTTAGTGTTTTTTTTTATACTAAGCATACTTTTTTATATTGCTATAATGTTCTTACAATACAATTTACCTATACAGTTTACATCCAATGCGTTTTTTAAATTAATTTGGTTCTACTGTATTTTATGACCCAAAAATTAATACTTCTAAATAAATTAATGCTTCCATACCTTCCATGTGCTTAAGTAATTATTATTTAACTAGATCTTCTTGACCTAAGTCAACTTAATGTTAGTGAACTTAAGTACTTATTTAATCCAAATGCAACCAGGTAGCTAAGTATCTTTAACAATGTGCACTGCACTGCAATTCTTATGGGCAGGCGTGGCGCTTACCATCAGGTTAACGACTTGCTCGTCTCATCACTTAGTTCCATAAAAAAATAACTGGAAGAGATGATAACTCCTTTTTATACTCCCCTTAAAGATTTGACTTTAGTCCTTCATTGATTTAGTTGAATAATATGACGATAAAGATTATAAAATTTCATATTCAATATGTTTTTTCGATAAACACAATCGTTCATTATGAAGGTACTGAAATTAGGTAGGTAGGTACTTACCTAAGTAAGTGCTAAATACTATTATTATTATTTAAATACTACATTGGATTACATATACATGAATAATTGTTATAATGAAGTAAGTTACGCATAGTCAAAATTTGATGTTGTGTAATTTGTTCTGAGAGAGAGTTCAAGCAAAGGGTTACCTACCCGCCTACCTACACGTGTATGAAATTATTGTTTTCAAGGACTTTAGTTGCTAAGGTATTCCAATTAGAAGTTTAATAATAATTAACGAATAGAAACATAATAACGAGGTTAGGATCACCTTTCATTACCTAACAGTATTGTAATATTTGTAATAGTTGTATTCTGTGGTAATAGGTAAGTAGGTAGGAATAACTGTGTTCCGGTTTGAAGAGTATTGTAGCCAGCGAAATGACTGGAGCATATATGAGACTTAATATCTGATGTCTCGGGGTGATGAGCGCAATACAGTGCTACGCAGTGCTTGTTATTGTATTAAATTTCTGCAATTGCTATGGGCAGACGTGGCATCACTCAGTTCCATAAAAAAAGAACTTTCTTATAACTATTAAAAATATTTAACAATAAAAAGATTTTGAAATAAAAATTATTAAGAAAACATAAATTAGGTGCTTATGTAATACTATTTAATTTAACATTCAATCTATTATTAACTCAAACATACTTTAAATATTATTACATGAAGAGCCACTTGCACCAATGTGAAATATTGGTTAAGCCACAGATAAGTTTCAATTCACATACAAGAAATTCAACTTAAACCATGGGTTGACCTCAATTTCACGTTGGCACAAGTGGCACTTAGTAAATAAATATGGTGAATAAAATGTTTATAGGAAAGTATTACTTTTTTTTATGGAATTGAGTAATGAGACGAGCAAGGCGTTCGCCTGATGGTAAGCGCCACGCCTGCCCATAACACACATAACATAGTTGCAGTGCCAACTAGAAGTTCTAATACCATAAAAGTACTGCGTATATAGCATTGCATTGCGGTCATCACCCCGAGACATCAGATATTAAGTCTCATATGCCCAGTAATTTTGACTGGCTACAATACCCTTTAAACCGGAACACAGAAATGCTTGCGCACTACTGCTTGGCGGCAGAATATCTGAAGTATAATTTATTCTGTGGTATTTCTAATAATATTAGGTAAGCGATATTATTATAGATATTACTAGCTGACCCGGCAAAAGTTGTTTTGCCATATAAATTAAAAAAAAAAAAAAGATGTTGGCCGATTCTCATAGATACCGGATAAGCACAAAAAATTTCATCAAAATCGGTCAAGCCGTTTCGGAGGAGTATGGCAACGAAAACTGTGACACGAGAATTGTATATATTAGAAGATGATGAAACGCAACCATGAAGTACCTAACGCGTTAATGATGAATGTAAAATATGCCCATATTTCTACGAAAAGTAAATAGAATCTCCTAGGTAATCGTGTCAACAATTAATAACACTTGACATTCATACACAGGTGTTTCTATCAGAGGCAGACAGAAGCTATGTCTGCATTTGTTAGAGCAGAGTTTCTCAAACATTCGGCTCCACGAACCCCTGTTTAAGTTTTCAGGTGACAGCGAATCCCTTACTAACTAATTAAATCCCCCCTCCCTCCCAAAGAAAATATTAAAATTGACTGCTGAAGAAAATAAGGTTTTTTTTTTAATAAAAGATATCAAAAAAGTGCCAAAAAAAATATTTTTAATATTAATGTGACGCGTGTGTTTGTTTCTTGTCGCAAATGGAGTCAATTTAGACAATTTCAACCTGAATTACCAGTTAATTAACCAGTCATCAAGTCACCATAACGTAAATCTTGTCGCGAACTCCCTGCCGTCGAATGGCGAACCTCTAGGGGTTCGCGTACCGCACTTTGAGAAACCCTGTGTTAGAGAACACAAATCATTACGTGTCACTTCAGCAAACATCCGCGTGTTTGCTAACGTCACACGAGCCGGCTAGACGCTGTGTTCACTTGTTTAAGAGTTAAAGTAAAATGTGCGTAACGTCACTCACACACATTTAAACCGTCAGTTTGTCTTACGATAGGAGGTTGGGTATAGACTACTCAAACACAAATCGTAACGTGTCCAAAACTCTATCAAACGTACCGACTTGTGGTCGTAACGCCATGCTAGCCGGCTAGACATAATGTAGGGTAGTTTCCAGCCGGCGACGTTGTTGATTAGTCACTGACACTGCTGGCAATCGATATTATCAATAGCTTCCCTGCTACTTATTATATTTTTATTTATATTTATGTGTATTTAAAGTAGGTATATATTAAGTTTATATAATGTATGACAAAGTAATTTATAATCCGTAGATTTATGTAAGTATATATGACCATAGGTATATAAGTATATGTAATATTAGGTTTATTTTTAGCTATTTTTATTTTTATTCATTTGTATTCCGTTTATACTCCGTTAGTTCTTTCCATCCAAAGGTTTACTGGAAGAGATCGCTTTTAGAGATAAGTCCACCCATTGTGCTGTTGTTTGTAAGTCAATTCTTGTACTTTGATATTTTTTTGTTATGGTGTACAATAAAGCATTTTTGTATTGTTTTAGAGATAGACTAAAATGCACGTTTCGGTCACCTGTCAGTCGTCGAGTTTGTCTTGTTATGTCGAGTTTGGAATAAGTTTTGCTTTCTTTCTTATATGACATATCAACATAATAATGTCATTTCGTGTCTGGGTGTAGTGTCAACACAACACCATACTAGAATCATAATAGAACGACTAAACTAGTCTTTGTAGAAAAACCTGTTTGCGTAGATGCAGATAGTTTTAGTTAGGGGGCCAAGATCTGTTATTTATTTGTAAAACTAGGATCAATGCAACAGTATAGATCTTCATGAGTTTGTCTCTTGAAAGGAGGTTTGTCTTTATGAAACTACATTAACACATGACGTGTCCATCGCTACGTCAAACAATGCGTGTTTGCTAACGTAACAGAAGCCGGTAAGACATTGTGGACCCTGCTTGTTGAATCAAGGTAGGCTAAAATGTATGTACATATCGATTTGTCAGTCACTAAGGCTCACTTGCATCACCGTGAAGTGGTGGTTAACTTCGCGTTAAGAGTCAACTTTCATACAATTACCAAAAAAATAACCGACTTCAATGTATCTCCGAAGTCGAAGATCAAATATCGTTCAAATTTATATGGGACCACATCGTAGCTATACTGAACTGAAAGCAAAAATAATTTTTGAAATCGGTCAACAGTTGGAGGAGAAATAGGTGAACATACGTAAAAAAACAGTGGAACATAGAACCGCCTTCTTTTTCAGTCAGTATAAAATAAGCTAAGCCGTGAATTAACCGCAATATCACATTGGCGAAAATGTTCCTAACAGCACAGTTTCTGAATTACGATTGAACTTTCTCAGCTTTGCCTAAACATAACTGTCAATCTCTCGGAATGGCGAATTAGATTGATAACCATTGACAGCTACAGCAATACGACTCGCGACCCATCTATAGACCATGAGGCCTATGAACTGACAAGTTCTGTGCAGTTCAACTACTTTTTTATTTATTTCAGGCAGTATTATTGTACAACAAAGTAAAATTAACAGCGGTCTATATAAACCTTACAGACTGACATATATACAAAAAATTAACACAATATTTCCTTTTTTATATACTTACTATTGGGCTAGAGACCAATTCAGACCTAGTAGTTAACCTTCACCTTATTAATTAGGTATATAAGTTTATTTATATAGTCATATATATATTTAAGTAATTAGATTATATATTGTATATCATATGTAAGCCCTTAGTATGTCTATTATATTTTCTATCACCACCGTCTGTGTATGTTTCGTTATTCCTCTCCATCCAAAGGTTGTCTGGAAGAGATCGCTTTAAGCGATAAGACCGCCCATTGTTACACCACTGTAAACATTTGAATTGTACTTTATCTCTATTTTTAAGGTGAATAATAAAGTGTTTATCTATCTATCTATCTTCACGGGGCTAGCACTCTTTATGCTTAATTCCCTTGTCATAAGAATGTTTGAAGCCAATTGACTATCTAAAATGTTACTTTCATAGCGTGAGTGAGCAGCAGAAGGCTTAAGAAGCTTTAGCACCATTTTAGCGCTACATGTAATTTAGTTGACTTAGTAAACCTCTGTAAGCAGAGAGACGTCGTGCAATTATTCACGTGGGTTTACTCTAAGTGTTTACTTGTCTAAGAATAGGTATGTAGAACGAATATTAATTTTCACCTTTAATTAACCGACTTCAAAAAAGGAGAACGTTCTCTGTTCGATTGTATTTTTTAAGCTATTGCATAGCTTCTATCGCGGGCCTTGAGCGTGGAGACCGAATC
Organism: Petrophora chlorosata; assembly: GCA_951640565.1. Lineage (NCBI taxonomy): Eukaryota > Metazoa > Arthropoda > Insecta > Lepidoptera > Geometridae > Petrophora > Petrophora chlorosata. Next base: position 12,077,923 of record OX621201.1, on the reverse strand, counting down.
CAGAAATTCCGTAACGAAAATAACCTAACACCCCCCACTCCGAATGATTTAGTCAAATAATTATTTCTATTGCAATTTACTTGTAAAGTGGCAGTAGACGCTTTACAAGTAAATTGCAATAGTCAATTTACTCAGATTATTTACTTAGTATTGTGGAAAAAGAATATATATTTGTCAGTTATTCAGCCGCCAAGCAGTACTGTGTTCCGGTTTGAAAGGGATTGTAGCCAGCGAAATTACTGGGCAATATGAGACTCAACAGCTAATTGTCTCAGGGTGACGAGCGCAGTGCAGCGCAGCGCAGGATTTTGCAAAACAGAGTTCTGGATGGTGCTGTTATCGTTATGGGCTGGCGTATTGCTTACAATCAGGCAAACGACCAGCTCGTCTAGTCATCCAGTTAAATAAAAAAAAATATTGAAAATTTATTAAATGGGCTATCCGAGTCTTCAAAATCTTCTCCCGCGCCTGCTTACGTAATCAACAATATAATTCTGATTTTTATGAATTAAAAGTGTGCATTATATTCGAAGTAATAATAGACGAAAAGACTGCACTTTGCATGCAATTTTTCTCAATACAATACACTCAACATCAAAATCATTGGATATATAATTATATATTATTGGCCCATTCAAACAGTATATATATATATATATCTTTGAATGGAACGCTTCTTGTATACTAGCACTCGCCTGGCATAAGGTTCTCCGTGAACATGTATTTGGGTTATCATTTAAAAAAAACCTCCTTAATTCTGGTGATTATTTGCTAAAGTAACTTTTCGCACTGTAATTCTGGTTAAAAAGTCTGGTGTAAAAAGCTAGTCAACAACTTTCAATTTTCTTCTCCCGTGCAAAAGAAAATGAACAACACCTCACTTATGCTAACTAAACCAAAAGCAATTTATAACACTTCTATTGTCACCTATTATTAAGTTGTTCACATCTTAACTTGTAAGTCTTGTAACACCATCGTGGGAACCAAATTCTGGAACTTTTGTATGGAAAAGAATGAGAGTGGAAACTGCAAGAAAAGTGAAAATCTGCACGTTGGTAAAATCTACAGCAGAGCCTATCGGACCTTGTCGCTTTAAGACATTGTGACGTTTCTTTTAGCGAATGAAGAAAATATCTGACTATTTACTTTGATATAGTACGTAGGTGTTGTTTATGTCGTTGATTGTAAGTGTATGTCATACGAGACAGCAAGGTTCTATGTAATTACTTTCTGTTTCGCTTTCTCGAGAGTTGAAGGCAAGATCATGTTTTATTGGTTAACCTCTAGTTTTTTATATATACTTATTCATGTTGAGAACTTAGGAATATGACTTGGTTCCCTAGATACAGGGAGTCCTAGTTAGGGGCCAAGATTTACGTATGGGACCGTTGGGCACATTAAAAAAAAAGGTGAACTTAAAATGAATTTTGTGGGATGTACTGTGGTGGCCATATTATAAAGAACCATCATGGCCCAGTGCAGGTTGGTGGATGTCACAGTCCGTGAACTTTGAATTTTTTTTAACTTTTTTAGAGCAAGGATATTTTTATCCGCGCGTAACTTTATGGAAGTCATTGGTGCCTGGTGCACTGGGGCCGAGCTAGAATTTGAACTCCGGTGCGTTTCTGACTAAGCTACACTCGCTCCTTATAGTAGAACCATAGCGTAGTTCCATAAACAATCCTAGTTAGACAATATTTGTAGCTGTAAATAGTTCTGGGATAAATATTAACGGGAAAGCCGGGGTGATCCGGCTAGTATGCTAGTGCCGCGTGCGAGGACTGACACCTCTGACGCGTGCACTCTGCACTCTTAACATGATCGCAATTGAAACAGACCTATTTTTTTGTTCTCAAAATAAATTCACCCTGATAGCTTTACAAGTTTTGTGTTACAGAAATATGTAGGAAAGATGGCTGTGTAGCCATTATTACACACTTTACTTTTTTTACTTTACTTTTACTTTTTTTTTCTACAGCTAGCATTACTGGTATATTCGTAATGCGATAGTGTTATCGCAGATATACCAGAGTATAGCTGTTAGAAGAAATAAATAAATAAAAGTATAAACCAAACTTTCATCTCAAACCTCCCGCCATGTCCTACTATACCTACATTTGTAAATATTAGAGAGAATTGTAATTTTAAATATTGTAGCTAATTGCCTCGGGGCCAGTACGTATATGTCTCGGTTGGATAGGCGCAGGACCGAGTAACGCAGCAAAATCACTCAGTTTACAGAATAATTGGGACGGTAAATTATAATATGGACGATAGATATCCGGATTTACCTCTAAAATTAGTTTCTTCATTAAGATTAAACTTTAAAAAATAATCCTGGCTATAAAGATACAAAAAAAAGAGTTTGATATTGTTGTGAAATTTATAAGTTATTGAGACCAAATAAAAAAAAAATTAACAATTGGTGATTAGAAAACTATTATTATTAATTTATTTACAGCATTAATTAAGAGTACTTATGAATAATAATTATTACGTTCTTATCTAAATAATTATATTATATTTAATATATTTGCCAACCTGCTTCTATGGGTGTTCTTTTGCAGGTGATAAATGTTTGATTGATTTTTCCCGCGTGAATTTTCCGACGTAGTAAATAAATGGCTTTAAGCTTGGTTTCATTATCTTATTTTTACAACAAATATATCTCTTTATCTGTCTATCTGATTTCACATACAGGAATAACGTTACTATTTTAATAAATAACGAAATTGTCCAAAAGCGACACTCAACTACATTTGATTAATTAACTGTAGGTTAATTTGCTTTCGAACCAGCATTGTAATCAAAATCCTGCAGGTATTTTTCCATTGTGACGTCACGCAAATAATTTTCCTGAATTTCATTGTGGTTTTAATAACCGTTATAATGTAGATGAACCGCTTTACAATAATTTTTTTTTTTTTAAATTAACCATGTGTCACTTGAAATGTTAATTTAATTTCGGATTTATGAAAGCGTAGGTAAACCGTTGCAAAAAAAAAAATACTAGAAAATATTTGAAACCCTTTTGAAATATTTTTATTTAGTACCTAAGTGGTTCTACGCCATGGAATCTTTAAAATCTTTTTCTTAATAAATTGTTTTATGTTTTGTGTTTGCTACCTCAGAACTCCCATCATTATTGATTTGAAAAATTCACAATTTTGCGTTGGGTTCAAATATGGTTCACTCAGGTGGTCCTATATAAATTTTATCGAAATTCGATCTTGGACTTTAAAGATACATTCAATTTAAGTCGGTTTTTTTGTTATGAAATGTATTAGTCTTATAAATTAATAGACCTGGCTAATGTATTCGTAAAATAGAAAGCTATTGCAGTACTTTAAAGTATAGGTGTTACTAGTTTTTAAGTTTGGTATTTAGTGCTTCACTATATAATTTTCATTATTAAAATAGGGTAGGTTATTAAAATTTGTATGAAAATATAACCGGTTATGACCTATCCTTTACAAAATATTAATTTTCGAAATTGGATAACTTTTTATTTGTATCATATAATTAATTTTGGCAGTAAAACAGAACATTCAAATTGTTTTATGAGACTCTTACCTTGGGTTATTATTTTTATAGTTCAAAAGTGCAATTTACGAACAAAACTAATAACGAACAATAACGAAATAAAACTAGAATGATGAAAACATAACATTAAAGTTGTCTGAGATTTATCAAAAGAAAAATTTATATTCGTTGTTTTTGAATTTTCTTAGTAATTTAAGAAATCTGCATAAACGTTTCAGATGGAATTTGAAGAAATTGGCAGCAGTTAATTCTATTCGGCAAATTGGATAGAGCTCAGACTTTTTAATGCAAAGTAGTATGGTAATTGTTTGTCATTGTAGGCGTAGAAAACCTTTGCTTTTTGAATCTTTGTATGAAAATTATAGTTTGAGTTTTCAACGGGCCCTGATCTTTATGTCCGTTTTGATTTCTGTAAAAGGCGTTAAATCTTTAAATTCCAAATTAATCGTTTTGGTTTTTGCAATTATGCTCTATGTACATGTACACATCAAGTGGTTGATTTTATTTTATTTCGGGTCGTAGTAGAGTCGAAAACTTCAGTAGGTAAGATTTCGACCACTTGATTCATCGAGCAAGAACAAGCCCAACCTCACTAATTGTACTAATTTCTCTCTCGGCATAGTTGTCTGGTAGAGAACTCTGTGAGCGATAAAAACGTTAATTGTGACACTTATATAAAGATTATTTTACTTACCCATGTTTTTAATTTACTGTACTCTACCAGCGTATCAATAAAGAGTGTATCTCACTGTTAATTCAACCAGTTAAAATAAAATTCTTACTCAACAGAATACGAGAAACATTCTCTACAAAATCGAATTTAACCTTACATTCAGTTCGAAGGTTCGCTCTTTGTTCGCCGATTGGTAGTCTCCTTCGAGAGTATCGCTTTAACATCACGACTGCAAAAATGAGGTCAGACAGTGTAATGTAATCCCATTACTAAGCGTTTTCGATACCGATTGAGAATCGAAGCTTATTAGTTTTTCATATGAGTTGGATACGCCGCCGATACTCCTAGATACAAGTTGGAATTTAAATTTAAACTCCAAGCTAGACTTTTTACGTCACAGTATAAATGCAGTTCTAAACTCTTTATGAGCAAATTGTGCAGACTTTTTTATGTATATTTTATACATATTATCACTAAATATTAAAATTATATAGAAGTATGTCGATCGGTTTTCTTAATATACTGAATATTAAAGTTGTTTTTAATAAATGTATGGTTATAAAAGACAATTTCTACAACATCTATTGATTCGATTCAGAAAGTTCTTTAACTAATAGACAGCTACACTATCCCTAGTCCCTAAGAGTATTTTATTATGGTGGTGCAAACGAAGTTATGAGCGGTTGCAAGTACCTAAAAAAAAAGAGTTTCAGACGATCTTTGTATACCTAATTTAAAAAAAAACCTTTGTAGACTTATTTCATACGGTCTTTATACGGCCATAGGGGGAGGTTTAGTCCCTGGTCGGAGTCGTATTATGCGTTACCTTATAAAAATGTATAATTATGGGATCTACTAAAAATTTTCACGTATGCAGAGGTTATTCTATATTGCGAAATGTTTATGTAACGTCAAGGCCATATTATTTTCCTATAACTTACAGAATATTGAAGATTATTCTCCAGTATTCCGTTTATAGTAATTCCAGAACTAATTTGAGTGAGATATTAAATCCTGTCAGCATTGCCAAAGCCTAATATCAAATCGAGTTCGACAATACCATCCTTAGTAATGTATATCATAAACATCAAGTCTCACTTGGCAAATTAACAGCATACTTGCATAACGAACTGGAATGCCGCGAGATATTCACTTTCCCGCTGGAATGCAGTAAACGCGTCTAGGCATTCACTTTATGCTAAATGTTCTAGTCCGCGCATATAGTAAGGTTTAGTTAATCTCATCAACATACATGTTTTGTTTTAAATATGAGTAGGACACGACAAAGTAATAGTATTTCATGACATCAACTTTCAATAATCAGCAATGAAGGTGTATTTTGTAGTTAAATGCACGACAATTGTATACACGACATCGAAAATCTTTTTAGATGACTCATGCATCGCATCTAATAAATTGGCGTGACGACGCTTACCATACCTTGATGATTTGTCTCGTCACATAATGTTTGATCTAAAGTTGTATTTAAGCGTTCTAGTTTGTACCCACTCACGCCTTCGAACATCCTATTTGATCTGCACCACTTCATGTGTGAGACCATCAGATTTAGATAGGCGTGACTGTTATATGAAAAAGGCCACGAGGATGAGACCCGTAGTCTTGTTCTCTTGGTGGAGTAATCTATAATTTTTACTTTTTATTTCGTAGGACGCGGACGTTAAAACAGGTTTGTGTTTTCCAGATAAACTTATAATAATAAAACATATACATAGGCCACAGCTAAAAACTGCGACGGTTTCATGGTGCAAAGTTCGTCCCTAATAACATCTTATAAATATTTAAGAAAAATAACCACGTTTATTGTACCTAAAAGCTCAGCGTGTAAAAACTAAGCAAAAATAATAATCCATCACATTGTGATACCGAGATCTCCGAGAAATTAGACGATCCCATCTGCCCGTAATTAATATGATGGAAGGAAAATATCCCGAGATTCACGTTTTTCCCGGAGTGTTCGCTTACTCTATTATTGGATATTATTGTGCCATGTGGCGATGAAATGGACAGTGTCGAGTTCCTGTATTATTCTTTTGTATTCCGCATTCGTAGGTTATTATGGGTCAGGTTTTTGGTAACTATTGCAATTGTATAGTGCTCACTTGATGCATTTTTTCTTCTTATGTCATCTGCAAAATACACGTGTACAAGTTCTCTGCAATTCTCAGCAAGTTTAATGACTAAATGCAAATTTACCTTCACCATCAGCCCATCACGATTCCACTGCTGAGACACGGGCCTTCTCTCATAGAGAGAGTATGGACCATAATCCACCACGCTGGCTCAGTGCGGGTTGGTGGATGTCACATGTCCTTGATTTTTTTTGATTAATTCTTGGATATGCCGGTTCCCTCACGATGTTTTCCTTTACCGTTTTTAGAGCTAGTGTTAAATCCGCACATAACTTAAAAAAGTCAGTGGTGCGGGACCAGCGGAACTCGAACATGGGTGCGTCGGATCGAAAGTCGCTCTCCTATTGAGCCACACTCCCTCTTTAACTTAATTTAATAAAATAAAATAAAATTGGATAAAAAACACAAGACATTGGAATTAAAGAAACAAACACATACCTATATTATTATAATACAGTTTTGGTTAATTCATGAATGTCGTATTTACTTTCTTCGACAGATCTTACGCAATTCTGGTATGCGCACTTTATGTTTACGTTCTTTGAAGTGTTTATTGATCAAACAGGTTTTTTTGTGTAAGGGCCTCTTATAAAATGCTTTCTATTTTATACAATATTTATGTAATGCTATCAAATACTGAACCACTCCGATTATTACGTTGATGATAAAGCGTTGTATTGGTAAGCCTTTTCTGCAAGAATTTGCCTTGGGAAGTACCACACCTTTGACATTTCTTCAACCGTCAAGCAGTAGTATGCAAACAATATTGTGTTTCGTTTGATAGGCACTGTTTCAAGGACCATTACTGGGATCACGTCACCCTGAGACAATAGCTCATAGGTCTCATACCTTAAGAGCTATTGTTACAGCAGGACGAGTGCAGAGCAGTGTCGCATATGATTTTCAAAACAAAGTTCTGTGGTTCTGGATTGTGCGGCAACAAGGAGCTGCTCGTCACTGCTAAGGTTGAGTAAAAAACACTTTTTATCCGTCTTACCGGAGTTAGAATTCCAGGTTGGTTCCTCGGACAGACTCCAACTTCCGTCTTCAAAATATCCAGCAATATAAACCAACTGGGCTTCCGAGCCATATTAATGAGAAACCAAATTTCTTCTATCCTTTTTATCGTCTCGTTACGAATGCAGTTATGCATTTCAATTGTGTACCTTTAATTGATTTTACTACAAATACAAGAAAAGTACACCAGAATTAAACCAGAATTGCTACTCTGCTTATGAAGGCATACTTCTGCATCAGGAAATTCCTTTAGTTTAGCTCTTCACGATTTGCTTCCAGAATCATCAAGCGATAAATACAAAGAAGAAATGAATAGTATCCTTAGCTTTCACCGTTTCACATACCTTAAGGTTTCGGAAAATACCGGTCTCAATACATAAGTGCTTTATCAATTTGTGCTGAGAGTTCAATATCCCTTTTGCCGATAGAATTGATCTGTTCTTTTCAAAAGGATAGGTAGAAAGCGTTGTTTATTCAATGGTGCTACGTATGACTGTCTTCAATATTACCATGACTGAATAAGTTCTCTAATGCATGGCCACCGATTCCTCTCAGTTATGCTGCCAATTAACTTTCTTCCTCAATAAGTACGCGAAATTAATTTGCAAAAAAATCCTACACAATTGTTTACCTGGAGGGAGAACTTTGTCCAGCAGTGGGATCAAATAGGCTAAATAACTATTGTTACTTTATTTCTCAATACATGTTTCTACTTAGGTACCTGCTTACCTAACAAAAACGTGACTTATCCTCATTTTGTCTTCTTTGTATCTCCCTCGACAAGAAACGTTTGATAAATCTATTTTAACAAACTATTATTACACTGTAACCTTGGGAAGAAATAAAACACGGAACTGAGGGAAAGGAAACACAAGTAGGTATAAATAATGTTTTAATACAACAACAAGATTTTTGTTGAAAAATATATTTTTAAGACCACCTTCTAACAATTTCGTTTACGAGTATCCGTCAAGGAGTTCCATTGCCCACCTTCCGTCTCCATCATCAGATCAGCTGGCTGTCACCATAATATTGCATTGTCATCGAACTTTGACACTTTTCACAGTAGACTAGTTTTGCAGACTTCTGCAAAATTTCAACTCCGTAGGATAAGAGGAAGTGGTTATGATTCAACTTGCAAGATTTGACCCGAACATCAAAAACATTGCAAGTTAAATAAAAGCTTGTAAAAAGAGAGAGGCCGTATGGGTTGGTGCCCACCGCATTACCACATAACCTGCTGCCAAGCAGCTGTAGTGAGCAAGTAGTACTTTGTAGTGTATTGTAGTCAGTGAAATTACTGGACTTTATGAGACTGGGGTGACGACGGGTCTAGTGTGACGAACACAGTACATTGCCGCAAAGGATTTTGCAAAACGAATTTCTGGATGGTGCTACAACTGTACGGGCAAACGTGTTGCTTATCATCAGGTGGACCTGCTCATCTCATCAATCAATATCATAAAAGTTGTCTATTAAAATTCAATTATGTATCCGCAAGATCGGCGTCAATACACGGTATCCGATTTGGCAAATCGACAATACCTTAACATTTCCGCAAACAACCTTTTAGCACTTACAGCCTGTTTCCAAATTCTTCCAAAGTGAACTCTCTTTTCATCAAGGTACGGTATATTTTGGCTTACTGTGCTATCTAGGGTTCTTCGCAAAATGATATTTTGTAGGAACGCGAATGGAAACCAGTGTAATTGCTTCCGAAAGCCAATTTTATCTTTTGTGCTTTATATATGCCGTTATTCAGAGTTCGACGCAAAATATTTGGGATTTTAAAGCCTAAAGGTTTCAATTTGAGAATTCATGGCATAGTTGGAAAGAGTGAAGAGCTAAATTATCATAAAATTTTAATTTAGGTGATAAAAATATGAGAAGACATGTTTCATGATAATCTGCGGAGTTTTTCCCAGCTTACTTACTTACTTAGTACTTAATTCTCTGCATAGTTGTATTTTCTTCCGAATTGACTTGGTGATTTCTCAAACATGAGTGAACTAATGTGATAAAAAAAACCCCGACACAATAAACCAATAAACCTATAAAAAGTAAAAAACGACTGAACCGATTTTGATAAAACATGTAAGAACCACCTCTAAATAACTTGTTTTGAAACAAAAAACCGCATCCAAATTCGTTCATCCGTTTAAGAGCGACGGTGCCACACACAGACACACATAGTGGTCAAACTTATAACACCCCTCCTTTTTGCGTTGGAGGTTAAAACTTGGAACTTATAGTCAAGTTGAGTCATGAATTAGTCCCAAGTATAAGAAAATGTTCCTGTCTCTTTCTAAACCTTTCATTCCGCAAACTTTTTGACCCACCCTCGTAACATTAGTTTTTTTTGTAATTTAGATTATACAAAAGTAATACAAGCTATATACATATATATTTTTAAAGCAATCAGGAAAACGATGTAGAGCAGTTTTACAAAGTTCGACTTCTATTTTTGACAGCCTCTGTGGTGTAGTGATTGGGCAGGTTGGCTCAAATGTCATGCACCACTGATATTGCGGGTTTGTTTTCCGCGACGCACTGTGATTCACGTAGAACAAGCTAGCTAGACAAAATTATTTTTTGCTATTTTCTGTTTCATGGGGCTTTCTTATAACTTGTTATGACTTCCTAATTAGGTCTAAGGATATGGGGCCCTAATTCGGGGATAGGTGGAAAAAAACTTTTTTGAGTTCTTTTTTTATAACGTTTTATGAGTACCTAATTTGGTTTTAAGGTAAGGAAACCAATTGGAGGAGGGTAGTTACCGGGTAGGTAGAAAAAATAAGTATTGCCAAATTATTTAAAGGTAAATATATTTTAAAAAACTTAAGTAGGTATATAGTAAACACAAATAGTATGTACAAAATACACAAGAGCCAGATAAAAATATGAACATCAAAAATATAAAATTTAGCGAAGTAATAAACAAAGTACCTACACAAGATTACAAGAATATAAAGCAAGTATTTGGTAATTGGCACCTATTAGGTGTATGTACCATGTACTTACTAATTACCTATACTTAGAACTAATACAATTAACTTAGACACTTAAGTAAACAAAAATGAAACAGAAAGTACTTACCTACTGTAAATCCCCAAATGTAATGACTACCGATTATACCTAATGTTACCTTGAAGGACATACAGGTAGCTAATACCTGGAATTTTTAATTCTAGGTATTAGCTACCTGGTACATACACCTAATAGATGTATGTACCATGTACCTACTAATTACCGATAACGCTATCTATACTTAGAACTAATACAATTAACTTAGACACTTAAGTAAACAAAAATGAAACAGAAAGTACTTACCTACTCTAAATCCCCAAATGTAATGACTACCGGTTATACCTAATGTTACCTTGAAGGACAAACAGGTAGCTAATACCTAGAGTTTTTAATTCTCGCTATCGCTAATTTCTTCTTCCGATGAATCGTCCACGGTATAGTCCTGCAAGCTAACATCAGGACTGGTAATTGTAACATTTGGACAAATATTCACAGTAGGGGCTATGATTAAATCTAAAACTTCGGAAGGAAGCTGACCAGTTTTTTTTTTAGGAACCTCTCTATGGCTGTTTACTACGGGATCAGATGTGATCAATAACATATGCAATAAATCTGTATTCGTAGCAATACGTGACTGCTTTCGAGTATTATGCTCTCGGAATCGTCTGCAATCTTTATTGCGAGCTTCCTGAGCTTCCTCAGAAAGCTGCCCGATTGGCAGCAGAGCCGACTTTATAATATCCGTACTGTGCACAAGAATTTTGTGCACAGTAGCAGGCATGTAATACCACGGATACAGACTTATGTACATATGTCTTGTTTCCTGTGCCAACAATTCAAATTTATCGGTATTTATGTCATATCCGGAAGCCAAGGTACGAAGTATGGTATCAAAATTTTTAATAAGTTTCACATCTATTCCCGTAATATCAGCACTCAGCTCAGGGTTCCCAAAAAACCTGCGGGCAGTATTTCCATCATTTGTATTACCAAACCCTGGCTTTGGTTTATCCACAATCAAGCCCATTTCGGATTTGAAACGGTTCTGAATGTTGGTGGAACGTTGCTTCATATGAGCCTTGTCAGCAGCATCTCGTATTTGCCATTTTTTGACTTCGAGACGATAGCTAATATGAAGCAAGCACTCAAAACAACGAATCCATGCATGCAGTGTAGATATACCAAAACCAAGGTTGTCCCTATTAACTACATACTCCCTAGACTCATCATTCATCAATTTAGGGGTAGCTCCACATATATAACATTTTTGCGATGATGTAGTCTCGGTCACTGCATTGCACACTTTACCGTCAATCATGGTAAAAAGCAGTTTGTGCTTGACAGATACCTCTTTATCATCAATGTGACATATTGTCGGCACCAATTGGTTTATTTCCTCCAACACTTTATTTGTTTCAGCAACGGTAAACTCAGTGGTTTCCTTGGAGAAAATAAATTTAATCGGGCGACAATACATGGTAGATGAGGACCGAGGATTTTGCCAAGCGATATTACCACTTTCGTCTTGCAATTGAAGCGGTACAAATGAAAATACAAACAAATATTCGTCAGTAGCTTCAGCACTGGCAAACTTTTGTTTGTAAGTGCTGTGACCGGAACTGCCATCACAACCCCATTTACTAACAAGACTAAATGATGACCCAAGAGATGACGATTTGAAAACTTCTTGCTGCGCATGAACTAAACGTTCAACAGTTTTATTTAAAACAGCTTGAAGTTTAATATCTGCGCGCGTCTCGTCAACAAAAATGAAATCTTCGAGAGGAAAACAATCTCTTTTAGCTTGCCTAATGCTATGAATTGATGGAAATACCATATGCCCTACCTTCATGCTCCACTTCCGAGTCAGCTTGTAGGAGTGGCTTGTACACTTCGAGTCCACATAATAAGCCAAAGCTTCCTCCTTCGTTAGGCATCTCTGACTGCTTTCACCAGCACTGGCACTATTTCTCATTTTTTTGCACTTCTCGGGACTTTCGCTAGCGTCTCTGATGACAGCAGCCAGGTTTCGGTGGCCAGATAACCGTGCTGAGACTTCCGCTGCAAGCAGTAATTGATTCGTGTCGCGTGTACAGAGCAGATCTTCAACTCTCCTCTTTTTTGTTTTGTCGCTCGAATCGTCAAACTTTTTGCTTGGACGCCCAGGGGTGGTTGAAGATGCTGCGGATGTAGATGGCGTATGCACGTGACTAAGGGACGATACATTAAACACGAAGTTTTTTGACGTCCACTCTGCGTTTTTGATAAGGAAGACATCGCGGCACTTTTTGGATTCATACCAAATTGCATCTAAGTTTGAAGAAAATGCACTGATTGCCTGCTTCAGAGTTCTTAACGATTCATCAGTAATGCCGGAGAAGTCATATCGTGATGACAAAAAGGCAAACAATCCGGTATTTCGGTTTTCTTTTCCGTGTTTAACCCATTCTTCAAAAAGTTCCAATCTTGAGATTGAGTAAACGTGTTCTGTAAAAAAAAAAAAAAAAATATTTCCACAAAAGTCCACAAGCCTAGATTTATCATATTTTGAAAGAAGAAGGATTCAGTCACCATATGTATCGATTTTAAGTCTGTTGCATACCATTACATGTCTTTCCGGGACCAAGAAACGTAAATAATGGTCAAGTTTTCGGCAAGTTGAACTTTGGGTAAATAAAAAAAAATAACTGGGGGCATCTAATTCTTTTTCATAACAAAATAAAATAAGACTTACCGTTAACATCCAGATCCATCACTAAGATACACAAAAACTACGAATGAAACACTGTTTTAAGTAATCGCGCAAAAGGCAAAATTGCAAATGATTACTGGTTCACTTACCCCTTTCCTTATATACTTACCTGATACCCTTATCAAGGGTGACCCATTGTTCGAAATATTCTTGGAAACGAAGTTCGTGGGTGTTGTTTACCATATTATTAAATAATTTCCGGGAAACTTGGGAACGACTTTTGTCTCGCTAGCTTGTTCTAGGTGAATCACAGTGCGACGGGACAAAGTGTTTTGTGCACAGAAAAAAGCTTTCGTTTCGTATCTGGGTGTTGTGGGAACATGGTCCTCATAGTTCCTGGTTCCCTAGATACAGGGAATCCTAGTCCAGGATCTAAATATATAATCGTTGAGCGCATTTATTTACTTATTTTATTTATAGATCTTTTATTAAACAAGTTATCGCTACACATAATTATTACCATAAAATTTTCTCCGCTTTCTTATGACCATATTTTTACACTCAATAATTTGAAATCCATAACCGGTTAACTGATGGGGTACTTCCGGTTATTTTAAACGAAATGACATTTACGACGAAAGCACAGAATACCTAATAGTAACTTAATCGTTTCCGGTAGAGTACCAAATATTTTTTTTTGTTATGGAACTGAATGCTGAGACGAGCAAATCGTTCGCCTGATGGTAAGCGCTACCATTCAAGGACCAACCTGCACTGGGCCATCGTAGCGCGGCGGATTATCGGCGGCCCACACTCTCAAAATATATAATGTGAGAAAAGGCCCGTATCCAGCAGTGGGATTGTAATGGGCTGATGATGATGATAGGAAATTTTACTTTATTTACTTAATGATGTATACAAACTCAATCTCAATATCCCGTTCTCTGTTCCATAAACAAGCAAGCTCATCTAAAAGCAGCTGACCACAAACCAAACAACCAATACCGTTGAACTTCATGTCTTCATATTGCCACCTTTATAAACACATTTTAATGACGTACTTTACAGGTGATAGGTGTGTTTACCATAAAAACCACCATGTTAGTTTACCACTACTATTTGTAGGGAGTCGTAAGTCGAGGCAAATGAGGCTTCATCATCATCAGCTTTTTTATGGTACTGAGCAACGAGATGAGCAAGTTGTTCGCCTGATGGTAAGTACCAAGCTTGCCCTTAACAATTGAATATAACCTTTAATACTATGAATATAACCTTTAATTTATCGTATACAATTATAAGGATAGAAGAAATTTGGTTGCTCGCGCAGTTGGCTCGGTGGCCTAGTGCTTAGGCGTTGGAACGGTATTCTGAAGACGTAGGTTCGATCCCTGCCTGAATTTTTTGTATCTAATTATTTTAAACTTTAAAACGTTTTTACATTTCCACTACCGCATGGATTACGTAGCTGGTTTGTCGACTTTCCTCGAAACACGCCTCCACTGTAGCTCGGAGGCAGATGAAAAAAACTAGATTAGAACCAGCCGGGTCAGATTTATAAATTGCTCTTACAGTGCTTTTTTATAAGACAATAATATTAGCACTACGCTACATGGTAGAAAGTCCACCTATTCGTACGAAACGTTTTGGCTCGTTCTTCTTAATACGAACAGCGAAGGTGTTGAACGCCCTGCCATCGTCTGTATTTTCTGTTAAATACAAACTGGGTGCGTTTAAATCAAGAATGAAGACTTACTAGCCAAGCGTGCTACATCTTTGACCTCATCGTCACCTCCCATCAAGTGTGATCGTGGTCGGCATTGCATGCTAATAAATGGATTTAGAACGCATTGTCATCGAGTTGTGAGCTACCCTGAAAGTTTCAGCCGGATAGCTAATCGGATAGTGCTCGAAATTTGAGTTTCAAGATTCCACCCGGAACGACAGACGCACAGATAAACAAGAATATGACTTAACAAAAACGTAACAAAAAACGTGGTAAAATAAAAAAGCGATAAAAATAAGACAAGCGCTCGGTTAATAATAATAATAACTGTAACACTTTAGCTTTAAGTATTGTTTTGTAATTTATTTCTTGTTGTTGTGTAACAATAGAGCGTTATCTAATCTAATCTAATTATATTATTTGTTGCTTTGCGACGTAAAATGTGTACCTACTGTAAAGGCACATAGAACGGGCATATTTTCGGTGTATATACACCGAAAATATGCCCGTTCTATAAGGCCGCGTATATACGTTTGAAACGCGCGTTCATTTCCATTTTCATAATTAAATTGAGGCCGAGCGCACGTTTTTGTTCACACGAGGAAAAGAAACTTATAGATTAGATTAGATAACTTTTTATTGTTTCACCACCAGAAAACATAATAGCGAAGAGTACAATAACACACTTTAAAACTAAAGTGTTACAATGGGTGGTCTTATCGCTCAAAGCGATCTCTTTCAGACAACCTTTGGATGGAGAGTACTTAAAGAAACTGTAAGAGACGGGTGTCAACATAAATGACATAATAAACAAATTATAGTCGTATGCGCCCAAAAAACGATGTCTTTAAAGGTCAAAAAGGTTGAGCTTTTTTTGCGTTTTGCACTGATTGCATAATCACTATCAAATAACATAAATAAAATAATCAGTAATAGCAGGTCTTCTCTCGCTTAAAATAACTATTATTTTAACTCTGAGTAGGGGTTTGCGGTAGGTAGAGGTGTAAACATAAACACACTGGTAATAAAAGCGATCTGTAAGCTAACGACTGCACTTTAACAGCTCGTTCAAATGGCTTTAACGGGTGAGCAATATATTTTTTGCATTGCATTTGCTTAACGAATGGATTTTTAAAAGGAAACCGAAAATGAAATGATAAGTTTTAATTCCGATGAATATTAAAGTACTAAACCCCTCTTCATCATCATCATCATCAGCCCATTACGTTCCTACTGCTGGTTTTTTTATTCTGGGCTACTGGGACACGAGCCTTCTCTCATAGAGATTATAGAGAGTATAGCAATAATTGGCAATAATTCACCAGGCTGTGGCGTAACATAAAATTGACCTTAAATTTATTTTTTGCCTGCGATGACTCAGAAGCTTAATATTTATACAGCTCCAAGGCACCGTAGACCTAAATATTTGATATTAATTGCAGCCTGATACCTCGACGTGTTCCTGAAAAAAAGTATCTGCCCTTAAAGAATCACTTCGTTGACAGACGGACAACGAAGTGATTATTTCCTTCTTTTTTCTTTTGAGGTACGGAACCCTAAAAAGATCCAAAGAAAATAAAACTAACATCAACGAGTAAACTACGCCAGAAGCCGTGAGATTTAAAGTTAATATGTGGAATAATAATTCAGACGCCCTTCAGCAGGTACAGCAATAATGTTTGAACAATAGAAAAACGCAATGAAAATTTCAACTGGATTTTATTTCATTACTTTTTTAAAGCACTCCGTCTGCTTTTGTCTAGACTTTTATATGCTTTAGCTATTTTTTCAGTCTTTGTCTACGAAATTAACTTCTTTATATGTTGAAATTTACATAATTGCTTTGTTATGTACGTTTTAATAGTACGTGCATTGGACACCTTACGCTTTACATTTTTAATTAACTTAACTATTATACTTTTTTTTTCAACGGGCGAATGCCTTTTTACTGAAAACAAACTACACTCCACTTACTAAAACTAAACTAACTACATACAAGGAGAAGCAATTGGACAACCCATAGACCATTAAAGGCCTATAGGTAGCTCAAATGCTCCAACCCACTACCAGTTGGCAGTGTACCCAAGATGCTGGCAGTATTGCCCCGTTGGATTGCAATACTGATACGTTGAGCCAAATAAGTCCCAGCATTTTGGTCACGCGTCGCATCGATCAGGCGACTATTATACTTGCATTTTAAGATAACGAAACTGTATGCAATAATATATTATGTAAGTGTGATAAGATGAAGTAGGTAAGTATGATTTAGAAAGAAAGAAAAAAGAAAATCCATTTATTTGGCACACTAAAATGACAAACAAAAAAATAAATAAATTAAACTTAAATAATAAATATATGCGCCGAATGGGCTCAGCTCAGCATACAATGCCGAGACACACCGCCGTACATTTGAATGTTTATTCAACTGGCTATAAACTGACACCACTACCTATTTTTGTAATTGTAAATAAATGAGACATACGACTAGTTATAAAGTTTAATACTGTTGTTTTTATATTATACTTTTACGAACTCAGCTTAACAATGTCTGATCCACTTTTTAAAATGTCAAGTTCAAAAAAGCACATGAACATGTTTTAACTAACGACCGAGCTTTGTAAAAATATACGTTATTTTAGTTATTTTTGGCCTAAAATTAATATAAATTCAAATTAAGAAGATAAGTTGAAATATCTATTATGGCCTAAAAATGTATAGGAAGGAAAATCAGGAGTTAGTTCTAACTAGCCAATACCGTCTAAATAGTAGTTTGGGACTAATTCTACCAAACGATGAAAACCACATTAAAATCTATACCGCGGTTCCCGAGTCTAGATAGCAAACAAACAAACAGACAAAAATCTAAATACTGTGGTTTCGTGTTCAGTACCCTCTAAATAGTTGATCCCAGTTGGTTTTTCAAAAATAATTGGCTCACTTCCATTTGTGTAAAAGAATATAAATATAGATAAGCGATGAAAAACCATCCCATACAGGTGCTTGTAAAGTTAAAGCTTATTTACCAAATTTGCTTCTCAGGTAGAACATTCAAAATTAATTCGGTAATATCTTACAAGAAAAGCATGACTGAACCATCCCAAAAGGGAAAACACCGAGAAACACCGATTTTAACAACGTCATAGATCTTTAAAATGAGTGTAACAAATAGCAATTACCTCGAAAACAGGCCGCATCTAATCCTGTCTAATAATAAAGAAATACGTAGGTCGGTATAGTCTCGAACATTTGCCAACACCCCTTCATTGGCGGGCGTGGAATCGGATGACGATAGAATGGTGTATAGTAAAATACTGAAATTAAAATGAAAATGTTTTTTGTTTTTTATTACCTGATAGGCAAGCATTTGACCGCAGTCTCACCTGATGGAAAGTGATGATGCGGTCGACGATGGATCATGCTTGCCTAGAAGATACCGATTCACTCGAGACTTGAAGACACCTAGATTATAAGAATCGGGAAACAGAGACGCTGGTAAGGGTTTACATTCCTAGCTGATGATTCGCATTATGGTAGAATAATGCGAACAGCTATTAGTAAATTTTAATTTAACTCTTCTTATAGCTAAACGGGTAGGTATCAGCTGAAAATCAGCGCCGAGTTGTGTAAAACTCTCGGCATTTTATGCTGAGCTGAGCCCATTCGGCACGCTAAACATATATTTATTATTTAAGTTTTATTTTTTGTGTGACGAATAAATGGTTGGCTTTTTTTTGTTTTTTTTTTTAAATATTATGTGGACATAATATTATATAACAGACTCGTTTACCTCTCATTAAAAATTCAGCTCAACCCAACCGTTGGATCTATGAACTTGTGTCAAATTAATGTAATGGTAGCTAATTACTCACGAAATATAGATCAAAATGTTCAACATTAGTGCCTATGTGGTTCGAACAAACGTCATTGAATAATGTCATAATTACTAACGCATTAGTGCATGCTTAGCGAAACAAATTCATACAAAATTAATGTTGTTTCTGACGTGTTCGGTTGATCAATGGTTACATTGACAACAGTTGACGTAGAGTCGTCTCCGTAAGACGAAATAAAAAGGGTAGAAGAAATTTGGTTGCTTAAGTAGACGACTCGGTGGCCAAGATGGTAAGGCGTTGGGACGGTATTCCGAAGACGCAGTTGCAAATCCTGCCAGAGAAATTACATTTTTATAATTTCTGAATAATTTTATCTGATTTATCATCCACATAGAAATATTCCAAAAAGTAAAATAAAAAATATTGCTCTTCCACCTCGACCTACATCTCCGCTCTACAAAAATTCACGAGCAATCTCGGTTGTCATGGCAACCGTAAAATTTATAGCAACAATAAAATGCGGGATTCCACTTCTCCCGGCTAAAAGCACACCGCTGAATTGTTAGAGGTGAGCTTGTATTGCTCTAGATATACCTATTGCAGTGGAATGGATAAAATACCTTGTAAAAGTTGTAACGTGGCTTGAAAAGCGAAGATGTTTCAAATAAAATTGCCGCATGGAAGTCTCTATTACCATGTCATTGCCTGCGTTAAAAATTGCTTTTATTACAGCCTGACTTAAGAACATCCACAGAAAGTTAGTTACTACCACAGAGTACCCTGAAACCGACGGGGATTATATTTGGTTAAATAGTTTTTTTAAATAGATTAACAAACACAGAATAAATTTATCCCGATAAATTTATTTCCACGTGGACGAACCTATATTAACAGCTAAAAATGGTATTTTGCGAATAGTTGTCAGAATAAATTCAACACTAAGCTTTATCAATTCACTTCTGTACATCTCTTCCACGGTAAGCTCGATCTTGGGCTCTCCTTCTTTAGTCGCTGCCAGCTACCCTGCGTGTATTGTCGCTCCATCTAGTCGCGGAGCGTCCTGCACTACTTTTTTTAAGAACCTGTACTGTCCCACAGCTGGGCAAAGTTCTCCCTCATCTCTTTCCACGCATTCTGGTTTCTTTTTTTTACGCTCAATAGATCTATGTTTGGCCACTATATGATGATGTGGCCTAAGATGGAACACATAGATCTAGAGACTGGCGGCAGTTGAGCGGCTGCTCAGACCCGTCTTTCTCGATTTTCCGACCACGACCTTTTCAGAACTTCATTAGTATCAAAGGCCAATCGTGGTTTCTACTGCTCGTCGCTTAGGTACTCATTTATCTTGGAACTCGTCGTTTTTGGTATTTCGTAAAGTACAACAATTACGCAAATGAGATAGAATCTCAAAGATAATTCCGCTTTAGTGGAATGCTGCGGTTTTTATAAATGCTAATGCCCATGTCAGGACTTCAAAACGATTAGCAACTGTCTGTAATAGGTATCCTTTACCTCTGTAGATGTACCAAACTATAGCTTATCCCTTTATGCCAATGCAGTAAGATTCAAATTTGAGTGTGTAAAAACTTATTTCAAAGACTGTTCGTTTGTATAATTTCTAATTGCTATTTCGTTGCTTAAACCCTTTTCAACGGTTATTGTAATGATTATTGTTATAGTACACGCTCTTTTGAGATAACGTTGATGCGTATTATCTAGTAATTTGTACTTTTGTAGCTTTACGAAATTTCGATTTAATAGAAGTACAATAAAGAGCCCTTTATTGGCGCATTTTGTTTTGAAGGTTGTTAAGCTTTAAGTTAGAAAGCTAAAATTTAAATGAATTTGGTAATAGAATAAATAGATATTAAATGCGTTGGTCAGATGCAAATATTTTTGCTAGAACCTGGTTACACAGTATTATCTAATTTACCGCCAAGCAGTAGTGTGCATACATCAGTTACTGTGTGTCGGTATGAATTCCAGTCGCCAAATAATTTTTTTACGCATACTGGAAAATTGATGTCTCAGGTAAAATTCATAATTCAAAATTTACTATTCTTAATTCAGTGCCATTGCACATATTATGATCAAAATCGTAGTTTTAAAAAAACTGAAAACGTGAAGTTCTATTATAAAACGTGCAATAAATGAATGCTAGGAAGTTTAGGCGATAAAATCTTATTAGGCGCGTAAGCTTCACGTTGAAGTATTTGAGCAAAGGTTTATCCGCATTTCCCGCGTTTTCTGCCTCAGGTAGGAGATTACAACGCGTTAAATAAATTGAGCTTTCACTTATGTATTTGTTAATTTTGTTTTGGGATTTTGGACACTGGATTTTAAGAGATTGCTAGGTTCGATTTTTTCTGGGATGTCTACATAGGCACTTGATACGACGTAAATTGGTTTGTGTTGGCTACTCTTGTGCATTACAAATTAGTTTTTATGTTATTGAGTGAAAAGACAAGCACGTCGTTCGCCTGGTATGCAACACATCTGCTCATAACAGTTGCAGCACCACACAGAATTTGTTTTGCAAAATTCTGCATGGCACTGCACTGCGCTCGTCCCCCTGAGACAATAAATAGCTCTTATCTCATAATGCCCAGTAATTTTGCTGGCTACAAAGCCCTTCCAACCAGAACACTGTAATGCTTGCACACTACTGCTTGATATTTTCTATTATAAAGCAATAACTATACTTTATAGTTATATAGGTACATATAAGTATACTTAGATGCTTTATATAAAAGCAGTTAAAAAATGTGATATAAGGTTTTCCGAGAAAGAAGCGATTTCATGAAGAATAGGGGATCGGACAGTAATTGAGAAAAAATCTAAAATGTAGTTAGAACGAATGTTCGTCGAACCAGAAAGATCATTCAATCAATATTTTTGTGAAATAATAATGATTTATATTTATTAATCAATAAATAAAATCTTATAATTCTGACATTTTTAATCTGTTCTCTATCTCAAACGAAACAGCAATCACAGTGCATGACGTCATTTGTAGGCAAATGCCGTGAGTCAAGCTTGTGTTTATTTTACGTTTTTGCTTTTCATAAAATGTATTTTTCAACTTTTTTCGTTCCATTACTACAATATCGTCCCCAAACTTCACAAAACGTATTTAAATCTCTTTGCAAGTATTATTTCGAAGATTTTGTCGTTTTCTACCTACATATGACGTCACAAGTTTTGAGGTGACCTTATGCGCGGCAATATTTGAAACATAATATTTAAACATAGTTTTAGGTACTTTTAGAGCGTTATTTAATTAAAATAGTATTTTTCATGGCTATATATATAAATTGTAGTTAATATAAAACACTTTCTGAAAAGTTGTCCGATCCCCTATTATCTGAGATCCTTTACTGAGAGTCTCAGACCATTTTTGATATGAAATAAACAATACATATACGCTATCTATAGTCATATATCGCTAAATGATATCATCTTTAAGACTCTTAAAATATAACGATCCAAAAAAGTCCTGAACTTCCAAATTTCGCAATGAACGTGACATAGGTTGAAAGGTAAGTGACATAACTTAGCTACACACACAACAACTCGTAACTAGCTTACGTGAAGTTAGCTCGAAGTGCTAATGTAACTTAACCCCACTTAGTCCTCTACTCGAGTTAATTTCCGAGCTCAGACTTAACTTTTAACTTATTTTTGATGTGTTTCCACTTTGTGGGAACAATTCTTCATATGAAAGTTATTATTTTTGCAAACATTTTTCCCGGAACGATCACATACATAAATCTTGGCTCCTAATTAGGATTCCCTGTATTTAGGGAACCAGGAACTATAAGGACCATGGTCCCATAATACCCAGACACGAAACAAATACATGCGCTTTTTTCTGTGCACAAGCATTTGTCTCGTCGTCGTAGGAATCGAACCCGTAACCTCGGTTGTGTATGAGATTTGCGCCAACCTGCGCAACCACTACACCATAGAGGTTGTCAAAGTAAAGGTTATCAAAATAGCAGTCCGATGTACGAGTAGAGATAGCTCTACTGAAATGGTACTAGAATCACGTTGCTCTAGATAAGCTACAGTCAAGGTGCATTGTCCGACGTAGTCTCGGTAATTAAAAATAAATCCGCAATTTATCGGAGCACTTAAAATGTGCTCTCCTTTTTACTCTTAGTAAATAAAGTTTTAGACTCGAATTTATAAACTAAAACCAGAACTGAGTCTAGACTCAGAGAGAGCTTCAAGTCAAGCTTTATCAATAAACGTATTTTGATACTAGATTCATGAATCAATAATCACTCAAGTAAACGTCAAACGTGATCTCAAATCAGTTGATTTATAAACGATACACAAAACGTCATTCACAATCACCTATTCTATATACAATACTCAAGATTTGACTTAAAACTCTTCTTGATTTTAGGGTTAGTTCCGAATAGTGATCCTGGCACTTGACCCGCGCCCGCGTCATACATTTCTGTTTAGAAAATGGTCAAATCCAGGTGCCGCGATTGCTATTCGGAACGCATCTCTAGACCATAGAGTAAAATTACGAAACCAGTTGAGTTTGAGTTGGATGTTGAACTTGATTAAAGATTCAGGTGATTAACGTTTGATTTTTTTTATAAAATATATTGAGACTTAAGATCAAAACGTAAGTCGAGATTAGTCCATCGCAGATCACACGTGACTTAAGTCAGTTTTATAAATAAGAAGTTTAGTGAATAAAGTTTTAGTGTGATGTAGTGGTGCTTCCAGTAAGAGGTCATTTTCATTTAGTAGACGAAATGGCTGCCTTCGCATGCGGTAGTTTTCTGCAGCGTCTTCAATCTAGTTTATGTTAAGATTGGATACAATTTTAAATTAAAACTAGATGCTGCTTATCAGCTTAGACGAAGTGTGTCAGAAAAACAGCACATGACCACGAACAGTAAAATAGACACCGGGGTAGCTTTTGATTTTTAGCCCACTACAAAATAGAAAGTTAACTTGAAACCCAAATCAATGGTGCTTCTATTTATTGATATAACATTTATATTGTTTGTAGGTATATAAAAATGTTCCACCTTAAGTAATATTCTGATGAAAGATTATCACAAATAAACTCTCCACATGTTTCTAAATTTATATTAACAAAATTTCAAAAAAATTAATAACCCCGACACAATAAAACATCTAAAAACCACCGCCAGAAAACCTGCTTTCAAATAAAAAACCGCATCCAAATCGGTTCACCCGTTTAAGAGCTACGGTGCCACAGACAGACACACAGTGGTCAAACTTATAACAACTCTCCTTTTTGCGTCGGGGATTAAAAACAACAAGGACAGAACAGGCTTTTTGCTGAAATGATTACCACGTAAAACAATTTCATAGATAGTCACAGAATATTATATCATCCGACATGCGCATGTAGTATATGACTGCATTTGTACTCGAGTTTATTTTTCTCTGCCACGTGCGTTAATTTAAAGCGTCCTTATCTCCACCTTCCATGCACAAAATCCTTTTCATACGTAACGAAGTAGTTGAAGCTTAAGGGTGCTCGTCCTCCAAATCTATGCGGAGCAAAGCGAGCGAGATAAGCGTAGCGAGAGAAGCGTAGCAAGCCTTTTTTAAGCATCTACGTCAGGTCTGGTTTACGCTAATCAGAAGTAGATGGCGCCACCAGGCACACAAACAAACAACAACATGAGTTAATTCCTCCATCTCCTGTCTACCATAAGACAACAAGACGTACGTAAACTCGGCATCCCTTTATGGTTGACGCTCCTCCTGCCAGAAAAAAGTGTTTTGCTTCAACTTTCATAATGCGAACAGCTAAGGAATGTAACACCTTTACAGCGTCTCTGTTTCCCAATTCTTATAATCTAGGTGTCTTCAAGTCCAGAGTGAATCAGTATCTTTTAGGCAAGCATGATCCATCGTCGACCGCGTCATCACTTTCCATCAGGTGAGACTGCGGTCAAATGCTTGCCTATCAGGCAATAATTATCGTCTTTTGATCTACTAGATACTCGCACTTGAAATAATAATAAATAATAAACAATCATTTTAACAATAAAATTAAACCAATAGAATAGCTCAAAAATAAATAACAATAACGAATCTATGATTCACGTATTGCTAGGTGTGTCAAGTGGATGTTCACCCTTAGCATTTCAGAACAAAGCATCCAAGCGTGATTTAAAACAAATAAGACTTACCTTTCCTTCGAAACAAAACAATATTTAATCCTGTATTGAGATTAATGAATAGTAAAAGTTATTTAACTTTGCTTATCTGAAAAGGCAGGCTTTAGGTATTTGAAGGTTTATACTGTTTGCGTTTTCCTTAAGCAAAATAACGCTGCGGGGAAAGGGTAGCAAACGTTATGAAACAGTTGCTATGAGTCTTACTAACTATTATCCTCCTTATAAATGTGATTTTTTGTGAGGATGAATGAATATTTGTTACTTAATCATGCAAAAACTAATGATTGGATTTTGATGAAATTCGGTATGTATTAATAAGTCCTGGAAAAGGACTTTTTTTATGTAACTGACTGACGAGACGAGCTGGACATACTTCTCGCGGAACGCAGCAAGCTTTAAATGAAATGGTCGGCTTAAACATCAAATAGACGTGTTTGTTTTGATGGATTAGTAACTTAATAATGAAATCGGTAAATTTATATGTTGTCTGAAGATGCCGAAAAACGGCAAAAATATCTTTTCAGAAGTCAGTATTTTGACGTGAATGTTTGTACTCGTATTAAGTACCTATATACGAGTATACACGGTAATACAGCAAAAACTACGATGAAAAATTGGTTTCTAATAAAATCTCGTAAAATCTAAATAATTTATTTTCAATATAAAACAACAACTAGACGTAGAAAGATTCTGTACCAATTCCAAGGGTCTCAGAATTGATATTGGTAGAAATATATCTGAATCAAAATATTTTCCTTCTCGGAAACGATACATTTATCCGAGGGAACGTGACCGAGTCAGTTGTTGTAAGATAACAGACAAAATACTTTCCTTGTATGTCATTTTGTACCGACGCGACGGACAAAACGCGGTCAACATGTTGGCTGTATGGCAAATACTTGCCAAATTTTAGTTCTAAAAACTTTATGAAAACTGTTTGGCAAATGGTTGTTAGAATGTATAAAAGTATAACTGTTTTACCAATTGTATGATTATGAGCTCCAGCCCCTTTTAGCATGGAGAAAGAATAACGAAATCCCCTATTTTATTCACATTTTGTTAGCATAAGTGGATAAAACAAGGGAAAGGTAATTTGTTTTGTCTCCGGTCGGCTAAGGATGCTGAGAAATGATTGACATTGTGACTGACCTTTATAATAATATTATTAAATATTATTATATCACCATGAACTACGAAACTTAGAGGAAACCTGTGTGTCTTTCGGCGCACCGAAGTTCGAATCCCCTTTTGTCTTCGCATCAATCACTTTTGAAGCTTTTGCTGTGCCCAGGAACGAAAACGTTGAATGGTGAAGCCATCATCATAAATATACATATACCAAGTGCTGTTTGCGGTGTATAAGAGGAAAGATCGATTACTGAATAGGCAATCATTTGACCGTAGTCTCACTTGATAGAAAGTGACGACGCGGCCGACGATAGATCATGCCTGCAGTATATGACTCGAGACACTCGAGACTTGAAAAACCCAGATTATAAGAATTGGGAACTTAAGAAGCTGGCAATGTGTTCCATGCCTTAGCTGTTCGCATTATAAAAAACGAAGCGAAACACTTTATTCGGGCGGGAGAAATGTCAACCATGTACGGATGCCGAGTTTCCGTACGTCTTGTTGTCCGATGGTATAAAAGATGGAGGAATTAGCTCGTGTAATTCCATCGCACACTCACCGCGATGTATTTTTGCTTAAAATGCATACATAATAACCGTAAACTTTTCATTTGACACAATACAATAAATCGAGAAAAATGTGTACCTACATATTTTCCTCGATTTATAAAGTGACGTATAAAAGTGTAAGAACGGTCCTTTTTAACCAACTTCAAAAAAGGAGGAGGTTCTCTGTTCGATTGTTTTTTTTTTATGTTTGTTACCCCAGAACTCCGGCATTTATGAACCGATTTGAAAAATTCTTTTTGCGTCGGGTTCAGTATAGCTACGAAATGGTCCCATATAAATTTCATCGATATGTGACCTTGGACTTCGAAGATACATTGAAGTCGGTTTTTGTTTTTTTCTAAAAATTAATTATCCCATACCATTTAATTCCCATACCATTTGCAATAACAACCGAATCTCCAAAACTCCAAAACGAAATAATAAAACTGAGTATTTCATCCGCAATCGGACACGTTTGCCCACATTTCCTACCACTTAATTTCTTATTCATTACATCTACGATTACAGCATGAAATACGGAATAAACCGGGTGCCAACACTTGTATAAACGCGACATGAGTTTATGCTTCATAATGGGCGGTTGTCACGAACTTGTGAAACAAAGTCATAAAGTGGGCTATAAATTTTAATCCTTTGCAAACTAAAATATAAGATAATATATAGTATATAAGTACTAATTATATGTTCATTAAATAAAAAGAAGACGACTACCGGACTTCAGCCCGCGACTCATAATTTCTTATACGCGGATCTTCAATATTGAGGGTGCGATAAGCGAAGGTGGTCACTATATGTGCTTAAAGGTCAAATAATTATTTCCAATACCCTGAAATGCTAGGGCTGGCCAACCCAAAAATAAATAGCATCGTCTAGTAACTGAGCCTCGAAATTTTACCTATTCCAAGAATAAAAACATTGGACGACCTAAAACAGTGGAATCGTCTAAAACGAACACCGATCCCAATCGCTTTCAGTTTCAAATTTGGAAGGCGATCTTAGCATCCTTAAAACTTCGATATCTATCATTTTTAGCGATCGTGATTGGGACAGGGATTGGGACGTGAACTTTGAATAGAAAAGTTACACTATTCCATAGTCCATAGAATTACGAAATATCTTTGAAAGCAATCGGGATCGATGTTCGAATTTGACGATTCCTGATAACCCTACGAAAGGATAGATAAACAGACCTAGGATGATGTAGAGAAGCACTGGCTATGTGTGGGCGCAAGTACCGCGTGAACATTAGCCCGACCTAATTAGTCTAGACTACAATGTGTTAGGCATTTTATTTTTGGACTCGATAGTACGGGTGAAACGAACTAAGTAATTTTTATTTTACCCTCCCGATAGGATATTGAACACTATAGGAGTCAGGAAAATAATCGCAAATAATCGCCCCTAATAAATTAGCTTTGTGTAGAGAGAGACATACTACTACTACTAATCAGCCCGTATCCACCCGCTGCTGAGTACATAGGCCTCCTTTCGTTCACGCCACTCTTTCCGGTCCTGTGCTAGCCTCATGCGTGCAGCCTCAAAAAAAAAAAAAAATATATGTTTCATTATAATACCTAAGATTTTATATTGTGTGTGTCGTTTCAAGTTACAGGTACCCACCTGTTTTCGTAACAGTAAACCACTTCATAAACGAATCAAAACAAAACTCTCTATTCAAGAGAAAGCTCCAACTAAACCTGTTAATGAAACTATTAACTAATTGCCATTATTTAGACCCAATCCGAGTCCGAAACAATGAGGCAACAAACGAACTACCTGCATTGTTTAGCTTCCATTAGAGATGTATAGCAATAAACAAAGCAATTAGTCTGTAAGGTTTGTTTGTATATAGGTAACTTGTTTTTCGTAAATGTGAAAATCGTTTAGACATTTATTTTCTACATATAAAATTTTCGTATGAATTTTTTCGTGAGTTTAATTCATTATGAATAGAAATTTAACGGCTACGACTCAGCTATAAAAAAATACATAAATCGATGGGAGTAGCATGATCATGTCTGATCAACTCCCTAATTTAATAAATGAAGGTTACGGTCGGTTAAGGTCGGACTCGCGCACGAAGGGTTCCGTACCAATATCTATAAAAACGGCAAAAAAATCATGTCCGTTGTATGGGAGCCCCCTTAAGTATTTATTTTATTCTGGTTTTTAGTATTTGTTGTTATAGCGGCAACAGAAATACATCATCTGTGAAAATTTCAACTCTCTAACTATCACGGTTCATGATACACAGCCTGGTGTCAGACGGACAGACAGACGGACGGACAGCGGAGTCTTAGTAATAGGGACCGTTTTACCCTTTTGGCAGGGAACCCTAAAAAGAGAAGACTCATGAATAATATACAGTTTGTTCAGAATTCATATAGTTTTTGTAGTATCAAGAGTATAATAAAATATATTATCCTCAAGTTCCGTGTACCACGAACCTTCTATGTACCTACCCACGAAACTCTAAAAATTCTCTAAGTATATAAGTACTTATATTACTTTATTATTACTTATATCTATGTATATAGGCATTAGCGAAAATCTCAACGACTTGTAAAATTTGTATGTTTACATGCATGTTAAACCTTATATGAACTGTTAATTTTCGAAATGTTCTGAAACCCGCAGTAAAAACCCAAAGAAAGATTTACGTATCAGTAATTTTTGCAACAAAATAAATTTCCACAATAAAAATAGGGTTTTACTGCAGAATATTATCAATCACTCTTGCTTCGGCTTAGAAGCCTTACGCTAGCCTATAGAAAGCTGGAGTCACTCTCACTGAGGTTTCCACGCACGTCTAATGATATGGGAAAGCGTAAATATTGCATTTACCCTTTACAAGTAGGTACATCAGCATCAATAAGAAGTATACTTTTGAATATCATGTCGCAGTTTGTTTATAGCAAAGTATTTGAGAGAAGCAGCAAATTGTCAAATTAGAGATTATTATGACATGGTACTGAAATGTATACTGGTTCTTGGTGCTAACGTACAGACTTGCCTATAGGTGATAACTAAAGTGAACAGTCACGAAAAATTTCGGTTGGAATAGTTACATTAAAACTGAATGTTGAGTATGAGAAATAGGTATAGTATGTATAGGTACCTAGGTATGAATTGAAGTTGATAAATGAATTCATTTTAAAGCATTTCTAAAAAATGGATAGTTAATCTTTTTACATTTAATATAGGTGCAAATTAGTTCTGTTTCTGTTTGTGAAAATAATGTACTTTCTTCTAAATTCAGTTAAATTCTAATAGGTAGAGAGAGAGAGAGTGGGTCAAGATGACATTTATGAAAACAAATTTGTATAAACTTGTATATATTGAATTGTTGAAAAATAGATTAGATAACTCATTATTGTTACACAACCAGAAATTATTACAACAAAAGGAAAAATAGCACACTTAGAAACTAAAGTGTTACAATGGGCGGTATTATCGCTCAAGCGATCTCTTCCAGAAATACAAACTGCTATATTTACTAGAAATACTACATTTTTTAAATTAGATAAGGTTGTAAACGAACTTAATGGTAACAAATAATATATACGTACCATAAATATCCATAAAGCAAATTAATTCTATAAAATAGCCGTTGAAAAATAGTATCAAAAATGAAAGCTAATATTAAAGTTTATACTTACACCATTGAACTTAAAGAAACTACCATTAAAACCACATAACACAAAACTGTATTCAATAATCCCATTTCCTGCATTCATTGGCAATAAAACCACAGAGTAGTAGTTCCAATCTAACAATTATAGTCCATTCATCATTTCCACCAACATCAACTATGTTCGCACGTTGCTTTGATGGCAACATTATACTGGGATAGTGATGGTGTTATAGAGAGGGAGCAAGTTTTGGCCGGATAAGTTTAGACAAACTGATCCAGGGATTTGATAAGATGTTTAAGATGTATGATAGATGTATTAGAGCGAGTGTGGCTCAGCGGGAACTCATGCGCCTTTCGATCAGACGCACCTGGGTTCGAATCCCGACTCGGCCCTGCACCAATGACTTATAGTTAAGTGCAGATTTTGCACGCTCGCTCTAAAACGGTGAAGGAAAACATCGTGATGAAACCCGCTTACGCGCTTTGGAATGGTAGGCTCTGGTCCGTGGGGTCCGTGGTTGTAATACCACCCACCGAACAAAGCCATGCCGTCAAGCGACCTAGTCGTGTTTCGGGATGATGTTCGGTGAACCATCGGGGAGACGGGTCTGAGCAGCCGCTCAACTGCCGTCTCTCTCTAGATCTATGTGCTCCATCTTAGGCCACATCATCGCTTCACATCAGGCGAGATAGTGGCCAAACATAGACCTATAAAGAGTAAAAAAAAAAAAAAAAGAGGGTAGATAGTCAATGGTATTTCAAAAAATACACCTTTCTTTTTATTAAACATCCTACAATCTATATAAATCCTTGGTAAACGTATCACTTGAGAACGGCTTGACCGATATGGCATTTTCTTTTAAGTATTCGTAAAAGTGTGAATAAAGATTTTCTGGAAAGAAAAATTGAAAAAGATGCCTGGTGAATTGGAAAATTCAGGAAAAAACTGGCAACGGCAGTCGGGTCAGCTAGTATGTGTAAGAATTCTACGTTATATCTATGTAGTTTTTACTATAGATTCTACTGATCTTCTAACCAACTCCATCTAATTTTCATAGAAATCTAATATTTGGTATCCGTAATAAAAACAATTAACTCCTTATTCTTAGTAATTAATTTATGAAAAGAGTTTAAAAACAACAAATTCCTACTACGAAATAGGTAGGCTTAATTGATAAAGAAAGTGGCCGGATAGTCGTCCAATATTTTCCCACATCACTACACGAAAGCAGGAAGCGGGTTCAAACGACGACTCGACCTGTCGACGGAAGGCAACAGATGATGCTCTCCAGTTTTTACATCGATCGAAAGTCGGACGTGTCTACGTTTTTGTACCACTTGGTATGTCTAGAGTGTAAATATAGGAAGTGGGATTTTGATTGTTAGCTGAAAAGATAAATTATTTTATGTATGATGTTGAAAATGGCCTATTGAAATTAAATGCCAAGCAGTAGTGCACAAGCATTACTGTGTTCCAGTTTGAAGGGCATTGTAGCTAGCGACAGCATTGGGAATATGAGACTTAATTTCTGATGTCTCAGGGTGATGAGCGCAATGCAGTGATACGCAGTACTTTTTATGGTATTCAAAGTTCTGGGTGGCACTGCAAATGTGATGGGCAGGTTTAGAGCGAGTGTGGCTCAGCGGGAACTCGTGCGCCTTTCGATCCGACGCACCTGGGTTCGAATCCCGACTCGGCCCTGCACCAATGACTTATAGTTAAGTGCAGATTTTGCACGCTCGCTCTAAAACGGTGAAGGTAAACATCGTGATGAAACCCGCTTAAGCGCTTTGGAGTGGTAGGCTCTGGCCGTGGTTGTAATACCACCCACCGAACAAAGCCATGCCGTCAAGCGACCTAGTCGTGTTTCGGGATGATGTTCGGTGAACCATCGGGGAGACGGGTCTGAGAATCCGCTCAACTGCGGCCTCTCTCTAGATCTATGTGCTCCATCTTAGGCCACATCATCGCTTCACATCAGGCGAGATAGTAGCCAAACATAGATCTATAAAGTGTAAAAAAAAAGGTATGGCACTAACCATCAGGCGAACGACTCATTGATGAGTTCCATAAAAATAACAATAATAATGGAACTATGGTACTTTAATGCTGGTTCATGTATGCCGAAGTTTAATATCATAGACCGGTTCTCACCTATTAAAAAAAATTCACCTCAATAGGCCAACCATAATTAATTTCCATATATTCAATAATAGTCTTCGCACTTATCGGGGGCTGTCTTTCCAAAGGACCGGGTGTATAATCCGTGAGTAACAGCGACAAAATAATAATAATAATAAGGTGCAATAAGGTATTTTTATGGTATTAAAAGTTGTGGGTGGCACTGCAATTGTTACGGGCAGGCGTGACGCTGACCATCAGGCGAACGACTTGCTCGTCTCATTAATGAGTTCCATAAAAACGTAGCCAACAACTAGCCCCACAGAAGCCATATATCAAGAAGTCAATAAAGTAGGTACGATGAAAATGTTTGATAACTGTACTGATAACAGTACAAAACAAAAAATGTATGCTTTCGAAACCACTAAACTTAAACCGTCATCAGGTAAACTTAAATAGCGTGGACATATTTCGGATAACAGTTGATTAATAGCCACTAGAGATCGCGTGTGCGGTCACAACATATCAAGCGTTTAGCGCCAAGAAAATGTGAGGTATTTCATGGTGAAATGTGGAAGTCACATATCGCAGTGGGCTTTTAACTGCGATAAAACTTAACAAAGAAAAAAATAACCGGCCAATTGCGAGTCGCACTCGCTCACGAAGGGTTCCGTACCATTATCTACAAAAAACGGCATAAAAATCACGTTTGTTGTATGGGAGCCCCCTTAAATATTTATTTTATTCTGTTTTATATTTGTTATTATAGCGGCAACAGAAATACAACATCTGTGAAAATTTCAACTGTCTAACTATCACGGTTCATGAGATACAGCCTAGTGACAGACGGACAGACAGACAGACGGACGGACTGCGGAGTCTTAGTAATAGGGTCCCGTTTTACCATTTGGGTACGGAACCCTAAAAATCGAGGCAAAATGCTACAATCAACTGCTATCGCTATCTTTACGATATAGGTGGTACTCGTGGTTTCTCTCGTATGCGCGAGGCCGTCTGGTACCACAGCTTCGCCAGTTATTCTGCCACCCAGCAGTAGTGCGCAAGCATTAATGTGTTCCGGTTTGAAGAGTATTGTAGCCGGTGAAATTACTGGGCTTATGAGACTTAATATCTGATGACTTAATTCTTGAGCGCAATGCAGTGCTACGCAGTCCTTTTTATGGTATTAAAAGTTCTGGGTGGCACTGCAATTATTATGGGCAGGAGTGGCGCTTACCATCAGGCAAACGACTGGCTCGTGTCATCACTCAATTCCGTTAAAATAAATGGTAGTTAGCCAAATGTGTAAGTCGTCTTATTTTTTGTATTTATTTAAACAATATTTACAATTAACTAATTGGCGAGTCGTTTCCAAGTATTATCAAAAAACTAAATAATTTGATTGCAGTGTTTTTGCCTTTGGTAGATACGTAAGTACGTTAGCCAGAAAGTCCATAAAGCTTTATTTCGAATTGACATAAAACGAATGACTCGATTGACTTAAACGATAAGAATGACCTCATTATGAACTAAGTAGGTACGTGATTTAAATTTATTCTATACGTTGTGTAGTATCAAACTCATTCACCTTCAAAGATCTCGGCACCGTTTAATAGGCACTACTCTAATTCGATGACGCCTCTCCACTTTTCACAAATTGCCAATTTCTTTATAAGTTTCCCGACTCAATTTCTCACTGAGAAACGTGACAAATGCCTTTGAATAAATTTCGTCTTAGGCGTCTGTGTAACGAAATCGTACTTGAAATGGGCGTACTAGGGTTTGATTTCGGGGGGCCGACTGACATCCATAAAATGCTAGTGCCTGTATCCTGCTTATCGCCGAGGACTGTCTCGCAATTTGGTCATTCTCCCTTTTGAAGGAACCTTTGTTATAATTCGTGATTCAAAAATCTCTACCCTATCTTGTTTAACAGTTAAGTCGTAATTTAATACCATACAGATAGGGTCTTGAAAGGGGGACCCCATACCTAGCTACACCCAAAGCACTTGAATTATTTTGATCTGAAGACGAAGTTGTTGATCCGTAATTGATTCGATACAGATGTCGCCGAGTGCCCTTGAAACGAGTTTTTAATTATGGCCTTTGGGATGTAGAAAATAAATAAATTCTTTGTCATTTTATTTATTTTTAATCCCGTTTATCCGTCGGTGGTCTTTGGTTGTCATTTCAACAGGTTTTTATAATAAATACTTTATAAAGTTTTTTGGAATGAAGTAAAAAGAAGAGCAAGGGTGAATCGCAATGTCTGATATTAGTCGAGTAATAAAATAGCCTTTGCAGACTAAATTGAACTTTAAATAAAATAGACACGTCCCAACAATATTTATAATAACCACATTGATGACAATTCGCTTTAAACTATTCTTTAATAAATTCTATCTCTTATTCAAGCTAAGCGCAAGCAAGCGCTACTTCTGTATGTTGAATTGAAATGGGCCGCCAAAATACAGGCCTAGAAAAGTTTGGGGCCCACATATAATCTTATATTATATCAGTGCCTATATGTGTTAATAAATATATAGTTTAGGAGTATAACGAATTTGTGTATTTTGGGAAATAATACCTATAGGAATCCATGGGAATAATATGGGAATAACTTTTAGTTTTACTTTTTATATCCTTATTAAATAACTCTATAGGATCCGAGTCCAAATTTGTCGTATGTTGAATTTTAACGCTATTTTATTTGCTTCTCCTCATATGAATTTCAATGAAATTGAAAAATTGCCTTGTCTTTGACAGCAAAATTATTAAATAAATAAATAATATATTAAAGAACAGATTGACCTTAAAATAACGACAGAGGCTTAGTAAAGTTGCAAACTTCACGGTCAGCGTAATTTGAATCGAAACCGAGCCAATTCTAGATCTATTCAAGTGATTTTATCTTTCTAAACAAGACAAACGACGTGCACTTAAAGCCAAAATGAATATTTCATGTTTATTGCTTCGCTCGTGACCGAAATGCTGAATGAAATTCAAGTCGAAATAAACAAATAGCATCACAATCGAACTCTCGCATTGAAGATTTATCACACAAAGAACGGCTTGAGACAAAGCAGTAAGGTTCAATTTGAGCAAGTTGATTGGAAAATTTTGTTCTGCAGTGTATTCAATTTACATTCTTTATACAACGGTGCAGTTTCAGAAAGCTCATAAGTTATAGTTTGCTGCAGGAGTTTGACTCAATTGCATCCGCTGTTGTTTCAGTTAAGTTTTTGGAATTCATTGTAGGTAACAAGAATTTAATATTCAACTGCTATGGACAGACGTTTTGCTTACCGTCCGGTGAACTTCCAGCTTGTCTCAATAAAATAAAAAAAGGATTGATGGAGTAAGGCAAAGACGTATACTATACTAAATCTTAGGAGTAAGGTATTAATAGAGTCCTTAAGGGTCGACAACGCATCAGCAATGTCAAAGTCAAAGTCAAAGTCAAATGTCATCTAATAAATAGACACAAACGTGCACTTTTAAAGGTCATAAACACATGACACAAACAAAATTAAAAATATGTTAAAATTGTAATATATGTTAACATGACTTTGAAAAAAGGTAAGTATGTTTACCCATTTCTTTCCTATCCTCAAATTGAAGTCCAGGTGCAAAAAGAAATGCAGACACTGACTCTACCAGTGCTTCGGAAATACGCCCGCTATAGAAGATAGCACCAAGAAACTCTGCGGAGATGTCTCTTTAACTCTTTTAAACTGTCTCGAAATATAACAATGGGTATAAATTAAAATTAACAGAATGTAAAACAAGAAGTGCGAGTGAGATGTCCCATAGTCATATAATATGAGTAACAAAAATGCCTCTGGTTCTGCTGATGTCCATAGGCGACGGTAACCGCTTATCATCAGGCGAGCCGTATGCTTGTTTGCCTACATTTTAAATAACAAAAGGAATGGAAAGTGCCAATCAGAACGTTTTGCATGTTTTATCAGCTTGGCGCTGTATGCTAAAACGCTCTGCTACTACTTGTACTTGGTGTTGGTACTTTTTTTATGTAATTGTATGACGAGACGACCAGGTCGTTCACCGGATGGAATGTAAGTAATTCTCCTGCTCATAACAATTGCAGCATCACCTAGAAAATGGTTAAGTATGCAAATCGTCTGCGCACTGCACTCGTCACCCTCTCTTAAGTCTCATAATGCCCAGTAATTTCACTGGCTTCAAATCATTGCTCTATCATCGCAATATTGCGCGATATTATCACGACATAAGGTCCATGTAGACGATGCAAGATACATGCGCGGTCTGAATAAGTCTTTGGTGTGGTCTCTAACGTCGTATATTTACACTCCATTTGTATTAATTTGGTTATGTTATTGTTTCAGGTAAGTTCAGCTAAAGACTCTTCAATGAATACAGAAAGTGTGTGAGCATATCAGGGACAGGTAAGTAAGTCGCAAGCGTGGAAGGTGAGTGTCAACTCACTACAAATAATGCGCTTTACCCACCTCTAACTTAATTATGTCGTGAAAACTCGACTTTAATGCCTAGATGCGTCAATAAATACGAAATCGCCTTTCGCCTACTTCCACCACTTTTACCCCATAAATGGCTAAATACGAAAGTTGAGCGAAATAAACATAAAAGCGAAATTCGGTCTAACAGATAGCTCAACTTTTTTATTCTATCTAAACCCATGAGGGGCACAAGACCGAAAAAAAATCTATCGAATAAAAAACCACTCGGGGAAGTTACGGCTTTGCGAACATAAAAATAGAACGATTTTACATCTCACAACCTAAGGATTAAAACCTACCAGAACGATAACGAAAGTACATAAAGACGGAAATTCCAATACTTTACCATTTTCATTTCTCATAAGGAGGTTCGAAAGCCCCGGTGGGTTCTGAGTTTGAGGACCTAAGGATTTTACACACGCACACTCGTAAGAGGCGTTCAATAAAATTTTAACGGGTCGTGACAAGAAATCGTCGCAATCATATTAAAGGTGTGGTCTCAGATAAAAAAGAAAGCGTTTCATTACAATTTTATTTTGGGCAAACAAATATTTGGATACTTTCAGAAACATATTGATACATAATGCTA
The DNA here is from genome assembly GCA_951640565.1 of Petrophora chlorosata. Taxonomy (NCBI): domain Eukaryota; kingdom Metazoa; phylum Arthropoda; class Insecta; order Lepidoptera; family Geometridae; genus Petrophora; species Petrophora chlorosata. Next base: position 12,040,536 of record OX621201.1, on the reverse strand, counting down.
TGATAAGATACTAAATATAAAGTAAGTAGTAAGTTTTTTTCTACTTTGCAGTGTTATTTCTTGATAAAACGTAAAAAATACTTTTTATACATAAATTAAAAATATATATTTTTTTTATAATCAAAATAATTCATTCTTAATTATGAATTTAATTATTTATTAATTACTTCACAAATATAATAAGACATAAAGCTAATTTTGAGAAAATTCCAAGGCTTTTATTTTTACTTGAGTAATACTTGTAATACATATGTAAATAAAAGATTATTAGCATTCACAATTGACACCATTCTACCTAAATCTCCTACCTTACACCAATGTCGTAAGTTGGTAAAACTCCTAGCAACCCCAACCAAACTTTCAGTTACTTCCAAAATAATATCCCTGTAAGAGGACGTTATGTAACTATTCCACTTATAAGTTGAAGATGGAAATAAGGAAGTAGTATGTGATTGCTGGCAATACTTTGGGTAAAATTCTTGTTTACAACCCTGAAAAAGGTTATGTTTAACAATAAAATAATCTCCACTGGTTTTTTTCCATTACTAGAGATTACACAAATATAAAAGTAGTTTTCCCCACCTAACTAGCAGTAAAACAAGAGCCATTGTCTAAGCTCTTATGCGATTCTGCTTGCCTGGTACCTACTAATGAGTAGTTCCACCATTATTATCTACTACAAAAACATAGATCTATTACTAGAATTTAAATGAATTTGAAAAAAGAAATTTGAATGAATGGCTTTTTTCGGTTTCGGTGGTGAATGGAGGCCGTCCCGTGGGTGTACCCAAGTACGCGGTCTATGCTGTCCGATTATTCTCCAAGCGCACGATGTGCCCGAGCCATCGAAGTCTATATGCCTTGATCTTGCCCATTGGGTTCAGCAAATAGCTCCTCCACCTTTCTATTCTTACTCACTCTCTAACTGCCGTTGTTTTTACAAACTGGTCCAAATATTTTCCGGAGTACTTCTCTTCCGGTGACCTAAAGTTGTCTCTCTTCCTTCTGGGTGTGTATGAGCATGGACTTCTGATCTACTTATCATGATGACCTAGGCGTAACCTTAAAGAATTCTGGATCGAATGGAAACGCTGAATTTAGAACATTCGATTCAATATTATAATTATTCTTCTATTTATCTAAACAGTGACCTTCCAAGAGTTACCTGCCGTATCGGTACAGAACAAACATTTGCTTCGGGACAGGTTGTGTCGTGTATCCGGACCTTTACTTAGGGAATCTTGTTCAGAGTTTCGTGTGTGTTGCGTGAGAAATGATTACATTTGTAATTAATCATTTACTGGGATCTAGAAACGTTGGTTTTGGTGTTGTTTGTGAGATTAATAATTGAACGAATCAAGGATTAATATTATCTTTGGTAGAAATAAATATAATGTTTATAGCAGCTCACATAAAAAGATTTTCACGATATCCTTAAAAAAATGTTGATATATCGTTTTTTCGATCTTCGGTGGTTAAAGCAAAATTATTACGTTAAAAATGCTTCTTTAATTCATTAAAATTTTAAATCTAAACAATGCATGAGTAAATGCACCATGAAAATCTGTATATTATCAATAATAAATAGCCGAAGCTACCAAGTTAGCGGATAAACAGGAAACTTTCCAGTCACGTTTCCCGTATTCCATCCGTGTTGGTATCACTTTTAGAAGATAGCCCCCAGTAGACGCATAATATTGGACGATTTTCGGGAGCAAGAACAGTGTTACTCATATGCATTAACCCAGATTCCTTATTGTTTTTATGCAATTAAGTGACAAAACGAGCAGGTCGTTCACCTGATGGTAGCACGCCTGTTTATAACAGTTGCAGCACCACCCAGAACTTTGTTTTGTAAAATCCCCTGACACTGCACTGTTTCTGCTGGTGTGGTCTATATGTAAAAAAATATCATAATGCAGAAAGCTCCGTGACGTCAAAATACTTATAAATTCCAAGCTTACACGCATGTATCATCTCTATGCTCTGAAGGATCGAATCCGCAACGAGGTGATCCGACACAGAACCAAAGTAACCGACTTAGGTCACTCGAATAAGTAAGCTGAAGTGGCAGTGGGCCGGTCACATATGTCAAAGAACCGATAACCGATGGAGTAAACGAGTTCTAGAGTGGAGACCACGTTAAGGTAAACGTAGTGTAGGACGCCCTCCGGCCAGATGGAGCGACGACCTGCGTAAAGTGGCTGGCAGTAATTACATGCGAAGAGCCGAGGATCGAGCTCAGCGGCGTGTATTGGGAGAGGCCTATGTCCAGCAGTGGACTCGTATAGGCTGATGATGATGATGACGATGATGACGCATGTATCAGGATTACATGGTTTTAGTCCATGCGGCGTCTAAAATGTTCTTTACTCCATGCATCTCCGATTCCCTTCGAGTTGGTATCATTCACGGAATGTATTGTATTGTATAAGTTATAGAGCTGTATCGTAATAGACCTCCGGGCAAGGAATTCTATTTCTGCTGATATAAAGGAAAACTATATTATTTGTATAGGCAGTTTTGTATGAAGTCTGAAGATCTCTTTTATTTTCCCTTACTTCCTTCATACATCCTAACAGATCAATCTTTTTATAGTGATTCAGCAACCAGCATGATATCACATCATTTTTCCAGATTCCTTTTCAAGGCCATTAGAGAAACTGAATATATGATCAATTAAAATAAAAACCAAACACTCAAGAGCATTCCTTCGAATAAAAAAAAATATCATCAAGATACAAAACCAAGCCTTTTCAAAAGTTTCTATTCGTATCTTTCAACCGAAAAAAAAATCAATTCGGTTCAGTAGTTTTGGAATAATTAGTGTAGGTTACCTACGTACCTCGATAAAAATACACGTCGAAATAAGAATATCCTCTTTTTTTGAAGTTTGGTTTTATAGAAAAATTATTGAACTATCAACAAGTTTTTACAACTCTAAACCTGATATCCTATCTCCAGTTGTTTCTTGACTAAATACGGATTTTATTATTCACTAGCAAACGACTTCGTTCGCGTCGACATAATAAAATGGATAGCGCAGCTTTCTATAAGTAACACAATTTTCAAAATCGGAACTTCAGTTACAGAGATTATAACCTCCTACAAACACACTTAAAATTTACCTCTTTATAATATTAAGTATTGATTTTGCGCGTTTAAAAAACACCATTCACACTAAAATCGAATATAAGAATCATTCAAATTACTTAATAAATTCCCCAACACAATAACAAAATAGATTTTACAACAAAAAGATACGCCTACACCAACAAAAAATACAGTAACAAGGAACTCGATACTTTTTTATCCCCAGAGCAGCAAAAATATTATCGTCAGGAAAAATCTCATTGGGTCTGCAACTCATCAACAAATGGGCGCGGGCAGAGGTGGTCCCTGATTTGAACCGGATAAAAAAACAGGGCAAGTGCAAATTGGACCTTGTGTATCGAGAATTTTGGAAAGGTTTTAGTATTTATTGTTGTTTCATCGTCATCATCAGTCCATTATGTTCCCACTGCTGGGACACGAGCTGAGAGTACGTATTATTTTAATCTGCCATTGGCAATTTAATGAATAATGTTCAGGACCCTTCTTTCCCCACATTTCCATTCTCTGCACTTTACAGATTCGGTAACACATCGGCAATGTTTTTGCTTTTCTTCAGGCAAGTCGATGTCTGCATGTTTACCAATCCTTAATTAAATGTAAATATTAATTCGTTTAAGTTTGGCGCGAGTTATATTATTTTTAGAGACTGTATGTAGCTCGTATGGCTAAGCAATTAAAGCCCTGTGACAAATGAACCGATGAGATACGGCAATAGAGCTCTATGGATCCTTTGGGTAGGTACGGAGCCCCTAAAACGAGCGGTTAACATGAGAATACTAAAAACTCTGTGTTAGCTAGTATGTACCTATACCGCAGTTGAATTTCGCAGCCAAAAAATGTATATTGTAGAGCTCAAAAGGATATGAAATATATGCTTGAAATTAGAAAAAATATAAAAACAGCAAAATATTTCTTAGCAAAGTTTCAGGCTGTAAAGTAAACATAGAAAATGGATTGATATTTCTTCCAAGCTTCCCTTTTACTAGATAAAAATAAATAAACGTACTGAAAAAGTAAATGTAGGGCTAACCTAATAGGTATACTCTTTTTGACAGCTATCAAGAACTAAATCAATATAAAACGATATACCAACCAAGGCCCTTTCTATTCCCCGAGCCCTCAAAAAAAATTCGTATTCATTTTCGTTCCGAGAAGAATAAATATATAGGCCCCTCCAATTTGCTGTCTTCATACATTTATATAAACGTAAATACCTATACTGTTCTGTGGATTTCATGGTAACCGCAAAAAGGTATAATGTAATAACAGTATGTCAACTTGAAAACAATCAGCCCACTAAAATTAGTGGAGGGTTTACCGCTTTTAACCTCTTCTGCAAGTAAGGCCGATCGAAGAAGCAGAAAAGACATAGATCAAGTTATATGCTTACATCATATCCCACATTTTTTAAACAATAATTATATTAACACATATTTGCGGTTTTTTCTATGCATAAGCATTTGAGCTCCTACAGAGGCTTTTATGTATGACGGACCATTAGCAATTTTTTTTTAAATATTGTTTTAATGAAATCAGGCGTGACGTTGCGGAAATAAATTCATCTCAAAACTGAAGCGAAATGAAAATATTTAGTGTGAATCCACTGAAGATTATTTATATTCAGCGGGATTACACTACATATTTTCATTGCGTTTTAGATTTTAAAATATTGTAGTAGGTATAAAGTGTGCTTACTGTTTTGCTTTATATTGTCACCGTAACAAAGCTAGCGTGCCTATTAGGGTAGAATTGTGAGACCTATCAGACTGTTGTGTTTGAAATAACTACATAGATGCTTACAATTTGGAGGCGTATTGTGTATGATGTTTGCTTATCTCCGTTCAAGGCTTCGGGGAGTTTGGCTTTTGAATAGTAATGAGAAGATTGAGATTATAGGTCACAGATTTTGTTGTGGAATTTTGAACGAAAGTTCGTGTTTACAGAATTTTCTAGAATCCCAAGCGGGATATTCACATTTACCTTACTTGCTTGGCAAAAATCTCGGCGGTTGTGACATTCGATATTCTATCGACTTATACTCGATATATTACTTAAATAGGTTACTGTTTGAGTAGCATTTTTTAAAATAAAAAACTCAAAATAATATAGCCCGAGTCGTTTTTTTAAATATACTAAATATTGTATCAGCGGAAGATATAAATTGACAAAAGAAAAACATTGTTAATCGAACCATTCAACCGAAAAACAAGTTACATTTACATCTGTTGACCGAACGGAAATGTTGTTATTCGTGCTATTTGGTCCGACACGGTTTTTTTGTGCAAAAAGTCGAGTTTGCACGAGCGAGCCCTCGACGCTTTTTGTACAACCTCCGGCACAGATAGTCCCATCAGTGTCAGAAACATTCACTCCACTCACGCTCTTACTTCATTAGGCGGAGAGGTTAAAATAGCGTGAGTGCTTGTGACAGGTGGAATCCCTTGTTGAGAGTACGAAATGTTACGAAATCGGAATGATAAAATAAACAGACAGGGAGGCGATGGAAAGTTTAATTACTAATACGATTTTCTAAAACGGGGTTAATTTTTAGAAAAAGATGATGCTGTCCTTGATTATTTACTGATAAATCGTTTATTATTGCATATTTAGACACTAGGTTTGCCAAAGATATACGCATATTAATTCGAGATTCAAGACCGCCGAGGATAGAGACGTAGGCCTATAACTTAGAATGGATAAGCAAAACTTCATGTTAATGATGATGATGATGAATTTGCCGTTCCGCTGATATAGGACGCTTAAGAAAGTGTATATATATATATATATGGCTATATGAGTAAAGAAGTATGTAGACAAATCAGGCCCTTTTCACATTTAATTTTATATGTTTCCGTGAAGGCGCGGCGTCGTGAAATGTAGTTTTATTGTATGAGTTCACATAAAAGCTTTCACATAGCATGACTGTATTTTTTATGACATGATACAGTCACGACAATTTCATACATGTAAAAGAGCTTCAATCCGCTACTTTTAAATCAATAATCTTAGAACAAGTAGGTACGTATACATACGCACGTATACTATTTATTAACTTTGTTAACTATTGTTTTTCCTGTGGGTTTGGTATTCAATAAAGCATTATTGTATTGAACTGTATTGAATTGTATTGTATACAATTATTTATTGCCTTAAATGTATTTTTTTTTTAGTAATTTAATAGAACGTTGTCTCCCATTCTATACCTCCAGTTAATGCTCTGCATGCTCGCAACTAGGCAGTATTTTCATTACAAACCGGAATATTTTCATGCAGTCAAGGAATTCTAGAGCAATATTAAACAGTGTAGCCATGTAATAAATCCTGATAAAAGGAAATGTAATAAAACTAAGCTCTCTTATAATATATTATGTGATAAAAGTTAGACGTTGAAAGAGGTAAAAAGATTTTAGACTATCTGTCACCCGCGACTTCGCCCGCTCAGAATAAGATCCTTGCCTAAGGTTGTGTTCATTTTTCAAAGTATCCGATATTCTATTAATTAGAGTACCAATGAAATTCGAAACGAATTCAAATAGCTAATGACGATGAACGCTGCTTTTGGACAACATAACAATACCGAGTTAAAATAGGATTTACTCCACAAAATTGCCAAAAAATAGTAAAGTTTGCCCATCTATTTGGCAGCGAGCAGAACCATGCGTTAGTTCGTCTCTATGTCGTCGCAGTGAATAAAGTTTTACGACACCTCATGTCAGATTGGATTTTGGTAAAAGGCAAAAGTATTTAGTTTGGAGTGCCACAGGATTAGAACTAGTTAAAACCAGTTAGGCAGAAATTGCTTTAATTAAAATAAATCAAATTAGATAAAACTGGTTTGAAGTAAAAACAATTATTATAATAAGCGATGCAATTTAAACTTGCTCTATAAGTGTATTTTTTTTACAATGACGCATGCTCAATGAAATGTTTAATGTCATTTTTTCTTTCTTCAGTACAGGAAGTGCTCTAACCAACTTAGCCACCTGAGCAGTTACCTTGCTCGTCGAATATGCAATATATTAAATTTTTTCGCATATTTAGTCCACAAGTCATACTCGTGAACGGGTGCTGCTTGCGGGGACTGGTCTGTTCTAGTCACTCCTACTGCTACTGTCATACCTACTTATATTTTATTTACACTTTTCTGTTACTGATACTATGACTATGGGACATCTCACTCGCATTTCTTGTTTTACATTCTGTTAATTCTAATTTATACGTAATTGTGCTGAAAAAAGACATCCCCGCAGAGTTTCTTGGTTCTATCTTCTCTAGCGGGCGTATTTCCGAAGCACTGGTAGAGTCAGTTTTCGCATTTCTTTTCAGCACTCAGACTTCAATTTGAGTATAGGAAAGAAATGGGTAAACATACTTACCTTTTTTTCAAAGTCATGTTAACATAAGTTACAATTTTTAACATTTTTTATTTGTATCATGTGTTTATGACCTTTAAAAGTGCACTTTTGTGCCTATTTAATAAATGATATTTGACTTTGACTTTGACTTTGAATGCTGTTGAGTGATGTTTATAACTAATAAATAATAACCCTTATTTCTTTTATTCTGGTACACAAGTCGTGTTATCTCCCCTTATTTCTTCAAAACGTTGTTTATTTTAACAAATCTAAAAAATAATACAATCGCCTCCAAAAGACTCTCATCCACATCCACATTTTTCTTCAAACACCATGTTGATATTCTGACCCAAAGTTTTGTCGATATACAATAATATTTGATGTCCTATGTTAATAAAACTAAAAAAGTTTTGTGACGCAAACCCAGGAAAATAGTGGAATAAAAAATATGTGAGGATCGCGAACTCGATACGAACTGTGTCGTACATTACACCAACACGGTTAACGATATCCATAGAGTATTGGTAGATACAGTGCAGAAATCATCTAGTAGGTAAACTTACATTTTGACAGCCTCTGTGGTGTAGTGGTTGGGCAGGTTGGCTCAAATCTCATACATCACTGAGGTTGCAGGTTCGATTCCCGCGACGGGACAAATGTTTGTGCACAGAAAAAAAAGCGCAAGCATTTGTTTCGTGTCTGGGTGTTGTGGGACCATGGTCCTCATAGTTCCTGGTTTCCTAGATACAGGGAATCCTAGTTAGGGGCCAGGATCTATGTATGTGATCGTTGGGCGTTAAAAAAAACGATTGTCATTGTGTACATATTCTTAAATATATTTTGTATATTATATTATTGTTTATAATTGGTATATATTATTATATATTTAGAATATAATATGTACATGTAAGTAGGTAGTACATGATATTATAGTTTTCAACACACTTGCTCATAAAGTGGCTCTATGGTAACCGCAATTAGGCACAGAATGACACCCATAATCAAACTGTGACTTTTTCATTGCTATTACTCACTAGTGAGTTATAGTTTTTTTTTTATTTTATTGGTTGAGGTGCTTTGTTCTTAAAAAAGTATTTATTCAAAAAAAGATCGTGTTCAATAGAACAAATAAATTAATGTTCCTATTGCTTGCTCATTTCATGCAACTTCTTATTTAAATAGATAATTTTAACTCGTACGTGTTTAATAAATAAAACTTTCACTCAATTATAAATTTTGTTTTCTCTGTAATTACATATATTATATAATTTTGTTTTTACTGTAATATAAAAGAAAACTTTAAATTCCCCATTTTGTACGTGGCAGAATAGGCGCAAACCCTATGCGCGGAAAATAAAAATAAAAACCTCATCCCTTTAGTCTTTGACTGATGGCAATGCGCGCGCATAGGAAAACTGATTAATTTTTCCCGCCATAGCGAATCATTTTTCACAACTCGTTTTCACTGTTGAAAATAAGTTTTTATTGTTATTTTATTCACAAGTGTGTTGAAAAACGTCGTATGATACACGTGTGTATTGATGATTACCGTCCTCGGCTCTCTTAAGACCCTCACCTAACGGCTCAGGTCTCAATGGCGCCTCAGCGGTAATCACCAACATTACATACTAGTACCATAATGTACTATTGTACTCTTGGTACATATGTACATGTCACTATTATCTCATTTATGTTGACATCCCCGTCCCCGAGTTTCGTTAAGTCCTCTCCATCCAAAAGAGATCACTTTGAGCGATAAGACCGCTCATTGTAACACTTTAGTTTTTCAGTTTGTTATTATTACTTTTGTTGTAATAATTTCTGGTGGTGTAACAATAAAGAGTTATCTGATCTAGTCTTATCTTACACGAACATTGATTAAACAAAAATGGAGATATAAAAGAAGTAAGGATGGATATTAGGATTTTATAGGCAAACGATTTATTGTAAACATCAAATTACTTTAAAAAGAAGGAAGAAAGTCTAACAACAGGCGGCCTTATCGCTAAAAGTGATCTCCTCCAGGCAACTTATAAATGTCTTGAGCAATATTTTACGAAAATGCATAGCTAATATATCACAAACTTCACCTTGGTTACAGTCATTGTTTTTTTAATTGCTTTATCTGATAGAACCAAGTTACGTAGATAGATACTGCTAAAAATTAAGAAATAGTTAAAAGATAAAGTAGTATGAAGCTGTGGATAGAAGGAAACCCATATCCACTTATAGTTTCTATCAATGCCGCTAACAGCAAACGTGTGATTCCTGCGCCGTTTGTTTATATGTAGACTAGAGAGTTTTTCGTTATGATTCTTAAAATATCCTTTACTCGTTGTAGGTCTCTCGAATGCGGGAGGCCGTCTGGGTAGGTACCACAGCTTTGCCAGTTATTCTACCGCCAAGCAGTAGTGTGCAAGCATTACTGTATTCCGGTTTGTAGGGCATTAGAATAGATAACACATTGACATACTCATTGGCATTGTAGCCAGTGAAATTACTGGGCATATGAGACTTAATATCTGATGTCTCGGGGTTATGAGCGCAATGCAGTGCTACGCAGTGCTTTTTATAGTATTAAAAGTTCTGGGTGGCACTGCAATTGTTATCGGCAGGCGTGGCGCTTACCTCAGGTGAACGACTTGCTCGTCTCATTACTCAGTTCCATAAAAAAAAGATACTTAACGTGACCATAAGAAATAAGTTTTTCTTCTACAGTTACTGTGGTTTAGGGTTCCCGTAACGCGACGCTGGGAAATCTCAGTTGAAAGTGAGGGAATGGAAGTGGAAACGCGCTGGTTGTTTATAGACTAGGCCGTTTGCGTTATGGATCGGTACGCGTTTATTGTTTCCGAGAGATCTTGTGGATAAACTATTCATAGGTTGCGTTATAAATGTTGGGACTCACTCGTTTGACGAATGGTTTTGATGAAAAGAGTTAGTGTTGGTTTATACGAGGTTTATACTGGATTGAAATATATGCTGACGCTGACAAAACAAAATCTGCTTTTGTATCTGTTTCTGTTATCGCATATCTGTTTGGCCACTATCTGGCCATATTCTTCTTCTTCTTCTCTCGTGTAGGTGTGTGGCCGAACAGTGTAAAAGTTTTTAGACCGCCTGAAGGTCTCCGACATGGCCTAACAACTGTTGTTCTGAGCCTACAGCCGGGAACGACGGCTTACCTGCCCTCCGAAGCACGGAAGTGACAGATGTAAATACCACACAAACGGTCACTTATTCAAGTTGTGACCGCTGCGAACGGTGCACCTAAAATTTGTTACAAACGGCAAGGCGAGCTGCCCTACGAGCGCTACATTTTATCTGATGATGATGTGGTTGAAGTTGGAGTACGAGGACCTCGAGAAAGACTATAATTCAGACAAGGAGGCTGTTGGTTGACCGAACGGCATCCTAAAATATGACTAGGTTGCTTTGCGGTATGACTTTGTTCGGTGGGTTTTGGATTTGTCAATAGATGATTAACAGTTGAGTGGAGGTATCTCGACTTGAACCCATAGTTATCTACTTGCAGAACTATAAACGCCAGCGCTGCAGTATTGTGAGCTACAAGCGTATTTTTGTGGTCACATTAAATTATGGGTTTTTGAAATACTTCAACATTGAGACGTGCTTTTTAACACCAAAACAAGATCCTAAACACTGATTTGGCAATTATCCGTTATACTTAGTTATACTGATGTATTAAGGAAATTATCTTGAATATTCTTCTTAATTACAAGTTATTTATAACTCATTGTTATTCACTGGTACAATAATGCCAGAAACGTACTTTATTTCCTACATTTCTCCGTATTACAATAGCTTAATAAAGTTCTCAAGCATTCTATAAATACTCCCTAAAGTATTTACTTATCCCAAAGGAACTTCTTACTCCTCAACGTAGAAATGTATCGCTATTTTTGTTGGAGGAAACTCGATAACTGGCAAGTTTCCGTTAAAACTTTGTTAAAAGGTTGTCCGGGCCTTCTGTTCTGGGACTGTATAAGTGTATTGGTAAACGTCGGGAAAGAAGGGTTATTTCTTTTTTACTTTTGTACAGTTTGACTGTGTGGTCCGATCTATCATTGTTTAAGTTTATTTGAAAGAAGCTGTTTTCTTAAAGGCAAAGTTTCTTTTTACTCAGTCGGCATAAATTGTATCCGTTCAAACTGTGTACCGTTTTGATACAGTTTTTGTATTAAGCCAGTGATATTATATTTTAAGTTATTGACGATGGGCATTTCATTAATTGGATACAAACACAAGCCGGACTGTAAATATTTGAGTCTACCCTTGTGCTTCAGTAAAGTTGTAGAGAAATGCTTAAGCTATAGTTAGTATTCTTTGCTATAGGAGTGTAGTTTTGTGCTAGTTAAAAACCAGGCCATAGGATGAGTCGCTTATTAATCTTCTAGATTATTAAGCTCCTTGTAACATGTCATTGTTATACAAACTATGTCATTGTTATACAAACTATGTGTAGAAGCGAGATATCCTATCAGAAATACAAATAAATCTGGACGTAGTGTGAAAACTGTAAAAATATTTTCTCGTGCTACATACATATTTCGACCCATAAAGCCTGTCATGCATACGTTTTTAGTTGGCGTACGCTGTTTGGAAGCAATCGAAAAAGCACTTCTAAAGTATTGTTAAATCGAAGTATTCCACGAAATTTACACGGAAGAATGTCATTGTTATACAAACTATGTCATTGTTATACAAACTATGTGTAGAAGCGAGATATCCTATCAGAAATACAAATAAATCTGGACGTAGTGTGAAAACTGTAAAAATATTTTCTCGTGCTACATACATATTTCGACCCATAAAGCCTGTCATGCATACGTTTTTAGTTGGCGTACGCTGTTTGGATGCAATCGAAAAAGCACTTCTAAGTATTGTTAAATCGAAGTATTCCACGAAATTTACACGGAAGAATTCTAAAACATTTTTATGGTGAAATATTTTTTTTAAATATTTTTATTCGTTTATTAAAATTCGGAGCGAAACGCTTTGTTCGGGCAGGAGGAATGTCCGATAGTGGAATAAAGATGGAGAAAAATTAATGACGGTAGAATGGATTTAGATTACATCTCAAGAAAGGTGCAGCTATACCGTAATTTCATATTGTAAAGCAAGCAAAGCCGATGTGAGACCCTAGTAATAATGTTATCACTTAAAAAAATAACTACGAAGGTAAGTCAGAGTAGTGACACGAGACCTCTTTGTGAAGAGGATATTCCCACGGGATCCCAAATACCCCGCATTTCATGTTTCCCGAACTTTTTGAGGGTTAACAAATTGACGGTTTCGTGACGAGTACAGTTAGGAAAATTGGCTTTCGTTGTTTAATTGGATTCTAAAATAACAACATTTTTATTTTATTGTACGGTGTTCTTTTTTATGATGAAATGGGCTCACGTTCGACAGCAACTCACCTGATGGTAAGCGTAGTTGCGGTCTAAGGTGGAGCACGTTTGTCCATGCGGTGCCTATTCACTATTATATTAAAGAGACCCAGGTTGTATTTGGAAGGAAATAAATATTCTGGTAGAGAACTGCACTCCTTAGCAGTACGTAGGTATAATGAAAGAGTCAGCAAATCACTTTGTGCGGACTGATGGTATATGCACAACGTAAGGGTGAAGTGACTCTCCTAGCCTGGTGGTCCTAAATTGAATGGGGATGAAGGAATCAGCTGATGCAGGTCTTTTGCACACTCCCTGAAATCTGGTCTGTAGAAAATCGACAACTTAGTCTCTTCTTCATCTCAAAATAACAATTTAGAAGTTAAATTAGAAAATTGTTTGTTTATTCTTTAGTTGGATCACAATATACCAATTTAAAAGCCGAACTGGAAATTATCGTTAAAATGGAATATAAAATATAAATACTAGTATTAAAAGCCAACTGAAAATCTTCTACCTTTCTCAAACTCACTGATTGACAAATCAATGATTATATTATTATTTTATTTCTCTTGCATATGCAGTAAGTATGTATGTATTATATTTGGGTATGAGCATATAGTATTTATATATTTTACATATGTGTATATATATATATATATATATTATATGTATATGTTTATGTATATAATATCTCACTCCGTCAATTAACTCCATCCAAAGGTTGACTGGAAAAGATCGCTCTTAGCGATAAGTCCGCCCTTTGTACTTTAGTTTGTAAGTTATTTCCATGTGCTTATTTATTTTTTATTTGGTGTACAATAAAGCATTTTTGTATATGTATTGTATTGTATAAATAAAAAAAAATTAGGTAGCAAATAATACAATTGTCTCTATTTACTACTAAACTATGGAACTCGGACGCCAAAATAAAACTCCTGGGTTAGGTATAGTAAAAAAACACTTGTTATGTTCGTAAAGTGCAGCTCACACACAAAAGAGTCATTTTTTTACTGACTCTACAGGGTAATTTTTGAACAAGCGTCTACTATCTTCTTCTTAAGGTGAAAAGCAGAGCGAGTGTGGCTCAGTGGGAACTCATGCGCCTTTCTATCAGACGCACCTGGGTTTGAATCCCGACTCGGCCCTACACCAATGACTTATAGTTAAGTGCAGATTTTGCACGCTCGCTCTAAAACGGTGAAGGAAAACATCGTGATGAAACCCGCTTACGCGCTTTGGAGTGGTAGGCTCTGACCGTGGTTGTAATACCACCCACCGAACAAAGCCATGCCGTCAAGCGACCTAGTCGTGTTTCGGGATGATGCTCGGTGAACCATCGGGGAGACGGGTCTGAGCAACCGCTCAACTGCCGTCTCTCTGTAGATCTATGTGCTCCATCTTAGGCCACATCATCGCTTCACATCAGGCGAGACATGGATCTATTAAGTGTAAAAAAAATTGATTCCTGTATACTTGTTCATACTCTAGGTACTATTGATCGTAAATAGGTAGCTTACTCGTAGTAGGTCTTTTGTATGCGGCCGCCTGGGTAGGAACCACAGCTTTGCCAGTTATTCTGCCGCCAAGAGTAGTAGTAGCAGTGAGTAAGCATTACTGTGTTCCGGTTTGAAGGGCATTGTAGCCAGCGAAATCCATTTTTTACAAAATTCTGGGCGTACCTTAAAAGAAGGGTGAAAAGGGTCCTTAAAGGTAGGCAACACACCAGAAGTGCCCCGAGTGTTGCAGGTGTCCATAGGCGACGGTAACCGCTTACCATCCAGGCGGGACATCTGCTTGTTTGCTTATCACTACATAGTATAAAACAAAGTCGCTTTCTCTGTCCCTATATCCACATATCCCTATGTATGCTTAAATCTTTAAAACTACGCAACGGATTTTGATGCGGTTTTTTTTATAGATAGAGTGATTAAAGAGGAAGGATATGCCCGTGTAATAACGTGTAATAATCGTGCGAAGCCGGGGCGGGTCGCTAGTAAGTCGTATAAAAAAAATGTATATGAGACTTAATAACTGATGTCTCGGCGCAATGTTACTCAGTACTTTTTATGGTATTACAAGTTTCGGGTGGCACTGCAATAAAATAGTTATGTGCAGGCGTGGCGCTTACCATCAGGCGAACGACTTGCTCGTCTCAGTACTCAGTCCCATAAAACAAAAACCACTAATTATTATTATATTATGTTCAATGTATCACAAGTAAACTGATCCTTAACAACGAATTGGATTCCCTCCCTATAATATCATGTTTACATATGTAACTATCAGATATCTGTATAGCCTTGTCTGTTATGGTTCTGTGTATCTAGGGAGTGAACAAGGATGGCCTCTGTGGCGTAGTAGTTGCACAAACTCACATCTCATATACCACGCAAGTTGCGGCTTCGATTCCCGCTACGGGTCTCACATCACACTAATATTATAAATGCGAAAGTTTGTATGTAAGTGTGTTAGTGTGTTGTAACTTCTTCACGCTGTAACGGTTTATGAAAGAAACAAAGAAAAAACATTTATTTGACAACCACAAAGACATAAATGAAAAAAGACACACGTAGGATAAAATACAAAAACAGAGAGAAAGAATATTTATAAAAAAAAAACGAATTACATGAATAGATAATTTTTTTGTGGTGCCAAAAGAGACGGGAAGGGGTTTGACGGATTTGAGTGAAATAGCTTATTCCCTGAATTATCATAGGCTACTTCCTACCCTGGGAAACGGCGGGTGAAAGCGAGAAGGCAATGATGATAATGCTTTTTTAATGAAATTGAATGATGACACGAGCAAGTCGTTTGCCTGATAGTAAGCGCCACGCCTGCCCATAACAATTGCAGTGCCACCCAGAACGTAGCGTAAAAAGCACTGCGTAGCACTGCATTGCGCTCATTACTTCGAGACATCATAAATATATTAAGTCTCATATGCTCAGTAATTTCGCTGGCTATAATGCCCTTCTAATTGTTATGTGGTTATAGAACTTAAATCATAACTATGTATATAAATAAGTTTACATAATATAGGCTATTTACCTCACAAATACCATTCCTAGATATAGATATAGCTAGTATCATAATATCTGTGACTCTTCCAAGTAGGTTACGGTAAGGCCAGAGGTATCAAATGCCTTGGCGGTCACATGAGAACGGGAGCCTAGAATTACAGACCGCAGTAATGACTGGGCTAAATATCAAGTAATTTGGTACACTTTGTCGACATCTGAGGCAGTTTGGTGTAGTACGAGTATAAAGCTTCAAATCACAATAATAAATGATTACAATAAAGTAAATGACGTGCCTTATACGAGATGAAAAGAAACGGACGTGACGCCGGCGCCGCACCGTGTAGAATAAAAATCAAAAATGATTTATTAAATTGGCACAAAAATGCACTTTTACACGTCGTAAACTCATAATACAAATCTATTAAAATACGTTAAAAATTTTAACTTAAAATATCACGACTTTGAAAAACTTACTTAAACTGCTTCAAATAAAATGTTCGTAAAGTTTGAAATTCGTGATTCGTCTGGGCCTCGTAAGGGGCAAAGCTCGGACACGGCTCGCGCCCGAAACGGCCTATTATAAATAATTCCCAATTTGGCATTATTCAGTGCTATATCGCATTTATTTTTAAAGTGTGCAGTTTTAGTGTTAAAATTGAGTAAAAATTGAGTGTGGCTCAGTGGTAGCAGGTGCGATTTTTGATCTGATACACCCGAGTTCGAATCCCGCTGACCGCACCACTGACTTAAGTTATGTGCGGATTTAACACTCGCTCTAAAAACGGTGAAGGAAAACATCGTGAGGAAACCGGCATATCCAACAATTTATCACAAAAATTCAAGGACATGTGACATCCACCAACCTGCACTGGGCCAGCGTGGTGGATTATAGCCCACACTCCCTCTACGAGGGAAGGCCCGAATCCCAGCAGTAGGAACGTAATGGACTGATGATGGTGACGATGACATTATATCTGGTTATTCCATGCAAGCTTTCAACAGACACCCGATGTGGCTACATAGGGTGCTTAAAGTTAAATTGAAATATTCAAGTACGAGTAGGTGAGGTATGAATTGCAAATAAATAATAAATTATAAATCGAATATAGTTTTTCCGAATTCCTATAGTTACATGGGCAAAGACGCGCAGAAATATAGTCTCTATACTAGAAGGAACAGTGCAGGACAGGAGTCAAATGGTGACGTGAAGAATGACACAGCTTTATAAATATCCCATAGGTATTCATAAAAATATATAAGCACATCCTATTGCATTTACAAGCAACAATAGCCTTACCTGTAGGCAGTTTTTCAATAAGCTGTGCTATAGGTATTCCTGTTATACCCAGATATCGCTTTGTTCGATATCCGTCCGTTGCACAATACAGACACGGACGGGTTGATTACTGCGTTCGTCCGGCCAGCCTTTTGATTCAAAGATCGGGCTGGGTTCGTTTGTTCCGGAATCTGTGTGATGGCCAAAATATGATCGACAAAGGATTGGAGTGGGTTTGATGTTCGGCATGACGAACGGTATTTATTATATGATGGAATCTCAGGGAATCATTGCTACTATTGATCCCTACTGATTATTATTATTTTATATTGATACTATTGATCCCTAAGGTGGTTTTGCAATTTCTACTGCAAAGTTCACGTCGATCAAGGTTCGATCAAGTGCAGTCGTACTTGATCGTTATTATTTTTAAACTTGCGTGCACTTGTCTTTGAAAATAATGAGTAATATATATACATATATACATACTCATCATTTTCAATATACCTACTCAATTTTTCCTAAGACGAAGACGAAGAAGTGCTCGACTGTACTTGAAAATAATGAGTAGGTATATATATATACCTCCTCATAATTTTCAAATACAAGTGCACGCAAACATTTTTCGAATTTATGGAGTCATCTTATTTGTCAGAATGCGGTATACAATTTATCAAAATTATGTATAAAGTCCCGTCGTCGACCCCATCAAAACTTGGGAGTGTATACATATCAGCGCAGCTGACTGTACATAGAACTTACTCCGAAATAGGTTTTCCTGTATGGTTACCATGGTCCCATAACACTCAGAGAACTACTTAATACTTGAGCCTTTTTTGCATACCTACATTACGTACATTTATGGGAATGTACGTAGAAGATGAACTTGATTTAGCTAGTACAAATCTATTTTCGTTTTATTATAGAGCTTATATACAATTGAAAAGATAAACTCGATTCTTTCACCAGAAGAACAGAAAATAAACCATGTTATGGCTCGCCCACTCCAAACAATGCGCATTTCTAAGAGTGACCGCACATTGGCGTAACCACTTAAGTTAATAAAACACAATCACAGAATAAATGGTAGTATTACGATGTGTGTATTAGATTACAAAATACTACCAACAATATAAATATAGTTTAAAAGTTAAGCATTGGGCTATCTTACCGCTAAAAGCTATCTCTTCCAGGTGATCTTTGAATGAAGAGGACGTAATTTTCCTATCCGATGTTTTTTGTATTTTCTTAGAATACCACTCTATTAAATGCAGGGTTGGACAGTAGTAATTGAGACAGCAATAGTTTTTTTTCGTCAAGCTGATAGCACCACCAGTTTGAATATGTATACACATATTCACTTATTCATATTCATTTATTTTCCAAACTAATTATACAAAGTTAGTTATATGGTGTAAGATCTTATAAATTAGCATTTTATGATTAATGTAAAGTCCTAAAATAAACCTTCTCGTAACCTTAACCACCGTTTTGTCAATGCGGACGCTCCAGTGTACTGCCGCTCTAAGACCGAAGAAGTAGTTTTGTTTACTTTCTCAAAATTGAGTTTGAACTTTGAACTCCCGACTGTAATCTGAAAATTTTGAATACATTCCCCTTGAAGCTATTTTGAAACTTTGCTTGAGCCAAGTTCACTAAAATAAAATAACCTCAACTTTGAATAAATATTGAGAAAGTCGAGGTTGTTTTCGGAATATTTTAATCCATTCTCTTCTGAATAGGAAATAGGTTAAAATAACTCATATTTATGGAAATACTGATGTCTAATTTAAAATATTTGGTTTCATATCATTATTATTTATCCCTTGAGTAATAATACGCGTATAATCTTTATTAGTCAGCGATTGAGTTAATACTCAATCGCTGACTAATAAAGATTATCATCATAGTTTGAATTACTTGTGTTTTTACTTAAAACTTAAGGCAGGTTTCCTATATAAAAGAATTGTTGTATATTATTTTGAAAAAAATCTGTCATAAGTGAGTCATAATATATACTAGAAGTAAGCTGTAACTTTCGGGTTTACCCGACAATATTACCAATAACATAATACATATTACCAATACTACTCATTAAAAACTGAAAATAAGCAATGTACAGAAAAGAGATGCTACAAAAGATAGACCTTTAGATTAGCTGCTCCAAGCCTAGAATGCAATCTATTCCTCGTCGAAGCGACAAAAAATCTATTAGGAAAGTTAACAAGAAAGACACCAAACGGAACGGCAATCAGGACGTCAGTAATTTGTTTTAAGACTGTTCATAGTATGGTTCTCAACGAATTTGATACAACACAACCAAGAGTATTCTTATTAACCGACTCCAAAAAAGAGGTATCGCAGATAATGATTTAAATATATGTTAGTCTGCGATTTTCTCAAAACTATCCTATTTTGGTGATTATTAAATAAAGTAATTTACTTTTAGAAAGGTTTTAATATTAGGTGATCATTCTTATGTAGGTACAAAGATGTACACTCATGACATCAATATTTTGGATAGTCTGTTAGTTTGTTGTCACCCTTTATCAGCATTTCTAAGCAAATTTTGAAGATTTTTATATTAATCTCTCGATACTTCGGTCATTTAGACTCAAAATAAAACAACGCGAAAGTACCTACATATATATTTTTGCTCATCAAAGGCTTCTCGACTTATACGGTTAGACGTCAAATCCGGTTTACTATACTACCCAATGGCTTATTAATTCTATTGCTTTAATTCCTTTGCATTTCACTCGCTCGCAGGTCACTCTTTACCCTGAGCCGAGATTATTAACAGGTAGGTAATTTAGAAATCTAGGTAATATTAGACTTCACTAATTGAAGTCTAACAACAGCGGTAAAGGTCCCCTATAACAAGCTTTATTATTAACTTCTCTGTTCATATCTATAGTACTCAGACCCTTGAGATTTGATAATTTATTATAATTTCAGTTTGAAATATGAATAAGATCTATATGGAATAAAATTTGAATCTAATTATATCAAGGTTTCAAATTCAGAATAAGATATTATATTATATAGTTTCAAACTAAAAATAAAGATAGTAACGCTAGAACGGCTTCAAGTGGTTTTATAATATTATTCTCACGACACCAAGGGCGAATATAAAATATTGTATGACAAGATTAAGCTGTCAAGTATCGAGAAGACTTTGTAAATAGGCTAAAAATATTTGCATGGAAAAGCTCTTTCACGAACGAGAGTTAGTAAATAAAATGCCTTCGGATGAAGTCAATACTTTCTTGGACAAAGTTTGTGAGGGACTTTGGATTCGCTTACTTTTAAATGGCGTCGTTAATGTTATTTTGATCTACAAGTTAAAGGGACTTTTGGTTTTATGACTAAAGTACGTTCTTTTTATTTCCAGATTTATGATACCCCGGAAAGTACGCGGCCGAAGAAATGGTCATCGAAACTGAAACTAAATACGTCAGGAAGCACAAAATCTTCAGAAAAGTCACCGGAGAGCCCATACATGTATGGAACTATCAGTGGACCTGGTGGTTCAGCTTTGTCGAAATCTATGAAGTACGCCGAGACTTGGTTGTACGGGTCTGTCAGGACTTCGACCCCACCTGTGAGACCAAGCGTCTTCCAAGCTTACCCAGAAGTGCCAGGCCCCGTGCTTATAAGTACACCACAAAAACCGACTCCACACAACTACGCAGTTATACTATGTTCCTGTCCTGAGTATCTCAACGGTACGAAGAAAACCAGCTCTACCAAAGTCAGTATATGTAAGAAATGTAAAGGATCTCGCTTGCCGTTGACGCTAACTGATAGCCCACGGTTGCTTGTTGGAGGCACGGTTAGAGGGCCACAAGTAAGTCGTGAACCTGGTGGTTTGCTGAGAGCTGGGACTTTAAGAGTTCAGAGTTCAAAATCGAGGCCTTCAATCCTGAAACCCAATGGAGACCAGGACCCTTACGATTTGATGCGAAGGAGTAGACTTGCACCTCCTCACGAAGCACGTATTGGCAGTCAGTTTTCTACAACAAGATCAAGAGCCAAAAGCATAAGCCCATGTCGAATCAAAACTAAAAAGCCCAGTCCGGAAGTCCAACTCAATAAGGGCAGGAGTAAGTCTGTCAGCCGGGTCAACGACATTTGGGTTGAAGAAGATGCTAATGCAAGTGATTCTAAGAAATCCATCTTATCATGTGACATAAATCCCTATGATTTAGTCAAATCAAGTGGTAATTCAAAATCCTTAGTTGAATTTGAATTTGAAGACGAATATGGAGACGTGTTTCAAGAATCCTTAAAAAATTGCAAATCGATTAGCAAGTCTAAATCTGATTCTAATGTTAAAGCTATAGGAGGACAAAGAGTAAGAGTCTCTGACGAATCTAATAATGGGGATGATTTGTCAACGTATGACACTGTAAACTATGATCTCAAAAACCATGAACTGAAAACTCAAGAAAATTCTCCATCCTTATCATTACCAAATATTAAAAGTGAAATAAAGAAATCAGGGTCACTGAGTAAGAGTACTAGTAAGAAAATATTAAGCATATCCACCTCAAATCGTACAAAACAGAAAAGCGTTTCTCCTAAAAGACCACCTCGACGACCAAGGAATCTCAAAACAGACGATGACAGCGAAAGCGATAACCAACGACTGCCAGAAAGAAATAACAGAAAATCTAACGACACACTACGAAACTATAAATATAAAAATCAGAACGATACTATAAAGTCGATTCTTAAGAAGCCTAGAAATTACGATACAGTTGAGACTTCGACCAAAGTAGATACATCTGATGACTCGTTTGACAGCAAACGTGTTCATTCTTCTTTATTTTATCTACCTAAACCCAAAGAAAAAGGGGTCATTTCGCATAACATACTACAAAGAAAACGCGTGCAATTTCTGGTAGAGAGTAACGAAGACACAAAAGTCATATACACGGCTGAGTTTAATCTGGAGCAAAATATTATCAGGGAAGCACCAAATCCTGTTATTGAAATCGATGACGATGTCACAGCGGAAGGTGATGTTGTGAGTCAAAGTTTGACTGAAACAGAAGTTGATGAGTTGACAGAGCTAATAACTCAGGAGGCACGCGATGATAAAAGTGAAAAAGACGAAGGACAGATTACCCAAGAATCAACACCTACTTATAATTGTCAACCTACGATTATTGTGGAAGAAGTTGATGAAAGTCCAAATGTAAAGAATGACAATATCATCGAAGTCACTTATGAAAAGGAAGGTATGTAATTTGAATATTTCCCTAATACGTTTATTTGTTTGGAGTTGACCTATTTGTAAGTTTGACGTTTTTTGTTTCAGATAATAATATTCCTAAAATACCGGTGTTACGTCGATCTGAGTCTGAACGCCTTTCATCCATCTTATCAGTAGCCCCTCCGAAGTTCTTGGATACAATGGCGCTCAGGCCTAGAACCAAGCATGGTCATACCAGCCAAGTATTTCTCACTACTGTCAATGAAGCTGAAATTTTGTTACCAAATCAGTATGAAAGCAATCAACCAGCAAATAAGTCTCAGGATTTCAATCAATCAACTTCATACAACGATACTATTGAGTCTGGTAACTTGAGTGACAGTAGTGATATAACAAGAAACATTCTCGATAATCTAAGACGTGGGTTATCAGAATCACCTGAACCACCACCAAGGCGGTTAAAGGAACGCAAATCAAAAAAACACAATTACGTTAAAACACGTTTTGTGCGAAACAACTCTTGCAGTTCTACAAGCGACGAATGGTCAGATGCAAACGACTATGAACAGAAAACTATTTTGCGTGTCAAACAATTTGATTCTGATAATGAAGAAACGACAAATGGAACTTCTGGCGTTATGAGGTCATCTGAAAATGAACCTCGAAAAACATCCATCCAAATCAGTGGAAACGAATGCTATTCTACCATGAATGTTAGTAGTGATACGCCCATCTACCTGTCATCTGTTGTTGTAAATGATGATTATGGCAATGCCTGTAACACTTATCAAACTGGAACTACTGTTACGATAAGTGTTGGTTCTCCTCAAAAAGAACTGGCGAAATCTAAAAGTCAAATATACATAGGAGCAATATTGTCAGATGAACAAGAGAGGTCACAGGAAGCAAACACTTATGAAGAATATTATCCTCAAAATAGTAACAACGATTCGTTGAATAACAGAACTTCTAGAGATATATCTTCTATACTGCAAGATCCTGTAGAAGCAGTAAAAAGAAATTTAATACCTCATGTGTGTGGTAAAAGTGAAGTGTCTGGAGGTCAAACACAAAATAGCATTGGCTTAAAAAAGCAGCCTGAAAATTTTGTAACACGACTATTTGATGATCCTTTCTTTGGTCACTTAGCAGAAGGTTTAGATTCAAGCTTAGTTAAGAAACTCATAGAAAATTCTTTGATAAAACTACAGGAAACTAAAAATCTCGAAGGGACAGACAGCAACGAAGTTACTATAGAAAAATTGATTGAAAGCTCCTTGAAAAACATGAAGGAAGATGCATTGAAGGATAATATGGGTAGAGAAATGAATAAGCCAAAGAATGAGACTAAAGGTAAAGATGGTGAATTGAAAAAACTTGACGCGCCCGCAAATCAAGAAAATGAAGACAATAACTGCTCTGCTCCCTATGAAAGTATGGAGTACGAGAGCGGTGCAACAGGAGTTTTTTCAGATCTCGAACCCATGTCCGACTGCTATAACGCTTCGGCGAGTGAATTATCCACGGAAGATGACACAAACTCTACCAGATCAAAATTCTATCAAATGCTAGTTGATGCAGCGTTGTGTGACATTGAGGTAACAAACGATGACCATCATTACGAATCAATACGTTTGAACACTGATCCTATATACGAAGAAATTGGAGATATGCCACCGCCTTTACCTATAAATCCACCACCAAACTCACTCATGATTCTTGACGATGAGAAACGCAGTGGATCACGGTCGATATTTGAAGGAGCATCAAAATATGATATTCTATCGTATTTAGTAGATGCAAAAGAACGAGGTATTGACGATGAAGAAACCTACGTTACAAGTTATGCAAACGAAAACGATTCGTCGATAGACGAATCAAAAAACAAAGAAACCAAAAGAGCAATAAATGACAACCACTTAAGTAGCAACACCAGTCAGCTATCAAATGCATCTGACTCTAGCGAAGATAATTCTCTTATAATTCACCAAGAGACTTTAGAAAAGGCTGCAGTGTGTAAGAAAACATCAGCAGAAATTGAAAGAAATGACTCGGGCGTTGGTTCGGAGACGAGTAAATCTTCTAGGAGCCGACTACAAGGGAAGACTTCGCCATGTACGATTAGCGACAAAGATACCCCGATACACTTGTGCGAGGATTGTGACACTACTGTTGAAACACAAGTAACTGAACAAGGTGACGTTTCAACATTCAATTATTATATTCATAGTTTTTACTTCATTTAATTACATCTTGATTATATTTAATTCTTATTAGGTTCATGCACCATCACTATGCCCTATTGACCAGATATAAATGCAAAAATAACTAGAGTTTATGAATTTATTTTCAGGGTCAATTTACGCGCCACTTGTATGTCGAAAATGTGCAAAGAAACGAGCAGAACGGAAAGAAATTATTACCGAAATAGTGGAGACTGAAGAAAAGTATGGAAGAGATTTGCAGATCATTTTAGAAGAATTTTACAAACCAATGTTGGTGGCTGGTCTTCTGACTCAAGAGCAACTCAGTGCAATATTCTTAAATGTGGAAGAGCTAATAGAAAACAATCAAGTGTTGTCTGAGAAATTGCGGGATTGTCTTGAAATAGCTGTTGATCAAGGAGATGAGGTAACTTCTCTATAAAAGTTTCAAAGACATTGAAGAAACCTCACAATTAAAAATGAGATACCGGTTCTTACCAAATATTTTCAAAAGCAAACTTGAATTCTTCAAGCATTACATATTTACATTTTGTACATCATCAACATTATAGCTTAATTATGTAGATCCCTTAATTTTTGTGTATTGTAGTAGTTGTAATATTTTAATATTTTTTTACAGGACCTGCTGACAGTAAACGTAGGGAGGACCCTTCTGGAATGTTCTGGCATGCTGACTGCCTTCCAGTCGTACTGCGTAAAGCAAGCTGGCGCTGCTCTACTATTGGCTGGCTTGGAGAAAGAGAAGGAGCTTTTGAGGATATTCTTGCGCGTCTCGCAGATGGAAAACGCCGTGCTGAGGAGAATGAATTTGAACTCTTTTCTCATGGTATGTTTAAACGAGTTTTATTTGCGGTTATCAAATTTACCTGTATCTACAATGTAGATATACTATTTTTGCTCAGCAGTTAACAAATAATCAATTTTAATAAAAAACAAATACGATTTATTTCCAGGAGCTTCACTTCTCACACTTCCATGAGACTAAACTTCTGGAATGCAAAACGGTTAACTTACACACACTTTTCACAATTACAGGTGCCAGTACAACGCGTGACAAAATATCCCCTTCTTCTCTCGCGACTGTACCGCTCCACTGCTGCCTGCGCGACTGAGCGTGATGACGTCAAAGCAGCTCAGCGTTGCGTAGAGTCCCGGCTTGAGGAAATCAACGCTGCAGCCGCGGCTGCTGCTGCAGCGGCCAGAGACGTCCCGCTGTGGAGAAGACTGGCAGCGGCTAGAAGGACAGCACATGACTTGCATGTAGCTGATATCAGGCTGAGGAAGATGGCAGTTGATGTGCTGGACTGGAATCATGATGACGCCAGGTATTAAAAATCTGTTTGATATGTCGTCATTAAAGCAAAAGTCTCATACTCTCTCTATGAAAGAGGCCCGTGTCCCAGAAGTGGGAACGTGAAGGGTTGATTTTTTTTACATCAGTCTGGGTCTGCATTTTACCACCCGATGGGAAGTGACGATGTGGTCGAGGATATAGCACGCTTACCCAGTAAATACTTGTTTGCTTTTGATGATGAAAGCAAGAGTCATTAGTGTCAAGTAGATTTGAGGCGTATTAAATAAAGCTATGTATGAATATAATTGCTACAAATAAATTATGCTACAGAATAAGACTACTATTACTATGTTGTTTCTGAAGTATATGTCTTTCCATTTTACAAAAAGTCTATTACTTTGATGACATCATTCGATGAGATTACATCATCACATATCAGTATGTGTGTCCAGATTGTTGATGATGGTCACCGAGTCAGTACTCAGTGACCATCATCAACAATCTGGTTGGTAAATATATTTTTACATGCTAGGCAAGTTGTCAATTTAATGCTATTGTGAGATTAAGCTTTTTAAGTGTTGGTCTCATTTACAAACTCACAGCTTTCGTTCGTTTCACCATTGAAAGTAAATCTTGCAGAACAAAGAATCTATTAGCAATGGACTTTCTAAATTGGATCAAAAGCTAAAAGTAGTTTCGAGCCTTATTCTTTGTTCCATGTTTGTCGTGACCAATGTATCCGATCGCACGATTAGCTATTGTCTGACTCTCTTCAAGATTTATAGTGGCATTGAAAGCTGTTCTAAAATCGATCGTCGTTTTAAATCTACCGCAATGTCTCACCACTTTTACCACATAACTGATAATCGTCGCTTTAGTGCCGGCAACGACGGCAATAGCTATTCTCAAGCTATCCAGGGCTCTTTACGACTCAAGATCCACACAAATACAAGTAATTATATCTTTAAAAAGGATATTGCTTCACCATTTCTTCGCAGCTTTAACTGTTATCTATAACGTTCAAAAATATGTTATTAGACAATAAAAGCATTGGAAACGGCCGTGAGCGCTTCCAGAATTAAAACGACACACTTTACGAGTTCTAAATGTCGGATAAACTGGATTACTAAAAGGTTTTATAAGCCACGCAACCCCTCTTTTTATGTGGACTAAAATGTTGACTTAGAAAGGGCGAAATGTGCACGAATTTGCGCAATCAAATTCGAGCTATTTACGGCGTACTATAAACATAAGCTCGTGCATTACGTTTTGATCACGACACTTAGAATGGTCGCAATTTTTTACAACAATTTTATAGTTTTCAATTTGATATAATTTTGATTTTGCGCTGTTCGCGAAATTGGATGAGGTATAAAGACGAATGCTAGAGCTATAAGCTGGAGTCCTCCTATGTGGGTAATAAAGTTTAGTGCGAAATTAATATTTTAGCTGCGAGTAGCTCAAAATTTATCACACGTAGGTAACTACGGTAGCGCAGAACACGAAATATATGGCTTGGATGCAATAATGTTCCGAGACCGAATTCAGACTGAAATTAAATTCGGCAGTCGCTTGGAATAAATTTCGAGTAATTCAGTAAAAAAATCATGAGCATTTTACTAGAAAGAAAAAGTAACGTAATATATTATTTTTATGTTTTTCCAAATAAAAATAAATATATTTATCATAAATATCGGGCTTCGATAAACAGCAAGATGTAAGAAACCAGAAACCCTAATACCAAAACGTCTCCGTAAATTATTCGTAACATCATTATTAAGCTTTCACAAAGGTGATTCAATTATCTTTAATCCTACCACATATAATCCAAATATTCCAGTCAAATACCTTATTACGTTACTGCGGTACGTACATTCGTCGTTTACTCTAATTTGATTGTTAAAATCATTATCGTTACCTCGGGTTTTGAAAAGGGACGACATAATTGCATTGGCTGATAGATAAATAGAGAAAATTAAGCACTCAGCGGTCGGAGTTGGATTTCGGCAGTTAGAACCGGTTTAGACAGAGCTCTGGTAAATTGATTTTGGGAGACTGTAGTTAGTTACAATATTCTACAATCAGTAACAGCAGTTTACCGAAGGCGTCAGGAGCCTCGTCGATAATACCACAATGCTATTCTAGCTCCGCACTTACGGAGTTAATATTTATACCTAAATAAACACACCTACAAAAGTACAAAAGTACACATTTATTTGAAAGACCATACATAACATACTCGTGGTAGGTACTCTTTACTCGTGGTAAGTCTAGAAGGCTGCCTAGTTATATGTTAAATGTAGGTGTTAGCAATTAGTATGTTTTTTTAAATGTATGGAACTGAGTGATGAGACGAGCTGGTCGTTCACCTAAGCAATACGTCTGGCTGTAACAGTTGCAGCACCAAATAGAATATTGTTATGCAAAATTCTTCGTGGCACTGCACTGGGCTCGTGACCCTGATATAATAGGTTTTAAGTCTCATAATGCCCAGTATTTTCACTGGCTACACTGCTCTTTATTGTTGCGAAAGCGGAATAAATAAAATATCTTTCTTCTTATTAAATCTTTCTTAATAAAAATCCGTCTAAAAGCATTTTCCATCTTTTTAAGAAGGGTAGGTACCTACCTAAAAAGTTAAATAGGTAGTTAAACTGCCAGACTTGCATTAACTTCCAGTAAATGAGTTTATTTAGTCGTCTATTTTTACTTTTAAGTCGTTCTCCAGTCGCTCCTTTTTTACTTTCAAGGTTCGCGGTAAATTGTTTGGAAAATCGAGATCTTTAGCCGATTCCCTACTGTTTGTTAAATAGAGTTGTAACAAAGAGCGGTTTATCTTTCAACTGATTTTGTTCCTTGTTCGCTTGTTTTTAAGGTTCGCAATGGAAGGGAAGCTGTTGTTCACGCAGCCAAACGACAACAACTGGCGGAAGGGGCGCACCATCAAGCTGACGCCTATCAACGCTCTTTTGGTAACTAACGGAAAGGTAAGATGTTTTATATATTAACTAGCAAATACTCGCGACTTTATCCGCGTGTTATTAGGTTTAAAGTTGTTCCATAAGAACTTACGTTTTCCGTAATTAGATACAATATAACGCAATAAAAACATGAGAAAATCACCTGATACGATATTTAATAATATTTACTTCCCAGTCGTGGCTTTCCACCGTTCGAACTGTCAAATGCCGCGCACGTCACTCTAGGGTTGTACAATTTCCGCTAGGGAGGTTCCATCATGCGCAGCGAATCGATGACCGCCGGTAACAGTTTCTATCTTTTGTTCTAAGTCAGACTTTAATCTATCCCTGTCTATGACACAGAAATAGATACACAATAGACACATTTACAAAAACAGAGAATAACACAAAGTCTTTAACTATGGCAGTACAATGGGCGGTCTTATTAGTTACGTACAGTCAACGACAAAAGTAGCTGAACATTTTAAATTTTTCGTAATCCTTCTACACATTAATCATCGGCATAAGATCTTCGAAGAAAAAGAAAACAAGGAAAATAGTTAAGGATAGGATACATATAATATTAATAAACAAAAACAAAGAAGAGGTGAGAGGTTATGCGGTATCTTTGGTTTTACTTATCCGGTTGTAATAAAACGTAGCTAAGCTAGGATTTTAACTAGAGTATTGTGCTTTCAAACTACGTGAGGTGTGTCAGTCAGAACTCGTAATAATTCTGCGCATTCTGGATTAAGCAAAAATAAATCTATTGTATATAGAATATATTTGCTAATAAAAATAATTAATATAATGCCATACAATATAATTAAAACAAAAGGCTTAATAATTTAAAAACTAAATAAAACAAAACTAAAAGATATTAAATATGTACATGCCGGGTATTGGTTGAGCCAACTGAATGGCCTACAGATAATTCAACCGACACCCGTCGTCCGGCAACGTGCCCAAAATGCTGGCGGCGCGGCGTTGCCTCGCTAAATTGCGAGGCTGATTCTTTGGCCAAAATACACGCCAGCATTTTGGTCACGTGTGGATTCCACCAGCCGCCCCGCCAAATCCTTATAAATTTCTAGTGCTAATTAAATGGTGTTGGTTTAGATACCACCTAAATAATATAATTGTAATTTACACACACCAAGTTAAGATGATATAATACTTTAATAACATAGATATTTATGTAGATATTTTATGTAAGTAATAAACCTGGTAATTAACATTGCTGGGGTCGTAAGCGTCGTGTGAGTAATAGGGAACAGCTTTGCCATTTGAGTCGTAAAATTTTACGGCTGGATTAGACTCCGCAGCCGCAAAATACGACTATGCATTCGAAGAATACGCTTTTGAAGAAGCGCTGTCAGGAGTTCTATAATATCACACAAGACGAGGACGTGTCACGCACGTCACTTAGATTTTATTTTAGGTACTTACCCACTCATCATTTATTGCATCAATTTTAGTGTATGTATAGATTGTATAGTATATCCAGAAAATGAAATGAAAGAAAATGGAACTAAATACATCTTGATAGTGGCTACAATTTTATACAATTTTGACATATTTTTGACAGTTATTAATAATTTATTACATTTTTAGGTATGTATATATAGTACAGTAGTCTAGAAAAATAAATTAAAAAAATTGGAATAAAGTAAAATATCGAGATATACTAAGTTCCAATGTCGGCAACAACTTTATATAATTTGGACATATTTTTGACAGTAATTGACAACTGTCAAAAATAAACTGTAAATTAATTCCGGTCAAACCAGCTACTTCATAATATTGTTCTATTCAAATCTTGGTTAAAGCTCATCAAACCGGAATAAACCGCAGAATGAATTATTATGAAAGTAAATGTTGACTTATGAAATATGGCGTGCACCAAAACTAATTAGTTTCCTTGTACTGGTGTTGCCATAAATGTGGCAAGTGGCGGCCATAATTTATTGTTTACTCTTTTTAGATGGTACAGTCAGCGTCAATAATTGGTACGCATTTTAGTACCTTGTCACAATAATAATAATAGAAAACAAAAGTTTACACAAAAATAACAATAATAAATTCATTTAATTCAGGCAATTAACAAAATAAAAGTACCAGAGGCCCATAAAATATATACCTTACAGACTAACATATATACACATTATAAAAACACTAATTCCCACTAGACACTCAGCACAATGACCAATTTGACATTTGCTTCTTTCAAATTCCTTATCATCGAAATTATTATTGCGATATGGTACTAAAATGTATACATATTATTGACGCTGACTGTAATATATAGTAAAATAAAGAAGGAAGTAAAAGTTTCGCAGATACCTAGTTTTAGATATTTTAAATATAGTAGTAAATAGTGAAGTAAGGATAACCCATTTATGCAAAAAAACTACTGATAGCATTTTGATAACATTTTCTTAGTAGGGTCTTTAGATCCTGGACTAATATTAATAATAAATTCATTTATTTCAGGCACTAGGCCTAGTGAGAAGGCTCAAAAGGACAAAACCTTTTGAGTTAGTGTAGTGAAGTGTCAGTGTATCGTAGTACCTATACATACTTTAGTGTTACCCGTAAAGAACACAACAACAAAGTCTCTTCGCCTTAATAGAGACAGTAAGAAAAGTGTTAATGGACACATTCTTAGTTATACTATACTTAACAATTTAAGTTAAAGTATTATTACTTATTAGTCTTAGTAGGCTAGATTGTAATATTAATGGGATGTCTTTTTGAGACAGATGATTAAAAATTTCAGGCAATAATACATTTAACAAAATAAAAGTACCAGAGGCTCATAAAATATATACCTAACAGACTAAGTTAATATAGGTATACAAATTATAAAACACTATACACTAGAATAAAGATAAAAAGACTTTATACCCGAAAACGTCCTAACGGATGATTTGGACACAGAACGAACAAGTTGTTTACCTGATCGTAAGCGCCACTCCCGCCCATAACTATTTCAGAGTCACCCAGAACTTTAATACTTTGAAAAACAATGCGTAGCTTGCGCTTATAACCTCGATACATCAGATTTTAAATCTCATATGCCTAGTTATTGCGCTGGCTACAATGTACTTCAAACTGGAATACAGTAAATGCTTAACTTTTACCACTTACCTACCTTTACACCTATCTTACCATTTATTTTAATACTTTACCTTTGCTTAACTGATATCTGAAACTATACATATAAAAAAACTTGTTGTTGTCTATTTACTTGTTGTTCATTCCTCTTAACTCAGTATGGAGCAAACAAATATATAATTCAATATGCGAAAACGTTTAAGTGGTGTCTAGATGTATTTTAACATAAGTAATTTAGAAATATATCACTGTATGTTTTCCGAATAAGATACAAGTATACGTTTTATCAAACAAAAAAACCTACTTCAATGTATCTTCGAAGTCCAAGTTCAAATATCGATGAAATTTATATAGGACCTTAAATCAAATCAAATCAAAATCTCTTTAATCATTTTGGCATCACAGACGCACTTATGAACGTCAAATTATCACAATGACTCTACCACCGTATCGGAAAAAGAACCACTACTCAGAAGATACGGCAAGAAACTGAGGGGCATTTTTTTTTAGAGATTTTGTTACAATTTTTTGGGATTTTACAATGTTATGTTTCTTATGTACCAGTTGGTTACTTTGCAGAAGTGGAATGTTCCAAGCATCTTTGTCTTCTATGTAATTACGAACAGTGTAGTATGCTTTTCTCATTAGAACATTCTTAACGCGTAATTTGAATTTACTTTCTGTGAGCTCCGTTATACACTTTGGAATTTTATTATAAAAACGTACGCAGTTGCCCATAAAGGACTTATTCGTTTTAGTCAGTCTATACCTAGGTACAACAATCCTATCCTTATTTCTAGTGTTAATGTTATGATGGTCACTATTTACTTTGAATTTTTGGAAGTTTTTGCGAACATGCATTATATTTTCATAAATATATAAAGAAGGTAAAGTTAATATATTAACTTGCTTAAAAAAATCCCTTAACGAGTCACGTGGACCCAACTCGTAAATCGCGCGAACCGCACGCTTCTGTAATATAAAAATAGTATCTATATCCGCAGCAGAACCCCACAGCAAAATGCCATATGACATTATGCTGTGGAAGTATGCAAAGTAAACTAACCGAGCCGTAGCTATATCCGTTAATTGCCTAATTTTACGAACCGCATATGCAGCAGAACTAAGTTTTCCAGATAGAGCATCAATATGAGGACCCCACTGCAACTTAGAGTCTATGCCTATACCTAGGAATACCGTCGCTTTGTCTGTATCGAGTTTATTACTATTGAGCATTATGTTTGGCTCTACATGTCTAACATTAGGCAAAGAGAACTTTAAACATTTCGTCTTTTTCGCGTTTAGTAACAAATTATTCGCAGAGAACCATTTCGTAACAACATCCAATACGTAGTTTACATGCGCCAATTCACTGTCCTTTCTATCTACTTTAAAAATTATCGATGTATCATCAGCGAATAGAACAATATCTGCAAGGTCTTTAACTACAAAGGGTAAATCATTTCCTTCGTAGCTATACTGTACCCAACGCAAAAATAATTTTCCAAATCGGTTCATGAATGACGGAGTTCTGCCCCCTTAGCACGGATCGGAGACAAAACAATTTATCCCCTGTTTTATCCTCTTTCGACATGCAAAAGGTGGATAAAAAAATAAATCAGGGGATATATTTTTTGTCTCCGGTCTGTGCTAAGGGCTCTGAGGTAACAAACAAAAAAATAAATATAAAAAAATAAAAAAATAGAATCAAATAGAGAACGTTCTCCTTTTTTGAAGTCTGTTAAAATAGAATAAATACCAATCATTCCCTCCACAGCCAACGACGACTCACAAAACGACCGAGATCCGCGAGGTTCGCGAAGCACGCGACCGCGAAGCGAGAGAGAAGGAGGGAGAACTCTTCGCTCGCTCCGGCGTCAGAGAAGCCGCCCTACTCCTCGTAAGAGAGAAGGCTGGCCGGTACACGCTGCAGAGAGAACCTCTGTTCCTGGACCGCTGTGTAGTCGCGGCTGATCATGAGCCGGAGCACTTCTTCGAAGTACACGAGATAACGACGAAGGATTCTTATATTTTTAAGGTGAGTTTATTAGTATTTTAGGTATAATCACTGATCAATTTTGGTCACGAAGACTCAGTCAGTCTTTCTAAATAGTTCTTTTGCAGAATCAGTTAGAATAGCTAAAGAAAGAAGTAAACATACGATATTTAATCTTAAAGCAACAGAAACTGTCCAATGAGAAGTCGCCATTCTTATAAACCAATTTCCATCTAGATGACTTTACCTAACATTGTAAATAAACCGAAACTGCTATTTTCTGGACAAAGCCGGTCCTTTTATAGATTTGATGAGTCAATGACCTTATTTTTACTTTTGACATCATCAACAACAGCTTTCCTTTTGGAAGTTAGCTCTGAATCATTGGGTACGACGAAAATGTTATCCTTAAGTATGGGCACATTCTCAATCTTCTGTCTTTTAAAAGAGATCATTTTTTATAAGGTATTATTTTATTTGTGCCCTTATAATAATAGCCATCTAAAAATAATAATAAATTGATTTGTCTTCCCATATAAACGTTCTATTGTTCTTTAATTTCAGTCATACGTAAGCTAATCTTTGCCTTTCTCTATTCCAGGCGGAAGAGAACTGCCGTACTCGCACCTGGTACCGCCAGCTGCAATACCACGCGCAAGGCGCAGGCGCTTGGCGCAAACGACGCAACGCGCTCGCGAATATTATGATCAACCCGATGCTTACTAGAAACTAGACTTATGCCATTTAGTAGAATATCAGTCTTAGTATTGGAATGTTGTGTTGTGCTACAAGGATCTAGATGGCTGGAAAAGTCAACGTTGAGAGTTGTGGTAACCAATGAATTGTTGACCTTCTTTTTCCTCCTGTTCCTCCTTACAGGTCGGCGACGCTTCGGTAAAACTTTGGTGTGGCCGTTGTCCATAGGTGCTGGTGACAGGTTTGCATCAAAAGGGCCGTATGCTAGTTAGCTGCTATCTTACAAATATATTTATTATAGTTCTTGTACTGAACAGTTTCATAAGGATTATTATGAGCGTCACCAATTAGCTCAGTTGAATATATTTGGACCAGTTTACTCGTGAAGTTTTGTAGCTTTTAAGGCACCACTGGCCCGCAAACCACATTCTCCTAAGCCCAAAGAAGGGAAAATATTTTTCATAATAAAATCAGGTATTAAAGTAATAGGTTTCATTGGTTAAAATAAGTTTCGACGTTGACAATAATTCACATTCAGATCCTAGTCGCACTTTATGTGGTCTTTTGGTGATGGACTTCACTTGACAGAGGAAATGGTTTTGTTTTAATTTGAAATTGCTTAATGTTCTGGCATTGATTGTTGATCACGAGTATGGAACATATTTTGTTTGACGCGATCTACAGTTTGCCGATACAAAACGTGGCGTGTCGTATGGGATCACGTTCACAACGTTCGTCGCCGCAAAAGAACGCGTGCGCCGATGAGTGTGCCTTTCACTTTAATTGGCTTTACATTTTGGCATCTTTATCAAGTGAAACCCATGACCAATATTTCGACTGTATAGTTGGATAACCGACTGCCCACTGTTATGATTTTTTATATATATTTTGGAATAACTCCAGATTTTCATCAAAATTTTAAAGGTTAAATCCTTATTCCTTATTCTTTTAAATTTTGCAACTGTTATCAGTTGCGGAATTGGATATATTCAAATAAAGCAAAATATGGTGGCAGAGATCTATATCAGTGGACATAGGTTTTTCAGAATTCAAATTGGTAGCAAATATCAGATTAAAGCATTTTTGTTAATATTTGCTGAAATATAAAACGGTTAATTCGAATACGTTAAATTCGCTGCAATATAGTATTCGAGTCAATAAAAACTGTTTAATATTTTTTTTTAAACTTTAAAAATAGCATTTTAGTTTTATTAGATTTTAAGCTCATGTCACCGAAAAAGCTAATTACATTCCTAAAACGTCTATTCTCTTTTGTTATTTGTAAATTAAATTTTAAATATTTTGCCACTAGATTTATTTAGCTTTACACCAAAACGTAGTTGTTTCAACATTTTATGTGCCCTATTAATAAAATAATAAATAAGCAGTTTAAACAAATAATTATAGTAAAATGAAGGGATAATGTTTTAATGTAAATATTTAACTTTAATAGCTGTGATATCATATATTCTTTTTTCAAATAAAAACACAAAAAAACTTGCTTTCTAACATTCAAAACCATTTAGCTAATCAAAACTTTTATTACGATTAATTTTCTGACTAGTCTTAAGGTTTTGTTCAATATTCTTCATTTATTTATAAGAAAATATATAAAATTAATTTTGTATTTATTGTATGTAAGTAGATTTTAATTCGATGCATTCTGTAGTATTAAAATGTTTCATCTTTGGAAAATATTATGTATTTGTTATTATAATTTTAGAAGCGACAGAAAATAAAGTAAATTAATTAAATATTCGATTTTTATTCAAAACCGCATCCGTAGATACATCGGTTAGACTAATAACGACGCATTTTTTAACTTGCTCTAAGGTGGCCAAAGATTTTAGTACCTGCTGACCTTTTAAATTACAAATTATATTATTTGATAATTAGTAATTCTTTATTTAATGAGAATATGTATCTAACTGACTTTTTATTATATCGTCGATAATTCGATAACCAAGAATAATGAAAACCAAATTATGAATAGCATAGAATTTAACTGCCACTAAGGCCCTAACAACACAATGATATGCTATAATTTTAGCATTGCCGATCGCTTTTCAGAAGTTAAATACAGTGACTACGCTTCATTGTGCAAACTGTGCGATCGATGCCTATCGCGAAAACTAGAAGAAGCAATCGCTAAAACACTAAAGTAGCATGACATGTGTGGTTTGACCCTAACATTCCTGTGCTATTTATATTATAGTGACTTTTTTAATTTTTTTTTGTTCATTACATCTAAATACAAATCGCCAATGCCGCGCTGCGGTCACGTCACACCAAATAATAAATTAAAAATAAAGATATAGATATAGCTTATGTTAGATTCTTGTTCTTGTTTGTTTGTTTGGCTCAAATCTTGCATGATGAATCAGAACCACTTCCTCTTATCCTACAGAGTTGAAATTTTGCATACTTGTCAAAGTCCGATGCTAATGCACTATTATTGTGACAGCCAGCTGATGGGGACGGAAAGCAATGGAACTCCTTGACGGATAATCGTAAACTACTAGTGTCTGGGCTCATTTTAATCGGCTCGCGGTTCCGATTACGAATTTGTTAAAAGCTCGTCTTAAAAATATAACAAAAATCTAGTTTTAAGTAATATTTTTGGTTTTTGTTAGCATATTGTAGGTATTGCTTTACAAAAATGGTAGTTTTATACTTGATAAATATTTCCACACTACGGCAAAATTAAATAGCAAGAAACGTTTCTTTCATTAAGTAGTCGTGGTGCGCTCGGCAAACGTAAACACAATATAGGTCGGATATGAACGAGTCAGACTAAATGTAATAGCGGAGAGTGCGGAGACTGGCTCATTTCTCCACATTCTGAGTGTACATGAAGCAAATAACGATATAATTATGACATCTCTCGTGGCTTGAAGAATCGCGACGTCTTCAGTAAGACTTGTACTAGAAATTATTTTATCTTAAATTTTAAAATAATCAATATTGTAAATAGATGGTGTTGGCGTCATCGGTTGGCATCAGTGTCTATTGACGCGTCTCTTACCGTGTTCGTTTCCATTTCTGTGTATGTATCCGTATCCGTTTTCGTGTCCGTGTTCATCTTCGTTTTTGTTCGATGTCCGTCTCCGTTTCAGTGTCTGTCTCCATTTTCACGTCCTTCTCCGTCTTCGTTTCCGTGTCCCTCTCCACTTACGTGTACGTCTCCGTTTCCGTGTCCGTATCCGTATCCGTATCCGTCTCTATTTCCGTACTGACACGGGTATAGCATATCAAAGTAAAACAATAATCAATCGATACAAATATTAGCGTAACATCTCAAAACTTAGAAAATAGATTTGAAAATTGTTATCGTTTACAAATGGATCGTACTCAACCCACTGAATAATTTACGTCGTGAGCTTTTGATTTTAATAAAGCCAACTATCACGGAAACTCATCGCTCCAGCAGAAGTCGAAGCAAACAATATACACGAATATTAATATTTAGAAATACGGTGCTATGTGTACTTATACTTGAGCTAATAATATATTCTCACACACTCTTTTCGTTATTAAATAGATATCAGTCGTAGATATTAGATATGGACCTCGCCTGGTTTAATTCAAAAAACTAAGATGGCAGTATAAACTTGTTTCAAATTTGCAACAAGTTTGAAGTATCAAAGGTAAAAACTTACACCAAGTTTGTTAGTTCCATTGTCGCGACAAACTTGACGTATCAAATCAATATATAAGAAAAACAAACTTGCAGCAAACTTACATTCCATTGCTGCGACAAACTTGACGTGTCAAATCAATTTAAAAGAAAGACAAACTTGCAGCAAGCTTACATTATTGCCATAAATTCATATGCGTCAACTATTTTTATCACACATTTAGCTTGTTTTGTTCCGTGTACACGTGGACTCTATATAGTCCATTATACACTGTTCCAATACAACATAAATCCCACAAATATTCATAGTTTTAGTTCACACTTTTAAATAAGAGCAAAGTTTCCCCACTAGCTTCAACGGTGGCTTATTTAATAATTGTAATGGGGAACTTATTCTACTAATTTCGTACCATATTATGCATTTATTAAACAAAAAACGATACGATTCTATGTCCTATAGCATTGAGATAAGATTCATAATTTTCTAATATGACTGTAGTCGTTAGTTTGTTGAATATTGCGGAAGATACAAGTTAGGTTTGAAACTTTATTAGACAGAAGTGGCCGGTGGCAAGTTATAACCAAACACTTCACCAGTCTATTGGGTTCGGTTAATTTTGATTGAAACGGTTACGCGATCTAAGGTCCGGAAGGAGTTTGGGCAAAAGTCACAAGTGTTATTACGTTGTCTTCACTTAACTTTTTTATTAGAGAACTAGCTGTGCCCCTCGGTTTCAATGTCAACCGAGAGAAAAATAATATTATCTTGCATTGTGAGAGTCGTATCATTGCCCTATTTTTCAATCTAAAGCCATTAGACAGCTTAAATTCGATGGGTTTGCGAAACATTTTCTATTTCACGGACCCATAGAAAAGTAACCCACTAATAACGGAGTCTTATTCCAGGAAATTGCTTAAACAAAGGAACAGATTAACAAAAAAACAATAAAAAATTATCAGCATAATTAAATCACACAAAAAACAGAACAAGCAGGGCCCCAATTCACTATGACAACTTGGCGAAATCACGTCGATTCCTTGCTTCGAAATCACGTCGATTCCTTCATTAATAAACGACATCTCTATGACGCATTCATATATTCATATATATGACGCATCGTAGAGAATACAAATTTCGTAGATGTGGTTTATTATTGAAGGAATCGACGTTTCCTTCATAGTGAATTAGGGCCCAGATCGCTCACCCAAACCGTGTTGCTGCTGTGAAAGCTATGCGGCACGGTATATATAGGTTTGCCTCACGTAGCTGCTATAAATGAAGCCTAACTCCTAACAATAGGATAATCAAGCCAAGTGGAGAATATATTTTCATCTTTGGCCTAAGTGCAAGTTTAGGTGCTTGAACTGCTTGGTCATATTTTTACTGAAGTATGTGACTACAATCACGTAAAAAAGTAGGTACCGTATAACATATTAAGAGAAGTTCTCTCTGAATGTTGCTTAACACGTGAATAATAAGGTCATAAAAGCTACTCACTAAAACGTCACTAAGTGTTGTCTAAGTGTTGTAGGGCCATGATCCTCGTAATATCTGGTTCTCTAGATACAGGAAATCCAAGAGGCCGGGATCTAAGCGTGTGATTGTTGGGCAAAAACAAAAAATATCCTTGTAGCGCCATAATTATTTGTTGCCAAATATAATTTGGATTAATCTCTTAAAATAGTAACTAGGTTGCGTTCAATAGATTTGATTCAGCAGATTGCAAATTTGCAAGTTATATCGAGTAATCTGTCCAACAAACTTGGCAGCAAACCGCGGCTGTTTCTTGTTGCAAACTTGCTTATACAGTTCTGACAGAATTAAATCAGTTTTCAACCGCTATTTATTGCTCAAGCTGTGAAATGTATCTATCATTTGAAATATCATCATCAACGTTTTCACTGCTAGGACAAGGGCCTCTTTTCAAAGAGAGAGAGAGTATGAGCCATAAACCATCACACTGGCCCAGTGCGGGTGGATGTCACATATCTATGAACCTTCACTTTTTTATTTCGTCATTGTTACACTGTCATTCTTGAATATGTCGGTTTCCTCACGATGGTTTCTTTCACCGTTTATGGATGCGTCAGATCGCACGAGTTCTCGCTGAGCCAGAGCTGAGAATTTTGATCCATTTTTTTTACATATGTCTTCCATTTCCCTGTTTATTATTTCAATATAGGAACAGAGTGATCGGAAGAATCATTTGAGAATATATATTTTTTTTAATTGTTAGAGCATAAGTCAAAACACTTTTATTTCGAACACTTTCAAGCGTATATTTTTTTTTGATCGGAATGGGATTATGTTGAAGCTAGCTGCACCCGCGCGGTGTCACTTGCAGTTTTCCGGGATAAATCCGATAAAGTTTTCTATGTTCTTTTTCAGGAATTAAACCCGAATTTCATTTAAATTTATTCAGTAGGTTTTGTATACTTTTATCCATCCATCCTCAAAAACAAAGAAAGAATTATTATTATTTAATAATTATTCATTTAAAATAAGAAGAAGGATTAAAATCGTTATAAGACTTAGAAATATCAAGAGTAGCCTGCAGGTTTAATATTATTATATTTAATAATATACTAAGTTAATCGTGGCATTTGCTGAAATTCAAGATTCGGCTAATAATTACTAAAATTAATATTTGATATTGTAGCTTCGTGAACATCCGTGTACGTAATTATTATGTTATTTATCAGAACCCATTTATATTGACAAAGGACAATAATTAATTAATTCAATCCCATTTTGCAAGCTCAATACCTCTCTTTCTTCTCTGTATCTGTCTCTTTTTTCCACGACGCGGCCACGTCCCGTCCACGTCTCTGACACAACACAGTTATGACCTGCAATGAAATAGTAGAAATGTATGTAATATCTAAATTTTTACAGCAGCCAGCGGTAGCACCTCCGATCCGTGTTCATACAGACCCTTGCGGCACTTCACTTCAGTTAATAGTTATAGGCGTAGAAGTTTTATTTATTCTTTACATCACACAGTTACGCTGAACATACTAAAGTAAGGACAAAACAGAATAAATGAATACAATACAGTGAAATGTTGCGCGATGTCAGCAGCTAAAGCAAAGAAAACTAAATATTATAAAAGTTCTGACTCAGCTGAGCTAAGCAGTTTTTAAGTACGTTAGCACTGATTTTCAATTATAGGCTCCAGAGTAGTAATGGAAGGGATTGCTATTTTTCATTAATTCTATTAGCATGCGAAATATTATTCATATGCATGATATGCTTTATTTCGATGCTAATAACATTGATAATATGAAATTTCGCACTTGTGAAGTCACAGCTTCATGCGAAATTTCATTATTTTATAATGTGTATTATGAAATTATTGAAAAATATAAATAAACTATTGGTCATAGAACCTTCGTGTTTGGCTACAAATGAAAGAGATGAGTTACAACACATCATACAAAATAACATCAAACAAAATTGATTTAAGTATCTGCTGACGAGGCGCACAGTGGAACGGGGCACTCCGTCGATTCGCAATCGCAACAGCATTAGTAGATCGCCGCCGCAGTTCAAATTCGTGCGGCATGCTAAGCGATTCGAAATCGGTGCTAAGCGATGAAATTTAGCATTCATTGAATTTCGCAACTACAATTAATTTGGTTAAAGGTAATATAAATTTATTAGCTTATTTATGCTGTAAATGCTAATTAAACTAATATTACTTCAGAGTCAACAAAATTACCTTCCGTCTGCTCATGCAAAGCAGTTTCATATATGATTTAATGTCATAGGTAAACTAGACAGTTTTATATCGTCATAAAGCTCATATTACAACATAGTCAATTGACCTTTATACCGCCAATAAAGCGTCAGTAGCCATAAAAATACCATCATGTTATAGCTAAATATACAATAATATACTGGAAATGAGCTTTTGTGGCGGAAACTTTTGTTTATAGGCGTATGTAGTTAAATTTTGATTTAGTACGGTCTATTCTGTTTTAATTCACGTAAGTTATATTGGACCCGCCCCGTTGACGCGGTTTTGCTGCGTGGCATTAAGGGTAGTACACAATAAATCTAATCTGCTTCCGTATTTTGTACTTTCCAATCGCAAATCAAACTGTATCCACTCGCTTTTAAGGACTCCTTAAAAATTGTCATTGTTATTTTGTGTTTTATGTTTATTCTTTTTTAATGTAATATATCTTCGTCTGATTTGTTTTTTTTTTACGCTTAATAGATCTATGTTTGGCCACTATCTCACCTGAAGTGAAGCGATGATGTGGCCTAAGATGGAGCACATAGATCTAGAGAGAGACGGCAGTTGAGCAGCTGCTCAGACCCGTCTCCCCTATGGTTCACCGAACGTCATCCCGAAACACGACTAGGTCGCTTGTCGGCATGGCTTTGTTCGGTAGGTGGTATTACAACCATGGCCAGAGCCTACCACTCCAAAGCGCGTAAGCGGGTTTCATCACGATATTTTCCTTCACCGTTATAGAGCAAATGCAAAATCTACACTTAACTATAAGTCATTGGTGCAGGGCCGAGTCGGGATTCGAACCCAGGTGCGTCTGATCGAAAGGCGCATGAGTTACCGCTGAGCCACACTCGCTCTCAAATCGCTCTCGATCGCTCGCTCTCGATTGTTCGTGATGTCATGGACAGGGTTCCGACTGAAAATAATTGCTAAGCTACATAACGTATTACATTAGCGTATGCTGAGTCGAAACCTTTTCCTGACATCGCGCAACATTTCACTGTGTTGTACTCGTATGTATTGTTTTGGTCTTTATTTTAGTATGTTCAGTGTAATGTTATGTGATATCCTGAATAAATATATTTTCTTTCTTTTTTCTTCTTTATAACTGCGCGGAAAAGTTATCAACTGTTTTGAACAATGGGATCGTCAGAACCGCGCTCCTATCTAGTACTAAATTGCGACAGGTGCCGTTTTTTATATCAAATATTAAAATAACAAAATCATAGCCCGGCCGTTTTATTGATACGACCCTAAAGGAATCGTAAGATGACCTTCAAAATCTATGGATCAGATCGCCCTAACCTTTCCTCGAAAAGATCAC
The DNA here is from genome assembly GCA_951640565.1 of Petrophora chlorosata. NCBI lineage: Eukaryota > Metazoa > Arthropoda > Insecta > Lepidoptera > Geometridae > Petrophora > Petrophora chlorosata. The sequence continues at coordinate 11,997,141 of OX621201.1, read as the reverse complement.
AAAGCAATCCGCTCTGATCCCCGGAGTAAATAAATCGCAACAAACGATATTCATTCGTCTTCAGTGGCTGATCGTATACTAATCAACCATTTAGGGCATATAAGGGAGTCGTTGGTTCCAAAGATAGGTAATACATGCGCTGCAGTTACCGTGTTGTGTATTCTTGAATTGCTAGTCAAACGTTTGCTTCGCTTCTTGACATTTGCTGGTGCAATAACTGCCAATACTTCAAAGTCAAAGTCAAATATCATTTATTAAATAGGCACAAAAGTGCACTTTTAAAGGTCATAAAAACATGATACAAATAAAAAATGTTAAAAATTGTAACTTATGTTTATATATTAACATGACTTTGAAAAAAGGTAAGTATGTTTACCCATTTCTTTCCTATACTCAAATTGAAGTCTGAGTGCTGAAAAGAAATTCGAAAACTGACTCTACCAGTGCTTCGGAAATACGCCCGCTAGAGAAGATAGCACCAAGAAACTCTGCGGGGATGTCTTTTTTCAGCACAATTACGTATAAATTAGAATTAACAGAATGCAAAACAAGAAATGCGAGTGAGATGTCCCATAGTCATAGTATCTGTAACAGAAAAGTGTAAATAAAATATAAGTAGGTATGACAGTAGCAGTAGGAGTGACTAGAACAGACCAGTCCCCGCAAGCAGCACCCGTTCACGAGTATGACTTGTGGACCAGCCATCACCCCCCTCCTACTTGCAATCATAACGCAAATTCCTTTTTGACAGCAATTAGAATTACAAAATAGTCGAATCCCTGTTACCTAACTCATTGATCTACATACCTTTGAATACTTTTTGTTTTTTATATTAAATGTATTCTATATTTAACTAGCTGACCCGGCAAACGTTGTTTTGCCATATAAATTTAAAAAAATGTTAAGGGTGAACAACCCTTATCACTTAGGGGTATGAAAAATAGATAGTAGGCGATTCTCAGACCTGAATATGCATACAAAATTTGGTAAAAATCAGTAAAGCCGTTTCAGAGGAGTAAGGTAACTAACATTGTGACACGAGAATTTTATATATATGATGATTATAAGTGTTTTACAATTTTTATCTATTGAGTTATTATTTCAAAAAGGCAATATTCTAGTAATTCTAGTATTTTTCTCGCGTGGTTTTCAATCCCTCCATCTTCCAGATTGGGATTAGATGCAGTACAGTGTACAAAGGCCCTATCGGCGTCTTGGCATGAATCAGAGGGAGTTATGGATGTCATAACTTTGATTAACAGATACTTAGTCGAAATAACTTTTGAAAATACATATATATATATAGTGATTAGTTAAAGGGAGGAAACGAACAATGCTTCCTTATACTGTTGTTGTTGACGGGAGGAAGGCGATTTGTATGACTGAATGACTTTAGTTATTGTTGTTTGTTAGAGACATTTAGGTAATTTAATCAAATATTTTATAGAAAACAAGCTGTCCCCGCGGTTTCACCCGCAATTTCCCGGGCAAAGAAGTAGCCTATGTGTTAATTCAGGGTAATAGCCATTCAAAATTTCAAATCCGTTCGATCGTGTGACTATTCACAATCTTTCGCATTTAAAATATTAGTGTGAACAAAAAAACACTTTATACTCATTTTATATTTTATACTGATAATAAAATGTATCCAGATCGGTGGGCAAAAGATACAACGGAATGGGTGCCTCAAGTTGGAAAACAGCGCCCAGGCCGGCCCAAAACGAGATGGAGGGACGATTTGGATGCATACCAAGTAGGCTGGTGCGAGGTGGCGCAGGATAGGGACGGCTAGAGATACCTGCGCGAGACCTTTGCCCAACAGTAGGACAGCATAGGTTAAAAAAAAAACATCTTAAAAAAACTTAAAAAAATCTTTGTCCAAAATCTTGTAGAAATCCTCGATAAGTCATTACCAGAAAATTATGCCAAGCAATACTAACGCAGGACTATCTGCAATTATTGTGGCTACAGATTATCATAAGACACACTTGTCTCGGCAATCATCTAAATCCGTAATTTATTTTTACACAATAGCAGGATTGAAAATATAAAATAGGGTGCCTCAGTCCAGTTTTCGGATAATAATAAAGTAATGTATCTACCTACCTACCATGCAAACCTATTTCGACAAAATACCGTTTATATCTCGCAATTTACTGGCCAAAATCGGATTATTACATTATTATGTACACAAAGGAAATATCAGACGAAAACTCAATAAAGCACGCTATTTACGTTCTAAGTTCCACAGAAAATACAATTTTCGTCCCAAAAAGTTTGGGCACCTATTTACTTAGGTAATTAAATTTTTGCGGTCCTCAAGGGTCGTTGAAAGCATTTTGTTAAGTAATTCATTTTTCATCAGAATTTTATGAAAGTTCCAGCCTTAGCTTAGAGGGGCTTAGTAATAAATAGAATTAGCCATAATTCCGACATCTTGTGGAAAGTTTGTGTTTGGCTGTGATAGGTGTATAATATGGTTTAAATATGCTTCTTAAATTCCAAAAGACCACGAAAGAATGACGTGAATGAGGACGTCATTGAGATTTGTCCGTTAATCGTCCGGTGTTATAAATGCAAAAGTTTGTGTGAGTGATGTTTGTTACCACGTATCACCGTAACTACTATACCGATTTTGATGAAATTTGGAATATATAGATAGTTTAAGATCTGAATTAACACATAGGTAGGTACTAATTTTTTTAAAACCACCCCTGAGTGGGTTAAACAGGGTGGTAGAGTTTCTATGGAGAATTTTTATCCCTTGGTTCGATTCACTCAAAACTCGGTACAAATAAACTTTAACATATATAAAAAACATGCATTTTTTATTTTGTCAAAACTATCCATAGGGTGTGCAATAGAGTCCGTGAAGTAGATAGTATATAATAAATCTTGCTTAGATCATAATATACAGTTTATGATATTTTAAATCTAGTACAATGTTACCATCTAAAATATATATCCAGGTTAAGAGAGAGAGAGAGAGAGAGAGATAGAGAGAGAGAGAGAGAGAAAGAGGGAGAGAGAGAGAAATAGTTCGGCAAATTACTACAACTAATTCACAAAATAAAACTCGCTCCAGACCTATGTCCAGCAGTGGACTGATGTAGGTTTATGATGATCATGATAATGATTATAATGATTATGAGCAAATTGTGCAATCTCAGACCATCAAGGCCGACGTGAGCACGATAAAAAGCCTATCGCTTGCCTGAGAAAATCACCGGTACTAGAAAAATATTCAAGGTACCCATTTATGCCCAAACCACACAGAACGAGCCAGGGCGAGTTCCGGGCCGGAAGCGGAGCGGGCTTTGTTGTATTGTTTGAATTTGTATGAAACATGTCGCGGATTAGCAAGCTGAGTAGCAGTAGGCTAGTCATGTTTGCCGCAGAACCGATAACCGCTGGGGTAGACGTGTATTAGAGTGGAGGCTGCGGCAAACGTAGTTAGGACGCCCTGCGATTAAATGAAGCGACGATATACGCGTTGCTGGTAGTGACTGGAGAAGAAAAGCCGCAGATCGGGCTTTGTGGCGTGCTATGGAAAAAGCCTATGTCCAGCACTGCAGCCTACAGATATAGGCTGATGATGATGTCACATAGGAGGCAGGGCGAGCGTCGATCGGGGCTACGTCAAACAAAGCATGCAGCGTAGCCCCGGTTTATGTTATCGACAGCCTCAGTGGTGTAGCGGTTGGGCAGGTTGGCTCAAGTCACATACACCATTGAGGTTGCGGGTTCAATTCCCGCGACGGGACAAATGTTTGTAAACAGAAAAAAAGCCCAAACATTTGTTTCATGTCCGGGTGTATTTGGACTATGGTCCATTAGCTCCTGGTTTCCTTGATACAGGGAATCCTAGTTACGCGGATCTATGTTTGTGATCGTTGGGTGTCTTTTTTTCATGGTACTTACAAGTTGCCACAGAACCGATAACCGTTGAGGTAGACGTGTTCTAGAGTGGAGACCGCGAATCGGAAAACGTAGTGTAGGACGCCCTGCGCCCTGCGACTAGTCTGCGACGATATACGTAGGGTTGCTGGTAGCGACTGGAGAAGAAAAGCCGAAGATCGGGCTCAGAGGCGTGCTATGGGAGAAGCCTATGTCCAGCAGTGGACTGATATGGGCTGATGATGATGATGAAAAGATGGGACGAGCAAGTCGTTCGCCTGATGGTAAGCGCCACGCCTGCCCATAACAATAGCAGTGCTACCCAGAAATTTATTTATTTATGTGTATTTTACGCTTTGTTTATTACACAAAAACAAATTACTTAGTGTTTAGTTTAACATTTTAATACCTGCAAGCAAACAAAACGGATTGTTCAAACAACGAAAAGCAAAGTCCCTCGCATTTTATCCGTATTATATAACACAATATTTGTTTGTACCGACGCTGTTAGTTACTGTTTTTGTTGTAGACAGGTTTCATTTTAATTGTTTTGTCTATTTAAATTATCAAATAACTTGTATTTTATTAAAATTAAAGGAATTCATCGAAGTTGACAAACATGTTTGTAAATATTTACTTACGATGCTGTGTCTTTTACATCAGTTTCAAGCGAAAATACCGGGCATTATAAAACCTTATTGGTTTAGGGTGACGAGCGCAGTGCAGTGGGTGGTTCTGCAACTGTTATGAGCAGGCATGTTGCTTACCATCAGGCGAATGCTCTGCTCGTCTTGTCATACGAAGAATATAATGTAATGTACTCGTGTGTATGTATGTAATGTACTGAATTTAATGTGATGTGTCTGAGTGTTGTGGGACCATGGTCCGCATAGTTCCTGGTTCCCTAGATACAGGGAATCCCAGTTAGAGCCCAGGATCTATGTATGTAATCGTTGGGCGTTATCTATAGATATATATTTATTATTCATATTAAAAAAAACTCGTATTAAATAAATATATATGAAAAGTTTATTTTTAGCAGACGTGCATGATAGCTGAACATTTTTGAATCGAAACCTATGCAACATTCCGTGCTATTCGTATCTTGGTGCTATCACGTACAAAAACCATTACTTGCCCGCCCTAAAAACTCGCCATAAATTACCCACACATCTTCATTACCGAGATGCACATAAATAAAACTAACTGGCAATACTAATAGCGATTTCAGACTAGCGTTTTTTTCAGCGCGTATACGGTCGTTTCGGCATACGCGCTTCTTACATTTCGCTCTTCAAGAAACTGGACTCGCGTACACGGGCTTATTCCGGCGTGTTCGCTCAAACTGGTAGTGGTGGGTCAGTATCAACATGGGAGGAGTCTAACGCGGCTCGCGCTTATACGAGCTTATAAGCGCGTCAACGCTCGTATGAGTCGCGCGTGCGGCAAAAGGCACGCATATACGCGGTTACATTCAATTCCAAAAACGAGCTTATACGCGTGTATAAATGGCTGGTCTGAAACCGTTCTAATCGCGGAAACAGTGGACTGTTACAAATAGTATGGGTTAACGAGCGGGCAGAGGATTCGTATAATTAATGTATTTCTGTGTGGGTTCTTATCTGAATGTGTTTATTCTTTGGAAAGATTACCTTTTGTGTCTTTACATGTCACACTTATTTTGTGTTCGCTTTTGTTTCTCTCGGGTCATTCCGCTAACCAAATGTCATCTATGTAACAATAAAAGCCTTTTGGCATATTCTACTTATAGTTAAGATTGGATATTTGACTTCAACATAAAGCAGACAAGTCAAATTAGGTGATATTTGAAAATAAGTAATGGAAACCACCCATAAACATGTTATGATAGGCGTGCCATCACTGCATCGTTAGTCCATCACTGCTGGGACACGGGCCTTCTCTCATAGAGAGTATGGGCCGTAATCCACCACGCTGGCATGTGACATGCCCTTGAATTTTTGTTATTAATTCTTGGACATGCCGGCTTTAAAGCGAGTGTTAAATCCGCATATAAGAAAGTCAGTGGTGCGGGTCAGCGGTATTCGAACTTCGGTGCGTCAGATTGTAAATCACTAGAGTTCCCGCTGAGCCACACTCGCTCTATTATTTAAATCAAATCATATCAAAATCTGTTTATTTAGACTTCGCGTCGCAGACGCACTCATGAACGTCAAATTATCACCATGGCTCTATCACCGTAATGGAATAAGAATCTTCTCTAATATAATCTTCTGATTAGTGGACTCAGAAGATACAGCAAGAAACTGAGGGCATATTAATGATTATTATTATTTGTTTCACGACTAAGATAATCTATGCGTAAATTGTGTGTCATGTAAGGTAATCGTTTCTTATAGTTTCGAATAGATTATCAGACAGTTATCAGGCGATGGTGAAATAGCCTCATTTAAAAACAGACTGCAATATTAAAACTACGTTATTTAATTATTATAAAGTTATTCAAAATTATTTCAATATTAAGCAACTAATGCAAAGTACTTGTAAATGAAATTCAGCTGCGCTAGTTCAAACGCTTCGGTTGCTTAAAGCAAAGGGCAAGTATTTTCAAATTAAACTAGTCTATTTTGAAATTAATTTATGGAATATTGAAATTATACTAATTGTGATTTTATATTCGACTGCTTTTAAAAAATTAATCTAAAAGTTATTTAATTTGACAACGATTATTATACCGCGCTGTTTGAAATATTTGGCAGATTAGATTCATTGAATTTTCTATTTGCGAAATTTTCTATATTTATACATATATATATATATATATATATACACACATATATATATATATAACCAAATTCGATGAAATTTGGACATGTAAGAGATGTTATCATTATTGAGGTTTGTAGGTTTTTATTTTTTCGACAATTCTTAAAGAATTTGAATAAATGGACCCAAAAAACTCGATATTTACTCGAAATTTTTTTTTGAAGTTTGGAAGCTGTTAACTTTAAAAATAGACATACACTTAGAAAAAACAAAACTTATAAACCTAGTTTATTCTCCATTTAATAAATTGAGATCAAAATTACCAAGTTTGGTTGAGATTTAGTGTGGTATAAACGTTTTCTCCCAAAACGCAATTAGCGTTTCGGTTTAGGTTAACAAAAACCTAAAGTTGATACAAATTTAGTTAAATTCTACTCTTAAAATACTATCATTAATTTATAATATATATACCAATTTAGCTTATATCACTATCTATAACAACATATACAAAATCAACTTGCAATCAAACCTAGACCTAAACCTAAATTATAAAAATAACTACCACTACATGCCACTTCCAGTTGCGCTTATTCTGTGAGCGTAGTTGCCTGCTCGAGGCACCCGCCGATATCGGCGGCGCGGCGCTGCGAGAAGGCAACCGGCCGATTCGAACAAACGGTTCAATATTATTTATAAGCTACCCTAATAAAAAAAAATGTATATATATATATATATATATATATACTTAAATAAGCCTTAGTACTAATTGTTATGTTTTAAAAAATAGTTAATTAAGCCTGTACTGTTAGCCTAAGAAACTGTTAATTTTGTTTTTCTCATGCAAGTGAATGTATATTCTTTATGAGAAATAAATATCTTAAACCTAAAAATAAGATTAATTTTAAAAACATTCTAATAAAAGAAATCCTACGTCACTCTTTCACAAAATTCACCTTGCCAATAAGCTGCGATGTGCGAAGTTCCGCCAAGAACCTCATCGGGTTTTCTGCGTATTTTTTATGTTATTACTGCGTTTATTTTTGTTTACTCCAGGGACTGGAGTTAATGTAGTCTCTTGAATTTAAAATTGCTAGTTCATTGAATATTCTTATTAGCTTGAAGCTTTTTAGTGAGACTTTGAATTTTGCGATGGGAGATATTTTTCTATATTTTTATTTTATTAAGAAATGGACTTTGTTACCATATTTTTTTTATTTCAAAGAAGGCTATATGAAAACATTTAAATATAACATAAAAGACACTATAATTATGTAGGCTACAAGCAGGAGGATGCAAAGGAAACCAAAATGCTTTGGTTCTATATTTAATTACGTATATAAATTACATTTAAAGTTCCTACATGCTAAATATCCTAATGGGTGACAGCGGTTCGATGTGAGAACCAGAAGTGACGGTATGGGGGAAAGCTACATAATAGGTGGAATGAGAGGGCATGATGTGCTGCGTCGGCGCCTTGTGACTCGCTCCTACGGGCAGTTGGTATACCACGACGTCATACATAACACGGTAAGCAATAGTACATAAATAAATAAATTATTATTCATCTAAGCTATGTTTGGTAGGAAATAGGTGAACCTGTTATAAAATAGGGAGTCTAAAAGGTACTTATATATCATCATCATCATCATCAGCCCATCACGTTCCCACTGCTGGGACACGGGCCTTCTCTCATAGAAAGAGAATGGGCCATAATCCACCACGCTGGCCCAGTGCGGGTTGGTGGATGTCGCATTTCCTTGACTTTTTGTGGAAAATTCTTGGACATGCCGGTTTTCTCACGATGTTTTCCTTCACCGTTTTTAGAGCAAGTTTTAAATCCGCACATAACTTAAGAAAGTCAGTGGTGGTGACCAGCGGGATTCGAACTCGGGTGTGTCGCATCGAAAGTCGCACGAGCTTCCACTGAGCCACACTCGCTCTCACTTATATATATAGTATAATAATTGACAATTATCTGAAATGTCTATCTCACTAAACAGGTTACGCGAGGACGACACATTAAACTGTTTATTTTATTATTTATTTTTCATCATTTATTTGACAATAAATTAGGATATTTTGGATCGCAATGGATGAGGCTGGCACAGGACCAGAAAGAGTGGCGAACGAGAGGAGTCCTATAACCAGCAGTGGGTAGATACGGGCTGATTAGTAGTAGTAATAGGTATATATGAAATTTATTGTTATTAAGTTGTCGACATTGCTGCATTAGAAGAGAACATTTTACAATTAAAAGCTGTACAGCCTGTGATTGAATTCGATATTTTTCCGAAATGTAGGCGTCGTCCCCGCGTAACCTATTCAGTGCGATAGACATTTCAGAAAATTTACAATTATTTTATAGTCATTTTTTATTTAACGCTTTTGATTTAATCTAAAGCATGGACTGAGTACATACATTGCGGAAAATATATAATTCAATTCCACTCTGTTTAGGTATACTAGCATTGATGTCTTCTGAAACAAATTGTTTTCCAAGAAGCAGCTGTATAAATAAACCTTATCTTAACTTACTTATTTGCCTATCAATCCCTTGTTTCGACAATAACAGTTCAAATTGACTTTCCAACGCGAACCAAATCAGTACCCTGGAACCTTCCCAGCTTCAACCTAACTGGAAATGATTCAATCAATACCGTCCACTGGACCCTTGTAACATGTGGGGTAAGGACGTATGCAAGAGGAGTTTTGGAGGTGCTACATGCCCTAGGTAGTTCTTAAAAAAACAAAATCAAATCAAATCCAATCAAATTATTTATTTACGAGAATACATAGATTAGATTAGATTAGATAACGCTTTGTTGTAACACAACAAGAAATAAATTACAAAACAATACTTATAGCCAAAGTGTTACAATGGACGGTCTTTTCGCTTATAGCGATCTCTTCTAGATGCAAATATTTTAATATAAAACTATAATAAAATTTAAAATTATTGCAAAATTACTACAGCAAGTATATTAATTATTATGATTTATTACATTTATCAGTAAATTCTATACTATAAAAACAATTTCTTATAAGCCAGTCACACAAACATTTTTATATTCATTGCCGTCTAATATCCTCATGTTATTTGGTATGCTATTGTAGCCATGAATACGAGTACACATATTATATACTTTTCTTTTATATAAATCTTCTAATCCATTAAATCTAATAACATACAATTTGGTGGTTTAGGGGTTTGACTAGGATACCGGTAACGCGGGGCTTGCGCGTTTGATTCACGCTATGAGATAAATATTTCGACGATTTATCATTTGTCTCAATAAAGTAAGAAAATTTAAACAAACATATCTTTTTGTTTAAATTTTCTTAAAAATTGTGTGTAAGTGCCGTAGAGCCATAATGCCATAATTTAAATAAACTACGATAATATTTGTGTGTAAAAACATGCAATTTTTAGTTAGGTTTTGTGGTTTAGCCAATATTTTTAGATCAAATAAAATGTATTTTAGAACCATTCCTAGCTTGCTTCAAGATCCTAACTACATCCCTGCCGTGGGCTAGGGTTCTCGCGTCGAAGGCAAATAGCGTCGAATGACGAATGAAGTAACAAATTCAGACAGCGGCTGACTGAGCCTTTGATTGCAGCTTCTACACGCAGCCGGCGTTAGGTGCTAGGGTTACGAGGCATAAACAAAGTGACAGGGATGTTGAGGCGCTGGAAACGATACTGAAATCAGTCTTAAATCTGCTGATTTGAGGTTTATTTCAGTTCAATAAATGAGCTGTACTCAGCTCACGTAACAGGGATGTTGAGGCGGTAGAAACGATACTAACACCTAACCTTACATCCCCGTCTTTAACATTTTGATAATTCCTCTCCATCCAAAGGTTGCCTGGAAGAGATCGCTTTTAGCGATAAGGCCGCCCATTGTAACACTTTCTTTAATTGTTTTTATGTAATGTCTTTAATTTAATGTTTGCAATAAAGCGTTTATCTATCTATCTATCTAAAATAAGTCTTAAATCTGCTGATTTGAGGTTTAATTCAGTTCAATAAAGTATTGATAGGTAGATGAACGTTTGCAAACATTAAATTAAAAACATATAAAGAAGTATTACAATGGGCGCTAAAAACGATCTCTAACTCAAACTTTGGATAGAGAGCAATTACCAAAATGTTAAAGACGGGGATGTAAGGCCAACAATATTAACAAAATAATAAACAATATCAATAAAAAACTAAGTACAATACAAAAATACAATTACAATTACAACTACAAAACTCTTTATTGCATACCAGATACAAAACATTAAAAAATAATAATGGCATAAAATTCCTTACAATGGTAGTACACTTACAATGGGCGGTCTTATCGCTTAAAGCGATCTCTTCCAAACAACCTTTGGATGGACAGTATCGAAAGAAGGAGTAGATGGCGGTGTGCAATTAAATTACAATAATAAATACCTGCATACTTAAACATACATTCCAATACATACATACTAATACATATATAAACTAATATACTTATATCAATATACTAATAAATACCATATACATTTATGTACATAATTACATAAAGATAATAATAGATACCTAACATACAATACAATATTATTAACTAGGTATATCCATACTTTGATGTTATTGAAACAAGCAAGATTATCACCAAACCTACCGATACATCTTCGTATGAAAAACCACATATTGCGAAGTCTTGAATGGCACATCACAGTCCGCTGATTTATAACTTAGAGAAATTAAAAACTTAAACTTCGAACGGTCGAAGAATTGAAAATTTACTACATCTTTAGGATTATCATCCTTCCTTCGGAAAGTACGTGAAGCCGTCGATCTCGGTTGTTGTCCTTAGACAACAACGCCATGCTATAATAAGGCCATGCCGGAGGCCTTTGGGCGGTCTAAAAACTCTAACACCAGGGCTGGCGACACGAGAGAGAAGAAAGATTGACATCATCGTCATCATCATCATCATAATGCATGCGGTGCTTCTCTTCAATAGGTAATACATTTAGCGAATAAAATATACATGTATGAAATGTGTAAAATGTGATGTAATTACCATTGAGAAGCCAAATAAATAAATAAAATAAAATAAAATAATCATGAGCTGTAGGTAGATGTCACAGGTAGGTTTAGGAATTTAATTACTATTAAATAACAAGAAACATCAGTACTTCTAGTCCCGAAATAGAAACCAATAGAAACACCGTTCCACCCGATCTAACTCCTCGTCAGCCTGTAGTGCTCAATTCACACTTACCCTTCCGACGCCCCTAAAAAGGTCGAGCTCATTTGCCGTCAGCACAGCTCGTATACCGTCGACGGCATTACACGACGTCTAGCGTTTCTTTGTATCGTGTTGATTACTGATTGGCTCTAGTTTAGTTCCTTTGTTGCGTTGGCGAACGTGGGATGACAGTTTCGTTGATTATACCTAGATGTAGTAACTTGGAGCCTAATCCTTCTTCCTACTAATGGTATAAATGCGAATGTTTGTCTGTTTGTGGTAGGTCTCTCGTATGCGGGAGGGCGTCTGGGTAGATACCACAGCTTTGCCAGTTATTCTGCCGTCAAGCAGTAGTACGCAAACATTACTGTGTTCCGGTTTGAAGGGAATTGCAGCCACCGAAATTACTGGGCATATGAGACTATCTGATGTCTCGGGATGATGAGCGCAATGCAGTCCTACGCAGTGCTTTTTATGGTATTAAGTTAAATTAAGTTTTGGGTGGCACTGCAATTGTTACGGGCAGGCGTGGCGTATTCCAAAAAGAAAATGCCTTGATTCTAGAAGAGGTTAAAGGGAGAACATATGAATATGTAATTCAATCATGCAAATTCAATAACGGATTTGAATGACATTTTATAACTACTGCTTTAAATTCTGGAATAGGATATGATATACTTTTTACCGTGGAAAATTATCCACCGGGTGCAGCTAGTAGTCCACAGTAATATTATAAATGCGAAAGCCTGTCTGAGTGTCTAGTCTGTTTGGTAGCATGACTATACAACTAAACTGATCTTGATGAAATTTGACAAAGAGATAGTCTGTGAAATGTGCCCGGAAAAGGACATAGGACAACATACATCCTTATTAAACTCGTGGTTTCCGACGGATCATGATATAACCGAATCCTTCGCATCAATTTTCTCATGATCCATATTATCATTTATAATCCACTTTACAAAACATAAGACATTTCGATTAAGTATCTTACCTACCATGAATTCCTTTGCAGCCAAGAACAACAATTATCTATCCACTGTTTTCTGTATATTCACCTTTTATCTACAAACGTCAGCGTTCTAGTTTATTTTCCTACACAATAAGGTTTCTCAGTAACAAAATACTTCAATACCTTTCAAATAATACCGTTCTTCTAGCGAGTCTCGATTACGTTACAAACGACGAAGTAGTTGAAAAGGCCCAATGACCGATCTCCTTGGCCGTTCCCATTTCTAACTGGAAATGAGGTCTTCTGAGACTTGGAATTCAAAAGTACACTCTAGTTTTCTCTGAATAAGGGTGAGTTTTCCCAAATTATGACTGGTTAGAAATATATGTGTTGTTTGTATTATGGGGACTGGTTTTCCAATAGATCCTTACCTACACTGATCTGGGACGTTGATTTTCTATTGAAATTTGAGTACGCAAGCTGAAGAGTTTTTTTGTATGCATAAATACTCAGTTTTGGAAATCTAAGGAATGTTGGTCCCATTGTGTCGGCGTTACACATAGAAGTGTGAATCAGTGGTAACTTGAATATATATAATATATCATGAAGTAAAATAGGTATCAAGTTGGTTTTCTTAACCTAAACACTTATAAGCAATGATCGAAACGGACTTGGAATCGGACACGGAAACGGACCCAAAAACAACGCAATGTCCTGACGCGGCATTGGAAGTAATCTAAATGTTCGTCTGTGTTGCATAATAAAGTTTTTAACAGCCAATAAAATATAGAACAATTGTGAGCCAAACAGGCTCAACAAGTGAAAATATAAAGGGGATTTTATTTTAACTAGCTGAGCCTCGCAGCTGTATCCCCCGCAGAGTATGCTATGTCTTATAAATAATTAATAATTTTCTTCATAAACTTTCGCACTTATAATAGGTATTAGTTCAAGTCTTCATCATCATCATCATCATCAGCCCATCACGTTCCCACTGCTGGGACACGGGCCTTCTCTCATAGAGAGAGAATGGGCCATAATCCACCACGCTGGCCCAGTGCGGGTTGGTGGATGTCACATGTCCTTGACTTTTCTTGTGAAAAATTCTTGGACATGCCGGTTTCCTCACGATGTTTTCCTTCACCGTTTTTAGAGCGAGTGTTAAATCCGCACATAACTTAAGAAAGTCAGTGGTGCGGGGCCAGCGGGATTCGAACTCGGATGCGTCGGATCGAAAGTCGCACGAGCTCCCACTGAGCCACACTCGCTTCTGTGTTCAAGTCTTAAAAAATATTAATTTATATTTTAGTAACGTTAAAATGTTTACTAAATTCTCACATTTCCTGATCATTATTTTAATAACAACGTTCGCTATCTCTATCTTGCTAGACCGGTAGCTGTTAGAAATTTAATAATAACACCACAAAGTGGATTTTATGTATTTGGGACCGACCAAATACGCTACACGGGTACGGTACAGGGGTCGGGGTATTAAAGCTACAGTAGCTTCGCACTATTTCGGAAATCAACCTATTTACATGAGCCCAAATCAAACGGCAACAGTTTAACAAGGGTTGATTGATTTTGGTCAAACTAGGACGGAACACCCTTAATTAAAAGGATGTAATGACGAAATAGGGCCATGATTTCCTGAACGGTTTTGCGACCATTGAACGATTAATTGTTTCTTTGTAGGCCGCTCTATTCATTTATTGTTCTGGGAATTGAGATGGTAGGCAGATTAATAAAGTCGTCAATTGTGTACTATAAATACCTCCACTTTGTAATAAAGTGCTTCTAAGCGGGTCATTGTTTTACTGAAATATTCCCCATCAAAATCGTCATCAAACAATGTCAGTCCACAACTGGACATAGGTCTCTCCCAAAGCGCGCCACGGTGTCCAATCTTCTGCTGACTTTCTCCAGTCGCTACCAGCTACCCTGCGTATGCGTATATCAAATCAAATCAAATTCTCTTAAATCAGTTTTGGCAACACAGACGCACTTATGAACGTCAATTATTACAATGACTCTACCACTGTATCGGAAAAAGAACAACTGCTCAGAAGATACGGCAAGAAACTGAGGGGCATTTTTTTTGAGGTTTGTTACATTTTTTTGGTTTTCTTATGTACCAGTTGGCTACATTGCAGAAGTGGAATGTTCCAAGCATCTTTGTCTTCGACATAATCGTCGTTCCATCTAGTCGCAGGGCGCCCTACACTACGTTTGACGATTTGCGGTCTCCACTTTAAACTCGTCTATCGCAACGGTTATCAGTTCTGCGGTAAATATGACCAGCCCACAATATTCCTCGGCCATCGCTATTCTTGTTTCACATTGCGGACTTATTAAAAATGTACTTCTCATTTTGATATTATTTTAGTCAATATATAAACTCGTAGCCAATATGTAAACTATGACACACATTTTGGTCTGTTTCTTAAATTTTTGACAGATACAACGACAAATTAAAATACAAATTATGAAATTTTAAAATTTTACAGGTGTCTCACATTTCTTGATCATTATTTTAACAACGTTCACTATTGTGTATATCTTCGCTGGACCGGTATCTGTTAGTTATTTAATAATTACACCACAAAGTGTATTTTATGTATAATAATATAATATGTTCTTTCTTGTCCTTTTCTCGCTGCTTCAAGGCCTGGATAAATGGATAGACTATGACAATGTTATTAAGTTTCATTTTTATTATATGTTGACTACAATACCTCAATCTATCTAGGTATCTCTTATTTTACTCAAATCTTCGAAATAGTTTAACCTGAACTTTTTTAAGCTTGCAATTTGTCGAGACATTAAGCTCTCCCATTCTAGACAACCACTGACCCAAAAAGGCGCCGGCATTCTTCCTTAAAGGATTCGAAAGCATCCGTCACCGGAGCAGCGTAAAAGCCGAAAAATCACCGGAGAAATTTCAAAAATAGCGTTTTCTAAATTTATCTCTTGAAATTGTCCGGAAAATTGCTCGTCGGAGCTTGAAGCGAGCTAACGTATGCTTCATGTATCGTGTTTTGTTGAGATTGTGGATATTAAGGCGTTTAAGCTAAAGATAATCTAATTTGGAGAAAGCATGATACAAGCTTTAATGCATTGAATTAATAAATAATAAATAAGCTTAAACAGCTAATGGTTTTCATTTTCTTTACAAAAAATTCTAACAGAACATTTCCTAGAAGGTAATAATTTGATTTTTATTTTAAGGAGATCTACCTCTTGTTCTAATATTCAAGTTTTTATAGGAGGGAGAACATACAGGGCGCCAGTGTAACCTACGTGTAACTTTATATGGCAATAAATATGGTCTGATTTAGCTTTAAATACTTCTATGACATAAAATATTTCGGCACTAGACACTGACTAAATATTCCAAATAAAATATTCCAACCATGTGAAGTCATCATGAACAAAGAAAATCTGTTTCTCTCTGGACTGGATTTAATTTCGATTCCTTTGATAGATAAAGCCTTTAAGTCTACAAGCCAACTAGACACAACTCCATTTCTCAGTAACTAGTTAACCTGCAAAATGATCTCACAAACGAAACACTGCATAATCCAGAAGCTAACAGCAAAGGGTAACGGAAAACCTGGAACAAACAAATACAATTTAACAAGTATAATGCAGCCGGTCCACGGACAAAGTAAGACGGGATTTGTAAACATAAGTACGTACCTTTATTTGATGTACGTATACATAGGTATACGTTTGTTTACAAATCGAGGCAGAAGTGCTGAAAGTATACATCTTGGGAAGATCATTTGGAAGTAAGTTTTTTTGAATAGGTAATCCTAAAATCGGGTGTACGGTTTTTCCGATACCAGATAAACCATACACCCGACTTGAGATATCCAATTATCAAAACCCAATAATTTCGCTACTTCAAACCGGCGCACTACTGCTTGGGGCAGAATAACTGGCGAAGCGGTTGTACTTACCCAGACGACTTCCTGCATACGAGAGACTTACCATTAGTAAAAGTTATACACATCATCATCCCGGTTTTTTGTTCGGTTGGTGGTATTACAAGTGCGACCAGAGCCACCACCACCACCCCAAAAATTTCATTTAATGTTCTCTTGATCAGCTTCAGTGAAGTTCTTAACCTTTACAGATGACTCCAACATAAATTCAAACGCTGTTTGTATTCTTACGCTAATAAAGGAGAGCAGGCATGGAGTACACATATTATGGAGATCTAGTCGGTCTATTTTCTCTTGAAACACGATTCACCACTGCGGGCCGGGGGCAGAGGAAGAAAACCTAGTTGTGATTGGCCGATAAAGAGTACGAACTGTTCCTACATTACAGCTTACAGTAATACTTTAGCAAATGCGGGGTACCTATTTTAGGATTTTTATGTAACTACTAAGTAACGAGATGAACAAGTCGTTCGTCTGATTGTAATGTCTACGCATAATTGCACAATAATTGCAGAGCCTAGAAATTTTAGTGCCATGCAAAATACTGCCAAGGTACTGCGTAGCACTGCTTAGCAATATTTAGCCCGGGACATCAGATGTTTCATATTATTCCCAGTAACCTACCTCCTCCTACTACTACTACTACCTACCTCCCAGTACCTACGCTACGCTAATGTTCCGTGAGTGATGGAGCCCGGTATTTGCAGTTCAGTGGGTTTATAGTCTTCGGGGTGCAGGTAAAGAGCTGCAAGGTCTGGACAATTAATTATATTCGCACAGATGTTGCACAACTTTTGAACTGCTCCAAAACTGTTACGTCGTTTACCCTTAACTTAACGGCCGTTGTTCTTGTTCATTACGAGAGGGGACTGTTTAACTGGTTTTAGGGGGTGAAAATAGCTGCAATATAGAGTTTTTATGTTAGCTTGAAGTCAGATTAGTAGTAAAGTTACCTACAAGTGACAATGCAAATCATTGGAGTTGAATGTAACGGGATCAGGTGTGACGTTGCGGAAATTCTTCTCAAATCTGAAACGTTATGAAAATATGTAGTGTAATTCCGCCGAATATGTAATTGTGTATGTTTAGGTTGTTGATGAATAATATATGTAATGGGGTAGGCAGTACATATAAAATAAATCAAAAATATATCATTGGAGTTAATTTAACTTGTCTGTGTTAATTTGTTTCTGTTTGAATCACTTATCATCGTTATTAACAGGAAAAAGAAAAGAAAAACTTCTTCATTTCAACAATAAGTAATCTTTTGTAACTAAGGTATTACTTTTAAATAAAGTTATAAATAAAGTCGAACAAACTGGTTGTAAATCTGAATCTACTGGAGGCGAGTACACTACGAATACATTCAGATATAATTCTTAGCAAGCTCATTTGGCTTGTTAATTGAAAAAAGTAGAGCCTGATAATCCTTCGTACTGCAATGCGGTGCAGGCACTAAGCGCGGCGATTAACATTAACGAGAAATCAAAGATAATAAAGGTAGGTAAGTAAAGTACTACTTATTGACTTAATTGAACAGAGGATTACGTAGCTGTCTTTCCGCAAAATGATATTTTGTACAAATATCGGACTCTACAAATGACCCTTTGCTGTTTATTTTTTAAGATAATTATGTCTACGTTTGACTTCCATCTCGCCTGATGTTAAGCGAGGTTGTGACCGAAGATGAAGCACATAGATTTAGAAGATACCACTCTAGGTTTGAAGATAGCCAAAAAATATCTCTAATTATGGTAGAAATCGCGATTCGAATTGCGTTTATTACAAAATACAACGCTAATAATATACCTATTGCCCGCTATGATTGGTGAATCGCGTCGAGATTCGATCCAAGACGAAAGTCAATAATTTTGGTACGCGGATGAGAGGAGATGGGTGAGACACGTGGCAAGACACAGGATAACAGAAGGTGAACCAAAGCAGTCACAGAGTGGGTGCCACTTTACCAGTTTAGAGCTAAACTGCTGGAAAATGGCACAGGACAGAAAGGGGTGAAATGACGCAGAGGGGGCCTAAACTCAATAGTGGAATTATAAAGACTAGAAAGAAAAAAAAACCTCAAAAGAGCGGCCCCAATCCCTTTCATTCATGCTGTTCTGTTCATGCAGAGCATCACAACGTAAAGGTGGTGCACCCCGCTTATTTTATAGGGTCTTTTTTCCAGCGGTGACATCATGTCAAGATAGAGTCATCGGCTCAAATTACAATTAAGTTAATAAATGACATTATAACCATTTATTTATTTATTTTATTATTTATTGCACTATTACAAGTAATGTACAAAAGGAAAACTTAATGCTAAAGCATTTTCTACCAGTTATCCAATTAAAAGATAATTACATAGCGTGCATCAAAAAGTCAAAAACTAACAGAGAAACAAAATAAATATCGTAATACATATTATCGTAAATACAATAGCATAAATTATTCATATAAATAACATTTAAATACACTACATATATAATCCAAAACTATAATACATAGAAATGAATAGAAATACTTATAAAAATAAATACTTACTAAATTTCGATGACTGCCATTACCATTGATGATCTGTTACGTGTCCCTGCACTGCGAGGCAAAGGCCTCCCAAAATGCATAGCTAAATCGAAAATAAAGTCGGAGGTCAAGACATACTTTGGGTCGCTGTGCCAGCATAGATATAGACAGAGATACGGAATATAAAGAAAATTGACAAATTAAAGACGAATTGACCGATAAATAAGGCTTTTGACTTTTTTAAACGTTTCAATAACGCTCCTCCATATAGACCGGTTCCCTGCAGTCAGCAGGATTTGTGAATAAGCCACTGCTCTGTTCTATTTGTTGCCAGATATCCGAGCTCGCGCTTAACCAGAGCTTTCGGGGGTTTATTGAAAAATGCGGTTTTGGCATGCACTTGTAACCTTTATTACGTGAAGTGAAGGCAATGTGTCTCTAGGTTTGTAAGTGGTTGTATGTTAAGCACGTAGCGTATTAGACGTACTTGTCTAGTGCTTGGAGCATACTGTTTATGTTTTTTGAGACGCATAGACGTCAGGATTTTTCAAATAAGTTATTTTATTTTAATTGAGATAGGTGCTTACTGAAAATTAAACGTGGTACGTAAAATTTTTAATTCTTCTCTTCGATTCAGTATTGACTGATTCGAATAGAATAATTCAGTTCAGTTCGTTGTAGAAGATGTCAGTTCGAATCTAATCAGTAGTTCCAGAGATTATCCTACAAACATACATGTATACAACTTTACCTCTTTATATTTTAGAGCTTTTATACCATGATCAAAGAAAACTAAACATGCCATGATATAGAGTATAGATAAATAAATGGGTTTGTACATACAATGTAGATAAATAGAGTGAGTTTTTGAATAAAGGGATCTCTATGATATCTATGAAGTGAAAAAACCATTACGCTAAATATGAGTATATTTAGCGTAATGGTTTTTTCACTTTATTATAAACCATAAGTTATAAACCTTTGTATTATAATGTTATTCATCATTCGTTCGGTCTACAAAACAATATCCTTTTTAATTATTAATTGTTTATAAATTTTGTATTTAATTATTTATTGTTTTAGGACAACTACAGCTAAATTTAGTACAATAATAATATTAGGTATACATGTTTAGACAGGTTGGTAGCTTATACAAGTTTCCACGGATGGATAACTAAGTGCACAATACATGAAAACAGTCTATTAAACTACACTCGAGAGCAATGAATCCGGGTCACTTAAAGAATCCTAAAAATCTCGGAAACTAAAAATGCTAGGTTAATGCAATAAATTGTATTTAATAGACAATGTAATACTCCTTAAATGAAGGTATTAAAACTTCTTAGTTATTGTAAAGTTATATCATAAAAAAATCAAATTTGAAAAAGGGCCACTTTCGAAGATGGAACTACGAAATTACAGCATTTGGTTTTGCTTTTGTTTGTAATCTGTCATTTATGTGGGTACATAAACCATGTTGATAGTGCTCTATATTCATTATTCAAGCTGAAATTATGTCGCTTACGCCTGAAGAATGCACCTGAATACTTACAATGCTGGAAACCGGCCGGAGTCAGCGCGATACAGCCAGGACTGTCGGTGTGTCGCTGTCAACAGTACAAAGAGTTCTCCGACGTTACGAAGAAACTGGTTCTAACCTACGCAGACCAGGAACGGGCAGAACCAGGTGTACCACAGCACGAGAAGACCGATACTTGGTGAACACCATGCTTCGAAATCGCTTTCTCACAGGAACTGAACTCACCAATCAGTTTCGACGCCTCGGAGGAAGTAACCCAAGTGCATGGACAGTAAGACGTCGGCTTGCTGAATCTAACTTAAAACCCCTTAGACCTGCAAACGGCCCTAAACTGGAGCGTGGGCATCGTATTTCGAGACTAAGATATGCCCAGAGCCACGTAAATTGGAGTATTGAAGATTGGTCAAAAGTTATGTTCTCCGACGAATCAAAATTTATGCTCTACAAGCACGATGGAAGACACAGAGTGTATCGAAGACCAGGGGAAAGATTCAAGCAAGCATGCATCGAAGAAAAAGTAGCCTACGGTGGTGGGTCTGTACTTGTGTGGGCCGGAATTTCTTCTGAAAGTCGCACAGAGCTGGTGATCATAGAAAACGGCTCTTTAACTAGCGTAAGATATGTGGAAGAAATCCTCAATGATCACGTTGGTCCATTTATGGTCAATTTAGGTGAGGATGCTATATTTATGCATGACAATGCCCGACCTCATACAGGTAGGATTGTGAATGACTACCTTCAAGAGATGAACATTACTCGTATGGAGTGGCCAGCGCGCAGCCCGGATATCAACCCGATCGAGCATGCTTGGGACGAGCTAGGCAGATGCGTAAAACAACGAAACCCTCCCCCAATCACGCTTCGTGAGCTCAAAATTGCTCTCACAGAGGAATGGGAGAATATTCCCCAAAATCGTATAAGGAACTTGGTGTACAGCATGCCAAACCGCGTAAACGCAGTAATGGAAGCACGAGGAGGCAATACGAAGTATTAAAATTCAAGAAAATCGTAATAAAGTTCAAAAATTTCATGTTTCCTATTTTTGTTTTAAGGAGAGATCAGCAGTTTTTTTCTTTATGTAATTTTGTGTTAATAAAATGTATGGTGACTCATATTTTTTTTACTTTCATTTAAGGAGTATTACATTGTCTATTAAATACAATTTATTGCATTAACCTATCATTTATAGTTTCCGAGATTTTTAACATTCTTTAAGTGACCCGGATTCATTGCTCTCGAGTGTATGTTTGGCCAATATCTCGTCTGATGCTAAGCGACGATGTGGCCGAAGATGGAACACATAGAGCAAGACGGCAGTTGAGCGACTGCTCAAACCTATCTCCCTGATGGTCCACCGAACATAATCCCGAAACACGACTAGATAGCTTGATTATTCATAAAAGTCCTGCACTACATGTGAAAAACGCAACTCATCCGTAGTGTCTAGCCGGAAAACCTTGTACCGTTGTATTCATGGACAAAATAAAATTTTCCCGAGAGAATACAAAGTGGAATGCATTTTGTTTTCGCTCTCTATTTAGTTTTGTAAGTTTAAAGTGGGTATTATATTGACCGCGTTTTATGAGAATTAACAAAGTGGGAAATTATTTTTAAACACATTTATGAGTTTGAGATTGTAAGTTTAAAGTGGGTATTATATTGACCGCGTTTTATGAGATTTAACAAAGTGGGAAATTATTTTTAAACACATTTATGAGTTTGAGATTGTAAGTTTAAAGTGGGTATTATATTGACCGCGTTTTATGAGATTTAACAAAGTGGGAAATTATTTTTAAACACATTTATGAGTTTGAGATTGTTTTTTGAAGACTTCTTCTTACTGGTGGTAGGTTTCGTATGCGAGAGGCCTTCTTGATAACCACCGCTTTGCCAGTTATTCTGCCGCCATGCACTGTAGTACTCAAGCATTGCTGTATGTTTGAAGGGCTTTGTAGCCAGCGAAATTACTGGGCATTATGAGACTTAAGAGATAATTGTCTCAGGAACAAAACAAAGTTCTGGGTGGTGCTGCAACTGTTATGGGCTGGCGTGTTGAACATCAGGTGAACGACATGCTCTTCTCGTCACTCAAATCTATAAAAAAAGAATCTTATTCTTGGAGTAAGCTTGCGCGTCTTCCACTGTCTACGGTAGAAGACAGGATCGTCGTAATAGGGGATCAGAGAACTTTTCAGAAAGTGTTTTAAATTAACTACAATGAATATATATAGCCATGAAAAATACTATTTTAACTAAATAACGATCTAAAAGTACCTAAAACTACGTTTAAATATTATGTTTCAAATATTGCCGCGCGGAAACCGGTAGAAAACGACAGTCTTCGAAATAAAACTTGCAAAGAGATTCTAATACGTTTTGTGAAGTTTGGGGACTGTATTGTAGTAATAGAACAAAAAAATTAGCAAAAATACATTTTATGAAAAGCAAAAACGTAAAATAAACACAAGCTTGACCCACGGCATTTGCCTACAAATGACGTCATGCGCTGTGATTGTTGTTTCGTTTGAGATAAAGAACAGATTAAAAATGTCAGGATTATTTATTGATTTAAAAATATACATCATCATTATTTCACAAAAATATTGATTGAATGATCTTTCTGGTTCGACGAACATTCGTTCTAACAACAATTTAGATTTTTTGTCAAGTACTGTCCGATCCTCTATTATCAAAATAGCGATCGCTTCATCGCATCACTTTCTCTAATAGAATAACTTAACATTACCGCCTTCGGGCGGTCTAAAAACTTCGACACCAGGGCTGGCCGCACGAGACACGAGAGAAGAAGAAGACTAAATAGAAGTGCCGAACTAACATAATAAATTTTTAGAAAGAACCGACTTAATAACCGACTTCAAGACTACACCAATATTTTTTGTTTTTGTTAATTATTTCGAAAAGCACTAAATCAATAACGATAAAATTATTAAATATTTCGATAAATTATATTGAACCACCTCTGAAATATGAACAAATAAACAAAAAAAGAATCATCAAAATCAATTCCTCATTGGCGGAGTTTTTTTTTTTTTTTTTTTTTTTTGTGTAATGACGGCTCAAGTATAGACCCGCCATTAAAATTACAATCTAGCCTTATAAGACTAATAAGTAATTTAAATTTAACTTAAACTGCTAAGTAGAGTAAAACTAAGAATATGTCCATCAACACTTTTCTTATTGTCTCTATTAAGGCGAAGACACTATGTTCTTGTGTTCTTTACAAGTAGCACTAACTGTTTATGCTACGGTTCACTGGCACTTCACTAAACTAACTCAAAAGGTTTTGTCCTTTTTAATCTTCTCACTAGGTCTGTGTTGTCGAGGAGCTGGATAGCCTCGACGTTCACGTGATGGTGAAGCCTAAATTCATGAGCTTCGGCATACTTATTAATTACACTAGTGACGAGGTCCACTTTTAGGTCCCGATGGAGGTCGTCATTTCTAATATACCACGGAGCGTTTACAATACCCCTGAGTACTTTATTTTGGAATCGTTGAATTATTGCTACGTTGTTTTGATTGGTACATCCCCACAATTGGATTCCATAAGTCCATATTGGCATGAGGACTTGTTTGTACAATAGTAATTTATTGTGCACTGACAACGTAGAATGTCTTCCAAGTAGCCAATACATCTTTCTATAGCGAAGCTCTAGCTCGTCGCGTTTCTTTTTGACGTGTGCCTTCCAGCGAAGCTTTGCGTCTAGTGTCATGCCAAGGTACTTGGCTGTATTTTCGTACGGTATCGCTTTATTGTTTATTAACACCGGATGATAGTTTGGTCTTTTGTTCGTAAAATCTATGTGAATAGATTTTGATTCATTCAGTTTGATTTTCCATTTTTTCGTCCAATCAAAGATGGTGTTGATGGCTGTTTGAACCTTTTCCACTGCTTCCTCTTGAGTGACCCCCGTGGCCATAATAGCTGTGTCATCTGCAAAGGTTGCAATGGTGTTGTCTTCTAGCACTGGGATATCACAAGTATACAATAGGTACAGGACCGGACCTAGAACACTCCCCTGTGGTACTCCAGCTCTTATTAGCTTAAGTTCAGAATAAGCATCCTCTTGTCGTACTCTAAACATTCTTTGTGTTAAATATGATTCTAAGAGATCTGCAAACTGATGTGGAAGCATATTTCTTATTTTGTGAATTAGGCCTTTATGCCACACTTTGTCAAATGCTTGTGCTACGTCCAGGAAGACCGTAGAACAAACTTTTTTTTCTTCTAATGCTTTCTCTATGACGTTAGTGATTCTATGAACTTGATCTATTGTAGAATGTTGTTGTCTAAATCCGAATTGGTAATCAGGAATCAGATTTTTCTCCTCTATGATGGGCTTCATTCGTCTTAACAGTAGTTTTTCAAATAGTTTCGACAAGATTGGTAACAGAGATATTGGTCTGTATGATGTGGCTTCATTGGGTGGTTTACCAGGTTTGGCTATCATAATGACTTCGGCAACTTTCCACAAATCAGGTACGTGTCGGAGTCTGAACGTGGCATTGATAAGGGTGGTAAGTTTTACTATGGCTTTACGCGTGAGGTTTTGCAAAACTTCTCCAGTAATAAGATCGTATCCAGGAGATTTCTTTCGGTTCAGTTTTTTGATCTCGTCGTATACCTCTTTTGGAGTAACGAGTCTTATTTCTAGTTCGTAATTTAACGTTTCATCCAACAAAATGACATCTGTGCTGTCTTCATTTGGTTGGAAGATTTGCTCCAGGTGTTCTGCAAATCTAATTGCCTTTTGTTCATTATTAATGGCCCAGCTTCCATTGGCTTCTTTTATTGGTGGGATCTGCATAATAGGTTTTTTAAGGTTTTTGGTCGTTTTCCATAGCGAGTAATCTGTTGTGCGATCACATGTAAGTTGACTTAGGTGAGTATCCATAGTCTCATCATTGAACTTCTGAATGTCCCTCCTAAGCCTTTTTGTTAGATTATTCAGCAGTTTTTTGTCTTGTGGAGCTCTAGTTGTATGCCATTTTTGTCTCTGTTTCCTTTTTGTAGATATTAGGTTTCTAATCTCTTTGGGATAACAGTTACTTCTGTTTATTATTTTGATCTCGGGCGTGTTTTTCCAAGCACATTGTTGAATATTTGCTATGAATTTTCTTACGTCCTCATCTAGCTGCTGTGGAGTTTTAGTGGAACTTTCAAATCAATCATAGAGTCCAAATCTAGCGTAAAGCTTGCCCAGTCCGTATTTTTATTTACCAATGTGGCGTTATTTTCTCTCTGTACAATAGTCTCGCTAAGAGTTAACATTATAGGTGAGTGGTCTGAACTAAGATCATAACCTTCTTTGATTTTAAGGAAGCTAGATGATATGTTTTTGTAAATAAAAAAATCTATAAGGTCTGGAATCTTTTGTGGATCAGTCGGCCAATAGGTCGGTTTTCCGGTAGATATAACATTACAGTTCAAATCTCTGACAGCACGTAATAGTTCTTTTCCTTTGGTTGTGGTAAGTCTAGATCCCCAAAAGGTGTTTTTAGCGTTAAAGTCACCTCCCAATAAGAATCTGTTACCAAGTCCTTTTAAAAAGCCCCTGTACTGCTCAGCTTTCAGTGCATACTTTGGTGGACAGTATATGGCTGATATAGTGACAGGATAGCGTTTAGTTTTGACACAAACAGCTACGGCTTGTATATGTTGTTCTTCATGCTTATATTCTTCATAATGGTAGATGTTCTCCTTTATTATGACCGCACTGCCTCCCCTAGCGGTGTTATCAGGATGCAACGCATGGTATGTTTTATAGCCTTTGATTTGGATATAAGATTCTCTGGTAAAGTGGGACTCGGATATAAGACACACGTCAATATTTTCTGTTGATAGGACTGCCTGTAGTTCATGCCGATGCTGAAGGAGCCCATTTGCATTCCATGCCATAATTTTTAGTGAATTAGTCATTTTAATTGTTTTGATGTAGCTGTTTTAGTGCTAGTTTCAAGTTTCTTTAAACGCTCGTCAAATGAAGTCATAAGATGTAAGATTTTATTCAGTTTTTCATCCACATCTGAGCCTGTGTGCTTAGGTTGCGGTTGGGGTTGTGGTTTAGGCTGCGCTCCTTTTGTGATTTGTGCAAAAGAAACATTATTTTTAACATTTTGGCTAGTACTAGATGTTTTTCCTTTATTTGCACTTGGAACCTGAATGGTGGGTACAGAAACATTTTTCTTTGCTTGCTTAATTTTCATATTCTGTAGTTCTTTGGCTACTATGCACCCTCTATAGTTAGCAGGATGTGGTTCACCGCAGTGGACACATTTTGGTTTTGCTTCTGCTGGTTTGATGCAATCTCTAGTTAAGTGCTTACCTGTGCATTTCACGCATCTAGGTTCTTTGGAGCAGTATTTCTGTGTATGGCCATATGCTTGGCACCTTTTGCATTGTGGAATCAGTTTTGATGTTTTCAGTGGTTGTATATCCACTTTGCAACCCAGTATTGACTTAATGCCGTATATTTTGTTTATATCTTCATCTTTTTGAAATGAGAGCATAAACATATTAAGTGGTTCCTTACTCCTCCAGCTTAGTTTGTTAACCGCGTCTTGAATTTTGTATCCTTGAAGGATTAAATCTTCCGCTATTCTTTCAGGCAAGCACGAAGAATGTAGCTTTTTAGCCATCACTCTAATTGGTCGGTCCTGTTTATTTTCATAGGAGTGCCAGAGGCAGTTGTTTTGTAACAACAGCTTGGTAATTGCCCTATATGAGTCGTCATTATTGGCGTTTATTTTAACGCTCTCTCCGTTCATCATTTTTACGATGAACGAGTTTTTCGGTACGCTCGTTGAGATGAGATCGTAAAATTTTTGGTAGTCCTTGATGTTTTCGACTACTATGGGTGGCGGAGTAATACAAACATTAAAAAACAGTTTAAATGAGAACCTCCCCCAAAAAGTCAAAAGTCATAAGATATTTACTAAATAGGCACAAAAATGCACTTTTAAACGTCATGTACCACATCATACAAATCAACTTTCTTCCTTTTTAAAGTCAGTTAAAAAAGAAATGCATTGTATATTACTAGGTAAAGTATGTGACCATTATGTGACAGCTAGGTAGGTTGTCATGTCAGTTTTTCATTGTCGCTTGAGTATAATATTTTTCGTTAAAATATTTTACTTAAATCTGTTAAAAAATTCCAACTTTCTGAAGGCGAGACATCAATCGTTAAGGTAAATCTCTAGATATAAAGTTCAATATTCAAAGTACAGAAAAACATAAAAAGCATTTTTAACTTCGACACCTGTAACGACTTCGACAGACTCGTTACCTTAAAGTTAATAAAATCATCGATTTTTATGTCAAATGCTATTTGAAGAATATCTAAGGGGCAATTCACACCTACGCCGCGCCGCGGAGGCTTGGGGTGACTAAGACCAAAGAAAACTAAATATCTAAGACCGTGCGCACACATTCTATTCTATTCTAATGTCACTGCCGTTTGTTTCATGATTTGCGCCTTACGAATAACACATACCTACAACAACTCTTAAATTTTATTTTACAATTATTTTATTGCAATTATTGCATTTTTACGATCACATCATTAAAAAAAATATTGCGCAGTTATATAACACAATTTTATCGATCGTCTAGGAGCTGCCTAATACTTCAAGCTTAGATGATCTTAGAATTCAATTAGAAAACGATTTGTCACTGTCAGCGGGCAACCTCTACAGTTAATAACGGCCACATGCGGTCTCCAACTTATGCAAATACTTGACAACTCAAAGATGAGTTGGATAGGCCTTAAAAGGAATAATGATGACTTTAGTCTATCTCTTTAGCATCGCCTGATAATATAGATCTTTATATTATTGCTATCAGCCCGTTACGTAGAGGGCAATAATCTACCATACGGGAATAAATCTTGTAGTATTAAGTATTCTGTGACATATCTGACTGAAGTTAGGTGCGGATTGAGGCGAGCCTAAGCGTGGCAAAGCAGTGCTACGCAGTGTTTTTTATGGAATTAAAGTTCTGGGTGGCACTGCAATTGTTATGGGTAGGTGTGGTACTTACAAGCAGGTGAACGACTTGCTCGTCCCATCAAGTTCTGTAAGAGCGAGCGTACATTTATGTTTTCTACCAACTTAGCGGATTGCGCCTGCGAGCGCATCGCCTTACATTTTAACAATTTTACTTATTTAGTGTGAAATAAACCCACTCGACAAACAGACGTCTTTTTACTTCGTAATATTCCGTCGCGTTCCTTACAAACAATCTCATATGTACGGTGTGGACACTACCGCCCGTACAAGCTCTTTTCAAATCAATCAATCAATCAATTTTTTAATCAAGCAAAAAATAGCGGGATTCTACGGTGCGTCCCCACTTAGCCATACGAAACTTGCTCCGCATTTTTTTATATCTAACGAAATAAAACCTAAAATTATGACATACCTAAGTTTTACATGTACCTACATAAATTGATAAATATTTTTTATTTATAACGTTTTATTAGAAGTAAGATTCGAATAGGAATATACTTACATTTTTCTGAAATACATTCTATAAATAAAATGCTCGTACAAAATTTTAATGGAGTCGCGATTTCACGGTGTCTGGTTCTTGAGGGTTGACATAGATAAATTGAACTCCTCCTCCTTTGCCGTTTTAGAGTTCTTTGGGAACAACATTAAAACGGTCTCGGAGTTTGTGCGGGAATCTTCGCAATTGTTTTCTGGCGGTGTTTTGGTTTTATGTTTTCTTGAAATTGGGTATAGGTACCTACATACCTGTATTTGGTTGAGATATGAATATTACAATTCGGAGTTTAGTTTGCGATATAATAATTATTAAATATCTATAATAATTGCATTCAAAAATAATATAAACTTGGAAGTCGTGTTATTATAGTTTTCATTTCAAACTTAAATCAGTCGACTATAGTAAAATTACTTAGCCCCAAGCTCTTTGAAAACCGTTCAATCTCATGTAGATTTGATGGTTTTCAAAGAGCCAAACTACTAACTAACTTATGCTAATACAAAACGGTAAAGAAAACCATCGTGAAATAATCGGCATGTCCAAGAATAACAAAATTCAAGGACGTAAAACCTTCACCAGCCCGCACTGGGCCAGCTTGGTGGATTATGACCCATAATCTCTCTATGCGAGAAGGCTCGTGTCCAAGTAGTGGAAACGTAATGGGCTGATGATGATGTGATATATGTATGTATTCTGTCAAAATTGCCCCCTATAAATATATACAGAACCATAATAGTCACGTTTCTTTAATCATTGATGTTTGTTTTCTGTCGATCAAATGGATTTATTCCTCTTTTATTCGAAATACGATGGTATTTTCGTTATTATAAATCAGTAGCAAAAAGAAAATCTTCAGGAGGTGCGAACACTGTGATAATTAGATAGGTATCAACGTATCATCAAAGAGATGCGAGCGTCAATTTCTTTTTCCATCTTATTATGAAGCAAACAAGCTTTATTTTTATTTTGCACAATCTCAAGTAGATTTTTCGTGTCGTAACAGTACCTTTGTTCTAATATTAGATTAATACCCAATATCAAAAATAAAAGGCGACGTTTAGCCATCGTCAATGTATTTTGAGCGAGATGAGGACACTCACTTAACCCTTAAATGGACAATGTTGTTTTTAAACAACATACTAAACATCACAGATAAAATTATCTTTATTTTATTTTTTTGTTAATTTTGACAACTAGTTCTTATTTCTGAACGAATTTTGTACTTTTTTTAATGTTGGCACTATCCAATATTTTTATGCATTAAAAATAAATGAATGTCAAATGTCACTTTGAAGAAAACTTCTTTCTAGTGGCGCGAAACTAAGTTTTGAAGCTGTGTTCGGACTTTGATAAAATATAATGTAAGTATATAACATATTTTTATTTGCTTGATTATATCTTCAATTACATGTTCATGTTGTAAAACATTGAAAATTACTTGATGCTACTGTCGAATTACGCGAAATCTGGTATGTTGTAGGAAAACTACAATGCGCATTGCCTGCTAAATAAATGCATGTTTGGTGAAGGGTTTTTATTTTGCTTTTCAGCATGCCGCGATTACTAGAAAGCGAAATTACAAAGTATTTAGAAACTCTTGAAGATTCAGAAGATGGCTTAGACGGCTCGGACTCCGAAGTAGAGGATGAAGGTCACTATTATCAAACAGCTCGAGATGTTCTTCGGGACCTTGAAAATAGTGATGAAGGTGAGAATGCCCAGTCTGATGAAGTGGATGCTGATCCTCCTCTCGTAATTGACAACGATCAAAATATGCCAGACCCTCCTATTTTGGAAGCCGGAGAAGCAGTACCCCAGAGTAGATCACAAGGGATTTCTAAGCGACCTCTGGTTTGGCGAAAACGGAATCTTGTTACTGCTGAAGACAGCCTTATTTTTAGGGAAGAAACTCAGATAACGGAAGCATTGATGTCTTGTAACACGCCGTATGATTTTTTTTCATTTTATTTTACATCAGATCTAAAAAAGCAAATTGTAGAACAAAGTAACTTATACGCGGCCCAGAAACAAATATTCAATCCTGAAATTATAAATGAAAATATCTTAAATAAATTCCTAGGCATTCTGATTTACACCTCAGTCATAAAATTTCCAAACACCAGGGCTTACTGGAGTGATAAATTTGGTTATGATCACATAAAAAATACGATGCCGTTAAAAAAATTTGAAAAAATAAGATCCACTCTCCATTTTGCCGACAATACGCTATGCTTACCCAAAGATCATCCAGACTATGACAGGCTATTCAAAATAAGACCTCTTGAGGAAATGCTCAACTGCCAGTTTGGAAAGGTTCCCTTAGACCAAAGGCTTTCCATAGACGAGCAGATGTGTGCAACCAAAATGAGCCATTACATAAAACAATACATGCCCAATAAACCCCACAAGTGGGGGTTCAAATTATATCTCATCTGCAGTCTACAAGGATATGCTCATAGATTTGAGGTTTACAGTGGAGGGGGCTCCAAAAATAACATCTTACCTGGTGAGCCAGATTTGGGAGAGTCTGGAAATACAGTCGTCAGGTTAGCTAGAATGGTACCACGCAATGTGAATCACATTATATACTTCGACAACTTCTATACTTCTGTGCCTCTCGTCACCTATTTAGCTAAGGAAGGAATTTTCTCACTGGGAACAGTAAGAGTAAACCGATTGAGAAACTGCAAATTGCCTGACAAAAACACTATAATGAAAAAGAACGTACCCAGAGGATTCTATGAGGAAAACGTGGCGACTGTGGATGATATTGACGTAAGTGCTGTTGTGTGGAAAGATAACAAGCCCGTTAACCTTCTTTCCACTTACGTAGGAGCAGAACCAGCAACCACAGTCACGCGCTTTGATAAATCGAAGAAAGAGAGAGTTGCTATTCCATGCCCCAAAGTCATCAAGGAGTACAATGCTCACATGGGGGGCGTGGACTTATTAGATTCATTTATAGGTCGTTATCACATCACAATGAAGAGCCGCAAGTGGACCATGCGCTTATTTTATCATTTCCTGGACCTCGCAGTTATAAATTCATGGGTTATGTTCAAGAAGGTAAATAATATAAAAGGAAATGATCAACTTCTCAATTTGGGTACATTTAGACTAGAACTTGCCGAAACCCTCTGCAAATTGGGTCTACCTGCAAATGGCGCTAAACGTGGTCGACCTAGTGGGAGCACAATACAAAGAGAACTTGTAATGAAGAAGTTCCGAGGACCAGCTCAAGCAATTCCTTTGAAAGACGTCAGATTGGATCAGACATGTCATTGGGCAGTTTGGCTGGATAAGCAGCAGAGGTGCAAATTCCCGAAATGTTCAGGATTTACGTTCAAAATGTGCCAAAAATGTCGTGTATCTTTATGTGATACGAAAAAAAGCAATTGTTTTTATAAATATCATAATTTAGAATAAATAAACACATTTCAAAAACAATATCCACTCTTATTTTACCCATACTTGCAAAATGTCATTGAATGCGCAATGTAGTTTATAAACAACACTCACATTATTGCAAAAAAAAAATAGTAAATTCATGTCTAGATTTTTTTACTCATTTTTCCTAGACAGTAATACATGTCTATTACACAAATATATTTTTTTAAAACGTAAAAAAAAATCGTCCATTTAAGGGTTAATACTAAAGGTTCTATCAAAGGTCAAATTCAATTCAATTCAAAAGTTCTATATTTCAATTATGTCGTCACAGACGCACTTATGAACGTCAATTATTACAATGACTCTACCACCGTATCGGAAAAAGAACCACAGGTCATTAAAATTCCTCGAAAGGCGTTTATAATTCAATCCTTAAAGTAAATGGTATATTTAAAGTTTCATCATCATCATCATCATCATCAACAGCCCTTATCAGTCCACTGCTGGACATAGACCTCTCCCAATGCACGCCACTGAGCCCGATCTTCGGCTCTCCTCATGTAATTGCTGCCTGCCGCTTTTGCCCCCAGTGCAGTACAACTGCAGTGCCACCCACAATTTTTACCATACAACAACACCAATTTACAATACCGTAAAACACTGCGTAGGACTGCATTACGTTCATCACCCGAGACATTAGATATTAAGTAACATATGCCTAGTAATTTCGCTGGCTGGCTGCAATACCCTTCAAACCAGAACACGTTTGCGCACTACTGCTTGGCAGCAGAATGACTGGTAAAGCGGTGGTCCTTACCCACACAGCCTCCCGCATACGAGAGACCTACCATGAGTAAATTCATGCTCATCTCTATCTTCTATCTAACTGTTCTTTAACCCTAACTCAAAAACTTGTCCTTTGAGACCCTTTAGGGCGCTCACCTGCCCGTCTATCCACACAAAACGTTATTGCCCCGAATTATAACACGAGAGGACGTGACGAGTTTTTATTGGCCGCAAAGAATTAAAATTGAATTTTTCGGGCACAGGCTTGAAATTCCTATAGTCTGCAGCCTATAGACAGGGGACGCAGTAGCTACACTCACACGTAGCACAAAGTTATGTGGTATATTTTACTGGTGGTAGGTTTCTCGTATGCGAGAAGCCGTCTGGGTGGGTACCACCGTTTTGCCAGTTATTCAGCCGCCAAGCAGTAGTGTGCAAGCATTATTGTGTTCCGGCTTGAAGGGCATTGTAGCCAGCGAAATTACTGGGCATTTTGAGACTCAACAGCTAATTGTCTCAGGGTGACGAGCGCAGTGCAGCGCCGCGCAGGATTTTGCAAAACAAAGTTCTGGGTGGTGCTGTTATTGTTATGGGCTGGCGTATTGATTACCATCAGGCAAACGCCGCTCGTCTCGTCATTCAGTTACATAAAAAAAATTATTGGAAACTACGAATAATGTATGCTACGAAGCGACGAAACACTTTTTTTGGCTACGTCACGCTGGAAGATTTTTTATGTATGACATAAATACATGTACCCGTACCTACATATAGCCAATACACAGGTATTGGCTACCAGTACGCCTTGTCAGGCTGCAGGAATTGGTACAGGTATGGGCGTTTCAGTCGAAAGCAACGGGAAAAGGTTTCTTTTAACCGACTGAAAAAAAGGAGGAGGTTTTGAATTCGATTGAGTTTTCTGTGATTGATTGTTTTTAAAATCAGTACACCACCCTTTTTGGAGGAATAATAGCAAAATGCTATTAGCAGTAAGAGAAGTAATCTAATGGAATCAGGCGTGACGATGCGGAAAATTAATTAAATTTTAATACATTATATACCTTCTTTTTTATATACAATTCAATTCAATTCATTTATTCATCATCATCATCATCAGCCCATCACGTTCCCACTGCTGGGACACGGGCCTTCTCTCATAGAGAGAGAAGGCCATTTATTCATTATTATTCATTTATTCATTCAGATAAAATTAAATCCAGTTTTGTTAGTTAAATCAAATTAAAATTATATTAGTAAATCTTAAAATATTTTCCATGAATAAATAATAAATCATAATAATAAAAATAAAAATAAAATTGATATAATTAATAAATATTATTATAATTATCATTTGGCGGCCCGATTAGACTAGATTAGATTACATTAGTCTTGTTCCAGTGCGTGAGAATAGGCCCGTCAGCCCTCTCTGCTGCCACAGTCAGGAAGCTGTTGGTGCTGGAGCGGACGCGCGATATTAGGGACGCCACTCTCTTTCGCGTTATGGCCGCAAAGTCATTGACGCACATCGACAATATTAAAGCAATTATCACATTTATTATATTAAAAAAATGCAAAGGGATTTTTATTAATATATGTCCTTGAATTTTTGTAATAAATTCTTGGATATGCCGATTTCCTCACGATATTTTCCTTAACTTAAGAAAGTCAGTGGTGCGGGGCCAGCGGGATTCAAACTCGGGTGCGTCGGATCGAAAGTCGCAAGTGCTCCCACTGAGCCACACTCGCTCTTACTTACTTACTACTTACATAATATTCAGCGGAATTACACTATTTATTTTCACTGCGTTTCAGAAGTAAGAGAAGTTTGTTACAATATTCCACGTCACAGTACGAAATACCATTAATTTGTTACTTACTAGGGGGATATACAACTAAAAATGACACATAGAGACGTGTTTGTATGTGTGGGTTAGAGGGCTATACAACTACAGATGACATGTAAATATGTGTTTATATGTGTGAGCCCATTTTGCTCGTTTGTTCCGAGTTTCAGTACGTTTGTATCTCCAATTCATTTGTTCATAAGTAGGTCATCGCTTTAACCGTTATTTTGTCATGTATTAACGGTTTGTTCGAATGCTTAATTTATTTAATTTTACAAATTAATGGATGGACGATTATGGACGAACTGTCACGATTTAACGGCCATGTTGAATATAATAATTTACAATTGCTGACCAGCATAATTGGGATTACGCAAAAAGTACCTATATTTAATTTTGATATAAAAATTA
Source organism: Petrophora chlorosata (assembly GCA_951640565.1). Lineage (NCBI taxonomy): Eukaryota > Metazoa > Arthropoda > Insecta > Lepidoptera > Geometridae > Petrophora > Petrophora chlorosata. Next base: position 11,961,354 of record OX621201.1, on the reverse strand, counting down.
AATATATTATTGATTTAATTAATATAGTTTGTTATTTTTATTAGTTTACAAAGTAAAACTTGAGCATTGTTGGATCGTTAATGTACCTACCAAGAACGCTAAAAACTGATTTTATTTTATTGCATATTTTTCACGTTTTTGTTCACATTAAATATGAACTTTATATTATTTACATTGGTGAAATTAAAAAGCCTTAAAAAATTCTTCAAGCAGCAACATACACAGAAACTAACTACGGCTGGCGGTTGATTATTAGGCTTAGCAATAAAACGAAATCCATATATCAAATTACGCGTAAAGTCTGTTCTCATGCGAAAAGCATACAAAGATGCCTGAAACATTCCACTTCTGCAAAGTTCATAAAAACTGGTATATAAGAAACTTATAACATTGTAGAAGACCAAAAAATTGTAACAAAATATCTAAAAAAATGTCCCTCAGCTTCTTACCGTATTTTCTAAGTAGTGGTTCCTTTTCCTTTTTTTGTGGTAGTCGTGGTGATAATTTAACGTTGATAAGTGCGTCTGTGATGAAACTGAATAAAGAGATTTTAATTAATTGATCGATTTTATATATTTTGTTCAAAAACTTATTCTAAAATGGCAAGTGGAAATCATTTAAAAAATAACAAAATTAAAATGTAACGATGTTAATTTATACTTACATCTTTTTTATACTCATTTCGATGAAAATAAAATGAGAAACTCCCTACCGGCGGGCGCTTTGGAAATACACCGGCTGCTAGAGAAAATAGCACCAAGAAACTCCGCGAGTATTCGTTCTTTTAAACCATGTGAATAATTCACCTCCTAGAATTAGATTTATTATTATTGGATTATCTTTTTACATAGTCTATTACTTGGCATATGGGACTTAATATCTTATGTTTCGGGGTGATGAGCGCAATGCAGTGCTACGCAATACTTTTTATAATATTATAAGTCCTGGGTAGCACTGCAATTTGTTATGGACAGGCGTGGCGTTTGCCATCAGGTGAACGACTTGCTCGTCTCATTACTAGGTGTCATAAAAAACAAAGAAAAGAAGAGACCATTGTTCTACATATCAGTAATTCACCTCAGTGAAAATAAAATATAATTTAAACAAATATTCCCTTCCTACATTCTGTATCGAATATGGTGACCATTGAAAGGCGACCGTTGTAATGGTGCAGCCGCTTTAATAGCCCAAACATTAGAGAAATTACAAGGGACTGGCCTGATAACCATTAGCACCTCGGGGGAGGTAAAATGCTGCTTGAAAACTTATTTGTTTAGTATGCAGCCTTTATGATTCGTACCAGTTGTAAAAGAAAGAAAGATAAAATACATTTATATGACAACCACACAATTATAAAACATACATAGTAAAGAAAAAGCAAGAAAAATATACAAATCTCGACCGAGGTTGCATGTTTGTGCCGTTTGGGGTAGAAACATTAGGACCGTGGGGGCCGAGCACCCATGAAATCTATAGGGACTTGGCAAAATGTCTGGTAGAGGCGACATGTGACCAGAATGCTGGCTCATATTTGGGTCAGAAAATCAGCATTGCCATTCAGCGTGGCAATGCGAGCGAGCGAGTGTGGCTCAGTGGGAGTACGTGCGACTTTCGATCCGAAGCACCCGAGTTCGAATCCCACTGGCCCCGCACCACTGACTTTCTTAAGTTATGTGCGGATTTAACACTCGTTCTAAAAACGGTGAAGGAAAACATCGTGAGGAAACCGGCATGTCCAAGAATTTATCACAAAAATTCAAAGACATGTGACATCCACCAACTCGCACTGGGCCAGCGTGGTGGATTATGGCCCACACTCTCTCTACGAGGGAAGGCCTGAGCCCCAGCAGTGGGAACGTAATGGGCTGATGATGATGATGATGATGTGGCAATGCGGCCAGCGTTCTGGGCACTTTCCCTTCCACCATAGGCCTTTTAGAATAATTGTATTATATTTTGTATATATATTTAAGTTATTTTAGTTTAGATTTAGATATTTCTTTGTTATAGATTAATAAAATGATAACGACATTATTATTCAAGAAAAATAGTTTACGTATACATAATATTAATAAACAAAAACATACAAGGAATAGTGGTGCCAAATGGGATTTTGGCTCAGCACAAATGTCTAGTATCATTAATAGACACCAGACGCTAGTTTTCAGCAAAACCCCAAGGCGTACAAACATACGACATACGGCTAGAAGCAGAATACAAACTCTTTTCTTTATAGCTGACAAAAGATACTAGAATGTATTGCGTAATGTTTTATCTAGAACCAGAGAGAGTGCTATATAAATTCGAAGACTATTATGATATACTTGTGTGATGCACTTGTACTAGAAGACTCAAACTTCCACTGATTGAAATAAATCTCTGGAGCGGTTCCGCTCTGCATCGAATCCGAATTCGTCATTAATGATTGATCGAGAAATCGGATGACGGGACTCGGATCTAGTGCGTAACTTGTCTTGGAAATAGCACTGTAATTACTTCGGACAGCATTTTTCCGGATTCGGATCAGATGCGATGCGGAACCGCTCTTACCTTAGACGTCACCTTGATTAGCTAATGTAACTAACTAGTATGTTTATGACACTTATGATATTTTATGTATACAGGGTGATAGGTTAAACGAGAGACGTGTTGAAGGAGGGTATTCAGTATTCGATTCTCGTCCTAAATATCTAAAAATTATAACCTTAATTTTTAACGTAATAATCCATTAAAATACCTACAGTTAACATAGACACTAAGCGCACAAGCGAAAGTAGATACCTACGCGACAAAACACGTTGCAGTCCGCACCACCCTAATTAATATGTATGTATAAATATAAATTTATATTTGTTAAATAACCTATTGATTCGTTATATTATGTACACCACCAAACCGAATTGTTTCTCATACCTGTTTTATCCATCTAAAGGTTGTCTGGATGAAATTGCTCTAAGCGATAAGGCCGCCCATTGTACCTCAAATTATTTTATTATTTTATTTTGTCATTATTATTATTTTTTATTGTTGGGTGTTTATTTGATATGCAATAAAGTGTTATTGTATTGAGTTACAATACTTTATCAATTAACAGTAGGTGGTAGGTAATACCTACTGTTAATTGATAAAATCTGCAGCCGTTTAGCTGCCCAAGACAGTCGGTGGCTACCAGCGTCAGTTGTTCCCGGTCCCGCTCTTAATGATCTGTCCACACAAGATGGATGCCGATAGCCTTATTCAGCTATATGCCATTTTTGTGACGCCCGAGAGTTTTGTACCACATATAGGTGCATGTTCAGACACAGAATAGAGAATAGTACCTACTAGTACAGGGTGGAAATATGAGATGGGAAATGAAGTGCAGCTACTTGATTGGATTGTTGGATAGGATATTAAGTGCAGGATTTGATTGTTGTACCTAGGAAGATACAGCTTGACCTCTTCGTAGTACGCGGTCTCATATGCATGGGAGGTCTTGCTATAATGGATTTGCTAAATTGCTCTTGGAAAAAGTCGAATGGGCTTCTGCTGTCGTCCACGCAGATGAAGTCGCGGGAAGAGCTAGTAAACTTATATACCTAAGGTTATAATTACATACTACATCTACCTGTGTCTACATTTATATCTACTTGTGGAAGAAAGCTTAATAAAAACCAGATATTCTTCCAAATTAAATAATTATATTTTTTAAATATTTAAATGTAGATAGAAATAACACAAATAAAAACAATATTATATAAAATTACATCATTATTTTATTAAACCACTAATTATTATATATATATATATATATATAATATTTTTTATATAGATCATTTATATACATATACACGGACTAAGTAAGTTACCTGACATCCAATTACATCGGAGCTGCGTCTGTGCCGGCAGTCGCGCACACTGACTACACTGAGGTACGGCAAGGCGTATTTATAGTGAATAGCCAGGTGGGAGTCGTTTAGTCATTTCGCAACTTATTAGAAAAACAGTCGTTGAATACCTTAAATTAATATTTCATTTGTTAATTATGATATTCTCCCACATAATAATTATAAAATACTTTGTCATACATATATCTAAATAGAAACTTAATAGATTCGCGTAAATTTAATACATTATTTCTAACAAGATTAGGAACGATGATTTAATTTTTATTACATCCAAAGATGCAAGCGTGGAAGATGTTGCACTGATGCTTGCTTGCTCACTTGTTTGTATGTATTCACTCTGGTTTAAAAACGCCGACATTGCAGATTCTTCATGGCAAAGGTACAAAAGAAAATCAATCAATCTATAAGCCACAAGCTACAGCAAAAAACTAAACTCTCCCGAGTAGTTCTACCCCCAAGCAAGGTTCTCAAGTACCTATTTGATATAACGCCGACTTCAGTACATCTGATTATCATATTTTCTGTTTCTCTTCTTTTTATTTTACCCTTGTGATTTTTGGGTACGCGTATTTACATATTGGATTCCGATTTATACTACTTTATTACTGCTCAGAATGTTATTGCGATGCATAATGTTTGTTTTGTTCTCTTATATATTATTTATTGTAAATATACCTTCGGCGAAAGATGTTGAATTTTATATACATATTTGAACAAGGGTGTTCTTGGCTCAGCTATACTTGTTTCATTTTTGGTTGTGCTGATGAGGTTAGGTCTGATGTGAATTAATGTTTTGTTTTAAAAATAGTTACTAAATATAAAGATAAAGATAAATTTAATTGAATTTCAACAAAAATCACATATCATATACATTCAGAAGTGATTGGCACAAGTTTTTTTTCCTGTTTGGAGAACATTAGTACCCAAACTAGGAGACCTGTGTTTTGGCATACCAATACCCCCTGCCGACATAGTTAAAAAGTAACCGAAAAAAGATTACGAAAGAGTTTGTATTTAGTAACAATAGTTTTGATTTATGCAGTTTTATGTGCGTAGGTATACATACCTTGTATGTATGAATGTGTGGGTGGGAATGTTTGTGAGTATGTATGATGCATGTACATAGGTGAAGGTGTATTAATACAAGAGTTTGATTCACTGGCTAGGACAGATAGGATAGTGATAAGGATAGTATGTAGGCTCGTTTGAATTATTCGAGCAGTTCGTTGAATTTCTCGACTTAGGTTTCGAGGTTTCTTTATCAGGACAAGTTATCGCTGCGTAAATGTGACTGCCACTTTACAAAGAGCATCAAATATTCTCGAAATCTACATCGAAAAAGGTGACGAATTTCAGACGAGCATCAGAAATGCTCAAAATCTACGCCGAGTTTGAACATTTTTGTGAGGGTAATAATTTAGTGACTACTACTCTACGAGGAGCATCGGAAGCTCTCGAAACCTAGTACGTCAAAAAATTTCATTAATTTCGTAAGGCCTATATTTTTTTTTTTACACTTAATAGGTCTATGTTTGGCCACTATCTCGCCTGATGTGAAGCAATGATGTGGCCTAAGATGGAGCACATAGATCTAGAGAGAGAGAGCAGTTGAGCGGCTGCTCAGACCCCTGACAGTCTCCCTGATGGTTCACCGAACATTATCCCGAAACACGACAAGGTCGCTTGACGGCATGGCTTTGTTCGGTGGGTGGTATTACAACCACGGCCTACCACTCCAAAACAAATTTATAGGCAGATGTATAAGATTATTGCACGTTTTTTTGTACTTTTAACATTTATTACTAAGAATTTATAATGTTTTAAATGTATTCTAGTTCAGAAGTCGGATTTTATATAAATACTTAATTTATGTCATCATCATCATCATCATCATCATCATCATCAGCCCATCACGTTCCCACTGCTGGGACACAGGTCTTCTCTCATAGAGAGAGAATGGGCCATAATCCACCACGCTGGCCCAGTGCGGGTTGGTGGATAAACACATGTCCATGAATTTTTGTGATCAATTCGTGGACATGCCGGTTTCCTCACGATGTTTTCCTTCACCGTATTTGGAGCGAGTGTTAAATCCGCACATAACTTAAGAAAGTCAGTGGTGCGGGGCCAGCGGGATTCGAACTTGGGTGCGTTGGATCGAAAGCCGCACGAGCTCCCACTGAGCTACACTCGCTCTTTAATTTATGTATCAAACAATAAAAGGCTTCTGCGAACCAGCTTACATCACATTTCAACTCAATTCAAAGGTGAGAAACTAAAACGTTACTACGAAAGTAAAATAAGCTCTGGCAGTATTTACTCAAGTATTCGCAATTGAAGCAACTTGTTAGTTATTTCTAGAGTTATTTAATCTACACCACTATAATATATATTAATGAATGCGAATCTGTCTGTTTGTTACCATTCCACGACTCAACGGCTGAACTAGTCTAATAAATTTGGCACAAAAATAGCTTCTAAATCGGAGAAGGACATAAGAAAGGAAGAATGGATAATTTTTATCCCACGCGCACGAAGTCTCAAGCATCAGCTAGTAACTATATAAGGCATATAATGTTCACTCATACATATTAAATAGTTCATGAAAACATTCGATTTTTCATCGTTATTTCTAACTTATAAGATCCTGAATTCAGAATCGAATAAATTTGACACAAAATAAGTAGATGAACCAAAATATCTAAGGCACATCGTGTTGGTATAGGACAGCTGTTACATACATCCTTTAACCCAGGACTTCCCAACTGGTGGGGCGTGCCCCCCTGGTAGGGCATAGAGATCTCTTAAAGGGAGCATGAAGTTAGGGGGTTAAGTTCTGATATTTTAATTTAATTACTTTTCATTTATGATTTAAAACACTTACACACAGAAATAATTTCATCGATATTACAGAGACGTTAATTTAGAATCACCAATATGGCACATGACCAGACATCCGTTTGTGGTCAATGTTTTGCAATTACCAGAAGATGTCGAAGAAGAATTTCTAGAAATGAAGGCAGATTTGACTATAAAAGATGATTTTCACCTGTTGACTTTGAGGAAATTTTGGATAAAACGCTTTCTCCTTCACCTAAAAGTTGCCACTCTTGCTTTGCAAATACTTCTGTCATTTCCACGCCTTACTAATAATTTGTGTTTTTAATTAAAAGCAATAAAGAAAATATAGGGGGGCATGAAAATATTTTTTTATAATCCGGGGGGGCGCCATGCAAAAAAGTTTGGGAAACCCTGCTTTAACCGGTTGGTATTCACTTCGTATACCTATAATGATAGCTATAGCTCACCCCTGTATGTCAAATTAAGGTAAGATTGCACTAGGCAGCCCAGTAAAGTATTGCTGCAGTATAGTGCGTGCTCATAGACAGTCATAGAAACAACATTTTACCTACGCAGGCGAAGCCCGGGGCCGAGCAATTCTACTGTCGATAGCGACCAGTGCCACCAAGTGGGCGCGGGCGGTCAATTTTGAAGGAATAATAGGGGACGTGAAACAAAATGTACTTTAAACTCTTATATTTATAATCCTTTCAGAAATATTTGATGACATAAATGTACTTAGAATAAAAGCACCTTTTTATAAATTAATCACGAGGTCCCTTACTCCTACGTTTGAACAGTGATGTAGCAAATATGTTTGATATTGTTGAAATTCGAGCCCACAAATTTTGAGTGCTCCGTCGAGAATAAGAATTTCAATATTTATGCAGAATTCAATTTTTTCCTCAATTTTTTCTGGGCTAGCACTGTGTATATACTTTAAGTATAACTCTAAGGCATGTTGCTAGTCCCATATAAAAGGAAACACATCACACACACCTCACATACCCTCTTACACTCCCTCACGATCTATATAATTCGTACGCTGGTAACATTTTTTTTGTGTTTTAGGTATTTTTGTTGGCAAATGTTTATTGAAATATTAAACAATGTATATTCACACTTACGTCACCCAAACGGCATCAACGGAAGACCAGCGCTGATCGTACGACCAGCACAACGCTGAGTGGTGGCCGTTTTGCAACAAATTAAATTATATTTTTTTTAATTTACACTATTTTTATGCTACTTACACCTTATATAATTGGATTGCAAATAAACGTCTTATTATTATGTCGCTCTTTCCCACGGGTTATACACCCGGTCCTTTGAAAGGCTTGCGCGGGGACATAGAGGCAACACGTAGAGGCCTCTTAGAGTATACCTACTATAATTTAAATCAATTTAGATATGTAATGGGCAATACTTATCGAGGACTGTCTCTAAGTGCAATATTAAGAAGATGAAATCAAAGGCAGCCGCCGATAAGTGCGAGGACTATAATTAGAGATAATAAGATTACTTATGATTGAGCTATTGAGGTGAATTTTTAATGGATGAGAACCAGTCTATTATATCTATATATGAGACTTCGGCACCTGCTAGTTCCGCCTCATAAAAAATATTTAGGCAGGTGGTGACTCGCCACCCACTAAACGGGCCCCTTTTAAGGGCCGCCGTTCATTTGCGACAAGAGGGGCAACGTTGGTGTGGGTATTATTATTATGTTACTGACGAATAACGAGTCTTTACAGGTGTTATTATTATTATTATCATTTATTTATTTCATTTCTTAGATTTATGATTTTTACAATATTTCTATATAAATATGTATACAAAAACACTATAAAAATCCTAAACCTAGAGTGCCGCCGGCAGCGGGGCAGGGCCCAAACTACCGGTGGTTAGGGCTGCAGAGTGAGGAACCTCCTGACTATACGTGACGTATCAAGGAGTACTGTCTTCTGCATCTGACTCATGATCCAACCGTCTAGCGAGAGCCTCTTGAGATGTTATTATTATTATTATTACTTTTATACAAATATAACTACATCTATTAAAAGTATAACCGTATTTTAATATTTTTGTCATCAATATTTACTACTTCTATGTCATGTGTCTGTCTTTCTTTCCGACAACATAATGCTGAGAGGTATAACGCAAAAAATACATTGACACACTTCAACACACACACAAAGCCAATACTTTCATAAGAGCTTTCTTCAAATAGTGAGTTATACCATTCTTAATTACCATCCTAGCTATCATTTTTACAAGCTTTTATTTAACTTACAATGTTTGTTTGTTTGGGTCAAATCTTGCAAGTTGAATCAGAACCACTTCCACTTATCCCACGGAGTTGAAATTTTGTATACTTGTCGAAGTCCGATGACAATGCAATATTATGGTAACAGCCAGCTGATCTGATGATGGAGATGGAAGGCGGGCAATAGAATTCCTTGACGGATAATCGTAAACTACGTTAGTTAGTGTAGTGTTTGGGCTCATTTTAATCTGCTGGCGGTTCCGATTACGAATTTGTTAAAAGCTTGTCCTGAAAAATATGTTCTTCAACCAAAATCTGGTTATGATTAATTAGACAGTACAATTAAGTAGATAATACATATTTCCCGTCACTAAAACAGAAAGAAGGCTCAACTAAAACAAGAAGAAGGCTCAAGCCTTCTTTATGTTTTAGTTTCTTGTTCTAACAGCTAAATCCATAAACAAACATAATTTATGATTGTTGTTACAATGTTAACACTATTAAATTAATCTAATTAATAACGCTATGATCTCTAATTAATTTTATCCAAAAGTATCAACTTTCGGCATTACTTATCAAAATTAGCACCTACTCGTAAACGAGCAAGTTATCCATGTCTCGGATGAACTAAGTTCAAACCTTACGAACTTGTTCCGTCTGGGATAAAGTTCAAACCTTACGACCGAGCGTAACCGACCCTTAAATTAGACGTTCTATATAACTCATCCTCGGAAACTTTCCTTAGACGAAGTGTTTTATGAAAACGAAAGATCGGGAAACTTTCAATTGGTTTCGACCTGTCAATGTGGTTTCAGAAGGAAACGTGAAACTGAAAACTTGAGAAGAAAACTTGAAATGTTAATCAATGGAAGCTACTTTTTACCGACTTTAAAAAAAGAGGAGGTTCTATGTTCTTTTATGTATGTTCACCGATTTCTCCGCCAACTATTGATGAATCCGCAACACAATCTAATAAAATGTTTAGAAAAAGGTACTTACCTTATGAATAAACTCACACACGATGAATTGTTTAATACTTAAAACAGGAGATAGCTCTGCCAAACTTCAGAATACTATATTGAAGTTAAATTCCTCTATAATTTAAACTCTACTAATCAATTATACTCAATTAAAGCACCAACTGTAACCCTTACTTAGCAACATTGACACTTACGCAATTAATTGCCGTGTCTGGTCTAAGCTGGTTAAGTGTGGTTAAAGAGGCCTTTTGAGCGACGGAGAACAATATTTTGTGTAAACATATTCGTAAACGTAAGATTGCGCATTTCTACAAAAAAACTTGTCAGCCAAATGCGCACTGAAAGTTGCGTCGTTAAATGGCCCGCCGCCGCCATACTCCACCAGCAAAACCCAGTCGGGTATTTAGTAACTTAGCAAGTATACCAGATATTTGTTAAGCTGCGATAGTTAAGTTATAAGCTGTTAGCAAGTTGCGGTTAAATTTGGCTCGTTTCCAGCAAACGCTAACTACTAGAGACAAAAACTGAACGCTTTTTGTCCGTATTTTAAGCAAAATATTGGGAAATTAATAAAAGGCTAAAAAATAGACAACGTTTATAAAAGGATTAATTTCAAAGGCTAGAACAATATTTGTTTATTATCCAAAAACATTGTTATTAAATTGTATTTATTCTATCCCTAATCTGTTTTATATAGGTATCTGTTACGGTTATACTAAAAAAACAACTAAATGAAAAGGGATTTTATTGTTTTTTATTTGTTTCAACCGAATTTTAAACCATACCTACCTCTATTGTATTATGACCTTAAAATAGAAACTACGTAGGTACGTAATGCGAATGAAAAAAAAAGTAGTATAATGTTAATACCTAGTCTATGTATGCGAATGAGAGAATTGAGTAGTCTAACTATAATTTTTATTTTAACCTTGTAATTAAAGATATGTGTAGGTATCTGTCTATAATTTTATACAAAAATTAGTATAGACCTTAGATCCTGGAAAAGGAAAAGTAATACTTTTACCCCCAGAAAATTGGATGAAACAGCGGGCGCAGTTAAAATCTATACTATTACGATAACTTTTTATGTTGAAAAATATATTTTTCAAGACAAGTTTTAACAAATTCGTAATCGGAATCGCAAGCAGATTAAAATGAGCCCAAACACTAGTAGTTCACGGTATTCCGTCAAGGAGTTCCATTGCCCACCTTCCGTCTCCATCGACCACCGTTTTTTCGTGCTAATAACAAGTTAACAGAAGAATAGAGCTGGGCTGGGCAGCATTTGGAAAACTACGTCGAGTGTTTTCGTCGCCTATCCCACAAAGCCTAAAGACAAAAGTCTTCAATTAGTGCGTCCTACCTGTCATGACCTACGGAGCCGAGACGTGGACACTCACGGTACGGCTAATCCACAAATTTAAATTCGCTCAGCGGGCTATGGAAAGGGCTATGCTTGGAGTTTCTCTGAAGGATCGTATCCGAAACGAAGTAATTCAACAGAGAACCAAAGTTACCGACATAGCTCACAGAATTAGCTAGCTGAATTGGCAGTGGGCTGGCCAGATATGGCCACAGAGATATTACATATATTATCACAGAGATATTAGACGTTCTAGAGTAGAGACCACGAATTGGCAAACGTAGTGTAGGACGCCCTCTGGCTAGGTGGAGCGACGATCTTCGCAGGGTGGCTGGTAACAGCTGGATGAGAGTAGTCGGGTATCGTGCTCAATGGCGTGCATTTGGAGAGGCCTATGTCCAGCAGTTGACTGAGATAGGCTGATGATGAAAACCATTAATCATTTTACAATCCTTGATTCCCTTTGAAATTATAATTCATTTTGCTTAAATTTGTCGAAAACATTTATGCTTCAAATTAAACAGTATTTACATTACTCGCCTTACCTATTCCCAATTAATAATAATGCTACACTACCTTTTGTCTTCAAAATACAGGCTGTATTTCTAGCAAAATGTCCCGTTTAAAAAGGGTAGCTCTCAGTTTTCTCGTAACAGTTTCCTGGAATTCCTTGATCGCTGAAGTGAACGTCATTAATTAAAACAAGAGGTACAAACAAGATATACGAAACAATGATCAAAGAGAGAATAATACGTCCTAACATCGTACTTACATAAGAAACTCTGAGCAGAAAAATGATGATATTGTCACATAATTAAAGTATAGAAAGACTGGGTGTTTTTCAATTAGGTTAGGTAAAAGTTTATGGACTAGACAATTGAAAATCTATGTCTTATAATATATATGTGTATATATATCTCATACCTCTTATATCCATCCAAAGGTTTTGTGGAAGAAATCGCTCTAAGCGATAAGGTTGCCCATTGTACCACAAATTGATGTATTTTGTTATGATTATTTATTTTTTGTATTGTTTTTTTGCAATACAGTGTAACTTACGTATTGTAAAAAAGCAAAGAACTAATACTTAATACTATTTCATACTTGTTAGCCTCTGTGGTGTAGTGTTTGGGCAGGTTGGCTCAAATCTCATACATCACTGAGTTTGCGGGTTCGATTCCCGCGACGGGACAAATATTTGTGCACAGAAAAAAAAAGCGCAAGCATTTGTTTCGTGTCTGGGTGTTGTGGGACCAAGGTCCTCATAGTTCTTGGTTTCCTTGATACAGGGAATCTTAGTTAGGTAGCAGATACAACATATCGATGTTCTACAAACAAAATTGCAATTGATGCAGTGGTCGCTGCAAAAAATTCTTCAAACTGCCTCGTCTAAGACATATAAATACATATTTGTATAGAAAATAAACTAGACGACGGGCCATTTTTCCGACCACTTCTTTTTCACTGTCACGGAGAAATTCTAGTGTAAGCATGTTTTATTATTTTATCTTTGATCATTTTCCTCATTCTTGTATAGTCTTCCTTTTTGTCTCTTTGTGTGTGTTTAGGATGTATATTTTGGTATTTTTAAACGTCTTTTTTTCTTGTCGTTTCGCATGCCTTATATTAGCCTAGTCAGGTGGGGTGGCTGACAAAGTATAGGAAAGTCGCAGGTTGATGTAAGAGAGACTAAATAATGCTGAGTAATAACAACATATTTTATATTTATCTTCTTTAACATGAGTAAGGCCTATCCATTGATCGCCATTTTGAAGAATTCGAGTATTAGCTACACACCCACACGAGAGAGAAAGAGAGAGACACTCACACGATATAGAAAAGCTATATTTGTAACATTTTTTTTTGATAATCACAAACTTACTGTATGTATAACGTAACCGTAGCTATTGATAAAACCTTATACATAGATGACCTAAATGAAAACAAAAAGTACGTATCAAGTAGTTAAGAATTCCAAAAAGTTGCGTTACCGAGATTTTGCGGTCTTGCAATGCCACTTGCATAAACTTTAAGGTTTCAAACTAGTGATGGAGTCTATACTCACAGGTGTGATTATCACTACGTATGGAGTCATATTTGGAGCTTCGCTATTCAATCCGTCTGTTTCTATCACTCTGAACAAGTGACGTTCCTCTAAAACTTTATGGAATCGATATCTCATTCAACAAGTCGGAGGAGGCGAAATAATGTTCTCTCGCATATTTCCATTCCAAAATGGTGGATTTGAAATATTTCCTGACATTCCCTACTGCATGAGCATTGAATTGATTCCTGCTATTTCGACGTCTCATAAATTCTTTCTCCCGTCTTTCGTAGGGGCTGCATTCTGCCTACTCTTATTACAATCAGCATCAATAATCTTCTATACATTTTAGTACCATATCTCAACAAAGATTTCAACAATAAAGTATTTGAGAAAAGCAATATCTAAACAAATTATTTTGACGTAGTATGATAACGTGAACTCATTATTTATGTTGACTGTACATGCAGAGTGGGGGAGTTGATACGGTTCACAAATATGTATGCAAATGTGGAGGATGAGCTTGGAATGTCTTAAATGCGATGGACGTGAGAGAAACTTAAGTTGTGTTACGGACTAACATAGAAGACGAAATATGAAAAACAACATTTGTGCTGTTGGGCTCGATCGAACATTCTAAAACAAATGGCGCCTAATCAGCTATACACGTTCAAGTTTAGTCTTAATGCGAATGCAAAATTTGTCATGCATAATTGACATCTACACACGGTCAAGTTTGTTTGATCAAGTCTCAAGTGTCATGCAAATTGCATGGATAAACTTGGGCATGGCCGCCATAAGGTTTTTTCTTCTTTCTCACATTCTTTGCTGCCGACCTCTAAACACAGAAAAGGCAACACGTATGATATGATGAATATATTCAATCAAGGTTTTTCGAAAAGAAAAAATGCGACTTAAACGCACATCACAATATTCCCTAGGCACGGGAAGGGCTCTGTATATGTTCGAGTTATATCTGTATATGTAACATATGCCAAGCGAAAAACTAGATAAACACCATAGCTCAATTGTGCAGAGCCCTTCTCACGCTTAGGGAAGATTGTGATGCGGATTCAAGTCCCAGCCGGTGGTCGTATTTTTTCTTTCCGAAAAACCGTGATTGAGTATATTTATCATATTTGGGCCAAGACACTGCACCTATTCGGGCTCTTAAAGCTCAGATGCATTATAGCCGAGCTCGATGCTATTCCTTACCGGATATTAGAGCATCGCTCAATGCTGTCGCAACGATTTTGATATACGACCTACCGCGCCTGAAATGTTGGACTCAATGCATGGCACTGTGTTCGCGTATTTTGAAAAAGATTGTGGTACCTGAAACTCTTCGTAAGTGTACAAGGCAACAGGAGGCTACAAGCTGATTAGTGAGACCGATTGATAGAAGTAGTTCAAAAGTATCATCAAAAGAAGCTGAGAAATAGGAAAAGCCAGTGGGGTACCTTGGTATCTTACTTTAAGTAAAAATTGTGATTTAAAAAAATAAGTGACAAATGTTGCTATCTCGTCTCTCTCTCTCTCTCTCTCTCTCTCTCTTTCTCTCTCGTGTGGGTGTGTGGCTAACACTGGTGTTGGAGTTTATGCTGCCGACATTGCTTAGCGACTGTTGTCCTAAATCAACGGCTGGGATGGACGGCAGCGTTTAGGGTAAATACCATACAAACGGTTACCCATCCAAGTGGTGATCGCAGCGATCGTCGCTTCCTACCAAATATGCTTTGCTAAAAGAGGTAGAGGACCAGTTAATAAAAGAGGTAGTCATAGTTGACCGGAAGATGGTAATCAATTAACGACATTGAGACTGCCGAACCATGATGACAAGCGAAAACAAATTTAAACTTATCTTGATCTTGAATGGAGATAAAAACAAACTTGTCAAAGATGAGTGAGAGATGACCGTCTAATTTAAGGCTTGGTTACACCTTCCAAAGTTTCGCTAAATTTCAGAATAGACAGCAACTTTGTGAGGTGTGTATCGGGTAACTGGGCTAGAGCGAATCGGTTTTCTAACGGCGTTATCTGCTATTACGGATAGCGCTGGCCTAAGGTGATTGGTAGTACCGATTTTACACCTATGCTGTCCAATGAAAATTTTGCAACTTCCGCTTCGCCAAGACACTTCTCGTTTTTGGCGCGAGTTTTCGTTTAAGTAGGAACTGATTTATCTTAAAATTATAATTTTAAAATTTAAATGTTAGCAATAGGTACCTACTGGTAAATATACTAACACTGAATTTTACATAATGCGTTTGTGAAATAAAATTTTAATTCATTGTAGGTAGGTACCAGAAATAAATATAACACCGACAATATGGAATTTTGAAACAAATTTTGTCGCATCGTTATTAAAAAACTTTTAGTCAGTGTATACTTTGGGCTTATAAAGTTGATATCGTTCAGTACTTCATATTAATAAATAATGAGAAAAGTTCTCACACGTATTTAGTTTAGTGAAAATGATATATTTTACTTTCGCTTATATAATGAATAGTAGAATTTATTAACGTTTCATACGTCATCATTTTTGGAAGTCAGTATTGGAGGTTTTGTGTGATAATGGTAATTAGTTTCAAATGGTATAATAAGTAAATAACAGTATAAATAATAATTACACTCGTTCTGTTCACATTAATATTTTTCTAGTAATCTGTAGTCGATGATGCTGGTGCACCATCTATGTAATCATTTATGATACCTCTTTAATCCTATTTTTATTGTGTACTGTTTGTAGATCCTTAAACAAATTTAAAAGAAATACAAAGAGGTCACAATAAAATAACCTTATTGAAAATTTGCTACGGTGGACTAACCTGGGTATTCACGTGTAATGCGTGTTATGAAGCGAGCATTCCAATATAGTAAGACAAACCAGTCGCGCTCGTTTTTACTAGAATGCTCTAATTTTAAGCTATTGCATAGCTTCTATCGCGGACCTTGAGCGTGGAGACCGAATCCAGAAATTCCGTAACGAAAATAACCTAACACCCCCCACTCCGACCGGCACAGCGGTGATACTTTTTACTTTTGCCATCTATCGATGAATAGCAGAACTTTTAATGACTTTTTGAAATATCACATTGTCTCTTTAGTTCAGCAACTCGCCTCTAGATGGCATTGGTTGTATCGGCGTTACTGCGTAAGTATAATTGCATATGTTGATAAAAAATGCTATGCAATAGCTTTACCGCGGCAGTCTCTGAGTGCCACACGTCTTTTTTTCTATAAATTGGTTGTAATTTGAATAATTAAATGCGTTTCAGTATTTCGTTTCAGCATTGTCTATTTTTACTGGGTGACGTGATGATCAGTTCTTTCACCTGACGGTAAGCAACCTGCTCATAGCTGTTGCAACATCACCCAGGACTTTGTTTTGCAAAACCCTGCGCGGCACTGAATTGTACTCGTCACACTGAATCAATACCTAGCTTATATTTCTGTATAGCACTGAACTTCTTACTTGAAATAAATAGAACTATGTCAAGAAAAAAGATCATAATGCCCAGTAATTTTTCTAGCTGCCCTTCAAACCAGAACACAGTAAAGCTTGCGCACTGCAGTTTGGCGGCAAACTGGCATAGAGGTGATACGAGAAACCTACTACCTAATTTTATTATTGCTTGACGATACGCGTTGAAGCGCCAAGGATACGTATTACTAGCACTCAACGGATGCTATGAAACTTAGCACCCATACGTTATCCCAGCAGACAGACGGTAACTTTATATTTATGTTTTGTACGGCAATAATACAGCTAGTATTGCGCTAAGGAGATTGGTGGTTGGACCAACGCCAAATCTGTGAAGTCTTTAGGTACTGTTGGTACTCGATAACTGTGAGACGCGATCGACTTTGCTGACTTAATTTTGAGCAAAACCTACCCCGTGTTCTGACGTAGGTACCCCGGACAGTGAGATTACAAACTACGTTTTCTTTCATTACGAAACTAAATTAATAAGTATTTAGAATAATATTTAAAGTAAGATAATCGGACCAGAGGCAAGATAGAAATCTTCCGTCTGCATCTCTGCCTTGGGAAGTACCACACCTTTGTCTGATATTCAACCATCAAGTAGTGTTGTGCATACAATATTATATTCTGGTTTAAAGGACACTGTTTTAAACGAAAATTCTGGGCAAATGAGACTACGAGTATGTCTCAGACCAGCGCAGTGCTTTGCTGCACAAATTTTGCAAAACAAGGTGGAGCTGCAACTGTTAATGTGCAGGCGTGTTGCTTACCCTCAGATAAATGACAAGTTCGTCTCACCATTTAGCTGCATTAAAAAAATCTAGTATTTGAGAGAATGAATCGAGAACCATTAGTACCACGTAAGGAAACTAGCCGACCTGTAGATTTTCATTCAGGGCGTATATTAAAATGTTCAGACATTTTTACGTTAACAGTTATTTACTGCATTTACCCGTTGAATTTATTATGCGGTTTGCTGATGCAGTTTTATTAAGATTAGTTTTAGTGCAACCTGTAACCAACTTACCCTATGCTCCCCTTTGGATTATTAACTTAAGTAATTGCTTAATAAATTGTGCAAAATTTAGTTTAATATAATATTTTGTTAAGCATGACTTCACTACACGTCTTTGCAAAGTAATTTCAAGAACATTATAATTTTATATTCTATATTTGTGTCGAATATCCGCCATTTACCTTAATATTAATATGTGATAATAATTGTTAATAGTTACGAATGTACTAAAAGGAAGTATATTTTTTTTTGTTTTGGCACATGGTGGAAATCTTCATGGACACCCGGAAATGGAGGGCCCGGGTAGTGCCAGACTTGGTCAATAACACCACCTACTGGCTAAAACCCCCGTCTGCACTGATCTAGCCCGCTGCTATTTCTTTTGCAGCACCATTTTAATCTCTGCTATGAACATTACTTTGAAGTTATGTGGATCAATTTTTATTTTGGTTTCTTTGAGATTGTAAAGGTGGACACCGGAGGTGCTAAGGTTGAGCGTGGGCGACGCGGATTGAAAGCATGCAGTTTGCTCGCGCGATATGGCGGCCATGACACTCGACGGACATCGAGATTTGACTGTGCACGTGCCGTTCATTCCAAATTTATATTTTACAAATAACTATTTGTATGTCTCATTTATGGATGCCTACGCTAACAGTACCTTTTATAATTACTTGTAAAACATAGACATAATTAAGAAAAATGTAAATCCGTATTTTATAAGTTCAGTGTTCTAAAAAGCCATATTCAATTGGCCGAATTCATCTGCTCGAAACTCGAAGTACGTATTTTGAGCCAATTTGCATTAAACTAGAATTTCACGTGAAAGTTGCAGCGATCGAATGGAAAGTTGGAAACGTCCGAAAACTCGTAATATTTGCTTTTACGGGTGAATGGAGTCGAATGACACAAGAATCTGCGTGAACCTTGATCGGCAGGAACGCTGTTTAGCATTAGGAATTCTTTACTTGGTTGAGTGATAGAATTTCATGCTGCGGAGATCGGGTTCGAATCTTATGACAGTGGGAATATTTTTTGCATTTTTGGGGTATAGAACTTGGTACGGTCACTCTTTCTCACGGATTATACACCCAGTTATTTGGAAGGCTTCTGCGGGTAGGTTCCTATATGAATTCAGCACGTAGAGAACCTCGTATGCTCTACGAGGTTCTCTACGTGCTGAATTCAATAAGCTTAAATGTTTTATTTATTCATAGAGGATTGGCGCCAAGCCTGCGCGAATGCATTCAATGTCAAATTTGATAGGAGTTGCGTTACTTTTAGAACATGTTGCTAATTGTATTTGTTCGGTTGGCCAATGTTGACATTGGCGATATGACGTAGAATCGTCCCCGTAATTGTTATGGGCAGGTGTGGCGCTTACCATCAGACGAACGACCTGCTCGTCTCATAACTCAGTTCTAAAAAAAACGATATAAAATACATTTTATCAAAAAACTGAGTTCAATTCTTATGTATCTTCGAATTACAAGGTCGACAATCGCTGAAATTTATGTGGGACCACTTCGTAGCTATACTGAACCCGACGCAAAAAAAAAACAAATCGGTTTATATATGACGGAGTTTTGAGGTAACAAACGTTAAAAAATTACAATAGAATTGAGTACCTCCTTCTTCTTTTACCTTTTTTCCTTCTTTTTCCTTCTCTTTCTTCTTTCTTCTTTGGAAGTCATCACTACTTCCTTAGTTGCGAATGACGCTGGCGCACTAACACATGACCGAGCGCCGGCTTGTCCGCGCGCTCGTTTCTTGTCATCATATTGACCCAACGTCAACAAACTCCATAGTTATTGTGATTATGTTATATTTTAGTTCTTATGATACTGTTTAACTTCAAACTTTTTATCTTTTTGCATATTTTGTAGTGCAAATCGAATACTATCTACTGTACTATACTATCATTACGTAAGGAACGTTGTGATACTACAAAATTGTTATCATAGTGTTGGATACCTTTATAATTTACCTGATGTTTTTGGGTTTTTAATTAATTAAGGTAGCGACAAATGTGTAAGCGTCTAGCTACACATAAAGATTCAATTATTCAAATAGTGTTCAAACTCCCATATGTTAAAAACAAATAATGTATATTTAAAAAGTTGTATAAAGGTGCTGCATAGCCTGTACAAAATATTTATTTTTTAACCATAGTCTGTCTTAACATAATAATAAGTTATTATGTCTAACACCACTTTATTGTTATTTTTAAATAAAGACATTTTAAAATAAAAAATATCAATCTTTTGAAGTCAGTTAAAAAGGAAAGAAGACATTTTGATTGCTCGAGCAGGTGGCTCGGTGGCCCAGATCTTTATAATTATTTTGATTTAATTTAATTAACGTAGCATTAATATACAAATTCATTTAAGTGTTCTATATTTGCGTTTAACTATACGAGTAAATAAAAATAAAGGTATAAACCCAAACCGTAATTTCGATAGAACTAGCAAATTTCAGAGGCGGCACTCATAGAAGGTTATTGCAATCTAGCGCAAAGTGCACCCTAACTCCAGCCAAGTCGCATTATGGCCCTCATTGCGACCGCTCTCATTGCAAATGAGCTCTGTGGAGTCTGAGGCACTTCTGGAGGAGCGGTTCAATATGAACTAACTGTTACATAATCTGTCTCAATGTGAACTCTCTACGTGGATGCGCTTATGCAGAGCAAATTTTCGGGATTTAAACTATCCCAGACCTTCACTAATTATTTGTGACGGAAAAGAAAAAATATATTTGATTATGTATGTAAGAATTTATTTATGTATGTATTTATGTTACATATACCTATGTAAATGAATAAAAAAAACCTGGTGGCTAGTTGGGAGAGAAAGGGCATTGACGTTGGCGAAAAAAGGTTGACCAATCTTCGTTTTGCCGACGACGTTGTCCTATTCTCCTCCTCAGCGACAAAACTGGGAAAAATGCTTGCAGATCTGAGCAACGCAAGCCTCGAGGTCGGACTTAGGATGAACATGTCGAAGACGAAGCTCATGACCAACAACATCCAACATAGAATCCACATAGAGGGTGAGGAATTCGAGTGTGTCCATGAGTATGTGTACCTTCTTTTCTTTATTTTTTTAATGTATATAAAATTACTGGGTATTACTGTAACTGTAACAGGGTAACAAACGCAGTGCAGTGCTGCAGAGGCAACTGTTGTGGGCAGACGTGTTGCTTACCATCAGGGGAACCATAGGGGTCCATAAGGACGCTTGTGGCCTATATCACAGAATATTAAGGGACAGAAGCATCACTCCGCAAATAAATTTAAACAAATAACGACTCTTGCTATGACGTATAAAATTCAATTCAGCTCGCGTAGCGCTGCATACCTACCAGTCATATTAACCTACAGAGTGCCTCTCTTTCTATCGCATAGCTCTTATCTCTTCTGACGCGGCACGTGTAATAACGCGCAACCCGCCGTCGGTGTCCGGCTATATACTTGTAGCTTCTTACCTACAGTGCGGAGTGCGCTAGGCCTGCCAATATCTAATACCCTACCTATATATTGATTCTGGCTCGAAGCCTGTTGTTTCTGCACTGTAGATGTAAATGGAGACCTAATTTCGGAATGAGATTATACCTATTAATGTGACACTATCTCGAACGGTGCAATGGTAGTGGTAACGGTTCTCATTTAGGTATAATGAGGCATCGGCAGTCTTGAGTGCTTTACTTAGTAGGTGCAATGTGCATAATAGATGTGTAAATGGGAGAAATTAGCAGTCTCTGCCAACCCATCTAACAGAGGATAGTATGAGAAGCTTACAATCAAATATGGTTACATTTAACTTACCTATGGGACTTATTTGGCTCAACGTATCAGTATTGCAATCCAACGCAGCAATACTGCCAGCATCTTGGGTACAATGCCAACTGGTAGTGGGTTGGAGCATTTCAGCTATTTATAGGCCTTTAATGGTCTATGGGTTGTTTAATTGCTTCTCCTTGTATGTAGTTAGTTTAGTTTTAGTAAGTAGAATGTAGTTTGTTTTCAGTAATAAAGCCCGTTAAAAAAAAAAACTTTCCTATATATTTAAATAGATGTTGCATGTTTTAAGGTTTGAATTTAAAACCTATATAAATAAATATATTATATTTAATTACTTTTCTGTGATATTTACCTATTTATCTTATGGTACCTGTTATGTATAATACGCAAACCTCCAAAGCGGCCAAATGTAGCATAACCGAAAAGTTTATTATTTTTATAGTTATTATTAGCCTACGTAACCTTATGTTTAAATTTCTTTTTCATTTCGACTACTTACCTTTAATACTTTGAGTGCTCTCTATTTGTTGATTTTTTATGAAATAAACGTAGATAATCGTGAATTGATTTTCTCATACAGTGAAATGTTGTTTGGAAAATAAAGTTTTATACAGACAAATTTTAAAATGTTGTAATATTTAACCTCGGATTTTTCCTATAACCACTTTTGTTATGCATAAATGACGAGACTGTATCCTATCATCATCAGCTCATCACGCTCCCACTCCTTGAATTCGGGTGCGTCGGACTGAAAGTTGCACGTGCTCCCACTGAGCCACACTCGCTCTTTATATCGCGCTCATCCTACATATGTTTCAAAAGAAAAAAATAGTTGTATTCGATAAAAGCTGATACTGTATCACTTCGAAATAAAATTTTAAAGTAAGTTTTACCTACAAAATTTTAGTTTTTTAGATGACTATTAAAATTAAAGCTATAGATATGTATGACACATGAATTTATGCGAAATAACATTATGCGTAAAATAATTATGTCACCACACCACTACATCTATTATTATTTTGCGAGGTGAATACTTTTACAGGCTTTTATTTAAATTTGCCTGTCAGTTATAATTACATTAAAAAGGGTCAAAATGAAAATGCAAGAAACTTTATATTTGTTTATTTATATTCTAGGTACAAAAAGTAATATTATGGCACTAGCTAAAGCATTGAATAAGTTACCTACTTAGCGAGCTATGGATCAATAAATACAAAAGGTAGTTTATTGTTAACTTAAAAATATGCGGACATTCTCTCCAAACATATTAAAAAAGTGAGTCTTACAGAGTTAATAATATCTAGATAAATTATTTATTGCATGGTAATTAATGTATATTATTATAGACAATAGATAGATCATAAACATTAATTATATACTATAAATAGATGATAGATAACTGTTATACTAGATTCATTATTTATTGTATGTAATTAATATATTATATAAGTAATTAATTTTTTATATATTAAACAAACATACTAGTCTATTCCCACGATTTTGTCCGTACGCGATGCGTTGAAATGTCAATCGGGGATAAAATAGTTTAACACACCAGAAAAGGTTTATTTTACTATTCTTATTGTTAAACACGCTTCCTAACTCACTGTTTGCAAAGTTATTAAACTAGTACATAAAACTATTTAAACATTAAGTAAAATTCATCCAAAAAATACCTAAGTACAATATTTACACGGTTTTATTAAGCGTTTCAAGGTTTAGCCTATTTATTTTTTTATTCTAAAATACGTAACCACACGTGTATTATATTCATATTACATTTTCAGTAAAATATCATAAGATTTGTGATATTTTTACAAGCTTTTATTTCACTTGCAATATATCTGATCTGACCTACGTGCGGTCGCCCAATCGCTCGCCGCGACGACCGCACGTACTCCTTGAGGATGAGCGTACCGCTCGAACACCGGTCGAGTGTTTCTTGTAGCCGGTTTTGAATCAAATTATGATTAATACTCACGTAAGTTTTAATAATAGTAGGTATATAAATTTATATGTATAGGTATAATATTATACTGTGATTAGCGCGTCATGTTTTTTGTGATTTTGACTAACGGACTAGCGGTACAGACGCTCATCTTCAAGGAGTACCTACCTACGTGCGGTCGCGCCAAGCACTCGCCGCGACGACCGCACGTACTCCTTGAGGATGAGCGTCTGTACCGGTCGAACACCGGTCGAGTGTTTCAAATAATACCCCTGAGTGTAGCCGGTTTTGAATCAAATTATGATTGATACGTTAGTTTTAATAATAGTAGGTATATAAATTTATATGTACAGGTATAATATGATACTGTGATTAACGCGTCATGTTTTTTGTGATTTTAACTAAACCCTGACGTTTCCATCGAGTTGCATTGATTGTGGTCAAGAGAAGACTACATAAATCTGTGCGCGAATAGACCCCATAATTTCATAGAAACATGAATAATATTTGCTAAAGTACTAAAAATTACTCATAAGTCTCATTGCTTACCACAAGACTTGACGTCAATTCGAAGTTGACCGTTGGCAACGTGAGCCTAAAAACATCAATAAAAAAATCAAACATCCAAAATAGAAAGGAAACCTCTGCAGTAAAAAAAAACATCCATCTAAAGTCGACGAAAGGCCTTTGCAACAGTGATGTAAGTATTACTGCTGCAAAGGCCTTATTGTTCCTATCCTATAGTTCAGACTACGCAACAACAACATCCATATCCGTTCAGATTTTTTCGCACTGCAGTTTGATAATAATCTTCTTTTGTCTATGCACCAGCTAATTTTATAATTATTGAACTCGTTATTGTCATTAATATAAAAATTTAAGTAAGTACTTAATCATATTAGCTTACATTTAATATTACAGTTTCATAATAATTTAAATGCATTCATCAAAAATTCAGTTTGATATCAACCATTTACAATACGAAAATTAACGTAACTATCAAGTGGATTATAATTAAGTTAATTACATTTCCGTAATATTGCAACATTCATTTATAATCAGAAAAGGTCTAACACACTAGAATTCAAAGATTATTCTATATAATTAAGAAGAACTAGTAGGTGTAGGTATTTACTGAGAGTTGATACTATTGCAATACCTACTTAATCGCATAGCCTTTGCAATAATAAAGTAAAATTTTGCGATAATGATTAATTATTTTATCTATCTATAGTTAAGTATATCATCAAAAGTTCGCAAATAGCAGGTATAACTATAAAGGTCGCATTTCATTTGTCAACCCGACACCCGACCAGCGCCGCTTCGCCTCAAGCAGATGGGAATTCATTATAAGAAATTTCATACACTCACTTATCAATTGCGTAACGTCACCGAAACGCCTCGCTCGCGAGGGAACCACACAATGACAACCCGCTGCCCGTACGCTTGCCACGCGGTGACCGCGTGTTGACAACGCGCGGGTCCCACGTGTACCGCGCGCCGCCCGCGAGTAACTTGTTCCGTAAATGTCATGCACCTCGACGATTCCTCGCCGTCAACTCGCCGCCCGGCGGTCGCGCGATGATCACACGTGAACCGAGTGGACGCCGAGCGGTGAGGTGTGTCATTGGTTGGGTGTCGGGTTGATGAATGGGATATAACCTTTATTTCACAGAAAAAATGGTTTATATATTTGTTTGTAACTTAAACGCTTATAATACAGAAACTCTTCGTCTACTCACTTATTAATTATTTTTGTCTAACGTTCAGTTTCTGTTCAATCTATTTCTTTCACTGTGACTATAGTTATTTTTATTATTGCTTATAATTAACTACCTATCTATTGCGCAAAATAATATCTACTTACGAATAAAGATACTAAGATAGATCGTTTCGTTTTCAACTAAGTCATGTTCTTGTATAGTTAAAGTAAAACCCGTAATTTGGCTGGCATCAGTAAAATTATTGTTTATCCTCCAATAAAATTCTGTGATAGGCGTCGCGGCCGTCATGTTTTCTTTTTCTGAAAAATACAAATTACAATTTTTAATATGCCCATTGGGAAGAGAAAAATAAAATATTATTAATATTGAATGATTATTTACTAAAATATGGGTTTACGGAGCGGAGTGGAATTGAAATATGGACATTTACTCATTCGAAAACAATAGCCGTGGAGCGGAATGGCATAACCCATACGAATCACCAGAAAGAAACATGTGCCCAAACTAGATAAAACGTAAGTAAATACAAATAGATGTAAGCATCTCACAAGTTGATAACTCAAAGGACCCCTTGAACTTCAGTGACGCAACAATCGGCACGAATTTCGCCTTTACCAGGCGTCATCAGGGGCTCTTGACTCAACAAACGTCGCGTTCGTGTTCCTACTTCACTCGATCGTCATTTTCAACCAAATGAAATAGCATTCAAACAGAAGCTCCGTTTAATTTCCAAAATGGTTTTTGTTTCATTTCGATACATAGAGTAAACAAATTAGAACAACAAAAATTGCGGCTGTCAGCTACTGACCGGCCCGAGGTACAAGCGGTGACGGCGGAAAATTATTAATCATTATACATTGAGCTATTATTACTACTTATAGAGAAGACGCCGCACATCAATACCGTGTTCCGTTCAAGTGCGGCCATCCGGCCGCACTTCACTCAGTTGCTCGCTAGCTCTTGAGCAACAAAGTCTTGTTTGTTTTTAAACGAAAAAACATTCAAACGTATTAACTATGCCCTCGTGTGTATTAAAATATTGCACTAATAATTCCAGGAATAAAGCGAAGTGTAAAGGAATAACTTTGCAACGGTGAGTTACTACATTTTAAAATTTTTATTCAAACAAAATTTTAAGTGTACGCCATGTTGCGTCATTTGTCATACTTATAAAAATGGTTGACCAGTATTATTATAGCGAAAAAAATAATCAAACATAAGTTAGGAAAATAAATGTGGTGATTTAATGAAATAAAAAAAAATACGATGAAAAGTTATTTGTTTAATAGTCAATAGTTATTTATTCATAATAAAATTATTAAAACACTAGCATTGTGCTTCCTTCAGTACAAGTAATCTTTATCAGAAAATGGTACATATAAATTATTTAAATAAATAAATTAAACTTAATTCTCATACTTTAATATTTTTTGCTATTTAATTAATTCAATGTATGATTAATAAGAAAACAAAAACTGAATTCTAATGAAGCTTGTTAGGTAGAAACAAAGCTATGTCACTTCTGTAGTCAGTGAACAGTTTAGTCTATAGGAACGACAAGCTGTTGCAGAACGTTGGATAAAACGCGTAGGTATGTGCTATAAAAAATCACGGTGCATTCGACCTTTTGCTCGATAGAAAACTACAACATAAAACCTCTCTATTGCTGCGTGTTTATACTGTTAGATTCGACGGCTATTTATGGTTTCAGCGCTGCAGCGAATTTAAGTTTAAATACTTAACAAAATGGAACATGATCTTTGCTTATGATAGCTTCTCTATACATAGTAATATTAGCTCAATGTTATTACATAGTAATTCGAAAATATACGTGGTACTTTGAAAGTTGCCCAGATACATGAAAAGCTTAGTTCGGAAAACCGCCTACACTGCTACGGACACACGCGATGAGACGAGATGATTACCATATGACTAAAAAATAATGCACATGGAATAGAAAAGAAGAGGCCGTGGACGACCACCAACTACCTGATTGCAAACAATAATAATTATTTTTTAGAAAAAAGAAACAAAAACCGACTTCAATGGATCTTTGAAGTCCGAGGTCAAAGATCGATGAAATTTATATGGGATACTTCGCATCTATACTGAATCCAACGCAAAAAGAATTTTCCAAATCGGTTCATAAATGACGGAATTCTGAGGTAACAAACTTAAAAAAAAAAAAACAATCGAACAGAGAACCTCCTTCTTTTTGAAGTCGGTTAAAAATGAAATGATATGTACAAACACGAAGGAAGAGATAACCCACATCCGTACGGTGTGGCGCAGGACTACTAGGCTGACCCCGAATAAATTAGGACAATAGCCAGGAGAGAGAGAAGAGGAATTATCATAAAGTATTTTTTATACTATCGGCAATGTAAATAATGAAACAACTGCACAGCTGCATAAAATCAAATCATATAACAAACTTACAAGGAATGCCTTTTCCGCCTTGGCTCTGATGATGATGCTGATACTTCCACACAAAGAACTATTAACTTATTATCACAGCTGAACCTGAAAAAGGAATGATTTAATATTGAATTAGGTATCTCTTTAATGTTACACCACCAGAAAAAAAGAAAAAAAGAACTCTAAACTAAAGTGCTACAACGAACGGTCTTATCACTCAAAGCCATCATTTCCAGAAAACTTTTGGAAAGAGAGGGATATTATTATTATTATACGTATAAGGACTTCCCTTTGCAAGACCTTCTTTTGCGGATTCAAATAGATCAACAAAACCATCGCAGAGGTAGTAACAAATCACATTACGTATGACAGTACACGTCTATTCCTATTACGTGACCTTCTTTGTAACTCTCACTCAAACAATACATATATGTATATGTATGTATGTCCCTACAACTAATAAACAATAAATACTTACTGCTCCTGCCCCAACAAGCGTTCGCTGTAAAGAGACGAAGCTGCTCCATAATCCGAAGGGCTGTCACTCTCCCACTCATTGCAAAACGAGTTTGGTTGTAGAATACCTCTGGGGTCACTGCCGTGCCACGCTACTTTGTTTGGCCTAAAATAGAAGAAAAATACCATGTAATTTCAGCAAATGATTGTTAAACGGGTACTCCAAAAGGCTTAAATATAGAATTTTTATGTGTGACGAGACAAGCAGGTCGTTTACCTGATGGTAAGCAACACGCCTGCTTGTAATAGCTGCAGTGCCACCCAGAACATTGTTTTGCAAAATCCTGCGCGGCAAGTTATATTCATCTTGCTTCATACCCCTCCGGCCCGCAACGCGCAGCAAAGCGAATCTTTTTTATGGAAGCCCCACTTAAATATTTTTTTAATCGGCTTTTTAGTATTTGTTGATAGAGCGGCAACATAAATACATCATCTGTGAAAATTTCAACTGTCTAACTATCAATGTTCATGAGATACAGCCTGGTGACAGATGGACAGACAGACAGACAGACAGATGGACGGACAGTGGAGTCTTAGTAGTAGGGTCCCGTTTTACCCTTTGGGTGCGGAACCCTATTAATGTGCATGTTAGGTAAAAACCAATTTTTACTTATTTCTTTTATTTTCTCTTTTTTACGCTTAATAGATCTATGTTTGACCACTATCTCGCCTGATGTAAAGCGATGATGTGGCCTAAAATGGGGCACATAGATCTAAAGAGAGACGGCATTTCTGCAGTCTATATTAGTTTGGACCGGCGTCCATCTAGCCAGGTGTTAATTGAATTGAAAAACTAATTTTGACTGCGAAAATCATTCAAAACTGGGTTTGACCGACGTCATTATTCAAAATTGGTTTGACTGGTGTCAATCAAAACCAATAGTTTTGAACTGTTATGAGTTTTGACTCTAAAATTATGTAAACAAATTCTTATTATATTTATATGAAGTATTAACGAATGCCAAGCGAAAAACTTAAACAAGGTTTTTTGGAAAGAAAAAATTCGTCAACCGGCTGGAACTCGAACCCGCAACTCAATCTTCCCACAGCTCGGGACGCTCTACCAATGGAGCTACGGTGGACACCAACTCGAGTGTCAAATTTCTTCTTCCGTTATTGAACCGTCTTAAGGGTGACATGTACGCCATCTATTGAGATTGGAGTGAACCTTTTTCTCAACAATTATGTAACAATGCTGAAATAAACTCTAGGTACCTAAACAATTTATTATTCTTAGCGTGCTAAACCAATTGATTAGCAATCTAAAGTAAATCTTTTAACCTATTTATACCCTAGAATCAACGAACTAAATTGTTAGTAATTGCAGAAGTAAACTTACCAGTGTGGGTCGATCAGGACATTCCTCATATTGAAACTGTAGATGTTAACAGGATTGTCTATGAACTTGGCCCCAGAACCGTTGAACATGCTGTCCCAGGAGTTAAACAGCAGTTCTCCGTGCAAGTTCATTACTGGCAATCGTCTTGCCCTTTGTTTGACTATTGACATTGCGTTCAGTACCCTGGACAAAAAAAAACTTGTTACCAATATACGAGTAAAAGTAAAATCCTATACCACTACCTGATTAATATTAAAAATGCGATACGACTGCTTATTATATAACCAACCCCAAAAAAGGAGGACGTTTTCAATGTGATTGTATTTTTTTTGTTACCTCAGTACTCCGTCATTTATAAACTGATTTCGAAAAGCTTCAACATGGTCCCATATAAATTTCATCGATATTTGACCTTGGAGTTTGAAGATACATTAGAATTGATGTACGTATGTTTGTTGTAAAATGTTTTACGGCTCAATTCAAACCAAAATGGCAGCGAACGGCATCGATTGAGGTTAGAAGTACCTAGATTGGAAAGCTGAAACGCCAAGGGCTTTGCGAGTTTTAATTCGATCCATGGGTAAAAAACTACAACATTTGACTTTACCATTGCCAAGACGCAGACCACCAGTAGGTAGGTTTACTTATAAGTTGTATACTTACCTATTCCCTATATTTTTATTACCTATTCGTCAAAAATGCTCGGAAGTTCCCACCATACTCCAAAGACTGCTGGTTGCATAAATAGTCTGCTGCTGTATGTCCGATCCTTCTCGGTGAGTACGAGTACACTCTTCCAGTGTAAGGATCGTTCAATGCTGCTAAACGTATCTGATAAATTAAAAATATGATTATTTGGTTTTCTGTTATGAACGAGCGAGTGTAGCTGAGCGGGAATCCATGCGCCTTTCGAACCGATGCACCCGAGTTCAAACCTCGCCCGCCAGCGTTAAATACTTTCACACACACTAAAAACAGTTAAGGAAAACATCGTGAGAAAAACTGACATATCCAAAAATCATAATGTCCAAGGAGATATGACCATCCACCAACGCACACTAGTTTGGTAGATGAGTGAATTATGGCCCATACTCTCCCTAGAGAAGGCACGGGTCGCAGTGGAAAAGTAATGGGCTGGTGATGATAATCATGATAATACTTACGTAGGTGTTAGAATTGACATAATGCGCACGAGGAGTGGGAGGCTCCGTTGACATGTGATAATGTGGCCTTGGAGGTGGCGGTGTTGTAGTCATCGATCTTGGCTCTCTCAACAGAGATTCCATCTAAAAAGCAGTATTTTATGATAAAAGTAGTAGTATAATAGTAACTTTTAAATTGTATCCAGTTTGTTTTTGTGGTCTTACTGACAAGTGTAGAAAATAAGTTCTATATCTTAACGCTATCTTAAAAAGTTGATGTTCGGTGAATCATCGGGGAGACAGACGGGTCTGAGCAGCCACTCAACTGCCGTCTCTCTCTAGATCTATGTGCTCCATCTTAGGCGACATCATCGCTTCACATCAGGCGAGATAGTGGCCAAACATAGATCTATCTTGGTAAGCGTGCTAGATCGTCGACCGCATCGTCGCTTACCATCAGGTGACATAGTGGTCAAACGCAAGCCAATTAACAAATTAAAAAAAAAATCAAGCGTAAAAGAAAAGTGCCTTGGCGCGTCTCGGTCTGAATTGACCCTAATTTCCACGATGCTGGAGATCAACGAAAGGAAAATAAAGACATCTATAGTCTTTTTATATTTTTTACAATGATTTATTGTTTTTAAACGGGACTTAATTATACTAAAAAAATCGGTTTGTTTAAGTCCACATGTCAGTCTAGTTGCATTAACTGTTGCTAACTGACTCAAATGTTAGATCTTGTAACTCTAAATACAAAAGTGCACTAAAAGTCAATGACCCTACCAAACTTTACATCCAGAGAAAAACACGGAATCGCTGAGAAAATAAAGAATATAATAAATTCGTACACACCTTAACATATTGCCAGCCCCGCTCGACCCTTATCAACAATATATTTTCTTGCAGAACGTACGCCAAAGTTCCCAGTGGGGTTTCTGAAGTTCGCTGTAGAAAAGGAGAGCAATTATGTACATATTTTATCTTTACTTCCTTGGCAATAAAGGATTAGGCGAAATGTACGGTCATAATACCTAAACTTTACAGTGTACACTAGACAGCTGAGGACCGCTTTACTTTTATATTATATCTGAATCATGGAGTAAAAGCACCTTCCTTAGGATCTAATGTAGTTAGTTTTCTTTGCTAATGCTGTGTCTACAATAAATTAATAGTAAACCTGTGCACTGGACAATATATCTTACTATGCTTATCATCTTTTACATTGCATCTCTATCTCTTTTATTGCAATTTTGGTGTCAGATAATATTTAGACGAAGCAAGTTTTTTGGCGGTTGCATAGCATAATTCAATTGCACTGACTAAACGTCATTGACACGTTGCAGGTCAACAATTTTTGCTTTATCATTACTATGTTGTTCAACAGGCAAGAAACATGCATCTTCGGCCTTAGTCATTCCAAAAATTACACAGGTTTTGTTGACCATAATTTTGTTTCTCTCTCTATATTGTCAGCAGCGGAATAGAAGTATCAATATAAGATTTCGATTCTGATGCATTCAATATGGGTAGGCACTTGTACTAAAGAAAATAAAATATAACAAATTTGCAAATTCTTACCCTTATCAATGCTTTTGTAGTTTTAAACATAATAGTACTGGTAACATGGACTTCGTCATCGTCCTGAAAACCTGTCAAAATTGTCATGAGATTAATAAATTCTTTAAAATTGTAGCAAGGAATAGCCTTAACTCTTACGTATATAAATATATATTTGGTTACTTATTACATACTTTTACTCTCAAACCCGAACGAATAAAGCGTATTCTGCGACACAATGCCACCAGGTTCTCCTTTCGGACCCGATATAGACAATCCAGGTGGGCCAGGCGGGCCGGGCGGTCCAGGCGGTCCTATTATAGGAACTTTGTTGCATTCAGAACAAATTCCAGCTGGTCCTTGAGGCCCAGGTTTTCCTTGTTCACCGGGAGTGCCTGGGTCGCCTCTGTCTCCTTTATCACCTCTTAGCTGTTAATAATGATTAAGATATTAGTTAGCAAAACAGCAGTGAAATCGTCTAATTCCAACACTGATCCCGATCGTTTTGAATTTCAAACTTGGAAGGCGTTAGCATCTTTCAAACTGCGATATCGATCATTTTTAGCGATCGTGATTGGGGTAGGGTTGAGACGCGGAATTTCGGGCAGAAATGTTAGACAATTCTATAGATAGACCGATCACAAGATATCTTTGAAAGCGATCGGGCCCGGGATGACTGTTGGTTACTAAATATGGATATGAAATAATTTTGTTCCAAAAACCTATATCAAATTAC
Organism: Petrophora chlorosata; assembly: GCA_951640565.1. Lineage (NCBI taxonomy): Eukaryota > Metazoa > Arthropoda > Insecta > Lepidoptera > Geometridae > Petrophora > Petrophora chlorosata. Next base: position 11,928,289 of record OX621201.1, on the reverse strand, counting down.
AAGCTTTTACTCTTGACGTATTTTAATTTGTATCTTATATGAAATCTCGGATAAATAGTTTACCAACTAGAAAATAACTACTCAGCAGGTTATTAAAGTTCTTTGTCTCAAACATGGCCTGGACTAGGAAAATATTTTCGATATTATTAGATTTCGATGTGACATTTCAAATCGAGTTTCTCAAAATTTTACCTTTCTGAAATCGGTGGGCATAGCACATTCTCCTTTATCGCCTTTTTCTCCAATTGTCCCATTAAAACCCGGTAGTCCTTCAGGTCCCTTAAAAAAAACTTATTATTTATATTTTGGTTCTGCTACAGCTTAGGAACATAAATTATGTCTGTCAATGCATTAATGTTATTATACCTATTTCCCTTTCCGCATTCACCCCTGGACACAATCTACGTTGGCCGACATGGAAGTCTTTAAACAAAGGATCCAAGTCAGCCGTAGCAAGGAAAACAAGTGCAGTGGGGCTACAGCTGGGATAGTGTATGCGAGTGCGGTAACTCTCATCAGACTATGACACACCTTTTGTCTTGCCCTGCGTGTCCTGCCACCTGTACACGCGTGGACCTGTGCAATGATACGGACAATGCTGTGTGCACAAAAGCCGAAGGATCGACTCGCTAAGAAGAAGAAAGTTATTATTAGGCTGCCCGCCCATGTCAGACAATCGGTCATTGGTATTTTTGTCGTTGAAAATGAAACATACGGAGTTTCATATTGCAACGCACACGTCCTACAAAAAATTAGTCACAAAATAGTTGATAAATAACAGTGAAAAAAATCAGACCGACTACCGAGCCTACAAAAAGTCTGACGTCGGCGGAGACACTAAAAACCTTCTTGAGTCATCTCTAACTTCAAGCAGCAAACAATATCAAAATAGAAGTGGACCTCTTCTGTAAGTGTCCGCTTTGGGAAGTACCACACGTTTGCCAGATATTCAACCGCTGAGTAGTGCGCAAACATGACTTTTTTCCATTTGACAGGTACTATTTCAAGCGAAATTACTGGGAATTACATTATAAAACATGAGTCATTGCTTTGGCTTGCGACGAACGCAGTGCAGAGCGAGATTTTACAAACAAACTGGGTGGTGCTGCAGCTGTTATAAGCAGGCGTGTTGCTTACTATCTGGTGAACGACCTGCCCGATACATATTTGAAAAAACATAATGTAAATACCTAATTGTTACACAGAACACTTAATACTTTCTAAAGTTATCAAGTAATCAGATGCTTATTTTGATCTTGTTTACGTTGTATGCCGGTATTGTGCTTATAATATAATTATCTTTTTTTGTTAGTCTAATTATTATTGGCAGTTTAAAGCGAATGTGTATACAAATCTCTTTTGTCCTTGTACCATTAGAAATTTATGAGTAGAATTTATTACTTTTTAACCCCCGACGCCAAAAGGTTATAAGTTTGACCACTTTGACTGTGTGGCACTGTAGCTGTTTGCGGTTTTGTTTATTTAAAAGCAGGTTTGCTAGCGGTGGTTCTTAGACATGTTTATCTAAAACGGTTCAGCCGTTTTTTTACTTTTTGGTAGGTTTTTTGTGTCAGGGGTTTTTTAAATTTTATTGTTTAAATTTATTTATATAAATATAAAAACTTACTTTAGGTCCAACGGGACCCATATCGCCTTTAGCGCCTTTAGGTCCAGCCTTGCCCGTTGCACCAGTTTTCCCTGTGTGCCCAGCAGCACCACGACCGCCTCTTTGTCCTGGTACGCCACGGTCTCCTTTAGAACCCTACATAAACAATTTGAAAAGTTTAGTTCTTAAAAAATTCGTCAAAGTACAGATGACAAATCACAAATTTCTTAATTGCAAAAATATGTGTTACATGTGGTTGTTGCAACTCTGCCCTTTGTTTTAGTTATTACCATTGTGTTACAAAAGATTGTCTTCCCAAGATCAACCTTTGTATTTACAATAGTAGACTTAATATTACTTTTATTAGGATTTTAGTATTCATACCTAATATATAATATAATAGTATCATGTCAAAATTTGTAACATACGTTAATAAGATGGTAGAGAAATGAACATATGAAACAAGTTTTGAAAAATAATAAAAACGAAGTAGGTTACATGTAAAATTATCTACGCTATTGAAATACAGTAATCACAGGACGAGCAGAAAATCTGCCAAATATCATTTTTATATAGTAGTAGACACATTCCGCCAAGTCGAACAAAGTGTTTTGGTTCCTTGTTTATAGTGCGTACTGCTAAGGAATGTAACTCTTTGCCGTCTTCTCTGTTTCCTGATAACTATAATTTTGTGGGCGTAAATTCGGAAATAACAGTCTTGAATATTTTCGAAATGAAAAGAGTTTTACCTTCATAAGAGCTATTGCCGACGCCGGTACTAAACCTGGTGGCCCCGGTTCTCCCTGGTCCCCTTTATGCCCTCTAGGTCCAACAGGGCCAAGATCGCCTTTAGGTCCTTGAGGACCTAACAATCCTTTTTCACCGTCTACTCCATCTTTACCAGGTACACCAGGAGTGCCAGCTATGCCTTGGTCTCCTGTGGATCCCTAAAAGGTAATAAAATTATTATAGAACAGTTTCAAATATTTTATTTTTTATCATAATGACTTGAATTTATGTTAATTTAAATGTTTGAGAGTATGAACTCCTTGTAACCCTTTACACCCGACGATATACGATAGTGCGAGTAACTTTAAAAAAATGTCAAGACCGCGCGGATTCATATTTGTGAACGCAATCGACGACGATCCATCGTGAGAGATGTGTACTTGCGCGTAGTGGCGCCCGAGTCGTGGAATGGGTTGTTAGTTTGTGTCAATCAGAGGTTAAAGATGGCTGTGTATTTTGATCCGACCGGCGACACGTGTAAGTATTGTGTTTTACTGATTATTGTTATATTTTGACTATTGTTTTTGTTTTATTTTATTATATACACATTAATCAAATGAAATATTAACTATTTTTGCTATTTTGTTTTGTAAGTTACAAATAAATTGTACCTAAACTTCAAGTAGCACGGTCGTGGCCCTTCGGTCATAACCATGTAAATTGATTTCAACTTAGTTTTTTGTTTATTGATTAAAAGTTGGTATTTTGGCTAAGAAGTTGTTTGTTTTAGTGCTTCCTATATCTGATGACCGTTTCTTCGAATTCCTTGGCGATGGAACTGAGTCAGACATCGAAGAATTCCACGACGAAGAAGATTCAGAAGCAGGGCCGCGTATTCTCACTGAAATTGTAGCGAGGACGAGAATTCTGAGGGTTCAGGCGATGAAATAGAACCCAAACCTCTAAGTCAGATAACGACCCTAAATAGGGGACACTGTCCTAGTACTACTTCGCGGCAAATTGAAAGCAGAGGGAGTTCTCGTGGTACTACTTTGCAGCGAGTGCAATCACGAAGAGAACGTTTTCGTACTACGGCGAATCGACGGGATCAGCAGCAATAAGGTTATGGAGACTCCTGGAAGAATATTATTCCTTTTACCGATAAGCCACATGACTACTAAGTGTACAAAAAACCCAGTTCGTACACCATCCGAATATCTTCATGATTATTTTGATGAAAGTTTCTATGAGGATACTGCTCGGTGTACAAACTTATATCACATGTGAAAGACTGGCCTAGAACTTAAAACTGAAATAGCTAAAGTGTTTGGTGTACATATTTTCATGGGATATCTTCCATACCCACGAATGCCGATGTACTGGCGAGCTAAAATGAAGATTGGACTTATTGCCGACAAAACAGTTCGCGACCGATTTATAACTTTACGCAATGTTCTTCGTGTAGTTGATCACGGTCAGCCAACTGAAACTGAGTCCAACAACCCACTTTGGAATGTGCAACCGATATATCAAACGGGTTCAGGATACCTGCAACAAACTGAAAAAAGTTCCATCCTATTATTCTATAGATGAGTAGATGATACCTTTCACTGGCCGATGCTGATACAAAAATGATTGCCTAGCAAATGATTACCCGAGAAAGGAAATTCTGACACAGCTGGATTATCGTTTCAGTGTTGCTGACACTTCTAACTAGTTTTCCAGAAAAAGACCGCCGCGACGACATAGACGTCGATTCTGAAAACGAGCCACCGCCTATCAATAGGCAATACAGACCAATACGCCCATCACAGGGCAAAATATATGATGGACATGATCACCTGGCTGTGCTTGATGACATAAAGGCACCAAGGTCTTACATGATGGAGGGAAGCCATAGCCGATCAAAGATTAAATGTTCCAAGTGTGGTGGTTACCTGTGTCTTTCTCGAAACCAAAACTGTTTCCAATTTTATCACCTCAAACCATAGTATGTAGTTACAATTTTTCATGCCATTTGGTTTTGCTACTCTCTACTATAAATTAAAATGATAAGTGACCTCTTTTTTTCCTAAAAATGAAAATAATTGTTATTCTATTAGGTATTTTAAGTTTGTCAGAGGTTGACTTTGATAATTTTGAAATTTTACTGATTTTTGTTACAGAATTAGTTAGAAAGAGGTTTAATTTATTGTTAAATGATAAAAACTTATTTATGAATAAGTTATTCATTTAAATATATAATAATAAATACTTAATTCGTTGTTTTTTTAAAGAAAAATTAAATTTTTAAGATAACACTCACCATTGTGAGACTTGTAGCTTATACCTAAGTGTCACGATCGTGAGGGCACCTTTTCAGGAAAACTGAAAATTCTGGGTTTTTTTCTGCATTTTTCCTAGCTTCCTTATACTCCTAGAAATCCCCCCAAATAACTTTTTCCTAAATGTTCGCAACTTTTTTCTTTCGGGTGTAAAGGGGTAAGGGAAGAGCATTCCAAAAAATGTATTTGTCACAAAATCATTGGTTCTGTGAATTCCTTTATCAACAGGTAAATCTCTATAAGTTCGGTTTATATAGAGGTTCTAATTTTCAATTATCAATTTATTTATTTCCTCGTTTTGTACGGATTCTTGTACTGTCTACCCGCGACCTTTCATTGTACTAAATTTATTTATTGTGTGTTATTATTATAATTACAACTTTTCAGTAAAGTATAATATACATAGTTCAATACATAGTGGTGTCTTAAATAAACATTTTTCTTTCTTTGTTTTTAGATTTTTCTACTGAGTATGCTCGTACTTAGAATATGAGTTATTTTTAATGAGCAAGAGATCTCACATTCATCACTCATAAAATAAACCCTACTAACCTTTTCACCGGGCATTCCTATATCTCCCTTTAAGCCTCTTAGTTTTTCCACTATTTGAACATCTGAAAATTTAAAAGGCATAAAAAAATCTCAATCTGATAATAGCTTTCATATTACCTAACGGATCAAACGAAATACTTCAGATGGAAAACCTGCGTAATGATATTTCAAATCCTATAAAAGCGTCCTCTCAAAATTTCGTCTTCAAGATTAAAAGCATATTCTGCGAGAGTTATAAAACAAAAACACAAAGATAAAACAAAAGAAAACGATTTAGATAAAAAGAATCCCAAATGCGTTTCGTTTTACCAAAAAATGACAAATCCAGTGATATGTTGCATACATACTTCTGTATTGTAAAAATATTTTTGTGTCAGTTGCCTTTTATCTATTTTATATCATTTGATTAAAAAAGGACAGGGATAGTCAACCTTTCAAAATACAACGGATTATATCGCGGTCAGAGTAAACTTTTCAACAGTACTAAATATGATAATTATGATAATTATTTTAATAAGGCTTACAATTTTCACCAATATGGTACAATATATTCGATATTGTACTACTGGTGAAAGTTTTAAATAATTCCTGTCGCTATAACTTTTTTCAGCTCAGAGATTAGTTTTGTAATTGGATAGAATATAACAATATTTGCTTCTATATTGACTTGTCTTATTCAAAAACTTAATCAAAATTGCTATCTTGTAGGTAATGACACTATTAAATTCGCAGTTAATAAATTTTAATTCCGCACAGTTAATCGAAACTGAGGGTTAAGTGCAAACATCTTTTTTTTATAGACCTTAGCAACAAGACGATGAAGTCGTTCGACTGATTTAAGCGCCAGGCTTGCTTATAACAATTGTAGTGCCACCCAGAACTTTCAATACCATGAAATGCGATGAATGAAAATATTGCGTATCACTGCATTACCCCGAGATATCAGCAGGGTGAACACGTATCTTTTATTTCAATTAATTTCAATAAGCAACCAGTTTTGATGATGGTTTTGCGATTGTGTATCCCATTCGTTGCAATCAAATGTCAACGAAAGCTCCATTGAAATAAAAATTTGTTTTGACAATCAAGTTTATATCGATATGAACAATTCCTATAAAATTGCGATTATGTAATTTGGTTCCAATCTAAATTACAGAAACAATTGTAGTCAAATACAATAAACTTCCATTCACGGGTTTTCTGTGTTTTAATCAAAACTATAGGCAAAAGAGCTTTATTACACAGTAAAATTGCATTGATATGGCGTATACATAACGATTCATAGCACAATCCCGTTTGTAAATTTGTCGGGTTAACTCCGGTTCACCTTGAAAGTTATCGATAGGAGCACATCGAAATCGAAACACAAAAAGTTACGTGATCGCATTTTATCGATTGAATTAAATTTCTATTGCACGTAAGTTCGCAACATGCGACGTTTGCAACAGACTTACGTGATTGCGCTGCAGATATTAGATCTCATATATGCCCAGTAATCTTTTATCCGATAAGAGTTCTAAACCTATACGGTTTAGAATTCTAAAAATGTCAAAGTGAACGTAAAATTGATGTGCATAAAGCTTTTATACTGTTTAAAAGTCAACAACCCCAGCGTTGAGTCAGGATAAAGATCAAAGCCAATAGAGGCAACAGTACCAAAAAATGTTTGGGGATTCAATCTACTTACTTACGTTATTACGTTTACGTGACCAGAATGACTCGTTTGATATTTAAATTTATTCAGGTTATCTATCTGAACTAGAATGGGAAGGTATGGATAAACAGTAAATTTTTCGGATGTGGGTTGAATTTGTATAGATTTAGCTTGGTATGTATTTATGAGGGTGAACAGATAATCAAGTTCAAGTCTGAGGAAAAGATCGGTTTTCTAAGGATAAAGTTCTGCAATTACTTGATAAAAGAGTGAATTAAAAGAAACTTGAACTAATTTATTTATTTATTTTATCTTGTTTTTTCAGGCAACATTAAAAATAAGTTACAGATGTTATACTTATTCTACTGCCGATATAAATATATACCTTAACTTACCTTGAACTTAACTTAAAGTATGTTTATACCAAATGTATCATATCTTGATACAGATAGGTATATAGATATGATACATTTGGTGAATTTGCGTGTTTTTCAGACGTACCTACATACTGTATAAAACGTAAATAAAATGTACCTATAGGTAGTTAATTTTTTTTTAAATAATTACAATTATTTTTTCAACTAGGTACTATAAACAAAAAACCTGATAAAAAGAAACTATACTAAAGAATAAACTTAAAATATTCTTTTTTACGGACTTGAGTGATTAGACAATCAACTCGTTCGCCTGATGGTAAGCGCTAAGCCTGCCCCTAACAATTGCAGTGTCACCCAGAACTTTTTAAATTAAAGTCACATATATGCCCAGTATTTTGGCTAAAACTAGCCTAAAATTTGAGCTTACACTAACAATATCCAAAGTTTGAGAAAATCTTGTTCTTTGTTCTTGAATACCGTCACCGCTCTTTATACCACTAGACTGGTGAGGATTGACAGATGGGGATGCTTTTTAAGCACTTACTTTCGTAAGGGTCCATGTCGGGATTCAAAAGTTCGGTTAAGCTTGCTGGTATGCCTGCCAGTCCTGGTAAGCCCTTGTCGCCTCTATCACCTGAAGAGAAACCAATCTATATTAGTTACCTAATATTATTCAATTGTGTATACCAAATTACTTAATTTTTCTTTTAATTTTTCATATTTTCTATCATTAAACTTGGCTAGGTTTGATATTAAGTTTACCTTTTTCACCTCCCTTGCCATCTTTTCCGTGGTTTCCTGGAATCCCTGGCATGCCATCTTTGCCTGCTACACCTGTATCTCCTTTATCACCTCTTGGACCTTCATGTCCTTTGTGACCCTATCAAATTGAGTCTTATGTAGTTTATATAAATATAATATGTTTAAATATTTCTACAGTTTGTTTTGCAATTTGCTATTGTTCAACTAAGAAAAAAATGTGATATTCTATTTATCTGAGTACTTATATTGTTACTTACCTGATCTCCTTTTTCACCTCGTAATCCTTGCTCTCCTCTTTCACCTCTCTCCCCTCTTTCGCCTTTAGGTCCAATAGGCCCAGATGGTCCCTGAGGTCCTTGATCACCTTTCTCTCCAGGAATAATCACTTCTCTTGCCTTTTTGTCTTCTTCTGTTTCCTATCAAAACGAGTTCTGAGAAAAGTTTACGGTATAGTCTATTTCTAATGTGTTTATTTTATCCCTCAATTAACAATACTCGGTTGTTCAAATTTGTATTAATTTTCGAAATGAGTTCTTCATCTTTTGAGTTATAAGTACTAACTACTATGATTTCAATACTAAAATAATGTAATAGTATAGTAATGCTCACCACATATCCAACACCTGGTGGCCCAGGCGGCCCGACAAGCCCCTGCGGTCCAGATAGCCCAGGAGTACCGTCTCTACCAGGTTCCCCCGGTTCCCCCTTTTCACCTCGTTTACCGTCTCGCCCAGGATCTCCATCGTCCCCTCTTTCACCTGTTTCACCTCTTAGACCTTGAGGACCTCTCTCACCTTGTGGCCCTTGTTTACCCTGAGGAAATTTAAAAAAACATTTTTAAATAAAATGCGATGGATTAGTACAATACAATACAAGATTCATTATTTATATTATAAAAAATTTTTTTTGCTACTTGCAAATATGTTTTATTTTTCAAGTCTTTCTATTATTTTATCTTCCAGTGAGACACTTCTATGTGATACGTGTACCACGAAGACTTAAAATCACTAAGCATTTGATCTATCTATCATCTATTTATAAAACATGTAATACCGTAGATCCAGTCATGCCACGAGGTCCTTCCACACCTGGAAGTCCAGTTTCTCCAGGAGGCCCTCTCATCTCCGGCATTGTCTTCAGCAGACTAGATACGACGCTTTCTGAACATGAACATGTCTGGAAAAATAATGAAAATTAGCATTGTATAGTTAAAACATACGTCTTTTCAAACTTTAAGTGTAGTTTTAACTATCTACAAGCCTTAGCTATGCATGGATGCGAATGTAATATATCTTATTCTGTATGGGGGCGATAATTCCTGCACTGACAACCCATATGGGCTGTATTGTTCATTTCCCTCGCCAACATCTACTCAAGCCATCCCAACTCCTTAATGTAACAAAGTGCGGCTTTGTGGCGCTGGCAATGCTGCTTCAGTGGTAATGCTGATGGTGCTGATGATGATGGTAAGGTATGGTGGTGATGATGAGGATGATGATATAGTCCGGTTTTTAGTTAACCGTCTAGCACTTTTGTTATTTTTGCCCAAATTTCTTCTGTAGCTGCACAGTGTAGTATACACGTGTCCTACTGTTTCATTTTATAATATACCTATAGATTTAAATCTTTTCTCAAAATTTATATAAGATAAGTTAACATATGATAAGAAATTTTTTATTGCTGTAACAATACTATTTAAATAATATCTAAATCTATTAATACTATACATAAGAAATATACCATACATTCAGCATGTGCTGTGGTCACATTCACATCGTAAATGTGAACGCAGCTTTGTTTTTCAAATTACACCTGTGCTCGAACTAGTATTCTATAATCTATTTTGGCAAGCAAGAGTTTTCCAAAATCCGCTTATTTACTCACCCCTTCTTGTCCTCGCTTTCCTTTTGGTCCTAATAGCCCCGGCGGCCCCTGAGGTCCCCTATCGCCTTTTACAGATTCTCCTGGCTCACCCTGCAAACAAATAAAATAAAACATTTATTGTTACACGAAAAAGAAAATTACAATAAAAATAAATACGCCCAACAATCACAAACATAGATCCTGGCTAAGATTGCTTAAGGAAGCAGGAACTAGGAGGACTATGGTCCTACAACACCCAGACACGAAACAAATGCTTGCGCTTTTTTTCTTTGCATAAACATTTATCCCGTCGCGGAAATCGAACTTGCAACCTCAGTAGTATATGAGATATAAGCCAACCTGCCCAATCACTACACCTCAGATGCTGTCTAATATAGACAGTGATATTATCTAAAAACAAAGGAGGTAGTAAGAGCTATTGCAGGTTTCCAGGCTCCTTAGGGCTACCTTATGGATTATAAACGATTACATCGTGTTTGGGAACGTTAAACCGGTGGCGGAAGTGGAACATCCTCCATCCCTTTCCTTCCCACATACAATCCGTTTCCCGTCCTTGTCACTCACATGCACAGACCACAAACTGCAAATCTGCAATGGCTCTCTTCCGTTTCGAATGCGCTTCTCGGCGTATGCGCGTCTCTTAAAAACATATATTGATTGTAAATTACGGCCTGTTAAATTACTAAAAGGTGCTAAATAAGATCCCTAAATGCCTAGACTTCTGTGTGCTCGTGGGGCACCCCCGGAATCTTCAGGTACAGGTTTTCTGCCTGTGTTAATTTTCATTTTTAGATACTGCAAACCAGCACACTTACGTACCATTACTTTCGATCCCATTAATTCTATTGGTAGAAAAATATGTTAACACAATTTGGAAAATACTGCGAAAGGTTTTCCACGACTATTTTATAATACAGTTTTCAAATAACTTACGCGTATTTAAAGTAAAATTTTGATCTTGTGTTCAATGCTCATGGTGTCCGATGTGTTCACAAAACTATATTTATATTTAACTTACTTTTAATCCTGTTTCGCCTGTTGCACCCTTTTCTCCCTTCAGGCCTATTTTTCCATCTTCTCCTTGTTGACCTCTCTCACCCTTTTCACCCTTAACAGGTGCTGAAAATAGTCAAGCTATTTTACTGTAATATCAGGCCTAGCGCACTCCGCACTGTAGGTACGAAGCTACAAGTACATAGCCGGACACCGACGGCGGGTCGCGCGTCGTTACACGTGCCCGACCCGCCACGAACGACGAGTCTGGCTATGAATGACGTAATTTTAATAATACACTGAAGATAATACCAAAAAATCACACTTTATTCTTTGACTAATTCAGATCGATATTTTACACACATTTAGTACCGTTTACCTGCCAAAGCCACCATAGCCCAAAGTTCATAATGGTCCATCGTTCTTACCTGTGTTGGGAGCATGCGCTGATAAACTTTCAGCTTTTATAAAATAACGAAGGTCTGGGTTCACGGGCTCTTAGACCATAAGAGCTATGCGATAAAAAGAGAGGCGCTCTGTAGGTTAATATGACTGGTAGGTATGCAGCGCTACGCGAGCTGAATAGAATTGTATTGCGTCATAGCTAGAGTCGCTATTTGTTTAAATTAAATTTATTTACGGAGTGTTTCTGTCCCTTAGTATTCTGTGGTAATACTAATAAATAATGAATACTAAATTAACTCGTCGGCATCGCGAGTGTGAATTCCTTACAATAACGCGCAAGGTGCGCTAATGTGAACATTCAGTGTTAACCCACATTCAGTGTTAAATAGCTACTATCGAATTTAATGTATTTTTTATTATATGATGATACTTACGATAATGGTCTTCGGTCGGAAAATTTTTAAAATCAAAATCTCCTCCGTCTCCTCGCATCTGAAATATTTGTTAAAAAATTAATTAATATAGTATTCTATTTTATTAGCCGCGACAAAATATATTATCTTTGGCTAGAGACCAAAATCACTTTAAAATTAAATTAGTTCAATCATTATTTACAATGCAAAGCGAAGCCAATCATCATCGAAATATTACACTAGGATAACAAAACGCCAATAAAACAAGACATATCTAAAACTATTTTAAAGTAGGTAGTCAAAATCAATCGTTTTACAAAGTCATTTTTTTTGTTAAGAACTCCTAGTCTAATAGCTCGAAGTCGATCATAAGTAGAATCTTTAATTTAAATAATTAAAAAAAAAGAAATTTTGAATTTACTTACAATGTTTGCAGGTCCTACTTCCTAGAAAATGTAATTTTCTTGTTAATTGAAATAAAAGCCAATTGTGTTAAATATAAATTTGAAAAAATAGTGGCTAAGTTTGTTGTAGAAAAAAATTGTTCAATTATTTTTACAGTGCAAAATATAATATCGAGAAATGTATAACTACTTTTTTTATACTATATATTTCTATATACTATTCTATGTAACTACTACTAGACAGGAACATTTTTAATTGAAATTATTAAAGTAAATCATTAGACCAATACAGTTACTAGTCATAACATAGAGTAATTATGTTTTCTGATAGTTCTACTTTAAAATTAATTATTTAAAAGCAAAATTAAAAACACCCAAAGCACTTACTTTTGTCATGTCCTCATCGTAATCTATCTACGAAAGAAAGATTGTCCTTGTTAATACAATAGGGAGCGTTATTACTTTAAAAGTACAGAATTATAATTAAAAGTACAATACAGGATAAAATTGATATAAGTCGACAAACAATTGTGAAGCGCTTATTAGATCTATCAATCGTTAGGTTAATCGAATTTAATGTCAAATATGACAAAATTTTCGATAAAACGTCAAAATTTTACGATTAATTTTACGGCTGTTAGATAAAACATTTTTTTATATTTTATATTTATTTAATATGGCGGCAATCAAGTAGACAGCCCACTTGATGGTAAGCGGTTACCGTCGCCTATGGACATCTGCAGCACCAGAGGCGTTGCTGATGCGTTGCCGACCGTTAAGGACTCTATTAATTCCCCTTTTAAAGGACTCCATGTTGTAGCTTAAAGGAAATACTGACTAAGGTAGGTCATTCCACATCTTACAAGTGCGAGGAAGGAAAGTGCGAGTGAAGCGAGTGGTGTGGGAAGTCCAGTTTTGTAAGATGTGGGGGGAGCTTTTTGATAATGGCGTGATGTGCGGTGGTAAATATTTTTTTTAAATATATGATAAAGGCGAAACGACAGGCTGAGTCAAGTTTTAATTAAAAAAAATGTTTTATCCCCTTTAAAATTACTGATCAATTTCATCCTGTATATTAAATCTTAAGGAGTAGGGTTTATTAATCATTATTAGAGAGTACAATTTTGTTTAATCTATTTACATGAGTTTGATATTTCGTAGCTTTGGTAAAACTATTTATTAATATTATTTAAACTCTTTGCTATACAACTACAACTGTTTAAAATGTTAGCTAGAAGTAACAGCAGTTATTATAACAGTCATTATGCTGTAGAATAACTAAAAAAATAAGTAAATCAGTATTTTTTTTGTTATTATTGAAACAGTAAAAAAACTCAATAATCTTTTACAATAGTAACAGTTAAATTAGCATATATTTTATTACGCTTTATAGATCTATGTTTGGCCACTATCTCGCCTGATGTGAAACGATGATGTGGCCTAAGATGGAGCACATAGATCTAGAGAGAGACGGCAGTTAAGCGGCTGCTCAGACCCGTCTCCCCAATGGTTCACCGAACATCATCCCGAAACACGACTAGGTCACTTGACGGCATGGCTTTGTTCGGTGGGTGGTATTACAACCACGGCCAGATCCTACCACTCCAAAACGCGTAAGCGGGTTTCATCACGATGTTTTCCTTCACCGTTTTAGAGCGACCGTGCAACTGCACTTAACTATAAGTCATTGGTGCAGGGCCGAGTCGGGATTCGAACCCAGATGCGTCTGAAAGGCGCACGAGTTCCCGCTGAGCCACACTCGCTCTAAAAATAACAGATTTACTTAATAATTTAGTTATTCTAGCATCATGCACGTATATTTGTGGTAGGTCTCTCGTATGCGGGAGGCCGTCTGGGTCCACACCACAGCTTTGCCAGTTATTCTGCCGCCAAGCTACTGCTTGGCAAGCAGTAGCTTGGCGGCTGAATGTGCAAGCATTACTGTGTTCTGGTTTGAAGGGCATTGTAGCCAGCGAAATTGCTGGGCATATGAGACTTAATATCTAATGTCTCGGGGTGATGAGCGCAATCCAGTGCTATGCAGTGCATTTTATAGTATTAAAAGTTCTGGGTGGTACTGCAATTGCTATGAGCAGGTGTGGCGCTTACCATCGGGCGCACGACTTGCTCGTCTCATCACTCAGTACAATAAAAAAAATCATGACTGTCACTTGACAACTGTCTAATTTTATGTTACTATTACAATTATTTAAACGCGTACATATATCAAACTCATGTAATAAGAAAATAAATATACACATATCAAGGTCCATAATATATAGATAGCGCAGTTTTGCATATACACAGAGAAAAGATACAGCGCGCGACAGATATTTTATGAGATTGATTATTCACGCATTAAGAAAGTATTTATTGCCAATTTTGTGCCAAAAGAGTATGCAGCGTGTCATAAGCGGTTCCAACATTCCAATATTTCATATTATCATAAATAATAAACAATAAACAGTAATAAGAGCACTTACTGTGAACTCTTTTAAAAATAGACTTGATAAATTTTATATTAGACAAGTGCACTGAAGGGACATACACGCATCAGCTTTAAGCTGCTAGTGTATTAACTATAGTATTAATAATAATTTTAATAAACTTTCAGACGAAATAACGCTTTTGAGCTCTTTTTGTACTTAAGTGGACATTTTAGTCATCAAATTTTTAATCGAGCATTCGTTTTATATCGCTTATTGATATGGCCACTATCTCGCCTGATGTTAAGCGACGATGTAACCAAAGATGGAACACATAGATCTCAAGGAAAACGGCAGTTTTTTTGCAAGAGCGGTACACTGAAGGGATGGGACGGGGACGGGATCGGGATAGGAGCGGAGCGGAAGCGGGAGTGGGATTAGGGTGGGATAGAAAAATGTTGGTAAAAGGGTAGATTACTTTACTACACGTACGAAGTCGCTGGCAAGCTAGGTTAAGTTCATCATCATATTTGATTAATTTATTTATTTATGGTGTTAAATCAATGTTGGAACCTGCTTACACATTAATTTTGATAGCCGAACAGTCATAGTTAAAGTAGTGCCCCTGTTACGAAACGAGATATAGCTGCAGAAAGCGGAATATATTATATAACCCAAATATAAAAAAAATATACTAACGAGATCAAATAAACGTTTCGGCTGAAAACACATAAATATTATTATTATTTCTCAATCATCAAAATAGAGACATCGTAAATAATTTATTTAAAATTATTCATATTCAAAGCAATTTTATGATACATAATTTTTTGTGATTATACCCATGTCATAGAATAAATAATAGTACCCAACATTATAGTCCCATGTCACTAGAATGATTGCAATAACCATGTACTTTTTTTAGTTTTCAGTTCTTTATTGTATGTTAATTTTAATTTTAGAAATAAAACTTTTTCAATATAATATATGTGTATATATATATATATATTATTTATTATCATATGCTTGGTATCGCTATTAGGAGAACTTATGCATGTGGCATGAAAACCATTTAAAATACAAGGAAATTTCTGCTTACAATTAATATTACGAAAGTAAGAAGTACGAGTAAGTAATTGATACTACTTGCAAATAGTAATTTATATATGTCATGGAATATAAATAATATATTAACATATTGTTATTAGGTATTAAATATAGGTTTTCCCATATAACGGACCGTCTTGTGTATTGTGAATTTTTTTTCAGTAAAATAAACATTTATCTATAAATGTTACTTTATGTAAAACATATTGGATTATGAAATGGTACTTACGTCAATGCAAATAGATTTTATTAAAGATTCGTCAGCGTCTGGATATAATTTCAGTGAATAAATAGAACCCTGAAACAAATGGAAAATTTGAAATTACGTAAAACTTATAAAAACTGATGTCTCGGGGTGACGAGTGCATTGTGCTGCGCAGTGCTTTGCACGCGTGGCGCTTACCATCAGGATTCAAATATATCTAGAAAAATAAGTCAGGTGTGCGACTGCTCAGATCTGCCTCTCTGATAGTTAACCGGATATCATCTCGACTCCAACGCAAAGGATTCCTTATAAAGAAAAATAAATGGACCTAAAAATTCAAAATCAAATAAGGTGTAGTTACATAAACACGTTTTAAATTTAATTTGTGTAAGTTTGGCTCATATATTTTAAAATGAAGTACATGTCAGTAAAATAAACGCTAGCGAATTTTTCTCCAAAGCACTATTCATTTTCTAAAAATAGAACGAGAGGCAGTGCAGATAATCTAGGCTCACGGGGAATTGAGGTGATCCTTGTAAAGACATATTCTGCACCGGCACCGTGCTTTATTGTTCGGGTAGAAGATTAAAAATATGACGGGAGTCATCTTTGTGACGATATGAACCAGGGTTTATGAAACTGAGATGATGTTCCCACTGAGTTGGATATACGATCGAAAATACAAGTATAATATTTTAAGGTTTTGCCTTTATTACTGAAAACAAACTACACTCTACTTACTAAAACTAAACTAACTACATACAAGAAGAAGCAATTGGACAACCCATAGACTATTCAAGGCCTATAGATAGCTCAAATGCTCCAACCCTCTACCAGTTCGCAGCGTACCCAAGATGCTGGCAGTATTGTCCCGTTGGATTGCAATACTGATACGTTGAACCAAATAAGTCCCAGCATTTAAGGTTCTTGTACATTGTCGATATTGTTCCAGTAAAAGATTTAATATGACAAGAGTCATCTTTCTTACGATATGAACCCGGGCTTAATAAAATGATAATGAGATGATGTCCTCACTGAGTTGGATGTGGGATCAATAAGGAGTAAGGGTCAATTTAACTTTGTTTTACGTTAGTGGAAGAGGCACTTAATATGACGGGAGTCTTTGTGATGAAACTGAGATTTTGTTAAAAAATATCCCGAAAAGTATGCTAAGGAAGTATGCATCTCTCAGCGAGGGACACATATTTCTTCCGTTTGGAGTCGAAACTATGGGGCCGTATGTGGGTAAATGCGCGGCTTCTGTTCAAGGAGCTGTCCAGACGTTTCATAGAAACAACAGGTGACCAAAGTGCTGGCGCTTACCTCAGCCAACGAATTAGTATGGCCATTCAACGAGGTAACGTAGCCATCATTTTGGGGTTTTGGGCAGACAGTGACCTAAATACTGTTTTCTATCTCTAAATTTACTTTTAATTTTGTTTTAGGTTAGTTTAGTCTTTATCACTGTATATATTTGTAAATAATTGTTCATACAAATAAATTATTTTGTTTTTAAAATATCCCCTTTTGCCATGTAAATAAACTAGCTATATAGCACAGTGAGAATAGCCTCCGAAACTTTAACTACGATGTGGTTATAAGACTTTTTCATGAAAGAGGCAAGCTTGATGCTAAAACCTCGGAAATTTCGGTGAGACGGTCCCCGTTGCAGGTGCAAACTTTTTATAGGCTCCCAAAATTGGTTTGTGAAAACCGTCCGCCTGAAACTGTTTTAGGCAAGGTTACGGGTTTGCGTTTAGAAATTTTGTTATTGTGAAAAGTGGGGTCGATAGGGACTTTCACATTTTTGTATGTTTATTGGTTAGGTACTGAAAATTCACCGCGCTATACTAGTAAGGTGCTTATAATGAATATATTATTAAATAATTATTGATAAAAAAATACTTAATATGTGCAATGCGATCCGTGATGTCACCGGGCGGCTCCTACGGATGATCAGCGCTGGTTGCTTCAGCCGGCATTATGCTGAGTAGAGCCTTACTTACAAGAGTTTCAGAGTATTAAGAATACCTACTTAGTAATTATTGTTTAGTTAAGTATTTGTTCATGTTTTTTGCCTCAATAAACTTATTTTATTTCATTTAATAATGATGTGACATTCTCCAACCCGCACTGGGCCAGCGTATTGGATTATGGCTCATACTCTCTCTACGAGAGAAAGCCCGTGTCCAAGTAGAGGGAACGTGATGGACTAATGATGTGTAATGATGTTATTGCTTATTTACATTATTTGATTTACTATGCACCAGCGTCCTGTACTTTTTTTGCATTTGTCCAATCCATCCAAAGGTTTAATTATATTAAAATACCGCAGAGACGTGGACACTCACGGTACGGCTGATCCACAAATTTAAAGTCGCTCAGCGGGCTATAGAAAGGGCTATGCTTGGAGTTTCTCTGAATGATTGTATCCGGAACGAAGTAATTTGACAGAGAACTGAAGTCACCGACATAGCTCACAGGTTTAGCCAGCTGAAGTGGCAGTGGGCCGGCCATATTAGCCGTGGAACCGATAACCGTTGGGGTAGACGCGTTCTTGAGTGGAGACCACGTATTGGCAAACGTAGTGTAGGACGCCCTCAGGCTAGGTGGAGCGACGATCTTCGCAGGGTGGCTGGTAGCAGCTGGATGAGAGTAGCCGGGGATCGTGCTCAATGGCGTGCAATCGGAGAGGTCTATGTATAGGCTGATGATGATGATGATGAAAATACCGTCGAGAAAATAAAATTTTGGTTCCAAAGACATTAAGATTATTTGAGAACTTTAAAGTGATATCTAAGAGTGACGAGTACAAGTGCAGTACAGCTACCTGGAGCTGCACTTTTCTCTCTCATTTTAATAGGAATACAAATCCACATCCACACTGTAAATGCGAAAGTAACTTTGTCTGTCTGTCTGTTTGTTACCTGAGCGCCTACTCTTAGTTGCTTTCATTCGTTGTTCGCGCGGACTAAAGGAGACACTATTATGCCTGTTGCATAGCGCTGTCCCTGTCATCCAATGGAACAAAGACCGTAACAGATTAAGGCCCCTGTTCACGACTAAACGGCTAAATCAATCTTACAGAAATTTGATACAGACATAGCCTGGAACAGAACACAGGATATTGTCCTAATTTAACGTGGTTTCCGAAGGACCGTGATAAAACCATAATCGCAAGATGTTGCGGACAGCAGCTAGTTATTCTACAGAATATACTACGGAGAGAGCTCAAAAGAACTGCACAATCTGATCCATCACCTTTTTACCATCGGAAAACCAGACGATCGGCACAACGTCACTCCTACATGGTGGGCGTTCCGCCTATCCGTACTAAATGTTTCGAATCTTCCTTTTTGGTGCGAACGTCGAAGGAGTGGAACGCCTTGCCGTCGTCTGTGTTTCCACATAAATACAATCTGGGTGTGTTCAAATCAACAGTGAACAAGTACTTACTGGGTAAGCGTGCTACATCTTCGACCACATCGTCGCTTCCCATCAGGTGAGATCGTGGTCAAACGCTGACCCAGTCAGATGTAAAAAAAAAAGACGTGTGGCACTTGGAGACTGCCGCGGTAAAGCTATTTCATAGCATTCGGAGTGGGGGGTGTTATTTTCGTTACAGAATTTCTGGATTCGATCTTCACGCCAAGGCCCGCGATAAAAGCTATGCAATAGCTTAAAAAGTTTAGTTTAGTGCTTTAAATATTAGCATAAGCATCTGAACAATCTTATCCCAAAGCTCTTACCAAGTCAGTTGCAAAGATAGATAGCACCTCCAATTCCTGCCCCAAGCTCTAACTAAGACAGACCTATGTCTGTCTGTCCCCAGTAACAGCTTGCGCTACAAGGCGACTGGCTAAGTACATTAGCAAACTCACTGTACTAAGCAGTTCCACCACAGTTTGATACCGAATGGATTCTAGCGCACCTCGCTTTGGAAAGGGATGTTACTGCGCTGAGAGTAGGAAGAAAAGAGCGTGTTATGGATATGGTATTTTTTTATGAAACTGTGAGGTGAGCAGGTCGCCTAATAGTCACGCCTGCCCATAACAATTGCAGTGCCACCCAGAACTTTAATACCATAAAAAGCACTGCGTAGCACTGCATTGCGCTCATCACACCGAGACATTAGATATTAAGTCTCATATGCCCAGTAATTTCGCTGGCTACAATGTTCTTCAAACCGAAACACAGTAATCCTTGCACTTCGTGGTCTGTAGATACTTTGTATATCATACAGTACAAGTTAATTACTGTACTATACATGCATGCTGCGTAACACTTACAGTTATATTTATATTTCGCGGTAGTAACAATTATCTTTGATCGCTTAAGACAGTTAAGCATTCCCATATATTGATTAATTCCGAAGAAATAACAAAATTTATTACTCTCACGATTTAAAAACACCAGCTACTATGCCTCGTTAGAATCCTAATCAACTATAAATATTCCAAGCTCTATTTGCGAAAACGTTAAGTCCTGGACAGTACGTGTTAGAATTCACTAATTGATTTTGAATGGCATTATCATACCAACTACAACATAATACAATAGAATAGCTTTTAAAACAATGTTTTAAAGCTATTTAGAAGCAATAAAACTTTTATGGTAGGATTCCTAGGTGGGATTAAAATTTAGATGTTATTTGAATAAAATATTAATAGATTAGAGCGAGCAAGAATAGATCTAGAGCGAGTGTGGCTCAGCGGGGACTCGAGCGCTTTTCGATCCGACGCACCTGGGTTCGAATCCCGACTCGGCCCTGCACCAATGACTTATAGTTAAGTGCAGATTTTGCACGCTCGCTCTAAAACGGTGAAGGAAAACATCGTGATGAAACCCGCTTACGCGCTTTGGAGTGGTAGGCTCTGGCCGTGGTTGTAATACCACCCACCGAACAAAGCCATACCGTCAAGCGACCTAGTCGTGTTTCGGGATGATGTTCGGTGAACCATCGGGGAGACGGGTCTGAGCAGCCGCTTAACTGCCGTCTCTCACTAGATCTATGTGCTTCATCTTAGGCCACATAATCGCTTCACATCAGGCGAGATAGTGGCCAAACATGGATCTATTAAGTGTAAAAAAAAAAAAAAAATTGCAGTCTTTCTGACGGACGCGCCTAGTTATTTGCGTTACATGCTGATATATATATTGGTAAATATTTAACAAAAATCTCTAAGAGCCAGAGCAACTTAATCAAAAGGAGATGAAAGAATTTTCCATAGGGCCTGGAGGATTCTTTTTCTTTTTTATAAACACACACACTCAGATCCTGGCCCCTAAGTAGGATTCCCTGTACCTATATAGGAAACCAGGAACTATGAGCATCATATTCTCATAACACCCAGACACGAAACAAATGCTTGCGCCTTTTTATTCCGCCTACCATTTTTAAATACACTCGAGAGCAATGAATCCGGGTCACTTAAAGAATGTTAAAAATCTCGGAAACTAAAAATGATAGGTTAATGCAATAAATTGTATTTAATAGACAATGTAATACTCCTTAAATGAAAGTAAGAAAAATATGAGTCACCATACATTTTATTAACACAAAATTACATAAAGAAAAAAACTGCTGATCTCTCCTTAAAACAAAAATAGGAAACATGAAATTTTTGAACTTTATTACGATTTTCTTGAATTTTAATACTTCGTATTGCCTCCTCGTGCTTCCATTACTGCGTTTACGCGGTTTGGCATGCTGTACACCAAGTTCCTTATACGATTTTGGGGAATATTCTCCCATTCCTCTGTGAGAGCAATTTTGAGCTCACGAAGCGTGATTGGGGGAGGGTTTCGTTGTTTTACGCATCTGCCTAGCTCGTCCCAAGCATGCTCGATCGGGTTGATATCCGGGCTGCGCGCTGGCCACTCCATACGAGTAATGTTCATCTCTTGAAGGTAGTCATTCACAATCCTACCTGTATGAGGTCGGGCATTGTCATGCATAAATATAGCATCCTCACCTAAATTGACCATAAATGGACCAACGTGATCATTGAGGATTTCTTCCACATATCTTACGCTAGTTAAAGAGCCGTTTTCTATGATCACCAGCTCTGTGCGACTTTCAGAAGAAATTCCGGCCCACACAAGTACAGACCCACCACCGTAGGCTACTTTTTCTTCGATGCATGCTTGCTTGAATCTTTCCCCTGGTCTTCGATACACTCTGTGTCTTCCATCGTGCTTGTAGAGCATAAATTTTGATTCGTCGGAGAACATAACTTTTGACCAATCTTCAATACTCCAATTTACGTGGCTCTGGGCATATCTTAGTCTCGAAATACGATGCCCACGCTCCAGTTTAGGGCCGTTTGCAGGTCTAAGGGGTTTTAAGTTAGATTCAGCAAGCCGACGTCTTACTGTCCATGCACTTGGGTTACTTCCTCCGAGGCGTCGAAACTGATTGGTGAGTTCAGTTCCTGTGAGAAAGCGATTTCGAAGCATGGTGTTCACCAAGTATCGGTCTTCTCGTGCTGTGGTACACCTGGTTCTGCCCGTTCCTGGTCTGCGTAGGTTAGAACCAGTTTCTTCGTAACGTCGGAGAACTCTTTGTACTGTTGACAGCGACACACCGACAGTCCTGGCTGTATCGCGCTGACTCCGGCCGGTTTCCAGCATTGTAAGTATTCTGGTGCATTCTTCAGGCGTAAGCGACATAATTTCAGCTTGAATAATGAATATAGAGCACTATCAACATGGTTTATGTACCCACATAAATGACAGATTACAAACAAAAGCAAAACCAAATGCTGTAATTTCGTAGTTCCATCTTCGAAAGTGGCCCTTTTTCAAATTTGATTTTTTTATGATATAACTTTACAATAACTAAGAAGTTTTAATACCTTCATTTAAGGAGTATTACATTGTCTATTAAATACAATTTATTGCATTAACCTAGCATTTTTAGTTTCCGAGATTTTTAGGATTCTTTAAGTGACCCGGATTCATTGCTCTCGAGTGTATTACGCGAATTCACGTCCACTGATAAAAGTAAGTCCCATATACAAGACTTTTATTTTGTTTTTTCTAAAAGCTTGGATTATAAAATATAAATAAATGAATAGGACTTGTAATAGGACAACGTGTTGTTTACTTTAATTACATCATAATGATATTATTATTTAATTATTTTTTCATTTATTTCCTTTTTTTTTTAATTGCTATTATTTGTATGCACCGGTTTCGTTTGTGTGCTCTTTAGTCAGTGCGACTAAGCTGGGATTATACCTTCTAACAAAAAAATACTAATT
Source organism: Petrophora chlorosata (assembly GCA_951640565.1). NCBI lineage: Eukaryota > Metazoa > Arthropoda > Insecta > Lepidoptera > Geometridae > Petrophora > Petrophora chlorosata. The sequence continues at coordinate 11,905,183 of OX621201.1, read as the reverse complement.
TACCGGAGGTATCCGTACTCACGTTGATACAATAATAAAAATAACATAAAATAATAATTGTTTATTTCGGACATTACACATCCATATTAAGAAATTGAAATAAATCAATAATCATTTAAGTTTAAAATCATTTCATTCGTTCTATATTATCTACTGCACACTACCCTCTTTTAAGTGTTGTTTTTCTTACCCTATGGTTGTCTGAAAGAGATCCCTGCTTAGCGATACAAAAGGCGGTCGCCTTTTGTACTTATTGATTTTATTACCAACTGTAATTCTGTTTTCTTTTTTAAGTGCAATAAAGTGTTATCTATCTATCTTTCTGTCTAAAACATTAAAATTATAAGTTAAAACTACAAATATAATAACTGTATGTGTACTCACTTAAAAATGTCAAAGATTCAAAAAGTAAATGTGGTAAACTAGTCACACGTGCCTTTATAATAAGCACATCCAAAAGCTCCCAGCTCCGTACACAGAGGAAGTGGATCCGAAGCAGCTGTGAAGTTATGACACAACGGATATTATCCAACCGAAAGGCGCTAAACGTACCGAATTCCGGGCTATTCATCGCGGAAACTATCTTTTCTGACGATTGAAAATGTTTTCAGTGGCTCTAGTTTTCGATGTTTTATAATTATTATTTTATTTGGAGTAGCTAATTATGACCAAAAATCCATCGGGGTTCTAAATTATGAAAGAAAGAAAGAAAGAAAGAAAATACATTTATTCAAGACAGATACACGCAACATTACATTAAGCTATAATACTACACTACACATAACAAATAATATTATACTATACATACAACAGAAAAAAATAACACATGTAATAACATACCTATATAATAAATACATAATATAATTATAGTATAATGGAATGTTGCGCGATGTCAGGAAAAGGTTCCGACTCACCATAAAAACTAAGGTAATAAATACCTTAGTACTGATTTTCAGCCGGAACCTATGACCGTGACATCACGAACAGTAAGATAAGAGACGAATACAACATAAATATATAAACAAATATATAACAAGAGTAAACAAAATATACATAAAGAAAATTAAAATAATTATTCATAGGCGGTGACACTGACATGTTACATCACCTATAAAAGCGAATTATGGTAGTCCTTTCTGTTCAAAGTTTGTCTGGACCAGATCACATTGAGCGATAAGTATAGTATAATATTTCTATTGTTATACAGGGCTCCAGTTCACTATGACAACTTGACGATTCCTTGCTTCGAAATCACGTCGATTACTTCATTAATAAACGACATCTCTATGACGCATTCATATATTCATATATATGACGCGTCGTAGAGAATACAAATTTCACAGATGTCGTTTATTAATGAAGGAATCGACGTTCCCTCGAAGCAAGGAATCGCCAAGTTGTCAGAGTGAATTAGGGCCCTAGGTAAAATTTTCTTGTTTTTCTTGGTTCTATTTAATAAATTATTTATCTGTCTATCTATACCTATAGCTTACTTGTTTTGATTACCTAAAATTGCACATAAGTAAGATATTATTTGTGTATCTACTACTTGCGTTACTCGTAATAATGCTGAGAGAGCATTTAGTAGGTATATGTAGGTATCAAATATTAATTTCTTGTAATCAAAACAACATATGCATGATACTATTTGTAACAAGCATCTTGTTGTTGTTCACGCACCAGAAACGCGGGCGGAGGCGTGGCTGCGAGGAATGTAGGCTTCGAGCTGCGCATTTCGCACCACACAATCGCGACGATACCATACGTCTTCAATTAATATTTCATTGTTATCGTTACGTCACTGTACGGATCATTATATATATATATATATGTGCGTTCTAGACGGGTATGTGCGCCGGCGGCGGCGACCTGGCCTCTGACGCGCACTCCGCACTCTTAACATGATCGCAATTGAAGTAGACCTATTTCTTGTTCTCTGAATGAATTCACAAAAAAAGCATTACGAGTTTTGTTTTGTATCGCATTAGGTACCTATATACCTACCTGTAATGATATCTGTAAGAAGAAATAAATAAATAAATCTATTTAAAGATGCAGTTCCATTTTCATTAAACAGTCCCAGCTAGGACCCTAAACAGCACCTGCAGTTCAATTTACCCATATTCTTCTTCTTCTCTCGTGTGGGTATGGCCAACCCTGGTGTCGGAGTTTTTATACTGTCCAAGGGCCTCCGACATGGCCTAGCGATTGTTGCCCTAAGACAACAAGCAAGACCGACGCCTTAACGTGCCCTTCAAAGCACGGTAGCACTCAGATGTAAATACCATGCAAACAGTCACTCATCCAAATTGTGAACGCTGCAACCGTTGTTTTACCTAGATCTGTTACAAATGGCTAGGTGAGCTACGTTACCAGCACTGCCAAAATAAAATGCTAGTAATTATGGTAAGTCCCTCCTGTCTATAATTTACTGTGTACTCTCAAATGTAGGCGTTCATTCAATGATTTAAGACAATGAACGTGAAAGTACAACCGCTGTTATAATAATTTGAAGCTCAGCATCTAAATATTAGGAATTTAATTCTTTGTCTTCAACGCCCACTACGTTCTTGGACAAAAACATATTCATATTTTAAAGATTTATGTAAGTGTGTGCGTTTGTTTGACAAATATGTATCTTTTAGTGAAGTATATAACTGTGTTTTTTAAGGTCTTTCACTTGAAAAAGGTTAATGAAATAAAACTTAGGTGCCTACCTTTTGTCTGAACAATTTACTTAGGTACTTCTTTACTACGTTCTCAGTAATTTCTTTTTTATTATATATAAAATAATGTCGGCTAACGACCACATAAAAGATCTTGACCCCTAACTAGGATTCTCGTTGTATTTGGACCATGGTACCACAACATTCAAATACGAAACAAATACTTGCGCTTTTATTTCTGCGCACAAACAAAATGGTGTTTAAAAATAAATAACTATTTTAAACGTATTTTGTTATTTCATAACGTAATTTTGCAATATACAAGTTCAAAACTGTCTTTTTTACAACTTCTTTTTTCCAAGAAGATTCTCAGTGTTCTTCCAAGAAATAGTAATTCTGGTTTTATTTTCATGACACAGGCACTATGTCATACGAAGTGCCCACCCTCGCGATACGAATGAACTAGCTCACTGCATCGTTTCATTGCAAACTGCGCTTTTGAATTATGGCACAGAAGTTCTAAACACAATTTCGCAATACATAGGTACTTTAAAAACTAGGTATTTAAGCTATTCTGATTTTTATTTTTACAGAACTTATTCCAGTGTTCTTCCAAGAAATCATATAGTAATCCTGGTTGTATTTTTCATGGCATGTTATATGAAGTCCCCGTGCCCGCGCTTATAATGACTTATAGTTAAGTGCAGATTTTGCACGCTCGCTCTAAAAACGGTGAAGGAAAACATCGTGATGAAACCCGCTTACGCGCTTTGGAGTGGTAGGCTCTGGCCGTGGTTGTAATACCACCCACCGAACAAAGCCATGCCGTCAAGCGACCTAGTCGTGTTTCGGGATGATGCTCGGTGAACCATCGGGGAGACGGGTCTGAGCAACCGCTCAACTGCCGTCTCTCTATGTGCTCTACGTACGTCTAGATCTATGTGCTCCATCTTAGGCCACATCATCGCTTCACATCAGGCGAGATAGTGGCCAAACATAGATTAATTAAGCGTAAAAAAAAAAATCTAGCGCTAGACGAAAAGACTAGCCAGCTGCATCGTTTTATTCGTTCAAGTTCTCTGTAATACTTGAAGACAATCAAAGCATTGCTCCTTTTTTTGTATATGAGAACTACGTTTGACCACCATCACGTCTGATATTAAGAAGAATAGATAAGAAGAAGATACCTATTCACTCTGGCCTTGAAGATACCCCAAATTATAGCTATCAGGAAACAAAGAAGACGGCAAAGAGTTCCAGTCCTTAGCAGTACGCACTATAAACGTGGAACCAAAACACTTTGTACGAAATGGTGCAATGTCTACTAAGTAAGGTTAATCTTCTGCTCGTCCTGTGATGGAAGGGGGAGGATGGAATCAGGTCATGAAGTTCCTGTGCATATTCACCGAAATGTACCCTGTAAAAGATTGACAGAGTCAGTTTCAGTTGATATTTGTCAATATTTATATATTTTTTATTTCAATATATCACATGTTGTTTTGTGTGTTGTCTATAAAAAAATATGTTTTCTCAATACAGTCATGTCATGACTCACGAGTATTAATTACTTAGTACGATAACAGAAAAGGTCCGGCCGCTTTCAGCGCTTTTAACTCAAGGCCATTCCGGCCATTCTTCACATCAACCCCGGCCGGGTATACAATGTTTGGCCGAATATACACATGAGTTTACCCTTGTTTTGTATAAAACCGCCCAGGTGTAAAAGCCACTGTGCCCGCTAATTTGTAAGTGCGCTTCCCGGCCCGTAAATTTCACGCTACCAACACACCTATGCAGTAAATACTGACTGCGATATGAAAGCGTCGCTGAAGTCTACAACGCGACGCGGAATAAACCTTGCATTAGTGAAATTTTTTATACTGTAGCGAATGATTCTGATTAAAAAAAAAACAGAAACTCATGTAGGCTACATTGCTTACATACCACGAGGCAAATTTCACATCAAGTCAGTATAATATTTATGTATGGGACGGGTGAGGTATCTAAATAAGAGAAAAGATAAAAATCTTTTGACAAAAATACCAAATGTGTTATTTGATCAAATTCTTAAGAAGCATAGGTGTAAATATCTACTATCATGGTGGTGATTATGGGATAAACTTGTATGTCGATTTGAAAACGACTTATGAGTTTATGTACACGGTCTCTTTGTGTACATCACAACAAGTCCACTTCACGTAGACGCAATAGCCGTCAAGGTGTGTCCAGGGCTCAAACCTTCACAAGTAAAGCAGTAAACTTTTACAAAAAGTACGGCAATAGATCCAAGAGATACATCACCGGCCCGGTTTGAATACCGTTTCTCAAGTACCCAACAAGTTCCACAATTCGCCACGTTTAAAAAGTTGCGTTTTTGTTGAGATCTACTTTTTGGGGAATGTGTATATCTTTTTTAATTTTCATACTTTTTTGTGACGGAAGGGAGCGGTTGTTATGGGTGATATATTACAAAAGTTTCGGCTTTCTGTCGGCCTCAGTAATATAACGGAGTGTAGAAGAGGTTTTTTTTGCCCTGTTGACAATAATAATTATTGTCGTCAAAAATTAGTTAACTCAGATTTCTGTTTCTTGTCATCTATAAATATCATATATCTTTTATGAAACTATTAATGCTGCTTTCTTTAACTGCTACTTTTAATTATTCTGTGTTATTGCGCACGATACATCCCGCCAACATTTTTTATTCACATTGAATTTAAGTTAGTTTTGCAAGGGTAAATTTATGAGAGTCATAGTCTAGCTATGGACAATTACATCAGTAGGTAAATGAAGATCCCAAACCGAAACTTGCTTATCGTCCAGGAACCTACGACGAATAGTACAAGGTATCTACTATTATGAGTCATAATATTATGAGTTTTTACTTTTATTATTTATTATTACGAATTTTTCACATTTTACTTCATCCTTTACTGCGTGGTACTGCACTCTAATATTTCATCATGACACATATCATATACCTCCACATCCACCTTACGTCAGAGTCATTTTTCAAACTGTAAAATATGGTCCTAGTATTAGAAAAGCAATTTTAAAATATGTACCATTAAAGTTGGATTTTATTTAACTGTTATTCCGTACAAACAGTTGAAAGCTAAGTTTTAAAGCTAGTTTGGCGAGACAATTTGGACGCTTTGTGACTGGCCTGAGATCGCATTGGAGAGAGATTCATGACCATCTAATTTCATTTAACCGTATTACCTCTGTTTTTAGTATAAGATGGTTTAATCTTATTTTCTTTCTTTCTTTCTTTCTTTCTTTCTTCCCAGAAGTGAGAAAAAAGAAATAATTTGAAGAAATGTGGGTAAAGTTGCACTCACTCGTTGCTCAGTTCCATAAAAAGGTAATATATTTATTAAAATTCTAATCGCTGTGAAGAATTAGCGATCCTGCTAGGTTTGAGATACACTAAAAGTTGTTAATTGCTACAATTTGCTTAAACAAAGTCTGCTCTGTATAAGTAGTGTTTTAGTTCTGACAGCGCTTTTTCTTTGTAAAACACAAAGTAGAATTTCTTTGAACAATCTTTTTTATTTCTAACCCTTAAGCGAAGCTTACGTAGTTCAACTTACAGAGAACAGGGGTCAGCCGGGAAAGTTTAAACAACTTATTAAACAAAGATTAAAACTTGTTATTATAATTCTTTGTGAAACTCAACAGAACATTTTCTTAGCTGGTGCCTCCAAAGGTACAAAAGACTGAAACGCAGTAATTACGAATTGTTTTAGAAGAATTGTTGGCTTTTTAGTTTAAATAGACTATGATATCGAAAACTATTTTTTGATCGAGAACATAAATAAAAAGGAATGATATGAAATAATTCTTTATTAAAACACACACAGATAACAAGTGATCGGACAACTTTTCAGAAAGTGTTTAAATTTAACCATAATGTATATATGTGGCCATGAAAAATTAAATTTTAACTAAATAAAGCGCTAAACGCACCTAAAAGTATGTTTAAATAATGTTTCAAATATTGCTGCGCAAAAGGAAGCCTCTGAATTTGTGACCTCATACGAAGGCAAACGGAACGACAAGCTCTACGAAAGCAAACTTGCAATGAGATTTATACGTTTTTGTGAAGCTTAAAGACTTTAGGGTCGTCATGGAATGAAAAACATAGTTTTGATTTAGATAAAAAGCAAAAATATAAAATAAACACAAGCTTCGCACTCGGTATTTACTTTAAAATGACCTCATGCACTATATTGGTGTTTTGTTCAAGATGAAGAACAGATAAAAAATGTAAGAGTTATTAGATTTATTGAATTAAAAAATAAAAACAACGTTTATTTAAAAAAAAATTGATTGAATGATGTTTCGAATTCGACAAACATTCGTTCTAACTACATTTTAGATAATTTTTCGATTAATGTCCGATCTCCTATTAAAAAACTGACAATAAAAGCTTATTTGTATAATGATATATGTAGCAATAAATCTAAGTCTATGCGGACAAAGTTCCGCTCATCAAATACATAGTAAGTAAGTAGGTATATTAGGAAGGAAAGTTTAGTTTTTGTTTGCAAGGACAAATAGAGCCCGTCTCAAGACTACTCAGACATGCTACGCCGCATCTTAAGCCGCTGTTAAACCCTTCCGACCCGCTAACTACCTACGCATATATAAAATAACGGCTTCTTGGATGTTCCTGTAGAACAAGCGAAGTTTACCGGCAGAGCAGAGAAAACAAAGTTTCCATAAATACACCTACATACTTAGAAAATACAGTTAGAGTTCAATATTTTGTTAAAGAGGATAGGTTTGGTTATAGAGCATATTATTATTAAATTTACTGGCACGTTATTGTGTGAGGTGACTTCGGTATTTACTGTAATGTTGTTCACAAATATATATTTTATATGTGTTTATCAACACGATTTTTTATTTATTTTCAACTAGCTGCACTCGGCGTCTTACATGCAGTTTATGCGGAACCTAAAGTACCTCCATACCAAATTTCATCAAAACCGTTCAGTAGTTTTTGTAGATACATAGATAGATAAACACTTTATTATTCACCTTAAAATTAGAAATTAAGTTCAAGTTAAATGTTTACAATGGTGTAACAATGAGCGGCTTTATCGTTCAAAGCGATCTCTTCCAGACAACCTTTGGATTTTTGTGTGATTGATTAACAAACATCCATCCATCCTCATAAGCTTTCGCATTTATAATACTAGTAGGATAGAGGATAGGTTTTACCGTTTATAAGAGGGTTACTATTTATTATTCCAAACTATCCACAAAAATAACAGTTCAAACGAAAATAGCTCTACCTCAAATAAACCCAGTTTTGAATAGTGGAAAATCGCACTCAGACCGAGTTGCTCACTAACTTGCCGTGAAATATGAGGGACGTGCTAGATTATGATAAGGCTTTAGCCCACTAAATCATTGGATTTCACGGTTGAGAACTGAGGCAAATTTAAGGAGGATCCCGCTGGATCCCGCGCTCTCGTCACGGAATTGCATGTGCAGTGTCTAAGCTTGCTTAGATCACACTTATATTATAAAATGCGAAAGTTTGTTAGTGTTTTTTTACATCTGTCTGTGTCAACGTTTGATCATGATCTTTCGAGCGACGATGTGGTCGAAGATGTAGCACGCTTACCCAGTTAGTACTTGTTCACTCTTGATTTGGACATACACAGATTGTATTTATGTGGAAACACAGACGACGGCAAGGCGTTCCGCTCCTTCGACGTTAATGTGTTTATTCCCTCTTCACGCTGCAACGGCTAAACGAATTTGAGTGAAATTCAGAATGGAGATAGCTTATACTCTGGATTAACACATAGACTACTTTACTACTCCTTTTTTTCCGGGAAACCGCGGGGCGCAGTTAGTCGTACATAAAAGTAGATACATTATTTTTGGGTTTAATATGATCAATTATATAAAAGATGTTTTAAACCTTCTTTAAATTTTACTTAATTTATCTGACCTTTGGTTTCTCAAAATGTGCTGTCGATTTATATCCACGTGTGATCTTCATAACAGGGTTCTTTCATTCAAATAACGAAAATTAGTTTAAAAATGTAGAGCTCCCAAAATATGCAACAAAAATGTAACGAAATAAACTTACTCTACATCCTCCAACGCAAGATACTACCGTGTAAACATGCAAAGCTGTGTGTGTGAGCTCTGCGCACGTACTTTCCTAGAGCTTTGTCACTGTCTGTAAGTGCACTGCTCGTGTGAAGATTCGCCGCCTATCGAAACGGTGAAATTGTTACGTGATTTGGAAACAGAGTGTTTTGGCGATAAGTCATTTGTGATTGTACATTATAATTGGTACTATGTACCTACCTATCTAATATATCTATTTATTAAAATTGTGAAGGCCAGAATGAAAAACCAATCACTTTTTAGGCATACATATTTCGTTTTAGGTTTTTATGCAATGCAATCGTATACTTGAAGAAGTTTTAGTAAGTTTTTGGGTATGCATATTTCTTTCCAGCCGAGGTTTGAACTCGGGCCTCTTCCTTCAGCACAGGAAGCGCTCTAACCAGCTGAGCCATCTTATTTATGATATGTACTTACAATTTTGAGACAACCATATTGTGATACTTATATTAAACGTTATTTTAATTTCGGTTGGACAGGTTCCTTCATTTTGGTATCTTGGTTTCATAAGGAATTAATAAATTAATCGATCAAACTTACCAATATATAGGTACAGTTAAAAACATGTACTTATATGTTTGGTTATATCCCATCATATACTCGTGGTAGGTCTTCCATATACGGGAGGCCGTCTGGGTAGTTACCACAAATTTGCCAGTTATTCTGCCGCCAAGCAGTAGTGCGCAAGCATTACTGTGTTCTAGTTTGAAGAGCATTGTAGCCAGCGAAATTACTGGGCAAATGAGACTTAATATCTGATGTCTTTTGGCTATGGGCAGGCGTAGCGCTTACCATCAGGCGATCGACTTGTTAGTCTCATCACTCATTTTCATACAAAAAAATAAAAAATATACCTAGGTATTGCAAACTATTCTAGAATATACTAGACTAAACATACAATTTGACTATAGATAGTTGAACTATAAAGTTGCAGTTAGTACTTACTAGTCAATAGATTGAACAGCAAACCAATATAGGTCATCTCAATGTACCAAATGCAAACAAATTACATTTTAACTCTTCTGGCTATAAAATGGTTACTGGTTTATAGTTTCTATCTCTTAGTGTGACGACGTCCTTACGACCTATAGCTGTATAGGTCGAGAGCTTGTACAATACAATTGTTTATTTTAGAACATTTAAACTGCACTACAGTGGCCTCAGAACGAGTGGCATAATTTTAGTCTAAGCTAATAGTCAAATGATATTTATTAAATAGGCACAAAAATGCTTAATTTTTTTAACTCATTCATCATGACTGAAAAGAAGTAAGCATGTTTACCCCTTTGTTTCCTATACTCAAATTGAAGTCCGGGCCCAGAAAAGAAATGCAAAAATTGACTCTACCAGTGCTTAGAAGCTCTGCGGGTATATGTCTTATTTCCAATATATTAAAATGTTTTTAAATATAACAATGACCAATGAAGTAATAAAGTATTTTTAAGAATTAAAGGCAACTGCCAAAAAAATATATTTGGGATTTAAGTTCAGGCTCTTGAATACTATCCTAGCTAAAACTACCTATTAAAGAAACATAACCTTATTGCGCGATATGGATAATGATGAAAACGGCTGTTTACAGTTTCCGCTTTCACCATTCTAATTTTATTTTTATTTAATTTATTTTTATTATTTTATATATTTTTTTTATAACAGACTGGGTCTGCGTTTGACCACAATCTCACCTGATGGGAAGTGACGATGTGGTCGAAGATGTAGCACGCTTACCCAGTAGATACTTGTTCACTCTAGATTTGAACACACCAAAATTGTATTTATTTGGAAATACAGACGACGGCAAGGCATTCCACTCCTTTGACGTTCGCACTAAAAAGGATGACCTAAAACGTTTAGTACGAACAGGCGGAACTTCTACCATGTAGGGGTGCAGTTGTGCCGATCGTCTGGTTGTCCGATTGTAGAATGGATAATGTATATTATTTTATATTATTGTATGCCTAATGCCAAAGCAGCCAATTCATGTTCATGTAGGCCCATGTGTCCATGTGCCATGTGTACATGTGTCTATCTACCTATATTTATTTATTGATTGATAACTAATTGACCCGACTGACGTTGTTTGTTTTTCTCAAATTTCCGAATGTGCGGGCAACTTTTCCAAATTTTTCATAGATACCTAATTCAGACAATTTTTTTTTTTTTTTTTACGCCCTATAGGTCTATGTTTGGCCACTATCTCGCCTGATGTGAAGTGATGATGTGGCCTAAGATGGAGCACATAGATCTAGAGAGAGACGGCAGTTGAGCGGCTGCTCAGACCCGTCTCCCCGATGGTTCACCGAACATCATCCCGAAACACGACTAGGTCGCTTGACGGCATGGCTTTGTTCGATGGGTGGTATTACAACCACGGCCAGAGCCTACCACTCCAAAGCGCGTAAGCGGGTTTCATCACGATGTTTTCCTTCACCGTTTTAGAGCGAGCGTGCAAAATCTGCACTTAACTAAAGTCATTGGTGCAGGGCCGAGTCGGGATTCGAACCCAGGTGCGTCGGATCGAAAGGCGCACGAGTTCCCGCTGAGCCACACTCGCTCTTATTGATGATGATGCGGCATTTTTTTACAATTACAAAAATTATAAAAAAATGCCGCATCAGTGCAGCCGTTCTCAAGAAATGCTCTTACCAACGAACAGCATTTATTTGTTATTTATATAGATAGACATAGAAGATAGATTATATCACGAGCTTTATGACGATTGTGGCATTCCAACAGAAGTAGTTTTATTTTTTCTATTCCGCGGACATATTGATCGAGGTTGAGCAAGATTGTAAATCCTTTGAGTTGTGAAAATGTCCAACTAACATTGTCAGCCTTTTGCAAATCTTTGCTATGTGTAGGGTACTTTAGTTTGTTAGATACATTGAATTTAAGACAGCTAGTGTGTGAGTCTTGGAAACGTTGATTTATACTATACGATTCTTCTGATCATAACTTGATTCTACATTGATATTATATATTATGAATGGTGACACATTATGAAGCGTGTAACATATATATCAAATAAGGACTACAATTGATGACCACGACCTCTCTGACAAAAGTGAAATGACGAAGAAGAAGAAGAAGAAGATTATATTATACCTACTATCTGCGCCGCGCAGTTTCGACCACGAAGTATTAGATTTATAGTTTTTCCTTCAGAAAGTGTTTGTTTTTCCGGGATGAAAGTACCCTATGTAGTAACAAACACAAACGCATAGTTTGCTTTACACTTCAATATTTTCGTAATATTATTTTCATCATTTAACCAAAAGGTTTAAATATTTTTTTCGATTCAAACAAATTGAAACTTATTTAAAGGTCTCCTTCATAAATTCACACTCAATGAACACAATACAATAGAAATACAAGAATAGAATATACAAGTTTTTGTTTTTTAAATTGAAATGTTTATAAGTCAATAATAGGTATTGTGGTGACCTTAGCCGCCACAAATATCAACGACATGCTCACAGATGGCGCTGACATAAAGTAGCACAAACGCCCATACAAAGTCGCAGATTTCTATACAAATCCTGCATCGCGCAAATGAAGTTCGCACGACAGATAAGTCCTATACAAATTCCAAGTAGATTTTGTCCCCGGGTCAATTTCACCTGGCTCGGTTGGAAGATCTTCCCTAAATTGAGGCACTCCTATCTACTACTACCTATCCTCTACTCCCACTCCTCCATATGATAATAATTAATTTTTTGAAAAAAACAAAAAGCGACTTCAATGTATCTTCGAAGTCTAAGGTCAAATATCGATGAAATTTATATGGGACCACTTCGTAGCTATACTGAACCCAACGCAAAAATAATTTTCCAAATCGGTTCATAAATGATAGAGATCTGAGGTAACAAATATAAAAAAAAAAATACAATGGAACAGAGAACCTCCTCCTTTTATAAAGTCGGTTAATAACATCTCCAATAGCATGTATTTAATTTTAAAGAGTTTTTAAAACCTAATAACCCAGACAAAAGTAGGTACTATTTATACCTAGAAGGGCAAATAAATGATACTTCCAAGATTCACCCACATTCGTGAGACAGATGTTTTTGACAACTATTAATTTATTCTCTACTGTCTCGTAATAAGGGTTTTTGACACTTACAAGATTACTACATTAACTTCATACATTGCATGTCGTTTGGCATTATTTACGACGTTGTTGAATATCAGAGAGCGTTTTTTGGCAATAAATCTTGTGTTAACGAGACAGTGACTAGAATGAGATCACGTTTAGCTTCGGTGTCTAGGTTTAACATGTGCAGGCTAATGGCGCTATACATCTGTAAGAGGTTTGTTTGCATTATCGTTTCTTGGGTAAAACGTAAGTTCACCTTAGATTAGATAAGTCTTTATTGTTACACTACCAGAAACTCTTACAACAAAAGGAAATCATATAAACTTAAAACTAGTGTTACAATAATCGGTCTTAACGCTCAAATCAATCTCTTCCAGACAAGCATACAATGAAGGATTAAGTTTTTTTTTCAGTCCCTGGACCTTAAGAAGTACTAAGTGCTTTGCGTTTGATGCCGGCATCCGTATTCCCCGATAGGAGACTAGATATACGGGTACAAGTATAGGTATCCTAAATATATGGCTACAATTAAATAAGTACCTACTCGTGGTGAGTTTTTTTTTTACGCTTAATAGATCTATGTTTGGCCACTATCTCGCCTGATGTGAAGCGATGATGTGGCCTAAGATGGAGCACATAGATCTAGAGAGAGACGGCAGTTGAGCGGTTGCTCAGACCCGTCTCCCCGATGGTTCACCGAACATCATCCCAAAACACGACTAGATCGCTTGACGGCATGGCTTTGTTCGGTGGGTGGTATTACAATCACGGGCAGAGCCTACCACTCCAAAGCGCGTAAGCGGGTTTATCACGATGTTTTCCTTCACCGTTTTAGAGTGAGCGTGCAAAATCTGCACTTAACTATAAGTCATTGGTACAGAGCCGAGTAGGGATTCAAATCCAGGTGCGTCTGATCGAAAGGCGCATGAGTTCCCGCTGAGCCACACTCGCTCTTACGATCGATGAACGTTTCTTCGTTATTGCATATTTGTCAAAGGTGTTCAAATCAAGAGCGAACAAGTATTTCTACTGGTGATAGGTTTCTTACTGGTGGTAGGTTTCTCGTATGCGAGAGGCCGTCTGGGTAGGTACCACCGCTTTGTCAGTTATTCAGCCGCCAAGCAGTAGTGCGCAAGCATTACTGTGTTCCGGTTTGAAGGGCATTGTAGCCAGCAAAATTACTGGGCATTATGAGACTCAACAGCTAATTGTCTTAGGGTGACGAGCGCAGTGCAGCGCCGCGCAGGATTTTGCAAAACAAAGTTCTGGGTGGTGCTATTATTGTTATGGGCTGGCGTATTGCTTACCATCAGGCAAACGACCAGCTCGTCTCGTCACGCAGTTACATTAAAAAAAAAAGACGTGTGGCACTCGGACACTGCCGCGGTAAAGCTATTGCATAGCATTCGGAGTGGGGGGTGTTAGGTTATTTTCGTTACGGAATTTCTGGATTCGGTCTCCACGCTCAAGGCCCGCGATAGAAGCTATGCAATAGCTTAAAAAACTGGGCAAGCGTGCTAAATCTCCCACGTCGTCACTTCCCATCAGGTAATATCATTGTCAAAAGCTGACCTAGTCTGTTGTAAAAAAAAAGAATATAATATTACGAATACAAACTAAATCGAACACATATCAATTTGTAAAGTACCTTCTAAAATACCAGCGTAAAATACTAAAACAACTGTACCTATATCACGAGAACAATACATTAAGATGTTACTGTCACGATAAAGGACATCTAGCTGTCTCAAACGTCCGACAATCTGCATGTAATGCTTTTTGTAGAGAAGGTAGTAAAACATTTACATTGTTTGTGACAAGGCTCCAGAAAAAGAGCAACGGAAACTGTAATAAAGGTGCGAGTTCGTAGCCGACTGCAGACACCAGCAGCAGACGACGTGTCGCTGCGACACGTCGTACCGTAACGTCGCTGCAATCATGATTCCGAGGCGACTACAGCCATCTGTAGTTTGGGTTCGATTTGCACTACTGATCTGCGGTCGGGCGACACGTCGTCTGCGATGCGATGTTGCGACGTGACCTAGTCGGGCGACGTGTCGCTAGCTGCAGAAGGTATTTCATAGAAATCCAAAGAAACCAGTAGTGTCGCAGCGACACGTCGTCTGCTGCTGCTGTCTGCAGTCGGCTACAAACTCGTACCCTAAGCGTCAGTAAACAAGCTCGCAACAAAAGAGGATAGTATTTTCTTTTTATAAATTACTTCCTACGTCCTACTATAAAACTATTAAATATTGAGACATTCCGAAATAATGATCGATATAAGGGGAGCGAGTATGGCTCAGCGGGAACTCGTGCGACTTACGATCCGACGCACCGGAGTTCGAGTCTCGCTGGCCCTGCATCAATGACTCTTAGTTATATGCGGATTTAAATGTCTCAAAACGGTGAAGGAAAACATCGTAAGGAAACCGGGAATTAATCACAAAACATCAAGAACTAGGCCGGCGTGGTGGACTATGGCCCATAATCTCTCTATGAGAGAAGGCCCGTGTCCCAGCAGTGGGATTTTAAAGGCTGATGATGATGATGATGATGATAAGTATTTGGATCCACAAATTAAAAACAAGACGAAAAAGTAAAAAAAAAACAATCGAATAGAGAACCTTCTCCTTTTTTTAAAGTTGGTTAAAAATCAGATGACCTTAAGCATAATCGTTAAATTGGGTGGTCTTAAAAGTTTACAAACATACATGAGTTTTATATTGCTTTTGCCCAAACCAAAGCCTGGTTAACAAGTTTGTCTAGAAGTGGAATGCCAGCTTCGAACGCGTTCTGGGTTCAAAATTATTCTTCTGCAAAACCCACTGGCTTGCAAAGAAATGAGATGCAAAAAGACTAGAAAATGAAATGACACTGCGACACAATATTATCTGACAGCATTTGCGTTGAACATTGGAGAGATGGGATGGAATTTATCGAAGCTTTATTTTTTTTTCTGTAATGCATTATGTTATAGATATTGCGACAGAGTTGTAATTTGGGTGAGTTTTAGTAATAGTTTCGGCGTGATAGAGTTCGTATCTTTGCTTAAAACTCATCGTAGGTCTCTCGTATGCAGGCCGTCTGGGTTGGTACCACAGCTTTGCCAGTTTTTCTGCCACCAAGCAGTAGTGCGCATGCATTACTGTGTTCTGGTTTGAAGGGCATTATAGCCAACGAAATTACTGGGAATATGAGACACTTAATATCTATAATAATGCAGCGCTTCGCAGTACTTTATGTTATTAAAATTCTGGGTGGCACTGCAATTGTTATAGGCAAGCGTGGCGCTTACTATCAAGCGAATGACCTGCTTATCTCATCAATCGGCTCAATAAAAATAAAAGTGATTCCAGCGTTTTTCCGCGGAGGCGTTTTTACGCAATGAGCGTAGACGCGACGAAATCGCTGTGTAAAAATGCTGGAAGCTCATTTGAAAATCGCTAGTCTGACGAGATTGTAAAAAGAACATAAGAAAACATTATCACCATCAACGAGGACTTTACATTGTATAATGTCCCACCTTCAGATGAGGTTGAAACTCATACAAAATCAATTGTTTCTCCAAATCTCTTCTCAAAGAAAATTCGAACAAAACGTAACGTACCTCAATGCGAAACCCCACTCAAATCCTTTGCAAAGAGTCTTCAGACCACTGTTTGGATGGTTGTTGAGTGCAAGTCTAAAGATACAAGGTGTCAAAAAGAGCTGTTAATACTTATTGCGATTTAATTAAGAATTATGAATGATACTCATCCACCAACTTGCACTGGGCTAGCGTGGTGGATCATGGCTCATACTCTATGAGAGAAGGTCCGTTTCCCAGCATTGGGAACGTGATGGGCTGATGATGATGAGTCTTTATAGACGGCAATTCACATCTGCATATAATATAGATGTCAGTAAATATATAACTATATTATACAATACTTTTACAACTCCCACCCGTTGAAAGGAAATCACCCTCAAAGGAAATATTCAAACGTTTGGTTCGAGAATTCTACCTTAAAAAAGTGAGTAAGCCGTTACATTGATCTTTATGTTATATTGTTTATTTATTGTTATTTTGTATCTATGTAAGCATAGAGTATTCTACTGTCAATAATAAGTATTTATTTATATAAGTATTAATTTCTATGTATTTTAGTTTTGGATTGTATATGAAGTGTTTTTAACTGTTATTTATTTTAATAATTTATGCTTTTGTTTTACGATAATATGTATCACGATATTTATATTTCTTTACCTGTTAGTTTTTTTAAATTTTTGATGCACGCTTTATAACTTTCTTTTACCGTCACTGGATAACTGGTAGAAAATGCTTTAGCATTAAGTTCTCTTTTTGTACATTACTTGTAATAGTGCAATAAAGAATTAAATAAATAAATAAATACTTTTGACACTTCATCTGTTCAATATCAGAGGATTCATTTGTTTTTTATTGTTAAATCTAAAGTAAGATGGTAGTTAAGCGACTGCTCAAACCCTGATGGTTCACCAAACATCATAAATTTAGCGAATTCAGTAAAGTTCGATCTGCTTTCTTTATTTATGGTTTAGCCCAGTTATATCCCCCCACTCCCACTTGTTCCGTGAATTGGCGAGTTAAAATCGGGATAGGGGGTAAATTTTCATCTAAAAACAAGTTAAACTCAGGTTAACCGCAACTTCACGTTGGTAGAAGCGGCCCTAAAAATGATTTATAGCTTCATCTATCATGTAGGGCATAACACACCAACTTTTTCTAAGATATGAATATGTATAATTAAAAGTGAGATTAAATAGACTATTTATACATGCTTACCAATAACTGACCAGCGCCCAAAATGGTATCTCTTTCATCTTATCCCAAACATCAACATTTGAAACTTTGTAGCTCTGTGCTCAAGTAAAAGACTAGTTTTTTCGTTCTGCGACGTGACTCAGGTGGTTCAATTTGTTATGTTTAACGATTGTTATTTTAGGCAGTATCGATTTTTACATAGAACTAGATGGAACACCTTTTTGCCAAGTCAAAATGTTCCTAGGACTTTGGCTGAAATATAAGAAACATTTAAATGCCGTCAATGTGGACTTCTTTTACTTTTATAATTGCTATAGGTTTGCATTAAACTGCTATCTCAATAGTCAATTATTAATTGCAATCATACTATATGTATATTTGGCAAGGTCTTATGAAAGGATTAGTAAGCATATATGACTCTGACAGGGTATGGCAACAGAAGCTATAGCGAGCGGACCAAACCATTAAATAAACAAACATAATTATTATATTATTAATAATAGTCATATAATAATAACTAATGAATTTTACGTTACTTGTGGTTGAAATACTCATCAAAATTATAATAACATTAATTTGTCAATAATATATTGCTTTAACTTTTTTTAAGAAGATTGATTTAATGTTTTCTATTTTTATGTTGTCTGGGATTTTGTTACATAGTTTTATCACCATCACGTTTGGGCCTGAACTATGGATCTTTAATTTCGACCTCGGTAGCACGATGTTATGTGTGTTCCTAGTTGCAAATCTTCGTATTTGGTCTATCTTTTTTGGAAAGAACTGGGTGTATTTGCGTACGAATTTACAGATTTCCATGATATGTATTTAGTATAAGGTAATATTTAATATAATAAAGTAATCTCACCTGATGATAAGAACGATGCGATCTAATCTTGTCGCTAGATCATTCCTAGGGTATAATTTTGACACAAATATCAACGCGCCGCGACGCCGGAACCTTTTACACTGGTCATTTGGTAATACAATGATTGATTATAAACTTACGAACCTTCGTTCATAGAGACTTCACTAGACTTTTTTTATTATTGTACAATACAGGTACCGTTTCTTCCAAAACCTTAAGCCTTACAAACTATTTCGGAGCTGCAGGCTAGTCCATTGAACGCTCGGACCAGATTGTATGTAATATTGTCCCATTGAAAACGCAGCCACAAATAAGAAACGGATCCCGGAGCAAGAAAATAGGATTTCCTTTTGAGCCACGACCGCTATAAAATTGAAACCGACCGGGTTTTCGTAGCAGATGCAGTATAACCGGGTGTTGAGTTGGTGTTGTAGATGTTAGACTTTGTGAAGTAGAAGAGGTATGTTTTATAGTTTTCAAAAGAATTGCGTAGCGCTCGCGTGTCTCGCCTAGCTGTTCGTAATAGGCATTCTAGGTTAAGCAACGTTCGCAGCGGTCACTACTTGAATGGGTGACCGTTTGTGTGTCATTTACAGCTGAGAGCTACAGTGCTTCGGGGGCACGTTAAGCCGTTGATTCTCGTTGTTGTTTTAGGACAACAGTCGTCAGGCCAAGTCGGAGGCCTTCGGGCGGTCTAAAAACTCTGACACCAGGGAATCCGTAGGCCACACACCCACACGAAAGAAGAGAAGAAAGCAATTTTATCGTATCGTGAAAGCCAAATTTGGCACAGAAAAAAACGCAAGCATTTGTTTTGTATCTGGCTGTTATGGAACCATGTTCCTCACAGTTCTTGGTTCCCTAGATACAGGGATTTCTATAGTTTTACTTGACTGTGCAAGCCTTTACAGAGCAAAAGCTATATTAAATACTAACTTGAAATAAAATTTCGAACGTAATATTTTTACAGCGTCAAAATAAATTTTAAGTCGTCTACACACGAATCCTAAATGACAAATTTATCGCGGTGTGTCAGGCATCCTTACGAAAATTCAAATATGGCGAATGTACTTTACTCATCCGTAACTTAAAATACAAAAATTTTGACTTTAATAACACCTTCAACTAACATACAGAATATGAAGCAATTGGGCAACTTAATAACACTTCGGGAATAAATAACAAACTGTAAGTTTTTTTTAAATATTAAGCCAATTAGGCATAGGTTTTATATATATCTACCTATGTACCTTATATATTTGTGTGATACAATGAACAGTATTGTGTTGTATTGTATATCTATTAAATATTGAAAAGTGAGCATTTTTTAACAATTATACAACATTTTAATTTTCTTTATTCATTAAAACGGCCACAGAGGCGATCTAATTTGTAATTTTAAACGCTTTATCTTTAATTTAGCGGCCAGGATTTTGTCGTTAATTTTAAGGTTCGTAATTAATATTTTGGTAAGCTAACGGTTGTTTGAACGAATTTTAGATTTCGAGAGTAAAGCAATTATTATAGTTCTAGCGCCTCGCGGTTTCACCTGCGGTTTCCCGGGATAGAAAGTAACTTATGTTCTTTTCCAGGACCTAAAGTACGAAAGTAGAACGTACGTACCAAATTTCATCAAAATCCGTTCAGTAGTTTTTGCGTGATTGAGTAACGAACATCTATCTATCCATCCATCTTCACAAACTTTTATATATATATTATTTATAATATTAGTTAAAATATATATTTTAACAGTCCTGATCAGGACTGAACGCTACCATCACAGTAAAGTTCTTTAAATTGGTGTACCTGCTTTAGAGACTTTTTATTATTAACACAATAACTGAAATTCATTTTTATGCTATTCATACCTTACCTTCATGTTCGTAATAATTTTTGCTTTGGTATTAGTGAGGAATATATTTCGGTTGAGTTGAGAAAATCAATGAAAAATAATGTAATTGGTTGAGAAAGGAATACAGTTTAGGACAGTTCAAGAATATTATACCTAATCGGATGAGACGTCGACGATAGGATGAGAACGGAACAACCCTCAAATTTAATCTTTGTTCACAGATATTTTAGTCGTACTCTAGCTTGGATATACCTGCTCGTTGTTTAATAACTCAGTAATAGACTTTCAAT
Source organism: Petrophora chlorosata (assembly GCA_951640565.1). Lineage (NCBI taxonomy): Eukaryota > Metazoa > Arthropoda > Insecta > Lepidoptera > Geometridae > Petrophora > Petrophora chlorosata. Next base: position 11,884,472 of record OX621201.1, on the reverse strand, counting down.
GATTCACATCAAAACAAAAATGAATTGGAGAAACCTTTGACAAAAACTTTTTCAATATCAAAGTCAATTCGATTCAGAAAGAACAATAAACCACCGACCTTCTATTAAAACATTTTGTAAATACTTGCACGTCCCAAAGTATTTCGTACCTTTGTCGGGAGCGGGGGAAATGCTCTGTTGAGTTTCATAAAGAATTACAATAACAAGTTTTAATCTCAGTTTAATAAGTTCAAAGTTTGTTGAGTGACCTCTTCTCTTAGGTGAGCTTGCTCAAGGGTTTAGAAGCAGATTTTCAGGAAGCGTTTTTTTGTATTATGGTTGAAAATATGACGCTCTTGCAATACGTGATTCTGCTGCGCGCGTTAGAGAGGATGTGGATCGACCGGTGGACCCGGCTTTTAACTACATTCATGCCAAATTTCAAAAGGATCCAAACAAATATCAAACATAGATATAGACAAACATACAAATGCTGAGACGCCCTAGTTGTCACTAAGACCTCGTCTCGCTCGGTCGATAACATGAGCTTGAAAGATTCATCAGGCTTAGTGGACAGTCTGCGCTTGAAGCCACAAAGTAGAGTTCAATGAACCTACGACCTATTACTATCAATTAAATAAATATCACAAAAAAGTAATTATTTAGACGCAAAATGTATCTAATATAAAAAAATATAATCATACGTAATATTATAAATGCAAAAGTTTGTATGTAAGATAGATAAACACTTTATTGTTAAAAACCTTAAAAATAGGTACATTGCTGATGACTGTGAAATGTTCTTGTTGCAACAAGAACATTTCACAGTCCTCAGCATAACAATAGGCGGTCTTATCGCTCAAAGCGATCTCTTCCAGACAACCTTTGAACAGAAAGGACTAACATAATTTAGAAGGACGGCTTTTTCGGAACAACTGCAGATTAAAGTATAAATAGATAATGAATATATATGTGTAAATATAATTTAAATAGATATGAGATATACAAATATTTTATCCAAGGAACCCGCGAGGCGCAGTAATTTATTAAAAAAGTTCATTAATACCTTTGCGACACCGTACGTTGCACGTTAGGCACGTAGGGCTGCTGGTAGCGACTGGAAAAGGAAAGCTGAAGATCGGGCTCAGTGGCGTGCTATGGGAGAGGCCTATGTCCAGCAGTGGACTGATGTGGGCTAAAGATGATGATGATGATGATGACGCCGCACGTTTATGGTCACGCAGGATTTTGCAAATTATAGTTCTTGGTGGTGCTACAACTGTTAATTATGAGCAGTCGTGTTGCTTACCATCAAGTGAACTACCTGTTTATCTCGTCACTTAATAACATTAAAAAAACAAGGTGTTAATTCTAACTTTGGCCGTTTTCACCAATATCTTTGTCACATACTGGTTTCCAGAAGCCCCCAATTATGAGCTTACAAACGGTCCATATTCGCAAAATAGTAGGTATTCACTTGACCTTATTCCTTTATCTGGAAGCTCGTATATCATAATTATGACATAAGCGCGAACTTTCCCGCCGGCTTCGAGTAGGGTTGCCGCCGGAATATAAAGTCAATGACATTAGTGGATTACGCGCCTAAAGCTGGGGTGGATGTTTAATCTACGTGTACAAAAAACATCATGACCATCACAGCAATCTTTTTAATAGATAGATCATACCTCTGACTAGGATTCAGGATTCCTCGCAACTAGACAATCAAGAACTACAAGGCTTATGAATTTACAATAACAGGACAAGAAAAATTATTTGGGCATTTTTCTGTATACAAACATTTGTCATGTAACGGGAATTGAACCCGCAACCTCAGAGGTGAATGAGATAACAATATAACCTCAAGTTCATACAGACCTTTTTCTTGGGGTGATGAACGCAATGCTGTGCAACGCAGTACTTTTTATGATATTTAAATTTCTGGATGGTACTACAATTGTTGTGCAGATAATATCAGGCAAACGATTTGTTCGTCTCAATACTCAGTTTCATAAAAAAAGTCCTTCGAGTCACTATACAAAATGAACATCTAAATTGAAATGCAACTTGAAGATTTAATCTAATGTGGAACTATGTAAAATTAGTAAAACTGGCAACCCTTGAAGTGAGTCAGAGTTATTTACGAAACATAATTACTGTGATACTGGGGCAGCCGCGACCTTTGTGATAACGGCGGAAGCGGTGGAGACTATTCATTATTCTGTTGAGTAAATGCTGTGAAGTTTTCCTTTAAATAAAGTAGCGTTTACAATAACTTAACCATGACTTACCTATTTCGTTATGATATTTTTTCCTTTTCCCATCAGAAGTTTACGCTTTTCCGTGATAGGCAATGGAATGGTTTTAGAATAGAAAAGTCAGATCTATAAATACGAAGCTTTTAACTATTTATAACTAGTTGCACCCCGCGGTCGCTCAATTGTTCAAGGTTGAACATCAAAATATACTTACATTCAAAGCAGAGGTTACAAGAACAATAAATCTTTAAGAAGCTTGACGTGTAATAATCGTTTTATCGTACTTGATTAGTATTAAAATAATACATTGTTAAATTCCAGACCCTGGGTTACCTTCAATTGTTCCTTGTTAAAAGGTTAACCAGTTTAGTTAGACATACGTTTGTGTTTGTATTATTTGAAACTAGCGATCCGCCTCGGCTACACACGTGCCACACACATAGTGCACAGGCATCCAGACAAAACAGATTATCGGTTTTATAGGTTTTGTGTTTTATGTGTCTTTTTTGCATCAATTGAAATTTTAATTGAATTGAGTTTTATTTTTGTATTTATTTATTATCACAAAATTGATCTATTAAAAACACCTTAGCGTATGCTAAGTCGGAACCTTTTCCGGACATCATGTTACTGGTGCACCACTACGCCCGCGGCAGCGGCCGGCGATGTGCCAGAAGAATAATAAGCCAATAAAACAATTATTTGCTAAGCGATAACTGGCCAAAAAAACAGTTTTGCTCATTGATAATTGCGATAAGTTGTAGGATAAATCTTTTTGCCAAATAAAAATTAGCTTTAAATAGTTTGCGATGTGATTGATATTTTGGGAAAAGTTTTTTGCCCATAAATAAGTAAACCCAACATTTCACTGTGTTGTATTTTGTTTTTGTTTTGTCCTTATTTTAGTATGTTCAGTGTAATGTAGAGTTAAAACATTTTCAATGGTGGTAATTTTCACGTATGCGAGAGGCCGTCTGGGTGGGTACCACCGATTTGCCAGTTATTCAGCCGCCAAGCAGTAGTGCGGAGTATTACTGTGTTCCGGCTTAAAGGGCATTGTAGCCAGCGCAATTTCTGGGCATTATGAGACTCAACAGCTAATTGTCTCAGGGTGACGAGCGCAGTGCAGCGCCGCGCAGGATTTTGCAAAACAAAGTTTTGGGTGGTGCTGTTATTGTTATGGGCTGGCGTATAAATTTTTTTTCTTTCATTTTTTCTTATACGACCTATAGGACGTACCTATAGGTACACACAGACAGGTAGGTAAACCTTAACCTTCCACAAATAATATCTGAATAAATTATAGTTAAAACCAAATTACAAAGCGAATAAGCAAATAGACTGACACCCGCATTCTTCAACAACGCTTGTTGTTGAAACTTGAACTTGAGTAAGTAAAACATAGCAACCAATGAGAAATTCTTGGGCATATGACTTAATATCTGATGTCTCGGAGTATGAGCGCAGTGCAGTGCTATATACTCAGTACTTTTTATGGTTTTTATTAAAAGTTCTGGGTGGCACTGCTATTATTATGGGCAAGCGTGGCGCTTACCATCAGGCGAACGACGTGTTCACTCATTATACAGTTACATAAAAAAACACATTAAACGTATGCTTGCAAATGTCATGTTCTGATTGGTTGCTGTGCCTTACTTAACCAAGTGTTTCGAAAGGTTATTTCATGAATACGGGCGTAAATGTAATGCTTAACTTGACTATTTATTTCATTATTCTGTTGTTCTTTGGAGGGCACGATAAGTCGTCTGTCCCGGTTGTCTTCAGTCAGTCAAGCAGGCAAGACAGTCGTTAGGACACGTAGAAGGCCCTCGGGCCTCGGAAAACCTCACGACACCAAGCTTGGCCCACCCCCTTACGAGAGAAGAGAAGAAGATGTGCAGATGAATATACCTACAATTATTTGTACATTTTATTTGGCAAACACGTATGTAAACCTATCATTTTACGATCTTGCATGCTGCCATTTGTAATATCACAAATCATTATCATCACTATAAGCTCATTACGTTCCCACTTATGGGCCTTTCTTCATAGAGAGAGTAAGGCCTTAATTCGCCATGCTGGCGCTGGCACAGTGCGGGTTGGTGGATATCACATGTCCTTGAATTTTTGTGATTAATTCTTGGACATGCCGGTTTCCTCACGATGTTTTCCTTCACCGTTTTTAGAGCGAGTGTTAATTTCGCACATATCTTAAGGAAGTCAGTGGTGCGGGACCAACTGGATTTGAACTCGGGTGCGTCAGATTGAAACTCGCACATGCTCCAACTGACCCTGTTTTACAAATAAATTATGTATGGCTTTGTGAAATATTTTTGTTTGCTTTGTTGTTCGGGCTTGGTGCCATCTTTGCCGTAAATTAGATGATAAAAAAAAGATTTTTTCCATTCCCCACTTTAAGTAGCAATATTTCTAAGACTTTTCTTCCCGCAGACATTATCAACTGTAAAAATCAAAAAAGCAGTGCCAACTACAACTTCTGCGTAATGCTAAAAAATCTCTTTTAGTATCTTCAACATAATTATGTAGTACTATTAGGTATTCTGTGGTAATGTACTGCGCTTATAATATCATGTCCAGCATTAATGGCTCATAACAAGTTCCAGTGCTCTTTAAACTAGGACACAGTTATACTTGCACACTAAAGCTTTGCGACAAAATAAATTAATTCATGTCTCAATAAAATAGTGAAACATATTCTTGGACGTTTTTAGAACAGCAACACTTTCTTATTGCGATACGGTGTTCTAGATTAGATTTACAGATCTTACACAAAGACTAGGGCACTCATACAAAAGACATAAATCTACCTCGCTTTTGTCTTTGTCTACGCAAATAGCACATGTCATCATAATATAAGGCCGCAGTAGGAAATAAATGGCTTTCATTGTTCTCACAAAATTAGATTCAGTACCAGAGTAACTGCTTAGGATCTAGTGCTTCTTTGGTTGGTTTTCTGATTTGGTGTTTTTTTGATCTAAACACGTCGGGAGACGATATTAAATAAATAAATAAATAAATAAAATCTTTGTTGTTCAAAACTTACAACAAATTACAAAAATAAGAATGTGCATCATTAGATATAGGCAAGTACCTAATTTAAACTGTAAAGCGAGACCCATACAAAGTCTAATGGACCATGACTGTTGTACAAAAACGAAGGCAAGAGTTGGTCCCATTCAACAAGTATACCAAAGGGAGGTGCGGAGGAAGGGTCCAGGACCTGAAACTGTCGAGGCCGGAGTCAACGACGACAACAAGTTCTACGTGCTCCGGCTTCTCAAAATATAAGGAGAGATGTTTCTGGTTCCCTAGTTTTGGCCCGAGGGAATAGTGTTCCAGCGCTACAAAGAGGCTAAACCGAAATGCCCCTTATCCTAGTGTTGGTGTTTTATAATTTGTACTCGTATATATGTTAGTCTGTAAGGTATATATTCTTTGGACCCCTGGTTTTGGTACTTTTAATTTGCTCACTGTATTATTGCCTGAAATAAATGAATTTATTTATTATTATTATTATTATTTGGTGTACAAAATATTATTCGTTTTTTGAGATTTTTGCGTATTAGAGAGAGATACTTAGACGTCTACAGTGAAACTGTTGCTATAAAAGATTTAGTGGTGTTTATATTGTGGATGTTGATATTATGATCTGTCAATCTGCCGTACCTATTAGTCCCGTTCTAGAGTGGAGACCATATTTTGGTAAATTTAATGTAGCACGCTATCCGACTAGAAGGAACGACGATGCAAAGTAACTGGCTGCCATTTCATGAGGTGAGTCGAAGATCGGGCTCAGTGGCGTGCATTGGGAGAGGCATATAATTATCCAGCAGAGGACTAATTCAAACTCTTGATGATGATGATTACAAAAGGATCCAAGCATGCCTAATTAGTCCCTACGTCGCTCTGCCTAATTCAAAGGCCTAATAACTGTCATTTATATACCTATCTTTTTGTCGGTCACATACCGTATGTACCAACAGAAACAACCACCTTAAACAAAAAAGGTTTTTTCAGACATTTCCACCCTGTATATCAAATATTTTTTGTAATTAATATGTCGCTTTAGATCACAGGTTATATACTGGCCTTTGAAAGGCTTTTCATGATATAGATGGTATGAACAGGATCTTTGAGCTTTTGAAATGAACAGCGTTTAGTGGAAATTATAACTATCACTGTGTTATGATGTCCCGAAGGCATATCGACGCTACAGGGAGGAGAATCCTTAGGTTTTCTTGTTTTTGTGGTGAACGGATTCCCTAGATTTCGTAATACTTGAATATGTTAGCATGTAAGGTATATTTTTATAGGTCTCTGGAACATTTACTTTACTACATGTGCTATTGCCTGAAATAATATATTAATTAATTATTATAATTACATCTTTAAATCATGACTATTAATCATAAAGTTAGAGACAGGCTCGAATGTCCCTAAATAGCTACAAGATGTCCAATAAAGTAAAAACAGGTATAGACAGTAAATCGTCTTTTCTATGGTAAAGGGCAGGTACATTTTATTATAGGTATCTGTATGAATATAAATCCGTTTATTAAGTCATATTCCTATCCGCATGAGCACCGAGTGCATACGTTTGGCCTATTAAAGCGTCGAGTTGGCAGCTCAAAGGGAAGGAAGTAGTTTGTTCGCAAATCGCATATGACATTTTTGAGCGTCCGCCACAAAGACTGCTGCCTACACTGAAGTAGTTTAAGAGATACTGAAGAGCTTTGTGAAAACACTATTACAAATTATAACTCGTCGCAAAAGTATTGCTCGTCAGCGTATGGATAGTGGTTTTGTTAGGCTTATTAGATTAATAAATACGCCCAACGATTACATACATACATCCTGGCCTCAAACTAGGATTATCTGTATCTAGGAAACCAGAATCTACGAGGACCATGGCCCAGAAACACCTAGATACGAAACAAATGCTTGCTTTTTTTTCTGTGCACAACATTTTTGTCTCTTCCTGTGGAAAATACGCATGTTGGGAGGGGTTTGGTCGCGGCTTCGTCAGCTCTCATTGGTAATTTTGTTAAACATGTTTGTTATAGGGGTGCTAAAAAGTTAATTAACGTATTGTTTTATTTATACACTCTGGGTAGGTGCACTTACGTTTTTAGAACATCCACCAGCAGCTCTCGCACTAAAAGACTTTGCAAAGGAATCGTAATAATATGCAGTTAATTCCATATGCTAACATATTTAGACAAGAGTTCATTTTGCTCCAACAATGAGAACACTTTGTGATGCTATCTTATATTTAAAAGTTTTATTGTTTTAGAAAAGTTTTCTTCTTTTTGAATATGTATAAAATATGGTAGATGATTTATTTATACCTCAATAGAGGTTTTAAGATTAGGTTTATAAAATTAAGTAATCCAAAATGTACTTACATCAAAAGTTTCATCTGTCGGGTACATTTTCGTGTTGCCCAAAACTAAAAAGGCGTCCTTGTCAAATTCTACTTGTTTTTTTCCAGTCACATCAATGCTTTGAAGCTCTGCGCATTCCATATAAAGTGTGACCTTATCTTCTTCTACATATAAGATTATATCCTTCCATTCACCAACCATGTCTTCGACATAGAAGCTTATGTCTTCCGTAGTATCGGGTACAGTTAATGATATTCTCGTTGTTGTAGTGCCAGCCATTTCAAAAATTAACCTCATGCTTATTTTCATACTATTTTCTATTGAAAACATGGAGCTTGATGCCACTTTGGCTAGTTTGAATTTCATATGAATTAGGTATGGACTAGATATGATTTTGTCGGCAAAATTCAGTTTGCTGATAGGTATTTTTGCGTAGATCCCAGTAAAGTTCAGGGAGTCGCCTCCTGGAGCGGTGTCGTCTGTTAGGACTTCGTGATCGGCATACTCGGGTATTAAATCGAGCGGTAGTAAGTTAAATTCATCTGAAACGAAAGAAAACATTGAATTAATAACTGCATTATTTTCAATTATTAGTCCTAATTACTTCTGCACGCTATTGTGTTTAAATATCTTTTCTACAACCTACAGTCATCTGAAGGAAATATCTAATAACACACTTGCCGTAGAGCAAAATACAATAAAACGACGTCAAATAACGTGATTCGAAAATAAATTAAAGGGAATTCTTGTTGTTGTTGTTTTTAGGCTGCGGTGTCCCATTGCTGGTTCTCCCCCATCTCTCAAAGGGTGAGAGGGGCGAGGGACCTACTCAAAAGTATTAATGAGGACAGTACCTAATCCTTGCTTACAAACGGTAAAGGACAACCACAAAACTCATAGACATTCTACCAACTACGGATTTTCACGATTTGAGGCTCCGCATAGTTTGTGGGTCCTACTCTGAGGATGCAAAGAATATGATGGTAATGAAGATTACATAATTGCTTACACCCAAAACAATCATGGCGTGCCTTCTACCTTGAAAGTGACGGAAAAAGTAAAAGTAAATCACCGTATACTTTTAAATCACTGCATACTTTTTAAGCACAAACATCTCCATTAACACGAATGCCTTATCTATAGTCGTTTGTCAAAGAGAAGCAAACAAATTGCAGAATTAGTAGCACCCCATCCTAGTCATGCTCTCTTTGGACGACTTCAGTGAATGGCGCCAGTTAATGGAAAGTATTCAACTGTCAGCGTCGGAGACTTGCTTAATTTGTACAGAAAACAGACGCTGAAAAGTATCTTTCTTTTTCGTGTTTAATCGTTTTTATTCTGTGGTGTATTATACTTTTTGTGAAAGCCCCTAAAATTCACTTAAGTCACAGAATAGCACTACGCACTTCAGAATATTCTATTAACCTATACAATATTGTAAACGCAAAAGTGTGTATGTGAATGACTGTTTGCTTCTTACGACTTAACTTATTTTATATGGAAATGAGTGATGAGACGAGCAAGTCGTTCGCCTGATGGTAATTCCCTAGCCTGCCCGTAACAATTGCAGTGCCACCCGAACTTTCAATACCGGAAAAATTACTGCGTATATCGCATACCTTATTTTTTTGGAACCCATTAGTTTGACGAGCAAGTTGTTCGCCTGATTGAAAGCGCCACGCCTGCCAATAACAATTGCAGTGCCACCCAGGACTTTTAATATCATAAAAAGCACTGCGTAGCATTGCATTACGCTTGTCACCCCGAGACATCAGATATTAAGTCCCATGTGCCCAGTAATTTCGCTGGCTACAATGCCCTTCAAACCAAAACACATTAATGCTTGCGCGCTACTTAAATCCTTAACCTTGGTATGTAGGTACTTGAGATCTTGGAAAAGGACATGAGAAACTTTACACTCCGAAAACAACTAACTATGAACCGAACTCTACGCGGACGGATTCTCGGGTATCTGCTATTCAGCAATAATAAAACTAAACTAATAGTCAGTACTATTGACTAGATGTTCATTATTTAAGATATGCACCAATTCAAACACTGCTTTCAAACGTTATAGCATTAGACATCCAGTAAAGTTTTCAAGCCAATGTTTATTTATTTTTATTTGTGTGAGGCTAACAGCTATTGTTACAAAATAATTTGTTACAAAAGAATTAATAGCCTCCACAAATACTAGTTAACTAGTTAATTAGAAATGTTTACAATTAGCGTTTTGGTTCCACGTTTATAGTGCGCACTGCTAAGGAATGGAACTCCTTGCAGTCTTCTCTGTTTCCTGAAAACTATAATTTGGGCGTCTTCAAGGCTAGAGTGAATAGGTATCTTCTAAATCTACGTGCTCCATCTTCGGCCACGTCGTTGCTTAACATCAGGCGAGATGGTGGTCAAACGTATATTTACCACAAATAAAAAAGAAAAAAAAGAAATGCGAAATAGCACCATGCAATGCCATTTACAACTTGCAATGATTTGATACTCGTAATGCTTGTGAATAGATCAAGACTAAAGATTCATTTATTTGCATAAAATACAGGTACCTACCAAGGATATGTTTATTACAATCAGATTCAGAAACTTTACCGTACTTTGCCAATCTAGATGTGCAATTATTATAACATTAATACAATTAAAGAAAGTACGTATTTGCCGCAAGATTAATAAATAAGTAAATTAGTATTAATTATATTATTTCATTTAACAATAATTGATATAAAACAGCTAACGGCTATGTCAAATTAACTAAATAGGTGTTCATTAAATAATATCAATATTATTTCATTTACAATGTCATATTAACTAATAAAATTTCACATGTCAACGATTTGATAAGTTTCTATTTGAATAATTCAGAGATTGGAAGGCTCAGACTTCACAAGTTCTATTTTCACAAGATTTCTCAAGACTTCACAAATGCCACAGAACGTATGAAATAAAAGGAACTATTCAGTTTAGAAACTATTCTGTTAAAACGACGCACTGAGACGCACCCTTATATTAGTAGCAGCTGCTTTAGCTAATCTTGATAGAGTGGTAATGGCGGTGGTCACGGTAGCTTTGGGTGTAAATTAAAATACTACCGAAAATCTAGTGCACAAATACAAGAGTACCGTTTCTGAATTTAGTCCTATGCTTTGTAATGTTGTTATTTTTCGTTTGAGTATAATATTTTAGTGACTGCCACAAATGATTAATCATCATCATCATCATCATCAGCCCATCACGTTCCCACTGCTGGGACAAGGGCCTTCTCTCATAGAGAAAGCAAAATGAAATAAAATTGTTTAAATGATTAATAAATCCATTAATCAACTAATTTATATTCTTTGGTTACAGATGTAATAGTTATATAAGGCGTTTGATGCATAAAATTAAATTATTATTATTAAATCATTTAAAACTGATAAATGGACTGATTGTTTAGTAACTTAAACTTACCTACCGAAAAATGAATACTGGGGTTTTATGACCGCCTATAAACCTATTTCGAAAATAAAATTTTACAAATATGATTTCACGGGATAGTGTTCCGAAGATGCAGGAAGAAACGTGCCCAAGCAGTAGGATTATGCCCCCAAAACGAATGGAATTGGGCTGATAAATGATGATTATAATCACGATGATTCATAATTTAGGCTTCTTGATTACATTATAACATCATAAATATTTCATTGTTAGACACATAAAATAAAAGGATAACGAAACAAACATTCACATAAAAAAATCTGAGGTTTTTTTTACGCTTAATAGATCTATGTTTGGCCATTATCTCGCCTGATGTGAAGCGATGATGTGGCCTAAGATGTTGCACATAGATCTAAAGAGAGACGGCAGTTGAGCGGCTGCTCAGACTCGTCTCCCCGATGGTTCACCGAACATCATCCACGACGCGACGAAACACGACTAGTTCTCTTGACGTCATGGCTTAGGTAGTTCAGATTTTGTTGTATCTTCGATGTAATGTCGATGTGTTTGTTGTGTGACGTGTCTCTCATATGAATATTCTATTGATTAAGCTATTAAGCATACGTACGTACCTGATACTTTCTGTTTAGTCCTTACAACTAGTACTGTGAAAACGGTAACGAATCTGTAACAAAATATAAAAATTACATTTGACATGTATTTAGATTGTTATAATAGTATAAAATTAAATTAAAACTATCGTCGATTTGCACATATACTGTGCAAAGGTAGGTGTTAGATAAATAGATTTACATTTCATGTATTTGAGTTTATCGACGTCATTCCGCAGAAAAAGTCAATCTTGGAAAAACAAAACAAGAATTATATTTAGTTTCTCAGAACGCTTTCAGTTAGGTATGCATGGTAGTGCTCGTAACGTAGCTCGCTTAGCCGTTCGTAACAGATCTTCTACATAGGTTAAGCAGAACTTTGCTTAACCTAGAAGATCTGTTACGAACGGCAGCGGTCACAACTTGGATGGATGACCGTTTACACCTGAGCGCTACCGTGCTTCGGAGGGCACGTTAATCCTTAGTCCTGGTTATTCTTATATGTTATGTATATCTTAGAGCAACAGTCTTTAGGCCATGTCAGAAGCCGTCTAATAACTCGGACAACAGGGTTGGCGCACCCACACGAGAGAAGAAGATAACTTTGAGTAAAGAACAGACCTATATTGCTGCAGTAATATAATTATATATTAAAGACGTTTAATTTAGCAAGATACAGCATTATAGCGTGAAAGAGGCACCCATAAGTATGTTCTTTATAACCATGGTTACAAAATGATTTCCACTATCACCTCTCGAGCCCTTTGCTCATGACAAGTCATTTGTAATCCATTCACGTTGCTTAGATACAAATCTCCCCCAAAAGTTAAGTTATATACTATATGGTTTGGCAAATCCTGCTTAATATTATACATGCGAAAGTTTGTGAGGGTAGATGGATGAATTGAAGTTTGTTAGAGTAAATCACGCAGAAACTATTGACTTTTCAGTAGTTTCTGTTTTGATGAAATTTAGTATGTAGATCCATAGTTGAGGACATAAGATACTTTTTATACTGGAAAACTGCGGGCGCAATTGTCAGATAAGACAAAAACGACGGAGGTAAAAGCAGACGATTTTTTGTGAAGTGCGCTTTATTACTATATTACCATTGATTTATGAAAACCAGACAAAATATTTAGATAAAAATAAAAATAAACTTTTGAGTAATTTAGATTACCACAACACTGTTACTATGAGCTTCGAAAGAAACATAATGAAAGAAAGTGGATGTTAGTGATTTATTTGCGAATATTTTCTTCCTTTTCAACCGTTCTTTTTGATTTCGTTTTATTGAATGCGCACCCAATAATAATGTCTATCAAAAAAAAAGGAAGCCTTGCAATAACGTAAAATAACTTGAATAATTTCCTTGTGTTCGTTTATTAAAAATAGTCCTAAAGTGCATCGTCATATGTAAAGTGCTGATAACTTTCTATTGTTACTATAAAAATCAACTTTATTTTTGAGGGTGCCCCTTGATACGCAGAAATGTTTGTTACCCTAAAATTGTCAAGTATAAGGTAAGGCCTAAATTAATTTGCACGTAAATTAATTGTTATGCATAACGACTTTTATGCCTAATTTTGCAATGTCAACTGTAATTAAGACACTTACTTTTATGCATTCCAAAATAAACTATTATTGGATAATTGCAAATCAATTCTTGTGTATCAGAAACTCAGAAACTGAGTTAAGCGTAACCATTAAAAAGCTAGGTAAAAAAATTCTAGTCAACCTTTTTATGTTATGACACTGGCCGTTCAGAACAGCAATCGCAACTGGCACAAACTATTCCAATTTCAAAAGTTCTACAAACTATTACACCATTTTTCATTCCTTTGGGGATCAGGAGTTCTGGAAACTGTCAAGTGCGGCGGAGAAGGGTTAACACGTTGAATGGACGCTTTAAAAGTCTGATCTAACGGTTTGAACACGTGGTACTAGATTCTAGTTCCACTTCTGAAGTGTTGTGGCTTTTATTGTATAACCATGCCTGAAGCACATACGCGTTAAGAGAATTACGACGAGCAACAGACCTCAAAACATCTTTGAGCGCATACTACGCATATGTGTACTCGAGGCTTACCTACGGCATTATACTTTGGGGAAATAGTGTCGATGCGCATAACCTTTTTATAAGCCAGAAGAAATTTATACGTATCCTCGCTATATTAAAGAACCGGAAAGCTGCAAGCCTCACTTCATAAAATTAAATATATTAACCCTACATTCAATATATATTATGGAAATATGTAAATTTGTATAATAATAATAATAATATTATATTATTATTATTAGACTATAAGTATAAGCATATAATCCAGCACATGAGCATTTAATAATTTCATCGAAAAATAAGTAAGATTTACAATACTATATAACCGTCAGATAGATCCTATTAAGGTCTCAGATATAAGAGAGAGATAATGATGATTCACGTCTCATGGTGACGTACAATGTACCGTAAACCAATTTGAAACTTTCTGAGTGGTACTGTATTTGTAATGCAGGTAGCTACAAACTTCTCTCAAACTGACCACTTGCCGGATTGTCAGTTTCCTTACTACGTAGACTTGGCTAACTTCGACAGCTTAGCGACCCAAAGGCAGTGACGTCTGGCACAAGACAGCGGCATATTATATCCATGTTTGATGCAGTTAGCGTCATTTTTTCTGCTGAGATTTCACTGTATTGTAGAGTCTACATCTACAGTATCATTTCTATATTTTCTGGATCAAAACCACCCGACTCGTCGTCAACCATTTTTTTTAACATAGATCCTGGTCCCAACCTTAGTCGGGGTCAGAATTCCCTGTATCTAAGAGGCCAGGAACTATGCGGACCACAACATCCAAACAAGTACTTTTGCTTTTTTTCATTACACAAGCATATAATATATAACTAACCCTATGATCGTTCCTTCATCGACCTTCGGTTCTCTCTCATCTTCTTGATGTAGTTGCACCAGCAGAGGTAGTTGCTTTTATTTGGCCTAATCATTCACTTTTTTTAAAAGCTCCTCTATTCCTAGAATAAGTCTATCGACTTACCTCGTGTGTACAGAGTATAAAGCTAAGTTTCCGATATACCTACATTTAGATTTGTATTGATACGAGACGAAGTAAAGGAATTGCTGTGGAATACTTTAGGCTTAGGTCACACGTTGATAGATGGAACCTAAATGTGCTTGAGCTGAAATATTGGAAAAGTTTGGAGGAATAGGGTCAGCTATAGAAATGGAGGAATTATTATTGTAACTTTCATTTGACTTTCAACCTTATTATCAGTGGTCAAGGTTTGAGTTATTATAAACCTACATAGCATCTTTACTATGTAGGATTGAGTAATTATATAATTACATAGCAAAGATGCTATGTAGGTATATAATAACTCACACCTTCCAATTTTGATTACAATACATTTTTATGAGTCCAGCGCTTAACACTATAATTTCAATCATTAAAACTTGGAACATATTTTGTTCTACGAATGTTTTTAAATTCAATCATAAAATATTGTATTTCTTTTCAGACGTTATGTACTTATAACGTTTCAATCTATGCAGTATAATACACTATAAAGGTAACAAATGAAAATGCTATATAATGAAAAAATATTTAAACAATTTAATCGACCATCTCAGTAAATGTGTACTAAAACTTTAAAAACCGCTGAGAAGGTTAAGGTATGTCTGGAAAAATCACTTAAAGCGGTAAGATCGCCTAATGTTACACTATTAATCAACCTTTACTTGCACTAAATTATATCATTAAGATGAATAATATACTGTTTAATAAAAAGGAGTAATAAACAGTAATTAATTTCAAACATTTCACCCAATATGTGTCCGGGGTACCCAAATTAAAATTCCAACAACTTTAATTTAAACAATTCGCATTGGAAAACAGGACGCATTCCATTCAAATACCCACATATCTTCTAAACAAATTGTGGGCCCACAATTTTGGGGCCACAGAAGCCTCAAAGGGCGCTCAGTCTGTACCTAATGAGTCAAGTAAGGGTCTAGACTAAGACAAATGTGTTTTAGAGACGATTATTTCTGTTTAACATTGTTTCCTCTGAAAGTAAAGTTTCCATACGGGTTCAGGGATATCTTTGAGGAAGATAATGTACAAGATTTTGTTTAGTGAAGCTCTTTGAAATTCTTTCATGACTTAAAAACGTTAACTGTAGGGCACATTGCACTGCAGTAATACGTTTTCAGTGGAAAGTGGAAATGTAAACAGCGCAGAACTATGATATCATGATAAGGGTAAAATAAATTAGGTTCCTCGAACATATGACTCGGTGGCCAAGTTGGTAAGGCGTCGGGAAAGTATTCCGAAGACGCAAATTCGAATCCTACCCAAGCAATTAATTTTCTTTTATCTGAATATTTAAAATCTGTGATAGCTTTAGTTTACAAACCGATGTCGAAATAGAAGATGTAGTTTCGACTCCTTAAGCCCTAGACTGCAGTTACTTGCCCCTATACAATTAAGTCCAAGTTCAAAAGTTATTTATTTAGTTTTAGCACCACAGACGCACTTCATCAAACTTCAATGTTAATGAATATCAATTATTACAAAGACTACCACCGTATCGGAAAAAGAACCACTACTCAGAAGATACGGCAAGAAACTGAGGGGCATTTTTTTCTTAGAACTCTTGTTACAATATTTTATTAAGTAAATCTTAAATAATGTTAGAAGTCATAACAAAACTAGATCTTGAATACGTAACAAACATCTTAACTTAGCAGTATCATAACAAATCAACCTTCTTATAATTTAGGTTGTCGGTCTTTCTCTCAATAAATAAATAAATCTAAAACAGAGAGTTTAATTTTTCCTTTGTTCATTCAAATCATCAAAAGGTCCGAATCCACTGGGAGATAGTCAAAGCTAGATTAGCTTATCTCACAAATAGTAACCTCTGAAATGATTTTATTATGATAATTTGTTTCCACACCACGATCTGTATGAAGCACGTGAGCTTAGCTAAATTATCACTGCGTATAAGTATAAATATATGCGCATATGCGTTGCAAATGCAGCTAGTTGAGAAAATACAGTTGTGTATATACATACTTCGCCCGCCGCGGTTACAATGGGAACTCTAGTATCTGGCTTTGCAGCATCACTTAGCTTGCAATAGACTTCGCCCTTATTGTAAACGATTGTAAGTCTTCATTCAATTGATGAAGCCAAAATGATATTGAAATGTTTATTTTAAAACGAACGCAAACGAATTTAGACGATCGATGAGTCAGGCGAAAGCAATCGTAAACTTTATTGTTACGACAGTCGCTTTGCGATAGCGACTTGAGTGTTTATGGGAATCGTTTATGATGATAATATAATTATTTCTATATTATGTTCTTAACTATTGTATTGCCGACGGTTTTGGTTGTTTCATTTTAGATTAAATTTAAATGACAGTCCCATTTTCATTTTTATTTTGAGATACCTGTTCGAAAAGACAGTCTATAAGGTTTAGACTGAGTAAAACGAATAAGTCCTTCATGGGCAATTGTATACGCTATTACAATAAAATTCCAAAATGCATAACGGAGCTCACAGAAAGTAGATTCAAATTAAGTGTGAAAAATATTCTAATGAAAAAAGCATATTATACAGTTAGTAATTACATAGAAGACAAAGATGCATGGAACATTCCGCTTCTGCCAAGTAGCCAACTGGCACATAAGAAAAATAATATTGTCAAAAACAAACATAAAATATTGTAACAAATGTTCTGAAAAATATGCCCCTCAGTTTCTCGCCGTATCTTATGGTAGTGGATCTTTTTCCGATACGGTGGTAGAGTCATTGTAATAATTGACGTTCATAAGTGCGTCTATGACGACAAAATGAAATAAAGAACTTTTGAATTGAATTTTAATAAAATTGAATAACTTCTCTAACTTACAAGCGAACAGACATAAATTTATTTATTTATTTAATTGATCGCCAACATAACGTACACTCTTACAAAGAATTACATAATTTCACAAATACAAAATAGCTAAGTGTCATCGCAATTATAGGCGAAGACTGGATGCAAACTTATTTTTTTTAGCAACAAAAATATCAGTCAGTTCAATAAATAAAAAGTAGATTCACAATAAAAATTCTAATAAAAATAAGTAAATCTAAAAACAATAAATCTAAAAATTTACAAACAAACTTAACTATTTACATTTATTTATGAAGCTGTTGATTAATTACAGTGTTCTTGTGGTTGGCCAGGAGTTCTGCAGCTGTTCCGATCAAATAAATCTCTTAGGACATGAATTACTTAGACTCGTTGCTAAATTATTTCAATTAAGTTATATTTTGCAGTTGTTATGACTGTTGCAGAAAACGTGTTTTAATTTAATTAATCAAGCATGACAATGTACCTCAGGCGTAAATGTCAAACATAAATAAAGGCAATAGACACCCTAAATAATTATTATATGACCTCAATAAAGTTAGATACGCTCTGTCGGGCAATAAAATAGTTTTCTGCGACTGAAATTTCCGAATGAATTTTCTGAGTTTCGGGTGACGCTGCAGCTTGCTAATTATTTTCATTATTATTAAATCATTTAATTAAAATAATAATCCATATTACAATGAGCAGGCGTGGCGTTTACCATAAGGAGAATGACCTACTTGTATCACCACTTAGTTACATGAACGAAAAATTAAATAAGGAAATTATTGAGAATTGTATAAAACTTGGTTTATTTTTGCTTTATTTCATAGAGCCGTTTACATAGCTACATTTACATAAATAACGTCACGTCGCATACATACATCTGGGACATATTCTAAAAAAATAACGAGGCCACAGACGAAAACAGGGCACCTGGTACTTCGAATCGGCGCATATTGAATGGTTATATTAGGTGAGGTTTTTTCAATAAGTTCCAAAAGAAACGAAAAAATATCTCGTCCTCAATTCAGCAGGGGAATTGTATACTCGAACACCGATCTCGATTGCTTTACAAAGATATCTCGTGATCGGTATTTGTCTGTGGAATCGTCTAATTTTTTTGCTCAAAGTCCGCGTCCCAATCCCTACCAATCACGAACACACTAAAAATTGTCGATATCGTAGTTTGAAAGATGCGAATTGGAAATTGAAATCCATCAGGATCGGTTTTCGAGTTAGGCGATTCCCCTACAGGATTCAGTTCTAAAGTAGTAGTAGGTTGTTGAAGGTCGAAATGGAAAAATGTTTTCCCAGAAACACGAAGCGAAGGTACATAATATGCCAATAAGAAACTTCTTCGGGTGCTTTTTATTATGTACCTAGTGAACCCATGAATTAATAAATAATATTAATATCAGTACTACTAAATGGAAAAGTTCTATGGCGGTTTTACAAAAAGGATCTGGAGTCGCATTTTGCATGCTTTAAGATATATTACCTATTATTAAGCTATTGTATAGCTTCTATCGCGGGCCTTGTGCGTGGAGACCGAATCCAGAAATTCCGTAACGATAATAACCTAACACCCCCCACTCCGAATGCTATGCAATAGCTTTACCGCGGCAGTCTCCGAGTGCCACACGTCTTTTTTTTATATATCTACCTATATACCTACTCTATTTTGTTGCACCTTCCACAACCTTCAACAAATTTTATATCTATATTTAAGGAAAATAATAAAGTGTTTATCTATCTATCTATCTTCCCACTTTTTTTTATTCAAAATGTCGCAAACAAGCAGACGGCTTGCTTAATGGGTAAGAGGTTACTGTCGCCTATAGACATTTGCAACTCCAGAGGCATTGCTGATGCGTTGCCGACCCTTAAGGCAGTATTAGACAGTTTTCTTTGCTTCAGGACTCTATTAATAACCCTTTTAAAGGACTCTATATTGTACTCCCATATTCTTATTGAAAGGAAAGGTTTCCATAAAACTTTGATATGCCTCTACTATGTAATACTGTTAGGTATTCTGTACCACTACAATCCTGTTTAAAATCAGTGTCTTCTCTCGTTACAGAACCTTTCAATTAGAATGTGTTTAGCAAATGTCAAAACTACCACGTCAAACATCTGTCTATCCTATATCTACTCATATAATTAATGTTACTATAAGTCGTAGCTTTAAACAGTATGAGCGCGACAACCCCTAGTTTTCCGGTTTGTTCCAGTTCCTGTGTTCCGGTTTAAAGGGCATTGTATCCAGCGAAATTACAGGGCATTATGAGACTCAACAGCTAATTGTCTCAGGGACGAGCGCAGTGCAGCGCCGCGCAGGATTTTGCAAAACAAAGTTCTGGGTGGTGGTGTTATTGTTATGGGCTGGCGTATTGCTTACCATCAGGCAAACGACCAGCTCGTCATTCAGTTAAAAAAGTTTTACAGTAATATTGTTGAATATAATTTCACAATATAATTTGATTGAATTACATTCAACTTTCATTGACATTGAGGTTTTCCAGATATGTAAACTAGATGTAAAGAATTTTTATAAGCGTCGAAGGTATTTCAGGGATAGCACCAAAATAAAAGTTATTGTGTTACCTATTGTTTTGTTTTGTTTTTAGTTGGAATAAATGTTATATATTTAGAGCGAGTGTGGCTCAGCGGGGACTCATGCGCCTTTCGATCAGACGCACCTGCGTTCGAATCCCGACTCTGCCCTGCACCAATGACTTATAGTTAAGTGCAGATTTTGCACGCTCGCTCTAAAACGGTGAAGGAAAACATCGTGATGAAACCCGTTTACGCGCTTTGGAGTAGGTTTGGGTAGGTAGGCTCTGGCCGTGGATGTAATAACCGAACAAAGCCATGCCGACAAGCGACCAAGTTGTGTTTCGGGATGATGTTCGGTGAACCGTCGGGGAGACGGGTCTGAGCAGCCGCTCAACTGCCGTCTCTCTCTAGATCTATGTGCTCCATCTTGGGCCACATCATCGCTTCACATCAGGCGATATAGTGGCCAAACATATATCTATTAAGCGTAAAAAAAAATCTTTTAAGCGTAAAAAAAAATGTTTGTCTTTAAATTTCAAATACTTTAGGCCTGTTACGAACGCCATGTTATTGACCTAGACAAGAGTTTTGTGCCTATTGTCCATACTCTTGTTGAGCCAAAATGAGGCTACGTCTACATTTATATCATACTCAGGTGAGTTATACAGACTAAATTAAAACCCACAATTTTTCTGTTTTTCTGCTAAAACTAATATAAAAATCGGATGAAGTTGATTACTCTGTGTCAGACTAGGCTTTACACACACAACCACGTAACCTCTATGCAAATGGTGTCTCATCATGTTTATATTTTACTCATACATGAAATTGCTTTCATGTTAAATTAAATTACATATTCGTTTGTGGTTTGTGTGAAAGGTATTAATTTGAGGTACGTTTAGGTTAGATCGATAGCGTCATTTGGCAGTGTATTGTGTTTTTTGTTCCGCGTGTTTTGCTATGTCAGGAATTATATTTGATAAGCGAAGGGTCTTTTCACCAACGTATTAGTAACTTTTCATTAGCATAATTTGATCTCTTCAATACGTAACATTTGCTCTTCACCACCTATCAATAGTAGGTATTCATTGACAACATCGTTTATTAGCCAGTAAACAATTTACAGTATACAACTTACAGTAAGGCACTTATACAGTAGGTAAGTAGGCATATAATATAATTATATAATAAATAATGATAAATTTTAATATTATAATAAAAAGAATAATTTAATTTAATTATATAGTAAAAAAGGAGAATAAAGTGATCCGTAATAATAATATAATAATACAGATAATGGAAAAATTGGATCAAATGAAATTATATCTTAATCAATAGCTTATTGTTAGGTTGGTGAAACAGCCCCTAAGTAATGTTTGTCTTTGAACAAAAACTATTGAGCACAAAAAGCATATATTTTCGAAGTTAATTCGATAAAAATTTTAGCTATATCAGTTTAGAATAAAAATAAAGAAAATAAAAGCAAAATACAAGGCTTTTGACAGACATGTAATAAAACAGTATTGGATAAAAGGCTTCCCCAACAAGCATAACATGGGCTATAACAGAGATTTGGAGTGGTATGTGGGCTCTGGCCGTGGTTGTAATACCACCCACCGAACAAAGCCATGTCGTCAAACGACTTAGTCGTGTTCCGGGATGATGTTCGGTGAACCATCGGGGAGACGGGTCTGAGCAGCCGCTCAACTGCCGTCTCTCTCTAGATCTATGTGCTCCATCTTAGGCCACATCATCGCTTCACATCAGGCGAGATAGTGGCCAAACATAGATCTATTAAGCGTAAAAAAAAAAAAAACATGGGGTACTTTAAGAGAAGGGTGAAAAGGTTCCTTAATCATTTTGTAAAATTGTCGTTGCCTTCAACGCACCAGTAATGCTCCGAGTGTTGCAGGTGTCCATAGGCGACGGTAACCGCTTACCATCCAGGCGGGCCGTCTGCTTGTTTGTCTACCAATCATATAATAATAAAAGCAATGCTTTCCCAAATTTTGCTTTACAAAATGTTATTTCCTGCAGTTGTCCTCCATCAATGTGACTTCTGATCATAGAGTGCTATCTCGATATGTTGCTTTGTTAACCACTAAGCACAAATATACATGAACTAACTTATTTCTGATGATCTAGGAAAGGTCTTCATTATTAGCTTTTGTAAAGGGTTGATTAGATTACGTTATAATTGTTTTTTTTATATCCGGAAAAGCTAAATAAAATCATCATCAGCTCATCACGTTCCCGCTGCTGGGACACGGACCTTCTCTCGTTGAGGGAGTAAAGGCTATAGCCCATACTACCATACCGTGGATTATAATCCACAACGCTGGCAAAGACGACATACATACCACCTTTTGACGGAATGTGTTCGGAGTGCAAGAATGAGAGATGATTTGTTCAATGGCTTAAAATTTTATCGTCTAAATGTGGGTATTTTCCAAACCATTCTGTCCGCGCAAACCTCTGACGCAGCTAGGCTGCATTACTGGTTCGTGGACAGGATGGCGAGGAACAATACATAATTTCTTTATATTTTGTTTTGATGTGTGTTATGGGTGAGAACTATGGGACTGACATAGTCGTTAAACGACTTCAAGCCCCTAAATAAAAATAGAATTAAAAAAAACGCTGGCCCAGAGAGGGTTGGTAGATGTCATATACGAGTATACATGAATTTTTGTGATTAATTATTGGACATGCCGGTTTCCTCACGATGTTTTCCTTCACCGTTGTTAGAAAGAGTGTTAAATTCGCACATAACTTAGTCAGTGATGAGGGGCCAGCGGGATTCGAACTCGGGTGCATCGGATCGAAAGTCGCACATGCTCCCACTGAGCCACACTCGTTGTTAGCCACACTGGTTCTAAATAAAACAAAAAATTTAACTAAAACAGGATTCGATATACGAATTCCAGGTCACGCTCGTTAGGTAGGTAGTTACTATTAAAGTTAATACAAAGCGCTTGCCTAGACTCAACAAAAAAATCTTAAAACTGTCAATAAAACCGTTGCGGTCAATACATTTCACAGCAAACCATAAAGCTAAATAATCAGATCTAGATTCCAGGAACGGCACTGCTCTAATTAAATGGCAAATAAAAATCTAGCTCAAACCTGTAAATTTTACAGCTAACGGTTTAGAAGACGTACTCGCATTTACTAGAAATGTAGATACGCACAGTTTTAAGCGTAATTTGTTTCTTTACAATGACTTTTTTGTTTTATTTATTTTTTGTCTTTCTTTATTTTTCATTTAAACTGATCCTGGCCTTTACTAAGGTTCCCTGTATCTAAGGAACCGGGAAGTATGAATACCATGGTTCCACAACACCCAGACACGAAATAAATGCTTACGCTTATTTTTATTTTCTGTTTACAAACATTTGTCCCTACGCGGGAATCGAACACATAACTTCAGTGGTGCATGACATTTGATCCAACCTGCCCAACCACTACACCACAGAGGCTGATATAATAATACTAAATCAAACATAAATAGATTTTGAAATTTACAGCTGAAATGGTTTACTCTCACTGAAACATTAAAGTTCTACAAACAGCGCAGTAAGTAGAAAATGAGCTTGAGATTTCAAACCGTCTAGCTTTCTATAGGAAATCGAACTGTTTTGAAAGTTCTCAGCCATTCTGCTTTTCAAGATGTCTATTTTATTTAACCAGACACTAAAACTTTTAACCCCAAGCTTTTCCTGAAATATTGTGCATTTTATTGAGATAAAATTCTGTTATATTTAAAGGAAAACTCTTATCTAAATATCATAAATATACATGATCATTATGTTATGTTATGGACTTGTTTTATCTTCACACGTACGCTAAGCATTTGTTATATATAATTTATGAATGATTGGTTGAATTTTTGTAAACCAGAAAATGGTAGGTATACGATGTAATTGAATAAACTACTAAATAAACGCGGTATGTTTTCTTCTAGTACAGTCAGCTGCGCTGATATGTATACACTCCCAAGTTTTGATGGGGTCGAGGACGGGATTTTATACATAATTTTGATAAATTGTATACCGCATTCTGACAAATAAGATGACTAGGTACCTACATATATTTGAAAAATGTTTGCGTGCACTTGTCTTTGAAAGTTATGAGTACACAATTTGAAAACTTGTATACATATCAGCGCAGCTGACTGTACGTACCTAGTATATTTGGTTATTCGCTAGATTTAGTAAAACAAACATACTACATAACGGCTGTGCAAAGAGATGAAAGAGATCGTGCGCCATATCATGTAAACAACGACTTCGGATACAGCCGGCCTACCCATTGGTCCCTCAATCGCCAATAGTATGTCATGAGATATTGTACATTAAGTAATATGTTTGGAAATAAATGCAAATAGAAATAATGGATGGATGCAAATAGCTATAGACAGAGATGTTTGGAAGGAGATGGGGGAGACCTTTGCCCAGCAATGGGACACAATAGGTTGATAAAATAATAATAATAATATATTTTTAATATTAAATTCTACATCACAATATGCTGATCATGTCATTTATTTATGAGACTTCTATAATCATGTCTGATGCGAATAAATTAATATTACGAGTAAATTGCCTTTCAAACCGGAACACAGTTATGCTCGCGCATTACTGCTTGGCGGCAAAATAACGTGCAAAGCGGTGGTTCTCGCAAATTCGAATAACATTTTACTTTTTAATTGATACTGGTTTTATGTAAACAGAGATAACTTTTGAGTTAAACTTTAAATCAGTGACAACTGAATGAAACTGGTTACGAAAATAATAGCATTATAATTAATGTTCAAACCTATTGATGTTCATATTTATATCCAATCACTTAGTTGTTAGGTATACGTTCTCTTGGCATTAACTTTGTAGCAAACTGGTTTTAAGATATATTATCTAAAGAACCAGCTATTATTACTATTACTTAATTATACCAAAGAAAACTAATTATCATTATACCATCAATAATTTTTATGAAACTTAAGTAACACTCTTAAGATTCTCCAAATCTCTCTCTCTCTCTCTCTCTCTCTCTCTCTCTCTTTCTCTCTGTCTCTCATATTATAATTCTAAATCTTCTTAAAGAAGGCAAGAAATATCTAATGACATTAACAGAAATGTGTTGAAAGTTCAAAAAGTTCTTGAGCAGACATTGATATGTACTACATATAATCAATAAAATGTCCTAAATATTTTAATCTATTTAAAACATAGAACGCCTTTGTCCCAGCAGTGGGAATGTAATAAGCGGATGATGATGACGATTTTTTTTTATGTAACTGAATGACGAGACGAGACTATAAGACATTAAAATAATTAATTGAACTTTGATATATTTAATTATTTTAGTATAGGTTAGGGTTATAACAAATTTAAGTGTTCAAGCAAATCCCTCACTCATGCACGTACACACACACACCCTCACACGTTATCACGACCATAACTAATACCTCTTATTGTTTTTTTTTGTTGGCGAATTGTTTCTTGTTTTAAGTTATTAAATAAGTTCTTTGTGTTTTTGTTTTGTATTTATTTATTTTATTTTTATTTAGTATACATGTATTACAGTCACTCAAACGGCCTCAACGGAAGACCAGCGCTGGTCGCACGACCAGCACAACGTTGATTTCAGGCCGGTTTGCAACAATTTCTTTGTCACTGTATTTTCTATGTCATGTGTAATAAGTTGTTCCAAATAAACATTTCTTTCATTCTTTCTGTCAAATTTTGTCATTGACTGTAGTACCCTGGCGAACTAATACAGTGCAGTAAAGTCATAAAACGTATGCAAGTATATCGTGATATAATAAAATATAGTTTTAACGAGTGAGGGAATGTGGTTTGGCATGTATCTACGACACATTCCGAGAATGTCCAGTATTTGCGAAACGGAAACATCTGGACTTTATTAGATCTAGAGCATTTAATCATCACAGTTTTTATGAACATCCGATACCACAACATATTTGTGATTGACAAGTGTGATTAACAAGGCTGGTTCTTGGACAGCTTTTTTTTTACGCTTTATAGATCTATGTTTGGCCACTATCTCGCCTGATATGAAGCGATGATGCAGCGGCTGCTCAGACCCGTCTCCCCGATGCTGTAGACGACTATTTAAGATATGTAACATCCTTCCACTGCCTTGTATGTATATCAGAGCGTGTGTTTTCGTCAAACCCCATACGGAGTACTTTAGGAAACGCAGAGAAGTGATTACTCGGCAAAAAAGAGTAAAACTTTTAAACCTGGTCTATGAACCAAGAGGGGCTAAATTTATCAAAATAATGCTTATATATGTGTACTACCAAAAGACATTCAATTATTAGATGTATATAAATTTAAGAAATGTTTAAATGACTAGATCTTGTGTCATTGATTTTTACGAATTGTTGTGACAAAAATACGCAAATATTTGCACGTCTGCATGCAGGTTGATCCCAATGCCTAATGTACTTTTTAAGACCATTTTATGAATAATATGTATGTAAATGTAATCTTGCAATTTATCCTTATTTCTATTCTTGTAAAATTTGGAGTTATATACAAGTCATAGGATCGATGTTACTTCTTAATCAATTGCGGGCTAAACCAAAACAGGATTCAATATGTTCTTAAAAATACACACTCAAAGGTGTGCCAATTTCAAATCTTTATGCTGCCCGCCCACGTCAGACAATAGGTCATTGATTTTTTGTCGGTAAAAATGAAACATACGGAGTTTCATATTGCAACGCACACGTCCACAAAATAGGTGACAGATGTCGGTGAAATCATCGGACCGACTATCGGATCTAAAAAAAATCTGACATCGGCGGAGACACTTAGGGCCAAACAGACATGCCGCGTTCGGCGATTGACCGCTTTTAGAAAGGTAGGTGCAACTACTGTTTGTATCATTGTAAAAGTATACCACTGGCTTTTCAGGAATAAATGAAATTTAATTTTTAAGTTTCAATCGGCACACATTTAACCGCAGCTAATATATGGATAAAATCCTTATGGGTGTAAGCTTGAAATTTTTTTGCTACCTATGTATTTCACGATCGCAAAAATGCATGGTTGCGAGATTATTAGACTGCGATCTCTCAAAAACTAATCGCCGATGTTGAAATGAAAGAAGCAATTGCTTAAACGTGCGATTTTGACACCTGATCGCAAAAACACTAATCGCCGATGCTAAAAGTAGCATGACGTGTGCATATACCCTTAAAACTTCACTTCCCGTTTCGTATGGTGGAGCAGCCAGATCATTTGTAACTAGGTCAGTTTCATCCGCGACCCAGAATAGTACCCACTGTCAGCGTTTGTCGAGTACCACTGTCTACTGCCAACTAGGTACTGGGGATGTCCGTATTTGCAATTTTTATTTTATTTGATTATATCGGATTTGTTTTTTTATGTTTTTGTTTTCGTGGTGGTTAGAAATTTAATTGAGTATCTAAAAACTGATCAGAGTTCCACCTTAATTATGTCATAATATGATTTAAATAAACATATTAAATTATTATAAAGTTTGCATTATTGCGTCAATTCATATTTAAAATTTAATCACTTACAAGTTACAAAAACAGCATTGTAAAAATCGGTAACGATTAAACAAAAATCCCTTGCTACTCATCCCTATCCACTGACACTGACTACCCAGCGGCTTGCGGAATGAATGAATGGATTTCATTTCTAGACGGGCTTTTTTGTTTATTTTGAAAGTGTAACGCGTTGTGATGATGTGACTTTCAAAAGCGGTGTATTTGACATGACCAGTCTATTTAGCATGAGCACATACACACAGTTCGTCTCGTCACTTTTAAGAGTTGAGACAGAAACGCGTAAATATCCGTCTGAACTACTTCAATCCAGTATCATAAAAATCCGAAGAACTGTTGTTCTTTTTTATGTTCGCATGAGTCACGGCAAAACAGCTAATAGAGATTCTCTAATTGACGTAAATGTTAGATTTTTCCGCGAAAAAGACAGCTATTGCAGGAAAATTGGAAAAAGTGTGGCATAAAAATATGTAAATATATCCTTCATTAAACTTATAATATCCTTAAACGAACAGGATATGGTTAACACGCAGCGATTTAAAAAGGATTGTCATTTCAAAGATATCAGATATAATATGCCCAGTAATTTTGCTGGCCGTTTACATGCGTTATTTCAAATTTGGAATAGAGAGCGCCACAGCAGAGTTAATGAGATAAGATCGTAGAGAGAAGATAAAGCGCAGGCCTAGTCCGATGTAAAAAAAAATAAGTATTCCACACTGGCGAAGTCGCCGGTAAACGTATAACCATTACTCAGTCCAACCATTTATTTAACTTTTGACATATGCACGCCTATAAATTTCCGTAATTATTGAAGTGATAAACCATAGTGAAAAAAATTCAATACATTATGGGCACAGTTTCTTTTTTAAAATGGTGACGAGATGGGCTAATTATCTTCGATATTTTTTGAGCCCATAGATTTATAGCCAAAATTATTAGTAATAAAGGTTGTTATATTTGTATTTGTACATAATTATTATCGATAAGGAAAAGGTTAAATATTAATATATGAAGTCAAGTAAAGCAAAGAAAACAACCAAAATAATATTATTTTTTGATGCATACATGCAATATAGTCATTTAAGCACTTAATTATTTTTATAAAACAATACAAATATTGAGCAATAATGGAATATCAATTTGTTAAATCGATTAAAACTTATTCATAAATAAAGTCCATTGTTTTCAAAAATCGAATCAGTAACGCAATGAGGACATCACTACTTGACCTATCAAAAGATAAATAAATGGTTGGACGGACTATAAGCATTATTATGATGTGGAAACTCCTAGTATAGAATGCGATATCAAGTTTCTATAATGCTTTCGTGGAAGCCAATCGAAAGGTTTCTTGTTTGTGTTTGATGTATCGGGTTATAATTAAATAAGTGTCATAATAAATTGAAGATGGTGAAGACTGTCGACGTGTCATATTATGTCTTATAACGTAACGTTATTAATATCAAAGGATATGCTATTATATTATTATTACGTATTTGTACTTTTGCAAAGTATTTATGTACTAATATGTACTTTTGTTTTAATACATAATATAATAATGATTTAAAACAAAAGTTGGGTAATGCTAAGAAAAGTATGTATTAGTATTTGCGTCTGTAGCTGTGTATTTAAATGAACATAATGCGCATACGCAACTTTATTTTAAAATATAAATAAGGTATAGAAGAGTTGATAATATTCATAGGGTTTTTAAGGCAAGCAAATTCCAATTTATAATATTGAATGAATTAGCGCATGCTAGAAAAAAATCCTAAGATTTTAAATAATTAGGAAGAAGAAAAATTAGCTCGTAGGGAGAAAACCTGCATCTTCGGAATACCGTCCCGACGCCTTAACCACTGGGCAACCGAGCCAACTGCTTGAGCAACCAAATTTTTTTTATCTTTCCTTGCTGCCGGAGCTATATCATTTTATTTCCTTCCTATTTATTTAAAATCTTAGGCAAATTCCATTCTCATCATCATCATCATCATCAGCCCATCACGTTCCCACTGCTGGAACACGGGCCTTCTTTCATAGAGAGAGAGAAAATTCCATTCTTAAAAAGCTCAATTTGAAAGCTCAATTTTTTAACGGTTGTAACTATAACAAGTGACACTCGTAATTGTAAGTAAAGTTTGCCTTTTTCTTTTTCTCAAACGAAATTGATCCGACACCAATCAGCAAGTCTGACGACCACTCGAGAATTTAAATACGGGTTAGCCGCAAGGTAGTTAACTATAATCACACCTCGTAACAAGCTCTTTACGCTTTTGAGACTAATAACTCGTTGCGGGGCTACTACCATGGGTTTCATTGCACTGCAGCCAGCTCGTACAGTGAAAAAAATATGTTGAAACATACTCATAACAATATATGAAAAGTATGTTGAAACATACTTTCATGTTTTTGTCTCGCAACGTATTTCACACGTTGGCTTGAACGAACGTCTTCAGAAAGCTCCAAGGCGTCGGAGCTTTCTGAAGGCGCTCGTTCCAGCTTGGCCATCGAGCCTAATTCTCAAGCAACCAAATTACTTCTGTATAATATCTTATCTTATACGGAAATTATAGATTTTCTCTAAGTACTCGTATGCGCAAATGAATATAAAATTTTATGTAGCAAGATTTCCCAACATACCATAAAAATCATCAACTTGTACCTATACCATATCACAGCTCATCTTAATAGTTATGCCACAGACATTATGATAATTTCAGTTTTTATCAAAGCACTTTATTTTAATATACATACATAGGTTTACAAATGGCCCAGGAAGAGATGGCGGGATGAAACGGACTCCTACTTGATGGATTAGCAAACAATAGCCCAGTAACGTGAGGAGTGGAAGGAGAGTAGGGAGGCCTTTGCCCAGCTGTGGGACAAACTAGGCTGATAATAAATAATAAATAATTTTACAAATGCCTGGAATCATGGCCTATCTGTAATCGTGTGAGACCGAGTATGAAGGTAGATTGCCTGGAAGATACCCTTTCTCACTCGTTTTTAATCTCCAGCTTTTATTTATCTACAAACATAAATAATCTTTATGGTAAGCTGTCCCATGTAAATGACAACACTGGTTTACAGTGATTTACAGTGACAAGGTTCTAGGCTGACCTGCATTTAAGTTCAGTTGACTGGACATAAAGTTACCGGTTTCGAGACGTGATCTCTTCACGTTTTATGGAGTCTCGTTGCGTGGAATGCAAAGTTTCGCATAGAGATGCCAAATGTGTCGTCAATACTGCAGAATATGCAGTTCACAACCCATGATTATTGTTCTGTTTTCTTCCTCGTTTTCAATCAGTCGCTAGATTTTCGATTTGCAAAATGACAGTTATTCTTAACTATATAACAGTCGCTATCGGCTTAGTAATTAAAACTTTTAATACACCACTTAGATTTTTACTCGGGCCCGTAATATACCAAACTTGCATTATGGTTAGGTTTTGATTTTATCGGATAACTCCTATGGTTTCGGACTTTTAAGATGTCCTTAAGGGAGCTGTGAAATCGCATTATAATTTAACTTAAAACTTTAAATCATGTTCGCTCCATATTAATGGATTTTATATTAATACCTATATAATAATTAAATTTGTATAAATGCTCAACGCAGTCACATACTTTTATTTTTTCTGTGACGCAGGGACTAAGAAAGGCTTTTAAAAAATGTTTTGAACTAAGCTCATAAAGTCAATGAACTGTAAGATGTTTAGGAAACCAATGGTAAGGGCTTGTTGATACGATTTCCATAAACTGTTATATTTACTGATGTTGAAGCAGGTAATGTGTGTGATTAACTGTTACTGACACATGATTGACGACCTGCGTCGGTAGATACAGCCCCTTAGATATAACAAAGAGTTTAACGCAGATATGCCCTACATACATTTACATTACAAGTTCGTTTTCCTTATTTTATATACTTTTGAAAAGTGAGCTTTAACTTAACGATATAAGTATCTGGTATTATTTACGACCTTCCTTCAGACTCATAAGAATACCCTTTTCAGGGTCATTCGCGTTCAGGCTATTTCCAGAACCAAAACTAACTCGCGTGTCTGGTCACACGACCAGAAGACGATTTACGACACAGTACATACCTTTTATTTGTACTATTTTAAAGCAATTAAGTTTAGTGGACTGTTGAACCAGCTAGTTGTAAGCGAGTGAAAAAGCTCACCACAATCTTTCAATTTATCGATAATATAAATTTCAACTCTCATATACACCTTCCCCATCCTATTATAGGACAACCAGACGCACAGCTATACGACATCCATATATGGTAGACATCCCTCTTATATAAACGAAATGTTTTGCTACCACGTTCATCATACGAACAGCCAAGGAGTGGAATGCATCATCAACGTCTATGTTTTCTGACAACTACAACCTAGGAGTTTTCTTATCGAGAGTGAACAGGTATCTTCTAGGCAAGCGTGTTACATCTTAGACTACATCCTCGTTTATCATCAGGATAGATAGTGGTCAAACGCAAACCTATAAATAGTAAAAAAATAATACAACATTTATAGTCTGTATGGTGTAGTTGGTTGTGCAGGTCAGCTCTGTATATATCCGCAACATACATCACGTAGGTTGCGGATTTGATTCTCGTGAAGGCGACGGGAGAAATTGTGCACAGGAAAAAAGTGCGAGTATTTGTTCCGTGTCTGAATGTTGTGGGGGCATGTTCTATGTAAATTATTGATACTCTTAATACAGGGAATCCGGAGCTATGTACCTATGTGAAAGTTAGTGCGTTATATGCATTATTGATAATGGCGTGATTTTTTAAAATAATGTAGCGGCAAATAAGCATACGTTCCGCTTAGTAGAAGGCGGTCACCGTAGCCTATAGACATAGATATCTGCAATACCAAAATCATTGCTGATGAAAAAGTGCTCCAATTCGTAAAACGCTTCCCGCGCTGAGGGAACATTGGCTTGCGGATTCAAGTCCCAGTCGCTCGGTAGTCGTATTTTTCTTTCTGAAAAACTTTGTTTGAGTTTCATTGCTGATGCGTTGCCGGTCTTTTAAGAAGGAAGAAAATCAAAAAAATTAGGAGAGGGGACTGGCCTTCTGCATCAGCGCTGAGACATGGTGAAGCAAATATATCGATATCGAGGATAGAGGTAGCGCGGTTCTGACTAGAAAGACTTTAGGAATAAGGCAGGCAGGGACTTGTTGGAAGGGTTTTTGTTCTAATGTCAGTTAGACGGTAGCGAGTGTTTCAAGCTTTGACATGGGTTATTTCTGCAAGTACGCACATTATACTCCTAAACTTTAGATATCCAGTACATAGCAATTTCGAACTTCAAATTACAATACACCAGTTGTGACGTCACTGTTCTTTATTCTTTACCGTCACATAGGTACGTACAATAAAATTGTACCTAAACGTTTTTAACTCATTCGCCAACCAATCAGCACCAGAGAACGCTGGGAAAGTACTTCCCTATACAATATAGAGTTCCCTTAACCGGAAACTGAATGCACTTTAAAGTACCAGTTATCGGAAAAACGTTAGTCTTGGATGGAGGGAGAGATATGACAATGGATACCGGTTCTTTCAAAGCTGTATATTGATTCCGCAACGTCAGGCGGCTTCAATAGAATTTGTGCGATTCCTTGTGTATACAACAACCCTTTATGGAGAATGTAGGTAAGAGCAGGAAAATAATAAGGCAGGAACAAAAGTTTGCTGTCGAGCGCAATCTAGGAAAGACATGAATTTTTCTCTTCGATAAAGCAGTGCTTTTTAGTAACAAAATATTTATTTTTTACTTTATCTAACTCCTGATTCTCCTGAGCGCACTCTCCAAAGTGCGCTTGATAAAAACCGCCAAACTAGCAACCTTGCGTATAGACGCATTATGATTGTATAATGAATGTACTATAGTACTATTAGTCTTGATCCTATGATCAAGACTAATATAGTACATTCCTTATACAATCATAATATCGATGATTATAAATAGTGTGAACTTTGATCAAATCATGCAAACTCAAGGAGTATAAACATCATAATTGGTTAACCCTAAAACAGTATACATACGGGTAATAATTTATATGCAAAATGATATTTGGACGTCTCAGATGAAGATCAAACCCTTAAGGGCTCTAACCACGAAACAACGATAAGCCCTCGCTAGAGACGTTACAGTTTACAGAGTGCCTATTCTTACCCAAGGTTCACGGGATCGGTTTCGATTTGATGTAAAATTTTGGGCATTTAGTTTCGCTAAACAAACGACCAGCATCTAACAAGCATCATTTACATCTCACAAATATTATAAATGTGAATGTTTGTATGTTAGTGTGTTTGTTCCCTCTTCACGCCGCAACAACTAAACGGATTTGGATGAAATTTAGTATAGAGATAGTTTACAACCTGGATTCACACATAAGCTACTTTGTCCCGGGAAACCGCGGGGCGCAGCTAGTACCTATGCTTATATAAACAATGAATTCTTACACAACTACATTGTCATTACACAATTTCAGTACGCAAAACATTGCATATATGACTTTACCATAAACAAGATTTTTGTTGAAAAATATATTTTTCGAGATAAGCTTTTACCAAATTCGTTATCGGAACCGCAAGCAGATTCAAATGAGCCCAAACACTAGTAGTTTACGATTATCCGTCAAGCAGTTCGATTGCCCACCTTCCGTATCTATCATCGAATCAGCTGGCTGTCACCATAATATTGCATTGTAATCGGACTTTGACAATTAAACAAAATTTCAACTCCGTAGGATAAGAGGAAGTGATTCTGATTCAACTTGCAAGATTGACCCAAACATTGCTTGTTAAATAAAAGATTGTAAAAATGGACTATTTAAATAAATGTATACTGTCTGTTACAACTGTCTGTTACGACTGTCTAATTTTGTTATAGAATATATT
Organism: Petrophora chlorosata; assembly: GCA_951640565.1. NCBI lineage: Eukaryota > Metazoa > Arthropoda > Insecta > Lepidoptera > Geometridae > Petrophora > Petrophora chlorosata. The sequence goes on along the minus strand of OX621201.1, from coordinate 11,849,822 downwards.
GGCTACTCAAATGAATTTATACGGCTGTCTATTATTGAATAAACTACGGGCAGTGGGCACCCTTATTAATTGAATAGTCTTTTCCAATTCATGTTCCTTCAATTGGACATGATTTCAACGCCATCTGGCAAGCTTAATTGACGTATTGATTTATAGTTAACTGCAAGCTTATTCACCAGATAACAGAATTACAGGTAATTTGTGAGCTTTGAGCCGCACTATTGCAGTAGCAAATTAAAAAGTTTTCTTTACGATTTACGGTAAGTAACATATCCCTCAACACTTTTATTATAAGTTGTAAGAAACATAATAAATTTAGGTTGCGTGTGGAAGCTATTGCAATGAAAAAAACCCAATTTAAAATTAGCAATTATATGGATTGAGATCGGCTGATAAAACTTAAGCAATTTTTACTTTGTGATTGTCGTTAGCAGTAATGTTCAGAGTTCCCTGCGCATTTTATTTCACTAAACCTTGATGCTTTTAGTGAACTAAAAGTATCAAGGATGTTACTACATCTACGACTATGTACATTGATTCGACGGGGCTTACAATGGTACAAAAAACATCCATACTACGTTTACTAAATTTTTCGTTGCGCTCCAATTACGCTCTTGGTTTCGATGGAAATGTGGTTGGAAGCAATTACGCCATCGATGTAGCTTTGAGCTCAACCATAGGAGTCGCCAACGTGGTAAAACCCAAATATTTTACTACTTTTACTTTATTTGTGTACTTTTACTATATATTTTACTACTCAAATATTTTTGTAATATGATATATTGGTAAATATGCATTTCACACACATTTACAAGTTAAAAAACACAGTCTTGTCTATGAACATAACATGTACACAGCATTCTGGTTTGATAAGGCACGCATGGCCAAAGTGACCATATTCCTTGACAGAAATATACTTCTTCTCTTTGTTTACTGACTCCGCTAGTGCTGTAGTAATTTCAGTTTCTCGTAAGTTTATGTACTGCCTCCATGTTGTAGTGTAAGTTAGCGCAAATCACAGGCTAACTGGCTCAGGGGCTCAGTGGATTTACTTAATGACAACAGCCGTGCGAGATATAAGCTGCCTCAGTTCTGAGTCCATAGTGAGTTAAAACGTCACCACACTGAGTTCAGTTTTGAGACAGTGTTTTTCTAAAGTGTTGTTTTTACGTCCTTACATTTTCTTTGATACTAGTTTCTTCGTTAAAGGTGAAAATAACCTTTTCTTCTGCATATTCTGATCTATTTTCCATTCGATTAACACCTTAGTGTGCCGTTTTGGTAAAAAGATATATCTAGATAGAGGACGCGTTTGGACATTGGACTAAACTTCATATGGGTCAATGAATCGCGGTTTCTCCTGCGGTTTTTCCGGGATAAAAATAGCCTCTGTGTTAATCCAGGGTATGAGCTATATTCATTCCAAATTTCACTTAAATCCGTTAAGCCGTTTTATCGCAAAGACGTAACAAACACACTAACACACATACAAACTATGATCACTTTGCATCTTTTTTCGTATATCAAAATTACTTTGTGAGGCAATGAATGCGTCTTCAGAGATTTGAACTAAGACGGTGCGAAGGATTGGAAGTTGCATTATTCTCTCTCTTCTTCACATATCTCACAAAGTATTAGCTAAACATGAAAGCAAACTTCGTTCATGTTCAAATTCAAAAGAATCAATGTTTTCCCCTTAAACGACCAACCATGGTCGCCTGACAAGCTTAACGACTCCGCCTATCGCGTGTAATTACCGCATTGACTTCGCTTGGAAATCCTATGTGTTATCAATTTGCAGGCGTTAATGTGCCGACGAATTTACCGAGCTTCATCATCACAGCTGGAACTCGGGCCTTCCTTCTTAGAGAGAAAATGGGACTACGCTGGCCAGTGCGGGTTGGTGGATGGCACATGTTATTGAATTTATGTTATAAATACTTGGAAATGCTGGTGTTCTCACCGTGTTTTCCTTCGCCGTTTTTAGAGCGAGTGTTAAATCCGCTTACAACTTAAGAAAGTCAGTGGTGCGGCAGGCGGGATTCAAACTCAGGTACAGGAGGATCGAAAGTCGCACGAGCTCTCACTGAGCCACACTCGCTCAACCAAGCTTAATGTACAGTTGAACTTGCTTACTAAAAAAAATGCAATAAACAATATGTTAAGGACGCTAATTAAAATGATACCTAGAGAACGACGTATAATCGGCATAAGTATTTTGTTTTTGTTTGTACTTCTTTAAAGCAATTGAGAAATGAGACAAGAAGGAAGTCCGCACAAGTATGGTAAGTCTACGCTAGCCCATAACAATTGCAGTGCCTCTCAGAATTTTAATATCGTGTAAAGTACTATGCCCAGTAATTTTGCTGGTTTCAATGCTCTTCAAACCGGAACACTGATGCGTGCGCAATACATCTTGGTACCGGACGGAAAAAAATAAAATTCAAAATAACTTGGTTAATTCTGTTAATGTTCTACGAGATTTTACTACTGTATTTTGTTTGAATGCAATAGAAACTCGACACCTTTGGGAATTGTCCATCCTTTGTACTTAAATAAATAAGCTCAACTCGTAAATCTATATTTTTTCAGACAGTTCTAATTCCATTTTTGTCTGACCTTGGCTTATAATAGGAGAAACAACCTCTAACAGAATGCACTAGAAAATAAATAATTTTATGACACGAGACAAATGTACTAGCACTGCATGTCTCTACAATAAAAAAAGATAGACGCAACGCCAGCTTTTGCCGCATGGCATTCGTATATCGAGTCTATTAACCTTAAATCAGGTATAGTCTAGAGTGTGAGTGACAACTGTAGGAGTGATTTCCAAAAGTATAACGCATTTTTTTTATTTTTAACTACTTCTTCTCAGCCATAAATTATTTGCAGCTTTATCTATACTAATATTATAAAGAGGAAAAATTTTATGTATGTTTGTAGGACGTATTTTTTGGAAATTATGATCCGATTCTGAAAATTTGTCTTTCATTGCTACACTATCTTTGAGAAACAGGCTATATTTTATTATATCGACGCTAAGTCGCGGGCGGTTGGTAGTATTTAAATATTTTGAATCTAGATCACGACTGGGCTTTCAGTTCCTGTTTCTGTCAAGAAACAATGTACGTTTTATAGTTTCCTAGCAAAACACGTAGATATAATTTTGGCGCAAGAAATTTGTTAGTATTTTGGCTGTTGATTAAGTTTCTTCTATTTTAATTTTAAGGCTTACTGACTGTAAATGAAAACCAATAAACGATATAATATAAATAAATAAATAAATACACCCAACGATCGCGTACATAGAACCTCGCCCCTTACTAAGATTCCGTGTATGTAGGGGATGTATACCTATAGGTATAGACTACTATCTTGATAGCCTTATTTAACTGTATGATTTCTTAATATGAACGATAGTTAATAAATATATCTAATCACCATTTATTTTAAACTCTAGTCATAGCCATAGCATTGAATAAATAGGCACTTATTAGACAATTTTATTGCAACACTTCTCGTTAATATTTGTAAATGACATTTTGTTAAATGTTAAGGTATCTGCTACGGTGTTTTGAACTTATGACCCGATGATAGCATAATCAATTTTATTCATATTCGATTAGAATTGGAATTCCCAAACCTATGTAGTACTATTATTTATTCTATTAACAGGTAACCAATTCTGATACATTTGCATTATAACTAATTCCCTTCTGCGAAACAAGGTTCTGTCTTCGCAAACCTTAGAATTACGAAATTATAACAATATAGACAAAAAAAAAACAATACATGGCAGTCTTTTTGCAGCATTTTTACAACAAACATCCTAAGGTGATAAAAATAAATTTTAATTACTTATATGTGTGTGTGTGTGTGTGTGTGTGTGAGAGATGTCTGAAAGACATCGCTGCTTAGCGATAAGACCACCCATGGTGCTCTTTTTCTTCTGTTTCATTCTAAAAATGTACTTCTTTATGGTGTGCAATAAAGTTTTTGTATTGTATAATGTATATTAAAGTGGTCGGTAACTATGGAAAGATTTATTTACGGTTATTAAAATTAAAGTAATATTTTAAAAACATAATATACAATAGATACATTTTAGTCTTAGTTGCAAACAATGTACCCACACAATAGTTTTGACCTGTAAGTAACTAGAATAAGGGGTCAATTCTAAGTATCAATACTATGATAATGATATTGATGATATTGTAAGTAGCTAGATAAATAATGTGTTTATTTTAGATTTGATAATATGTCGGTTCAACTGGTCCAGTGATCGGTATTCGATCTATGTACGAGTACCTATTTGTGTATTTATCTTCTATGGTAGATTTGAAGCCAAACATATCCGCACGCCTTGGGGTTTTGCTGTAAACCAGCGTCGGGTTTCAAATACTGACACTTGACATTTGTGCTAAAATAAATTATTTTTCAAAAAAAACTAAACCGACTTCAAAACCACAAATGGCACTCAAAAGTAAAAAATAAATTAATATAATTATCATAAGCGCTACCCACTCATATATTTGAAGTCGGTGCCAGCCAAGTCTAATAGGTAGCAGATAAATATGTATATAGTAAGTACTACTTGTAGGTAGTATCTATCTACTACCTTTTAGACTTGTCTGGCACCGACTTCAAATATATGAGTGGGTAGCGCTTATGATAATTATATTAATTTATTTTTTACTTTTGAGTGCCATTTGTGGTTTTGAAGTCGGTTTAGTTTTTTTTGAAAAATAATTTATTTTACCCTTTTTAGTGAAAAACAAGTTTTAATTAAATTAATTCAAAAAGTTTTTAAAGACAAGCTTTTATGATCTAGAAGCCACATCATGACAAAGTTTAAAATGGGATATCACAATTAAATGCATGTACAAAAAAATTTCATGTCTGTCCTATTCTCTGTTGAGGAGTTCCCTCGCCAGAAGTCAATCCTGGGTGAATCTGCCATATCATGATGGAATTTAGAACAGGCTATTATGGTTTAATCCATTTACGAAATGTTGTGTCTGTACTATTCACCGTTGAGGAGTTCCCTCACCGGAAGTCAACCCTGGGTGAAGCAGGTGAAGCAGTCGAATACAAAACCTCCACCTTAAGAAAGTTTGGTTACGAAAAAAACAAGAACCGACTTGAAGATTAAACTTATATTTTTTGTTTTTGCTATTTTTTTCAAAAACTACTGAATGAATTTCGATAAAATTTATATGGGACCACCTTTGAAGTATTACCTACCAATCAAAAAAAGAATCATCGAAATCAATGCATAATTGGCGGAGTAATCGCGTAACAAACACACAAAAAAAAAAAAAAAAAAAAAAAAAAAAAAACATACCGTCGAATTGTAAACCTCCTCCTTTTTGAAGTCGGTTAAGAAAGCCCCATTAGGCACTACATAGTACTAATTTAAACTTAATTATCTCTTTATACTGTTTATATTGACATCATAAGTTGTCATTGACATAGCCCACAGAATTAGTCAGCTGAAGTGGCAGTGGGCCGGACATATTAGCTGCAGAACCGATAACCGCTGGGGTAGACGTGTTCTAGAGTGGAAATCGCGAATTGGCAAACGTGGTGTAGGACGCCCTTAGGCTAGGTGGAGCGACGATCTTCGCAAGGTGGCAAGGTGGCAAGGTGGCAGCAGCTGGATGAGAGTAGCCGGGGATCGTGCTCAGTGGCGTGCAATTGGAGAGGCCTATGTCCAGCAGTGGACTGCAACAGGCTGATGATGATGATGATGATTGTTTATATATTTATTTTTCTTAATGTAATTCTGTTTTCTTTATTTTGTTAGTCTATGAATTTTCGGTCGTCAAATAAATGTTTTTTTTTTCTATGCGAATTTGACACACGCTAAGAATAGGATATAAAACTTACGAAATTCTATTAATATTTTAATGTACGCAATAAATTTTCAATGGCCATCAAAGTATTATAAAAATAACGTGACTAATTTGTTAAATAAGATATTTATAACATAAACGACAAAACGAGTTGTTATATCTCGTAATTTATGTAAAAGGCACTTAATTTATGCAAATATAATCATAAAGACAATAACATAATTAAATCAATTTCTACAAAATGAAAACTAGTAAATTGTTTTGGAAAAATATATATAACTAACTTTCTGGGTTGCTCGTCTCATCAATCAGTTCTATAAAAAAGGTCTTTAGCATAAATATAGATTTCATTTTACTCGTAATGAATCCGTTTTAGCTTATTGTATAGCTTCTTATCTATTCGAAACCTCCCACAAAATGCTTAAACCATGCAAATTGCATACACAGTTAGGTACAGGTACGAGTTTGTAGCCGACTGCAGACAGCAGCAGCAGACGACGTGGCCCTGCGACACTTCAGGTTTCTATGAAATACCTTCCGCAGCTAGAGACACGTCGCCCGACTACACGTTGCACTGACGTGTCACCCGACCGCAGTAATGCCACCGACGCTTTACACGTTGAATCTTTCTAAAAAAATTAGTTTAAAAATACTGTTTGCCGTCTGCTGCAGCCATCTACAGTTTGGGTTCGAAATCATGACTGCAGCGACGTGTCGCTTCGACGTGTTGCAACGACACGTCGTCTGCTGCTGCTGTCTGCAGTCGGCTACCAACTCGTACCTTAATCTTAGTCACAGCGATGTGGTTAGCATACATAAAGCTGATTGGCATAAATATAGCCCGATTATGTTATAAAATGCTGTTGACAACACCTCCCAGGTAAAACTGGATCTATAAATTGATAAGGATAACAAGATGTAATGTGGGACAGAACGTGTTATTATGAATTAAATTTTATATATATCGAGAATATATTACAGTTTATGAATAGACGTATTAATATTCCAGACTAAGATAACATGGCCGTCATAGCATTTTGTTAGATCAAGTTTTATTAGATTTTGTTGTTGGGCTGATTCTTGAAATTAATATTTAATCATTTGTGTATTGCAGCACAGCATACTAAGGGCCAGAAGCATCACTCCGCAAAGAAATTTAAACAAATAGCGACTCTTGCTATGACCAGTCATATATATTAATCTATAGAGCGCCTCTCTTTCTATTGCATAGCTCTTATCTCTTCTGACGCGGCACGTGTAACGACGCGCGACCCGCCGTCGGTGTCCGGCTATGTACCTACTTGTAGCTTCGTACCTACATTGCGGCGTGCGCTAGGCCTGATTGCAGTTAATCTTAACGATCAGAGAACTATACAATGTTGTCATAATATATTCGTATGTGAAAAATGTTTAGGTCCAGAGCGGTGTTTATTTATTTATTTATTTTATTTATTTATATATTATACCTTTGGGTGAGCATTACAGTTTCCCTTTAATTGTTATGTATTCCATCTCGTGTGGGTGTGTGGCCAAACCTGGTGTCGGAACTTTTAGATCGCCCGAAGGCCTCCGACATGGCCTAACAACTGTGGTCCGCGTTGCACGGACGCGTGCCCTCCGGTAAGCACGGTAGCGCTCAGATGTAAATACCACGCAAACGGTCACCCATCTAAGTGATGTCCGCTGCGAACGTTTCTTAACATAGCAGATCTGTTACGAACGAGCAAGCTACGCTACGAGAGCTACAGAATCGTACCAATATGTGTTTTTACTTATATAGTGCTTACAGTACGTATACAATTTAAGCATTAAAAATAAATAATGAGTATATAAATAAATACGCCAAACGATCACATTCATAGATCCTGGCCCCTAACTAGGATTCCCTGTATCTTGGGAACCAGGACTTATGAGGACTATGGTCTCACAACACCCAGACAAGAAACAAGAGCTCGCGCTTTTTTTATTTGCACAAACATTTGTCCTGTCACGGGAATTGAACCCGCAACCTCAGTGGTGTCTGAGATTTGAGCCAACCGGCCCAATTATTACACCACAGAGGCTGTCAAAAGAATTTAGACATCGCGGAATCATACATAAGCCATGAGTCACACATTCACATGTCAATGCTCAGTAATAGTTGGATCAGAGCCAAATAAGGTGAACGAAGCTATTGAATGGTAATCTACTACTTGTTTATGATATTTATTTAATTCTACTGGTTTTCCTAGCAAGTAGGTTATTTATTCCATAATCTAATGGAATTGACTACAAAAGAGTAGTTAACAGAAAGTACGTATAAATTGATATCAGAAATCATATGGATAATAGAAGGACAGCAGGGAATGTTTGAATGAGAGTGGCGAGAGATAGGGGAGAATGGCAGCACCCTATGCTCAGCAGTGGGCGAGTGTGGCTGATGATGATGACGAAATTTAAATTTGAGTTAACGTTTCTTTACCAAAGTCTTGTTTACAGTTAACTGTTTAAACTGAGATAGTAGTCAGTAAATAAAGATTTGAGTGATTAATTTAAGTAACAAATGAATATATTTATATAAAAAAGTATTAAATACTTTTTGTGAAACCCTTTTTTTGTAGCCTCATTTTTGGCTCACTTATTACATTAGCTATCGTTATCGATAGTAGTTACTTATGTAACTAACTCCACTCAGGACTTGTGCAGCGCCCTCACTTGGCCATTATTTTTATTTTAAAAAATCTAACGCCTTTTAGGTACCTGTATTACATGTAAGGATGAATATATGAAAATAAACATAAACAAACTCTTTAAAGAATAAAAAACCCTTCTTTTGTTTTTTCACTTAACTTTTCTGGCATTTATAACCACTGCAAGTTTTATAAAATGGCATGCAATCGCAACGGTACAAAAGTGGAATGCCACCCGACTGTCAGACTAAGGTTTCTATGTTTTTTATAAGATTTTATACTAGTTATAAGAATACCTAATACAAGCGCGTTTCTTACAAAGGAAGTTTGATTTATATAAAAATTTTATGATCTAGAAAATAAGCTGTACGCGAGTCTAGAGTTGGGCAGTTTTCCAGAAATTAAATAGTTAAAAATAATACGTTGCAGACGCTGTGTTATTAAGTTTTGATCGCGATCACGGTCGAGGAAAAATGGCTTTCTCTATATGAAAAAATACCTACTCATACAAAAATACCTATTTATTAAAAAAACACACCCAATTAAAAACAACGCGTGGTTATGCAGTTATGAAATTGTATGTAGGTTTTTCTCATAGCTTTTACAAAATTTTTGTAATCATTTATACTAATAAACATTTTTATTATTCTTATATTATTTATTGTACACTGTTGTAATATTTACATCGATGATGTATAAAATATATGTACAAAGGCGAGCTTAACCCTTAAAAGAGTTTTCCTCCAGCAAACCCTTGAGGAAATAGACTGTCGCATGAGCAAATAGGTTTCAGTGTACGGTTACGGTTTGACAAGAAAAAAAAAGCAACTATAATCATAAATATCTAAAATAAATATCAGTTACTAAATACATAAAAACAAAAATAAATATATCTATACAATACATAACTATAAGGAGTGATATTATATACATAAGTACTTATAAACCGAAGCTATAAGGAAAGATAATGTTTTTTAACTCTTGTTATTATAATTATTATTATTTTCTTATTATTTTTATTATTATTTTCTTATTAACTCGTACTTTTAAAATTGGTGGCATACTTTTGTTATTACTCCTTTCTCTTTTTCCACCTTCTGACGGTAAACGTAATTCAGTTGAGTTTGTTCTCAAAACTGGAACATCTTCTAGAGCAACTCTACCGCTAAGCATGTGTATATTGCAGCAGCATTAGCATGTAAACTACTTGTGTCTAGCTGTTTACTGTCTTGCACAGAAACATTGCCTTTAGGAATTTCGTTTAGAGTTACTAAACTTGCTAATCTCTGCGCCGTTAGAGGAACTTGTTGAGCAAATATTTGATTATTCTACAATACCTTCTAGTCGAGATACAGTTATACTGACATAGGATTATACCTACAGGTTTATTATGGAACTGAGTGATGAGATGAGCAATTCGTTCGCCTGATGGTAAGCCCCAGCCTGCCCATAACGATTGCAGTGCGAGCCAGAACTTTAAATACCATAAAAAGCACTGCGTATGCATTGCGCTCATCACCCCGAGACATTAAGATATTAATTCTCATATGCCTAGTAATTTTGCTGGGTACAATGCCCTTCTAACCGGAACCACCCGGAACACAGTAATGCTTATGCACTACTGCTTGGCGGCAGAATAACTGGCAAAGCGGCGGCACCTAGACGGCCTCCCCAAACGAGAGACCTACATACCACGAGTATACGTATGCTTAGGTATCGAGGTGCATAATGCTTAGTAACTATTGTTTTGTCTCACTCAAAAGTAAGGCGAAGAAGCCATGATTGTAAAACTGTATCTACTGTTGTAATAGTAGATTTTATGACATTGGTCGAATATTTCTTGTGAGGCGAAGTGGCCATCTCAAACCTACATATGTGGTTGTTTTTAACCTACTTCAAAAAGAGGAGGTTTTCAATTCGGCTGTATGTTTTTTATTGTATATTTGTTACGCGATTACTCCGTCATTTGTAAACTGATTTGGAAAAGCTTCAAGGGGCTCCCATATAAATTTAATCGATATTCGACCTTGGACTTCCTTGGACGACCTTGGACATAATTTGAAAGGACGGTGGTTGTAGTTTGCGATCTCATCTTAAAAAGGTCGTGAAAAACGTGCGGGCAAAAAAAGACTTAGGGCATTTATGTTGTTCACACCGACAAAATCGCAGTGAATTCTTCAATTACATTCATTTAATAACATTGTTTAATCGGTGCATAGCAATTGTTGACTAATGTTTATTTAATCTCATCCTGCTCATTGGTGTGGAAAAATTCTTTAACAGAATTCTAAATAATATTTTATCACACATTGTGAAGTATTTTTTATTTATAATATTAGTAGGAAGTAGGTTTCTAATAATTATATATTATTATTAATGAAGTTTATTAATAATACACCTCAATAACATTACGATCTAGCCTAATAAGACTAGTAAGTAATTTGAGTTTAACTTTAGCTGCTAAGTAGAGTGTAACTAAAAACCACCATATTTTACGCAAATAAATACATTTCATGTCATTTCATTGCGAATGTGAAAGTTATCATAATGATTTTAAGTAATTTATTTTGTATCTCTCAACGTACTTTTTAACCGACTTCAAAAAAGGAGGAGGTTCTCTGTTCGATTGTATTTTTATTTATTTTTTATGTTCAAAACGTAGATGCACACCCACTATATTTCTTTCACGACCTGTAAGACTGTTAGATAATATTCCTTGTACCTATTTATGCAAAACTGTTAAATAAATAAATAAATGTGTCCATTAACACTTTATTATTCATATTATTAAATAACGCCCAACGATCACATACATAGATCCTGACCCCTAACTAGGATTCCCTGTATCTAGGAAACCAGGAAACTATGAGGACCATGGTCCCACAACACCCAGACACGAAACAAATACTTGCGCTTTTTTTTCTGTGCACAAACATTTGTCCCGTCGCGGGAATCGAACCCGCAACCTCAGTGGTGTATGAGATTTGAGCCAACCTGCCCAACTACTGCACCACAGAGGCTGTCATATACTATTACTATTATATTACTATTACTATGTATTTGTGTTCTTTATGGGTAGCACTATTATACCACATTACATTGTCAAGTAGGAAGTAGAATGAGGCACGAAAACTCTCTAGTCCTAAATACAGAATGAACAAGACTGGGGACTTCCCGTAAATCTGCATTGCATATTCGAATGCGGTTTATGTCAGGTTTCTCCTGCTGTTTTGGTTAACCTTTTCGAAACTGTCGACGATTGGGCACGACCCGTTACTTGGGAATATTTCCAGTTTCACACTGTTTTTGTGTTTGTCAACGTTAATAAAATAAAATGATTACGTTTTTGGTTTAGACTGTCAATAAAATTAGCTATGTGTAACCATGTAATTGTAAGGGCCTATGTCTTTTTCGAGAACCTAAATATAAAATTTCATGGATTGAGTACCTAACAAACATGCATCCATCTATCCTCACAAGCATTCATCATATTAGTAGGTTTTTTTAGTTATTTACACTTTAATAAAAAGCAATTTGTACATAGACAGATGACTTAATGCTAGGTAGCATTTTACCATTTTAATAATTTTTGACAACAGTTATATTTAATAATTTTTTACAACAGCCATAGAAAGTTGGTAAAACTTTCTATGGCTATTATGGCAAATATTACTATGTTTTCTTTGTAATTCTTGGTAAAAACACAAAAAAGTTTTTTTTTTATTTATTTTTTTACCCTTAATAGATCTATGTTTGGCCACTATCTCGCCTGATGTGAAGTGATGATGTGGCCTAAGATGAAGCACATAGATCTAGAGAGAGACGGCAGTTGAGCGGCTGCTCAGACCAGACCCGTCTCCCCGATGGTTCACCGAACATGATTATGATTGCTAAATTATTTATTAGTTCCATATTTAGCAGTGACCAAAGAAGTTTACCTGTTACCTGCATTTTATGTTTATCCGTGTTCATTATTTTGCACATTTCCTTATTCTTGCTAGCCACAAAATAATATATATATATATGTATACAAATATACAATGTAGGTAAATATCAAATCAGATACCTACATAACGAGATGAACGTTTTGTAATTGACACTTCAGTACTATTAGGCATTCTGTACTTAAGGGTAAAAAATTGATTTTTTTATGGAACTGAGCGATGAGACGAGCAAGTCGTTCGCCTGATAGTAAGCACCACGCCTGCCCATAACATTTGCAGTGCCATCCAGAACTTTAAATCCCATAAAACGCACTGCGTAGCACTGCATTTCGCTCATCACCCCGCGGCATTAGATACCCAGTAATTTCGCAATGCTCTTCAAACCGGAACATAGTGTAGTAAAACCTCTAAATTTTACAAACCTATATCTGATGTAACCTTAGCAACGGTGTGATGATGTATGTAGATTTGTCAAGAGAAATATAGTTGTTTCAGCTCTACTAACATTATTTTACGATGTAATATACACATAGTAGGTAATGCTTGCGCACTTTTGCTTGGCGGCAGAATAACTGGCAAAGCGGTGGTATCTACCCAGATGGCCTCCCGCATAAGAGAGACCTACAACAAGTAGATCATTACATTCGATTAAAACAAAACATCAAAATAGAAAGTCATACTTACAACACTGCTAAAAACAGGCTTATAATTTCGTCTAAGCAATGCTTAAAAACGCAGAGCCCGTGCAAAAGTAATGGAAACGTAAATGGGGGATGATTATGACAAGACCGCAGCTTGCTGAATGAGTCTCTGCAGACTCGGAAATACATCATGATGATTTCGAATTCAGAACTCAAAAATTTAGATTCGAAATACTTATGAGGTCAAACGGTAGGGTATTCGAACGTGGCGAAATCTACAGTCAACAATGATACCACATTCAGGAAAGCATACACTCGCCATTACTCAAATATGTTCTTTATTACATGGTGATAAAGGTCAGATTTTGAAACTACGAGAGTAAAATAAATGTTTGCTTTTCAACATTGCAAGATTGATTGACTGGACGCGAATGAACTTAGCAAATATTACGTTTTCGGTTTATGTTCGGTTTGATAAATTCACTGGAAATGTTTTTATGTGGGATACACAGTTTTTTATTGAACTGATTAATATAACGAACAAGTCGTTTGCCTGATGGTAAGTACCCTTCCTGCCCATAACAATTGCAGTGCCACCCAGAACTTTTAATACCATAAAAAGCACTGCATTTTGCTAATGCAGCTAATGCAGTGCTTTTTATGCAGTCTCGGGAGACATCAGATATCCAAGTAATTTCACTGGCTACAATGCTCTTTAAACCGCATAGTTATGCTTGCCCACTACTGCTTAAAGGCAGAATAACTGGCAAAGCGGGGGTACTTACCCAGCCGGCCTCCTGCAAATGAAAAACCTACCACGAGTGAAAGTTTGATTTGCAAACGTTCGAGTGTGATATTTGAATGATTAAAAATGAATAATAAAAGAGCTATCAGGAACATTATACAAGAGCTTTGTGTAGTGGTTAATAAATCTGCTAATAACACGAAGTTTAGGTAAAAAACTGTGCTCCTTGAGCAATAATACAATGAATAATATATTAAACGAAGTTTTTATTTACAGAACCAATTAACAATTATATACAAATATATATAATGATAAAAACTAAGCTAACAAAAAAAAATGAAATTAAATATAAAACACAGAATTTATGTCACCGTCCGCGGGCAAGGTGCCCAAAAAACTGGCAACGTTACCTCGTTGAATGGCTAGACTAATTCGTTAGCCGAGGTAAGCGCCAGCTCTTTGGTCACCTGTTGTTTCTATGAGGCGTCTGGCCAGCTCTTTAAACAGAAGCCGCGCGTTCGCCCCCCAAGGCCCCATAGTTTCAACCCCAAACGGAAGAAATATGTATCCCTCGCCGAGTGATGCATATTTCCTTCGCTTGAGGCTCTCTGCTGCTTCTGCCGCCGCTCCTGCCACCCTTGAAGTACCGTTGAGGTGGGACGGTGCTAGTGTATCGGCACAAGTGGCGTCCCACACCAACGGTCTTCCACATATATTTCATATATTTAATTAATTTATTATATGGACGTTGGATTTGAATAGGTTGGAGTAATCGAAATTCATTAGATCGTCTTCTATCGAATAACCAATATTATGCTTATTGATTTGTCGAATTTAGAAGGGCACAGACTTATCGTTTATTTGACTTTAAAATTAGTTATTCGCCAAAATTATTTTTGGTTCATGCATAGATAATTCTCAGACAGGTTAGTTTTATTATGTTTCGAATTATCAGCTCTTAGTATTTTGATTGAATACATGCGCACAAGGTAAATTTGATCAAGGTGATAATGCTGCTTTAGGTATAAATAATAAATACATTAGGATTGAATTAAATAAACATTCATTCTTTTGTAAACATCAATGTTTTAATACGTATATTGAGTGAATCACGACTGATATTGGCACAATCTTTGAGTTTTGAGGTGGCATTACAGCTTCGTGTGGCTATCTTGGTCTCGGTTTTTTTTAATTGTGGTAGTAGTTTAATGATTCGATATAAACTACAGTATTTATTCTATTTAACGATCCATCCATCTATATAATTTTTTTAGGTGGCACGGTTGTCTGGAAGAGATCGCTTTTATCGATAAGACCGCCAATTGTTACACTACAAATAAGCTTTTATTGTTAGTTTTTTTATTGTCTGTGTGTTTAAATAAAGAGTTATTTCATTTCAATCATCATGGATACCTCTATGTTGCCGGGGCTACGGGAACGATCTATTTCATCATTTCATCTTACGTCAAGCCACTGCAGTGCTGTGTAAATGTATTAGACCAGGAGTCTATACTCCTGGTCTAATGGTGTGCGTGCGAGAATACATTAGTGTGCGTACTCTGAACATATTTTTTTTATTGCGATACTATTATCACAATAAAAAAAATGTTCAGATTTACTGGTATAATAATAACGTCATTATCTATTAATTTGTTACAGTTTAAATCGGCTGAAACACATTATTGGTGAGACTTGTTCACCGTGTAGTTTGTTTTACGCAGATCTATTCAACGGAAAATATTTATCTCGTCTTATCACTAATGACGTAGTGTTCTTATCGGTCAATCTCGTGTATCAATGACCTTTATAATATGTTGAAAACGTTACGGATATAGACGCATACCGAGGTAAATGATATTTTATGTTTTACAAACTGAGATGATAACCAAACGGAATGTTGCCTATTGAACACCGGTTTGTAGTTTCCAGTTCATATTTTTTCATATCATTTATTGATATAATTGAAATTTATGAACATCAATTGATTTTTTGCTATAACTTAATGGACTTATCAAGTTCATTCAGCTGCCTATCAACATAATATATTAATTTGCGTTATCGACTCATTTCATTACATAACAACATTTCAATAAAAAAAAATATTATCAACTTCTCCAATAACTTTTATTTATTGGACATTAGTGTCACACAGATTCTTTTAATTGCTTCACATCAGGCGAGATAGTGGCCAAATATAGATCTATTAAGCGTAAAAAACAAAGCGTAAAACACACACAATAAGCACTGTCGCAGATTCAGTGATAAGTAAAACGGCGAAGTGGCGCCGTCCTACCACGAGGAGATAATGTCGATCACACATTAAGTCCGATAAAATGTCTATTAATCAGAATATTCTATAAACAGACTGGAGATTCTTAATTGCCATTTACAAATTACATCGCCACATGTCATTGGTACATCCATCTCTATATAAGCCTACGTCCACTCACTGTTGAGTACGGAACCACGGTACTTAATGGTCTAAGGATGCTCTCTTCCTACAATGATTAAACATTATTTAAAAACGTTTTTCGTTGATTTCTCATCGTGTCCATCTCTCCTGCATGATCTCTAATAACTTTAAATTTTACGACCGTTTCTTCCTTTGTTGGCTGATAATAATCAGCCACAATGCCCACAATCTTGTTTCAAAATGTTGTGTTTATTATCAACCGAAAACAAACTACACTCTACTTACTAAAACTAAACTAACTACATAGAAGGAGAAGCAACTGGACAAACCATAGACCATTAAAGGCCTACAGAATCTACAGATACATAGCTCCAATGCTCCAACCCACTTTTGAAAATACCGATTTTTGAGCTTTATATATTGAGTATTTTGTAGCGCTTTATTAAATATACTGTTTTAACTTATTTTACTGTTTCAATTATATATTTTCCTGGTTAAACATAACAAGTTCGTGCGTCACCGAAGACCTGAGATAAAAACCAGGGTTGTGGAGTCTTCACATTATGCTGAACACAGACCTTTTCTGACTGCACTGTACCTACACGGCAGTGGTCTCCATATACATGCTGAAATCTCTTGCTTTGGCTTTATGAACTAGTTTTATTTTGTTCTCCTACACTTGTGTATATGCTATGTTTGTTGTGTGCAGTTTTGTCAGAATAAATTGTTTCTTTCTTTCTTTCTTTTTCTTTCTATTGTAAATAAAAACAAAAAAAAAATATATACACGATATGTGACAGAGATAATGCCCCCTATAATAGACACTCAATGGAAATGGTACTAAATACTCGATGACGTAGACACAGACAGGTCAACGATAGCAATATTGGAATTTCCTGCATTACTTATTATCTATCAATTCCCAACCAACATAGAACTCGATATTATCAAAACGTGGTTCAATACTGCGGCAGTAGCAGGAATAAATCTCGCTTAACATTCATAGCCGATTATTGTTTTAAACATGGTGTGAAACAGAAATAGACGTATTCTATGTAATAAGTAATAAAATTTCACTTCTAGGTAGTCTATGTACTCACTTTTACACTACATCATCTGGCTTATGAAATCAACTCAACACAATTAGACCATTGGAGTTTGACAAATGGAGGAGTGGTCTTCACACATTTTGATAGGTGGAGGACCACTTCTCTGCTTGCGTGGTTATTTTGAAAGACGTATTACCAGCTGAATAAATATGGCACTCCACAAAAGAATGGCAATCAACGAAGATGACAATCAACAAAGATGGTTATCAAACTTATCAACGAAGATGACAATTAACAAACATGGTAAATATGTTATCAAAGGATATGGCATAATTAAATGAATAGTAAAAACAAGTAAAAAACAAGAATCTATATGAACCGGGAAAAACAGCAATAAAAAAGTAAGGAAATTGTACTATTATTATAAATTACTATTACTATATTATATTACTTTATTATTATTATCATGACATTATATTATTTATTTACTAATATTATAAATGCAAAAGTTTGTATGTAAGTGTGTTAGTGTATAAGTGTGTTTCACGCCGCAACGGCTGAACGAATTTGAGTGAAATTCGGAATGGAGATAGCTTATTATACCCTGGATTAACACATAGGCTACTTTTTATCCCGAGAAACCGCGGATAAAAGGGTAGGGTGTAACTAGTTAGAAATAAATTTTCGCCAAGTCACACCGGAATCAGTAGGATTAAAAACCCATTTCTAATTTATACGTATACCAAAGTAATATAATTATTTATACGTATAATAGAAAACCACTCTATCACTTCTGCTTGTCCATCAAAATGCTCTAGCCACTTGATATGATCAAAACGTGACCTAATACTGTGACAACGGATAAATCACGCCTCTGACATCCATAGCCGATTACTGTTTAGAAACACGATAGGCTTACATCCTGATGTACCGCATTTCTGAGATAAGGCATGCTGAATAGTCATGCCTTATATAATTATATAAACATTAGTTGCTTCCGCTGTTGTTATGTCTACGACTTTTATATAGGGGTGTTAACAAGTAGTATTGATTTATCTTTCCCTTTTATGGAATTGGGGAATTGTATCCGTGAGACATCTTCATAAAATTGTCGGTTTTTTACAGGATACATCAAGGAGACCACAAGACGTACGGAAAATTGGAATTCGTTTATGGTTGACGTTTCTCCTGCTAGAACAAAGCGTTTCGGTTCACCTTTCATAATGCGAACAGGTAAGGAATGGAACACCTTACCAGTGTCTCTGTTTCCCGATTCTTTAAATTTAGGTGTTTTCAAGTCTCGATTGAATCGGTGTCTTCAAGGCAAGCATGATCCATCGTCGACCGCGTCGTCACTTTCCATCAGGTGAGACTGCGGTCAAATGCTTGCTCATCAGGTAATAAAAAAAAGTCTTTAAAATAATTAAGTTTTTAAACATTTGAATTAGTAATTCATTGAGGGCAACCTGCAACTTTTTAGATATTTTTATATCATGATCATGGTATCTCTTGCTATTATTTTTATATAAAACCATGACTTGTTTATACTCAATTATTTTTTGTAGATACTCCCCAGTAAGAGAACTTACACATAAATATTTTTTTTATAAGTAAGGCTGTTTAATGGGTCCAACACACAATACACACATTCGGTTAAAATGATGAATGTGGCAGACTTAAGTAAGTTTCACTTAATGCCTACTCGTTAATATTAATACCAGCAAATAATAATATTCACAGGCTCAATTGAAATCAATTGCCGTCAGTGCTTTGCCTTACTTTTTGGCTCATTGACTTTAACTTTACTGATTGTGGACTGGAGCACTTCGTTTGATATCAATATTTTTACTCTAAAAAAATCATCAATAACAAGATCAAATTCATAATGTGTGTATTTTTATCAAGTCATACTGTAACGGCAGGTTTGACAGCCTCTGTGGTCATGTGGTGTAGTGGTTAGGCGAGTCGATTCTTACAGTACAAATATTTGTGGACAGAAAAAAACCGCAATCATTTGTTTCCTGTTGCAGGGTTTTTATAATTTCTAACATTTCTCTGATGCAGGAAATTCTAATTAGAGACCAGGATCTATATGTAATGATATGTACCTAATCGTTGGGCATTTATTTTTCACAATGTATTGAATGTGTTTTACTGTCTCCGATGTATGCAAACTGGTATTTGGCCGAATAAAGACACAACAATTTTTTTTATCTCACTTCGGAACATTCGTGTTACTGTAGTGTAGCTTCGGAATCATTTAAAATATCATTTATCATTTAAAATCAATGAAATTTACTTTATTGCAAACTTATAAAGTTAAACTACAGATTACAAGATATTTATTTTTTACAAGATATTATAAGGATTTCAATTTAAGCTGTGTAATCAATTCAGACAGCCGCTTTTTATAAAGAGTCTTCGGTAGGCGCCAATGAGTAATGCTTGACACTATTTAAACATTGATATACATACTGTGTAGATAAAAAATAGGCGTGTTTAAACTAAAGGTGCAGTTTTAGGCAATCTAGGTCGTTGACTTCAATTCATTATCGGTTCCGTCGTTTCTAGGTCAAGATGATTGATACTATCTTTTAGCGGCAAAATGTATGAATGTAGTAGGTATTTTTATTCGATATTTATCAGTCAGCAGGTCAAGAGGTCAAGAGGTCAAGAGGATTTTTTTTTAAATAATCAGAGGCAAATCTATGAATGATTTCGACAATTTGTTATACACTTTAATAGCGTTCATGTAAACATTTCTTTTTTGCAATTGTAACCTAGATTGACACATTTCTCTGTGCGATGCAAAGGGTAAAGTTTGTATCTCTTACTTCCTACTATTGCTGTTCCTGTTCCGAACAGCCTCTGTGGTGCAGTATTTGGGCGGGTTGGCTCAAATCTCATACACCACTGAGGTTGTGGGTTCGATTCCCGCGACGGGACAAATGTTTGTGAACAGAAAAAAGAAAAGCGCTAACATTTGTTACGTGTCTAGGTGTTGTGGGACCATGGTCCTGGTTCCCTAGATACAGGGAATCTTAGTTAGGGGCCAGGATCTATGTATGCGATTGTTGGGCGTTATTTATTATTTATTATTATTATTTACTATATCCGAACGGATTTTGATGAAATTTTGTATGTAAGTACTAGGTCCTGAAATAGGACATAGGCTTCTATAGAAAACAACTAAAAACTGAATTCCTCTGAGTCGCGGGTTCTACAAGCTAGTCAAATTATATAAGAGATCTGAGTTCCGCGGTCACTGTAATCTATACGATGCTAGTTAGTAGGTACTGTACTGTACTGATGATGATCGCTACAAACATAACAGATAATTATGTATTATCTATTATGTTTGTAGCGACGCGACGCCGAGAACTCCTGTTGCTGTGGCATCGGCGCCTTACTACTTTTTTTTCACGTACTTATCAATAACCGTTCATTAGCTTAAATTGATCTCTATACTGTTTAATTTATTAGGCGTTTGCTTTTCACTATTATCAATTGTGTTTATTCAGCATCATCATCGGGTGCCATCTTCATACTGAAGTTTGGACGTCAAGAGGCAATATTTCTTTCGATCTAACGTTATGCTTTTCAGGTCTCGGTAGCTTAGTCTCTCTATCTCTATATTTAGTCCATACCTCAGAATACTAATAAGGACAGCAGCATCAATCTGCAAAGAAATTTAAACAAATACCGACTCTTGCTATGACGCAATAAAATTGAATTCAGCTTGCGTGGCGCTGCATACCTACCAGTCATATTAACCTACAGAGCGCCTCTCTTTCTATCGCATAGCTCTTATCTCTTCTGACGCGGCACATGTAACGACGCTCGACCCGCGGTAGGTGTCCGGCTATGTACTTGTAGCTTCGTACCTACAGTGCGGAGTGCGCTAAGCCTGTCCATACGTTGATGTCGTCTAACCATTATTTCAATACTAATTTTTTCTGATTTATTATGTTTATTGACAGACGAAATTATATTTTTATACAAGTCGGAGTAGCAAACTTCAGAACATGGAGTATATGGAGAGCTATCTGCAATATCTGTAGTCGTCCACTGCTCGACATAGGCCTATATATAGCAAAAAGGCAGAAACCACTTACGTTCCGTGATTAGTGGGACCTGGGATGCGCAGTCAAGTGGTCTCGTAGTCTCTGCTTGAGAAGGATTTCCATTATTTCCTTTTGACTTTTACATTGACTTTATATTTTGTTCTTGAACCAAAGTTCAAGATTTTGAATTCCATTAATTTTATGAGCGTTATCGCTAAGTCTATGACGTCCTCTTTCGACGACTGTCAAAGACTATTTCATCGAAATGACAAGTATTTTTGTTATCACTTCAATAAATATTTTCTATACAAAGGTATAGAGGTCTTAGCAACTATGTGTTACAAGCGAAAGCCACTTATTATAATAACAATGTACAAGAAATCAAGCAATATAAAATTAAACATAAACGCTCAAACAAAACGAATTCTAAAAGCAAGCCAGTCTGGACGAAATTCCAGCAAAATAAACAAAACAATCCAATACAGCTTTAGAACCTGTTCTGACTCGTTAATGAAGTAACTTTCGTTTTCAATTCTTTTAGCATCGATGACGACAACATACTGCATGTATGTAGATCTGTTACGGCTAATAGCCGAAGTGTAGCCGCACTTCGGCTATAAGCCGTAACAGATCTACATACAACGTGTAAAAACAAATAAAAGTTGAAACTACCTATCGATATTTTAAAAGGTAAAAAATTCTTTATAGCACAAACAAATTTTAGATAAGTACTTAGGCGAACTTAATGCTAGTAAGCATTGTCTTCCAGTTAACCTTGGTGTACTGTGGTGTTTTATAAGGCAGTGCAAACAAAATATAGTAGTATATTTGGATAAAGTAAATGGTCATACAAACATAATATGTAGGTACTTAAAAAAGAGTCCGATAATACATTATTCCCAGTATTTGAATATCTCTATACTAACTCTATACTACATAGAGAACTAAGAAGTTAGGAGAACTATGGCAAGACCCAGACACAAAACAAATACTTGCACTTTTTCTGTGTTTTTTGTCACAACGCAGGAGGTATAGAGACCACCACATGTCGCGCCACCGTTATATGGTGGACATACCTCCTGCGCGCACTAAGCGCTTTGCTTCCACTTTCATTATGCCCACTGCTAACGAGTGGAACTCCCTGCCGGAGTCAATCTTTCCCGATACTTATAATCTAGGAATCTTCAAATCTCGAGTGAACTGGTACTGTCTTGGCAAGCGTGCTACATCGTCGACCGCATCGTCGCTTACCATCAAGAGAGATAGTGGTCGAACGGGAGCCAATAATGTATAAAAAAAAAGTCGTATCTTATGGAAGGTACCTTGAGTGATGTTTTCAGATATTACTAAACTATAAAATACTTGCCTTCGACTCTGAATACTTTTAACATTTTCTCTGAAATCTTTTGCTTACTTTAATTACATACCTTAAGTTAGTAACATACCAATCGTAATGACTTGCAATCTTCCAGTAGTTTTAAGTGTCCAGTGACCTTTATAAATCGGTCCCAGTTATTTGCTATGCAATAGTACAGACATGTCTCAGTTACAGTTTTATATTATTCATCATCATCATCAGCCCATCACGTTCCCACTGCTGGGACACGGGCCTTCTCTCATAGAGAGAGAATGGGCCATAATCCACCACGCTGGCCAGTGCGGGTTGGTGGATGTCACATGTCCTTGACTTTTTGGGGAAAATTCTTGGACATGCCGGTTTCCTCACGATGTTTTCCTTCACCGTTTTTAGAGCTAGTGTTGCTAGTGTAGTAGTTTTTAGAGTTAAATCCGCACATAACTTAAGAAGGTTAGTGGTGCAGGGCCAGCGGGATTCGAACTCGGGTGCGTCGGATCGTAAGTCGCACGAGCTCCCACTGAGCCACACTCGCTCTTATATTATTAGTATATGTATATATGTATAAATAGATTGATAGGTAAACTCGCTCTGCCCTACATACCTACCAAAAGACAGGAAATTCGCCAAGCACGAATTTCTACCGTTCAAACATTTAACACTTCTGACGTGAACATTCAGTCCGTTTAAGAACATTGGCAACCACACCAGGTAAAAGTCACGTTTTACAGCAATAACATACATCCGATGCCAATACACGGACGATATTGAAAATTTTTAGTTATGCTCCACAAACTTATATGATGCTATCAGGTTGAGACTCAACTGTAGGAAAACAGACCAACAATCATAATAATGAATTACCACGATGCATGTCCTGAATGACATGTGTGAGGTTGGCTCAGCGGTAACAGTGTAGCGCTCATAGCGTAGCTCATCTAGCCGTTCATAAAAGATCTGCTAGAATAACAGTGCTGCTGTCACTACTTGGATGGGTGACCTTTTGTGTGGTATTTACATCTGGAGTGCTATTGTGTATCGGAGGGCGTTCTAAGCCGTCAGTTCCGGTTTTTGTCTTAAGACAACATTAGTTTGACCATGTCAGAGGCCGGATGCTATAACTCCGACACCAGGATTAGCCACACACCTTAACAAGAGATAAAGAGAGTTAGAGAAAGAGACGGTAGTTTTAAAAGTTCTGAGTGGCCCTGCAATTGTTGCGGGCAGGCATGGCGCTTACCATCAGACGAACGACTTGCACGACTCATCACTTCGCTCCATAAAAATAGAACGAGACGAAAACGGCACTCGTCTTTGGATAGACAGAGGAGACGGGAGTTTTAGCCAGTAGGTGGGTACTTGCGTGGATAGGGTATACCTAGGCCAAGTCTGGCACTGCCCGAGCTCTTCATTCCCTGGTGTCCTTAAGGATTTCCTCCGCATGGCCAAAAAACAAACGAATATAAAAGTCGGTTAATTTTAACAATGAAAAGACGCGTCATCTCAAGGTGACAATAATGACATTCGTCACCAAAATGTTAATTTATAGTTTTTGGCAAGTGACAACAGCTACAAAATATCATGGTTTTAAAATTTGTGTTGTAACGTGAATGAAATATGCTGTATAATATTCTGCAATATATTAATTTGCATGAATTTGCATTCGAACTCATTGAAGTCCCAATGCAGTTTTAATTATAAATGATTTATTACCATGTTTATTCTTTCGCGACGGGATCCATTTGCTTTTTTATTATTTTCAAACGTTTGTTTATTATCTTTGCTACACTTACAATCGGCATCAATATTAAGCACCTTTATACATTATGTGTATATATTTATTTATAAAGATTTTTACAATATTTTTATAAAAAATATATTTACAAAAATAGCGGGGCAGGGTCCAACCTACTGGTGGTAAGGGCTGCAGGGTGCCGTTATTATTATTATTTTACCTAGTCTATACTGTCCCACTGTTGGGCAAAGGCCTCCCGCAATTCCTACCGTGTGTCTTTCTCCTACGCTGTCTCATAACAATTTTTTTGGTATGCATCTTAATACACCTATTCAGGGTGGATTTTTGAGATAGGACAGTAAGGGCAAGTACCTTAACCGTTATAGTTACAGGAAAACGTTTCTAGGAGACCATCCATAACTTTTTGAACTGCATTCACAGATTTTGGAAAATATATTACAGTAAGCAAAAAAAATGCTTAATTACCAATTTTTTTTGTGCCCATCGATCATGTTTCTTATAGGGATTAAAAGACTATTGGACCATTTAAGGTATGAGTACTAGAAATGACAGAAATCTCCAAAAACTTTTCCCATATATTTTGTACGGAAAAACGATTAATCAACTCGGAATATTTTTAGTTGCCAATCGGTTACAGTTAGAAATAGGATATTTCTAACTGTGATCACAAGACTCTTTGACATAACTGAAGTATGAGTACAAAAACTATGGTTAGTCACAAGACCGGGTTCACAAGCAGGCACCTTAAGCAGCGCAAACGTAAATAGGTAACATTTTGGTGAACTACGAAATAAATTGCTCAAAATGATCGCTGTGTTCAGTCATGGATGTCACATGTCGTTGATTTTATGATTCTTGGATATGTTTTCTCACGATGTTTTCTTTCACCTTTTTTAAGATAAGACAGCATAAAATTATTGTTGGTGCTCTTATTCGTCCGTGTGTCTCTGAACCTTAAACCTGTTATTGCATCTTGTCACGTAACTTCGTAAATTTTTAGCACAACGCAAATTGTTCGCGTTCCTAACTGACAGTGACAGTTATTGGGAAAACTTTTAGATAACTCTGGGTAGTTACCACCGTATTGCCAGGTACTTTGCCGCCAAGCAGTAGTGCAAGCAAAATCAAAGTCAAAGTCAAAATCTCTTTATTCAAAAAGAACCACTACGCAGAAGACACGACAAGAAACTGACGGGCATTTTTTTAGAGATTTTGTTACAATTTTTTGGGTTTTTACAATGT
Source organism: Petrophora chlorosata (assembly GCA_951640565.1). Classification (NCBI taxonomy): domain Eukaryota; kingdom Metazoa; phylum Arthropoda; class Insecta; order Lepidoptera; family Geometridae; genus Petrophora; species Petrophora chlorosata. The sequence continues at coordinate 11,824,087 of OX621201.1, read as the reverse complement.
TATGTTTCTTATGTACCAGTTGGCTACTTTGCAGAAGCAAGCAAGCATTACTATGTTCCGGTTTGAAGCGCATTGCAGCCAGCAAAATTATTGGCATTATGAGACTTATGAAGAGGTATTGTTTCAAGGTGACCAGCGCAATACAGTGCATTTTGCACAAAATTTTTGTGCTGGAGCTGTTATGGGCAGGCATGTTGCTTACCATCAGGTGCACGACCTGAAGGTAAGCAACATGCCTCCATTATATAAAAAATCATTGAGTACAGTCATCATCATGCAGGAGCATACATTATATTATATGGGGGAGACCTTTGCCCAGCATTGGGACACAACACTCGTAAGTGAATAAAAAAACTTTATATTATAAAATAGTACTATATCGTAATAATGATTTCAATGAGTACTTGAGATTAAACAGAAGCTTGAGAAGAAGCAAATATCAAACTAATGATTATGATACGGTATAAACTTGTTCTCTGACAAAAGCGCACCCTACCAGTTCTTATAAAAGTCGTAAACTTAAGCATAGCGATGACCTTTTATTTTGTTATTGCTATTTGGCTAGTCTATACACACATATTCAGACATTTTGTATATACGAGCTTTATGCGGTCAAATGCGTACCTAATTTATATTTATGTTTAAATAGTGTTATATATATTATATTTTAACAAAAAACACAGTATCCGGACCCCACCTAAACTACTTGCCGACCCCTGTTATAATGTAGGTATACTTAAGATTGATGCTTTACCGAGATTCTCTTGTGTTGCGCGTTTATCGCCTTCCTCATTTTGTATGCGAAATGTTATTGCTGGTGCCAATCTGTGGGTGGCTTGGACATTTGCATTAAAAAGTAATTTGGTTTAATTTGCAGGTTATTTTACTGTCTTCTTGTCACTTGGCTATTTTAGACCTATGGCAAGAATGTTCAAAGCAGAGATAATGAGCTGTAACAGACTGTGCAAATTTTTATGAATGAATGAATGGCCTCTTTATTGGTAACACTACAATACTGAAAAAGTATAAATAAAGTCATAGATTTTTTATTTTATTTACAATGGCCTTGTTGCTTAAAGCGATCTGCTTCCAGACAACCGTAGATGGAGAGGAATAGAATATATAAAATATATTCTCGGTAGCGTTCTAGTGTTACAATAATCAATATAAAAAATACAAGTAAACAAAATTACACTACAATTTTAACTGTATAAATAGATTAGAGGTACATAGACTTAAATACATGAAGTACTTATACCTAACCTTTTTGTTTATGATAGATCTATGTTTGACCACCATCCCGCCTGATGTTAAGCGACGATGTAGCCGAAGATGGAACACGTAGGTCTAGAAGATATGTATTCACTCTGGCCTTGATACCAAAATTGTAGTTATCAAGAAACAGAGAAGAGGGCAAAGAGTTTCTTTCTTTAGTAGTATAGTTTATTTTGATCATTCGAGATCAAACACTTTTGACCGGAATAAGAATACAAACTACCTCTTACCCCAAACGCACATACTTTCTCCGTTCTGTCGTGGGTCAACAAAATAAGATACTTACTGTACTGTTATATATTTTACTGGTCGAATGAAAGATTAATACGAACAAAAACAGTCAAATTACTTCATTGTACGCAACATTTCCAATTTAAACGCTAGTCTTTGCTAAAACCCCTTTTATGGTTCCAGACAAGTGCTTAATTAACTCTATGTATGGACTGAAATAATACTAGAAAAGGAAACGTATTTATGTCTGTTTGTCTTGTTTCATTACCTACCCTTTGAGAACGTTTAATTAACTAATATACTAGATCTAAAAAGTGCTCTGCTGGTGTAGTTAGTTTGCGCGTCCCGCGGATACAGGGTTCGATTCCCGTCCAGAGTAGTATTTTACATACCCAACAATTTTGACCTACTAAATATTTATTATATACCAATACAATAATAATAATAATTAATAATAATAATTTTATTATATTGCATTGTATTTAACCGACTTCAAAAAGGAGGAGGTTTACAATTCGACGGTATGTTTTTTTTTTTTTTTTTTTTTTTTTGTGTGTTTGTTACGCGATTACTCCGCCAATTATGAATGGATTTCGATGATTCTTTTTTTGATTGGTAGGTCATACTTCAGAGGTGGTCCCATATAAATTTTATCGAAATTCATTCAGCACTTTTTGAAAAAAATAGCAAAAACAAAAAAATATAAGTTTAATCTTCAAGTCGGTTCTTGTTTTTGTTGTAACCGACTTTCTAAAGGTGGAGGTTTGTATTCGACTGCTTCACCTGCTTCACCCAGGGTTGGCTTCCGGCGAGGGAACTCCTCAACGGTGGATAGTACAGACACAAAATTTTGTAAATGGATTTAACCATAATAGCCTGTTCTAAATTCCACCATGACATGGCTGATACACCCAGGAATGACTTCCGGCGAGGGAACTCCTCAACAGAGAATAGGAGAGTCATGAATGTTTTTTGTACATAAATTTAATTGTGATAGCCCGTTTTAAACTTCGTCATGATGTGGCTGCTAGATCATAAATGCTTGTCTTTAAAAACTTTGTAAATTAATTTAATTAAAACTTGTTTTGCACTAAAAAGGGTAAAATAAATTATTTTTCAAAAAAAACTAAACCGACTTCAAAACCACAAATAGGCACTCAAAAGTGAAAAATAAATTAATATAATTATCATAAGCGCTACCCACTCATATATTTGAAGTCGGTGCCAGCCAAGTCTAAAAGGTAGTAGATAGATACTACCTACAAGTAGTACAATACAATACAGTACAATACAGTAGTACAATAGTTACTATATACATAGTATTTATCTGCTACCTAATAGACTTGGCTGGCACCGACTTCAAATATATGAGTGGGTAGCGCTTATGATAATTATATTAATTTATTTTTCACTTTTGAGTGCCTATTTGTGGTTTTGAAGTCGGTTTAGTTTTTTTGAAAAATAATTTATTTTATTTTATTTTTTTATATTTCAATATTATTATAAATTGTGTGATATGGTTTTTATGACTAAAAATAAATGAATTGAATTGAATTGAATACAGACAACATACAGAATACCTACTATGTCCGGGATATTGACAAAAAACCCCTATAATTTTTTTATTAACGCTCCGACCGCGATCTTCTTCAAACACCCATTGCGTGGATTGTTGCTTCGTGAGAGAATCGTAGCTGTAGTTCCAAGTTCGGTCAGTTGTAAGGATTTAGGAATCGATTTGCGAAGTTCCTCTTTCGAACTTTTCTAGCATAAATTTGCACCAATCAACACGACGAGATTTTTGCTCTTCGGTGAGAGAATGAGGTATTCACCGAAAAGCAAGCTTCCTAACTTTAAGGTAGGTAACTTTCTGTGATCCAATCTTCTGTTCAGTCTGAATCTTTAGATGTGTAATGTGGCATATGAGCAGTTGTACTTATAAACATGGATTTCAAAAGAAAGACGCTCCTACCCTCAAATCGCGGCTACCTTTGTTTTATAATCATAAACGCATTACGTTTCCACTGCTAGAACACGGATCTTATCTTATAAAGTGAGTGCAACCATTATCACCGCTGAAGATTCCTAAGAATTTGATCTGCATATAACTGCTACTTAAATCTATATAAATATTTCCAAAAAGACTTTGATCTTCGTAATTAGGTAATTATAATCTAAAAAAGATATTGAAATATCGGAATAATTTAGGTAACCTCAATAGCTTATAAAAAAGGGGGGCCTTTGAGGACCACCTACGCAAAGCTGGCAACAAAGTAATTACAAGATAGAGCCAAGTTAACTGCTGTTAAAGTTTTGATCTTTGCCGACCATTGCAAATTTAATGTTAATTTTAACAATGATTCTGCCATCGTAATTGGATAATTGCCATGACAAAGAATAACTAAATAAATAAAAAGAGACACCTACAAATTAACTCAATGCAAAAATCCGAAGGTTGATTAGTAGTACCCGCATTTAAACGTATTATATATTAAGTTTTAGGGGTTTTCCTGCTGAAAAAAATTAAATAAAGTGTCCTTAGTTACAGACTGATAGGAGTTTTTTATGAATGTATCTCTTTAATAAATTGATAACAGTGTGTTATAGGTACTTAACCTTAGACTTTACAATCCACAAAAATGTAAACAAAACTTCGTAGGCGATTTCATATCTATGGCAAGGTTAAAAAACGGGATACAACATAAATTGTAATTACATAATATACCATACACAGACAAAATCAGGGTTAGTTTATCAGTATTTATTTATTTATTAAGACAATCAACAGCGTTACAAAAATAGCATAAGAAATACATGTACATGTTATACAAATAAGGCAAATTGTAGATTACCATAATTAAAACATAGCTTAATTAGAGTTAAATGATGTTATACATACGTAAGTGCACCAATACCCAAATGCTAATATGGGCAGATAACTACACCATTATAATTATATTGTTTTTAGTTGAAAATTTATTTAATTGATTTAAGCTGAGATATTAAGTTTGATATTCCAATGCACATCTTCCCGTGACCCAAAACAAGGCTGGCGCAGCCGCTGAAGGAGCGGAGAACCTCAAAAGGCGCAAGTATAGTAGCCTAGATAGTGGCTACATATTTGAACCTTTTGGGGTCGAGACGCTAGGACCGTGGGGACCGGGGGCGTATACAGTTTTCAAAGATACATCAAAACTTCTTGTCGAAGCAACGCGTGACCAAAATGCTGGCCTATATTTTGGTCAAAGGATAAGCATTGCCATTCAACGTGGCAATGCTGCCAGCATTTTGGGAACGTTGCCCAGTGGTAGTGGTTTATTAGATTAGATTAGTTATTAGTATTTTTAAATTGTTTTTGTTTGTGTTTTTTAATTATCTGTGTGTCCCGAATTTTAGTTATAAATATAAATAATGCACATTGAAGATGAATTAAATTGAACATTAAATGACAATCAATTGAGGGAAATACAATATTGTTTTTTTTTATACAGTCATAATCCTAATATTAATATTATAAATGCGAAAGTGTGTGTGTGTGTGATGGTTGTTACCACGTATCACCGTAACCTACTGACCCGATTAAATTTTTTATGATGAAATGGGCTTACGTTTGACAACAACACACCTGATGGTAAGCGTATTTGATTTCAATGCAATTTGCAATGTAGATGGTTTAAGTACTGAATTCACACAAAGGCTATTTTTTTTTAAATCAACCCTTAAGGTGGTTAAGCAGGGTGGTAAAGTTTGTGTGGAAAATTTTTATTCCTTGGTTTGATTCACTCAAAACTCGGTACAAATAAACTTTAACATAAATAATGAAACACGTATTTTTTATTCTTTCACAACTAATGCTAACTGTGCAGTAGAATTCTAAACTTTGTATGGAAAATTTGACTCCACGGTTTGATTCTCCAAAGAAGAAGATTATAGACTACATTTTTAACCCCCGATGCAAAAATGTTGGGTGTTATGAGTTTGACTACTCTATGTGCCTGTCTGTGGCACCGTAGCTCTGAAACGGGTGAACCGATTTGGATGTGGTTCTTTTTCTTTGAAAGCAGGTTTTTTAGCGGTGGTTCTTAGACATGTTTTATCAAAATCGGTTCAGCCCTATTTTACTTTCATAGGTTTTTAGTGTGGAGGGCTTTTTAAAATTTCTATTTATTTAAGCTAGAATGTATGTTGGGCGAAATTTTAAGACCTCGGTAGTACTATTATATATAGCAAAATATTGTTTGCTAAGCCAAGAAAAAATATTTTGCTAGGTACCCAAAAATCTTTAAAATGGCCCTAATGTTTTCCGAGGTCTTTAACATATTTATCTACTAAACTAAATCTTTACTTAAACAAAAAAATAGGTACCCTTTAGGTCTCAAATTAGTATAATCTTGTTATATAGAATACACCATTTCTAAACAGAATTCTAATATTAAATATTATTGGCAAAACCTCTTAGGATCAATCGAAGTACAAAGAATACAATAGCTTCTTCTCGACCGTCCAAGAAAAGAAACCGTGACCAAAACCGCATTTTTAGTAGGTTGGTCGTTTTTTGTTTTTTATTTAAACGTAATAAATCGGGACTGTTGTGGTATAGGATGCAACCATTTATTTAGGTCATAACTCCATACGCCATACAACGCCATATATGTATACTGGTGGCAGGATTCTCGTATGCGAGAGGCCGTCTGGGTAGGTACCACCACTTTGCCAGTTATTCAGCCGACAAGCAGTAGTGCGCAAGCATTACTGTGTTCCGGTTTGAAGGGCATTGTAGCCAGCGAAATTACTGGGCATTATGAGACTCAACAGCTAATTGTCTCAGGGTGACGAGCGCAGTGCAGCGCCGCGCAGAATTTTGCAAAACAAAGTTCTGGGTGGTGCTATTATTGTTATGGGCTGGCGTATTGCTTACCATAAGGCAAACGACCAGCTCGTCTCGTCACTCAGTTACATAAAAAAAAATATAAGTATGAATGTAACAAAAAAGAGAATAAATAATTATAGAGTAACATGTACATATAAATATTATAGACGTATATGGTTTGGTATGTGGAAGTCATCAGATCAATGAGTTTGTGGAGGGTGGCCCTACATATTTAGTGAAAGGAAAACCTTTTCAAGGGGATCGCCTAATCACCTTCGTTCAGTGAACAGTCAAAACATGTCTACACTAAGCAGCCATAATTTGTAACTAGACTTAATATTGCTTTTTTACTTAATATTTCTAGCCATGAAACCTTTATAAGATTTAAATATGATTTATTTCTTATAATATTATATTAATGGATATTTTAAATTATTATTATTTTATTAATATTATAATACATTTTTGTAATAATCTTATGTTTACTGACTTGTAATGAATAATTATGAATAAATTTATGTCTATGTCTATGTCTATTAGTAGTGGTTGCGTTCGCTATTTAAATATGTTTAAAATAAAGTTCTCAAAAATACTTAACTGTTAATATTATTTAAAAGGCTTAAACTTAGACTCACCTTGTTTTTTATATATAATATTTATTTATAGATAGATAGATAGATAGAAAATTCTTTATTGCACAAACAAATTTGTAAGTACATAGGTGAACTTAATGCTAGTGAGCATTATCTTCCAGTTAACCTCGGTGTACTGTGTGTGTATTTATAATTAATCTAATCCCAAAAACTTTCATACTAAAATAGGTATGTTTTAATTATGTGTTAAATTGAATTTTGCGAATTAACAATTTGTTTATCCAATTAAATATGTATATTTTCACACAATTTTACCCAAAATAATTAATTTTGATGAACTTCATTTCGATTAAAGTTTCATGTTAATATTATGTATGCAAACATAACACATCTAAAATATTAATTTTATTCATCGTGGATTTCAATGAAAATTAATTTTGATTTAAGAAAATTCTGTTAATAGTTATATTACTACAATTTTATTTAAGAGACAAACCTTTTATGTAGAGTACTATTGACATATTATTGCAATCAAATCCATATTATGTAAATTAATTCAATTATGTATAATTCTATGATTGACATTGTAATTTAAATATAATAATAATGTAATTAATTAAATTAAATGTTATTAACCTGTTATTTTATGTATTGAATATTTTGCATGTCACTTATAATTGACTATGTGTTTCGGATCTGACCATATTTAAATTAACATCTTTAATGTATGTACCAACATGTATGGCAAATAAATGATTTGAATTTGAATTTGAGTATTAATGTAGAGAGAAAGGTCGTCGTTATATACCATAGGACCAAGTTGCAATTTAATATCTCACGTTAATCGCTAAACAGGTGTCAATGCTAGTTAATATTGTTGTAATATAATACCTTTCTGCAACCGCTAATAATTTGTTTACATAACGACATAATAGCCCCAAGATTAAATTATATCCTAGTAGATAGGTAGAGGCTGGACAAGTCTGCCGCATGTCGAACGAGCTGTGGGTCAAACTCACCACTGAGAGGGTCCCCACACAAGGTCAGACACCAACGTGGCAGGCAAAAACAGTATGAATGAATGATTAGAATTATTTCTTTATTTAATAAGAAGAGAGAGAGAAGAATATGGTGGGAATAGATCTTGAAACATTGAAGAAGGCAGAATGAGCTGAACTCTTATTGGAAGAATTGACTGCAAAAAGCGTTACACCGAGATATATGGAAGGAGGGTAAAAAAGTTTTTGCCCGCAGGGAGACGACCATGGCCAAAATTAAAAATAAACTAATAGGGAGGTATCACTTTTGCTCTAGCAATTGGCAATTGTGTACGTTATTACAATAAAATTCCAAAATGTATAACGGAGCTCAAAGAAAGTAGATTCAAATTGAGTATGTAAAATATTCTATTGTGTACGTTATTACAATAAAATTCCAAAATGTATAACGGAGCTCACAGAAAGTAGATTCAAATTGAGCGTGAAAAATATTCTAATGAAAAAAGCATACTTTACAGTTAGTAATTACATAGAAGACAAAGATGCATGGAACTTTCCGCTTGTGCCAAGTAGCCAACTGGCACATAAGAAAAATAATATTGTCAAAGATAATATAATGTAACAAAAGTTCTAAAAAATATGCAGTTTATTGCCGTATCTTCTGAGTAGTGGTTCTTTTTCCGATACGGTTGGGTCATTGTAATAATTGACGTTCATAAGTGCGTCTGTGACGACAAAATTGAAATAAAGAACTTTTGAATTGAACTGAATTGAATTTTATTGTTATCTAAAAGAGATTTTCAAAACTTTTATCGAAGAGAAATGGTGCAAAAAGGTCTTTTCAACCCACCTTTAAGTAACAACAGACAGACAGACTAATAATATGATTACATCTTAATATTTGTTTATGATGTTTACCTGTCAATGAGGAGAGTAAACAATCCGTGACATTTCGTTACAAAATTGAATGATAAGTTTTATATTTTGTACTTCGTAATGCTTTTTCTGATTTTATGTTTTGTACTTTTCCCGATCTTTGTAAAAGGTATGAAATATCAGTATAAAAGCCGCGTTTCAATAATATGTATAAGGTTAAGTAAAAAGCTTTCAGTTTTTTTTAAATATGAGATTAGTATATTTCTGATAGAGACCTATTGTGACTAGCAAGTTTATAAACTTAGAAATACATATCATTTTATATATCTTATCGGTTAGTTACTTAGCAACATTTCATTATGTTAAATTGTAAAACCCCAAAACATTGTAACAAAATCTCTAAAAAAATATGCCCCTCAGTTTCTAGCCGTATCTTCTGAGTAGTGGTTCTTTTTCCGATACGGTGGTAGAGTCATTGCGATAATTTGACGTTCATAAGTGCGTCTGTGACGCCAAAATGATTAAAGAGATTTTGATTTTATTTGTTGTTGTTATGTAAATATTTTTTTACCCTTAAGGAAGATACAATGTTAATAATAATAATAATAAATAATGCTTTATTGTACACCAAAAAAGAAATTAACAAAGCACACGAAAGGTTCTTACAAACTATAGTACAACGGGCAATGTACAACGGTAATGTTTTTATTTACTTTCATCTCTAATTTGGCAATTTTCAATATATATATATATATATTTTTTTATCTGTTAATTGGCTTGCGTTTGACCACTATGTCACCTGATGGTAAGCGACGATGCGGTCGACGATCTAGCACGCTTACCAAGATAGTACCCGTTCACTCGAGACTTGAAGATATTTATAAAAAACACGTTTTCTTTTTTTAATCTATTTTTATCAAGAATAACAAAAATATGTAATTAGTACTGGATACACAATGTAATTTTAAACAAATAATACTTACAAAATCCACTTCATGTTGCCACCAAAAAACTTAAATCTAAATCACAACACTAAACAAAACGCATAATCACAGATATGTAACAAGGAAGAACAGACTTCACGTTTTCACACAAAACATCGCGTGCGCACTGAATCACTTTTTGGCCCGCGGAATGCGTGTGCGCATGACAACCACGATTCACCGACTGCCGGAGTAGTCTGCCGGGTTTCTACCGCATGCCGGTAAACGTCAAAGTTTACTAAAGTGATACAAGGGTCTGGATGAATACAGATTAAGTTAGTAATTTAAGTAAATATATAACTCCCCTCCGAACTCTGTGGGGGCGCTGCTTTGGTATAAGCAATTTGGGTTATCATCACAGGGTGACAGCATGTTCATCAATATCCTTAATGCACTTTATAAGACGATGTCTTCTATTAATCCAAGATATTTACTACGTATTATTACATTCATAATTATTCACTTGTAATTTTTATGTAATATCAAAATATCATCCATGTCTGATTTGAACATACATTTACAATTTAAATAGGTCATGTCACAATTTAAATATGTAATGTCAGTAACATTCAGAGAATGTTTAATCCAAATAAATAATGCTTTTATTATAGTTTGCAATTCACAATTGTATACATAGGATCACACAGATAGATGAAAAATACACATTTATACACCATTATGCACTTTATTAATTTTATCTTTTGTCAAATATGAAGCTTTTGTTTTAAACCGATTGTCGATGTGTGAGTATGGCTGGATTTAGTTGTAAATGTGTGCACGCGAAATTAGTATTATGATGACACCAAATTGTTAAGAGGATTGTGTTAACGATGTTATTCACCATTATAGCTTTTTTCTGTTCATCGACGACTGGTTTCTACAGCAGGTTTCGCGAAACAGTCAGAGTTCACGAATTTTATTTATTAGCGCACAATTATTATGGGTAAAACAAAATTTAGACAAGGGTTGATATGTGCGCTGTGTGTGACTTTTTGTTTTTAAATTTTGCTACCTACCTTCGTTGGATAAGCTTTGAACTGTTCTATATATTTTGTATTATCGACCTCCAGACGTCTACAGATAGGTTAGTAAACTGCCAATACCTTCTTATATGTCTTATCTTTGCTATCATCGAGAATGAGCTTTTTGAACCGATTTAAAATGACTAATGTATATGTATGTATATATTATAGTAGGTATAGAATTATTTCTCTAGGTAGTATAGGTAGGTAACAAAAGTTAAGTCGTTTTGTTTTAAATAATTTATTTACATTTATAAAAAGCGGCTCTAATAATATTTAATTCTATTATATTTTTATTAGGAATTATATGTGGTCAGAGTATATCATCATCATCATCATCATCATCAGCCCATTATGATCTCATTGCTAGGACACGGGCCTTCTCTCATGGAGAGAGTACAGAGAGTGTAAAGTAAGAGCCATGATCCACTACGCTGGCCCAGTATGGGTGGTGGAGTGTATGTGTGGGTAGTATTCATTAGTAAATGTGTGTATGTGTGTGACATAAGAATTTAGATAATTAAAATAAGAATTTAGTAGGCGCCATACAAATAAGTGGTAGGTAGGTAGTAAAAACAGAGCGGAGGCATGAGCTGTTTGTAAAGTAGAATTTATGATCGCGTCTTTTTATTTTATTGTCATTGCCAATTCTTTTACAGCTACATTTTTTTTGCTACATCACACGCAAAAGCAACTCTAGCTACTCCTATAAGAAACCTAAACATTACCAGCTTGGTAAAGAAGTATCTTCTATAACATTTACTGTGGTTTTACCATACGTATCAAGAGATAGCATGCATATTATTCTCGGAAACGGATTCATTCACATTGTGAATTATGTAGGTATGTCAATATATATATTAGGTATAATTTATCATTGCGCGATATCGCGCATATTACTCTTATTAAATATACCCATCATTAGACTTGTATCTCTGTAGACTGGGAAAACAGACTCTACATTTTCCTTCCTCAAACATGATTATGAAATGTCAAATTTCCACAAGGAAAATGAATATTAGATTAAATACCCACATGAAATATTGTCCTTCAATTGATTTTTCATACGAGTGTACCTACAAGTTTATAGAGATGTACTTGTACCTATAAAAATATATTTCCTTCTCTTGGCTATTGTCCCGATTTATTTGGCCCTCCTAGTAGTTCTGCACTATACCATGCGGTTATGGGTTGCGTCTTCTTTCGTGTTTGTGTACATCTCATCAACTGACATTTACATTATCACACGGGACACGGGCCTTCTCTCACAGAGAGAGTATGGGCCATAATGCACCACGCTGGCCCAGTACGGGTTGGTGAAAGGCACATGTCCTTGAATTATTGTGATTAATTCTTGGATATGCCGGTTTCCTCACGATGTTTTCCTACGGTTATTACCTTTGGTAAAATGAAAAGTAAAAAAAAAGTCATAAATCTAAATTCATTTCCATAATAAAATACTTCAGTGATATTATATTTTTATGCGATTACTTCAGTGTTTCAAAGTGTCAAGATATTTCGTTTCGACACTCAATACTCTCTATGTGAAAAATGGTAAAAATTGATTGAATTAGTTTAGAAAAGTAGTAAATCTCGTCAACTGTAAGTATTAGAAATCGGAGATAGACCAAAAAATCTATCAGCGGAATTGACCGGCAAATTCGAAATAATTTTGGAGCTTGCTATTTTCGCGGTGTCGTCACATCTATGTCACGGCACCGAGATTTAAATATACGTGAACCATTATGTGGATTGCAAATTTATTACAATCGCGGACACGGACAGAAATAAATAGAAGACTTGGCTATTTTAGTCTGAAAAAGAATTACTTTCATTCATCCTAGAGAAGGCTGAGAAGAGTGACTTATGTGAACGGGCCTAGACCCAGAAGCTGATTAAAATCATTTTCTTATATGTAATGAAGTGACGAGACGAGCAGACGCCTGATGGTACGCAATACGTCTATTACCATAGCGGCACCACCCATCAGAACAATGTTATGCAAAATCCTCCGCGATATTGCACTGCGCTCGTCCCACTTAGACAATAGCCCTTAGATTAGATTAGATTAGATTAGCCCTTAAATCTTAGAAGTATTATTTGAAGATATTATATAGGCTTTTAGCACTTTTGTTAGGCGCGTATTCGACACGTTCGTAAATTTTGTGGTATGAGTATCTTCGTCTATAGTTTTGTTTGCTTGGGTGTTATGATCTCTTATTTATAATCTTGTCGTCATGAACAGATCGTCAATCATCGTCATCGTCATCATTTGCAGTGCATTTGCTCCTTCACTAGATATCGTCAACATTTATTCAGATCAGAAACTTATATAAGCTATTGGTAGGTTAAAATTTCCGTTAATTCAATCTGTCTTATAAATACATCTCTAGATCACTTGCAATATTCCCGAATAGTTTTGAATTGTAGTTATCAGTTATTAATTTTATAGTTGTCGATATAGTCATTTTAATAACTCATTTTACATTAAAGTCGGTTTTTTTTAATGTATAGTACTTGTATTCCATTATTACGTTGAAGGCTTATTCCATATTGTGCGTTTTTTTTGTTCTTGTGACAATTCACACGACGTTGTCTCCAACCAATTCATATGATTATTCGCAAAACTATGTTCATGGCTCTGTCACCACATCTGTTCCGCGGCATCGCGTAAATTGAAATTTATTAGAATCGGAGACGGGATCAAAAATAGATGATAAAAATGTACTGAGAAAACAAAAGTTGTTCATACATTTTCAGCTTATACATTTTTCTATTTCTTTTTAGAGTGAATGCTTTGCCAGCGTCTTTTAAACATCTAAAATCTATAGAAATTTGAAGAAAATCATAATGAGATTATATCAATGAGTTCGAATTTCAACCAAATTTTTAATGATATAGCGATTTAAATATATTTTTATACAACTTTGCGTTTAGACGAGCAAGTATTTTGCCTGATATTAAGCGCCACGCTAGCCCATAACAATCAAGTGCCACCCAGTTCATTTAATACCGTACAAAGTGCTACGTGGTGGACTATGGCCCATCCTCTCCCTTTGAAAAGACCAGTGTCCCAGTTTTGGGAACGTAAAAGGCAGAATATGTGTGATCTTCATATAAGTACCTACCTCGATATAGGTGGCCTATATTTTTTTCTTTTAATTGTTACGGCTATTAGTTTTTACTGTAACCTAAAACGTATCACATAAAATAGCATCTGTGACACATTGATGATGCTTCATCCTTTTTATTTGCCATTGTATTTACACTGGAACGAATCGGATATTGATGTCACCCTAATTGAATGTATTATTATTGATTATGTGACTTGGTTCCGTACATAATAAAATTATAAAAATAAATAAAAAAAGGCTTTTATTTCCAGTTCTTTAATTTGACATAATGAAAAAAGAAAAAAACACTGAGTAACTTTATACAATACTATAACTACAAAAACACTGACTAATTTTATACATAGCACAACCAAAAATAATATTTAAGAACTTTAATTATGTCAATAAATAAAAAAACATTTAGGTACTTTTTATGCAGGTAATTATTAGGTAATTTAGACCTAATAATTAGGTAGTAATTCATTATAATTATTACACTGGAACCCCTCTCAGGTGAAGGCCTCCTCCAAAGCTTTCCACTTTTCTGGGTCTTGGGCTATTTTTTGCAATTTTTTTGATATCGTCGTCCCAAGCAAGTAAGTACAAAAATAACTTTTACGCATCAGCAATGCCTCTGGTGCTGCTCAAGCTCAAGCTTTTTGTCGTACCTATTTAGGTAGATATTAATTGTTAATAACAATTAATTCATTAAGCAAAGAACTAAACTGAAAAAGATAAATAAAAATGAATAAAAATATGCAAATCTTATATATATGGAAGTTTCATCCATTAAAACATTTTGGAAACTATTCTGATTAAATAAACGTTCAAATATAGCGCTCGCGTAGCTAACATATTCGTTCGTAACAGATCTGCTATGTTAAGCAACGTTTGCAGCGGTCACCACTTGGATGGGTGAGCGTTTGCGTGTTATTTACATCCGAGCGCTGGGTAAGTAATATATAACCGATTTTTAAAATTTATATCACAAAATAAATATAAACGTAATATTAAATATAAATATAATATACCAACCATTATGAATATTATACATTCCATAAAATAAACGTTAAAACATATATTTTCAGGAAAATACCATTCACTTAATATTAAGACATAGTCCGAAAATGATATAACAATTATTTAACAAATAATTCACGCGCTACCGTGCTTCGGAGGGCACGCCAAGCCGTCGGTCCCAGTTGTTGTCTTAAGACAACAGTTGTTAGGCCATGTTGGAGGCCTTTGGGGGGTCTGAAAACTCCGACACCAGGATTGGCCACACGGGAACAGAAGAAGAAAAAAAGGTCCAAATATACAGGCAGACTAACCATATTATTTTGTAATGTAATACCACATCCCACTGATTCTAGTATTTACAATACGTAAATGGATAGACGTTTTCGTCGTCTTTTTTATATTTTTATATAGTTAGAAGAAAATTGCTACTGCTTTTCCGTGTGCCGCCAAGCAGTAGTGCGCAAGAATTAAAGTATTCAGCTTTAAAGGGCATTGTAGCCAGCGAAATTACTGGGTATAGGTATATAAGACTTAATATCTGATGTCTCGGGGTGATAAGCACAACGCAGTGCTTTTTATGGTATTAAAACTCCATCCAAAGGTTGACTGGAAGAGATCGCTTTTAGCGATAAGTCCGCCCATTGTACTTTAGTTTTGAAGTTGTTTTCATGTACTTACTGATTATTTTTGTTTGGTGTACAATGAAGTATTGTGTATTGTATTGTATTGTAAAAGTTCTGGGTGGCACTCCAATTGTTTTAGGAGGGTGTGGCGCTGACCATAAGGCGAACGACTTGCTCGTCTCATCACTCAGTTCCATAGAAAAAAACACATCTTTATGACATTATTTTAAGCTTTTCCTTTCCATATTTCCTTATCTGAATTATGTAATTTACTATAAAAATGACCTACCTGCCGTAAATAGGTAATTGTTTCAAAGTTCTTTCACGGTGTTACCTGTTTTAACATAACATACGATAGACATGTTGAAGTTTATAGGAGAGCCTTTTAAAACAAAGTCACGCAAGCACCTGGACGTGAACAAGGCTACTACGGTGTTTTGAAAGGTAGTATGCATGCTTTGGTATAGTCCAGAAGTCATGGTACGATGTCGCTATAATGATTTCAATAACAAGGTCTTTGAGAAAAGAGAACGTCAATTTAGTAATTATGACATGGTATTAAAATGAGAGCGAGTGTGGCTCAGTGCATATTCGACTTTCGATCCGACACACCCGAGTTCGAATCCCACTGGCCCCACACTGATATTATTTAGTTGTGTGCGGATTTAACACTCGCTCTAAAAACAGTGAAGGAAAACATCGTGAAAAAACCGGCATGTCCAAGAAATTATCACAAAAATTCAAAGACATGTGACATCCACCAACCCGCACTGGGCCAGGGTGGTGGACTATGGCCCATACCTCTCTACGAGAGAATGCCTGAGTCTTTGCAGTGGGAACGTAATGGGCTGATGATGAAGATGATTAAAATCTTTAGGTACTTATTATGTATACTAACTATACCAATACTAGTATGGTCTTATTTGGAAAATAATATCAATGTGTTAAGCTTCACCTTTTAGTATTTTGAAAAATATTTTATCCCTCATTATTTCCATAGACTAGTCATAAGCCATTGATTAACTTAAAAGGGTAACAATTTATTTGATAAGGAACCCTAAAAATAAAGGCACAGATGATACGCCAATTTGCCACGGTTTAATTGGTGTTGTAAAACTGTGAGCTAGAAAAAAAACTATTTGTTGACGTGACCCATTTTTGTAATACTATAATTATTAACTGCAATCAATGTCTGAAAATTGGACCATGACTGACGGCGACGGTTTCTAGTTGTTAGATCTGACATGTCTTCATTATATGATTTTAGCACTTGCTGGCAAAGTTGTCCAGCCTGTCAATTAGGGTGGAGCTGAAATTACATCATGGGACGTGTTTACAACTAAATTTTATAGTTTAGCACGTAATGATGACGTAACCTTTTATGAGATTAGTAGAATTTATAATGAAATCATTAAATTGTATGGTATTTATTTAATGACAATTATATAAAGGAATGCGTGAATAGAATTGCGTACCTACAAGTTCAAAAGCGTATGACATTTCTAAGCAGTGAATATTCTTCGTGCTGTTTTTTTAGAAATTGTTCAATAATGAAAACACGTTGTTGTATCGTGTAATCTATCTATCGCCACAGAATACAAATCGCTCCATTTAAATAATATAATTTAAATGGAGCGATTTGTAATATTTTTTTTAGGGTTGCCAACAATTTACTGTGCAAATAGCGGCAAATTCAAATTTTGCGTTAATTTTGGGAGACCCGTTATTATAAATGCGAAAGCAAGGATGAATTTTGGTACAACGAAGAAATGGATTTTGATAAAAAAAATTGTAAATAGATAAAGAAAGAAAGAAAGAAAACATTTATTTTGACAAAACTGCATACGGTACAACAACGATCACAACACAATAAAACAAAAAAAAAATATTAAAAAATGAAATACTGGGTGCTTGGATAAAAAGTACCTATCCTTTATCTTATTCTAGGATCTAAAGTATCTACTTAAGCATTTATCTTGGATTGAATTTGATATAAGATTCGAGTAATTTAAAAATAACTGATTCAACAGTTGCGTTTCGGACCACCAGCGTCGCATATTTTGCATTTGCCAAATCACTCTACGTCCATCCACGAGCTTTGCCAAAATATATTTTATCATTTTAAAATATTGCTCGAAAAGGCGCAGACCACAGGCGTCATTCAGCCTGCCTGTCAAATGACAACGTCGGAATTTTAAGTGTTATTCGGTTCATCTCCTTTTAAAAATTATTTTCTGCTTGAAAGTCCTTTGCCAACATTTGGTTTTGTCACAAAAATAACTTGGAGTATGCGGATTGCATTCATTCTCTGTATATTTATGAAAATAAAATGTATGTTCGTAAAAATCTGCACAAATTCAAGGTGAAAAGTGACCACCACAACATAAACACTAGAAATAAGGATAGAATTGCAGTTAGTTAGGTTTAGACTGAGTAAAACGAATAAGTGCTTCATGGGCAATTGTGTACGTTTTTACAATAAAATTCCAAAATAATTTAATTTAATTTAATAAATAAATTAAATAAATTCCAAAATGTATAACGGAGCTAACAGAAAGTAGATTCAAATTGAGTGAATTGAGTGTGAAAAATATTCTAATGAAAAAAGCATACTATGCAGTTAGTAATTACATAGAAGACAAAGATGCATGGAACATTCCGCATCTGCCAAGTAGCCAACTGGCACATAAGAAAAATAATATTGTCAAACACAAACATAACACATTGTAACAAAAGTTCTAAACAATATGCCCCTCAGTTTCTTGCCGTATTTTCTGAGTAGTGGTTCTTTTTCCGATACGGTGGTAGAGTCATTGTAATAATTGACGTTCATAAGTGCGTCTGTGACGACAAATTTGAATAAAGAACTTTGGATTGATTGATTGATTAATAATTATAATATTTTTATGCGACGTCGTGCGAGCAAGTCGTTCACCTGGTGGTAAGCAACACATCTGCCCATAACAGTTACAGTACCAACCAGAACATTGTCTTGCAAAATCCGGCGCGGCACTGCACTGCGCTCGTCACCCTGAGACATTATGTCCACTAATTTATCGGCTACAATGCCCTCCCCTTCAAAACCGGTACAATTAAACCGCAATAGTATTGCTGCGCACTACTACTTGGCCGCAGAAGCGCTTCGCTTCCACTTTTATTATGCGCACTGATAACGAGTGGAACTCCCTGCCAGTGTCAGTCTTTCCCGATAGCTACAATCTAAGAATCTTCAAGTTTCGAGTGAACAGGTACTTATCTTGGCAAGTGTGCTAGATCGTCGACCGCATCATCGCTTACCATCAGGTGACATAGTGGTCAAACGCAAGCCAATTCGGAATTAAAAAAAGAGTACCCACACAGACGGCCTCTCGCATACGGGAAATCTACCACCAGTAGAAACCTACCACCAGTATATAGAAACCTACCACTAGTATGTTTTTTCTTATCTCTAAATAGTTATCCAGTCGTCGCCCATACTACTCCTGTGGAATACTCCATACCATATGACTTTCATTAATTTAATTACCTTTATCTCACACTTCCGTGCCTAATTAAAGCATTACATACATTTTAATCTGAGACTTTAATAAGCATTTCACCCCTTACATCCAATCCGGCTTATCGCTCACGTTCCATTAGAAAAGTGATTTCCTCCAGTTAACTACATAAAGTAGTGGCAGGAGCGTACCTAAGGGAATGGGGAAATTAAAGGGGTTAAAAGCTCTATCTAAACAGTTCATTTCTAGAAAATATTAAGGTGTTTTATCTTGTTTCACAACTAACACACCCACTTGTTTACGTAATCCACATTAGAAATTGTGTTTTTATGAATGAAAAGCGTCCATAATACATTCGAGGGAAAAACTGGCCAAAAGTATTTATTACTAGGGCAAAAATGATACATCCTCTCAACGATCACATACATAAATGCAAGCTCCTACAAGGATTATTGTATTCCCTGTATTTAGGGAACGAGAAACTACGAGGACCATGGTTCTACAAATCGTTAATAGTTTACGTGCAGAAACATTTTTTTGTGAACGTAAAATTGTAATTAAATCTCCAAGATCCGTGTTTTGACTCATCTAACCACTACGCAACAGTAGTTGTCAAAAATGTGGCTTAATAGTTAGCGATGCAGTGTCTTAAAAGACAATAGCAGACCCGCCCCGCGGCTTCGCCCACAGTTTTCCTGTTTTCCCGCGCAAATCTCGAAAAATCCTTTCTTAGGTGCACCGCTACAACCTATAGAGAACATGATATTTATTCCATATTTGATATTTCTATCTTCAGTGGTTCAGAATATACCTATGCATTATCTATCAGACAGTCGACCACAGACGATTTTTAACCCCCAACGCAAAAAGGAGGGGTGTTACAACTTTGACCACTATTCTGTCTGTGGCACAGTAGCTGTTAAACGGGTGAACTGATTTGGATGCGGTTTTTTTATATGAAAGCAGGTTTTCTAGCGGTGGTTCTTAGACATGTTTTAGTGTCGGGGGTTTTCAATTTTTTTAATTTATGTGTATAGATTTTAAGTCGAAAATAGAAATGAATGACTTTTCAGCGATGAAATCAAAATTTTACTAATCCATTTTACTAGTATAAGCAATTCCGTTCTTGATTTAAAAGTCTATTTTGCCATCCCCTCGCGCTATAATAAAATATTAAATTCCAAGTGCGCCCATGAATCTAGGCACAATTTACGTCTATCCACTATCTAGTCTAAGGCTAGCTGAAGGTATTGCGTGACCAGCTAGAAATATCTATGCAGGTATACATAATAAAGATAGGTGGATAAATATTACCACCCATGGAACGGCCATAAGAGATAATAATAATGATGATAACATTTATAAAAAAAACCGACTTCAATGTATCTTCGAAGTCTAAGGTCAAATATCGATGTAATTTGTATGGGAGTTCTAAAACATGAAAAAACATACAATCGAATATAGAACCTCCTCCATTTTTTGACGTCGGTTAAAAACAAGTATACATTTTATAAAAAACCGGCTTCAATGTATCTTCGAAGTCCAAGGTTAAATATCGATTAAATTTATATGGGACCACGTCGTAGCTATACTGAACCCAACGTAAAAATAATTTTCTAAATCTGTTCATAAATGACGGAGTTCTGAGGTAACAAACCTAATAAATTATTAAGAGCCTGTTTTGTCCCACTGCAGGGCAAAGGCCTACTCCCTAATAAAATAAAAAATAAAACATGCAATCGAATAGAGAACCTCCTCTTTTTTTTGAAGTGGTTAAATATCATAATTGTATTAAAACAGCTAAGACTCACGGTTAAACAAAACACTCACGAAACATTTCAAAATCTAAAAAAAAATTCGTTTAAATCTTTATGTGACTACGATAAGCTCGAGTGAATATTATTTATTTATTATAATAAAATTTAGCTGATGGTGTCCTCAAATAGGTAGATTTTAATTCTAGTATGAAAGTTTTCGTGAGTTTGATTCATTATAAATATCACCACCAGTGGCGACCACCAGTGGTCGCCGCGATCTCGCAGCGTAAGCTCGCCCTGAAGAAGAGCAAGATTGGATATGCTCGAAACCTAGGTCGACTAATTACTTAGGACTAACTACGTGTGTCCTAGCCGTGTTATTAAATACTTTTAATGCCTTGAAAGACGCATAATAGTTTAATCTTTGGACGTTAATAATTTATTTATATCTTAGGTTATTAAAATTGCAGAATAGTTAATACTGGAACTGTTAAAATAGCTAAGGCCAAGGTGAGTGCCGCTACTTAAAAGCCGCCCTGCAGCTATTTTAATTTCATACTTTTTATGTTAACTTTCAAATGAGTGTAGATACAAACAAACACACATCTTCGAAATACTAAATGAAAACTTAAATAGAAGAAATTGCAACAAACTAAAGTTAGCTACAAACTTCAAAGTTCGAAGTTACTAGTCCAAATTTTAGATTAGTATCAATATACAACAAAATCCCTGAATACCTAAAAAACGAAACTAGATACAACGTATCCTGCAGAAATCGTATGTCTTATCTAATTAAAAAATGTTATTATTCTGTAGATGACTGCAAAACTGACTAGCATTTAAAAAAAGACTCAATTCCGCGACACTTACCATATACTGACTTTAATAAAATATAAATTAATATAAATTAAAATGACTAAATGTACTTCTCGCACTGAATTGCAAACGCCCTTACAGGGCTCATGTACCAACCTAACATTTAATTTAAGACCTACATATGTATGACAAATAAATGTACATGAATGCAATGAATAAATGAATTATGAATATGAATGGAGTTCGAGAGTTGTTAAACAGCAATATGACATTTCGACATTGATGGCGCTGCGCTGCCGTTTCGCAAATCATTTTTGTTATTAACCATAATATTTGTAATCATGGATTTTCTGCATCATGTGCCTGCAAAAAAAAATATTTTTTTATGGTACTGAGTGATGAGACGAGCAGGTCGTTTGCCTGATGGTAAGCGCCACGCCTGCCCATAACAATGGTAGTGCCACCCAGAACTTTTAATACCATAAAAAGCACTGCGTAGCACCCGATTGCACTCATCACCCCGAAACATCAGATATTAAGTCTCATATATAATTCCCAGTAATTTCGCTGGCTGCAATGCCCTTCGAACCGGAACACAGTAATGCTTAAGCACTACTGCTTGGCGGTAGAATAACTGGCAAAATTGTGCTACCTACCTAGACGGCCTCCCGCATACGAGAGACCTACCACAATATAGAAGCAGCGTAAAGCTGATGCGTGTAAGTGCACTCGACAATGTTTATCGAGTCATTTTAAAAGAATTCACTGTACGAGCACTTATTAATGTCTCTGGAAGCTTGTTCCATGCACTCAACTTGGCCTTAGCTATTTTAACAGTTCTATCTCTACTCAATTCCACGCATAAACAAAATAGATTTATTTTGTTCAGTCGTCCGATTTATTAAGTAGGCCGGACCGATGATTTCGCTAATAAAATATCTACCGGCGGCGGTCGATTTGATTTGTTTGATAAATTTGGTAGATAAAACGAATTTAGGACGTTTTTATTTATGTCTTGCACCACCTTCTGTCTACGTCTATACTCTGTTGTAGACAAACATTCTTTGCCATATACTTATTGTTCTAATTATATAAATAACTGATTTAATCGTTTTTTTTCTATAAATTTAAAATAATAAAACAAAAAGTCGATCTTCTTCGTTATTCAAAGCTCTGACGGCCAAGTTGGTTGAACGGTATTTCGAAGACGCGGATTCAAAGCCCACTTAAGTCAATACATTTTCTCGTTTGAATATTTAAAAATCTACGTGTAAAATGTAGATAATATAAACTTATTGTTTTTAAAATTTAATAAACGTATTTGTCTCTAACAGTCTTGCCTTTAAAAATGTGAAGAGAGACAGATGATACCTTTTATTGCAAGTATCCAACGTCCTCTTCCAGCACTAAACAAAGTGCCTACATTTCCACATCAAAATCCGTTCATTAGTTTTTACGTCATTGATTAACAAACATCCAACCATCCATTCTCACAAACTTTCGCAATTATAACATGAGTAGGATAGGATAGGATTGTATATCTGTGCAACTATAAATTGGTGGTTGCGGTTTCGATTCCCGCCCAATGTTTGTGTTGATGACTTTGCTATTATTACCTATTAGCATTTACGTAAATGAATGAATAATAAGCTAATCAAATTTTTAGTCATGAATGAATTCTATTTCCTCTCTACGCCTAGGAATAGATAAGTAATAAATGTAATGAAGTAGGATTACCCAGTGAATTATTTTGTTATTTTACCACTATAACATGATAAGATAAACCATATTATAGTGCAATACCACTACAATGTGGTTTTCCTATCTTGTGCTCTCAAACACCTATTTTAGCTATTATTATTTTCTGTACATGAAATTCATAGGTGTCGTCAAGAGATTTTAATTTAATTCCTCTCATTATGTCATCTCATTGGATAACTGTAATATAATCTTCTTTTATTTATTTTCTTCTATTCTACATTATTTATTTATATTTTTATGAGATCTATAATTGCTGACTATGTACTTGCACTCAGTAAAAATTTTTTGGTTAAAAATATGTTTTTTAATATTTTTATGCATACCAAATAACAAATATATTTTTGGATTTTCCATGGATGATTATTATAAATTTAATAATATTAATTAATATTATTATCTAAAGCATTTCCTATGAAACGCTACATGCCAATAGTGATTATTGTGTAGTGAAATGAAATAGGAAAGTCATTAGATACGAGGGATAAGAGTAACTGTTTTAAAGTCTTTCTTCATACCTTTAAACTTGTACCCAAAAACCTGGATATTTTATCTGTACCAAAAACCAAAGTTTCCAAGTCATAAGCTAGAGTCGAATGTTTCGTTTTCTATTTAATCAATTTTAATATCTCTTGGTTATTCATTTCAATTTCAATGTTGTCTGTTCATGACTTTTAAATGTTGATGTTAGTGAAAGTCACAACATTATGATTTACAACCAATAAAATGCAAATAATGTCATTTAACTTGAGATTTATATGAATCTCAACCTTAATGTAATTAGGGATTGGTGTCAGCTTAAACCAGTTTAACCAATTGGTTAATTTATGATGGATATACGTCGTTATGCGGACTTCGTTCGTAAGAGAAAATATGCGTAGAATCGTGCTTGCCACAAGTTGTTTGTTTTTATGGTCAAACAAAGTGTCTATCCTTTTCCATTTTTAACGTCATATATAATCTATATATTTTCAATCAATCATTTATTACCACGTTTTTATTAAATTACTTTTTTGTTTGTCGGTCTGTTTGTCTGTCGTTCCGGGTGGAATCTTGCAACTCAAATTTCGAGCTATTCCCGATTAGCTATCCGGCTGAAACTTATCAGGGTAGCTCACATCTATCGAGTTGTGTCACAATGCATTCTAAATCCATAAAAACGTGGTTTTTAGAATATCCTTTTAATCTATTACGGATTCTTGTTACCATCTAAGTTTGGTGCAGTAAACATTTAAACCTTCTAGTTTTCGTTCAAAGGTGTCAATTTACAAATGTTTGACTATAATAGGTTACAAAATTCAAATATTACAATGAAAATAAATATCAAGACCTTTTTTTAACGGGCAATGCCTTTATTACTGAAAACAACTCTACGCTTTACTTACTACAACTAAACTAACTACTTACTAGGAGAAGCAATTGGACGACCTATAGAAGGTTAATATAATATAATACCAAGGTTGACGTTGATAAGTTGTTTTGTTGATGTTGCATTTAATTTGCTTAAAATTGTGATGGAACACTACATAATAAAAGTTTGTAACTCTGCTCAAACATAACGAAGGAAGGTCAAAAAATCAGAACCAAAATTAAATCTTTTTATGGTTTCGCAAAAACCAGTGTCTTAAGCTGCGAATGATGTCAGATACATAATTTTAGAGACCCAGGAGTGCTCTAAAAATTTTACACATAATTTTAGATTTATTTTACTGACTAGCTGTTGCCTGCGACTTCGTACTCGTAGTGAAGTAATATAACCTGTTTCCGACAATTTTTCATCCCACTCTAATCCCGCTCCTATTCTATCCTTTCACTGTGCCGCTCTTGCTTTCATCCCGCTCCTATCCAGATCACGTCCTTTTCCTATACCATTATACTCCTAACCGGAAACCGTCCCCCTCATATCCCGTTACCATTACCCTCTCGAATTCCATACCTACCCGTTCCAATCCCGTTAACGTCCCTCTCGTAACCCATAACCGTTGCGCTCCTGTCTCGATCCTGTCCTATCTCGTTGTAGCATAAGACTCAACTCAGTTTTATTATAAGTATAGATTAGTGAAGCGCTTCATGCATGAAATAGTTTATATCAATTATTTATGGTCAAGTATTTATGTAGATAAAAATGAACCTTTAAATTTTAAACCCAGTATAATATCAAAGAGACCTAAATATTACTACGTAATTATACTAACTAGTTTAAATGTAAATGTAACTAGACAGAGTTTACCTACCTACTAGACTGCTATTGTTAAAATGGCAACCATATTCATTAATTTAGAAAAATTACGTCTAGAACAGATTACACCTATTTTTTTGGCTGCTTCGATGCCCTGACATCAGGTAAAAACCTAAACAGGGTATCATCAGGTATTGGTAGGATAACTTATCAGTTAGTATTTACTGTAAATGTTATATGCAGAGCTACATCAATGATACACATCCTGGTCGCCCTCTGTCAAGGGAGGTCTCCGTACTCTGAAATACAAGTGTTTCACTACGGTCATTAAGACACTGGTCTCCGGGATTGTGTGTCATACCTATAAGGTAACTTTGATGTAGGTCTGCATATGAACAACCAAATATCTACTATTATTATTATTTTTATTTATTGCTAGAATGTTGTCCTACATATTAACAGTGGAAATAGCTTATATCATTACCTGGACGATCTGTATCTGGTTTTATTAAACAACAAGCTCTCATTGTCTTACACTAAAGCTATAATATAAACTCTTTTGTATGCAAATCTAAGTGGATACTTGACTACTATTAGAAATGTTTATGTAGAGCCTACATATGAAGCTGTATATACCAGTCTCTTAATGATAATCTCGGCGTGGGCAGAGGACCTGTTCCATTCTAAACACTGAGTATATAAACATAGGCATTTGATGTTAGGACTAGCTGGAATGTGATGCAATGGCTACCTTTGGAAACTATTAAATTCACTAAGTTTAACCTGCGTCATAAGTTCTTTAGTCTTTTTACTCTGCACACTCGCGGCGAACACGTCGTGAATTCGCAGCGCTCTCGCAGCGTCTTTTGAACAGTCACTAACTGAATACAAAATGATATATCCACCAAAACGGAATGTCAGGTTACGTTAGCGGCGGTTGCGTGTGAGTGTACAATATTGGCAAACTTGCAGCGGTGCTGCGGAGAACTCATCTCGCATTCGCGGCGAAAACAAGTAAAAACGCTCGGAACACGCCTGTGTGAAAAGACTGTTAGTAAGCACTAGCTTTTGTCTTTCG
The DNA here is from genome assembly GCA_951640565.1 of Petrophora chlorosata. Taxonomy (NCBI): domain Eukaryota; kingdom Metazoa; phylum Arthropoda; class Insecta; order Lepidoptera; family Geometridae; genus Petrophora; species Petrophora chlorosata. Next base: position 11,797,398 of record OX621201.1, on the reverse strand, counting down.
AGAGTTATTACGTTTCCGACCATAGTGCGACTACTTCATCCATCTATCAGTCCATTTTACGATCTCAGTGCTAACATCTGATCTCTATGGTGCTAACACAGGGTTCACACTATATTTATTTACAATCATATACATTTTTACACTATACCGGACCTCTTGTATATACCAATATATTACTGCCAGAATATATGAATGAATCTGATAGGTCAGGTCAATAGGTACTTGTACGACTCTCTTGAAATCACTAGCAACGATATATGAACCTTACCACTTAAAAGTTAGAGTTTGAAATAGGTTGCGGATAGAAATGTCAGGTGCTAGTGACTAGAAAATAAATCACTTTTTCTTACCAGTTCGATTGCTAAAACCCGCTTGGCTGTTCCTAGGTTTGCTGCAGTTTTTGGTAGAAAAAGATTTAATTTTTTTATTAAATCTTAAATGAGTTATGATTGTGCGAAAATTTCATAATACTAAGAGAAAAACAAGGACTATTAATAATTCAACAGATTATTTATGCAGGTAGGACCTACATCTTAACACTATTTGTGTAAATACCTAAATATGTCTCTTCTTAATAGAATAGACAATTATACAATTATGTATAGACGCAATTGCCTAGAATAGCACCTTGCTATTATATCAAGGTCTGCTATTCTGGGCAATTTTATATATTTCTCATCATTCAAAGTTCAAAGTTCAAAAGTTCTTAATTCAGTTTTCGCATCCTAGACACACTTATGAACGCCAATTATTACAATGACTACTATTACATATTACACTCAAATTCTTTCAACATGATTCGGGAAGATAGTTTATAAAATATCATCATCTTAAGTGAAGGCAAGTTCAGTGAGATGTTCCTAAGACCTTTTGACTTGGTGTTCCTTTCTATACCCTATCAAATATAGAGACATTTTTACTACTGACATCGCCAAACCAACTTCCCGAATCAAACATACCGGCTTTTACGTGTTCCGACCGAACTATTTTGAAACGTGGCCATTTCCTAAATCCTTGACTACTAGAAAGGAACGTTTTCGGTTCTAGAAAGTCGGGTATTCATTTTTTGCGGTATGAAATTACAGCATAGCTGTCTCGACTCTCAAGATAAGTACTGCTTGTGTGAAGTAGCAGTATAGAATCAAGACAACTCGAACACCACTTTTCTACTAGCTGATTCCCTACTTCCACGATTTATACCTACACTTACTACTCTGCTTGGTTTTATTCTAAGGGATGGATATATGGGTCACAATGGGTCGACAATATCGAGGAATGTCAAATTAGAAGGAAAGACACAAGATGAGTCTGCTATAAGATCCATCAGGGTAGAGTAAGGTCTGCAAAAGATGATGATGATAATAATCTATCTACTTCTACAGTTATCAAATAGCTTCAGATGCTTACCCATCAAAGAAATACAAACTTTCGGATTTATAGTTTTAGTTTATGAATAGGCATAATTTCGTTAAAAAAGCTTTATATAAAGTTGACAGAGATTTCGAAGTACCTACCCAGAACCAGGTCTTACCACTACCTTAATTAAATATATTATATTTCTAGGTTATGCAGTCCTCAACTCCATGTAACCGATGAATGCCAATCTACGAAATGAGAGGGAAGACCATTTCAGCTGAAGATAGAAAGAGATAAAAGGCAAGGACAATTGCGACACCTGCGGTATGTTGGAGGAGTTTAGACGGAATAGCAAACATAAGTTAGAGTTTGTGCGAGAATGCGATCTTTGAAAATGAAACTAATTATTTAAGGGAACGTCTAAGGGACCGTATCAATAAGATTGTTTCTTACCTTGTTCCGTATCCTTAGATAACTAAGTAATACAAAACGTAAAGAAAAGGGAGGGGGGGAAGGTAGGTGGCCTATTCTTTGCTATTACAGCCGTAGAGAGCCAGTGTGGTTCATTGGGTACACGTGTAATTTTCGATCCGACGCACCCGTGTTCGAATCCTGCTGGCCCCGCAGCTGACTTTCTTAAGTTATGTCACGTTATGTGCGGATTTAATACTCGTTCCAAAAACGGTGAAGGAAAAAATCGTGAGAAACCGGCATGTAAAAAATTAATTACAAAAATACAAGGACATGTGACATCCACCGACCCGCACCGGGCCAGCAGCATGGCGGATTATCGCCCATTCTCTCTCTATAAGAGAAGGTATAGGTATAGGTATAAGTCTTAGCAGTAGGATCGTGATGGGCTGATGATGATGATGATGATTGATGACAGCTGTAAAGGTAAAACCGAAACCGAGCAGTCGCAAATGTTCGGACGCGGTTTAATGACGTGTATTACTTTTGATCATACTTTTTGCTCAATGTTTGGACACCAACACCTTGTCTAATGTTGCATTATAATTTAATTAATGGAAATGTTATGAAATTCTAGTAAAGTTAAGAGCAAGGACTTACAAATAAATCCATCAATCAAATAGGTACCTCTTTATTAACCGACTTCAACGAAGGAGGAGGTTCTCTGTTCGATTGTATTTTTTTTTTTTTTTTTTATGTTTGTTACCTCAGAACTCCGTCGTTTATGAACCGATTTGAAAAATTCTTTTTGCGTCGGGTTCAGTATAGCTACGAAGTGGTCCCATATAAATTTCATCGATATGTGACCTTGGACTTCGAAGATACATTGAAGTCGGTTTTTGTTTTTTTTCTAAAAATTAATTATTTGTAGTTTTAATTGGTACACACATTTATCTTAATGTAATTGATCAATGTACTTACGTAATAAAATGTTAATCTTTGCGCTAAATCTTTACTAATATTATAAACGCGAAATTTTGTTTGTATGGATGTATGGATCTTTGTTACTCTTTCACGCAAGAACTACTACTACTAACGGATTTTGATAAAATTTGGTACGTAGGTACTTTAGAATAGCACAAAAGCTATTCCGGGAAACCGTGGGGCGCAGCTAGTGACGCTTAAAGCCATTTTAATAAAATAATGAACTATCAAGTTTTTTTTTACGCTTTATCGATCTATGTTTGACCACTATCTCGCCTGATGTGAAGCGATGATGTGGCCTAAGATTAAGCACATAGATCTAGAGAGAGACGGCAGTTGAGCGGCTGCTCAGACCCGTCTCCCCGATGGTTCACCGAACATCATCCCGAAACACGACTAGGTCGTTTGACGGCATGGCTTTGTTCGGTGGGTGGTATTACAACCACGGCCAGAGCCTTCCACTCTAAAGCGCGTAAGCGGGTTTCATCACGATGTTTTCCTTCACCGTTTTAGAGCGAGCGTGCAAAATCTGCACTTAACTATAAGTCATTGGTGCAGGGCCGAGTCGGGATTCGATTCCCAGGTGCGTCGGATCGAAAAGCGCACGAGTCCCCGCTGAGCCACACTTGCTCTAGTTTACTATGAATAAAAGGATTGCGGAAAATACTATGATGATGGAACATAGCTCAATTAGATTTTCCTAGAACTTGACATAAATATATGATAATGAATTTATTTTAATTGAATTCTCAAGATTTTCTCACATAACATGAATACTTTGAATAATGTTAAGTGAGTGGGTGTCCTTAGTGAAGTAACGGTAAGTTCTCAGTTACAACATCTAGATAAGATCACAAACATACTCCTGACCTGTATAACTAGGTAGGAACTTTTAGTAGCCATGAGACCAAGTCACGTACTAGAATATGAACATTTATGTCTACCAATTTACCAATGATCTGCGATATGAAGTAGAATCCTATACTAATATAACAAACGAATGTGGTTATGAGGATATAGGTATTGATGTATGGACGGATGCATGTTTGTTACTCAATTACGTTAAAACTACTGACCAGATTTTAATGAAATTTGGTATGCAGGTTTGGGAAGGAGTCGTGAGAAAAATATGGCATAATTTTTAGCCTGGAAAATTTAGCAAATGGTAATAAATGTTCACTTTTTGTTCAGCATTAAAATAAACTGATAGAATAAGTGTGCATTTTAGGAAATTGGACTTTCCCAAAGTGATAATTATAATAAAATTATAGTAGGTACTTTTTACTTCACTTACATCGATAAAAAGTATCACAATAATTATTCCTATTCCAAGACCTGTATTTATTACAAACAAATTTCCATCCTCAGAAGCTTTCGCGTTTATGATAGGTATTACTAGCTGCGCCGCCGCGCGGTTACACTCGCGTAGAATCGGCTTATATTTGCTCCCTCGCCTCGAGAACTATGGGTTTTACCTACTCTTATCATGAACAAGACGAGACAAGGGAAAGAAATGGGAAGATACTTACCTTTTTTTTAAATTCTAAATATCTCAAGTTACAGTTCTAACATATTTTAATTGATTTAAATTATGTGTACATAACGTTTAAAAGTGCATTTTTTGTGCTTATTTAATAAATATCTTCTTTCTGACTTTTGACTTTGCATGTTTACCTAACGCAAATACACACTTACCGATCAAAAAGACCGCTCTTACATATGTATAACGGTACAAATTCAGCGAACCGATCCCTTATCATTCTACTTCATTAAATCTAATTGCCCATTCACTTGTTCTTCCTTTAAATTGTTGTGGAGATACGAGTGGTATGATATGAATCAGATATAGATACGGTTTAATTATAATCAGATATCTAAGAAAGCTGGCTCTGGTATTGCTTTTTATAGGTAATTTTTACATTTTCTATAATATAAAAAGTATTTTTTATTATGTAGATATATGAGAAAGACTAGAAGAATATTAAACTGTTCGTCATCATTTTTGTGTCATTGCAAAAATGGTTGTCACGTTCGTAAGATTAAGATCCGTCATCAAAAAAAACGTGTTATTACAAGATATAACATGCTATTTCATAACGATACAAATTTTACGCTGTCATCATAAATCATTGTATTATCATGTTATATTATTATATATGCATCGCCAATCAACTCTTAACTTTCGAGATGTCGATATCAAACTTGTCTTCGTAATTTAACTCAGCACCAGCTTCAAAACTAGAACTTTTCACAAAATTAATAGTTGCATGTCAGATTAAACTAATTTATTTTCAACTTAGTTGCACAAATTGGTCTCGTAATTTGTTCCAGCTAGAATATCATGCAAAGTTATTTGCACGACAAAATGGGGACAATTTACTATGTGTACTTATGGCTTAGCTTCATGTAAGCTTATTTTTAGAAATTGCAGTCAACAGAGCGGGCATGAAAGGTTATGTTACGCCGAAATTAAAAAAAAGAAGTGATTTGGTTTAGAGCTATTTTCACTAGTGTTTTGTCTGCACTTAGGCAAAATCTTATGTGAGTTTAAACTGAAGTCAGTAATGCCCATTTTTGTAAATTAATCATTTTATTTTGTCCGTTCAATTAAATTTAAATGATGTCTTATAAATTAATTTTTCGTTTCTTTATTATGTGTTATCTTTTTGTTTATTGATTGATGTGTATGTACCTATATATAAATGTTCTATGTTCTTTGAAGCCAACAGTATCCGTGCACCTTAAGGGGTTATCCTGAAAACCAGCGTCTGATATCATTGACCTTAGATATTTGTCCTAAGCCCTTATAGCCATTTTTGGCACCACAAACAATCTATTCATGTATTTCGTATTGTCTTGTTTTGTTATACACTTATACACTTTTCTTTCTCTCTGTTTTTGTATTTTATCTTACGTGTGTCTTTTTCATCTATTTCTTTGTGGTTGTCAAATAAATGTTTTTTCTTTCTTTTCTTATATTTTGCGTATTTTGGCTTATATTTTGCATAAGGACATTGAAATATAACGAATGATTTATTTCTATAAGAACGTATTGGGCTCGTGTCATGACCGTACAGGGCACGGTTTAAAGGGAAATTTAAATTTGTTTATACGAAACAGTTTATACTACGCCGTCATCATCATCCCATCACGTTCCCACTGCTGGGACACGGGCCTTCTCTCATAGAGAGAGGATGGGCCATTATCCACCACGCTGGCCTAGTGCGGGTTGGTGGATGTCACATGTCCTTGACTTTTTGTGACAAATTCTTGGACATGCCGGTTTCCTCACGATGTTTTCCTTTACCGTTTCTAGAGCGAGTGTTAAATCCGCACATAACTTAAGAAAGTCAGTGGTGCGGGGCCAACGGGATTCGAACTCGGGTGCGTCGGATCGCAAGTCGCACGTGCTCCCACTGAGCCACACTCGCTCTCCCTCAATTCTACGCCGTATGGTTTAATTAAGTTAACTATAAATGTTTTGAAGTTCACTAGGAGAAAATATATGATTGGTTTCGCAGCTTCATGTACCTACTTACTTACATAATATGCACTGATGATTATATAATTAAATGACAAATTGTAAAATGCTATATGAAAATAAAATTAATCTTAAGACTTTTTAAATAATTGCAATTATTATAATTAGTATTATTCTTATTAATCTGATATTTTTTTCTTACAATTTTTATACTTAGAAACAGTCTTCCTCTTTTCTAAATGCGTGCCCGACAGGGTCCTTAGTGAACTGACTACAAAATTACCATCTGTTGTATCTACCTACAAAGGAATGCATTAAATTAATAAATAAATAAATACTTTTGACGAGGGCATATGATATTATTAATTGATTTTGTATTAAGAATTATTAGCCTTTTGTTTTTTTTTTCTTTTTTATTATTATTAGCCTTTGTACACATATTTTATAAGAGCTAGTGTGGCTCAGTGGGAGAACGTGCCACTTTCGATCCGACGCACCTGAGCTCGAATCTCGCTGGCCCCGCACCACTGACTTTCTTAAGTTATGTGCGGATTTAACACTAGCTCTAAAAACGGTGAAGGAAAACATCGTGAGGAAACCCGGTATGTCCAAGAATTTATCACAAAAATTCAAGGACATGTGACATCCACCAACCCGCACTGGGCCAGCGTGGTGGATTATGGCCCATACTCTCTCTATGAGAGAAGGCCCGTGTCCCAGCAGTGGGAACGTGATGGGCTGATGATGATGATGATGACATATATTTTATAAATCATCGATGTAAATATTAAAATATTGTACAATAAAGAATATAAGAATATAAGAAAAAATGTATATTTTTTAACTCTATAGTTATTACCGCAAAGATGACTAAATTATGAGTCATTCGTTAAACTTTAGGAATAAAATCACGGCTACAAATTGAGATAAACATATTTATATGCAACCTACTTAACTATGTCGTTACATAAATTGCTTGATTTACAAATTCTTTCCCACAAAATCGAGAGACTTGATTTAAGTTTATTACCGCCTTATATATTTTTTCATTTAATGATTACACATAGTTTAGTACAGCTTAAGTACCTATTTCACCAATTACTGTTGGATAAGATTGAGTTCAATTTAATCAAGTACTCAAGTTAATTTGATAAAATGAACTGATAGTTTATCAAGTAAGTGGCAGTAACTGTTTTGAAATGAACTCTCAATTAAAGTCCAAGCAGTAACTTTAATGAAACAGTTATAAATTTAATATTATAGTTTGCATAATCTTATTGCTAGTCTGAAATGTCCTCCTTTCAAATTGCTCAATCATTACACCAGGCGCTATCAAAATACTAGGAAAAATATTTAAAAATAATATAATAAACTAGGTTACTAAAATAATTGACATTGATGGTCTTATCGATATATTTATAGACGATTGGATGCACTGGAAAGTGCGGAACAGAAACACAAAATTCCATTGAGAATGTTTTTTTTTATGTAATTGAATGACGAGATAAGCAGTTCATTCACCTGGTGGTAAGCAACACGCCTGCCTACAGTTGCAGCACCACCCAACATGGTTTTGCAAAATTATGCGTGGAACTGCACTGCGCTCGTCACCCTGGGACAATTGGCATATTAATTTTGCAATAATAACTAATACAATTCAGTATTTAGTTACTATTGACACAATATAACTAAAACAACAAAAGTAGAGTCATTATTAGTATACAAATAAACAATATCATCATTTTCAACGTAGGTACTCTAAAGACACAATGAGGTAAATAGACCTCAGAAATTCCCTAACGAATAAATATTGAACAAAACAACTAAAATAGGAACTTATTCGTCACACATAAATGGCGTAAAATTGAGATGACATCATTTTAAGGAATTAAAGATCATAATAATTTTATAAGACAATGCTGTCATCACTTTGTCATTTTAAAGTCATTCGAATTAAAATGTTTTATGTGATGTTATGCTAAATTAAAGCTTATTTAATATATGTGCCTGTTTAATTTAAGCCCATTGTTTTTTTTTTTACTGGTGACGAGACGAGCTGGTCGTTCGCTTGATGATAAGCAATACACCTGCCCATAACAGTAACAGCACCAGAACTTTGTTTTGCAAAATCGCTGCACTGCGCTCGTCACCCTGAGACAATTAGCTGTTAGGTCTCATAATGCCCAGTAATTTCGCTGGCTACGAAAATAGCTACGTTAATTTTGGATTACATCCACACTAATATTATAAATGCAAAGTATCTGTTTATTTGTTAAGTACCTTTTCACGACTACACAGCTGAACCAATTTTGATGAAGTTTTGTTTGGTCACACAGATAGCCTGAAGCCCGGAGAAGGACTATAGAATGTTGTCCTAATAGATGTTTAAACCAATTACGTGGTTCCTGAGATATAATCACAGAATAACCAAACAAACAACAGGAACAGGATATATTATGTGTTGTTATGGGCAGGCGTGGCGCTTACCATCAGGCAAACGACTTGCTCGTCTCATCACTCAGTATCATTAAAAATATATAATATATATATGTATAACAAAATTCCATGTGCTTGAAGTTGCTGGCAGCAGCATTTAGACTAACTTTATCATCACAGCATTTAATTAGTATGATTCAAATTGACGACATTCTGACATTAATTAAAATAAACTTACAATTTAAATTAAATGTAATTATATTTTACAAAATGATGTTAATATTGCACACCATTTTCATGGCAGAATGTTAGGAATTATTTTTATTATTTATCATGTTTATTTATTTATTTGCACAAGTAATTTACAGAACATATCCAAACATTACATTGCGGAGCAAGGCAAGCGCTAAGATTCTAAACCTACCTGTTTTGTATTATCATCTTTATGTTCAACTTTTTGGCAATAAAGAATTTGATTTGATTCAATTTCGAAGATGCTTGCTTATAAAAAAAATTATGGTTACTTTTACACTGACATCTGTATTATCGTCAGTAATTGCTTCAAGTGCGCTCAAAACCGGCTATTTTTCATCTACTACTACAGTGTTATGTGGGAATGATATTCGATTGCGACCTTACTAAGGTGGCCCTGTGACCCAAAATGAGTTTTGGCCTTCGATAATAGCTAAAACGAGCGTACGGGCAACCACAGTTTAACATCTTCTTTTCTCTTTCTTAATCCATCCATTCGTCACTCAATGGGAGCCTCAAGACGTTTGGAGACGACGTGGCCGGGCCTCGGAAAAGGTGGCGTGACGATCTCGAAACCTACCGACCCGGATGGATGGAAGTGGCTGTGGACAGAGATGTTTGGAGGGAGATGGGGGATAACTTTGCCCAGCAGTGGGACACAATAGGTTGATATAATATAATAATCCATTCTTACCAACCAAATAGGTATAACAAAAAAAAATACTAACAACAGAAAAAGCATTCATAATCAATTGATCCACAAAAAATTGGGCCAGAAATCAACGGACTAAATATGGGACACACAGAATTAGAAACAGATGGCGCCTGTCACACACATTTTGACAGATGACTTTAATGATCGATAGAATCCTGCAGAGTAATAATTTGATTTGTGTTCTAGGTCATGTTTCTGCGCATGATTTTGACTCGATTAATCTATTAGTCTGGATTATGCCACAGCAAATTAGCTCAGTGTGCATTTGAACGCGTACATTTTGAATTACAAGTTGTCTAAGTGTTTTGGTATGGGTAAAGATAGCAAAACAAATTTAGGTTATGTAGGTCATCCTTACGCATACGTTTACATATATAAAAAGTGGTAGGGCGCGCCTCCGTGAGTGAAGTTCTAGTAACATGAACTAGAGAACTAAAACGAGTGTAAACATGTGCAGAACCAGGTTGATCTAGACCGTGAACACTGCACCACTTTTCTCAGTGATAAAACTAACGTTCACCACAATAACTCAAAAGAAAAAGTAAAGATGATAAGGGACGACGACGATAGGACAGCTAGGGACTAAGCTTATAAATTATGATTTTATTAAACAGAAATTTGTCTTATCAGAATTTCAGAAGCATCGCTCTCTACACATTTTGTACTAGCACACTCTCAGAATTTCGCATCATTGTCAAGCCAGTCGCGAACTTTTACTGGTGGTAGGTTTCTTGTATGCGAGAGGCCGTCTGGGTGGGGACCACCGCTTTGCCAGTTATTCAGCCGCCAAGCAGTAGTGCGCAAGCATTACTATGTTCCGGCTTGAAGGGCATTGTAGCCAGCGAAATTACTGGGCATTATGAGACTCAACAGCTAATTGTCTCAGGGTGACGAGCGCAGTGCAGTGCCGCGCAGGATTTTGCAAAACAACGTTCTGGGTAGTGCTGTTATTGTTATGGGCTGGCGTATTGCTTACCATGAGGCAACCGAACAGCTCGTCTCGTCATTCAGTTACATAAAAAAAGAAAACTAGGTGTACAAGTGCCGGAACAAAATTTTTAATTGTGTGTGGGATGTGCGGAATGTCGTCCAGCGCGCATCAGAAAATTTTTGCCAGGAATTTTCTTACGATTTGCGGCCGACCTTACTGTACTTTACTCTCTCTCTCTCTCTCTTTTGTGTGGGTGTGTGACCAGCCCTGGTGTTGGAGTTTTAGATCACCCGAAGGCCTCCGATATGGCCTTACGATTGTTGTCCTAAGTCAACAAACGGGACCGACGTCTTAACGTGCCGTCCGAAGCGCGGCAGTGCTCAGATGTAAACACCACGGTCAACCATCTAGGTTGTAACTCACAACCAGTATGGGTGACCGTTTGTAGAACACAAAATGGGTTTGTTTAAATAAATAAGCTTAGTACCTACTTTATCGTGCCTACCTAATCTAGCTAGGTATATCAAAACTGTATTTGGTAAATGGATAAAGATAATGTCTAAATAGGAGCTGTTGAACTCATTAGTGCACGCTATGGTTCGAGCCCGCATCTGGTGTTTATTTCCAGTATATTTTGCGACCGCGATTTTAGTGACTGTTACCTAAATACTTTGTGATAAATTGACAAAGTAATATTTTGCTGTTATAAAACTGAAAGGCAACGGTAAGTTTGAAAAATTCTACATTCGATGTTTGTTGTGTTTTAACTGTGTACTTCTTATTAGTTTATATTGAAAAGCAATAAAATGAAGGTGATCACTATTATTTTATTTAAAAATCTAATTTCTCGGTCAATCTATACCATACAATATAGTAATATTTTTTAATAAAGTTGGATTATTGTAAATAAAACGTAGGAGTAAAAACTATGGTAACAATAGTGGTTTTTCCATCAGTTTTAGAATATTTGTAGGTCTTGCAGGTCTTGCAGGTCTTGTATCATAATTGTTTCTTTCTAAAAAGAGTGTGAAATCTGAATGAACATAAAGACATTTAGTTACAGCGCCACTTTCAAAATTGAAAATTCTGCGAGGCTTTTGGTAATAGATGATGATGAATTTCATTGATGAAATCTATTATGGTCGTGTTCATTCAGACCCTCAGACCCTTGCTTGTAGCAATATACGTGTGCTTTAGGACCACGAGTCTATTGTTTCAATTTTATTTGAAATTAATGTAGAAAAAAATTGTAGACATCCTGACGTCAGGATGGCGGGTGTATAGAAGAAGTCTTGGCATAGTTTTTAGCATTAGGTACAGTTAAGGTACAGTTCATGTACATATATTTCAAGCATTTTTTAAATAATACACCCGCGGCCCTGACGCACATAATCTAAGTACCAACGAATTTAACTTAACTTAAGGCTAGCTTCATTGAGTTCATAATTTTAAGTTGTCCGACTATTCATAACCGAGATTAATTCCCTATTTCCACACCTGCACGTCTGCGGTCCGTATGCATTACTTAAAATTCCGTAATACTCTGAACCGTTAAAATAGTAAACACAGAGAAGTCTTTAAATACGGCAAATAAGGGAGATTTTAAATGTGGGTCCTCGTAGTTCTCTCGATACTGGGATCGTTAGGGGCCAGGATTTATGTATGTTTTTGTTGAGCGTATTTATGATTATGATCTTTTGAGTTAATTTAGTGCAGTGACAGTGTGTCGTAGTAACGTTAGTGCTACCCGTAAAGAACACAAGAACATAGTGTCATCGCCTTAATAGAGACAATAAGAAAAGTGTTGATGGACATATTCTTAGTTTTACTCTACTTAGCAGCAATTCAAATTACTATTATTAGTCTTATTAGGCTAGTTTGTAATGGTAATGAAATGTCATTATGGGATACGGCATTAAAAAAAATATATAGTATATTTATTATTAAGTTATATGATGCTCCTGAAACATAAAATAAATGTGAACTCCGTTTGTTTTTAATTTGCAGAAAATAAGCTAATTCTGTAAACCCACGCCTGCCCTTAACAGTTGCAGTGCCAATAGCCTGGCTGTCGTCATAATGTGTGACATGAGAGGCAGAAAGCGTTTGTTTGTTTTAAAATACAGGTAAACGGGATATATTTAGTCAAAAATCTTAGATTAGTACAGCGTAGTTTTTATCCACGATCCTCTAGCCACGCTTCCACTGACTAATGTAAAAAGAGATGGTTTGTTTAACTCTAGTAATCTTGCGCAATATTTTTACAAAAATAAAAATATAATTTGCAGATGGTTTTCATCTACGGTTAGGAGTCCAGCACGCTTCCACTGACGCTTCCTAGAGCGAGTGTGGCTCAGTGGGAGAACGTGCGACTGTGGATCCGACGCACCCGAGTTCGAATCCCGCTAGCCTCGCACCACTGACTTTCTTAATAGTTGAAATAGTTGAAATGTTGAATCCGCACACAACGTGCGGATTCAACACTAGCTCTAAAAACGGTGAAGGAAAACATCGTGAGGAAACCGGCATGTCAAATTTATCACAAAAATTCAAGGACATGTGACATTCACCAACCCGCACTGGGCCAGCGTGGTGGATTATGGCCCATACTCTCTCTATGAGAGAAGGCCCGTGTCCCAGCAGTGGGAACGTGATGAGCTGATGATGATTATGATGAAGTTTCCACTGGGCCACTGTGCTGTGTGACAAAAGTGAAAAAACATAGTTCGTTTCTGACTTGACCCTGCACCAAGTTTCTTAAATAATGTGCAGATTTAACGCTCACTCTAAAACGGCGAAGAAAAACATCGTGAGGAAACCAAAATATCCAAGAATCACAAAGTTCAAGGACATCTGTGACATCCCTCAAGCACTGGACTAGCGTGGAAGATACTATCTCTATGAGACCTCTATGACCCCATACTATCTCTATGACCCGTGTCCTAGTAGCGGGAACGGAATGCAAGCCCATTAGGGCTGATTTTATTAATAATGACGATAACAATAATTATTATTATACTTTCTAAATAGGAAGGTATGTATAGACAAGACAAGGCATAAGCTTTGTTAGCTTTTAGCACTCTAGGTACATTAGAAAACTGTTCCACACAGTTCCATTCTGTGAGCCCTCGCGGTGTTTCACATAAAGTTTTATTGCTTATGCTAATTCGAGTCTAGGTTCAAACTAGGTAGCCAGTTGCCTAGTGTGTTAACGTAGTGCTAAGTTGGAATGGAATTTCGGTGCTTAGGTCAACCGAGATAGACAGAGCCGATTGTGTTTTAGAATGTTTGGAACCAATCCTGATTACGTGTTTAGTGTTAGTGCAACAACTTCATGTAGACAGTTCAAAGCTATATTGTATATATGGTTTAATTAGAGATTTTAGGTATAAGTAGTTACCTACAGCTAAGTTAGTTACAGTTTATATATCAGAGGAAAGCTTTTTAGTTCACAAATACACAGTATCTTTGAAAAACCATGTCACGAGTATTAAGTTAATTTTAATGAATAGATACAAATGCAACTCTATTAGTTATGTGTATATATTATTACTCTATATTAAGCCCTCTTTCGTGGGGGGGGGGGGGATGCCGTCGCACTGCCCTTCTATCACGGGGATGGCAAAAACGGGCATGTGGGGCTCAAACCCACTATAAAACCTCCCCGTGAGAAGTTTTGTGCCGAGATGGGGCAAGACGGGGTCGCGCTAGCATACACCATCTCGCCCCGGCAGACTCTACTAGGCCCTAGGACAACCTAGAGTGGCACAGAATAAGTAGTGCTTACTACGTATAGGTAGATACCTATGTAGGTGTCATTGTAAAACGTTTACGACATGATTATTACAACATTGGTATATCATCACATTTTTTAAATTAATGTTATACTAAAAAGAGCATAATATTATTTTTATTAAAAAAAATATGTTTTATCTCTACACTAAATTGCTTTAATCAAAAGCCCATTAATAAAAGCAGTCACATCATACTCTTCATGAGAGAGACGATAAGCCACTCAGCACTTAAGAGCCCAATCAAGTGCTAATTTACTTTAACTCTTTCTTTTCGAATTCTTCAATTCAGTCGGGACTCGGGATCGACGAAACTAATTAACATGTCGAGCTTCTTAGAACGGTACTAATTGACTTCAGCGCAGAATGATAAATAGAGTGAGGAGCACCATTATTCAGATTAGGAAATTGAGGACAGAAATTGAAAAAAACATTGAGCACAACATTGATTGAAACATTGATTGAATTTTACAATAACAATTTTTTTGGACAATTGTGAAGATTATTCATAGAATTGAGAGCGCTGCCTAATGTTGTCAACTCTTCTTTGTTTGAGACAGGATTAGAATGAACACCGATGACCTTTTTCGAAGCCACACTATTTGTATTGCTTAAGATTTATGTAGTATATAGATATATATATACCTATATATGAATTTTATAGATCGCTTAACATCAGGCAAACCACAATATCGCCAGATGTTAAGCGATGATGAGGCCGAAGATTAATATATAGGTCTATGGAAGACAGCAGTTGAGTAGATCAGACCTGCCTCCCGTATGGATTACAAAACACTTGATAAGAACATAACCAATGATATTGATGGACGAGATTAAGGCTTTTGTCATTCAAATGCATGTTACGTCGGCAAGATCAGCCCAATACGTTTACACTGCTGGGAATCAGGCCTTTCCTCTTAGAGAGAGTATGGCCCAGTGCGGGTAAGTGGATGTCACATGTCTTTGAATTTTTGTGATAAATTCTTGGACATGCCGGTTTCCTCACGATGTTTTCCTTCTCCGTTTTTAGAGCGAGTGTTAAAACCGCACATACCTTAAAAAAGTCAGTTGTGCGGGGCCAGTGGGATTCGAACTCGGGTGCGTCGGATCAAAAGTCGCACTTGCTCCCACTGAGCCACACTCGTCGCATGTTATGTAACTCTTATATACTATATATTTGAACAGTTTCAGCCTGGATTTATGCTATATTTGTGGTGTATTCGAGATAATATATGTCCATGGACTACACAAGGGATAGTTACCTACCTAACCAAACTGCAGACTGCCGTCTCCTTTCTCGGAAATCTCATCGATCTATCGAACCTATCGACAGAGGTAATACTCTGACGGCAAAGTAAATAAATACTAACTGTTGAAAGATATGAAGAGATCGGCCAAATGAAGTGATTAATATATGCTTTCGAAGAATGATATATTATGTTAATAGCTAATGATAACAATTCTTTCAAAGAAGTTATGGCAATATAAATAAAGTCAAAAATAAATTAGTAAACACTATTGAGGTTTATTAGCAAGCACCTGGTGCATAAGAAATGACAATCTTCATCTATACCTAAAGTAGAGATCGTTCATAAAGTCATAAAACAATATGCTGATGCTCACGAAAATAGACTTCATCATTATGTAAACGTCTAGGCAATCCAGCTCCTTGACCACACGGATATGACGGACCTCAGTGAGCAGACTCAAAATAACTAAACCGTTTGAGTTAGTGTAGTGCAAGTGCTAGTGTTATATAGCAATTACTACCCATAAAGATTACATTTTTATTTTTATTTAAAATGTCTGCAAACAGGCAGACGGCCAGCTTGATGGTAAGCGGTTACCGTCGCCTATGGACTTCTGCATCACAAGAGGCATTGCTGATACGATGTCGACCCATAAGGACTCTTTTTCTAAAATATTCGAGAACAAAGTGTCTTCGCCTTAATAGAGAAAATAAAAAAGTGTCAATGGACACATTTGAAATATTATTTTATATATCGGTTTCATTTAAATTCAAATTACTTATTAGCCTAATTATATGGCTAGATTATAATAAAAATAGGGAGCAGCCTTATGTATCATGCTACCTAGAATAAGAAAAAAGGTTAATAAATTGAATTTATATGTTGGGTAAACTAAATGCAAGGAGCCTGGTTATATCGTCATTGACTAAATGTGACCGCCGCGATGCTTATGCTTAAACTATAGGCGAAGGTGCATATCCTTACGAAAATTTGTTGTTTTTACTTGCTTAGCTAAACTTTTTTATTAATTAGTTCCGAAATGATGATAATTTTCCGTTTCCCTCTGCACTTTCAGTTGATCCATTGAATGGCCAAAGGGGACCCTTTGGCCTGGTATTCTAATTAAGTCTTTGATTTAATATTTTGATCACAATGCACACTCAACTAAAGTTAGCTATATAAACATACGCCTAAACTTTCGTCGCAACATCTCCACTACGTTGTGTTCTGTGGTCATTGTCGAACGGCACAAGAAGCTTACTTAACTTGCGCTTCTGTTCCATTAGACAATATCAGCCATGCATGGCCACAGCTTACATTGCAGTAACTTCTCACAAAGCCACAGTTCACGTCTCAGTTAGTATAGATACATATTAGGTATGTAGCAGTAGGTGGTTCAGGCGAGTACGAAGTTCGGACAAGCCGCTTCCAAAGTTTATTAGACAAGAACCTTATTAGTAGCGAGGTTCAAGTTCTGCGCCTTATGCTGTTACTGGTGATAGTTGAACGATTTAATTAAAGTTGAACGGGTAATTAAGTCATATGACGTGTGAGGGAAAGTAGAAGTTCTGCCTTTATGTGCCTTTACGTACACGTTTATAATCTTAATATTCTAAAAATATTAAAAATGTTAAACTTTCCATTTTAAAAAGTCGAAACACAAATTATAAAATCTTATTCCTATTGAGCATTTTTATATAATAACATCTCTATGTAGGCATTGTTTTGCGTTTCACTAATGTGCGTCTAAATACAGTACAGCAGCAGGGAATAATATTTTTAGTAGGTATGGCAATAAGAATACTTTTATTTTTGTATTTCGTTTTAATTCAGTTTGTTCATCTCCATTCGATATATGCAATCACCATTTTTCGTAAACGATATTTTTATACTAATGAACTCAATTCTGTTAAATCTAAATCTGATCCACCAAATCCAGACTCCATCAATATTTCACCTGAATTGCGTATTCCCAATCACAAAACCTCATTCCGGACCGTTTTGTGTTTCACGCCCGTAGCTCTATTAGATCCGGATATCGGAGTTCACGTCAATGTCACGTCATAATTGTTTTGGAACAAGCAAACTTCAGCTATATACATTTTCAAATGTCGATCAAAAAATAATGTGATTGACAGGTGACTGCGTTTTTTAGAGATAGAAAATTGACAAAATTCGGTTCCGAAGAGTGCTACCGATGGTTTAGGTTAGCGATGAGGAGCCGAAATGATTGATGAGAATTTAAGATCAAGACCTGAATCAATAAAAAAGCATATTATCAAATGAAAGAAAAGAATTAAGGTTTTTTGTAAGACATGTATACAAATATTATGTATAGAAGTAGTGCTTTGCTAGTCTTAGTTCCACAACTAAGCAGTGTAGACACTATCAAATTAGCGGCAATAATTTGGACAGCGGCAATAATTGCACAAAATAGACAATATGATATAAAGCCGATACCTACACCTACCTAGAAATTATTATAATTATGTTATTCAATTTAACAGCCTTCTACGATTTCTGGAACTCACAGAATTATTAGTAGAAACCCCGATCGGAACGCTTCGCCGAGGTTTGGAAAAGAGTCAGTGGCGCGTATCGCGATAGGACGTCTTCGTATAAATAAAGCCTTTTCACTAACTCTTGTTTCGTATGTTCTCATCAGCTCAAGTGTAAGATAAGCGAAAATAAGGCGTTTTCATTTACTTATTGTTTGCAGTTCGTTTTTAACGAACTAAAATAAAGCGAAAGTTCTTAATTCGGTTGTGTTTTTATGTTTGTTACCTCAGAACTCCGTCACTTATAAACAGATTTGGAAAATTCTTTTTGCGTTGGGTTCAATATTTTTTCAATTTCATCGATTTTTGACTTTGGACTTCGAAGATATATCAGAGTTGTAGTCAGTTATCAAAAAAACTGTTTAAACAGTGTCTTTTTTCCAACCCGTTAGCGGTTCAAAGTTCTCTCTACTGCTCCCACGAGGCTTATTTTTATTGTCAACGATACCACACTCGCTACATTTATCGAGAAAACATAAAAAGGTATTTTATTGTGCAAAGAGAAACTAGGCTTTTTGATATTACAAATATTTCCCAGCACTTCAGGGATAACACCTGTCTCGCCAACCTGTTACTAAGGATCTTTTATGATAAATAAGACGGAATGTTTCTAAGAAGCTACGGCTTGGCTTTTTGTGGGAGCAAAATAGATTGGAGGTGTTGGGTAATAAATTGAATATGACATCAGTTATAATAGCATTATATATAGAACGAGTGTGGCTCAGTGGGAACACGTGCGACTTACGATCCGACGCACCTGAGTTCGAATCCCGCTGGCCTCACACCACTGACTTTCTTAGGTTGCGGATTTAACACTCGCTTTAAAAACTGTGAAGGAAAATATCGTGAGGAAACCGGCATGTCCAAGAATTTATCATAAAAATTCAAGGACATGTGACATCCACCAACCCGCACTCGGCCAGCGTTGTGGATTACGGCCCATACTCTACGAGGGAAGTCGCGACTCCCAGCAGTGGGAACGTTATGGGCTGATGATTATGATGATGATAATAGCATTGTGAGACAAGGTTTGCATGCTATGAAGCTCTTGCCATCATTTGGTTGTGTAACGCTGAACATCTAAGACAAAAAACTATAATCAATGCCATTATTGTTTGTTATCTATAGACTCTGAAACTGCTGAACGGATTTTAATGTGGTTTTCAGGGTTTGGTAGCATTTGTCTCAACTTAGATATAGGATATGTAACATGAAACGATTAAAACATTAGATCATGAATACACTCCCCACACTATGATAAATCAGTACGAGCCACTTCCAGCTACGCTCGATCGGTTTGTGCTTTGCTTATCTTTGACCGCGCGCGTCGAACCAATACTGGTTGCGTTTAAAACAAACTACCTCCAAATTATTATTTTTATTTATATTTTATTTTTACTTGTACTACGTCCAAAAATGTACTGTAACTATTTTCTCATGTAAGTGTAATTCTTTATGAGAAATAAATGATCTTAACCTCAAAATCGGTTAGGCGACTACGAAGATACAGCTTGACCTCTTCGTAGTACGCGCTCTCATATACTTGGGAGATCATGCTAATATGGTTTTAAGGGAAAATGCTACCTATTTGCTTCTATGAGAAAGCAGTGCTGTGCCGCACATGATCTTGCAAAACAAAGTACTGGTCGGTGCTGTAATTGTTATGGGAAAGCGAGTTGCTTACTATCAGGCGAACAACTTGCTCATATCGTCACAAAGTATAATATATGTATAACATACAATAATGCAAAAGGTTGTTTAAATTAAGTTCAGGATACCTTCCTCATTAGCTCCTTTAGCCATGTAATAAATTTAATTTTGTCGTGAATGAAAACCAATGAAAAGGTCAAATTCTTTTAAATTTGTGCACAAAATGAAAAAAAAAGTAAGGAGGCGATGGCTCGTTTGGCTGGTCTTTGAATTTATAAAATGTAAGCTGCTTATGCTACCGTACTAATTAGTGCCAAACTTGCGGTTCGTCCTAGAAGAACGGGCCGGAGGCAGTAGCAGAAGTCAGAAGCCAAGGTAACGAAGCGGCCCTGCTATACATTTATTTAGCTACCAAGACTCACGCCAAGTATCAACAAACTAGCCTGTACGGACAAAAGCTCCACTTCTACAAGGTACCGAGTTCGAAATAGGTCATTAAAGAAGACCTATAAACATTTTGTGCTCAGCACGAAGTCGGAATACTAACGTTACCTACATCTGGGTGTAGGGTTGGCGTGTGTTTGTTTCTTGAACGGTAATACTTTGACGCTTTACCAACCTTTCAATAACAGTCTGGAAGAGGTTGCTGCTTGGCGATAAGACCACCTGCTGAATTTATAAGAAATCATGTAGTACCAACTCTGTAATTCCTTTTTAAGTGCAATAAAGTATTTTCTATCTATCTATCTAACAGTACATTAGCCAAATTTGGTCTCTAAATTTTTCAATAAGGTAAAATTTGCTTTTTATCAGCTCAATATTTTGAAAAGAAATGAAAACAATTAGTTAATTCCACTGAATATTATGTAGGTTGTTGTTAGAATAATTACACATACATATTATACTAACAACAACCTACATAATATTCATCGGAATCACACCACATATTTTCATTTCCATTTAGATTTGAGATGAATTTCCGTAACGTCACGCCTGATTCCATTAGTTTCCTCAGCTCAATAATATTTATTGTAGGTTAAACAAAGATACAAATATTTTAGTTAAATTAATAAAAATATTTTTTTTACAAAGTTCGTCAATGTGACCCATAAATTGTACGTACATATATTGGTAGAAATTTGTAAACAATATTTTATAGTTTTATATCACCTTTAGCTTAAGACGGGGTTAACTTATTAGTTAGTCCAAAGTTGGTTGTGCAGGTGATTGGCTTTTGAAACAGCCCCTTAGAGTATTTGATAAGAGAGTCTTAGTAAAATTGTAGAGGAACATTACTTGTGCAGGGAGTATCTGAGTCGGAATAAATCAAGAATGTTTTACAGCTTTTCATTGAGGTGTAATTGTTAGGCAAATTGGCTAATTACTTCGATGAGGGTTCTATTTCCCCTAGAAGCTTCCCCTTACGCTAAGAAAAAAACTGTATATATTCAGAACAAAATAAGCGTGAAAGCGCTTGCTTTGCTTAAGAGGGCCATAGGTCATAGTTTCAAGAAGTGAAAGTTCAAGAAGAGAAGAAAGCGGAGATACGTAGGTAAAAAAGATAAAAGTATCTAGGTACTATATAGTATAAACATTCACCAAGTCTTTCCGGACTTTATAACTAAGTGCCTTGAGTTAAATTATAGAATAGAATAGAATAGAATAACTCTTTATTGTAACACCAAAATACAGAACTAATTAAAAACTAAAATAACAACTAACTTAATAATAGTGTCACAATGGGCGGTCTTACCGCTCAAAGCGATCTCTTCCAGACAACCCACAAGTGAAGGAATGTAGACAGAAATATATATGGACGGTGTTACTGTAAGATAATTTTGTTATATAACATAATATACCTACATAAACCAAAGTCATTACATAAAATACATAACATAATTAATAAAATATACATAATAAATACTTTAGCATAAAATATACAAGTAAATGAAACATAGGTAAACAATACAAAATTACAAATGAGAACATAAATACTAACAGTAGACGAAGCATAAATAGCAGCTATTGTGCAAAATAAAACTGCTTAACACGATTTTTAAAGATTTCAAGAGAAGGAGCTCGTTTAATTGAAAGAGGTACGGCGTTCTATAATCGAACAGCTTTGACAGTGAAGGAAGAATCATAGAAGGAAGTAATATGACCAGGCGTTGTCAACAGTAGGTTCTGTGATGACCGTAGTGACCGTGGATTTGAAGTGTGAAGGAAATCAAAACGTTCCTTAAGGTAGCGCGGGGAACTGGGATGGAACAGAATACAGTAAAGGAGAGACAATATATGAGCATTCCGACGAAGACATATGGGAAGCCACTTGAGCTTTGTACGAAATTCGGAAACATGGTCATACTTGCGTAAGCCAAATATAAACCTAATGCAGAAGTTTTGGAGACGCTCAAGTTTATTTAGCTGGTCCTCCGTGAGGTCAAGATAGCAGGCGTCAGCGTAATCGAGGATAGGAAGTAAAAGAGACTGTGCAAGCGCAATTTTAGTGGTAGTCGGTAAAAAATTGCGTAGTCTGCGTAAGGAGCCTGCCGAAGCAAACATCTTACGACTAGTAATAGCTGATTGCGGGTTCCAATTTAAGCACCATTTATATACAGTCTTTTTAATAGAAACATTAAATTTAAACACGTGATAGCAACCCTACGAGCATCCATTTGAAGGAATTAATGTGTTGCCATTCGACTAAGAATTGCTAGTAAGAGTGATGTGTTGTTATTTTAGTACCTACTTTTGTGTGATGAGACGAATTGTACAAGATAAACGGGAATGTTAACTACTTCTTGTTGTCCGACTCTCGGAGACATCAAAATGTGTGTAAGATCTATATAAATAAATAAAAATTAAATGCTGTTCGGTGGTAAGCGCATCACTTGAGATTGAGAACGGCTGGACCAATTTGGCTTTACCAATTAATGGTTCGTAATTGTCTAAAGTATTATGAACAATTAAAAAAATATATAAAAACCTTTTTATGGTTAGAAAAATTTGTAAGTTGCCCGGAAAATTGAGAAATTGTGGGTATAACCGCAGGGCGTATAAAGTATAAAATAAAAAATATCGTCAATAGTCTATTTTTTCCGATCCACGTGCAGCTTAAACATTTTAATATGATAATCAGGGGATTTTTCCCTACACATTGGTATATTTTTCATTCCTTGCGGTTCAACTTGACATAACATACCGACCAATTGTAATTCTATTTCCTTTTTTTAGATGCAATAAAGTGTTATCTATCTATCTATCTAACATATCAAAATTTTCTGGACTAAGGGCGCAAGCGCATTTGTGTAAAAAGTGAAAAAAATATCGTAATTAGTCGTAAAATAATCTACACGCTGCTAACGTATCAAGCTCGTCTTTTTAATACCTATCTAGTTAATATAGACATGATCTTTTTTAAATCATTTTGCTACGTGTCGAAATCGACAATCTTAATGTTTAATTAGAGCGATGCGTTTAAACTTTATTCAAATTAACGGAAGGCTATCAACCACTTTATTGTAGCGTTTAAAATATTTATGAACATCAAATTCAATAAACTGACATAATAATAAAGAAACCAAACCAACTATCAATTATTCTGTGGCCAAACTGACACATTAATCCAAAGCGTAAAGTAAGTAGTAAATGCCGGAAACATAACTCTCCTTTCAGTCCCATATCCGGAACTCCATCAAATAAGTTCAATAGTAGTACTTGAATAGTCACTAAACACTTAAGTGCGGACTTCAGGAATTGGTGCAATCGTCGTCAATAAATCAGCAATTCAATGCCGTCTCACAAAGATTGAAATATTACTTCGTTTTCATGTCATTCAGAAGCTTTTAACCGGCTAGCTGAAAAAAGTTAGGCTAAATTGAACTTTATTCCTTTATTATACGAGTGGTATTAGTAAAATACGACGATTTTAGGATGCTCCCACATTTAGTGTAGCATAGTATTTTAGACGCAATCACAATACGAATACTTGCTAACATGATACGTATCGTTGAAAGTTGGGATTAGATGCGATAATATAAAAGTTACCACAAAAATAAAATTCCTACTTTTTTTACTCGATACACAATTTGTAAGAATTAATAAAACTCTGTGTGGTGTGTAAGACTGAATTAAAACCAAACGTTCACTTTAATTGTTCTTTTAATTCTTTTCTCTCTTATACATACGAACAAATTCTTATTCTATCCCTTTCACTCTTTATCTAATTTAACTTGTACTATCTCGCATCTATGAATCTCTTTCACACTTTTCGTGTTGTTCCTATTTTATAATATTGCATAAAACGTTATGCTAAAGATACTGTTTATATGAACTTTGAAATTTACAAATTAGTTCTTTAGGTTTTCTCGCCAAAAGAGATTCCCAAAATAAAAATGTTAATAACGTATCAAGAAACGATACGCGGTTACTGTACGTCAGTGTGGTACCAGCTTTACGTCACCTGTTTCCATATGGGGGCGTTTAATGAATCACTCGTTGCTCCACCGTTCCCTAGACCAATTAACAAGTATTTATTGACACCAAATGTTTATTATTTAATGATAGACCAAAATTCGGTTATGTTGTTTGATTGATTGCTGTTTGATTGACTCCGCTTCACACCTATTTGTATTGAGGTCGGTTCCTTTTTTATTGTGATTTATTACGTTGTTTGGAGATAACATTTTTCTTGTTTATTCGGGGAAGTTAAGTGATCATGAGTCACTCTAAAATAAAGTTTTAATAATTGGATATAATGAACATGAGCGAATGTGGCTCTAAGAGCGAGCGTAGCTCAAAGAGTGAGTGTGATGATCCGACTTTCTTAAGAATGTCCGGATTTAACACTTGCTCTTAAAATGGTGAAAACATCGGGAGGAAACCGGCATGGCCAATAATTTATAACAAAAATTCTAGGACATGTGACATCCACCAACCCGCACTAGGCCAGAGTGGTGGATTATGGCCCAAGCTACAAATAAAACTGAAGTAAGTTATGATATTATCATGCTTTACACCGGCTTTGCAATACGTACAGTAAAGATATAAACTGCGCGAGCTAAGTCCTAATTACACAGCATTTGAACGAGTTGTAAGCCTCTTACTCCTGAGAAGTTCACATAGCTTGGACTGTGTGTAGTTTCTTATATGGGATGAGTACGCTGCAGTAAAGTTTAACAGTAGGTATAGCTGAAAATAATGGTACGGCCACACCCTCGCCGAGCCATACTAAGCGCGCTCATTGAGGCTCAGCAAGTGAATGCCTCGCAAATAGCCGCGTTTGTTTTTTTTTTATTATCACTTACAGACCTACGTTTGGCCACTAACTCACCTGATGTTAAGTGACGATGTGGACGAAAATAGACCACATAGGCGGCAGTTCAGCAACTTTTCACACCCATGTCTCTTTTTGTCATTTGTCAAACGATTGCGGCGGGTGGTCTATTGTCGGCGAGCCTAAAGGACGCGAGCCTAGACAAACTATCCAACGGCTACGCCGGGAGTTGTCAAGGCTCGTCAAGGCTTCATAACTTATTTCAGTAGGCATGTTGCTGTACCATAAAAGATTTATTTGCTTTATATCCATCTCTCAAGACAAAATATGAGTTTTTTATTTTTTATGTACCTAATTGAATGACGAGACGAGCTGGTCGTTTGTCTGATGGTAAGCAATACGCCAGCCCATAACAATAACAGCACCACCCTGAACTTTGTTTTGCAAAATCCTGCGCGGCGCTGCACTGCGCTCGTCACCCTGAGACAATTAGCTGTTGAGTCTCATAATACCGAGTAATTTCGCTGCCTACAATGCCCTTCAAACCGGAACACAGTAATGCTTGCGCACTACTGCTTGGCGGCTGAATAACTGGCAAAGCGCTGGTACCCACCCAGATGGCCTCTCGCATACGAGAAACCTACCACCAGTAATGAATGAATTAGATCAAATTAATATTGCCTCATTTTCGCACTTTTTAAGAGTGTCCTGTCTACTGATATCCGGGTTATAAGCCCGTAATAATAATATTAATACACAGAAATGACCTTTACCGATTGGATTTTAAACCTCTCTGATGGAACTTTTCAAAAGCTTTTGAACATTTATAAAGGTTTTGAACCTTAGAATCATAGCGTTACTGGGATCCGGTTTGAAGGGCATTGTAACCAGCAAATTTATTGGGTATCATGAGACTTAACTGCTAATTGTCTCAGGGTGACGAGCGCAGTGCAGCGCCGCGCAGGATTTTGCAAAACAAAGTTTTGGGTGGTGCTGTTATTTTTATGGGCTGGCGTATCGATTACCATCAGGCGAACGACCAGCTCGTCTCGTTACTCAGTTAAATAAAAAAAAACACAACCCCACAAACTGTGTTACAGCAATCTACCTTTCGTCAAATGGGAAGAGGCATTGTCGTTAAGTTACCGAACTGATAAGTGGAAGAGAATAAGAAATGAAAATAGACCCTAGTCTCAGGTTCGTTTTGCTTGGTTTTGCTTCTGCTGCTTGGATATTTTATCCTTCATTCACCCATAGATGTACGAGTAGTAAAAAATATATGTATAGGTATATACGCTATGTAAGTTAACAGCTGACACACCTTGCACATCTCAATCGAACATTTCCGCAGTGTATTGTTACAAGTTAATAGTTACTGGGCATTATGAGACACAAAAGCTAATTGTCTCAGGGTGACGAGTGCAGTACAGCGCCGCGCAAGATTATACAAAACAAAGTTCAGGGTGGTGCTATTATTGTTATGGGCTGGCTTACCATCAGGCAAACGACCCGCTCGTCTCGTCATTCAGTTACATCAAAAAAAACAGTTGGATGCATACGTACCTATTATTTACCTAGGGATAAAGCCTCCCTGAGCTCACAGGCCACAATAAAGATATCCAGCGCACGAGTTATCCCTAATTACACAACAGCACCGGTGGTGGCGAGTTTAATCCTCTCTTTGTTCCGCAAACACTCCCCGAGGAGTTGCAAACTCGGACTGTGTGTAGTGTTTCTTGGATTTACCTCGGTTGTGTATGTGATCCGGGTGCATAAGGTTCGGTAAATTGGCTTAATTGTTGGAATGTTATGCTGAATTTGAATAGATTAATAATTATCGCCCTAAAATCATGTTTATTGGTTCTGTTGGATTCCCTTTGGCCTGGAAATGGAAAACACAAAGAAAAAACGCAAAAAATACTGTCGCTTTCTTTTTCTATGCGCAAACGTTTCAGGTATTCTATTTCAAATCTTCTGCACTCAAAGGAGATTGCTTGTAAGTGATTGTACCGCAGAATGTGCAATATTCGTTTTGAGATTATGTTTTTCATCATCATCATCATCATCATCATCAGCCCATTATGTTTCCACTGCTGGGACTCGGGCCTTCCCTCGTAGAGAGAGTATAGGCCATAATCCACCGCGCTGGCCCAGTGCGGGTTGGTAGATGTCATAATGTCCTTGAATTTTTATTATAAATTCTTAGACATGGTGGTTTCCTCACGAGTTTTTCCTTCACCGTTTTTAGAGCGAGTGTTAAATCCGCACATAACTTAAGGATGTCAGTGGTGCGGAGCAACCGGGATTTTAACTCGGGTGCGCCAGCTCGAAAGTCGCACGTGCTCCCACTGAGCCACACTCGCTGTTTATGTTTTTATTTATTCTATTTATTATTGGTGTAAAACCCAGAGTTACACGTATCTCTATTGCCTACACAGAGGTACATGTAACTCTAGATTTTACATCTATTGGTTACTTACTTTGATACCTTACAATTATCACAACTTATGACTTATTCCCTTATTTCCCTTATTTTTATTAACCGACTTCAAAAAAGGAGAAAGTTCTCTGTTCGATTGTATTTTTTTTTTATGTTTGTTACCTCAGAACTCCGTCATTTATGAACCGATTTGAAAAATTTTTTTTGCGTCGGGTTCGGTATAGCTACGAAGTGGTCCCATATAAATTTCATTGATATGTGACCTTGGACTTTGAAGATACATTGAAGTCGGTTTTTGTTTTTTTCTAAAAATTAATTATTTACTTCCTACTTATATTATATGTATAATATGTGATATGTTGTGAGGAGGAATGGATGGATGTTTGTTACGCAATCACGCAAAAACCACGGATTTTAAAGAAATGTGGTATATTGGTACTTTAGGTTCGAGAAAATGACATAGGCTACTTTTTACCTCGAGGAACTGTGGGTGAAACCGCGGGGCGCAGCTAGTTACAGTTAAATTATGGTTTTTATCAATTCAAACATAATCTTCTATACCTTTCTGTAAGCTACGGCGTAATAGATCGACTCAAGGTTTCATTCTACTTTCAGCTAAAGTCTCAAGTTAAAAGTTTCATCTGGAAGTCCATTAGTGCTATCCAGAAATCCAAAGCACTTCAAATACCTCCGGGAGCAATACTGCGAGGCACAGATTGAGTGGACTACTATTTGCGGCGGTAACTGCTCGAAATTTATTAATTTGCACCGTGAAACTTTGTACAGAGGTCTAGGAATGATAGTAGAACTGTTGAGGTAACACGTGTTAAATAATGGCAAAATATTTTTTAAGTATTATTTTCTATTGCGTATAGATCTATGTTTGGCCATTATTATGCCTGATTTTTAACCCCCGACGCAAAAAAAGGGTGCTATAAGTTTGACCACTATGTGTGTCTGTCTATGTCTGTGCACCGTAGCTCTTAAATGAGTGAACCGATTTGAATGTGGTCTTTTTTATTTGAAAGCAGGTTTGATAGCGATGATTCTTAGATATATTTTATCAAAATCGGTTTAGCCGTTTTTTACTTGTATACATTTTTTGTGTCGGGAGCTGAAATGAAATTCGCTTGAAGTGGAGTTAATTTGGAGCTTATTAGTTCTTTGTAAAACCTCTAGTTTACCCACAACGCTCTGGATATTGGCTCTAAGTACCTAAAGTAGATGTAATAAAACTAATTTAACGAATTTATGGAATAAAAACATATGGTTTTTGAAAAACATACAGTAATAAACAACCTAACTATTGTTAAAACAATCAAAATAAAATTTCTGTTTGTTTCATATTTTTAAGCTATTGCATGGCTTCTATCGCGGGCCTTGAGCGTGAAGACCGAATTCAGAAATTCCGTGACGAAAATAACCTAACACCCCCCACTCCAAATGCTATGCAATAGCTTTACCGCGGCAGTCTCCGAGTGCCACACGTCTTTTTTTTTCAATAATATGATATATCTGTTATTTAGGTATGCTTCTAAATTATATAGTAATATATTTCACGATATAATAATATAACAGTTATGTTCTGTAATAGCTTGCCTTTTGACAAAGGTCTCCTAGGAAGATATCCATTTTATCGTTTTCTTTGTTATTTATTTCCATTCTGCTTCCGGCGCTATTTCTATTTTCATCCTTCCATCGTTTAGTTTCTGCATTTGCTAGTTTTAAACTGTTCTATTTAAATAATTTGTTAGATGAGTAAAATATTTTTAGATAAGGATAACTTATGTTTATATGTAAGTACTTATCTGACTCTATAATTCCTTATCTTTTTGTATCTTATAGAAATACTTATTTTGTATTTATTATATTTAGATTATATTTATATATTTAGTTATCGATATTTATTTCAGAGTATATATTTATGATTATTGTTGCTGATTTTTCATTCAAACTAACCGTTTACTAAAACGTATTTGCTCAAGTGACACTTCTCTTTCCTCAAGGGTTTGCTGGAAGAAACTCTTCTCAGGGTAAAGCTCGCCTTTGTAAATGTTCTGACACGAGTACAATAAAGAATATAAGAACAATTATTCAGACAATAATCTGAAGTTTTCTTCATCTCTATGATTTATTTACTCACAGGAGACCAAATGCTTTTAAACATTTTTGTTGGTTGCTGCAAACAACAAAAAGCTATTCATTACATACTTCGTCTTTTTATTTTATTAAAAAGACGTTCTACTCAAATTGATTCCATGCTCTCCCACCCCTGACAAAGATGGTTACTCTCGCAATTATTTGCAGTTTCAGATAAACTTTCGTCAAAGCATCGGCACTGAAACTTTTCTGCAACCCACCAGTACAATGAGAGGTACGTCATTTGGTGTAATTATATAAACATACTAACAGTAGAGAAACTTTAAGACGTGTCAACTTACAAAATTATCAAGTTGAAATTTAGTTTAGGTTGTTTACTAGTAGTTGTTGAACCTTAGGTTAGGTTCAATACCTGCTAAATTCATTAGATATGTTTACTTAGGTATTCGAAGAACAAACAGTTACATTGTGTGTTGTATATATTTTTATTAATTAGAAGCTTAAGAAAAATTTACGAAACATAAAACTCAAAAATTTATTACAACATAAACTTAATATTAAATTTAATAATTAATTAAACAAAATGCAACAATAGGCAATGGTACGTCCGCGCAGCACGAAATCTCAAAAAGTGAGCGCATGCCGGCTTGTCTGCGCCGATTCGCTAGTCCCACCGCCTTCGCTTGAGTTGTCTTACAATATATAGGTATATATATTTAAATCTAGAACTTATTGTTAACAATATAGCCTACAATATACAAAACAAAATACACGCACAAAATAGCAAAGAGAAATAGAAAATAGTACATTATGGTACTAGTGGGAAATGTTGGTGATTACCGCTGAGGCGCCATTGAGACCCGAGCCGTTAGGTGAGGGTCTTAAGAGAGCCGAGGACGGTAATCATCAATACACACGTGTATCATACGACTTTTTCAACACACTTGTGAATAAAATAACAATAAAAACTCATTTTCAACAGTGAAAACGAGAAAAATGATTCGCTATGGCGGGAAAAAATAATCAGTTTTCCTATGCGCGCGCATTGCGATCAGCCACAGACTAAAGGGATGAGGTTTTTTTTTATTTTCCGCACATAGGGTTTGCGCCTATTCTGCCACGTACAAAATGGGGAATTCAAAGTTTTCTTTTATTACAGAGAAAACAAAATTTATATTTGAGTGAAAGTTTTATTTATTAAACACGTACGAGTTAAAATTATCTATTTAAATAAGAAGTTGCATGAAATGAGCAAGCAATAGGAACATTAATTTATTTGTTCTATTAAACATACAACAGCACAACAACTGCATACTCACAAAAAAAATTAAAGAAACAATTACATATCAAGAATTACCGTAAGATAATTAAATGGCGTGTATATTATAACGTAACGGAGGTCCCCCGGCTAGCTCTACCTATGACCTCCGCACGTACAGTACCTCTTCTGGAAAAGAGAGAGAATCTGGGAAGCTGTAATAAAAAGTAAATTGATTTAATGATACATTTAATATATATAAAAAAGGGAAGATCTTCGGCCTGTCGAAGAGGGTAAATGAGAACGAATAGTACTTTGTCGATAGAGGGAAATGAGAACGTATACTTTGTCCTAGGTTTGTCCTTACTACTCCCAATCCAGGGGACGGTTGCAACCTTTCCTTAGGCGTTCGACGGCGGCGAGTGGGCCTTTATTTGGGCCACGAACTTGTGAGACCACAACAACAGTGTCTCAAAAATAATATGGTTTTCCATCTCGATATAATATGGTTTTCCACCTTGATCACCTTCAACAAATCCTGAGAACCTCTCTCTCACGAAGCTCAAGTTCAAGTCCCTGATTGTCATATATCTTTTCGTTCTCTGTCAGTTAATTTCGAATTCTCTTTCCTTTTTCTTCTTTTCTCTTTAGGCAATAAAAGTAGGTCCATTAAAAATGTAACAAATAGGTTCGATGAGTCATGAATAATGAATGAAGATTATATGTAACACTACAATATCTTGGACAGAGAGAACATTCATTAAAACATTTTCGTGCGTGTTATTTATTAAATTATATTATTACTATCGTCCAAAATCCCAAAACCTAATAGTAATATTCAAAGTTCAAATTTCAAAAGTTCCTTCTTCATTTTTGGCATCACAGACGCACTTATGAACGTCAATTATTACAATGACTGTACCACCGTACCAGAAAACTGCTTTCCTATTAACGCGTTTAGAATATATCTATGCTAGTGTGCTTGTATCAGACTAGGCTAATTCTACTCACGTGTGTCACAGTCCATACTGCCCTTATAACTTTGTAATTGTTGCATGTACTTCAAATAGCTCTTCGAGATAATGAGTGAGATAGTCGCGGCGCTCTGTTACACGAAATGTTGATGCGAAATGTAGATTCGAGTCTGCGTTCCTCGTAAGCGTAGCTTGTATTCAAAAGCGTCAGATAAAGTTATACTGAAGCGTAACGTTTTCAAGCAACATTTTCATTATCAAAGCGGGAAAAATAACTGGAACAAAATAAAGGCATAAAGCTGTTCTACCGGTTTCTATTAAACTTTAGACTTAGCTGGCACCAACTTCAAATATATGAGTGGGTAGCGCTTATGATAATTATATTAATTTATTTTTTACTTTTGAGTGCCATTTGTGGTTTTGAAGTCGGTTTTGTTTTTTTTGAAAAATAATTTATTTTACCCTTTTTAGTGAAAAACAAGTTTTAATTAAATTAATTCAAAAAGTTTTTAAAGACAAGCTTTTATGATCTAGAAGCCACATCTAGATCTAGAGGAGTTTCCTCGCCGGAAGGCAATCCTGGGTGTATCTGCCATGTCATGATGGAATTTAGAACAGGCTATTATGGTTAAATCCATTTACGAAATGTTGTGTCTGTACTATTCACCGTTGAGGAGTTCCCTCACCGGAAGTCAACCCTGGTTGAAGCAGGCGAAGCAGTCGAATACAAATCTCCACCCTTAGAAAGTTGGTTACGAAAAAAACAAGAACTGACTTGAAGATTAAACTTATATTTTTTGTATTTGCTACTTTTTTTAAAACTACTGATTGAATTTCGATAAAATTTATATGAGACCACCTTTGAAGTATTACCTACCAATCAAAAAAAGAATCATCGAAATCAATGCATAATTGGCGGAGTAAACGCGTAACAAACACACAAAAAAAAAAAAAACATACCTTCGAATTGTAAACCTCCTCCTTTTTGAAGTCGGTTAAAAATACTTCCCGTTGTCCCCTTACTCCGTCCCCGTTGATATAATAAAGTAAAATAATTGAAAATTATCACCGTTGTCTCCGATTTTTGACATTATTATTATGGTGCAGTTGGACGCAGACATTAAAATCATCATTGTGGAACACAGGCAGAGAAATTCATACTATTCAGCGGCGAATGACAATCACATTTCTTCTTCTTACGTCGCGGCACGGGGGGAAAATAGGCAGACTCGGGGGTTGATATTTCGTTGTTACGTGATTTGCTGCTGTAATATTTCGATGTCATGTTATTCGAATTTTCAAATTTCGGTACTAAGCAAGTAATAAATGGATAAGAACTGTAAAATATTTCAACTTCGAAATTTATTCGAATTATTCGAAATTGTACTGTAAATCTCTCTGGTGTAAGACCAATCCCTAGTAATCCTGTGCTACGTGGCAGCCGAGTTGCCGGCTAACTAGCCGAAGGTAGAACAAACTTGGACCAACTTTGTTTTTTGTTAATTAGCGCTAAAGACAATCAACGGGTAGCCGCTAGTTAGCCTGAGATACAGATCTATCTTTGGTGTTGTTTGCTTTCGGTGTTTAACCTCTGATTTAATAATTTAAACAAATTAGCGATGTAGGGCCATACCTGCGGGAGGCCGTGTGGGTGTGTACCACAGCTTTGACAGTTATTCTGCCGCCAAGCAGTAGTGCTCAAGCATTACTGTGTTCCACTTTGAAGGGCGTTATAGCCAGCGAAATTACTGGGCATATGAGACTTAATATCTGATGTCTCGAGGTGATGAGCGCAAGTTCTGGGTGGCACTGCAATTGTTATGTGCAGGCGTGGCGCTTACCATCAGGCGAATGACTTGCTCGTCTCATCACTCAGTATCATAAAAAAAACCTCACTCAAGCGCCGAGTCGATATTCTATTTTATATCACTGTAGATTCCTTTGCTTAGCAATTTAATTTAAAATTAAAATTACTTAGCGTTAATTATGCTAGATAGTAATCAATATTTCTGAAATATGTGGCATGCTATAAAAACTGCATATAACGGTTGGTGTCAAAATAGTCACCGATGATTTTGAATACGAGTGTGGATTCATATATTATCATAATCATCATCAGCCCATCCCATTCCCACTGCCGGGATACGGGTCTTCTCTTATAGAGAGAGTATGGGCCATAATCCGCCAAGCTGGCCCAGTGCGGGTTGGTGGATGTCACGTGTTCTTGAATTTTTGTGATTAATTCTTGGACATGCCGGTTTCCTCACGATGTTTTCCTTCACCGTTTTTAAAGCGAGTGTTAAATCCGCACATGACTTAAGAAAATCAGTGGTGTAGGGCCGCCGGTGGGATTCGAACTCAAGTGCGTCGGACCGAAAGTCGCTCATACTCCCACTAAGCCACACTCGCTTGATTCATATATAATTTATTTATGTGAGAATCGTTATCATCACTTCAAAAATCGAGGCTAAGGTCTACAGTCGACTTTCAATAAGCTTTTTTTTTTACGCTTAATAGATCTATGTTTGGCCACTATCTCGCCTGATGTGAAGCGATGATGTGGCCTAAGATGGAGCACATAGATATAGAGAGAGACGGCAGTTGAGCGGCTGCTCAGACCCGTCTCCCCGATGGTTCACCGAACATCATCCCGAAACACGACTAGGTCGCTTGACGGCATGGTTTTGTTCGGCTTTAATTATGAATGTTACATTAACAAGATCGTTATATTTAAGCAGGTGATTTCCTTAACCTTATAGCCAATTACTTGTTCAACGTTGATTAGGAAGTTAGTTACGACATAACACGAAAAGAAATAGCGGTTTGACTTAATTATGGTGTTATCAACGAAATAAAGCTTTGTTTTGTTATTGTACAAGTTTTATCGGTCACCTTTTAATTTTATTAGTACCAACTCTGTATTAATTTTAACTTTACATCTTAACGCGTTTCTGAGAAAAAGAGTCTTGGCAGACATACAGACAGACGGACGACGATGGAATCCTATAAATTATTTATTTATTTCTAGCCGTGGTCGTCCCACTGCAGGGCAAAGGCCTCCCTACCCTCCTTCCAGTCTTCATGGTTTAATGTTTTTTGCGGCCAATCCTTTAAAATCATAATAATAATAATTTTATTTATTAAGCCAATTTACACGTCATAAGATATAATAGTGATAAGATATAAAGACAAAGACAGGGACGAGTGGAAAGATATCGACTAACGGCTAAAATAATAATAAAAATAATAAGATATAATAGTATTTTATATAAATTAAAAACATATCAGCAATAAAATTATTAAAATGTTAAAATATTATCACAAAAATCTGAATAAATACAATTATAACAATGTCAAGGATTAAAGTTTAAAATCAATACATTCTTCATAGCTATAAAACGAATGCTCAATAAGACAGCTTTGTAAGCGGTCTAGTAGGAGTCCCGTCATCTCCGTCTGGGCCTGCCGCATTGTCGTCTGACGTTATGTGGGACCCACTGTGGTAAGTTTAGCCCACAGCTCGCTCGACATGCGGCAGACGTGTCCAGTCCGGGTTCTTTTTTCCTTTTGTGGTACGGAACCCTAAAAATGAAGCACACAAACCGCCACTAATATAGTTTTGTTAAGGTTATTTAGTCACTCCTATCTAAAACACAAGGTAATAGGTAACTACTATGTGAGTTAGCATTGATTGGCACCAGAGAAGTCGGCACAGCCGCGGTTTAATCGAACATGTGTAGAATTGTAGATGAATATTCGTTTTGTTTTTACGATTAATTTTGCTGGCTTTTTGTTCAAAAAATTAAGCAATTTTGAAACTGTTAATCCCGCATGTGTTAGAACAACTAAAAATCAAACGTATTCTCTAGGTTTTTTTCCATTAGTTGGTTAGTTTGTTAGTTTTACCATGAGTTTGTTAGTTATAAGTTTAAAAATTGCAAGATATGGAATAAGCTACTGCCCGAGGTTTTACCGCGGATCTATAATATGGGGTACTTTAAAAGAAGGTTGAAAAAGGTCCTTAAAGGTAGGCAACGCACCAGCAATGCCCCGAGTGTTGCAGGTGTCCATAGGCGACGGTAACCACTTACCATCCAGGCGGGCCGTCTGCTTGTTTATAATTTGTTAGTAAAATTTTAAGCGATAATAAGAGTATAAAACACTATACCTAAAGATGAACATGGTATTATAACCAAAAATGCCTTTCGTTTTTATTAATATATCAGGTACCTAGCTGCACTCTGCGTCTACATCTGGGTGTGGCGCTTAACATAAGGCGAACGACTTGCTCGTCTCATCATTCAGTTCTATACAAAAAACACCATCCATCTTCACAAACTTTCGTATTTATAATACTAATTAAGATAGTAGATTATTTATTTTGCATATAAATCGATATTAAAACTAGCCACCCGCTCCGGCCTTGCTTGCAATTTACATTGAATAAATGTATTATTTAAACCTGCCTCGAAATATTTATAATAGTGGTGATATCTGAACTTTTTTTCGCAGTTAAGGTTTGGAAACTATCGTGAGTCGAAATATTCATTATAAATATAAACAAAGCAAAAAAAAATATTATATTTTTTTTCACAGATTATTAATAAAAGCCATAGTTTCCATTTCACAAAAGTACTTGAGTAGCTAC
This sequence comes from Petrophora chlorosata, assembly GCA_951640565.1. Classification (NCBI taxonomy): domain Eukaryota; kingdom Metazoa; phylum Arthropoda; class Insecta; order Lepidoptera; family Geometridae; genus Petrophora; species Petrophora chlorosata. The sequence continues at coordinate 11,760,888 of OX621201.1, read as the reverse complement.
TAAAGCTTTAAGCTTAGCTTAAAGCAAGTGTATAATAAAAACTCTTAGGTGCTATTTTATGAACATTTTACTATAGAACCAAGCACCAAGTTTTAGCGTTCCACTTCTATTTTAGTGTTTAATGTTGAGTATTAAAACTATTAGTGAAGAGTTTACACCTCCTTATTATTTCCATTTTATGCGCAGTGACCAGAAGCATCTTAACATTTCTCGCTACTGAATAACTGTACTATTGTCAAACATAGTTACAAGTCGGAGGACACACCTGACCGCCTCATTGAAGTCGAGAAATGTGTGCGTGTGTGCAAAACGCATTAATTAAATATAAATAAAAATTATTTATTTCATAAAAGTACAAATTACAATTTGTTGCCACTGCCACCAGTTAGCTTCTTCCCAGCTTTGTTCTGGCTCTGGTACATATAGGTAACTCAAAATTAGGTAAATTAAATTTAGTTGATTAACAATAATTTTATCAATATGAATTAATTATAAAAATATTGCAAATTAGTAAAATTCTGCATTATCATATTATTGGCTTCTACCAAGGTACAGTAAGCGACATAAGTAGCTGACCATTTACAATCGTTCAATTGACAAACACTAAAAATATCCACCTGCATCTGCACCTGTATTATTTATTACTGTGCATGCAATAGGGGATCGAACAGTAGTCGAAAAAAATCTAAAATGTAGTTGAAATTCATGTTTGTCAAATCCAAAAGATCATTCAATCAATATTTGTGTAAAATAAATATAATTTATATTTTTAAATCAATAAATAAAGTCTAATAATTCTGATATTTTTTATCTGTTGCGAAACACGAACACAGTGCATGACGTCATTTCAAAGTAAATAACGTGTGCGAAGCTTGTGTTTATTTTATATTTTTGCTTTTTATCTAAATCAAAACGATATGTTTTTTATTCCATGACGACCCTAAAGTCCTTAAACTTCACAAAAACGTTTAAATCACTTTACAAGTTGCTTTCGTAAAGTCGTTTCGTTGGCCAGCGTGTGACGTCATACGTTGTGAGGTGACTTTTTGCGGGGCAATATTGAAAACGTAATATTTAAACACAGTTTTAGGTACTTATATGACTTTATTTAATTAAAATATTATTTTTCATGGCTATATATATAAATTATGGTAATTTTACACTTTCTGAAATCTTGTCCGATCCCCTATTGTTTGCAATGTCGTGTGCCGAATAAATGGTTTTTCTTTTTTTTCTTTCTTTACTTTTTGGCTGTAATTGGTGTCATAACTGGTATTCTGTTAATTCTCAAGCAATCGTACCGCTAACGTGTTGTAGTTGTACGGTTTCAGGAAATCTTTCAGGTGTTGCCGTAGCAACGCTATCGACATTTCATCAAATCAGCATGAAATTTTATATAAATATTGTTTGTTATGCTACCTAATATAAGATATTCACACTAAAACCCTATGTTTTTCTGCAACGTCACTTTTGAATCGATAGCCATTTAGCAGTTTTTTTTAGGTAATTGGGTAATAAATATCTATCCTTCATCACAATTTGCTGTGATAATAAAATAGGATAATTAAACTTTATTCCAACGCAATAAAAGCGAAATCCCAATAAAACTCACTGTACACCTAAAACTTAATTGTAAAGTCACCCCAAAGCTTAAATTCTCCTTAAATATCTAGCAAATCGTTACCAAAATTGGCAGTTACAGAAAGAAATCTCATTAGTCGTCCTATTGAGTACTTATCGGCGATTTTATTGTTCAACTTGGGGCATCAGACCTTTGTTAACACCTCAGAACGGACCGTCTCGCGCCAAATGGGTTCATTGGTGGTTTTGATAAAATCGTTTGGTATCCCTGACTGCGGACTGGTACTTCCGTTATGCGTGATAGCGATCAGACGCCCGAAAACGAAAGGAAAGGTTATTGTGAACTGGCGAACACAATACAGGGTATTTAGGTATACTATAGTGGTAATAGTCAACAATATACAATCAGAAGATAAAAAGCTTGTGTTTCGGGATCACATTGGTGATGTGGGCGGGCACCCTAATGGGCTATGCACTGTAAGCCTGTTAAAAGCCGCCACCAAGGCCATTATTAGACAAGCTTACTGTGCGCCTGCGACATCGAAATTGCAATATCGCTCGCAACGTAAGCACACGATTATGTTCTTGGTTTAACAAGGAGCTCGATGTACTGGATAGGTCGATGGAAATGTTAGAATTATGTACCTAACTATTTTACTAGTAAAAGAAAATGTCTGCTTAGTTAGATTATTTTATATACCGTTATTATTTTTATACCGTCGGGGAGACGGGTCTGAGCAGCCGCACAACTGCCGTCTCTCTCTAGATCTATGTGCTTCATCTTAGGCCACATCATCGCTTCACATCAAGCGAGATAGTGGCCAAACATGGATCTATTAAGCGTAAAAAAAAAGAACTTATGTAAACTTAGCCGATTTTTTATACGCCCAACTATCACATACATAATTAATTAGATACTGGCCCCTGACTAGGGCTCCCTTTATCTAGGGAGCCAGAAACTACGAGGACCATGGTCCTACAACACCCAGACATAAACGAATGCTTGTGCTTTTCTGGTGTACACAATTAATTGTCTCGTCGCGGGAATCGTATCTGCAACCTCGGTAGTGTATGATATTTGAGCCAACCTGCCCAACCACTTCACCACAAATGCTGTCAATATGTCCACCTGAGGAATATAGAGGCACCTGTAAAACAGGTTGGAAAGATTTAAGTAGAGTCACAGAGTACTCTAAATATTCTAATGAAAAAAGCATACTATACAGTTAGTAATTTCATAGAAGACAAAGATGCATGGAACATTCCGCTTCTGTCAAGTAGCCAACTGGCACATAAGAAACATACCCAATATTGTCAAAAACAAACAGAGTATTACCGTATCGGAAAAAGAGTAGTGGTTCTTTTTCCGATACTGTGGTAGAGTCATTGTAATAATTGACCTTCATAAGTGCGTCTGTGATGCCAAAATTGAATAAAGAACGTTTGAACTTTGACTTAATAGTACCGAAGACGCACTGTTTAGGTCATTTTGTACGATACCTATTTACTTCCAATTGCTAAGTCGTAAAATTAAAATACATGGACGGTATCAATTTGAAATCACTTGGGCAAAATTGTTAATTGGCCTGTTGTCTATAGAGATAAATTTCATTGTACTAACCACCTTTAGTCTAGACTTAACAAAGACAAACTAATTCAAAATGTTTTTAAACGCAATTTTAAGGCAATTGAAATAAAATTTCCAATTGGTGATCAATTTGCATAGAATACTTGAAGTAAATGGCTTTTTCACTAACCTATCAGTAATTGTTCATTAGTTTGTGCTTTTCAATATCTGCAGATAGTGTTTATTTACAGGTGAACATTAATATGTTATTATAAATTAATTTATTTATTTTTAATTTTTTTTGCTTAACGATCACAAATATAGATTCTGGCGCCTAACTAACTAACTAGGATTTCCTGTATCTAGGAAACAGGAACCTAGTTCCTGGTTCCCTAGATATATTCAAGCATTTTTTCGTATCTGGGTGTTTTGGGACCATAGTCCTCGTAGTTCCAGGAACTATCGTACAAATGCTTGAGCTTCTTTTTGTTCTGGTGCACAAGCATTTGTCCTGTCGCGGGAATCGAGCCCGCAACCTCAAAGGTGTATGTGATTTGAGCCAACCTGCCCAACCACTATACCACAGAGGCTGCATAATGATTATTGATTATTGTCACAATAACTCATACCTATTCAGCCAAAACTGTTAATGTTGTATTGTAGCTAATATGAAAATCAATTTATGTAATTAAAAATTGACCAACAACCTTGTTTTTGCAGTAGACTACAATAATTTGTACAACATTGGTTTTTGAATTTTTAATGCTTTTTTGATACATTTTAATAAGATTCGTAAATATGACACATTGTTCTAATATACGCTTACTTTTCTCGAATTGGAACCAAACTATCAAGAGACATGAAGGTTTGTACTCTCGTGTAAAATACCGTGAGAGAAAAATGGTTGCCATTCAGATAGGTAAGGGGCTTGACGGTCACACTGTATACCATCTCTTCTTCTTCTTCCTGCCTATGTTCCCAGTTTATCCGGGGTCGGGTCTCCTCGTAATGCGGCGCCAAAAGACTCTGCCCTGGGTTGTCACAGAGTTTGGTTCTTTGTCTCCTCTTTTACAGTAGATCATGTAGCTAAAGGTCTACCTCGTCCCCTATGTTTACTGTGATGCTCTCTTTACGGCATAACATCGCAATCTAGCCTCTTTCAGTTTCTCTACGACCGGTGCAACCTTAAATGACCCTCTGACTTAATCATTACGGATTTTATGATAAACGTGTAACTCCTCCTGCCTACTTCAGCATTTTTATTTCAGTTACTCTGTATACCATGTTATGTATGTAAGTCATATTAACTTAAGTTACAATTTTTAACATACTTTTAATTTTATTTGTTATGTAAATGTGCACTTTTGTGCCTATTTAATAAATTATATGTGACTTTGACTTTACCATCTGTAAAATAAAATTATGATCCGCTGGATTTGAATACACATTAAGTGTCTTCGTAGATCTTCGATTCAATTGAACAGAACCGTTTTTCAACCAACCCTACTGCTTTTACAACGCTGCGTCGTAAAGCGTAAGCTTTTCCTTGTGATGCGTAAGTAAAGACATATTTTATCAGACGACTGAGTAAATTGAACCATATTTTTACGACAGGGATTGAACCAGATGAAACTGGAACAAAATAGATTTTCAAAATCAAAATCAAAATCTCTTTAATCAGTTTTGGCATCACAGACGCACTTATGACCGTCAAATTATCACCATGACTCTACCACCGTATCGGAAAAAGAACCACTACTTAGAAGATACGGCATGAAACTGAGAGGCATTTATAAAGAGATTTTGTTACAATTTTCTGGTTTTCTACGATGTTATGTTTCTTATGTACCAGTTGGCTACTTGGCAGAAGTGGAATGTTCCAAGCATCTTTGTTTTCAATATAATTACGTACAGTATAGTATGCGTTTCTCATTAGTCTTTACGCGTAATATGAATTTACTTTCTGTGAGCTCCGTTATCCGCTATACATGTCTTCGTAGGCGCGTGAGAAGAATATATAATAATATGATCTCAATCAAAATAAGAACTAACCTATCAAATGTCACATCAGTGCAATCTGTGTCGATGCCTGAATTTGATTGTGAAACGGGACATTTATTTGTTATGTTTTGAGTTCATATAGATATTTCATATTACTTCGACTGCTTATAACAAATCTTTTCCTTAAATACTAAATTTAGGCATTACAAAACTGTACACGCATTATATATCTGTATATTTCTATTTCTAATCGTCACTGTACTTCGCTATTATCTGTGGGACGACGTTCACTTAATGCCCACGCTTGTTGAAAATTGCACTGAAATTGTGGCAGTTATTAGGCACTACTGGCGAACATACAGTAGAGGACACACGTCAGGTCATCGGCCTACATTTACTCCAGCGGCGCCGGAATCACTACCAAATTACAAGTATTTGCGATTTTGAATACAATTTTAATATACTGTTTTAAAATGTGTGTGTATACTTTCGGTTACTGAAATTGATTAAATCTAGCACTAGCTTATTTTGTGATTCCAGCGTGCACAATAAAACTACATAATCTATTTTTTAACCTTAACCGCGCAAATTCGATTGTTTTGTTTTTAAATATTTCAGATTTCAAGTGCTTGTCTTTTACCTTATGGTAAGCTACACATCTGCTCATAAAATTGTTTAGTAAAATCTTGGGCGCCACTGTACTGCGCTCTCTCACATTGAGACAGACAGAATAGCTAAGATAGCAGTAATTTCACTTGAAACAGACTTGGTTATGGCTTCAAGGAGCGTTTTACTTCAAAAGGGTAAAACCGTGGGCATAAACTAGTACTGCTCAAAATCTAGAGACTGTTACCGTATCTAGTAAAGAGTTTACATGCAATGGGCATCATTTTAACTTATGAGTTTCGTATGTTAATTTATTGCAGTCGACGGTAAGCTAATTTTGGACATAAATTTAACGGCGCCTGTCTCTTTGGATATTTAGCATGTTTTACTGAGATAAATATTATAATATGTAATTTAGTTGAGTTAAATATAGTTTTTGAAGGATGCAAAAATTGAGCTTTATCATATCATGAATGCAATAAAGTCACTCCCTTATACTGCCTGCCACCTTCGAGATATTGATGACCTTAATACGATCGTAATTAATAGTTAGTATTCTTTAATACGATCAAGCAAATTTATGTTAGGTTTGTTTCAAAGCCATTAGATTGACCAGTATTTCCATTGTTCATCATTAAAAATTTACAAAAAATGCACTTTAATTCAGTGATCAATGGCTTATAATATTGTAACAGTTAGTTAAAAAAATGTACCAATCGCCAAAACTTACTCACTTTTATTCGAATTCTTTTTTTCTTCTAGTATGGTTTCATTTAAATTATGGTCCCCATTTTTATTACAATCTAGCCAATTTATTACGCTAATGAGTAATTTGCATTTAGCTTAAACTGATACATAGACTAATACCAAAGAAAACTAACTATTACTTACTAATACCAGACCCCCGACACTCCATACAAATTCGCCGAGGTAACTGTCTAGTACTATTACTGGCGCACCGGCCTGTCCGCACACGTTTTGTGTGTATGCGTAATTATTGTAGGGATGAGCTAATACGAATCGAGCGCGACAAGGACAACTCTATACGTAAGCAACCTAAGTGTTTCTCTTTCACACCTACTATCGCTTGGCTGGGAGACGCGAAAAACCAAAAAATCCCCGATTCTTATTTGTGTTAGTGGTTTCTTTGCATCCATACACAGAACAATAACGAACCATTTTGTTTTAGGTATATTAATATTGTATCAAAGTCAATATATTAAATTTCAATGAAAAAAGAGAGTCACTCAGGTCAGTTCCTGGTCAGCTCCACCGTCTTCAGCCGTTCTCCGTCTTTTTCTCAATATATTTCGTCCATATGTCAAAGTCAAATAGTCAGCCGGCCTGCTCTACTTCTGTAAAGCAGGTCTTCGTCGTCATCCAAAAAGGTCATAACAACCTCAGATAACATAAATTGATTGATCGCACATATAAAATAAACATTTGAATCTCACTCATTAGTCATTCGCAGCGAGCGGTGACAACCGAGTGACGCAACCACGGCATTACCCATTTTTTTACCGATTTATTGCGGGTGACGACAAATTGGCGGGGGAGGGGAGGGTGTTGCTTCTTTACGTAGTAATATTTAGTTTTCTTTGCTAATTATAAGTCCACTAACACTTTTCTTATTATTTCTCTTAAAGTGAAGACACCTTGTTCTTGTGTTCTTTATAAAATGTATTCTCATAAAACAAAAAAAACAAATGTAGGTACTAAAACGCTTACAAAATACACGGGAAAATTTTATAAGTGCCAGTTGTACAATTTTACAATATAAATATATCCGATGTGTTCCCACGGGCCGCCCGCGTCGCTTCGAAGCAAAATAAAATTGAAACGATGCGAGAGTGTGCAATATTACAAAATTTATGAAAAATTCAATATGCTCTACGTATTTTTGTCCAGTAAATATTTTGAGGTATCCATAGAGCACTTCACCGTTTATTCTGACACGGTGTAATGAGCAGCCGTTACGGAGGTTACTTGCTTTGCTTTGCGTGGGTTACTTTTTTTAACCCCCGACGTAAAAAGGAGGGGTGTTATAAGTTTCACCATGCACTATGTGTGTTTGTCTGTGTGTCTGTCTGTAGCACCGTAGCTCTTAAACGGGTGAACCGATTTGAATGTGGTTTTTTTATTTGAAAGCAGGTATTCTAGCGGTGGTTTATCAAAATCGATTCAGCAGTTTTTTATTTTTATAGGTTTTTTGGTATCGGGTTTTTTTTTAATTTTAGTTTACTGGAATTTGCTTGTTAGACAAGTAAATGGCGATGCAAGCAGGTTGTTCATCTGATGGTAAACAAAATGCCTGGCCATAACTGTTACACGCTGCGTGCTGTTACCACGCGGAACGGCTGTTTAGATAGAGGCAGAGTAGTTTGGCTGTTTACATGTCGATTGCCTTGCGAGGTTTTAGGTAGGTATTGTAAAAGTTAAATGACTGTTATAAGGCGAGCTAGGTATGTATATAGCTATCACATCAGATTATCTCCTTAACAGGTGCACTCGCTAACAAGTAAGTACCAAGAAAACCAAAGCACGTATTCGTATAGGCTAAAACAAGGTCAAAAGGAGATTTAAACATTATTTTTGTCCATTTCTGAAGGGGGGATGGTAATTTGGTACCTACCATCTATATCTACATACATATCTGTGTGAGAAAGCCCTGTGTCCCAGTGGTGGGAACGTAACGGGGTGATGATGATGATGACCTATGTGCCTTGAAATATATATATATATATATAGTTTGTGACTGGTCGACGACCATTTGGCCGTCCTAGATATCGCTGGAAGTTTGAGGTTGATACTCCACATCAAGGAATGGCAGGAGCTGGCGCAAGACAGATCCAAGTGGATTATTATCGGAGGCCAAGAGTCACTTTGGGTCGCCTGCGCCATCCTAGTAATTATTATTATTATTATGATTACTTCTTTATTTCAGATAACTTATGAAAACAATAGTTACATTAGCGACTAAAGTAATTCTAAGACCCATATAATATATACCTTACAGTTTAACATACCTATATATTTATAATATTAAAAACTATTTTTAATACTACTACTACGCAACAGGGAATTGTTTTCGCCTACGTTCCATGTACCGGCGGTAGACTATTTATTCCTGCAGGCCAGAAGTCCGGGGCGAGGAACATCTAAAATAGGTAGCACAGTCGTTGAACTTGATTTGTTTCGACTTTTTAACGGAGTTGATAAACCAGATCGTTCGAGTAGCATGACAAACAAAAATCACATACGGCAAGGAAAAGTTCCAATCCAAATTAGCTACATGTCTCCAATGAAACTCACATCGCACTAAACAGTTTCTGGACATCCCAGATTCCAAGGCAGACGAGCTTTTAATGGCATTAGTTGTAATCCGGGAAACGTTAAGTTTGATAATGGATTAGTGATATCCACTTACAGTGTCGTGTTCCGTTCCACTAAGCTAATTAGTGAATAATTGTGGAGGGTTTTACTTGATGTCAAATTTGCGAATAGTGTACGGTATATTCAGTATTGACAAATCCGTGATTTTTTAAAGACTGCTGTTAGCAGTCTCTTTTTTATTACTGTGAGTAATTAATACTACAACTACTTTTTTTGTTGTACTGCTCCACCTTATTTTTTATTTTACTGATTGATGAGATGAGCAAGTCGTTCGCCTGACGGTAAGCGCCACGCCTGCCCATAACAATTGTAGAGCCACCCAGAACTTTTAATACCATAAAAAGCACTGCGTACTCGTAGCACCCAATTGCGCTCATGACCCTGAGATATCAGATATTGAGTCTCATATGCCCAGTAATTTCACTGGCCTTCAAATCGGAACCGGCCTACTACTGAAGACGTGGGTGTACAACCAGTGTGTGTTGCCAGTGGTGACTTACGGCACTTAAACTTGGTCGTTGACTATTGGCCTGATTCGTAAGCTCAAAGTCACTCAAAGAGCTATGGAGAGAGCTATGCTTGGGATTTCTTTGCGAGATAAGATCCGGATTGTGGAAATCCGCAAGAGAACGAAGGTTACCGACATAGATTATAACTCAATATTAGCAAGATGAAGTGACAATGGGCCAGCCATATAGCTCGTAAAACCGATAACCGTTAGGGTAAAATGCTTCTCGAGTGGCGACCACGGACCAGAAGGCGGAGCGTAGGGCGGCCCCCCACAATGTAGCCCGACGACCTGGTTAGAGTCGCGGGGAGCCGCTGGTTTTTTACAGCGAGCAACCGCTCGCTGTGGCGATCTATGGGGCAAGACTATGTTCAGCAGTAGACGTCTTTCGGCTGATGATAAATAAATCATAATTACCCGTCAGAAAAAAACGACTGCTTGAATTTATTGGAAATATCAGTGGGGGCACATAGGAGTGCAAGCGTAGCAATAATCGCGCGAGGTGGGCGCACTGCTCCTGTCCTCCTTAGTCGTCTCTCCACCACCAACCGCGTCGTTATTATAACTCGTATTTCATGTAAATGTGTCCTCGACAATAAACGATATAGGTGTTCCTGAATTCGTCGTTTCACTCGAAGTCCCCTGCACCCGAGTTAGGTACACGCTAGGTAGCCACACCCAGATCCAACAATACCCATTGCCTGACTTCAAATTGTAACAGATTTAACTGATTTTCAACTTTAGATTGGACGACTTTCAATAAAAATACTTTATATTTGTATAACCCTAGGGGAGGGCACTGTACGCTGAAACACGGGCGATGAGCCTAGTTCGGCAGCAGATACCCCAATATTATAAATTTGTCAACTAGCCAAATAAGTTTAACAACCTTATTGAATAAATGATTTTATTTTTATTTAATTATAGATACCTAAGTAATTTTCAAATTAAATCCGTTTATAAACATTAAAAATATGTAACTTCTCTAAGTAATATAAGTCAAAGTCGCCTAACCGCGTCTATCTGATTATTTGCTGATAGAAATAAAATAAATATTTTTTTACAATTTAGTAGATTTTGACAGGGAGTAGGGAGACGCAGGATGTCGTGGCTCCGAAACATTCGGGAATGGACAGGGATAAGGACGGTAGAAGAACTATTCAGACTTGCTCTGAATAAGATAAAGTTTAAGGAGCTGACTGCCAACCTTCAATAATGGAGCGGCACTTAAAGAAGAAGAAGATTTTGACACATTTTTTTTAAACATAAATGAACCCCTTCACAAAAACAGTTAATTTTTAAACAACTAAAATAAACTATATAACTATGATCAAGGTAATTGATAAAAGTTCAATCATTGCCCTACACAACTTACGATACCACATTACTTTTACAACTAACATTCAGTCTTATCCCCAAGTCAGTAAGTTTCAAATCGTTTGAAAGATTACGAAGAGAGTAAAGTTTAATTGAATTTAACAATAATTTCGATTTGAAAGTTGCGATTATCAAACTGTTCATTTAGTTTAATTGGTGTAAGCGATACTCGTGATTTTCCAGTCACGGACCAGAAATTCGAAGTTGAGAGTTTCGTGCTGAACCGTACCTATTAATTTAACTATCAAGATTACGCTGGTAAGCGGTATTAATTTTATTTTATTGGACAGTGATATTTTCTTCATAAATTTTTAATTTGTTTAGAAGGTTGATTTATTTTTTCCTGAGTAAGTTGGATTTACTTGTTTAGAAAAATTATGATTTCTATTTACTTGTTTTTCTTTAAGTAGGTAACCAAAGTTGTTATTTTTATGTTTGTGTTAATTTAATTTGAACTGGGTATATCATTAATATTCTCTACTAAAATTTAAAGAGATGTTTTCTTTTAACAAAATAATCTAAGATAAACAAAACCTTTAAAATGCTTGACTGAAAATTGCGATGAAATTGTGATCTCAGGCTCATTTCATAGATAATCAATCTTCTAATCAATCAATATAGATATAAGAGAAAAATGAGCTCCTCTGAACCATCAATCTCCTTGTTAATAGCAAGTGACACCCACCCAGCGGGCAGGCCATTGAATTTTTTGAACCAATTTTGGCACACGTCTGTAAGAATAGGTAAAAACACAAATAAGATTTTCTTGAATCATTTTGATTTCACAAGCTATTTTCTGACTCTTTGAATTATTAATTCCAGCAAAATTCTTTAAGACATGAGCGAATAGACACCTCATAGTCGCTGGTGTTTTTACTCTACGACCAATTTTACCCAATACACGCTCACTTTTGCTGTACACTCAAGCAGTTGCATTTAGACCGCGAGTCACAAACTGAATTTTGACAATTATTAGACAAAACACTATCACGAACTAATCGAACCCCGATATTACTATTCTCCGACAATACGTCAGACTACTAAATAGCCATAACTAGTAATTAGCCAGACATGACTTAACTAAGACCGTGCTATTTTAAATACATTATATTCCGGCAGTAAGTCGAAGGCTCCCCAGAGTTATGAAGTAGGCTCCACCAGAAGTGTCGCTTATTACCCCTTCGTGACCTCCATCGCACCAGCATCCATCGAACTGGATCAGAAGAGCCGAAGACCGGACTCAGTGGCGTTCATTGGGAGAGGCCTATGTCCAGCAGCAGTGGACGACTATAGGATGATGATGATGATGATGATGACCTCCATCGCGAGTTAGGAGTTTGAAACTTGATACAAGAACATATAACAAAACTGCATAGTGACAAAAAATAGTTCTGACAACAATACACTCCTTTTTTGCAATGTCACGAAAAAGCGCCCGAAAGTCACGATAACCCAAAATTAAACTACAAGCTATTTATAGACTAAACAGTATCAGGGGTCCTAAATTATACAGATTCCGATATCGCAGTGATATCCATATACAAAGCCCAGAGGGTCACGTTTTATAACTTTGCTGCGTAGGTAAATCATGAAGGATTTTATAGCACAGTTTATGATTTGGAATTTGTTTTACCAAAAACAGTATCGGGTCTTGAAAGGGGAAGTATTAAATAATAATTTAAAGTAGAGACCGAATGTTGTGGTTTAATATCGTGAATAAGATGTGATTGATTTTCTAGCTTGTAATACGGAAAACTATAAAAATCGGTTATGTACGTATATAGTAATAAAAGTCATGTGATGTTTGTTATGTCAATGATATTTGAACGAGGAAGACTTCAATATCGATATATATATAATATTATTTATGTCTATAAATAACACAAGTTTAAATCACGCAATATATAAATAATGTTTGGAGTAAAATCATAAATTACTATGTGTAGTAGCTTGGAACCCTCAAATGGGTAACACATTTTAGAAGATAATAAAAAAAGAATAAAGTTAATAAAATAAACTAAATCATTAATGGTTCAAGTTTTGAATCATGAATACATAAATATTTACCCTGTTTATAATTTTATTGTTTATGTGCCTTTCCTTTTCTTCTGAAATTCTTGCTTCCCTGGACAATTTGTATTGCTACGAGTTTCGCAAGGTTTTACGATTCGGCGTCCGTATTTTTGTTTCCCCTGTGTGCATTACAATCTTTAGCGCCAATTCTGTTTTATTAAGTGCCAAGCTCGCTTTGTTCTTATTGTAAACATTTCGAAAGAAACTCGAAGGATTTTGCGATGTTTAAAAAAACTCGTCAATTGATTTCTGACTTGAAACAAATATAGCTTATACCTAGTATATTAGAAGGAAACTTTTGCAAGACTGTGTACCCACGCTCACCACCTGCATCCCAAGCTGATCGGTCACTGGCTATATCAATTTATTTTGCAGGCTTACTAGATTAGCTGTTTGGCTTAGGCGTTTTGTCACATTAATTTATATCGACATTTACCATCACTTCTACCTTCTTTAATATTTTCTACCTACGAACGTACAACACAAGGCAATCACTAATGTTACCCAAAACGTAATACATTGGCTTTTGATATAGTCTAGCTACATAATATGGGAGTCCTACGTAGTTGCGAAAGACGCCGCTACGACGCACGCCAGTGCGAAAAAAAAATGGACTGGTTCATACGTGCGAAAGCTTGTTCTAGCGAATTACGTAGTTGCGAAATACGCCGCTGCGACGCATGCCCGTGCGAAGAAATTTTGGACTTCTTAATCTTAGTTACCTAAGTTTTTCTCGAACCCTTCTCTGGTGAATCAGTTGAAAAGATTTTCGCACGGGCGTGCATCGCAGCGGCTTGATTCGCAACTACGTAATTCGCTAGAACAAGCTTTCGCACGGATAAACCAGACCTATTTTTTTTAGCAACTACGTAGGACTCCTTCATAATATACCTACCATACTTAATTGTATGCCCGCTTATGTCCAGGAGGCATCGTCACGGCTTCTGGCTCATACGAACAGCCTAGTTAGTTGGGTGGTAAAACAAATGTTTGGACGTTAGCTCAGAGCGAAATGGCTGCACAATTACGAAGTTAAGGTAGTTTGTAAAATTCAAGGTCTTCCTGACGACATTTTTACGTCATTTTTGCTACATGCATGAAACTTATTTTGGTTGAAGTTTTGAGTACAACTTTTATTGCAAAACTGTTTGTTCTTATTATTTTTTCTGTACCAGTTCTCGAGAACTTTCTGACTTATTTGTTGTTATCCATTTGAATTTGTAATATAGTTTCGTTTAGTGAAAATTGGTTAGGATCCAGATAAAGCAACGGTTTGAATGTTTTTGCCGTTATTTCTAAGATAATGTTATTTATCCATCATGACCGACGTGCTTTGTTAAATGTTCGAACCAGATCGCAGCTTTTTCTGAAGTAAAATAAAATGTACAAAAACAAATTTAAATTTAATCTCTTTATGCTTGGCTGCTCAACTGGCTGAATGGTTAAGTAGGTCAAATTAATACTACGTAACAAAGGGTTACGCATCAATTCCCGCCACATTGCAAAAATCACAAGGGTCTGATAGGGCCTTTAGTAGCCATATGTCGGATGCCTTAGGAGTAGATATATGTGCCCTAATTCAGAGTTATGACGCCATTGGGTATTAAATTAAAACCCTAAAACAAAACAGTACAAATTAGCAGAAAGCCTAAACGTCTCCCTATTGTCACATAATTTAATACCTACCCTACAAAGCTATTTTGTTACAGCTGGTTTTAAAAGGGGTGAGGGCCGACCTGACACCGGGCACCGAGAAATTTTCGTATACATAGATGCCCTCGTAAATTCATTACTCCTAACGGACGGTTTATCTAATTATGCAAAACATGGCCGAGTTTGTACGTAGTTTACCGTATACTGAAAACTCGACAGCAACCGAGAAATAATAAACGAAAATCTCCCTTCGAGCTAGAGGTTGAGAGCTGGCGATGGGAATTGTCGCATAATAAAACGGTTATGGTAAAAAGTTTCTTAAGACTTTAAGTTTTTTTTATGTTTAACAAGCGACACGTTTCGGTTTTGCATGGATATACACAAAAAAATCACACACAAACACAATAATGAATACAGCAAAATCTTTCTCAGTTTTTTCTATTACATCAAAATTTATCAAGCAGTTTAGAAATAATAAACAGACAGACGTTAATAAGCTACTTCGATTACCAAAATTAGATAATAGTTAGAAAAACTCTTTGTCTTCTCTTTTTTTTAATATAATTGTGAGCTTGCGCTTAAACCATAATTTGTTAACTTCACGTCGTTCTGGAATAGAGATTCACAAAGAAAGAAAGATGGAGAAGAGGAGAGGCTCTTCTCAATCTCTCATTCAATAATTGTATGCTGCAGAGTGTCTGTCGTAAGAAATTCTTCTCATTTATTAATGTTATTTTACCACTAAGGTGTACTGCACCCTGGTACTGCACTCTGAACTCAGAACTTTAAACATGAAGTGCAGTAAATTATTAGAAGAAACTAAGTTCAAGTGCAAGTTAAACGTCCAACCTCATGTCCTAGCTGGATATTTTAAATTCAATGTTTCTATTCTCTTATCACATAGTCCTAATTATTATAAATACGAATGTTTGTATGTGTGTCAGTGTGTTCGTTCTCTCTTCACGCAGTAACGTTGAAATTCGGAATAGTAATAGCTTATACCTTGGATTAACATACAGGTTAACTTTTTATCCCGGGAAACCGCGGGTGAAACCGTGCACCACGCAGCTAGTTAAATAATAAGGTTATCTCAAACATTGCCCGCTCTTATTCTATATTGAAGGGTAAAAAATAACACAACGATCAATGAATATTATTTAGAGGCGAAATTAGTTATTTATAATGCTTAAGTCAACCGTTTTAAAGTGGCTTTACTGAATAGTTCCGCAAAAGTAATATATTCAGGGTTGATGAAATGAGAAATGGAAGTGGCGGTTTCCGGCTCTATTTTTGAGATTTGAGTGAACATTATGGTCATTTGACCGACTTCAAAAAAGGAGGAGGTTCTTAATTCGGTTGTTTTTTATGTCTGTTACCTGAGAACTCCGTCCGAAACTAAAAAACCCGATAAACCGATTTAAAAAATTATTTTCGCGATGGGTTCAGTATAGCTACGAAGTGGTCCCATATAAATTTCATCGACATTCGACCTTGGACTTTGAAGATACATCAGAATTGAAGTCGGTTTTTTAATAAAATTTATAATTATAGTTCTTAAATAACTAATAATTGGAAAGTACTGATATTTGATAATCTGGCAATAAAACGCATCATTTGTACTGCTACGCGTCGATTTCTTTCACCTTAGTAATACATTCGTTCTGATATCGATTGTGTTACACTATTCCATTTGAAAATTAGGATCACGATCATAATCACTATCCTATTTGACCTTCGAGTAGACACTTTATCTGAGTATTTGACATTGAGATTAATTTGTATTATCATGTCGCTCTTTCTCACGGGTTATACACCCGGTCCTTTGGAAGGCTTGCGCGGGGACATGTGTCCAACACGTAGAGGCCTCTTAGAGCATTTAATTTAGATATGTAATGGGCAACACTTATCGGGGACTGTCTCTAAGTGCATCATTAAGAAGATGCAATCAAAGACAGCCCCCGATAAGTGCGAGGACTATTATTGGAAATCCGGAAATTAGTTATGATTGGGCTATTGAGAAGAATTTTTAATGTATGAGAACCGTCTATGATATGAGACTTCGGCACCTGCCAGTTCCGCCTCATAAGAAAATATTTAAGCAGGTGGTGACTCGCCACCCACTAAACGGGCCCTTTAAGGGCCGCCGTACATTGGCGACGAGAGGGGCAACGTTGGTGTTATTATTACTGTTATTATGACTTTCTTTATTATGTTTTTTTTTCTTGACAATTTACTGCTATGAATATTGTGATTTAATTAATGCAATTTGTTTTATCTGTGTTAATTAAATTAAATTAAATTGATAAATAAATCCTTTTAAAAGGCATCGCCATAGACGTTAAAGTTAGATAATAATCCCCAGGATCAAGCATGAGATTGACTTTGTAACAAACTACAAGATCTGGAATTGAACTAACATGAAAACTGTTACTAGTTCTCTAATTGAAAGATCTCAGATGGGACTACTTCAGTAGAGGTATATAAATTGTTAGCACTTGAACTCGAAGAAGCACGAGTATCGAGCAAAATACGTTAGAGTATTGCAACAAATAATGTCAAACTAACGAAGCGTACTTGAAGTTTAGAGACACTACAAGAAGCAGAAATTGCCCATTGCTGGGAAACGTATCTTCTCTCAGAGAGAAAGAGAAAGAGGGACTTCAAATCGAGATTAAACAGGTATCTTTTAGGCGAGCGTGTTGCATCTTAGACTATTAGGTGAGATAGTATTCAGTCAGTCAGTCAGTAAGTTGCTCTTCAACACCTTCTTTGTTACTTTTAAAGCTGGTGCTAAATTTGCACAAAACTTAGAAACTGGAATTCAAATCCCAGTGCGTCAGGTCGTAAGTCGTACACATTCCTTTTGAGGCACAGTAGCTCACATATGTCTCTTTTTTGTTTGGTTTAATATTGCGAAATTATGTTTAAGTATCTTTTATCTATAAAAGTATTTTGATAAAGGCAACCAATTCCATAGCACTTAATTCCCACCTATAAATAGCCTGATTCTCCCGATGACATCCATCGTTTTATTCCCCGAACGCGGACGGCCAAAATATTGATGTTATTACTTTTATTTCCTCTCGCAATAATAAAGCGCAAATGTTAAATATTAATAACGCAATTTTGTTGCCGTCCCCGCTCATTTCTTGAGGCGTCTATTTTGTGCGAGCAGTCCATCAGTCACGACTTGACAAGTTTCTTAGGATGTAGGATCTTAATGATGGTATGTCTCACTTGGGATGTGTTAGGAGTTTGTAAATGATTCAAGGACATGACTTGTATGATTAATGGTGAATAATGTGGGGAAGGTAGAGGTACATATAAGAATAACAAAATGATATAAGTTTAGAAGGGCAAGGCAAAAAGGTAGCGATTATAAATAAATACCTACTTTCCCAAAAATGTGACCTTTTCCTTATTCATTACAACATAAAAAAATAATTGTGGTTAAATAACTATTTTACATTTCGACATACTAATGAAACTTAGGTAATGGCATTATCTTTGAAAAACGAAATAGTAGGTATTATTAAAATAAATATAATTTGAACAATTTCTATAAGCGAGTTTCCCTTGTATAGTTGTTTATTCAAAGGTTAGAGGACAAACTGAATGTTGTCTTTTGTAAGACTGGAAGACAAATTGGGTCAAGGAAGTTGGTATCTTGAGTTACCTCGAGGTTTAATCACTTTCTCTTGACAGAGTCGCTATTTAAATGTTAAATAACTTAAATGTGAATTTGTTAATCCTATCTACCTATCCGCGTCCTCATTTCTGTTTCTCCGCTGAGGTACTTCTTCTAAACGACGCAACGGATTTTACGGTTTTCACTGTCATTTAGATTTATTTTACGGAAGGCTAATATGTACCTACAACACATTCTAATTAAGTTATTGTATAGTTTTTTTTTTTTTTTTTACGCCTTATAGATCTATGTTTGGCCACTATCTCGCCTGATGTGAAGCGATGATGTGGCCTAAGATGGAGCACATAGATCTAGAGAGAGACGGCAGTTGAGCGGCTGCTCAGACCCGTCTCCCCGATGGTTCACCGAACATCATCCCGAAACACGACTAGGTCGCATAGTAGAGAAAAGTCAATGTTTTGTAATCAAGTCATCAAAAATAACATCACATTAGTACATTGCTGTTGTGCGACCGGGGCGGGTCGCTAAAAAAATATTATATAGCAATCTAATGGAATAAGGCGTGACGTTGCGGAAAATCATCTCAAAACTGAAACGCAATGAAAATATGTAGTGTAATTCCGCTGAATATTATGTAGAGGTTGTTGTTAGAATAATTTAATATTTTTGGGGGTAGATAGCAAATGTAAAATAAATGTAGGAGGAAAATAAATTAATATATATTTGAAGGATAGGATAGGATTAGGATATATTCGGAGTATAAAATAAAAATGAAAGAAAAACAAAATATATATGTATATATAATTCCTCCGCTTTTATTTTTATTTTTAAATTAATATATTATAGATCTTATTTTTTACATGCAATATTAAAATCAATAACATATTTATTATTATTATAATACAAAAACGGAAGTGTTATTTAAATACATATGTTTTTCAATTTTAATTCATTTTACATTTGTTATCTACCTCCATTATTATATTATTGTAACATCAACCTACATAATATTCAGCAGAATTACACTACATATTTTCATTGTGTTTCAGTATATAATATAGTCATTTACTTAAGTTTTGAAAATAAAAAAAACATTTAAAAGAAAGAAAAGACATTTATTTAAGACACACGCAACCTTACATTTCCTATCATTCTCAGTGCAGCGTCGAACTGTTATGGTTAATCTGTTTAATTAAAAATTTAACAAAACGCATGACGTTAAAAGTAAATCGGCAACGGAATACCGCTAATTCAATATACCTCAATTTGCACAACACCGTAAGCTAAACCATGAAACACGAATTAGTTTATTGGAATTAATCTAAACCATACACGTACGTACAAGCCGGACGGTAAATCAAATTGGCCTGTGACAGGGCCACGTCAGTCCACTGTAATGTGGACAGACGGACGTATCAGCAGGCACAGGCTCTCGGAATGCAACCGACTGATTGTGTCGGATGTCGGACGGATCAGTAGGATCGTGAATGGGAGTCAATACGGCGTTGCATAAGCCTTTGATTAGGATGGTTGAATTAAAAATTTTGCGCAGAGCGACTTTTTTTCGAATTGCAAGCGTCATCTTTTATTTGCCTTATTTGTTACTTAGAATAATAATAATATACTAAAATAAAAATAAAATATATTTTTATGGTTCCTGACAAGTAGCCTTACCCTTGTGTTTATTTTATGTCGCCATTATGGCACCATGCAGATCTATTTGACCACTATTCCGCCTGATACTAAGCGTGTACAATTTGTTGTTAACGATTTGTCACGCAAAGCCATTATAGCCATAGCATAAAGCTACGCTAAATCTTCTAAAACACCAGATTGTTTAATTCTAAATACTAAGAATCCTCAATTCCCTCAGCATTCCTTAAATGCGGTTAGATATTCAGCCAATAGTAATACCACCTAACATCTAAGATACGTTACCAGAAAGCGTTCTACAACTGTTTAGAACACAGACCGTTCTGCTAAATGCTCCCAGTAGTTTATTGGGCACGTGAGTGGAATCCAGGCAGTGGAAAATTCGCTTGCCAATTAACGAGGGGCCGTCTGGCATTATGGAGTTATTAACAGTAGCAAAGCTTCTATAAGAGCAAGTCTGAGTGAAGACAATGCCATTTACGGCGCCACTAACGTCAAGGAGACGGAAAAGAAAATTATAATTCTTCTAGCAGGAATTTAAGTTCTGCCTTCGGAAAACCGTCTCGACACCTTAACGACGCACTATGTCATCTGCTTAAGCAACCAAATCTGTTATCCTTTTTAACTCATCTTACGGGGAATCTTCGAGCCTTGTCATCAAGAATATGGTATGATTATGTTCATTTTGCATCATCATTTTTATGTTGCATTATAATTATGAGTAGCATAAGCGCGTGCTTAGTGAATACCAGAGATTTTAATTTAGGACGATAAAATAATAAATACCTACTCTGACTCACATGCAGTGTCAGCTGCCAGTGAGCGTAGCAAAGCTGGTCGATTATAGTTAAGTAGAGATGTCGATATGGTATCATCGGAATTAACCAGTAAGGTTGCGTCCTGAGTCAGGGAGCATCGCGCTTGTGGGTTGCGGAGCGTAGGAATGAGTGGACGGCTGTCCTTAGTGCACGTTGGAGAGCGCCTGCGTTCGCATGCGTAAAGTGCTGTGCATATCACATATTAAAATTTCGCTTTCAAAAATTAAACGTTTACATCAGTATTTAGAAAGAAGTAGTTTCTTTACGTATGTCATAATGTTTAGTGTCAAAAAAAGAGAGCACGAAATTCTGTCTCACGCTATCCGTATAAATCTTTTATTTTTATGTTCAGAGTGCCTGGACATCCAAATGAAAAGCTTTTTCATCATCGCCGCAATAAAATCTTCCACAGGAAACTCTTTAATCGACATTATAAGTCATATGAATGCACTAACCGCCACTTAAAATCGAAAGACGCGTATTGACGAGCGGATCCGCCAGCATAATGCGCCGGATTGTGCGCGCGCCCGCTCGTAGTTCGGACAGGTACATGTCTAGTATTTGTTTTGTGCGCGACGGATTCCGCATGTGCGATGCATTGTGACTCAGGACGCAGCCGCGACTGCATAGTCGAGATGGAGTCTCTGACTAAAACGCCTCCAAAAGTGTTTATTCTAATTTCTCTACGATTGATTAAAAACAAACCTAATAGGCCTAATAGCCTAATAGGCCTAATAGGCCTAATGGCCTAATAACCTAATAACCTATCAAACCTAGCTTACTAGGTTTGATAAAAAAATCTATAAATAAATGCGGATTTCAGCTTCAAGAGGATGATTGTAAAATACAACTTTACAAAATAAAATAAAAATCAAGTATTTAATTCAACTACCATATCACTTGAGGCTTTGGCACTATTTGTAGGAACATATGTTACTGTTTTCTAGTGATCCTGGCCTGTTTGCTTGTAAACTCAAATGTTAATGTATTTTTTTTTTATAATGTCGTGTCACAATATGACACTTCATTACCATTACAATCTAGCCTAAGAAGGCTAATAAGTAATTTGAATTTAACTTAAACTGCTAAGTAGAGTAAAACTAAGAATATGTCCATCAACACTTTTCTTATTGTCTCTATTAAGGCGGAGTCACTATGTTCTTGTGTTCTTTACGGGTAGCACTAACTTTACTACGACAAATACAACTTTACAAATTAAAATAAAAAACAAGTATTTAATTCAACTACCATATCACTTGAGGCTTTGGGGCTATTTGTAGGAACATATGTCACTGTTTTCTAGTGATCCTGGCCTGTTTGCTTGTAAACTCGAATGTTAATGTAATTAGTAAAAGAAATTGTTCTGGGGTCAATCTAGTAATGAATTAAATATTTGTTCTGTTGCTTAGTGAGAACTTTCTTGATTGGATCTTTAATTGTAAAGTGGATCATCCAATTGGAATGACAACACAAATTTAATATAATTTTAATAAAATTTATCTTTGTAGGTGCGATTTGGTTTCGTTAACTAGCCGTTTTAACTATGGATTCTTTCTTCTAATGTTGATGTACCCGACGGGGTCCGTAAGAGGCTTTGTACGTTTACCAAATTACACCTTGTCCTACCTATGGAAGCAATAAATAATCTGAATCTGAAAGTTTAAACAAAAGAATAAAAGGGAGCTTTAAAAACTTTGAAAGAAATACGTGAAAAATTATTAATAGGTATTTCATGATTTCTGAAAATTCCATATATTAATGAACCAACGCGTAGCTTAATCAATTAAAAGAATTTAATAAAACAGTATTTTTATTTAAATAATTTGAAACATGTTATTTAAATAAAATACATTTCAGTATTTATTACCTTAATAACATATCACAAAACAATGTCATCCCGCAGTGCAGTTTCAATGCAATAAATTTTAATTAAGGGTTTATTTTTACCATATAATAATCACCACGCCTGCCAATTATAGATGTAGCACCACCCAGAATATTGTTATGCTAAATCGAGAGGATTGGGTTAGGTGGTGTACTGCACTGCGCTCGTCTCCCCGAGATAGATAGATAAACACTTTATTATTCACCTTAAACATAGAAATTAAGGAGAAGATACAATACAACAAGTACAATAGTTTACAATGGTGTAACAATGGGCAGTCTTATCGCTTAAAGCGATCTCTTCCAGATAACCTTTGGATTATAATAGCTTTTAAGTCTTATTATGCCCAGTAATTTTAATGGCTACCATGCCCCTCAAACTGAAACACTGCTAAAAAATATTGAAATTACCTTACAAATGAAAACACTGAACCAAGCAGTGATGTTATTCAAAATAGTTTAGTAAAATTTCTAATCACGTTTTAAAAGTTTACGCTTTGTGTCTGTTTAATGAATTCGTCTTTATACCCTTGTTTTTTGTCTAAGGTAATAAAAATAATATACCCAACGATCACATACATAGATCCTGGCCCCTAACTAGGATTCCCTGTATCTAGGGAACCAGAAATTATGAGGACTATGGTCCCACGACACCCATACACTAAACAAATGCTTGCGCTTTTTTTTCTTCTTTGCACAAACATTTGTCCCGTCGCGGGAATCGAACCCGCAACCTTAGTGGTGTATGAGATTTGAGACAATCCGCCCAACCACTACACCAAAGAGGCTGTCAAAAGGCTGTCGTAATACAATAACGTCAACATTCCCACTTTTGTATTTCACAACTAACAATAATTTAAGTCTGTTTTATTAAACTTAAAGTTTACACTATTCGATTATTCCAAAGGCGTGCTTATCAGCTTGCAATAATATTATTTTACAAGAGCTTTGTTTGAAATGTTTATCAAATCTATAGTGATTGAAGTTTTAATAAAAAGCGCATAACTCATTATTTTGTTTTAGAATTATTGTAATTCAGAATCAGCTGTCTATAGAGACTCGTGAAAGTCACCTTGACTTTCAAAAATTCAAGTGAAGCTTACCTTAGCTTTGTACTTAGTTTAGGGTATTGTAGCCAGCGAGTAATAATATGAGACGTAATATTTGATCCCGCGGGGTGATGAGCGCAATGCAATGAAACACAGTGCTTTTTATGGTACCTATTAAGAGTTCTGGGTGACACTGCAATTGTTATGGGCAAGCGTGGCGCTTACGATAAGGCGGACGACTTGCTCGTCACATCACTCAGTTCCATAAAAAATAAATAAAAAAAAGGTTTGGAGTTTTAGTGACGTTTTATTCCGAAAAAATTTCACGCGGATGATACCGCTAAGTGATTTCAGTATATACCTAGTGTTGCCATAAATACTGAAACAAAGAAAAAAAAAAGAGCAAGTTGTACTCTCTAAAACTGACCATAAATCATAATCCAGCGGATTAAGATCGGAACTAGACGACGGCCAGTCTTCAGCTCTGATGAAGTCCGAAACGTTCGTTTCTAACCAAGACTGCGTAGACCGAGCTTTATGACCCGGCGCCGAGTCTTGCTGGAAGGACCATTCTTGGTTATTGAACATGGTGTTGTTAAGGGGCTTCACTACCTTCTCAAGAATGGTATCTTGATACATTTGTGCCGATGTTTTGATACCTTTTTACAAAAGTATGGCTCAGTTACTCCTTCATAGCTAATACCCCACCAAACCATTATTGAAGTCGGATAGTGCCCACGTTGCACTCTGTCGACTAATTGGGAAGCTTCCTTAGAGCTTTGAGCATAAATACGGTCATTTTGTTTGTTAAAATGTTGGTGGTTCTAGGTGCTCTTCATCTCCCGAGATAAAATCTTTTGCTTTCAGCTCGCGAAAAATGACAGATTCCAAATTCAAATGTCGTGTTTTGGGATGATGTTCGGTGAACCATCGGAGAGACGGGTCTGAGCAGCCGCTCAACTGCCGTCTCTCTCTAGATCTATGTGCCACATCATCATAGGTCACATACTTGCTTCACGTTAGGCGAGATAGTGGCCAAACATAGATATATAAAGCGTAAAAAAAAATTAATATTTGTTTATATTTAATTGTAACAGTATTTATGACCAGTCTCAGTATTATTCAAGTAAACCTTGGCTAGGTTGCAATTAACAATAAACTATGAAGGTGCCAATGTCATATAACCCTTACTAAAAGAAAAAACTCATGATGATTGTGAAAATCGCATCAGAATCAATAAAGTATTTTAGAAATATTTACCAAGTAAATAAACATATTGACGCATGATAATATCGCTACTGTCTTATACTAAGTTTTTTTATTAATCGTTAGTTTTTTTATTTTTTTTACGCTTATTACTACACATCACTATCTCGCCTGATGTGAAGCGATGCTGTGGCCTAAGATGGAGCACATAGATCTAGAGAGAGACGGCAGTTGAGCGGCTGCTCAGACCCGTCTCCCCGATGGTTCACCGAACATCATCCCGAAACACGACTAGGTCGCTTGACGGTATGGCTTTGTTCGGTGGGTGGTATTACAACCACGGCCAGAGCCTACCACTCCAAAGCGCGTAAGCGGGTTTCATCACGATGTTTTCCTTCACCGTTTTAGAGCGAGCGTGCAAAATCTGCACTTAACTATAAGTCATTGGTGCAGGGCCAAGTCGGGATTCGAACCCAGGTGCGTCTGATCGAAAGGCGCATAAGTTCCCGCTGAGCCACACTCGCTCTAAAATTCTTTGCTTAAACTATTAACATTTTTACGAGATAGAAGAGAAAGATGTGGAATTCTAATGATGATTCGTGACTGCAAAGTTGAAAATCAAATCGTAATTGAAGAACATTTTGACGCTGTTGTTCTTTTTGCTCGACAAGATAAAGAATGTTAAGATCAAAGCTGAAACCATCACGAAGATTCGAGTCACATTTCAACTCGTAAAAACGAATTTCAAAACATTCCAACAGTTAAGTTCAGAGCGCACTGAGCTTAAGCAATTTTATCAAGTTAGGATGTTTCATGTTATCGTTTCATTCTTTTTAGATCTCGACACATCTCGATCGTTAGACAATCTTCAGACAGTAGTCTGGCGTCTAGTGTCAATACCACACATGACGCGTCGATTTAAAATCGAAACAACATCACGCTCTCAAAATAAGAAATAGGCGTTTGACTACTAGCCTAGCATTCGAATTTTTCAATTAGAATTATTTTCATCCAATTTTGTTATTATTTTTATGTTATAATCACTATCAATTACCAATTTGGCCCAACACAGCACTATGTGCATTATATTATATTTTATCACAAAGCTGCGCTGGGCTCTCTTGGTAAATTATTATTAATGACTAGATTAACTAGTATAAGTACTTCTGCTTTGAAAGAAGGTCCACATCTTAATAGTGGGAATGTATTGGGCTGATAATAATAAAAAAGCATTCATAATTACATTTATGTCCAAGAACTCATCACAAAAATTGAAGGATATGAAACATCTACCAACCCGCACTGGGCCAGCGTGTTGGACTATGCCCCGTACTCTCTGTTTGAGAGAAGGCCCGTGTCCCAGTATTAGTGGGAACGTAACGTGCTGATTTTGATGATGATGAAGTAAAGATTTAAGCACTAATTTGATAAACGGGTTTTTAAAATCTGACACATGTTTCGGGTAATTTCAACGTACGTAGGGACTATCCCAAGACTAAGAAAAAGTGAAAACACCCGAGTGAGCCCGAAAAGAACGTTTTGTTCCATGTTGTAACTCCGGCTTAATGTGCTTTTACCCTAGAGACATTCCGAGACTAAATTACAAAGCCTAAATTTTTATCTAAAGGTTAAATTACAAAATCCTTTCGCGGCAAAAACTTTAAATGGGCACTTAATGCGATTGGGCTCAAATAATCCGTGCTAATGTTAAACGGAATCCGGAATATCAGAGCTTCAAAAAGTTCCGGACTATTCCGACAGTTTCATGTTTTAAAACTCCGTATTCCGGACGTACGAAAAAAGATTTTATTACGATACTTTTGAAGATTGTTAATAAGTTTAACTTTCTTTGGAATAAACAACAAGTCTTAAGAAATGGAATAAGAAATGATGAGTTAGTAAAAAAAAAGCGACAATTCAAGGTTCTATGAGTTTTAAATTATTCGTAAAGTATTCGAGAGCTGTTAAGCAATTTAAAACTGATGTTTTAGTTATTGATTCAGTTATACATATGTATCTGGGGTCAGAACCGTGATGCAGTATGCACCAACTGCCAAAATGTTAACCTATCTGAATTTTTTTTTTACCTGATAAGCAAACATTTGACCTTTGACGAGCGAGTGTAGCTCAGTGGAAGAACGTGCGAACGTTTCGATACGACGCACCCGAGTTCGAATCCCGCTGGCCCCGAACAACTGACTTTCTAAGTTATGTGCGTATTTAATAATAGCTCTAAAACGGTGAAGGAAAACATCGTGAGGAAACCAGTATGTCCAAGAATTTATCACAAAATTCAAGGATATGTGACATCCACCACCCGCACTGGGCCAGCGTGGTGAATTATGGCCCATACTCTCTCTATGAGAGAAGGCCCGTGTCCCAGCAGTGGGAACGTGATGGGCTGATGATGATGATGAAACATTTGACCGCTGTCTCACACGATGGAAAGTGATGACGTGGTCGACGTTGGATCATGCTTGCCTAGAAGATACCAATTCACTCTGGACATGAAGACACTTAGATTATAAGTATCGGGAAACAGAGACGCTGGTAAGGTGTTCCATTACTTAGCAGTTCCCATTATGAATGTTTAAGTGAAACGCTTTGTTCTGGAAGAGGCAGATGAGACTAATGTTATAATTGCGAATGTTTCTGAAGATGGATGGATGTATCGATGAATGAATCTTCGTTACTCAATTGCGCAAAACCTACTGAACAAATTTTGATGAAAGTTGGCATTTACTGGTATATAAATATACCAAACTGAATAAAAAATGCTTTTATCCCGGAAAACCGCAGGATGCAGCCAGTCCTTAAAAATGCGATAATGTGTGTGTGTTTGTTATCTATGCTTTATAACGGCTGAACGGATTTTGATGAAATGTGTATGTAGGTTCTTTAGGTTCTGAAATGAGACAGAGATAGGTACTTTTATCCCAAAAATACGTAAATTTCTTGAGGGATGACTATAAATCTAATTGTTCGAAGATGGAGTCACGGCTTGTACTATATTTAAAGTAATGTGTCCATGAAACATGGCACAACATAGAAACTAATGTGGCCATTCTAAAGGATCTCCTCAGGTTGTGAGACACATTCCTCGCGTCCCGCAGGAGTTAACGAATGGTGGTCATAAATCGCGCTCCGTTGTTGTGAGACATTTGTCCGTCTGACTGCTGGAATGGTGGGCAGCCTTGTGTCTTACGTAACAAGCTGTGGTCTATTATTACGATGGGAAAAATAGTTTATTTGGCAATGTTGAAACAAAAGTAAAATACAATCCTTCATATACTTATTTACTTGTTCACTATATGGCCAAAAAATGAGATTTATTGTATTTTGATTTCATAATTTAAGTATAAATGTACACATTTCATCAAAATTCGTTCAGTAGTTTGTGCGTGATAACAAACATCAATCACGATGTAAAAATAATTAATTAAACTAATTATTCAATTACTTGTTAATTAATAATAATGATTACAGGACATCGTACAAGTACCAAATGTATGTTGAGTAGGTATATTTGTCGAATTCTTTTTAATCTAGAATCTGGAGCCGCGTTAAAAAGCTAAAATAAATTTTCGTCTTACACCAAATCCTTTCAAACAAACTGGAATTTGGTATTCATCAAAAATCACAACACGGCGTCAACTTTGTAAGCCTATGAAAAAGTTTGTTCATACGCAATACCGTTGTATAGTTCGGCGCAAAAAACATCATACGTGGCAGCCATGGCGCTGTAATCATTCGCAGTCCTCGTAGAAGACTACAGTGTTGTAATTGGGCTTAGGATTTAAGTCTTCAGAGTCAATGCAAGACACAAAAATGCACCTTTAAACGTCACAAACATAATACAAATCAAATTAAAAATATATTAAAATTTTAACTAAAGTTAACATGACTGAAAAAAAGTGGTAAGAATGTAGGTATGTTTACCCATTTCTTTTCTATACTCACACTGAAGTCCGGGTGCAGAAAATAAATGCGAAAACTGACTCTTCCAGTGGATATACGCCCGCTAAAGAAGATAGCACCAAGCAACTCTGCGGGAATGTCAGGTTTTTCAACTCTTTTAAAATGTCTCGAAATATAACAATGAACAGTTATTTGATTAAAATGACCAATTAGGTATAAATGAAAATTAACAGAATGTCACACAAGAAGTTGATAATGAAGATGTAAATTTGACTTGCCCAGTGTGACAAACAATGTTATAAGGCCGATAAATAAAAAAGAAGTGCGATTAAGATGTCCCATAGTCGTAGATCAGTAACAAATAAATATAAATCTTCTATGTAGTTCCTTTATATCTTGAGGAGGGTGACAAATGGGTAAATTTGATATTAAATGAATTAGCGCATGCTAGGAAAAAATCTTAACCAATCAAAACATTTATTTGCATAAAAACATGGTAGAGTTATAAAAACAAACTAAAATTCGATAGAATCATCCTTGTTAGACGATAATAAAAAACTTAAGCAACTAAATTTCTTATATCCTTGAAGAAGAAATTTGGCTGCTCAAGCAGTAGGCTCGGTGGCCCAGTAGTTAAGGTCGACGGTATACCGAAGACACAAGTTCGATCTCTGCCCGAGCAATTAATTTTTTCTTACTGAATAATTAAAGTCTTAAGAGCTATTGTGAAGTTAAATGCAATTATTTTTTAATTTATTATTAATGGCGAAAACAAAAATAAACAACACATTAATTATGTAATGCAATGGTTGTCTCAATTTCCGACTTGAACCTATTTTTTTTTTAATAATGAGTGCATGATAAACTTTATTATATTTATACCCGGAACATTAAAAAAATAAGCAAGTTTTAGGGTTCCTAGTGTGGTACCCATGGTGTACTATTATTTATTCCGTATACATTTTTGAGTGAATGTGGCTCAGTGAGAGCACGTGCGACTTTCGATCCTACGCACCCGACTTCGAATCCCGCTAGCCCCGCACCACTGACTTTCTTAAGTTATGTGTGGTAATGTGCGGAATAATAGGGGTACCTACTCAAAAATAGTCACCAAAGCACTGTTTGACTCACACTTAAAGCTCTCAGTTTAACCTCATAAAAACTTAAAAGGTTTATTTATAGAGACTCTAAAGGCCGACCTAAAAAAAGATGGCGAGATGATCTAGAAGCACACCGAGAAAATTGGTATGAGGTGGCGCAGGAGCGACACAGGTGGAAGGAATTGGGGGAGGCCTTTAACCAGCAGTGGGACAGTATAGGCTAGTTAAAAAAAAAGATACTATTTTCAGTAGTTAAATTTAAAAAGATGAAGTTCGTGATTTAGCCATCATTCGCCGATTCTCGTTTGATGCAGTTATAGAATTTGACAAATCTCAGTCATAATCTGTGTTCTCGGAGACTTACGTGTTTTCCTCTTACAAAATCGTGACAATATCAGTCATGTTTCTTATAAAATGTTACAGTCGTTATTCTATTGTATCGTGATAAAAATGACGATTTAATACTGTAGGATTAAATTGTCATTTTCCATTACAAAAAATACTTTGTAGAAAGTGTTGCAGTGGGCCGCCTTATCGCTAAAAGCGGTCTCTTCCAGGAATTGAATTGAATTTATCATCTGCCTATTACGTTCCCACTGCTGTGACTCCTTTCGTCGTAGAGAGAATATGGGCCATAATCCACCACGCTGGCCCAGTGCGGGTTGGTGGATGTCACATGTCGTTGAATTTTTGTGATACTTGGACATGCTGGTTTCCTCACGATGTTTTACTTCACCGTTTTTAGAGCGTTTAATTCCGCACATAATTTAAGAAAGTCTGTGGTGCGGGGGCAGCGAGATTCCAACTCGGGTGCGCCGGATCGAAAGTTGCACGTGCTCCCACTAAGCCACACTCGCTCACTAGTCGTGTGTGGTTGTGGGCGTATTTGTTACCACTTAACTCCCTACTGACATATTGGGATTTGACGAAAATTGGTTACTAGCTACTTTAGGATAGTTAGTTTTCTTTGCTTTAGGTCCGGGAATGGAACAAAAGATAATTTAGGAGGAGGAAAAACAAACAGTTCCTTAGGAAACAACTATATAAATCGAGTTTATTTCGAGCTACTGCACATTAAGTTAGCGTACGGAGTAAATACGATACTATGAAATGTTACCTACATGTTTTTTTTTAACTAGCCTATACTGTCCCACTGCTGGGCAAAGGCCTCCCCCAATTCCTTCCACCTGTCTCGCTCCTGCGCCACCTCATACCAATTTTCTAGGTGTGCTTCTAGATCATCTCGCCATATATTTCTAGGTCGGCCTCGGCGACGTTGTGCCTTTATATTATTCATCATCATCATCATCATCATCAGCCCTACACGTTCCCACTGCTGGAACACGGGCCTTCTCTCATAGAGAGAGTATGAGCCATAATCCACCACGCTGGCCCAGTGCGGGTTGGTGGACGTCACATATCCTTGATTTTTTGTGATAAATTCTTTGACATGCCGGTTTCCTCATGATGTTTTTCTTCACCATTTTTATATTATTATATTATTATTATTCTACACGGACGGATTCGCGGGTATCAGCTAGTATTATAATGAGATGACACACGCTACCATGAATAATCCGATTACAGCTAATATTCCGAGATTTTCATTAATCTATATTTAAACATTCTCAAAACGTAAAATGAATGACAACGAAGCGAGCTTTAAAAATAATATCTTATACCATACACACGTACATCATATTGTGTGTAGATAGATAATCTAATCTGGTTGGGGCGTAGTTTGTTCCCGCAAAAGGAATTATGTTATCCTTTTTTCAAACGTTTGGGTGGAATCGCATTCTGTTTTGCGGGTTTTTATCGTGTGAGTTGTTAGCAATATGTGCCTTGATATGAATACATTGTTTAGATAAAAC
The DNA here is from genome assembly GCA_951640565.1 of Petrophora chlorosata. NCBI lineage: Eukaryota > Metazoa > Arthropoda > Insecta > Lepidoptera > Geometridae > Petrophora > Petrophora chlorosata. The sequence continues at coordinate 11,728,978 of OX621201.1, read as the reverse complement.
AAGCCTTTTTATAAATAGACTAGCTGATGCCCGCGACTTCGTACGCGTAGTGAAGTATTCATCCTGCTTCCGACCATTTTCCATCCCACCATATTTCCGTTCCAGTTCCCGTCCCGCTCCTATCTTGTTACCGTACCGTACCGCTTCTGTTCCATTACTTTCCCACTCCTATCCTGTTACAGTTTCTTTCTTATTCAGTTATCGTCCCGCTCTGCTCCCGATCTTATTCCGATCCTAACCGGTTCCGGTTTTTGATCAAAACCGCGATCCGGCTCCGGTATGTGTCTGGCGCCATGTACAAATGTACATACATGAAACCTGAGTAAAAGAAATCTTCAAAACCTAAATCTCCTATTTACATTTACATAGCTGTTGCCCGCGACTTTGTACGCTTAGTGAAATAATTCATTTTGCTCCCGGCTATTTCCGGCAGCTCTCGCTTCTATACCGATTTTGTCCTGCTTCTATCCCAATCCTATCCCGAATTCGTCTTGTTTCTATTCCGATCTCTTTCACGTTCTTTTCTCTTATCTCGGTTTAAATAGACATAATACTTACATTATTAACATAAATTTTCTTTACAAATTTTACCACCCGTTTAAATCTGTCAGGGGATAGTATTTTACCATGATAATAATACATGTGTCAATAGCTTTTTTAGCTAGGAATATGTAAGTATTTTGGCTAAAGGTCAATCGTCGTAGCTCCAGAAAAAAATATTGTATGTCGCAGAGAAATGAGGATACCAGGAATTTCACGAAATCCTTAGGTATTGACGTACAGTTTTAATAAATAGGCTCTCGCCAGAACTCTCGCTTCGTCATCCTTTCGCTCTACTCGCGCATTCGACCATCACTCCACTCGGGAGATCGCCGGCTCGCTACGCTCGCCACCTCTCCCCCTTGCTTCGTCCTGGCCTTGCGCACTCGTTTTGCTCAGGAACTCCTCGCGAGCCTCTGGCTCCGCGCTTTCTTTATACACTCTAGGGGTAAAAGCTAGTCGGACCGCGGAGAAGTGGTCCTTCCCATATATGATTATAACATGACTTCGTGGTATCGCTAGGAATTTCGCGAAATCTCAGATATCCTCATTTCCCTGCGACACGTGGTCAACTACAAAAGTTGCTGAGTATTTGTAAATCTTCGATTGACTACACATTTAGTATTTCTTATTTTTCTGAATGTTGCATTTAAAAGTCAATTAAAGTCCTGTACGAATAAGAAAATTGTAAAAAATTGCATTACGTTAGGATTCATTTTTTTTTGCCTAGTCTATTCAATTCAATTTCATTTATTTCAATCAAAAGATCATATATGAACCTATGTACCAAGTTTCGCTTTTAACTTATAAACAAAGGTTTTCCACACAAATATTTGCCATCCCGTTAAGATGTTTAAAAAGTGGTGAAACATGTGCGTATAGTATCTTCGATTAGTATATGTATTAATATATATATTCCACCTCGTTAACGTTTTTAGAGGTTAATAAATAAAGTGAGTTTCGTTTTAATTTATTACTTTTGTTTGGTCTGTATACCAAATTTCATTGCTACAACTTCATTAAACAAAAATTCTCCACACAAACTTTACCACCCTGTATAACCCTATTACGGGTGATTTCAAGACATGGTGGAATACGTTTTTGTAACAAATTTCAACATTAAAAAATATTTGATACTTTCCACCCTGTTTAACCTTGTTAGAGGGTGAATTTCAAAAAATCACAAATTACGTTTAAATTTATTTCTTTTGTTTACCAAGTTTAATTGCCATAACTTCATGAAAAAAGATTCTCCATATAAACTTAACCACCCCGTTCGAACCGGTTTAGGGATGATTCCAGAAAAATGGTGAAAGACGTGCTTAAAGTTCATCTGTCTGAGTAAATGAACCGAACTTCATCGTCGTAGCTTCAAATAATATAATTACATTTCACCCTTATTAGTAGATTTTCAAAAAATTGTGATTCACGTTTTTATTATCTTCTTTTTCTTAGTTTGTGTACCAAGTTTCATCAAAACCACAAACTTCAAAAATAAAAAAGATTTTCTATACAAACTTTACCACCCCGCTTAGGCTTGTCGGGGGATGATTAAAAAAATGTGAAATACATATCTATAATATCATTGGCTAAGCACGTATAGCACATTTCATCGTTGTAGCTTAAAAATAATAATCTTCACTGTGCACCCTGTTTAACCCTGTTAAGGGATGATTTTCAAAAATTGTAAATCACTTTTTTATTATTTTCTTTTATCAAGTTTTATCATAGCCATGAAATTTTATAAACAAAGATTTTATAGACAAACTTTACCACACCTTTACCTTTAAGCTTGTTAAGGGATGATTTTCAAAAAATGGTTTAAAACCTATCTATAATTTCATTGGCTTAGCACGTGTACCAAATTTCATCGCTGTAGCTTAAAAATAATAATTTTCACTTTCCACTCTGTTTAACCCTTTTAAGGGATGATTTTCCAAAATTGTAAATCACGTTCTAATAATGTTTGTTAGGTGTGTGTACCAAGTTTCATTGCTATAAACAAAGATTTTTTTATGTTAACTTTACCACCTCGTTTAACAGGGTTAAACGTTAAGGGTTGATTTTTGAAAATAGCTGAAAACTTATTTTAAAACTTGATCAAACTTAATTTATTTACCCTGTTTCTATACTGTAGCTACAGTGTTGCATTAATAAAAATCATACTCCATACAAACTTTGCGGCCCTATTTAATGACCTTAGGTGTTGATTTTTGAAAAGTTACTGAAAATGTATTTTTATATTCTTATGTTTAGTCAATTTACTAAGTTTCATAACTTTACTAAAAAAACCTACACCATGGAAACTTTGCGACCCCAATTAATAACCTTAGGGGTCGAATTTCGCAAAATGCCGAGTTCGATACGAGTTCTTAGTATTCACATGTTTAATGCACACACAAAATTTGATAACTACTGGTCAAGAAACAATCACCGTAGCATACATTATAGTTTCCGCATTCCAATCTAAAAAACCACACTAAACCCGCCTTAAGGGTTAATTTTCAAAGAACTGTGATACACGTGCTCTTTTATTTCTTTTGCATAGTATACTGCCAAAGTTTCGTGACTGTGCGACAAAAGAATTATTTTTCCCCATACATTCTTTATGACCCCATTTGACCCACATATAGGTCAAATTTCGAAAAATCCGTTCTTAAATGACGCCTTCACTACTTGTAGAATACGTGGTCCAAATTTCAGGTTTCTATGTTAAGCGGTTTTGGCTGTGCGATGATTGTAGAAAAAAATCCTGTTCTTTTATTATATAGATGTAGCAAGGTTGCTAGTCAATTCAAGTACGCTGCTTCTAGATGCATTCTTTTTTTTCACTTCTAGTATTTTGTAATAATATATCTTTACTTCAGGCAACATATAACTGGCAGAAAAAAATAGGCTTTTTTAATTTTTTATTAATTTATGTATAAGTTCTGGGTAGTGCTGAAACTGTTGGGCAGGCGTGTTTCTTACCATCAGGTGGACGGCCTGTTCGTTTCGTCACTAAGCTTAATCACATAAAAACGGTGTGCTACTTACCTTAAGGTACTTGACATAGTTAGCCTCAACTTCAACTTCTTATATATGCCCTCTGCGGGGCTTATAATTAGCCTCATTGAATAAAAATAACCGGCCAAGTGCGAGTCGGACGCGCACGAAGGGTTCCGTACCATTATCTATAAAAACGAGAAAAAAATCATGTCTGTTGTATGGGAGCCCTAATTAAGTATTTTTTATTCGGTTTTTTATTATTTTTTGTTATAGCGCGAGCGGCAACAGAAGTATATTATCTGTGAAAATTTTCACTGTCCAACTATCACGGTTCATGAGATAAAACCTGGTGACAGACGGACGGACGGACAGCGGAGCCTTAGTAATAGGGTCCCGTTTTACCCTTTGGGTACGGAACCCTAAAATTTAAGTCAGTTAATGACGAGAATCCACACATGATCCAAACAAATAACTAAATGAACTGTTTTTCTATTTCAAGACTGTATTACCAAAACATTCGAATATATCTCCGAAACAAAACCATTCACGGGCTATGCAAAGTTTACCGAAATCGCTTCGTCCACAATTCAGCTGTGTACTGACGGCCGCGAATAAATACGGGCCTGTATAGCCTGTAAGAGTATCCCAGAAGTCTATTACCATTGTATAAAATATAAATGAATAACTGTTTCGAAATGTTGCCGCGAGATTTTGCAACAAAGTTCTGGGTGGCGCTGCAACTGTTATGGGCAGGCGTGTTGCTTCCCATTAGGTGGTTGACCTTTCGTTTTGTCATTTAATTGTTTAAAAAACGTAATTGCGCAATGTATTAGATAGGTAAACTTTTGAGCACGTAGTTTCCCCATAAACTAAGAGATCACATAGGATCCCAATTTGATCCCACAGATTAAAAATTCTCATTGTAAACCGAAACTCAATTATCCGGGATATATTTATGTATTGGATTGTACCATATATCTCCAGGACGACCAATAACATCGCTACAAAGTATTAGATCCACCAAAGCGAGTGTGGTCCACCAGAGCGAGTGTGGTCCACCAGAGCGAGTGTGGCCCAGGAGCACGTGCAACTTTTGATCCAACGCACCCATGTTCGAATCCCGTTGGCCCCGCACCATTGAAATTCTTAAGTTATGTGCGGATTTAACACTCGCTCTAAAAACGGTAAAGGAAAACATCGTGAGAAAACCACCGTGTCCAAGAATTAATTACGAAAATTCAAGGACATGTGACATCCACCAACCCTCAATGGACCAGCGTGTTGGATTATGGTCCAAACTCTTTATGAGAGAAGGCCCGTATCCCAGCAGTGGGAACGTAATGGGATGATGATGATGATGATGATGATTAGATCCATATTTTACCATGTCTATGAAGACCCTTGTCACACTAAGCCAACTTTTCGAACCACTGCATCTGTCAAACGTTAAAAACCCCTCTCTGTGAAGTAACATTTCGTTCAACTTTTTTAAACAGGGTTTGTAGTAAAGTAACTTATGGGACAAGCCCGAAAGTTGTAACGCGTAGCTGAATAAATTGAAAACAGATCGTAACTCGAAGAATTTTAATGGAAATAAGCGAAAAACTACAAAGCAAATTCAAATTCCAAACTCTATTGAAATGGGGTAATATTTTGTTTTAGTTACGCATACATTGGCTTATGAAATTACGGAACAAATATACATAAATTAAATTAAATATTATAGATAAGATAAGTCTTGAACACCACCAGAAATCATAACATTAAAATTAAAAATAACAAACTTTAAAACTAAAGTGTTACAATCTTATCGCTTAAAGTGATCTCTTCCAGACAACTTTTATATTATATAATAAATGCAATGAAATGAGCAAAAGTTTGCATTGTAGAATGTTATTATTCTTATAGGTCTTTTTTTTACGCTCAGATCTATGTTTGGCCACTATCTCGCCTGATGTTAAGCGATAATGTCTAGCCTAAGATGGAGCACATAGATCTAGAGAGAGATGGCAGTTGAGGGGTTGCTTAGACCCGTCTCCCCAATGGTCCACCGAACATCATACCGAAACACGACTTGGTCGCTTGATGGCGTGGCTTTGTTCGGTGGTTGGTATTAAAACACGGCCATAGCCTACCACTCCAAAGGTAATACCTTTTTAGCATCTTCCCTACCATAGTATTACCATAAACCAGCCCGCCTATAAAAAGCACTGCTGGCACGTGCACTCACTTAGCTTGTGGTGTTCGACGGTCAAGGATCTTTAGACGTTACGTATTTCATAAGTCACGTGAGACATTTTGTGGTTCCATTTATAATTGTTTTTGTATAACTTTGATTAGGTAATTCGATGTGATGTAGTTTTAAGTTTTAATTTTATTTTTCCTTTTTGGTTAGTTTAAAATTTGTAATTACCTGAAGTACTTAAATAATGTATAAGTAGGTATCATTGTACTTTTTTATTGTTACGCAATTTCTTATCCTAAAAGTGTTTTATTATATCTTTTGGTAATATTATAATTTCGTAACACTTTTTACTACATCGGCATCGTTTGTTAGAAAGTGAATGTTAGTTACAACTAACATCTACTGCGTTTTTTCTTTTTCACATCTTCCTTGTAACAACTTCTTGAAAAAAAAAAACTTTAGCTACAACTAGCCTACATAAAACAATGAATATTTTAGTGAACATTTTTAACCTAGAACCGTAGTTACATTAAACATGAGCTCCATAACTATTTGGTCCAGAGCCCATTTCTTGATTCATAATGTTAGGGAGTACAGGAATGCTCTAAAACAGTCATTTAGGAATAAGTTTCTATAGGATTTTTAAACGAGTTTAGGTTGTAGACTTTGTAAGTAAGACAAAGTCCTACTAATAAAATAATTGTAAATGCGAAAGTTTGTGAAGATGGATGAGTGTTTGTATGTTGTTGGAATCAATCTGTTAACTTTTACTCCATTGCTTCTTTAATCATTGATCAACAGCTATTGTAACAGATTCAAAACTTAGCAAAATAACACATATCTCAGCTCCAGTGCATAAATATATTGCAAAATATTCTAAACTAGCAACCCGCCCCGGCTTCGCACGGTTATTATACATATAAACATTCCTCTTCAATCACTCTATCTATTAAAAAAAACCGCATCAAAATCCGTTGCGAAGTTTTAAAGATTTAAGCATACATAGGGATATAGGGACAGAGAAAGCGACTTTGTTTTATACTATGTAGTGATGTAGTGATACTAAATCGATAAAACTAAATTACTTAATAGTCATTAAAAACTAATTCTAAAAATTACCGGATTTTATTCAAAAAAAGACCGCTTACCTTTTTTGTTTCCTTACTGCAAAAGTGGTAAATTTATTTTATTTAACTAAATATGTTTGTATACGTTTTAGTAAACTACGGGTCTTGTACTCTTTCAGCAAGGTACCATTTGAAATAATTTCTTTTTTCAAACAATATAGATAGATAGATAGATAAAATGTTTATTTGTCAATACAAAACACATGTACATTAAATAACAATTTATTAGACATTTAAACTACAAGTACGTGTGTGTTGCAGTTATGACAAATGGGCCATAGCTCAGCGAATAATATTGCTCAAGGAAACAAACACTGAAGGGAGCAAACACTGATTTTCAGCTATTGCCCTGTCTGAGGTAACGAAGCGAATCGAGCGCATTACAATGATATACCTAACCAAAATAGGATCCGTTTCTTCAAACAAAGTATAATAATGGTCCAGCATTTAATTACAATCTGAAGTAATATCGAGCTTCCTCCAATGCCTCTTAAGACTCGAGAGGATTTTTTCCGATACAGAATTACTTTCTACGCCTTTCAAAAAGGTCAATAAGTTTCAAACAAAATGGTTTTAAATAATATAAAAGGTTGTTTGACGACGAAAAAGTTCCCGGCACGGACCCTCGAAGTTTTTGATCGACACTTATTTAGCAGCCGTTTGTTTCCCAAGATTTTATTTTTTATTTTTTTATTTGTTTAAATTTTACAACTTTTCTTATATTTCTAACACTTTATAAACCTTAAACAGGTTTGTCTTGGGTGTCGCATTCCTCTTCTATTACTTACTTCTAATAACAATTTATGATAGTAGGTAGTATTGCTATAATATGTATAAATATCATAACAATAGCTACGCTCGGGACCGCTCGAATGTAATCTTGATGACTTTATTTCCTCCTAAGAGTGACAAGGACGAAATACTGAGCACAGAATACTGAGGTATAGGTACAGGTTGTATTATAAATAACATATCGAATAAAATACACAGAATGTGTACATTTTCATTTTTAAATTATCTATTTTTAACCGACTTCAAAAAGGAGGAGGTTTACAATTCGACGGTATGTTTTTTTTTTTTGTGTGTTTGTTACGCGGTTACTCCGCCAATTATGCATTGATTTCGATGATTCTTTTTTTGATTGGTAGGTAATACTTCAAAGGTGGTCCCATATAAATTTTATCGAAATTCATTTAGTAGTTTTTGAAAAAATAGCAAAAACAAAAAATATAAGTTTAAACTTCAAGTCGGTTCTTGTTTTTTTCGTAACCAACTTTCTAAAGGTGGAGGTTTGTATTCGACTGCTTCACCTGCTTCAACCAGGGTTGACTTCCGGTGAGGCAACTCCTCAACGGTGAATAGTACAGACACATCATTTCGTAAATGGATTTAACCATAATAGCCTGTTCTAAATTCCATCATGACATGGCAGATACACCCAGGATTGACTTCCGGCGAGGGAACTTCTCAACAGAGATATAGGACAGACATGAAATTTTTTTGTACATGCATTTAATTGTGATAGCCCGTTTTAAACTTCGTCATGATGTGGCTTCTAGATCATAAAAGCTTGTCTTTAAAAACTTTTTGAATTAATTTAATTAAAACTTGTTTTTCACTAAAAAGGGTAAAATAAATTATTTTTCAAAAAAAAAACTAAACCGACTTCAAAACCACAAATGGCACTCAAAAGTAAAAAATAAATTAATATAATTATCATAAGTGCTACCCACTCATATATTTGAAGTTGGTGCCAGCCAAGTCTTTTTTGATTTGAGCCGAGTTTTTTTTGAAAAATAATTTATTAGTTCATATAATCAAAGGGTGGATATATTTTTGCTGTGTCTAGGTTGAGATGTATGGGAGAGGGAGGCTGGTGGCGTTTTGCACCAGTGTCAAAACAAAACACGTTGATACAATGCACAAAAGTTCCAGGCTCACAAATGAGGTACTTTCTGTCTAATAGTTTGGTTCAAGTGGAACTGCAACTTCACTGGCATTGGATAAATTTATTTAACTTAATTTTTATAACGCTAAGAGCTGCATAGAACCTTCATCCCGCATGTTTATTTAGATCAAAACTCACCTTAATATTCAGCATCTGTATACCAACACATTTCATAGAAACGTGGAAACAAAAGAAATGCAGCTCGGCAGTCAGACGCTTTCCAAGTGGAAGCCGGCTCACTTGAAGTCCTCCAGCAGAGTGCGAGACGTTGCAAACGCGGCTGGTTAGATTAGCGTTACGTCACATGCAATAAAATGACTTGTAGACGCTTAGCTGGTAACAATTCGTGATTATGTATAACAGAGACAATTGAAACCGCCTGCAAACCAACAAAAGTACACCGAGACACACATTTAAAATATCAGGCACGTAAACAAAACAACTGAATGTTAAAATGATCTGAATTATATTAGTCGGAATCATAATGTTCGAATGTTGTAAGTTTCAATGCCTATTTATAAGTTAGCTTAGGGATGTATATTATCTTTATTTCAATTGTGGAAATGCCACATCAAACAGTGCCTATGGAAATGGCCGCAGCCTTTAAATAAAAACAACGACTATCTTAGTACGTAGTGGTAGAGTCATGGTGATAATTTGATGTTCATAAGTGCATCTATGATGCCAAAAATAAATAAAGAGATTTTGATTGATTGATTGAGTAATATTATAAGTAAGAAATTTTGTGAGGATGGATAGATGTTTGTTACTCAACCACGTAAAAAGCACTGAACGGATTTTAATGAAATTAAGTAAATAGGTTCTTTAGATCCTGAAAATGAACATAATATATTTTTATCCCGGGAAACCGCGGGTTGCAGCTAATTTTGCATAATTTGAAAACAAAATGCTACAACATGATCCTGGGAAATCATCTACGTCTTTCAAGTGGTAAATGTGTTCCTTAGCAAGTGATCCCGATAAAATACAGTGTTCCTGCGAGAAACCGGTAATACCTGGAGCAAATGGCTAGTATAATAAATCTACAAGAATAGACTCGTAAGTCAAGGTGAAACTGGCCGACTAACTACTTCTATTACTGGAACTAGTCTTATACCTATCCATCAGAGTGGTAGGCTCAGGGCGTGTTTGTAATACCACCCACCGAACAAAACCATGCCGTCAAGCAACCTAGTCGTGTTTCTGAATGATGTTCAGTAAACCATCGGGGAGACGGGTCTGAGCAGCCGCTCAACTACCGACTCTCTCTAGATCTATCTGCTCCACCGTTTCACATCAGGCGAGAAAGTGGCCTATAGATCTATCAAGCGTAAAAAAAAATATCAAATTTACTTAATTATAGTAAATAAGTTTTTTTAGGTTTGAATGTATCAATATCAATTTACTAGCTGACTTGAACCAGCTGACATTGACCTTTGACAGCGCAAATCAACATTTATAAATAAAATGAATAATTACTTATATTTGATTCAAAAAGAGTTTTAAATGGTTGTAGCCTCTTAAGAAAAATATTCTTTAAGAGTGCACAGATACGTTTTTTGTTAGTCCCCTGTCTGTTAGTCAGTGTATCACGGAATTCTTTTATAATTATTATGTACACAAAAAGGTGTCATTATCCGATACTAAATTTATAATACGAAAAAAACTATAATGTAAAACTATTATTTTAAAAATCATCTATGTATTTGATTTCAAAATAACACACTTAAAATTATTTTTGAAGCTGCTGACCAACGCAATACGTGACTTGCACAGTAGCAAAACTCAGTACAAAATTCTATAGCCAGGTCACGTGAACCGCTGGTTTGCCGCGAGTAATAGGTATTTATAAGTAGAATAGAATGGAATAGAAAAACTCTTTATTGTATACCAAAATACAAAAAATAGACAATAACACAGTCCTTAACTATGGTAGTACAATGGGCGGTTTTATCGCTTGAAGCGATCTCTTCCAGACAACCTTTGGATGGATAGTATCGGAAGAAGAAGTAGACGGCGGTGTACAACAAAATTTGTTAATTACATCTAAATACCTACATAATCATACATACATGCTAATATTTCGTCATAAAACGTCATGGCAATAAAAATTTACAACAAAATTCCAGACAACGTAAAATTTTAAAACATCGAATCAATTTTCAAAAAAATACCTAATTAACAAATGCTAGTACATATTCTAAATCAATATACTAATAAAATTAATTATTTTTATGACTATAAAATACTTAATTATTACAACACCAAACTAGTTAATAAATATAATATAGTAATAATATAGTAAATGTTTATTTAATGGATCGGTCCGCTCCCTCCTATTACTCCTATTGCCATACCCTGTCAGGGTCATATATGTTAACTTACCTTTTTATAAGACCTCTTCAAATGTACATACATATATGATTGCAATAAACTATTGAGTATTGAGTATTTACATTCTAATATACACAAAAACAATGAAGTCGGTTAAAAATATTAGGTAAAGTAGGTTTCATTACAAACCTTCTGTATCGAATTTGACCGAATATGGAGAGGTCAAGATTGTTGATATACCATTACGTACCTAGTAAATGTAGGTACATAATGACTTTCTTGTCTGTTACAAGTGTAGACGTCGTCAAAGGTAACTCGACACTCCCACGGGAATAGATGCAATGTAGCATGACGTAATGTAACTACTTCTGTGTGCAAGCAAATAAACTTAGATACAAACATACTGCGTTAAGTGCTTAATACAGTCTGAGAGGCTAAATGATATCATATGCCAGTAATTATGTTTACTCGTGGTAGATCTCGTATTTTTTTTTTTTTTTCATGTTATGTTTTAATTTTATTGCAACACACAGATAATTTAAAAAAAAGACACAAACAAAACAAATTAAAAATACTAATAACTAATCTCGTATTATTATTTATTATTTTGTAACTGGTATGCAATAAAGAGTTTTGTAATTATAATTGTCTCTCGTATGCAGGAGGCCGTCTGGGTAGGTGCCACAGCTTAGCCAGTTATTCTGCCGCTAAGTAGTAGTGTGCAAGCATTACTGTGTTCCAGTTTGAAAGGCAATGTAGCCAGCGAAATTACTGGCCATTTGAGTCTTATTTTTTTAAATATTACTGAATGATGAGACGAGCAAGTCGTTCGCCTGATGGTAAGCGCCACGCCTGCCCATAACAATTGCAGTCCCACCCAGAACTTTTAATACCATAAAAAGCACTGCGTAGCACTGCATTGCGCTCATCACTCCGAGTCATCAGATATTAAGCCTCATATGACCAGTAATTTCGCTACTATTAGCTAATATAAAAAGAAGCACACAATGGACTTAATAATCCTGAAACTGTTTGCTACTTTAACAGAATAATGAGGGTGGCATTTGAAACAGTAGGTACGGTATATTTTGTTTAACGACAAGCTTTAGTACCTAAATAAGATTTTAAGGTCTCGTTCTTTAAAAACGGAATGGATATTTTTTATTTTATGTCTTGTATAAATCCGCAATGCACTAGATCATGTAATCCAAGGAGAGAGTCGAAGAGTAGAGTAAGAGTACCAGGCGTACGGCAAGCCGTCATCAATATATGGTTGACATCCCTTCTGCTCGTACCAAGCGCTTTGCTTCGATCTTCATAATGCGAACGGCCAAGGAGTGGAACTCTCTGCCGGCATCTGTGTTTTCGGATAGCTATAATATGGGTGTCTTTAAGACAAGAGTGAACAGGTTTCTTCTAGGCGAGCGTGCTACATCTTCGACCGCATCGTCACTTAACAACAGGTGAGATAGCGGTCAAACGCAAGCCTATAAATAATAAAAAAAAGCCATAATTGTAGTTTAGGAAAATATCTACATTACTCGGATGCATACGTCAGAAGAGCCGAATGGTACGAGAGACAGTGTGGCTCAAAGGGAACACGTGCGATTTTCGATTCGACGCATCTAAGTTTGAATCCCGCTGACCCTGCACCACTGATTTTCATAAATTATGTGTGGATTTAACACTCACTCTAAAAACGGTGAAGGTAAACATCGTGAGGAAACCGGCATGTCCACGAAATTATCACAAAAATTCTAGGACATGTGACATCTACCAACCCGCAGTAGGTCAGCGTGGCGAATTATGGCCCACACTCTCTCTACGAGGGAAGGCCCGAGCCACAGCAGTGTGATCGTAACGGGCTCATGATGATACATCACAAGGTGCGGCTGCGGGCAGAGTGAGGACAATCGTCCTCGACAGCTTCTGTGGTGTAATATTTAGGCAGATTGGCTTAAATCTCATACACCAAACAAATAAAAACAAAAACGAATCGAGATTTGAGCCAACCTGCCCAACCACTCCACCACAGAGGTATATTGTAGAGTATGGCAAATTGGTATGACGGTTATAGTTTGCAACCCAATAATAAATTAATTCTCACATACTTACGACTCCGGGGTGTTTAATACAGTTTTTTTGTAAGGTTGCACAATAATAACAATACATGCGCCTTTTTATGACTTTCTAGCTGACCCGACAGACGTCCTATCTTAAATATGAATCTAATGTTCCGCGCAACTTTCTTAGTTTTTCTTTCATAAGAACCTTCTCCTGACAATAACAAACACAGCAAAAAAAGAATGAGCGAAATTGGTCCAGTCGTTCACGCGTGATGCCGTGACCGAGGGAAATAGGGATTCATTAATTAAAATGTATATATATATATATAGATAGGTCTATGTTTGGCCACTATTTCGCCTCATATTAAGTGCCGATTATGGGCCAAAATGGAACATTAAAATCTATAGGAAATTGAGAGACGGTCCGACCCGTCTTGTGCCGTTAATATTTCCTAAGTCAAATTAAATTTGATTCCCCAAGATTATAAGAAATGGAAATTAATTAAATCTTTATAAGGAAAAAACGAGATCTCTCGAGCTCAGTTTCTTTGATCTGTTTATCCTCTTTGTCTTGGTAATTACTTGTATGAGGTCGCAAGACGTCTTTGTGCCTTTATTTAATCAACAGGCTTTGTCTTTATTTTTCTTTATACTATTTAGTTTTAGGAAACTAATCGGCGGTGTTGTAAACTAAAATGTTTGCTCTAATTATGTTTTGTTTTCCGATGGTATACTAAATTGTGGCAGGTGTTTGTTCATCATCATCAGTCCATCGTTCCTTCTGCTGGGACACAGGCCTTCTCTCATAGAGAGAGTATGGGCCATAATCCACCACGCTGACCCAGTGTGGGTTGGTGCATGACACATGTCTTTGAATGTTTGTGATTAATTCTTGGACATGCCGGTTTCCTTACGATGTTTTCCTTCAACGTTTTTGGAGCGAGTGTTAAATCCGCACAAACTTAAGAAAGTCGGTGGTGCTGGGCCAGCGGGATTCGAACTCGGGTGCGTTGGATCGAAAGTCGCACGTGTTCCAACTGAGCCACACTCACAAGATTTTTCTTAATTGTGATAAGTTCAATCAAACGAGCCATTTATATGTCATCATGCTGTCTTATTGGTACAATATTAACATTAGGTATAGGTATTTGGCTCAACGTATCAGTATTGCAATCCAACGGGGCAATACTGCCAGCATCTTGGGTACGCTGCTGTAGTGGGTCTATGGGTTGTCCAATTGCTTCTCCTTGTAAGTAGTTAGTTTATTTTTAGTAAGAAGAGTGTAGTTTGTTTTCAGTAATAAAGGTATAAGGCCCGAGATATTCGCCCATTAAAAATATATAAAATTGTTACTTGGTCATTTCAGTTTGAAAAATATTTTTGAAAAACCAACTGGTATCGTCTATTTAGAGAACATCCACTCAACAACAATCGACGTCTTTTGGATTTTTTGTCTATTTGTATGTTTGTTACTTATAGACTCAAAAATGTAGCATCAGTCTTAACTTACATCACATGTTACATCAAAATCGGTTGGTTGACTATGAAGATACAGCTTGACCTCTTCGTAGTACGCGCTGCATTCAAAAGTTCAAAAGTTCTTTTTTCATCACAAACGCACTTATGAACGTCAATTATTTCAATGACTCAAAGATAAAGTATAACAATGACTCTACCACCGTATCGAAAAAAAAAAACACTACTCATTATAGCACAAAATGAGACGAGAGAGCAAGACCTTCCCAATATTTATACTTGGGAAGTCTTGCTCTCTCGTTTTAGGGAGTCTTGACAAAAACTCGACTACAGGCCACTATCTGTCGTCCACGTGAACGAAGTCACGGGCAAATGCCATTTATTATTATTGTGACATAACTTATTTAGATAAAAGCAATCTAAAGTTATCCTAAATGTTACTAGACTTACGTATAGCCTAATTGCAAAGCTACCGTCACATCAGTTTAGAGGTAGAATAGCAAGCGGCAATTTGCAATAATATGCTCAGCACAGATATTACATTCCGTTTATCACTCAGAGCCGAGACGGAAAATCTTATTCCTTATGCATGCAACACTAATTTCGCTGCCTTCAATTCGGAGTTACGGGAATGTAGTTCCTGTGTTAGTGGGACTAAGATGTTAAAACCTTATACCTTACCTGTTCGTAAATACATAGAAGACAAAGATACTTGAAACATTCCACTTCTGCAAAGTAACCAACTGGTACATAAGAAACATAACATTGTAAAACCCCAAAAAATTTTAACAAAATCTCTAAAAAAACATGCCCCTCAGTTTCTTGCCGTATCTTCTGAGTAGTGGTTCTTTTTCCGATACGGTGGTAGAGTCATTGTGATAATTTGACGTTCATAAGTGCGTCTGTGATGCCTAAATGATTAAAGAGATTTTGATTTATTTTTTTATATAAGTTTTGCTTTTTTTTACTCCCATCTCTATGTCGCAGCTAACTAGCTTAACTAGCCGTTCAATAAACAGCCTAGCCTCTTTACTAAAGAGCGCCGTTTAACTAGCTTCCTGATTGATGTTCTGCCATAGCATCCGTCTGTTGCAACATTTAATAAACAGGCTGGCTAATGCTTAGGCCATTCGTACGATTAGATGTACGCGAGATTGTAAACTGTTGAAAGATTGTGAACCGTCGCATTATTTTTCGGTAGATTATAATCTATCGAATTGATAGATTGTAATCTACTTACATTATAGTCGTATCTAACATACATGTTCGCGGCGTTGGGGTGGCCCAAGGGCCACTCCCGCCGTAACCTAATAGTATAAAATAATTAGAATAATTTAAAGTATAGGAATTCTTTTTTACAATAAATCCATAAATGTTTAAATTTTGTTTAAGAATCGCTTTGACCGATAAAACCGTATTTATCGATTGTTTAACCGTGAGTCTTAGCCGTTTTATATCAATTATGAATATCACCCACGAAACTTTTCAAAATCTAATCTACCATCACCGTCTACCACCACATTGAGATATGGAATAACAAGGGGTCCCAGAAGACCAGCAGGGTAATTGTTTAACTCGAAGACCAATCCCGATTGCTTTCAATTTTAAATTTGGAAGGCATTAAGATCTTTCAAACTGCAAAAATCGATCATTTTTAACCGACTTAAAAAGGAGGAGGATCTCTATTCCATTGTTGTTTTATGTTTGTTACCTCAGAACTCCGTCATTTATGAACCGATTTGGAAAATTATTAATTATTATTGTTCAGTATAGCTAGGAAGTGGTACCATATAAATTTCATCGATATTTGACCTTGGACTGTGAAAATACGTTGAAGTCGGTTTTTTTTTTGATAAATGTATATTTGTTAGCGATCGTGATTGGGATAGAGACGCGAACTTTAAGTAGAAAAGTTTGACGATTCCACAGACAAATACCGATCACAAGACATGTTTGTAAGCGATCGGGATCGGTGTTCAAGTTAGACGATTCCCTTGCTGGTATATTATTTACTGTTTGGTGAAACTTTTGCTTCTTCCTTTTCACTTTTTTATTTACAGCCTGCTACACTATCTTATCAAAAATACGAGACTAGAGTAAAAACTTTAGTGTAATACACTTCTTAAGAAATGTCCGTACTCCTGTGTGCTTCAGAATTGTTGCAATGTTTGCTTATTATAGCGGAGTATAGTGGAGAAAATTATTGTTGTTGCCGAACCGGTGCTAAAATGATAGACTTATATTTTCTAACGTCAATTGCCTATGCGACTTCATGTTAGGAAAAGACCGCAAAACTAGCCACGACTTTTTGTCAAGACTTTTTTATTCTTTTACTAGTTATAGTCTTGCGTTTAACCACTATCTCACCTAATGGTAAGTGATGATGTGGCCTAGGATGTAACACGATTGCCTAGAAGGTTCACTCTCGATTTGAAGACTCTACTCCAGACAAGAAAGTTGTATTTGTTAAGAAACGCAGATGTTGGCGATGCGTTCCACTCCTTGGCTGTTCGTAAGATAAACGAAACAAAATTACTTAAATGATAATGATGACTTTAACAAAAGCTACGTCTAGTTTTGATGTGGTTTTAAATCAAAAAGGTGATGGAGCCAAAAATATAACCATTACTCTGTGGCAGCTGCCTATTTACATTTTGAGAAGGGCCGCGCTTTGGGCTCCTTTCGCGACCCTCTCAAGTCAAGTTAATTTCTATAGATATGGTCCACAAATGGCTTTTGATGAGGACATTTGCGATTCCTATTAACTCTCCAATTATATTGAATTGGAGCATAGAAGCTTCAGAAGTGTTTTTGACTTAATGTAGACAGATAACATCGTTTAAAAGATAATTTTACGAGTTACATGCTTCAAATTAATGTTTGTGGAATTAGCATAATAATATTACAAATCACTTTTGTACCTACCTTAGGAATATTAAACAAATTTCTTCATCTTGTAACATTTAGTTTGTTACTTTTAACTACATAGTTACGATTTTCACTATTAAAAATAATATGTTTTGTAGATATATGTTTTTAAACTATCATGGCCACTGACATTAGAATTTGATTTAGTAACGGGATATTTACCATGTATTTGTTTTGTTTTGTGTTCTCGATATTTTGGCACTATTGCAAGCACCATGATCACATCACGATTTAGTATCTATTGATTTTGTACATGGTTAATATTCCGTTTCTAAATGAAATTCTGAGGTTGTGTAGGGTCTAAGTTAGACCAGCTAATTAATTTTCCCATCTCTCAAAGTTTGTTTAAAAAAACAGTCGAAACTGCTAGATTTTAACATAATCTTAAGCTTAAAAAACAACAGATTTCGGAAAATTTATATAAAAGACAGAAAAAACAAAGGCAGGTTTCAAAACGTATAAAAGGTCTATAATTCTCCATTAAATCTTTTGAAACCCTATACAAATATAACTGTTGAAACCCTGAGCTAGTCATTCTATTCTACATAGATTTATGAAGAAATTAGAATCGCTACGTGACCCATTGTTTGATATTCACGAGTTCCTACAAAAGGCCAGAATGCGTTGGATTCAGAATTTAGACCACGTACAAACAGACTGCACTCCGGAGAGAGTCTATTTCCACAAATATTGGCCTGTGTTACTCTAGAGATTTTAATATCTATGTAGATGTAAATTCTGGTAATAGGGTCGTGAGTCCTCAGATCAAATGAGGTGTGCTAATGAGCCGTTATACAGTTTACTAGGAGTTGTTAGTATATACGTAGGTAGATTTGTATCCGATATGTAATAACATCTGTCTCGAATATGGATATGAGGGCGCGGGCGTTAATTGCTACCATTTGAAAGGTTATGCGGCAAAACATTATTTTGATCTGCTATTGAAGTTAATATATATTGGGAGTACGTTAAAGCTGATGGTTCAGTAATTTTAGTAATGACGTGATGTTATTTAAATTATTATGAACCTTTTATTGCATTTTAAAAATGCAAGAAAGCTTTCAGTGTAAAGTAATGGCAACGTTGCTTACGGCAATTGCTTGGATTTTTATGCTTAGATTATTATTTTTATTTCTTTTTTCTTAAAACGTTTTGTGCATTTTACCAATGTCAAGCAATTTGTACAAACTTGATTATTATTGTATTGAAAAGTTTTGGTCAAGTATTATTAATAGTCATCAGCTTTGCCTGGCCCTATATTAACATTATCTCTCTTATAACCGCGATTCAATTCGATTTTTCTAGTCGTTTCAGTAAAGTGATCGAACCTTACAGAAAGCCTCTCATGGACTTTCTATCAATGTTACATTTACATAACTGGTTCGTCTTTTTGTTATTGAACTTATGTAGTTATGAGACGTGGAAGTTTTCAGTTCGCCAGAGAGTAAGCGCCACGCCTGCCTATAACTACTGCAGTGCCACCCAGAACTTTTAATACCATAAAAAGTACAGCGTATCGCTGCATTGCGCTCATCACCCCTAGACATTAGATAAGTCTCATATGCCCAGTATTTCTCTGGCTACAATTCCCTTCAAACCGCAACCAGAACAATCCCCAAAATTACTGGCGAAATTACTGGGCATTATGAGACTCAACAGCTAATTGTCTCAGGGTGACGAGCGCAGTGCAGTGCCGCGCAGGATTTAGCAAAACAAAATTCTGGGTGGTGCTGTTATTGTTATGGGCTGGCGTATTGCTTACCATAGGGCAAACGTTCAGTTCCACAAACAAAAAAACTCGTCTCGTCATTCAGTTCCACAAAAAAAAAAGTCACATTTGACTACAATAGTGCACGTTTGCGTAACACTTATCGGAAAAGAAATGAAAATCGAACTCCACCACTTATCAACTGCTGCCATAAAATCCATTAATATTATAGCTCATTTCAGAATTGAAAATTCCTTGACATAAAAAGAAACAAGTAAAAAACATGCTTATAATTATTCACTTCACTGAACATAATAGATTCTAATTACGACAAAGTCCAAAGCAACCTAATGTCTTACAAAAGTTCAAAGCGTAAAAAGAGAGACGCGCCGAAGAGTCAGAGGTCGGAACCTTGTCGCACAGAATGAAAGGCGACGTCACTAACACAAGTGATAAAAGGTCTCAAAGAACTTTTACTGCTGACACTTTCAGATTTCTTTCAGTTCGCGTTTGTTAGGTTGGTATACACTGTGACTGATTTGAAAGAATTCATTACACTTTACTAAATTAAGATATACTAGGACGGGCAGAAAAATATTATTATCATCATTTTTATCCTCTACGAAGACTGGAAAATTCTGATGGAATATCCTGTCTATGAAAAAGCTATTATTATAACGAAGTTAATTAAGTTTTAAATTACAAATTGCTGCAAAATTATTATATACGATTGCCCAGATAGCATTACATTTTCGTTAAGACTGAACCATTTTAATATTCATTTATTTGTTGATTTATATTATATTTATTAATGCTTTTATTTTAATTCTAAATTATAATACCAATTAATAACATGAAACTAAAACTAAAAACCTTAAAAAATATAATACTAAATTGATATTCTTTTTGTAAATACTAGGTGTAAGTATCATACTGTTACAATGTATTTTAAGATTCAATAAACGTCTTATTATTATTATTATTATTAAAATATATTATTAAAAGGAGTCCCTTTAGGCAAGGTTCCGAAGATACTGGCAGCGTTCCCCCTTTGAATAGCTAGACTAATTCTTTGTCCGAGGTAGCTGCCAGCTCTTCAGTCTCCTGTGAAGTCGACTAACTTTTTTGCTATTTCTTTAAATAGCTTTATAGCACTAGGACCCCATTTGTTGATTAGTTTATGAAAGCGTCCATTAATTTGTCCATTCTTCATAATGAATCACAATAGTAACAAAGTGGTGCCTAAGGGTTAGCAAAAGGAGCTAATCACAACAAACGAAACGTAAGGAAGATGACGATCGCCTAGAGTTGATTCGAAGGGTGAGAGACAGAGTGTCAAAAACATTGTAATGGAATGAAATGAAATAAATTTATTCATCTCAAACATGGGCACAGATAAAGATGTTAAGTTTTATATTAGATTCCATCGTCTTCTTCCTTTCGGCGCACAATTATTTATGATAGTGAATTAAATAATCAAAAATAACATCTTAAGATTCGATGAGTACTGC
Source organism: Petrophora chlorosata (assembly GCA_951640565.1). Lineage (NCBI taxonomy): Eukaryota > Metazoa > Arthropoda > Insecta > Lepidoptera > Geometridae > Petrophora > Petrophora chlorosata. The sequence continues at coordinate 11,708,167 of OX621201.1, read as the reverse complement.
TTTTTGTTTATACATCAGTCTATGTATATTATACTTATACATGTAATTATTTATTAGTTACTAGCTGTACCTGGCATGCGTTGCAATGCCACGCAAAGAAAAAAGTGAGCCAGGAACCCTCGCGGGCGTACACAGAAGGACCCACCAAATTTCACCTTACCCACCTTTACATTTATCTTTATAAAGAATAATGTATTTAGTTATTGTAAGACAGCAAGGCTTCTTAATATTGGTTTCTATTAAACAAGTGTTAAGAAATTAATAGTTTTACTGGTTGTAACTCAAGCCTTACTTGAGAGTGATTCTAACAAACAGTATGCAAACGTTTCCTAGGATGTTGTTGCGAAGACGAAAATAAGTTGTCGACTGGTCGTGGCAGAGAATTTTAAAACCGTACAACAGGTTTACAATATGAGTTTAATTGCATAAAAAGGTTTACAGAAAATATTTGAATCCTTATAACTTGTTTCGAGCACCAGTGGCTTTACTTAATTTATGATGCATAAAAGGAACAAAAGTCTTTTACTAAGTAAGATATCAATAGGTAGGGTTATAATTACAATTACAAAACTCTTTATTGTATACAAGTTTACAAAAATAATAATTACAATATTAGCATAAAATACCTTACTATGGTAGTACAATGGGGGTCTTATCGTTTAATGCGATCTCTTTGGTAGTTATGTTATTCAATGTTAGGTAAACTCTGACCAGATACCTTTCGCCATTACCACCGTGCCATACACCACCATACCCATGTCCCACACGAAAAAAGAATACAAAAATATATTTCACCAAGAAATCCTGCTCCCTTTCTCGTGTTCTCTCTTCAGAGAAACGTAACACAAAATACTTCCAGTAAAAAAGGCAATTCATATCGATTGAAAAATTAATTGCACTACAAATCACGAAAGTTCGCACTCAACGCCAATCGAGATCGTAACGAATCGAGTTTTTACAAAAGTTCTTTTAATATTTCTTTCGGTCATGAGACTGTATTTTTTGTAATTAGAAAAGTACGAGCAATTAAAACTTTTATAATTGTCGGGATGGGGGAATGCTTAAATTTACTTTGCTTTGAACAATGGCCACCCGCCAGAGACAATAAAAAAGGAAACTTATAAAACTTTACCAATTAGAAACGGAAACGGTTACGTTTTCAGGTTCGATGCATCATCAATGTTTTTGGCAAAACTTAATGAGGTTACAGGGAGTGAGACGTTACGATTTTTGTAACTTGGAGTGACAAATGAAATGACTACTCGAACATGACGGAGTCTGGTGTTTGCAGACAACATTCCGTACTGAGCGACTTGTATAATGTGCCAGACGTTTGTCACATCATCACTAAACATACGACTGTCTATTACTACCACCAGTAACTAAAATACAGCTGTAGAAGTAATACGATAGACACCATAATATATCGATATTTCTCGTAGGTACTGACTTCGTGCACCAAAGTCAAAACACCTAGGAGATAATTGCCTATTTAGGAAGCCTAGTAAATTGTTTATTTTAGTTTTTCTCATACAAGTCAATTTAATATTTTCTAAAAAAGTGAATATCTTATTCCAAGAAGTAGGCCAGCCGTACCTCGATAAGGAAGCTCTATGGAATGATGAATTTTACGAAATCCTTAATATACTCGTAAGATAACATTCCTAATTTGCAAAAGAAGTCCAATATAGTAGTATATACGACTAACATATCAGTTTCATCCTAACCTACAAACAAAGATAAGCCTGTATCGGCACTATATATACCAATCCTACCAGCGAAGCTAAAAAATTCATACTTACGTTTGAAACAAATTACCACCATGAATCAGCCGGGTATTCTTGATCTTCCGTCTCACTGGCTTAATGGCTGTTTTTCCATTCTCATTTACGTTTTTGATTTATGCACAAGTTTCATTCGCTTTTTGTGATATGCTTTTGCTGCATTTCATTTACATATCGTGACGTGAAACGCTTTTTAAGTTTTATAAGCTTGCCATTGTAGTTTTGATTAATGCTTTCGCAAAGAATAGCTCAAGCATGCTATCGGTATCAGCAACTATAGATTGTGTCATTTCTGACACGGAAGAAATAATAACATTACATTATTATCGTGCTTCGTGATCACATTAGCCCAATTTGACACGATGATAAACTGGATCACGTTTTTGTTAAAAATTTCATTTGGCTCCATACCTACTTTGTGTAATGCAATCACAGCAATTCGGTTCTCTTTATCACCCCACTCCATTTTAATATCGCAAAAAATTGTACTATGTATCGGTGCCAAAATTAAAAAACTCAATGAAAAATCATATAAAAATGACTGATTCCAAATTCAAATGTAATATTTGTTTATTTTTTATTGTAACAGTATTTATGGCCAGACTAAGTATAAATATTTTATTAGTACAGGCTCAAAAAGTTTTTGTAAACATGAGCCCAAAATCTAAAATTCGGGTTTAACTTCGCAGGATGGAATTAAAAACTTCTATTTATAATACATTGTAATTCAGAACAAACATGGAAGGGAGTGTTTAATGAAAGTATTCGTATTCATGCTCACATTCCGTCCATCCGTCTCGACCTTTTAGCGGAGAAAAAGGCTAATGTAGAAAGGTTTTGGAGAAAAAAGGAACAGCTGAAACAAATCTAGACCTGATGTTTTTGTCGGACTTCGCGGTAGTGATTCGTGACTAGACATGTTGGTAGCCTCATATACTTGACTACATAAATTTTCTAAACTTTATTTCAGTAGCCCTCGCCATTGAAATGCCTACATACATTTGTACAGGTTGTTGGTATTGAGTATTTCATGTCAATGCATCATAGAGAATAATATAAAAAAAAAATTAAAGCTAAAAAATTAACTACAAATTTAAAAAAGTTTATTACGTTATTATTTGTATAAATGATTACAAAGTGTTTGGTAAAGACTATATTGAAAGTAGTATAATAGTACTTTCAATATTGAACAAAGCATTTTTAAACACATACATTGTTCAAAGATTTTTTTAAGCCACTTGCTTATATTCGAACAAACGAAAAAAAATATTGCAAAAGTGGGTTTGCAAAAACCAACAACTTTTTTTTTACGCTTCATAGATCTGTGTTTGGCCACTATCTCGCCTGATGTGAAAAGATGATGTGGCCCAAGATGGAGCACATAGATCTAGAGAGAGACGGCAGTTGAGCGGCTGCTCAGACCCGTCTCCCCGATGGTTCACCGAACATCATCCCGAAACACGACTAGGTCGCTTGACGGCATGGCTTTGTTCGGTGGGTGGTATTACAACCACGCCAGAGCCTACCACTCCAAAGCGCGTAAGCGGGTTTCATCACGATGTTTTCCTTCACCGTTTTAGAGCAAGCGTGCAAAATCTGCACTTAACTATAAGTCATTGGTGCAGGGCCGAGTCGGGATTTAAACCCAGGTGCGTCGGACAACCACAACTGGATTTAATTATCAGTTTTTCCTCAAAAGCAACGTATCAAAACGACCTATGTGCTCCATCTTAGGCCACGTCATTACTTCACATCAGGCGAGATAGTGGCCAAACAGAGATCTATTAAGAGTAAAAAAAAAATGGTATCTCAAATCAATGTTAGGTTATATATGGAATCTAACATTTACTTAAATATTTTGCTTATATAGATAGTCTTTTCAATAATCATCATTCATGCCACTTCACTTCAGTTTCTAAAACACGTCCTCGTATCGTCAAAGGTCCCTCACATAATGGGGTTAAAGCGTCACCAGGCTCTGTAATTATAGTGCCACATTTCCACACGTGTTGTGAATCCATTACTGGGACAGAATTGGTAGCTGGCTGCATTAAGGTTTTGTAATTCTACCAGTATATGGTTTCAAAAATGTCAGCGATACCATGTCATGACAGCAATTAAAGATTAACGAAAAGAAGAAAAAAAAGGCTAGGCTCGAATGTGATAAAGAACTTTTGTTCATGAGACGTGTCATGAACAAAAGTTCTTTTTATAAAGTGCGCTGAGATTGCCAAACATTTTATATACTTCGCTTATATCGGCTTTTAGACCGTATTTGAAATGGTGGCGACGCTTCCGAATAATATTGAGCCAACTTGGTAAAAGAAGAGATGTTTGCAACAGGTTTTTATTATGTTGCAAGATGAAAACTACAGTCATAAACAAATGACGGTCGGAATTTAGAGATCTAAAAACGTTTAAAAACAAATAGGAACCTTATTGCTAAAGATTTTAACATTATTGTCCTGTAAACGTAAATTAGTTAAAACGAGGTGAACGTTCCGTTCTACCCCGTTCTAATTCTTCTCCCCAACCCTTGATAATGAGACCTTTCGGTAAAGTTTTGCTTCGCCTGAATTTGCATAATTGTTTAAACATCACGTTTAATTACATTATCCGGGTTGCGACAAATCCCTCAGGTTACCTGCTTCGACTCAAATACAGGCAGCAATGCCTGTTCTTCATTAGCAGCTATTCACTTTAAAATTCACAGTACAATCAGAAACAAGAAAAGAAATACTTCTACAGGTACCGCAGAATATATTTTGCACAGAGGTGTTTTTGGATTTCTTTAAGATCTTAAATGAGCCTGGCCTGGTAAAAATTTAGCGAATCATTTTGTCAGAATTTTGGTGATATTAAGGTCCGTCGTTTATTTTTCTGCAGTACACAAATTGTGGATTCAAGCAGATCTTCCGCGACGTCGGTACCATCTCGCGCTGCAACTTTTATCAGCGACTTTTACTATTACTACTCTCATATTTTTAATTTTTATTTACATCTGAGACTCTTTTCGTGTTTCATAGGGAATGATAAGCCGTCGCGTCTTTCGGTCCCAGTTGTTGTCTTAGTCCAACAGTCGTTAGGCTATGCTTTTTTTAAATCATAAAACTAGGTTTGACTACCATCTCGCCTGATGTTAAGCGAGGATGTGGCCGAAGATGGAGCACGTAGATTTAGAATAATTTTATTCTAAGAATTTATTTGCTTAAAATGTGAGTAAAATAGATGTCAACAATGCAAAGAACCTGTACACATTTCGCCAGCTGAGATTTTTAGAAGATACCTATTCAATCTAGCCTTGAATATACCCAAATTATAGTTATCAGGACACAGAACAGAGAAGACGTCAAAGAGTTCCATTCCTTAGCAGTTTGAAGCATTCCTTGGTGTAAAATGTCTACCACCACATTACACCACTAACAATATGTTGTACAAAGAATAAGATGTTTAAGAACAACAGATATCTAGTCCACAAAGTGGTACAATGTTGCCACAATACAGCCAGCGGCAGTTTCACGTGTAGCCGACTGTTTGCGATTATTTTTCTTGTTTAATAATCACAGAAGAACAAAGGCAGCATTGTCCTCAACCGTGTAAGGAGCTGTAGAATGAAAGAATGCCTTTTGTTTTGGGGTCGTAAAAATCTAATACAAGACAGAAGTTGAGTTTCAGACAAGTACACGTTTTTAATTTACGCGTACTAATGCAAACCTGTCCTAAAAATGTATTAAAGTATTTGGGACAATTGCTGAAAAATAAGGCAATCACTATTTTTTCTCCTACATAAACTTTTTTATTCTGATTGAAAAAAACAGCAGGTCGTTTGCCTGATGGTAAGCCACTGTGTTGCTCTGTTGTCAATAAAAAACCAGCATGGATCTGAAAAATACATTGCATTTCTTGCGAAAAAAAATGTTTTCCTGTACTAGAGAGATCAGCTATGTGAACTAAAACTATGTATATAGCTTGTTAAGATATCTTGCTTACTACCCAATCCCTTCTACCTTGACCATGATGCTTATAAACTCTAAACCTAATGCATTGTGTTAGTTATGATAAAAGGTAGTCTTCAAAAATTATTGATCTTATTTATTATTGTAGCTTTTATTTTCTTAGCGACATGAGGCACTGTTCAAAACTGAGTTATTCATTGTTAGTCCAAGACCTTTTTTAAGTTTTCCGCAGTTGAAAAGATCCAAGATGAAGGATGTTAGCCTTTGCTCTTGAACAACTGTTGACCTTAAATGTTTGTTGTGACCTTTTAGCGTGGAGAGTATAAAATGAAATCTTTTGATGCCATAAAAATGCAAAATTTTATACAGTTCTTTTGCAAGTAATACTAGCGTAACCGTTTCCATCTGCAAAATAAGCTGCTGACGAATCAAGGTCGTAAAATGCGAAAACGAACAGGTGCGTATAGAACCGCATCCCTAATTTCACGCAGACGGAAGCGCAGGCATCATGTAGTATGACATAAATATCATTAACATTAATATCTTATCTTATATTACCAATTTCGACCTTAGGCGTTGGTAAAAGAGTATTTTTTGCAAGATCACAGATTTTCCAAATGACTGTCGAACAGATTCAGTATTTATCAGACCGCAATCTAAATGGACGCCAGGTCCATCCCGGGTCCAGTATATTATTCAAGTGACGTTTTTCCGAAATTAAGTGATGAAAGCCTATAATCCCCCGCCCATTAAGCACTCATTGTGGGGGCGATCCCAGAGCTCTTTTTACAAAATCATTTTTCGTAATTAAACATTCTGTTATCGGATTATCGGATCACGAGTAAAAGCTTGTATTGCGGTTTTATTTGGCGAAAAATTGCTCTTGTTCGAAACAAATATACTTTTACAAGAGGGGTGTTTTACTGTAGCTTCCGTCACACAGTGTTTAAGAAAGCTACCTTCATTATAATTACGTAATTAATAGTTAGTTTTCTTTGGTAATACTACATACTCAAGACAGCTTTGGCAAAATATGACATAAGTTAATTCGGTTACTCTAATTGCGAAGGATTAAGGAAACGGATTTGTTCATGTGCCAATACAAAACAAATACAAAAATCACTTACAAAACCAGTGCAACAAAACAACTGAAACTTTCCGTCGATAAACCTTAATTGGTAACTGAAACTATTCGTGGCATTACTAACAACAATATCAATAGTCAATTGACCGCTTCCAAGCACTGTAGAATTAACGATTACAAATCCCTGATCCACAATGATCCACAATGAGCCACTAAAACGTCAGAGTAGATAAATCGACAGAGGGCCCTCGCTTCACTGGCTAATATTCATTTCCAACCAATTTCAATTCAAAGTTGTATCGTCGATTTACGATTCGTTTCCGATATCGCTGCGGTATCTGTTCAAATTAATATTGCTTACACGTAGAGATGCAACAAATTAATCGATAGCATGAAAATTATGCGTGTATCCATAAATTGCTAGTTTGTGAAATACTTAAGAAAATATCATTTTTCGATTCCTGTTCGGGTTTTAGTAATATATTGCATAAATAAAAGTAATTTAACATATTTTCTTTACAAAACAAATGTAGGGGTCACGGTTTATTAAAGCAATAACGGGTATAGTCACTAGTTCAGATTACTAATAGTTGTTCAAAAAGCAAAATAAATACACCAAGACCTATATTTTTTAATTGCATGCTTACCCATTGACGATATTTTAGTAAAACTATACAGAAATGTTATTTTATCTCCGTAATGTTCTTTTATCTCTTTTATATCTAAGTATTTATTTTTTATATTGATTTCATATTATTATAATTTGATATCGATAGTTTATGCATCTCTATCTGCATGCAATTGTAAATAAGCGGTTTGATTTTCCGATATTAAGCTCGATATCTCGATTTTATTTATTGTCGAAAGCAAAGGAAGTGAGTCGTGTATTTATGGCTATCCATTGATTAACGATTAACAAAACGGAAAGCGTTAATATTTTTGTAGTTTACTCTTGTGTTTTCTTATATTTATTTAAAAATGGATGTTGAACAGTGAAATTAAAGGATTGAAAAATAAACTTTCGAAATTATATTTTATCTGTTATCGTAATTTCTTGTTCAATATTATTGACAAATAGATGAACAAATAGTAGTTATTAATGCATGGCGCGTGATCTTCACAAGCTGCCTCTCGTGACCTTCGACAATGTCGACGTTAAGAGGCTCCTGAAGGACATCACGCTCCTGAAAGCTGATGTCTCCGAATAAAGTTCTGAATATGATAGTTCGGTACAGGCCGTCACTTTCCTAAGCGGTTCGCGCGATTTACGAGTTGGGTCCACGCGACTCGTTAAAGGATTTTTTAAGCAAATTAATGTATTAACTTTACTTTCTTTATATATTTATGAAAATATAATGCACGTTCGTAAAATCTTCCAAGAATTCAAAGTTAATAGTGACCATCATAACATAAACACTAGATATAAGGATAGGATTGTTGTACCTAGGTATAGACTGACTAAAACTAATAAGTAAGTCCTTTATGAGCAACTTCGTACGTTTTTATAATAAAATCCCAAAATGTATTACGGAGCTCATAGAAAGTAAATTCAAATTACGCGTTAAGAATGTTCTAATGAGAAAAGCATACTACACTGTTCGTAATTACACAGAAGACAAAGATGCTTGGAACATTCCACTTCTGCAAAATAACCAACTGGTACATAAGAAACATAACATTCTAAAAATCCAAAAAAAAATAACAAAATCTCTAAAAAAAAAGCCCTTTTATTTTCTTGCCGTATCTTCTGAGTAGTGGTTCTTTTTCCGATATGGTGGTAGAGTCATTGTGATAATTTGACGTTCATAAGTGCGTCTGTGATGGCCAAATTATTAAAGAGATTCTGATTTTAAGAAATGTACTATCATTTATTTATTTAGTAAATCAGAGTTTACAATTGCGAACTTACAGCTACGCCAAAACGCTCACAATGAAATCAACGAATTGCGCCTAAGCAAAAATGCTGCACCGACCATTGCGCCTAAGTCGACACAAAACATACATTGTCGAGCAAGTTGACTCCGAGTGACCCCGATATACTACAGGTTGAGAATAGTGCTATTAGTTCTATTACGATTACTGTTAAAGAGCTGATTCACTTTTAGTTTACTTTTAGTTTAGTAACTTTTAGTTTTTGACGTTCATAAGTGCGTCTGTGATGCCAAAATGATTAAAGAGATTTTGATTTTGATTTTTTGAGTGATTGTCAAGTCTTTATGAATTATGGTCTATCTACCTGGCTTTGTGAAAGGTCTAGAGAGTCTAGACTTTGATTTATCAAAGGTAAGAAATCGTTTCTTTGGCTAAGGAGTTATTTGTGAAAATAATTATTTTTAGCTGGTCTATGTTTAGTAAATAGAAAATACCTTTGTTGTGAAGTAAGAAAGTCTTTCTTGGTTGAACAAAAGATAAATTATTAAGCTTATTTTGACCGTATTGGTCATTTCCCCTTTTAATAATACATTTTTTGGTCTCACTTTAAGGACAACAAAAAACATTTTTAAGACTTCATCAAAAAATACTGTTATCGCATATTTTCCTTCTCCCAAAAACCCAATGAATTTTTTTACGGAGTTAAAGTACCGTAAATTGTAAGAGTAGTCATAAAGTTCAGTTAATTTGTTGCTGCGCAGTAACAACTCTAAGAGAAAATACGTACATTTATACCTACGGAGCGCTACACCGGAATTGAATACAAGCACTTAAGAAACACGGGTTTTACGAGTTGGGTGTGATTCTTTTATTTTTTAAAGTGCTTGAAATGCCCCTATAGAGAAAAGGCCAAGAGGCAAATGCTCGATGAGAGGCTACTTACGTTCGACTACTTTTAAATCTTTCCTTTTTTAATCTTTCAAATTTTAAATAAAATAAAACTGTCTCAGTTACCTATCTTTTCATTGACTTTATATTTTTAATGTTGCTAAGCGTTCTGTAATTCTTGTGACCGCTAAGGCAATTGATATTCTCGTATTGTAGCTACCAGCCAAGTGGAATTGTTTGGTTTATCTGTACTTACCAGTGTATTGTGTATTAAAATTACTAAAGGATGTCGATTAATGATGATACTTTTTTTTAAACTGATGAATGAGACGAGCGGTTCATTCACCTGATGGTAAGCGTCACGCCTGCCTATAACAATTGCAGTGCCACCCAGAACTTTAATAGCATAAAAAGCACTGCGTAGCACTGCATTGCGCTCATCACCTCGAGATCAGAAATTAAGTCTCATATGCACAGTAATTTCCGGAACACAGTAATGCTTGCGCACTACTGCCTGGCGGCAAAATAACTGGCAAAGCTGTGGTACCTACCCAGATGGCTAATTGCCATTGTCAGCACCATCAGCATTGCTACTGGAGCATCTTTGTCAGCGATCTAAATGACATTCCGTTTCATATAGGAGTTGGTATGGCTTGGATAGATGCAGCTTGGAATAATGCACAATACATTCTATGCGGGACGTCAGTTCAGGACTGATCGCCTCCATACATCTTTTCTTCTTCTTCTATTTCTATTCTATTCTATTATCTATTTATTTTATTACTATCATCAAAATGAAACTGAGCCAATTCTGGCATTGACGATATTTTTGAAAAACCATCTGGGATCGACTACTTAGACGGTACTGAACACGAATCCACGGTTTTAAGAGTTTTTGTCTGTTTGTTTGTATGTTTGTTATCTGTAGACTCTAAAACGGCTTAACGGATTTTAATTCGTTTTTCAGGGTGCCATTAGTCCCAACTAAGATTTTTTTAATAATTTCAATATCCCGTGAGTATAGTGACGAGAACTCTACCCTATTACCTTTATAAGTACTTTTTATATATTTTTATATAAAAAGTACTTATAAATATTTTTATTTAAAAAGTACTAATATATGTTTATTTTTATATAAACTGAATAGTTTATAAATCTAGTTTACTTATGCATGCGGTTTTTACCTGTAAAAGATTATGCGTTTAGCAATTATATTTATTGAATATTTATTAAAGTATGTAGTATGTACTGCTAAGGAATGGAACTCCTTGCCGTCTTCTCTGTTTCCTGAAAACTATAATTTGGGCGTCTTCAAGGCTAGAGTGAATAGGTATCTTCTAAATCTACGTACTCCATCTTCGGCCACATCGTCGCTTATCATCAGGCGAGATGGTGGTCAAACGTAGATTTATCACAAATAAAAAAAAAAAGTATGTACCAATGTAATAATTGTTGGTAAACCATAAATAAACAAAATAAAAATAAAATAAAATCATTATAAGGTATGTCAGAACAAAATCGGTTGAGTGACTATAAAGATACAACTTGGCCTCTTCGTAGTACGCGCTATGATATACTAGGGACGTCTTGGAAAAAGACGACTATTAGGCTTGCTATGTCATCTACGCAGACGAAATCGCAGGAAAATTATAGTAATAATAAGAATTAATCAGAAAGTTATATCCCTTGGACGAGTAAAACTAAAAACAATTTAAGATGGTTTCACTTGAGTTGACATTCATGACAAGATATGACTGTAATCAATTCGTATAAACAGAGCAGCATTTTAATTCTCAGGTGAATTATACACTCGAGAGCAATGAATCCGGGTCACTTAAAGAATGTTAAAAATCTCGGAAACTAAAAATGATAGGTTAATGCAATAAATTGTATTTAATAGACAATGTAATACTCCTTAAATGAAAGTAAAAAAAATATGAGTCACCATACATTTTATTAACACAAAATTACATAAAGAAAAAAACTGCTGATCTCTCCTTAAAACAAAAATAGGAAACATGAAATTTTTGAACTTTATTACGATTTTCTTGAATTTTAATACTTCGTATTGCCTCCTCGTGCTTCCATTACTGCGTTTACGCGGTTTGGCATGCTGTACACCAAGTTCCTTATACGATTTTGGGGAATATTCTCCCATTCCTCTGTGAGAGCAATTTTGAGCTCACGAAGCGTGATTGGGGGAGGGTTTCGTTGTTTTACGCATCTGCCTAGCTCGTCCCAAGCATGCTCGATCGGGTTGATATCCGGGCTGCGCGCTGGCCACTCCATACGAGTAATGTTCATCTCTTGAAGGTAGTCATTCACAATCCTACCTGTATGAGATCGGGCATTGTCATGCATAAATATAGCATCCTCACCTAAATTGACCATAAATGGACCAACGTGATCATTGAGGATTTCTTCCACATATCTTACGCTAGTTAAAGAGCCGTTTTCTATGATCACCAGCTCTGTGCGACTTTCAGAAGAAATTCCGGCCCACACAAGTACAGACCCACCACCGTAGGCTACTTTTTCTTCGATGCATGCTTGCTTGAATCTTTCCCCTGGTCTTCGATACACTCTGTGTCTTCCATCGTGCTTGTAGAGCATAAATTTTGATTCGTCGGAGAACATAACTTTTGACCAATCTTCAATACTCCAATTTACGTGGCTCTGGGCATATCTTAGTCTCAAAATACGATGCCCACGCTCCAGTTTAGGGCCGTTTGCAGGTCTAAGGGGTTTTAAGTTAGATTCAGCAAGCCGACGTCTTACTGTCCATGCACTTGGGTTACTTCCTCCGAGGCGTCGAAACTGATTGGTGAGTTCAGTTCCTGTGAGAAAGCGATTTCGAAGCATGGTGTTCACCAAGTATCGGTCTTCTCGTGCTGTGGTACACCTGGTTCTGCCCGTTCCTGGTCTGCGTAGGTTAGAACCAGTTTCTTCGTAACGTCGGAGAACTCTTTGTACTGTTGACAGCGACACACCGACAGTCCTGGCTGTATCGCGCTGACTCCGGCCGGTTTCCAGCATTGTAAGTATTCTGGTGCATTCTTCAGGCGTAAGCGACATAATTTCAGCTTGAATAATGAATATAGAGCACTATCAACATGGTTTATCTACCCACATAAATGACAGATTACAAACAAAAGCAAAACCAAATGCTGTAATTTCGTAGTTCCATCTTCGAAAGTGGCCCTTTTTCAAATTTGATTTTTTTATGATATAACTTTACAATAACTAAGAAGTTTTAATACCTTCATTTAAGGAGTATTACATTGTCTATTAAATACAATTTATTGCATTAACCTAGCATTTTTAGTTTCCGAGATTTTTAGGATTCTTTAAGTGACCCGGATTCATTGCTCTCGAGTGTATTATTTCAGCCAAAAAAGTAATGTTATTTATTTTTATACTTAAATCCTGCAAAAAGAAATGTTAGTCATTATTTTAAATCACAGATCCAATTATAAACATGAATGTGTGTTTAACATTAATTTAAAAAAATAAAATGTGTGTCAACTGTGTCCTCCACCTGTACTTTGTTAATTCATACAAAGGAGATATTTATGTTTTTGTTTCGGCGAAATGACACTGCCACAGAAAACAAAATAACTCAGAAGTATAACCTCAACACCTGAGAAAGAACAGTGTATAGTCGTAGGTATTGCGTTCCTGTACAGTGTAACTCTAGTCAGTGCCTTTTTTATTATTATTATTGGCTAAAGAACTGTCCTGCAGGGTGAGCACGAACAATTCGATAGTACGTAACAAAATCGTAAGGATAGCAAGATCAAGCATCATCATCATTTTCAACCTACATCAGTCCACTGCTAGACATACGTCTCTCCCAAATTACGCCACTAAGCCCGATCTTCGGCTCCTCTCCAGTCGATGCCGATGCCAACAAAATAAATAATCATGACTTTTAAGGTACATGACTCCTTTTTTTTCAATTAATAAAAATAATCAATCAATTAATTCAAACAATCAATTGGTCAATGTAAACATTGACGACAGGTGACGTAGAATCGGCCCCGTAAGACGATATAAGAAGGATAGAAGATATTTGGTTGTTCAAGCAGCTAGCTCGGTTGCCCAGTGGTTAAGGCGTCAGGACGGTATTCCGAAGAAGAAGGTTTGATCCCTGTCCGAGAAATATAATTTTTTTTCATCTTAATTATTTAAAATCTTATAGGACTCCTTTGTTACCACATTTTACCTACATTATCAAATACTACTACAGAGTACCTACAATTACGTTCCCGCGAAACTCTTTTCGCGAGAACGTATTACGATTATAGAAATTTATGTTTTTATCCACCCTTAATACGCTACGCTACATAAAATCATGTTCGCCGCTCTTCACTCTGTACCGTATTAGGGGTGGATGAAAACAAATTTCTATAATTCAATCAGTCAATTAGTATTTGAGCACAAATATAAATTCATGTGGTACATTCAATTTGATGAGTTATACAATAATCAATTTATTATGTATAATGAATCACACATTAGGATTGATCCTGTGTTGTAAGATTTAGTCTCTTATTGTAGCAGGTAAAATCACTTATGACGGCCTTTCAGATTAGGCAAACCCACGCATCATTTCAGCTTTCTTTTGAATTCAATATTTAAATGGTTAGATTGTTATTTAACTGACAAGCAATATTTGGGCCAGTGGATAAGTCAGACTGAATACCTAACGTACCATACCTTATATGATTATTGATAATTAAAGGAGAAAGGATTAATAAATAAATAAGACACGTCTCTCAGACTCTCTCGTAGGCGTCTGTGATTCGTCTTTGAAAAATTTAACAATTATGCTATGGTTTATCGATACGAGAAAGCAATGTGTGACAAATGTTACTAGCGTCATTTGCTAAACTTGTCTTACTTACTGACTTCCACACACTGTGGCCTTAAACGAAGTTTTAAGAAGAAAAATTATGCTCAAGTGTAATGCGACACGAATACAGGACTATTACTCAAGGTGTCATCTCGTTTCGGCCCGAGGAGCATGACTGACGGTTGTTTTTATTTTACTTGATAGGATTGCTGCGCGGAATGAGGGATTTGAATTGAATCGTGCCCGAGTTGAATTTGAATTTTGCCTAATTAACTGCATTTAATAAAACGGAACAGACCAGAGAACACTACAAACTCTTCACGTAGAGTCTTCTTTTGTAGCGTTCTCTGGTCTGTCTTAAATATGTTTTATATATAAGTAAGTAAGAAAACCAGACGGTCTCTGATATTAAGCTACACTGCTGTCTATAATAGTTACAGCACCACCTAGAACAGTATGCGGCACTGCGCTCGTCATCCTGAGACAATAAGTAATTTCGCTTGACACTGTTTCAAGCTAAATTACCTATTGTCTCACACTTTAAACCGGAAAATATTAATGTTTACACAATACTGCTTGGCGGTTGATTATCAGTTAGAGGTATGGTACTTCCAAAGCGGCCTCTTGCAAAAGCTGACACTACAGACCTAATCTACAAGAAATATACATGAGATACTCCGGACAGGGGCTTACCTATATTCACTATTTGGTTTATCATTAAAAGTTTCGTTGTCATCCCGTCGTTGACAGAGGTGCTCTACTAAATGTCATCCGTGTTCATTCAAATACTTGTTGCAGTATATGACACGCTCTACATGCCGATGTGAATCATTATGATCTAGCCGCGGAAAAGCTATATTTGGATGTTCATAAGCTCGTAACTAAAGTCATTGAACCGAAAGTTTCGAATAATTTTATAAATTCAAAGCCCATCCAATTCACATCCCATCGTACACTTGCCTCCAAAGTTGGAACTAATTTCCCGGTTGACTGGTGTTATTTTCGCGCCGCTTACTGTAAAGTGATTTCCAAAGAACGTGAGAGGATATGCACACGGCGATTTTTAAAAGAGTTGCGTGCAAAGTTGCGCTGATATTGTTATTCAATCGCTACCTGCATATGGCAACTCAAAGGCGCACTTTTATATAAAAAATTTCGCACGCGTACGTTTATGTATACTTAAAGCTTGTGTTTTCAAGATATTTAAATGTGTGTGTGTGTGTGTGTGTTAATTAATGGGGTATATAATCTAAAGCAAATTTAATGCGAAATAGTTGATGTTGGTCATCGCTACGCATACGTTTACTACATACATAAAAGTAGGGTGCACCTTCGTCAGTGAGTAGGTACTTTTAGTAACCTTATTAATACCTTAATAATACCTTTTTATTTATACCTTCATATCATTACAAATTGCCATTTGCTCAATACGTGTACAGAAAAATGATTTTATTAAATTCTTATTTCTAAAAGTGGCTATCGTAAATTTTTTGTTAAAAGATCTACATTTTATAACTAAAAAGCATTTAAAACGTAGAGGTAATAAATTCAAAAGAAATAAAATCTCATAAAACTTAACATCACTAGATTCTTTTCAAAATTATTTCTAGTAACAATCCTATTATGAAATACAATTCTTGTAAATCAAATAAAAAGACTTTTGAAAGGAATTCACCACCAAATTGCAGGGTTTTTGTAAGTAGCATAATGGAAAATTATCTCTCGACTAAGGATCGTTAAAAGTATTCTTTTCAAAAACGACTTCAAAACTTTTTTATCATGAAACTTTGCGAATAATTCTGTACAGCTTTCATCTCGAATTTGTGTATATTTTTTTGGAGAGAAACGGCTATTCAAGGATTTCGATTTAAAAAGATTTGTGATTAGCCTAAAATGTTATCGTACCGAATATTCTATTCAAAATTATTAATAAAAGAACTGCTCAAATCACGGGAACGTAGAAATTACGCCGACCTGGTTTCGATTTTTATTTTTCATTTTACAATCTTGCTACGTAGCAATTTTCTGTTGTTACATGGAGCTAGCTTTTTGCCCCGCGGCTGATCCTGTGGTTTTTTGTACTTTCGTGAAAATTTCCGGAACCTCTTTCGCAACAACCTACCATCCTAATTTCAAAGAAGATATTGTAGTAGGCGTTTGAAGATTTGAAGATCATTAAGTCAGCGAAATAATATGCCCTCAATGAAGTCAATTGTATTTGCATCGCTTTAGCTACATTTTTAATTAACTGCAAAATGGTAATGGTAAAGATGTGTATTTTATACATACATATTTATAATTATGTACAACTATTTACGGTGGAAACTAACAATAACACCATAACATTGTTACCTATATTTCAAGCCATGTATTCGTACTGTATTTCGTGTAACTCCGGTATTACAAAATGCATTGTAAGAAAGACTATGTACAAAGAAAGCTCCTTATTAGAAAAATAAAAAACAATTCAACTTTTAAGTAGAAGACATTATTGTAGTCAAGGAGAAAACATTTAAATAAAATATTTTACTTCTCAAGCAAAGAATGCTCAATGTCAAAACCCTCAGTGCTCGTTGCCACTTTATTCAAATTTTAAGTTTTCGATGGAAATGAGAAAGGTAGCTAACGAATAGGAAATTATAGACTAAGTTAAATTTTAACCTGCAATTATGGCCGCTTATCCTGAGTTTTGGAATGGGCAATTTTCCGCTATTTTGAACGTTATTGCTGAAAATGAGATGTTTCCGACTTACTCAGTGGTGGAATTTGGCATTTGATTGCTGCAACTGCTTTTGTTTACTAGTTGTTGACAGTACTAAATTTTCATTCGGTTTGTACACTTTCTGAGATTAGTTTCACTTTTTGAGGATAAATAATTTTATAACTAAAAACCGTCTCCAATTCTGACATAATTCTGATGTATTAAAAATACCATAGATATAAAAATTAAATAAGTTCTAGCTTCACTCCGCAGTTTCCCAGGATTAAAAGTGACATTCCAGTCATCTCTATCTGAATTTCACTCAAATCCGTTGAACCGTTACAGCGTGAAGAAATAAAAAACACACTGACATAATTTCTAGCTTCACTCCGCAGTTTCCCAGGATAAAAAGTGACATTCTAGTTATCTCTATTCCGAATTTCACTCAAATCCGTTGAACCGTTACAGCGTGAAGAAATAAAAAACACACGGACATAATTTCTAGCTTCACTCCGCAGTTTCCCAGGATAAAAAGTGACATTCTAGTTATCTCTATTCCGAATTTCACTCAAATCCGTTGAACCGTTACAGCGTGAAGAAATAAAAAACACACTGACATAATTTCTAGCTTCACTCCGCAGTTTCCCAGGATAAAAAAGTGACATTCTAGTTATCTCTATTCCGAATTTCACTCAAATCCGTTGAGCCGTTACAGCGTGAAAAAATAAAAAACACACTGACATAATTTCTAGCTTCACTCAGCAGTTTCCCAGGATAAAAAGTGACATTCTAGTTATCTCTATTTCGAATTTCACTCAAATCCGTTGAGCCGTTACAGCGTGAAAAAATAAAAAACACACTGACATAATTTCTAGCTTCACTCCGCAGTTTCCCAGGATAAAAAGTGACATTCTAGTTATCTCTATTCCGAATTTCACTCAAATCCGTTGAGCCGTTACAGCGTGAAAAAATAAAAAACACACTGACATAATTTCTAGCTTCACTCCGCAGTTTCCCAGGATAAAAAGTGACATTCTAGTTATCTCTATTTCGAATTTCACTCAAATCCGTTGAGCCGTTACAGCGTGAAGAAATAAAAAACACACTGACATAATTTCTAGCTTCACTCCGCAGATTCCCAGGATAAAAAGTGACATTCTAGTTATCTCTATTTCGAATTTCACTCAAATCCGTTGAGCCGTTACAGCGTGAAGAAATAAAAAACACACTGACATAATTTCTAGCTTCACTCCGCAGATTCCCAGGATAAAAAGTGACATTCTAGTTATCTCTATTTCGAATTTCACTCAAATCCGTTGAGCCGTTACAGCGTGAAGAAATAAAAAACACACTGACATAATTTCTAGCTTCACTCCGCAGATTCCCAGGATAAAAAGTGACATTCTAGTTATCTCTATTTCGAATTTCACTCAAATCCGTTGAGCCGTTACAGCGTGAAGAAATAAAAAACACACTGACATAATTTCTAGCTTCACTCCGCAGTTTCCCAGGATAAAAAGTGACATTCTAGTTATCTCTATTTCGAATTTCACTCAAATCCGTTGAGCCGTTACAGCGTGAAGAAATAAAAAACACACTGACATAATTTCTAGCTTCACTCCGCAGATTCCCAGGATAAAAAGTGACATTCTAGTTATCTCTATTTCGAATTTCACTCAAATCCGTTGAGCCGTTACAGCGTGAAGAAATAAAAAACACACTGACATAATTTCTAGCTTCACTCCGCAGATTCCCAGGATAAAAAGTGACATTCTAGTTATCTCTATTCCGAATTTCACTCAAATCCGTTGAGCCGTTACAGCGTGAAAAAATAAAAACACACTGACACACAAACACACTTACGTACAAACTTTTGAATTTATTAACTATGAGATTTTTGATATAATTAAAGTGATAAAATTTAAAATTCAATAAAGATTTTATGATCCGTTGCATGTCTATAAATTCCGTACAAGAGTACATTTTCTATTTTATTAGATAGCCCTGAGCTATGTTATGACATAGTCAAACTACAGAACAGACAATAGTACAACATTTATTGGACACAATATATTGAACACAGACCTATGAAAAAAGCATGATACTTTGAATCACAACGTGCCGAACAAAAATCATTTTGTAACATTGTTTTCACGAATTTACTAGCCTCTAGGCTCGTTGGTTTGAGATTATTTTGTTTGAAAATGCATTGTAATTTATTTTGAGCCCTTGGTCCGTGACGCAACATAAAAAGTTAGAGCAGTAAGCTTCCTAAAGTTATATTCAAATTTTCTTATTCCATAGTAACACAATTCCAAAAAGTAAACAAAAAACGCACAATAACACTCAAAATCATTCTAAAACTAAGTTCCTAATCGTTTTGGAGAGTAAAAAATTCTTAAGGGCAGTGAATAAATCCATTTTGATTTAAAATGGTAAGCCTTATGGGACTGGCCCCATTCCGGACCCTTCACAAACAATGGGAACCGAGGAGGAAGTATAAACATAACAAACTCAGGGAAATAATTAAAAAACTGCCTGTTTTACATTCGCAACGCGCTAAGCGGTATAAGCGCTTTTGTCCGCAAATTGCGAAGATCTCCAGTTTATTCAGGGTATGCCATGCGTCTAACAAGGACCCGGTTAATTTATAATTTTTCAGATTAGGGTCAGAGTTGGTTATAATATTTTAAATAAGTAAAGGTCATATAAGCCTGTTGTATCTAACTGAAAAGATGATTTAATCAGTGTCTAGAGAATGGTCAAACGGTACTTTGGCTCATGAGATGACACGAGAACGTCAAGAATCAAGTAAGGACACGGTCCGTCTACTCCGTCCGTTTATTATACAAGTATACGTTTTATCAAATAAAAAAACCGACTTTAATGTATCTTCGAAGCCCAAGGTCAAATATCGATTAAATTTATATGGGACCATTTCGTAGTTATACTGAACCAAACGCAATTTTTTTTTTCCAATAATCGAATCACGAATGACGGAGAACTGAGGTAACAAAAAAAAATACAATCTAATAGAGAACCTTCTCCTTTTTTGAAGTCGGTTAAAAACAACATCACATGCTAATTAATTGCAAAATATTTATCTCCTTTAATTGTTCTTTACGATTTTAATAGACCTAGATAGGATATGAGATGGATAAATGAATTGAATCTTATTATCAATCCCTGACGCAAAAGGAGGGGTTTTTTAAGTTTGATCGCTATGTGTCTTTCTGTTTGTCTGTCTGTGGCACCGTAGCTCTTGAACGGGTGAACCGATTTGGATTCTTTTATTTGAAAGTAGATATTTTAGGCATGGTTCTTAGATCATTTATCAAAATGTGTCGAAGTTTTTTATTCTCATATTCTTTATTGTACACTGTCAGAACATTTACATCGTGAAAATATTAAGTGGGATTAATTGGGAACTATCCAGTTCGGTGGATTTTTGCAAAAAAGGCCTGCAACAGTTGCGGGTAGATGTGTTCCTTACTACCAGGTGTACGACTATGCTCGTCTCGTCATTCAGTAAAATAAAACAACTTTGATTTATGATCAGAAGCATGCAAAATTTTGCACCAGAACTGCGTTGCCCTTCTGTGCCAATGTGATTGTCCCAAATACGCTTTATTTCTTTCATTGGGCTCATTCGGTTGCACGTAAACGCTCGACAGGCAAGCTGTTGGCTTCAAAGGAAATTGAGCCCGGTCCTCCGAGTCTAGCTAATACGTGCTCGGAATAGGAACGAGAGTAGTCCGACTAATTCGTACTGTGATTGACATGGGCATGAAATGAGGACGATTGCTATAAGACAATTGCTTATCATTAGGGCAACTTGCTCGGACAATTGCTCAGTTCCATAAAAAACCACTAGATAAGTGTCGTATTCGTAAAAGTCGTATTGGTACATGCAAAAATGCGTAACCTTTGAATGTTCATTCGCAGTTTTGAAGAAAATTATTTTTTGTAATAATTATTTTAAAAAATGAAATACAATACAATGTAGTATATGCCACCACAGACTACTATGCCACTCCAGAGTATCTTTTCTCAAATATATAGTCAAATTAAAGTAATTTATTTTTGTAGGTATTTTTATCACACTGATATTATAAATGCGAAAGTTAGTGTGTTAGTGTGTTTGTTCCCTCTTCACGCCGCAATAGCTGAACGGATTTGAGTCAAATTCAGAATGGTGATAGTTTATATCCTGGATTAAGACCTAGGTTTTTTATCTCAAGAACTGAAGTTGAAACCACAGGGCGCAGCAAGTAAATAATAATGAGTTCTTTATTGTCTGCACCGCTCATAACTCCAAAGACCATTGATTTTTCTAAATAGGCTAACAGAGTTGTTTCTTTTGATACAAATTCAAGCCTCTCAATTAATAGACTCATCCACAAACCTAATTTACCGAATATTTTAAAATGCAAATGGGAGCCAATACGAATTCTAAATTGCCTATTAAGGTTTTAAACAAGCCTCATAAACATAATTGACTTTTGGATTGCAAATTCTAACAATCAGATATACCCTCAGATAAAGTTTGGCTGTCTACTCGAAGGATATACCTACATACATCTATAAATGAAGTGATTTTGTCGCGTGGCACCGTTGATCTACTATTTACTACATTGCTTGATGTCAAAACCAAATGTCAGAGGACATTGCGTAACGCAAAAACGGGACATAAAAAATACGTAAATTTATAAAGATAAATGTTCTAGAGTAAGAATTTTGTATCACTCTCATAAATTTCTTTTTGACAAAGGCAAAAACTTTTTTTAAAGTACTCGCTCGTCATAGTAAAAATGTTGTATTAAAATCGTAGTTTTTGTTCGGAGTAATAACTCCTTAGTGTAGTAGCTTGGAACCCGTAATAAACATTCGGTCCCAAATGAATAGAATGAGTATAAACGAACTCTATAAAGCTTTATGGTAGGAGTTGGAATAACGTGCCGATGTTTATCATTAGGGGTAATAATTTAATAGGTTTAATTTTGACATGTCATTTATATAAAGTTTAAAAATTAAACTCGACGTAGATATATTATTATGTCAAATAAGTGTGAGAGCAAAAATATAATACAAATTTTGTATCGCAATTCCATTTCCACTTGTGTTGTTCGAATTCCAGATCATCGGATCGAAAGTCGCACGAGTGCCCTCTAAGCCACACATCGCTCACTTAATTCAGATTAATAAATAATCTAATTCTACGAACGTCAAAATTATCGAAGCTAAAAACAAAAGTATAATCAATACCACACCACCCCCATTCCCCAAAGAAAAATGACGTGAAACAAGACACCGTTGATAGAGGTCGCAATTTATAGCTACCATTATCGAGGCAATTCTTGCATTTGCCACGAATCAGATAACCGGTCCCTAGACAGTTTTGGGACGACAATTGCCGATTTGTAACGGAGATACCCGAAACACAAATGGGCCATAATCACGTGTGTGTTTCCTCAGTCCCTCTAGCGTAGTAGTACTCAACCTTTTTGGCGTGAACGTGATCTATTAAATTAACACCTACCGTGGACAGATCTCAGAACAGCTAGCTTAATTTGCTTATACCTTGATAATGGCAGTCCTAGATAAAGGTCGCGGATAATTTTTACATTAGTTTTATGTACCTACAGGGTTTAATTTTTGTTGCTAACTATAATATGCATGTTTTTGTGAACCTACAATGAATATTTACTCATTAGAGTATGAATTCGTATTTCTTTAACTTGCCAAAATTTAAAAATCAAGCTCATGGGTCCATTGTTACGTAAACCGCTGCAGATCTGTCAATATATAGCTCATTAACATAATTAAATAAATTAAGTATAGTTTATTAACAAAATAGAGCTACTTTTGTTAACAGACTTCAAAAAAAAGGAGGAGGTTCTCAATTCGATTGTATTTTATTTTATATATAACGGCTAAGACTCACAGTAAACGTTGAAATTACTCCGACAAGGTTTCAGACATTTTAGAAGTCCTTCTTCTGGGAATTATGAGGTCAAGCCGTGGCGTAGGTCGCGAGTGTTCGTTCGTAACTGGTGGCGCGTGCGCGACTCTGCAGACGTAGACGCAGCGGGCGGCGTCGGTTGAGTTCGCGCCCAACCTGGTGTTGATCTTGTTGAGAGCGGGTTTCCACGATGGTTAAATGCTCCAGCCCTGATCCCGATTGAAAGTAGCATCATGCAGCAAGCCGTCCTAATTAGATTTCTATTCTTGTCAAGGAGTTCTTCGTCCCTAGGAAGGTAAGAAAGGCCATCGAAATAGGATGGCATGCTACTTTCAACCGGGATTACTTTCAAGGCTAGAGCATTTCACCATCGTGGAAACCGTCTTTTTATATGTTCCATATTCTGTCACATCGTCGCTTAACATCAAGCGAGATAGACGACAAGTTTATTTGTATAAGCCATACATTTCTGATAAGAAATTATTGAGATGTTATTAAAATTGGTATTGTTTTAGAGTCATAAGAATATTAAAAATAATTTTATTTTATTTTATTTATTTAATTTGAATAATAACAGAGTATAGCGTAAACGTATCAGAGGCCCATATTACAAACACTTTATCGAATAACATATACATAAGTGTATAAAACGCAATCAATAATAATGCAATTAATCTTCAATTAAAATTTCTTCAATCAGTCAGCTCTTGAACCAATAGTTGACAACCACTGGACTAGCAGATGTAAGGCGTGATAGTAAAGAAATTACTAAACCCAATCTGCTAATGGATTGAATCAGGGACAGGATTGGTCGTTATGAAGGTCCGAGCTTGGATGTAATTGAAGACGCTTTCATTGTATATGGTGTTATAGTTACGGGATAATTGTATTACAATCAGAATGGTACAGAAAATTGCATGTTCTATTTTTATACACAATTCACCAGCTACTTTGGCAGAAAAATCAATAAGTACCCAATATACAGTCAAGATCAGACATATACGTACAGTACAATTATTTTTATGTAACTGAATGAGGAGACGAGCTGGTCGTGAATGGTAGAGAAGAATAATTATTTATTTTGAAAAAGAGCCGCTCATCCAGAGAAATCATTTTTAGGCTATGCGGGCACTGGGAAAGTATTACCAATTTAAGGAGTGATTAAAATTATTTTCAATATTCGTCATGTTTACCCAAGAGTAATTTGTCTTCCATTTTGGCATGTCAACCGGAAATAACATACAGCTTTGGATAGAAAAATACATTTTGCCAAGACCACAAAACAAACACGCGAGGTCAATCACACGAAGCTTTCACGAGCTGGAGCGTCAATCACAGCTGGAATTAGCTCTCCTATTATATTCCCTTATTACAGACGGCATAGTTAGTATTCCTACCACGTAGTTGGACGGAGGGCTGGTTCAATTTCCTGTGAAACGAGCTGACTAGAGACACACGGAGAAACAGACGGGTTAGGCTAATAAATAAACCAGTTGAGCAGCTGTTACGAAGCAGTTGTATACGATTTCATGTAACTTTACATACTTTGGTGCCACTTGAGCCAACAAAAGTCAAGGTTTTTTTATAAATTATTATAATGAAACGAGGTTAACATGTAGGTTGACTTTTTTATAAAAATGTACACCTAATCCTAAGGACTGACCGCGATTTCAAGTTGGCCAAAGAGGGTATGGGTTATAAATGGAAACGCTAATAAAATTAGATGGCTCAAAAATTGTCTATTGATTTGAGATAGGTAAAAATAGCGAGTTTGTTTGAGGGCGAGCCGCGACGCGTTCGCGAGCATTCCACACTCGCCTTGAAAAAGACCATCGGTTGTGGTTGAAACTATAGTTGGATTACTCCAATTTAAACGTGAGTGTCACCCGTAAATTATTATTAATAAGGTAAAAATAGCAAAAAAATGTTCTCCTTCACATACGTAAACTCAAAAATCAGCTTATCGATGCTTAAGTTCTCAATTTTTATTGTTATAATTTTTTGGGTGACAGAATCGCCAAGAAGTTCAGTCTCAACTTAGAAATTACTGTAAATAAATAAATAATTCCAAACAATGACATAGCCACATGCAGCCTGACCCCAATCGTAACCGTTTTTCATCATCATCTTCATCATCATCATCATCATCAACCCGTCACGTTCCAACTGCTGGGACACGGGCCCTCTCTCATAGAGAGAGTATGGGCCATAATCCACCACGCTGGCCCAGTGGTGGATGTCACATGTTCTTGAATATTTGTGATTAATTTTTGGACATGTCAGTTTCCTCACGATGTTTTTCTTCACCGTTTTTGAGAGTGAGTTTTAAATCCGCACATAACTTAAGAAAGTCAGTGGTGCGGGGCCAGCGGGATTCGAACTCGGGTACGTCGGATCGAAAGCACATGCTCCCACTGAGCTACAATCGCTCGTTTGTTTTAATATACCTATCAAAATGTGAAATCTGAAACCGCGCGCTTATTAAATTTCTTCTAAAAATTTAAGACAAAAGTCCTTAAATCAAAGCAGAGTAACAGGATAGAACTTTTTCAAATTCAAAGGCTTACTAAAGTGGAATACGTATAATTACTTGGCAAGAATCCTGCAGCTGCTCCTATAACTTTCTTGTGCTGGCTGCGGCTTCGGAGTGAAAAACTTTGGTGTTCAGATGAGGCCCATGCCACGGCATAATGAGTTCTGGTGGGTTGAATCCTAAATCAGTAGATATTATATCTACTGTACATAATTGTGTAGAAATTACAATTGCAATTACAAAATGCTTTATTGTACACTGAACAAAAGAATGAATAGGGACATGAAAACCACTTACAAACTAAAGTACAGTGGGCGGACTTATCACTAAGAGCGATCTATTTTAGTCAACCTTGCTAGAGATATACTTGGTTATCTATTTTCGACTTGAACACACCGTTGCTCTATATATAAATAAAAATGATATGTTGTTTGTTGGTAAACGCATCACTTGAGAACGGCTACATTTTTTTTTTGACAAATCTTGGCTATTTTTTTAAATGTTCGTACTACTTCGAATTTAGTTTTTATGGAAAGAAAAAGTTAAAAAGTTGCCTGGAAAATTGGGAAATTCAGGGAAAACTGAAAGTGTTTCTTGCGTGGATGAAACCGTGGGGCGCAACTAGTATTATAATAGAAAAGCAGGCAAAGTAGCGCTATTAGGGTATCTCACTTAGAAGGTTCATCAATATGCTGCGGCACCACCAGGATCCCAATTCACTATGACAATTTGGCGATTCCTTGCTTCGAGGAAACGTTGATTCCTTTATTAATAAACGACATCTGCGAAATTTAAATTCTCCATGACGCGTCACATATATGAATATATGAATGCGTCATAGAAATGTCGTTTATTAATAAAGGAATAGACGTGATTTCGAATTAAGGAATCGCCAAGTTGTCATAGTGAATTGGGCCCCTGAGTGGAAGATCGTTTATGTGGCATTTACATCTTAGCACTATCTTTTTTACTTGTGCAGGTCTCTCGTATGCAGGAGGCCGTCTGGGTAGGTACCACAACTTTGCCAGTTATTCTGCAGCCAAGCAGTAGTGTGTTCCGGTTTGAAGGGCATTGTAGCCAGCGAAATTACTGGGTATATGAGACTTAATATCTGATGTCTCGGGGTGATAAGCGCAATGCACTGCTATGCAGTGCTTTTTATGCTATTAAAAGTTCTGGGTGGCACCGCAATTGTTATGACCAGGCGTGGGGCTTACCATCAGACGAACGACTTGCTCGTCTCATCAATCAGTACCATAAATAAAAAAAAATACGTGTGGCACTCGGAGACTGCCGCGGTAAAGCTATTGCATAGCATTCGGAGTGGGGGGTGTTAGGTTATTTTCGTTACGGAATTTCTGGATTCGGTCTCCACGCTCAAGGCCCGCGATAGAAGCTATGCAATAGCTTAACTATCGTGCTTCGGGGACATGTTAATTATCGGTCCCGGTTATTGTCTTAGAACAACAGTCGTAAGGTCAAGGCCATGTCAGAGGTGTCCATCAAAATAATTTGGACACCAAGGTTGTATGACGTTTAAAAGTGCATTTTTGTGCCTATTTAATAAATATCTTTTGATTTTTGGCCACTCACCTACACAAACGAAAGAGAGAATTAGAATTCGTGTTTTACTAAAACCCTTTTTTTATTTTCGACCTTATGTCGTAGGAAAGCACACTTTTCGACAATTTATTTTTGGTGTAAAAACGATAATAGCGCTATGTTTATAGACATAAATAATAATATCAACTAGGCAAGCATTGTCCACTTGCAGTGCTATTTTGAAGAAGGTACGCAACTTTCTCTGACGCATGTTTCTTTGGAAAGCATGACTGTTGTTGCACTTTTTTGTGGTACTGTTTTGCATGTAAATTCCGCGCGCCGCTGCAGTTTGTTACCTACCGTATGGTACAGACAGCAACAGCAGTACAACTGCACAAAATAGTTACGCAGTAACTTTCGTCAGAACTTACATAAAGCTATGCACAAGACATAGTGTGGGAATGTGCTAGGCGTATTAGGTACCTACCTGTAATACTAAACAACTTGAGAACATAAACATAACATACTTTGAGTAAAACTACAGAATACTAAGGGTCAGGAGCATCACTCCGCAAAGAAATTTAAACAAATAGCGACTCTTGCTATGACGCAATAAAATTCAATTCAGCTCGCGTAGCGCTGCATACCTACCAGTCATACTAACCTACAGAGCGCCTCTCTTTCTATCGCATAGCTCTTATCTCTTCTGACGCGGCACGTGTAACGACGCGCGACCCGCCGTCCGTGTCCAGCTATGTACTTGTAGCTTCGTACCTACAGTGCGGAGTGCGCTAGGCCTGGTAAAACAAATATGACACAATAATACTTTATTGAATACCAAAACAGGACACAAACTTTACAGTTACATAAAATATAATAGTGGTTGAACAAAGGGCGGCCTCATCGCTATGTGCAATTTCATACATACTTCGATACCGCAATTTTTCGTGGTTAGTTATTCTTATAGTTGAATGTATTCGATTGTTGTACTGTAAATTGTATTTTTTTACATGGATTATCTAGGATTCCCTTTATCTAGAAGACCACTTCGAGGACCATGGTTCCACAACACCCAGACATTCTCGTATTTATAATATTAGTAGGATTTAACCATAGTATTTTAAAAGTCATTAGGACCCGAAAAAGATAACACGATTTGCGAAAGAAAACTAACTTTCCAGAAAACGCAATCACACTAAACAGCAACATTATTTCCAAACCGTCGGATTGTAAGCCATTCATAAAATACGAAAATGTTAAAAAATCTAGGAAACTGTTTAATGGGGGTGCCATACTTTTGGCTTCTCGTATGCGAGAGGCCGTCTGGGTGGGTACCACCGCATTGCCAGATATTCAGCCTCCAAGCAGTAGTGCGCAAGCATTACTGTGTTCGGGCTTAAAGGGCATTGCCAGTGAAATTACTGGGCATTATGAGACTAAACAGCTTGTTGTGTCAGGGTGACGAGCGCAGTTCAGCGCCGCGCAGGATTTTGCAAAACAAAGTTTTGGGTGGTGCTGTTATTGTTATGGGCTGGCGTATTGCTTACCATCAGGCAAACGACCAGTTCGCCTCGTCATTTTGTTACATAAAAAAATACTGGTCTTTCAAATTACCATATCTATTATTATATATACATATATAGTAAATATATATATATATATATATATTTCAATTTTAATTCATTTTACATTTGCAATCAACCCCTATATATTATATTATTCTAACAACAACCTACATAATATTCAGCGGGATTACACTACATATTTTCATTGCGTTTCAGTTTAAAAACATAGAATATCATCATCATCAGCCCAACACACTGCTGGGACACGGCTTTCTCTCATAGAGAGAGTATGGGCCATAATCCACCACGCTGGCCCAGTGAGAGTTGTCCATGTCCTTGAATTTTCGTGATACATTCTTCGATATGAGCGAGTGTGGCTCAGTGGGAGAACGTGCGACTTTCGATCTGACGCACCCGTGTTAAAACCCCGTTGGCCCCGCACTTGACTTTCTTAACTTATGTGCGGATTTAACACTAGCTCTAAAAACGGTGAAGGAAAACATCGTGAGGAAACAAAGAATATAATAATTATTAATTTTATCTCTTCGTTTAACATCACAACATTGTCGTCGTTTAAAATAACAATCGAGTAACCAACAGACACTGAACGCCCAGTGCTTATTTTTAAGCCATTTCATAAGATTTATAACCTGGATGCCCATTATCTTTGGGAACTACCGACTTCGGTTGCAACGTAAAAAGGTAAAAAAGCATTTGCCCATTTGTGAATTCAGTTCCTGGCGTGCCTCTAATACCGGGTTTGCACTGGGTTGCCAACCGAGCGTCATATTTTCCTCCTCTTTTTATTGAAATAATTTTTAGGGCCGATTTTTCAAGTCTCGATTAAACATGAGGAGAGTGGCCTGTAATAGTTTTATATGTTATTAAAAGTTATGTGTAATGTAAATTTAACGTAGAAAAGACTTAAGTAGCAATGTGACAATTTTATGAATATATATTATAATTTGTATAAATTGACGAATGTCAATTTAAATTATTATTCATTATATTCATTCACCTGTCTGGTACATTATATATTAGCATTAATAAATGAATATGAATATATAAATAATAAAAGCCAAGAAATGCACATTGGCCCTTTTCTCGCATATTGAATGCTGCATATTTGCATCGTGCTTGCACAGTTCAGAGTCAAGCTACACGGATAGATATCTATCACACTTTAAAAATACGCTGTTAATTGAATTATGAAGCCACTATCAATGATATTGTTTTTATGGTGTTCCGGCGCAAATTTCGGGGAAATCATACGACAGTGCCCCGTAATCCTTTTGTTTCTAAGGTTGGCATCGCAAAATTTTAGTAATTATAAAAGTTCGTAAAGTCTCAACAACAAAGTAGATCATTAAAATTTGCTACAAAATCTCTCAAATTTTGAGGTATTTTTTGAAATTGGCAACACAGTCATAGCAATTTTTTTCACCAATGTATAAACTGCACCAACCCAAAAGCTCAGTTCCAATGCGAGGTTTTTAAGCGACTGTTTCCACCATTATTTGGTGCCGTTATTGGAGTATATTAAGCTTTTATTTACGCAATCGAGCTTAAGTTTAGTAGTTAGCTTTAAAAGGCTTTATTTAAATGCATTGACTATAGTTTAATTGGTATTAACGATTGTACAACATTGAAAACGATTGTAGAACATGAACATTATTTAAAAGAATTATTATTAAGCTTAGGAAACGAGATATTTATCGTGTTTTTGTTAGTTACCGATATTTCGGAAAGGTTCGTAAATTTAAACTAAAGTCCGAGCTCAAGAAAATGTCAGTGCTCTACCAGAATGATTCAAAATACAATTACTAGAGAATGAGATGTTGTATAAGTTATGGTGTATAGGTTAGACAGGTCAGCTCATATACACTACGGAGTTAGTACGTTTGATTCTCGCTTCGCGACATGTGTTTATTTATTTCTTGACAACGTACTAAGGGAACAACCATCCTCGTAGTTTCTAGTTATTAACCAGATACAAGTATTCCTAGTTAGATATCTATAAATGTAACTGTTGGGCGTTGGTCGTCATTAGAAAGACACCAGTGGGCATATTACCAACTTTTACAAAACAATCACGTTTCAGGAGCGTTTTATTTCAAGCTTACAATCATATTACTCGAATTCGTACCACGACCTTCTAAAAACAATATAATTTTATTAAGAGAAAACGAGACAGCGCTCTATTTTCATATAGCGTTACCACTTTCGCACGTGGCGTCGTATGGAACATCACTAAGACAAAACAAAACACCAACAATTCTCAATAAAAAACAAAATCAAAGTAAGCTCACTATAAGGATTTCGTGGTACGAAAAATGGAAGTAAGGTTATGATAATACTGTTTTAAGAGATGGTGGTAAGCCCCAAGAAAAGTTTTGCGCCAAAACAAAACATACAAACATACAGGTGAATGCACTGGTTTTCCAACAAAGGATTTAACTCCGATCCTAGGTCCAGTTTCTAATTAAGACACTGCCCGGCACGGCTTTGGTCCTAAACTTTTGCTTTTGGGCCAACGCCTGACGGCTTAATGCACTAGCCAAAGCAACTCCAATTTCTCCTCAAAAGCTCACACCATCCCTTTCATTACCATCGGATTGGAAAAAGAGAACAAGCGTATATATCTACTAGATGTAATACTTATTTACAAGGTATGGGAAGGTGGCGATTGAAAATACTGGTACAGTCAGTGGAAATGAATGGTTTGTTACGAAAATATCCTTACCCTACCGTGTATTTATATCCTGGAAATATGCAAATTTGTAAGAAAATATCCACAATTCGTTACAAAACGAGGAAATATACCTACAATCCGCTCAATACGAAACAAAAACCGGTTAGTGCTACCTTCCTCCCGCCTCAAGATGCACTCGTCAGGTCCCCTTGTTATGTCAGTAAAAATATATAACAAGCTCCCGGAAATAATTAAAAACGAAACAACTGACGGACAATACATAAAACAAATAAAACGATTACTAATTAGCAAAACCTACTATACAATTCAGGAATATTTGAATGATAAATTAAATTAATAAGAAACTGGACATAATTAATTGAATTTAACATTAAAATCTATCATAAAAAAAAAATTTGACTTACAATAATTAATCGTATATATTATGATATTGACATATTTTTTTTGTTTGACTTTTGATTGACTCAATAATACTATTTCTACGATACTTTTTTATATTTATTAATTAATTTAACATGTTTTAATACAAATGCACAAATAGTCTTCCTCTCTCCTAATTGCTGCGCCCAACAGGGTCCATGATGAACTGTATTTTTATTTTACCTACCATCTAATTACATTATGGATTGCAATAAATAATTGAATTGAATTGAATTGAAAATAGTTTTGGCATTTTTTTATAAATGTAGTGGTGTTAGAGTTTTGAATTAGTTTTAGGTAAAAAACAAAACCTTAGGAAGTAAAATGAATTGGTGAAGAGGCGAAATTTTAAAACGCTGATGAATCAAATAAAGCTAATTTCAAATTAAATTGATTTGTTTATAATATTACTAGTACGAGTATCACTATAAAATTTTTTAAAACCAAAAAATATCTATGTAGTTGTATTTGCATGATTGAGTAGCAAATGTCTTTGTTTACAAACTTTTGCATTCTTTTTATGAGAACGGTCCCGGAGTCAGTAACAATGCTCGGGTGTAAACTGCATTCCGTACCAAGATGAAAAATTACGCAGGCATTTTTTTAACAAAACTCAAACTCCGGTTTTTTCTCGGCTTAAGTAACGGTAGAAAACCATCCATCTCGAAAAAGATTCACTTTCGCCGAGGGACTTCTTCTTCTTCGCCGCTGACGGACGCAGACTTAATTTTCTTATATTCTTATAATTTTGTACAATGAAGACGGGGATTTTTTATGCACTTATAAATGTCTTTAAAACTAACTAGCTTGCAAACATCGTGTTGCCTGCTTTAAGTAAATATTTGTATGATAATCAACTTTTCACAATTTTTTTTAAATTTTTCTTTGTGTTTGTTTGATATTTCCCAGACACGACTTTAATTTTTGTTTTTTGTTTTATGCAACTGAATGACGAGACAAGCGAATCGTTAGCCTGAAAGTAGGCAATACGCCTGCCCATAACACCACCCAGAGCTTTGTTTGGAAAATCCTGCGCGACACTGCACTGCGCTCGTCATCCTGAGACAATTAGCTCTTAAGTCTTATAATGCTCAGTAACTTCCCTGGCAGTAACTAGTTCTTTTAGAGAAAGAAAAGCTTGGTATATGAATGACGTAAATGGTTGCATGCCATCAAAGTAGGTATAGACTGGACTCAAAGGCGCAGCGTGAGATCGTAAAATATATTGCAAACTAAACTTCAAACTGAAGATGGATGTTAATTGCTTTTCAGCGTCGTATAATGAATTGATAAAATTAATGTCTGACATTTTTTTAAGTCACTGAATGACGAGACGAGCTGGTCGTTTGCCTGATGGTAAGCAATACGCCAGTCCATGACAATAAAAGCACCCAGAACTTTGTTTTGCACAAACCTGCGCGGCGGGCGCTGCACTGCGGTCGTCACCCGGTTAGCTGTTGAGTCTCATAATAGTCATAATTACATTGTAAGTACACGAAAAATATTAAAAATAATAATGGGCGTACTTGGTCAGTTTTCCTTTAATATGAGACGCTGTTAAAGCTTTATTATAATATAATTAATTAATCGTCCACCCGAGTCAAGTAATGAGCCGTGTCAGCTACTTGTGAAACTTTCAACGGGTCAGTGGCGTTCACCGCAGTGCATACAAACACAGTAGGTTAAATACTTAATTTTCTAAACTATGACTTAAAACTCGTGCATACCTAATTCTTTGTAAATAAATTACTTACACACAATAATTAAGTCTTTGTTGTATATATATTTGATCCTAGTTAAGGGGAAGAAACTGCCTGCTGTGTGATAAATTAAAGCAGTGGGCAGGGTTTTCAACTTTATATTGTACCTACCTTTACTATGCAATAAAGAGATTTGTATTTGTATTTATATTTGTTAATAATGTATATATTTTCGCACTTAATTAAACATTATACATTTTCGTCACAATTGGTCATCCTCGTATCTTTTTTTGTTCAACAAATTTTCAAATAGTTTTTCTGTTAAAAGATATATTTTTCAAGCCAAGCTTTTAACAAATTCGTAATCGGAATTGCGAGCAGACTAAAGTGAGCCCAAACACTAGTAGTTTACAATTATCCGTCAGGGAGTTCTATTGCCCACCTTCCGTCTCCATCATCAGATCAGCTGGCTGCCACTAAAATAGTGCATTGTCATTGGACTTTGACAAGTATGCAAAATTTCAACGTAGGACAAGAGGAAGTGGTTCTGATTCAGCTTGCAAGATTCCACCCGAACATAGTTACCTACATACATACAAGTTAAATAAAAGTGGTTTTATACTACGAAACGATGTCAATTACGTCAAATTATAGTCATTTGAAAGGTCCTGTTGTTTGACTATTTCTAATTAAATGTTTATTTTAAACTCTCGACGCAAAAAGGAGGGGTGTAATAAATTTGACCACTATGTGTGTCTGTCTGTGGCACCGTAGCTCTTAAACAGGCAAACTGATTTGGATGCAGTTTTTTTTGGAAAACAAGTTTATTAGTGGTGGTTCTTAGATCTTTTATTAAAATTGGTTCAGCCGTTTTTTTACTTTTTATAGATTTTTTGTATCGGGGAGTTATTAAATTTTAGTTTACTGAATATCGCTTGTTAGGAAATCCTATTTGATTTGTTTCAGCATGTCTTTAAAGCAGTAAGTATGAGAAAGTCAGTTATTCGTAGATTATACACAGCCTTATGAACGGAGGAATGATAGGTTTCAAGTGCTACGTGGCTACGCTCTACACTAATACTCTACGCCGCAGCTGTCGTAGCTCATAGCTGTAGCTCGTAGCTGTAGCTACGATAAAACCTTTAAAATGACCGCTCCAACGAGCTCTATCATAATAATTGCACTTTTTAGGCCATGTTTGCTGCGACCATGTTTTTGTCATTTCTAACACCTAACATGTTATTCTAACAAAAAATAGGCGTGGCCTCACGGTTAGGCCTAGCAATATTTTTATAACAAAAGTAAACGACTTCAATTTTGATGTATCTTCGAAGTCCATGGTCGAATATCCATGAAATTTATGTGAGACCACTTTGCAGCTTTAGGAATACGAAGTTTTCAATTCGGTTTATAAATGACGGAGGTAACACATATAAAAAAAAACAAAAGACGAATCCGTTAAAAACGATTGTTTTTTTATAAACTTGGTGGACAGTCATGGCGTTAGGGATTTTTTGTTATACGTCAGGTTTATGAAGGAACCACCGCTTTAAAACAAAACAAAATCGTTGACTGAAACTAGAATTCTCTCCGAAGGCATTCTCTTAATTCAAAGGATCACTTTGTGGAAAACATAAATTCAAACATATTATCGAATAGCACGGTATCACAAAAGAATAAAGCCTGTGACGTCATTAAGCTTGCAACGTGTGTTTGTGGTCAGAAGCTAAGCGCCTTACCACTTCCCTCTGTGTCACAACTTCACGAATACACTGATTTCGAAGTACTTTGTAGCCGCATACTTAAATTTATTTCAAACTAACTGCGGTTCCCCGGAATATAAAGTAGCTTATGAACTTTTCCACGTACGAACCTCACGCACCAAATTTCATCAAAATCCGTTCAGTAATTTTTGCGTGATTGAGAAACAAACATCCATCCTTACAAAATTTACGACATTTGTAACATTTGTAACGTTTGTACGGCCTTCGGCCGATCTTTTGTTCGTTTCTATGCTTTTAGTATACCATGCAGGTTTTAGTAGTTTTTATTTTACTGGTGTTAGGCAAGTATACAGGAGGCTAGGTGGGTAGGTATCACCACTTTGGCAGTAATTCTGCCGCCAAGCAGTAGTGCGCAAGCATTACTGTGTTCCGGTTTTAAGGCCATTGTAGGCAGTTCTGGTTCTGGGTGGCACTGCAATTGTTTAAGCAGGCGTGGCGGATATGATCAGGCAAAAGACTTGCCCGTTTTATAACTCAGCTCCATAAACAAAAAATTGGTATGGAATGGTTGCTTTATTTAGAGATTTTTAGCTTATTCTTGTTCTTAATAAAGCGTCCAAAACTTGTTCTAAAACGTCACTACGCCTGTGACGTCCTACTGTTCTTTTTCTCTTGCAAGGCCCCGAGGAAAAGAGAATAAAAAAAAAGAGGCACGTTCCTTAAATTTCTCATTCGCTTTGTCCGTACTGACCCAGATCGCAAGTTTGCTAATTAGTCCTAGTATCTATGTATGGACGTCATGTTTACAATACACTTTTGAAATGTGAAATAGCGAGATGAACTTTTGCTATAGAAACATGATAACAAAGAAAGATAGAACAAGTGTGGCTTAGCGGGAAAGAATTACGATCCGACGCACCGGAGTTCAAATCTCTCTGGCCCCGCATCGATAACGTTCGCAGATTTCAGCAAAATGGTGAAGGAAAACATCGTGAGGAAATAGCGGCATGCCTAGGAATATATCACAAACATTCAAAAACAAGTGACATCCACCAACCCGCATTGGGCTAGCGTGGTGGATTATGGCCCATACTCACTCCATGAGAGAAGGCCTTTGTCTCAGCAGTGAGAAAGTAATAGGCTTATGATGGTATGGGTACAAAGCTGTTTTTAAAAACTATTTAGATATTTAAAAAAAAACTTTAAGAAAATAAAAATTTTTACAAAAAAAATTAATTGCCTGTTACTCGTTTTTCAGTTGTAGGTTTTACTTGGATTCTCTTGTGGTTTTTTTAAAAACTATAATATGATAAATTAGATTATGAACTATTGAGCATAACTGTTTTCAGTTAGAATGACATCTGAAACTTGTACGTAAGTAATAGTTAGTATTCCTTGCCTGAACCCTGAATTTACAGGTTGATGAGCACTCGCAAATATTTATTTTAGCTATATTTTTGTTCACGTTTTAAAAGATCTATGTTGGCCACTATCTCGCCTGATGTGAAGCGATGATGTGGCCTAAGATGGAGCACATAGATCTGGAGAGAGACGGCAGTTAGCAGCGCAGACCCGTCTTCCCGATGGTTCACCAAACATCATCCCGAAACACGACTAGGTTGCTTGACGGCATGGCTTTATGGTGGTAATACAACCACGGCCAGAGCCTACCACTCCAACTATTTGTAATTTAGAGGACACTGCAATATATCAAACCACGTCCATCTCTAGGGTTATACGGTATTTTACTAGGTTGTAGGTTTCTCGTGAGCGAGAGGCCGTCTGGGTTGGTAGATTTTTCTATTTTTTTTGTAACTGGGTGACGAGACGAGTTGGTCGTTCGCCTGATTGTAAGCAATACTGTTACCCATAACAGTAACAGCACAACTTAGAACTTTGTTTTCAAAATTCTGCGCGGCACTGCACTGCGCTCGTCACCCTGAGACAATTAGCTGTTAAGTATCATAATGCCCGGTAATTTCGCTGGCTACAACGCCCTTCAAACCAGAACACAGTACGGCTTGCGCACTACTGCTTGGCGGCAGAATAACTGGAAAAGCTGTGGTACCCACCCAGACGGCCTTTCGCATACGAGAAACCTACTACCAATATCACCGATTTGCCAACTATTGAGCTGCCCAGTGCAAGCATTAGATCGTTCATCTGGTAAGCAATACGCCTGCCTCAGTTATAGCTAGAACTTTCTTTGTCTCGTTATCTAAATACATAAATAAGCAGTGATATAACACAAGTATTATTTGTCAATTTTGCTCCACATCACGACACACAGTAACCTAACGAACTGTGATATCATAAGTCCACTACACAACACAACTGGAACATGAAATATGTACTTCAACTGTCATACCCTTAGAAAAATAAGTCATAGAAAGGAGTTCCATAAAAATATACTCTCAAAAGTGAAGTTATAAAAATATGAATGTGTATGTACGTACAGCATACATTTTTTAAAGCAACACGCATACAAGCAAACATGAATTGAGCCATTTCTGGCTTGGTTTACTCTTGTATACATACATAGCTTAGACAACCTCTGTTGTATAGTGGTTAAGATGAAAGCCTTTTTTCATGTTACGTGTTTCATTTCGTGATGAATAAATTTTTGAGCACTGCATTGAAAAAAAAACAACACTAAGATTAATTTGTTTCGTGTCTGAGTGTCGTCGGAGCGTGTGGTCTTCGTGGTTTCTGGTCTCACAGATGCAGGTATATCTAAGTGACAGTTCGGCGTTATTTCTTTCTGTGCCTTACTATACCCATCCTCTTACTCCGTACTCGACGATTTCTTTGCAGAATGCGGAACCAATTACGGTACGAGTCAAAGGCGAAATTTGTCCACGGAAGCACAATATTGCGTTGTATTATATAGAGAAGATATGTTCAAGTGCGATTACTGTATTGTGAGACTTCTTTATTTCTTTCCATATATTTTTTAATTTAAGGATAAAGTGCCTTTTATTTTTGCGCACAATATCAGCTAGTTTTATCATAAAAATCACTGATCCAAATTCATTCTCATAATTAATAAAACTTACCTGCTTTTGTGATATCTACAATATAAATAAATAAATGATACGCTTAACGATCACATACATAAATACCGGCCCCTAACGGATTCCCTGTATCTAGAGAACCAGGAACTATGAGGACTGGTGATGTGCATAATAATTAAACAATAATTAAAGAGTTTGTAAACCTTCATTTAGTTTAGTGAAATGCATAATAGTCAAATTAAATTAATTGTCATGTCTTAAATTACCAAACATCAGTTTCATTACGTCTTTAACCAATCACGAATCACTAAACTTAGGGGCAGATGAACCGATCTCAGAATCGGTTAATTCCGATAATCCACCAGTGCTCCCCCGAGGTAGTTGTTGTTGATAATCTGAAACACAGAACACGATTTCTCATCGTAAAACTTAAGGTTCTTGGAGAAGTCTTTGCATTCCATTGCATTAAATATTACTAAGTTAACTGTAACTGTATTGTGATTTTTAAATGGTTCGTAGTTTATGCGTGATTTGATAAAGAAGTTCCTACATCAAACCCGAATGGCACACAGCCGAGGTCAATGGCATGATATAAGAGAAAGTTATACCCAGCAGTGGGAAAGGAAATGATGTAGATGATGATGATGATCCATATACGCATCTATTCTCACAATCTTTCGCATTTATAATATTAACAAGATTTTCTCAAGCTAGTGGGCAGTATTGCATCAAAAACATTAAACTCAAAATTAAACTTGTCAGTTGGTAATGTGTTATTAATAGAAATATGATCGCATTTACGCCCTATGTGGCGGTTTTAAAAAAAAAGAGTGCAAAATTAGGCGAGATACGTAGGTTTTGCGAAGGCGTAGTGTGGTCATCGCACCCTCCGGATATAAGCTAGTGGTCGCAAATCCCGTCAGGAGTTGTATCTTGCGTACCTCAAAATTTAAAAATATCTACAAGTTTTTATTCCAAACCTGATTTTGTGAATCATGGATAAGACATAACTGTCA
The DNA here is from genome assembly GCA_951640565.1 of Petrophora chlorosata. Classification (NCBI taxonomy): domain Eukaryota; kingdom Metazoa; phylum Arthropoda; class Insecta; order Lepidoptera; family Geometridae; genus Petrophora; species Petrophora chlorosata. The sequence goes on along the minus strand of OX621201.1, from coordinate 11,668,838 downwards.
GTCTTACATAATGTTTCATAAATTATTTTGCACTGAAGTGTAAAGCTTGCGGGTTGCTAGTTGTTGCTGAATTGAAACTAGTTTGACAGCTAGCTGGAGCAACTATAGAAAACTTAAACGTCTAACAAGTTTGAGCGGTGATGAAGGTAAGCCACGCCAGGCTTGAATAGTGCAACTTGTCTATGAAGATAATTGAAAGTGAGTATTCATAAAATATTCTAGCCTTTCCCAAGACGCTCCTCACGTAATTAGTATTGAGTTGAAACCTAGATCACAGACACAACAACAAGTTACAAACACAGTTGCTTGATAATGACAGTCAAAAGTTAGTGTAACTTTTATTAAACCTTTACTATTACTTGCATCTAACCTGGAACAACGAACACCAGCAGGGGAATCGTGTAACTCGAACACCGATCCCGATCGCTAGATCGAACCATAGAGGCTGTCAAATCTCTGCTTCTGGTCTTAAGCACTGATATAGTCAGTACACCTAAGAACATCTTTTTTTTTTTAATTTGAATTTACATTCATAGAGGATGTCGACTTCGGCATAAAAGCATTAATGTTAACTCAAATCGATGATTGCAATGGAATCAGGCGTGACGTTGCGGAAATTCATCTCAAAACTGAAACGCAATGAAAATATATAGTGTAATCCCGCTGAATATTATGTAGGTTGTTGTTAGTTCCTAACAACAACACTCTTTGTACGACACGTATTTCGCCGTCTGCACGAGGCATCATCAGGTGTCGACTCGCCGAACGCTGGAACGAGAGACTCTCGTTCCAGCGTCAAATCGATGATCTCTTTTTAAATGCATACTGGCTTGTTGAGTCCTCATAACCACTGTGTCACGGCAGCCTATGTGTATTTGTGTAAGTGTCGTAGTAATAAAAGAACCGCCTGCACTTGTGTATACACTTGAGTGGCGTTTAATGAACAGAAGTTATTATAAGCGAAGTAAATGAATGTCGATGTAAATAAAATTTACGACAAATCATAATGTACGAGCGTGATCGTACATTGCTGGACGTTCGCCCAATACACATCATCATCATCATCATTATCATTAGCCCATCACTTTCCCACTGCTGGGACACAGGCATTCTCTCATAGAGAGAGTACGGGCCATAATCCACCTCGCTGGCCCATTGCGGGTTGGTGTATGTCACATGTTCTTGATGTTTTGTGATTAATTCTTGGACATGCCGGTTTCCTCACGATGTTTTCCTTCACCGTTTTTAGAGCGAGTGTTAAAAATCCGCACATAACTTAAGAAAGTCAGTGGTGCGGGGCCAGCGAGACTCGAACCCAGGTGCGTCGGATCGAAAGTGGTACATGCTCCCACTGAGCCACACTCGCTCAATACACATGTTCCCGCGTAATTCACAGTTCATTAAGGTGCTCATACGACTAAAAACATTGCATTTCACGGAACAAGCTTCGGCTAAACACTTCTTCGAAAACAAAGCTTGCTACAAACGAAGTATTAATAACATTAGGTATGCGGCTGATTTGGTTTTGCCGAATAACCCGGATTAAAATTCAAATAATATATAAGACGGATACTCTTAATCAGATTTTACTATATGAACAATTATTACAATCAAATATATGTAGAGATTGACATGGAGATTGATTGGTTTTGCGTTCATTTTTTACCCGATTTCAAAAAAAGGAGGAGGTTCTCCATTTGATTTTTTTTTGTTTGTTACATAACTCCGTCATTCATGAACCAATTTGGAAAATTCTTTTTGCGTTGAGTTCAGTATAGCTAAGAAGTGGCCCCATATAAATTTCATCGATATTAGACCATGGACTTCGAAGATACATTGAAGTCGGTTTTTTATTTGATATAACGTATACTTGTCATTATTTATATTATGACTGTAAATACTTTGAAAAATATCTAACAATCGCAAAAACACAAAAACTTATGGAAAACCTCCTCCTACTTTAGTCATAGATAGATAGATAGATAGATAAACACTTTATTATTCACCTTAAAAATACAGATAAATTATAAGTCAAATGTTTACAGTGGTGTAACAATGGGCGGTCTTATCACTTAAAGCGATCTCTTCCAGACAACCTTTGGATGGAGAGGAATAACGAAACATACACGACACAGACGGTGGTGATAGAAAATATAATAGACATACTAAGGGCTTACATATGACATACAATATATAATCTAATTACTTAAATATATATGACTATACAAATAAACTTATATACCTAATTAATATACATACAATACTCCTCATCCATACGGAAAAACTTGACTATCAAATTATGAGCAAAACTCTCTTACATAGCTCAAACTATTTCAGAGAATGTGATGATCCTGCGTAATCTATTATTATAAAACTTGCACTGCTTTGATCTTTTCCTTCGAATAAAGGAAAGATTTACCGGTTTTACACTGGATGCCGGATGCCGTATAACAACCCCATCTCTAAAAGCATCGCACGAGTCACATACTAAGCACAGTTGTTAGTGAGGCTTAAACACAGATTAACAGTTACCCGGTATTGGGAGAACTGCACACAAGTTTAATTTACGACTTGGTACATGTACGTTTACAACTCGGTACATTTTCGTTTGAACTCAAGACATGTTTGGTACATGTGCGGGTTAAACCAGACTTAGATTGTTTATGCGAGTTTCATAATCAAGACACCGCTCGGTTATTAAATCTTGATCAGGACTGTTTGCGAGTGCTGAGGACTTGTTCAACTACGAAGTTTCGTGGTATATAATATATGTTACACACTGGAGATGTTGTATCATGTTAGACAAGTGGTATCAGTATAAGTTTAAAACTATCATGGTCTAACACTGTTGTACATATTATTAATTTTAGAAAAACTGAACATTACTGTGTTCCGGTTTGAAGGGAAAGCAGCCAGTGAAATTACTGGGCATTATAAAACTACTAGCTGCGCCCTGCGGTTTCACCCGCGGTTTCCCGGGAAAAAAGGTGGCCTATGTGCTATTCCAAGTCCTAAAGTACCTACATACCACATTTTATCAAAACCTGTTCGGTAGTGTTTGCGTGAAAGAGTAACAAACATACATCCATGCATTCTTACCAACTATCGCGTTTATAATATTTGAAGGATTGGCCATTGTCTTAGGGTGAAGAGTACAGTGCAGTGCCGCGAAAAATTTTGCATACAAATGTTCCAGGTGCTGTTGCAACTGTTATGGGCTGTATTGCTCGTAACATCAGGTGAACGACCAGCTATCACACAATTACGTAAAAAACCCAGTAATGCTTGCACACTACTGCTTAGAGACAGAATAACAGACAAAGCGGCGGTAACAACGTACACGGCCTCTCGCATATTGCGAGAGATCACCCACTAAATGATGAATGCTTTATCAGATGATGACACTGCTACAATTTTTCCTCGTGTAATATTTTATATTACTTTCTTATTATAAGATTTAATTAATGTTATTCGTGTTAACCATATTTCGGCGTATTGTTTCTTTTTTGTACATGTACTTTTCCGTTTCATCTTAAAAAGGTCGATGGTCTTTCTAATAGTCATATTTGTAAATGGGCAATATCTGTTCGCCTCTGATTCAATTTGGAGTCTCGCAGTCTGGGCATTGGAGTTAAGTTTTTGTACTGATAATGTAAACAGAGCTATGACAGCCTATGTGGTTTAGTCGTTGGGTCGGTTCATTTACTGACCAATACGGAGATAGGAGATTTGAATCCCGTTGCAAGATAGCAAAGTATAAATATTTAGGCATTTGCTCGTAAAAAAAATGTAATGGTATTTATGCGTAGGTATTTAACTGTGTCCATTTCTTTATTGAATTTATTACATATTATTATTTATTTATTTATTTCGTGTCTGAGTGTTGAAGGTCATTGCCTTCATAGTTCCGATTACGTTGTTAAGGGCTGATTGTGATCGTTGGGCTCATATATGTGCGTTAGGCCATTAAAAATTAAATCTGATAAAATGTCTATTAAAACATATCTCAATGTCTGAACCTGGACATATTATTTTGACGACGTTTGTAAGGCCTATACGGCACTCACATAAAAACTGTATACGTTACATCGAACATATTTTTATTTTGCAGGTCTCGAGCTCTGTTTTACGTCTTCACGATTCTGCAATCTTTTTTATTAGCCATAATCATAACAGTTATTATGTTTCTTTCGTCTTGCGCCATGTTTGTTTTTACGCAACCCCTTTTATAGTAAAAAGTTGTTTCGCAAGATATGCTGTAAAGCTTTGTAACGTGACTTTTTATGACAATTGAGAATATGCTGTGAACAAATTCTTGAATGGAATATAAACAAGATAGTCGTCAAGTAATCTATAGATATAGTATTTTATCTGTCCTTCCCGCAAGTAACGGGGAAACTGATCGTTTTTTTTCTTGCTGATAGATGAACTAAGAATGGATTGACATATAATTCATAGTGAAATAATTTGTTAAGTTAATCCTACTTTACTAAAATCTGCCTCAATCTATTTATATAAATAAATAACGCCCAACGATCACATACATAGATCCTGGCCCCTTACTAGGATTCCCTGTATCTAGGAAAGCAGGAACTATGAGGACCATGGTCCCACAACACCCAGACATGAAACAAATGCTTGCGCTTTTTTTCTGTGCACAAACATTTGTCCCGTCGCGGGAAGTGAACCCGCAACCTCAGTGGTGTGTGAGATTTGAGCCAACCTGCCCAACCACTACACCACAGATGCTGTCAAAGTATAAGTATAAGTTACTGTATCTGGTTAAAACAATGAAGTTCCGTGATGATCTTAATATGATCTTTGCTCAGTCATATTGGTGCAGAACTAAGTCTTTCGATAGATGTTTCAAGGGTTTAAAGACTTTTTTGATCTATTTTTCTGCCCAGGCGTTGTTACCCATACAACTTCAATCTATATACCCCACAGTAGATTTTTTAATTACTGATTTAGCTTTGCCAGTTGCATATCAGTTGGAAAACATTTTGAAATGAACTTAGTAAGTAGAGCATGTCAATGCTTTGCGAAGAATACAAGTGAACGTGGGCACAACATAAAGAAGTGCAACCTTCATTGTTGGCGGAAACAACTAGTCCCGGAAGTGTTTGTTGAAATAGTAAAGTTTCTATTCACCTTCTTTTGTCTTGGTAACTTTTTAAAATAGGATGGCACTCGGTGCGTCGTTTAAAAAATCCCAATATGAAACGCGGTAAACTTCTTTAAAGACGCCTTCTATTTTAAAAGAACAACTAAGTAACATTTTTCTTATGTAATATACACTCGCATGCAGCTAAATCGACTCACCCCTTCAAAATTAATATAACGTATTTTTTTCAAATAATATTTGAGTAATGTACATAAAAATATATATATTTGGAAAACCTAATCTTTAAGCTTTAAAATGATGGCATTTTTTTGGAAATCTACTTAGTAGTTTACAAAATAATCAAATTCAAATGAAAATGCATAAAAAGTAAAGTTAATGCAAGTAATGTTAGGGATAATTAAAATTAAATCAAAACAGAAAATTAATGAAAAAAAAAAGGAAATTTATGTGTTCAATATCGGGTGTAGCCTCCCCTAGTCTTTATAACAGCTTGTAAGCGGTTTGATGACCTGATGAGTTTCTTTATGAGGGCTTGAGGAAGCTTTTCCCACTCCTCTTCTAGGAGATTTAAACGCGCTACTCACGTCTACCGCACAGAGTGCATTTTCGATACCTCCATACATATCATGATATTTTAAAAACTACTAGGTAGAATTTTAAAATAATAGCATCATTTTAAAGCTCAAAGATTAGGTTTTCGAAAAATATATAATTTTATGTACATTATTTAAATCATATTTGAAAAAATACATTTTGTTAATTTTGCAGCGGTGAGTCGATTTAGCTGCACGCGAGTGTATATATACAAAAGTTTTCGTGTGGATGTTTGTTTCTTAATCATGCAAATACCATTTAATGGATTTTTGGGTTTAATGTAAGGGCAAAAAACTTTTCCTATATATCGCAAACTAAGTACTTTACGCAAATTTTCAATTGGCATAAAAACATTTGTCAAATCAACGTATCGCAATTTTTCTGTAGTTTTGTCTTTTCTCGCTGCTGTGGCACGTTCGCTTCGCTCGCTTGGCTCGCGCGTAGTGGTGCACCAGTAACTTAATACTCCTCCCCGCTTCGCTCGTCGTCGTACCTGTGTATGATTTTGCCCTGAACTAGTCATGTGTGGTACAGATGTACAAAAATATTATGTTGATCATTTGATTTGTAAAATGATGCCAAATAATAATTTGACCGAGTGAATAAAATGCAAAATAAAAATTTGCTAAAGGTTTATTTGGGAAATGAACTAGGGCGATAAGTATTTTGGAAGTGAAATTCGACTAAAAATATTTTGCCCATAGGGCAGTACACCCGATTATTGTCATGTAGTTTTTTCATAGTTTTTGAATCGACGTCGTTGTTTCCCAGAAAAAAAATATCTGTCTCTTAAATTTAATAATTTCAACCCAACGCATCTAACGATGAACCATTATGTCAATGGAAAAACGATGATAATAACTTGTTGACATTCCTTGGTTCTACTTTCATTCATAAAACTATTCATCTTACGACGAAAGATCAATAAGCTTGACCCTTTGGTAATGAATTTCTCTGTGGTAATGACTTTTATGAGACTAACGGATATAATATGACTTTAATTGTGCCTTTTTAATAATATAAATTTAGAACGCTTTTAATCAATTATTCTTGGTTGATAGTTACTATTCGTCTGTGTGGAGAAGGAACATTAGTAAGATAGTATATACTGATTTAACTCTAGCGTGAGCTTTATATAAAATAAATGGCGGGGATGTCTTTGATTGTATCTTCTTATGCACTTAGAGACAGTCCCCGATAAGTGTTGCCCATTGCATATCTAAACTAAATGCTTTCAGAGTGTTGGACTCATGTCCCCGCGCAAGCCTTCCAAAGGACCGGGTGTATAGCCCGTGAGAAAAAGCGACGTAATACTATTTGATATGTTTATTTCATTTTATTTTATTTTTGTTAATTTAATTTTATATATGATTGTATTAATTGCGATAACATATGAACCAAGTCTGAAATAAATAATTTGAATTTATATTCTCATATATTAAGTATTTATAAACTGTAAATTGGGTCTTTTTCTGACCTATAAAGTCTCCATTTTAACGAGCTAATTCTGCGTAATATCAGCACAAAAGCAGCTAAACACGAGTAGATAAAGCCATTGTTTAACTACCCTGCATTCCGTATCCCGTATCCTCATCAAACGGCTTGAACTGAACACAATATAATTACAATAGGAACAAAACATCCCCCGTATTTCGGAGTAATTTATCCCAGGCCATCCCTTCAACCCTTAGGGCGTTAATTTTAATATATGCGTCTTACACGGCATCGTTTCCGTCATTATATCGTTATTGCTCTATAAATTTTCCGTAAAGTAATCATGGAAAATGTTTTAGAAGAAAACTGAAAACCTAGAAGTAGGGTGAAAAACAGGGTATACACGGTGGAATTGAATTCAATATTTTTCTGAAATGTGTGTACTCAGTCCATGCTTTAGAATAAATTATTAGCATTAAATTTAAAAAAAATTACCATAAAATAATTGACCATTAGCTGTAATGACTATTTCACTAAACACTTTACGCGGGGGCGACGCGGTGAGGTTAGTAGGCGCCGTGCCATGCGCCTGCGCTCTGCGGCATCCTCCGCTTAACGTGTTTCTTCTAAAGTAAGGACTGAGTACATACATTTCAGAAAAATATCGAATTTAATTCCACCGTGTATAGGTCACCCTACATCTACATTTTCACAGTTTTCTTCCAAAAAAATTTTCCATGATTATTATTATTATTTCTAGATAATATTATTGTTAATCAACTAAATTTAATTTACCTATGTACAAGAGCCAAAACAAAACTGGGAACAAGCTAACTGCCAATTTCGATCGATGCGATGCGTGACCGAAATGCTGGGACTTATTTGGCTCAACGTATCAGTATTGCAATCCAACGGGGCAATACTGCCAGCATCTTGGGTACGCTACCAACTGGTAGAGGATTGTAGCATTTGAGCTATCTATAGGCCTTTAATGGTCTATGGGTTGTCCAATTGCTTCACCTTGTATGAAGTTAGTTTAGTTTTAGTAAGTAGAGTGTACTATGTTTTCAATAATAAAGGCATTCGCCCGTTTTGACTGCCAATATACAGGTGTTTCAACACCTAGTTTGGTAGCTAGATTCGCAACAAATTGTAATTTGTACTTTTATGAAACAAATCGTTTTTTATTTTTAATTTTAATTAATTAATGCAGTTCGTATTCAATTACACCGTGTATAAAATGACGGCGCCGAAGCACGACGTTAGGTGTAATATCCGTGTCTTGTATGAACGATGAACTTGTTTGTTAGGATATGAAATGAAAAGATATAATTATTTGAAGCAAACACGGTCATTATAAATTTTATCAATCTTAGTAAGAGTTCTGCGTCTCTTACCATTTCTGGCATACATTTTTTTATAATATTGCATTATTTGAATTAATTTAAATAAAATGTCCCATGCTGCATGCATGGGATAATTATTATAGAAAATGTCAAAGAATAATAATATAAAATAAAAAATACATTACACACCTACAACTACACAATTAAACATCGAATTCAAGAATTATTTACACGAACAATATGTCAAATACAAAAAAAAAAGACGTGTGGCACTCGGAGACTGCCGCGGTAAAGCTATTGCATAGCATTTTTTATCATCTTATGCAATTATACTTACGCAGTAACGCCGACACAACCAATGCCACCTAGAGGCGAGTTGCTGAACAAAAGAGACAAGCGTGATATTTCAAAAAGTCATTAAAAGTTCTGCTATTCATCGATAGATGGCAAAACTAAAAAGTACATTGAGGTCTCACACAAAAAGTATCACCGCTGTGCCGGTCGGAGTGGGGGGTGTTAGGTTATTTTCGTTACGGAATTTCTAGATTCGGTCTCCACGCTCAAGGCCCGCGATAGAAGCTATGCAATAGCTTACAAATGTCAATAATGTAACTTGTCTTTGCAATTAAAAAAACAGAGATTGACAAGCCAGTTATCAATTTATTTTGAAAGAAGTTTAGAGGTTTTATATTTATAGGAATCTTGTTAAATATGTTATTCCACTTAACCACAGGAGAGATAATATTACTAGACTCAACGCAACAATGAACAGTCAAAATTTACTCGTAGATATAACCAATACATCGAGACTTAACTATAGCGATAAAAATAATAACGCCCAACGAACATAGATACTGACCCCTAACTAGAAATCCCTGTATAGGGAACCAGAAAGTACATGATTCTAGAACCCCCGGACACAGAACAAATACTTGTGCTTTTGTTTTCTATGCACAAACATACTTTGTCCCGTATTGTGTAACGGGTAATGAAGCACAGGAAAATAGATTTTCATATTTTTCACAGTGTGCTGTCAGTGATTGTTCTAGATTCTAGAATATGCAACTGTTACGGACAGAGGCATTATGTTTCGAACGGTGAACGACTTACCGGTCCCATCATATAACAATATAAAAATGTATAGACAAATTGTTTAGAATAACCGGTTGAGAAACCTGCATTAGGACATCAGACAGTCACTTAGCCGCGTAACTCTAAGTAGGGAAAAATGGCTTAGATAATCCCTATAAAGGAGCCCTTAGCAGTGGAAACTGTGTTTTTACTATTAGCTGCTCCCCACGGTTTCCCGGGATAAAAGTAGCATATGTCTTTTTCCAGGACCTAAAAAACCTACATACCAAGTTGTTTCAAAATCCGTTCAATAGTTTTTGCGTGATTGAATAATAAACATCCATCCATCCTCACAAACTTTTGCAATTATTATATTAACTAATAGGCCTACTAGCAGTGCTATTTGATGAAATCAATAAAGTTAAATGCCGAAATCTAAAGATATCAAACAAAAAAGATCTTCAGAAGAATTCAAAGTTGATTTAATTGTTTTTGTTTTTAGTTTTAGTCTTGCATTTGACCACTATTTTACCTGTGGTAAGCTATAATGTGGTCTAAGATTTAACACGCTCACCTAGAAGACACCTGTTCACTCTCGGTTTGAATACTCCCACGATTTAAACATTCCGTGACCTACATACAATAACACCCACAGTCGGAAAACCTCATCAGTGCTAAGAACCCTAATATATATTTTATTTTATCTACACCCCATTCATCTTTTTCGAGTCAAGTAACGATATTAATGGGGATTTTTGGCGGAAAATAATGTCGGGTCATTAAATCCTACGATGAGAAATTTTTCTTCGCAAACTTTCGGAAGTTATAACGCTTCTAACATTTCAAGTCTAAAGTAAAGACGCCCAGTCTTGAGAACAGCTTTAAACTGTCTGGAGACGTGTTTTCAATTTTAAATCGTGAAATAAAGCTGGCCACAGCAGTTTTTCAGTTTTAAAAATATTGAGGGTTCCGGATGAAGACCAGTCTTTAAACTTTTTTCGGGGAAGCCAACTGGCTGTTTAACAGTATAAATGACATTTTCACTTTGTCCATCTCAATGCATCAATCACCGTCGAGCCTATCTCGCGGTTGACAAGTCCTTTAAAAGCTTATCTGTCGAGGATTTTCCCTGCAATTATTATGGAGCTTCTGAACAGCTCTGTTGATGTTTTGATTGATTTCTTTTTTGGAGTATCCGTGAACATAAATCGCTGGAGCATTGAGGATAAAGAGCGTAGGGAACGTGTAATACCAAGCCACGTCTTTAGGATAAGAGGATGAAGCGAGATAGTGATAATACTGTGAGAATTTGGGACGTACTTTTTTTTGAAGCTGACTTTCGCTGCGGACTGATATTTTACCTGCTGTTACACGAAATTTTAAGTGACAATGCTTTGAATGTAATGAAGAACTTTAAAACTTGGCCAATACACCCATAGATATAGCTAAATAGCTACAGATACCGCAGTGTTTCACTTTTTCGGCTTCAGTTTCCTACGTTAAAGTGGATAAGTATATTATTTTGGTTTGGGTAGTGGGTCAAAATTGCATGGGGAAGAAACGTTATAAAACTAAAATAATATAAAAAGTAAAAAAAGTAAATAACAAATGAAGTAAATTACCTCCTGGGCAAAAGACTTAGACAATCTTGTTATATGCATAGTTCTTTGATTTAAATAATATTTAACACTAACAAAATGTTTTATGGTTCAACGAGACGCTAGGAGTGTGAACGCTCACATCCTATTTAGTGGTTGCGCTAGTCAGCAAATTTTTCATACGCCTTTGATGTAGCGGGTGCGATTCCCGTTACGGGAAAAGTGTCTACTGAAAAAACGCAAGTATTTGTTTCTTGTCTGGGTGTTGTGGGACCTTGGTCCTCGTAGATCCTGGTTCCCTAGATATAGAAATTTTAAGGCTTATCTATGTATGTGATTGTTACGCCTATTTATTACTTTTTAATTAGTTCAGACGTTTTCTTTGATATAGTAGTAGAAGTATAAATCTCGAAAGTCATTAATTAAATTTTCCCTATAAAACATTTAAGTAGGCATGGCGCTTACGATAAACGACTGGCGAGCAAGTCGTTATTACTCAGTTCCATAAAAAACCAATTATGTTATAAGTGTAAACACTCAGTCCACAAGTCATACTCGTGAACGGGTGCTGCTTGCGGGGACTGGTCTGTTCTAGTCACTCCTACTGCTACTGTCATACTTACTTATATTTTATTTACACTTTTCTGTTACTGATACTATGACTATGGGACATCTCACTCGCATTTCTTGTTTTACATTCTGTTAATTCTAATTTATACGTAATTGTGCTGAAAAAAGACATCCCCGCAGAGTTTCTTGGTGCTATCTTCTCTAGCGGGCGTATTTCCGAAGCACTGGTAGAGTCAGTTTTCGCATTTCTTTTCAGCACTCAGACTTCAATTTGAGTATAGGAAAGAAATGGGTAAACATACTTACCTTTTTTTCAAAGTCATGTTAACATAAGTTACAAAGTTTAACATTTTTTATTTGTATCATGTGTTTATGACCTTTAAAAGTGCACTTTTGTGCCTATTTAATAAATGATATTTGACTTTGACTTTGACTTTGACTTTGAATGCGAGCTTCAAATCGCTTTGCTACGTTTAGTTTTTGTAAATCTTTTTCTAAAGTACAATTAATTGTTTTAAGCTTCATTCAAGCTTTACATCAAAACTAGCTGCACCCTGCGGTTTCACCCGTGGTTTCCCGGGATAAAAGTATCACATACAAAGATCCTGGCCTCTAACTAGGATCTCCTGTATCTAAGAACCAGGAAATATAAGAACCATGGTCCCACAACACCCAGACACAAAACATATGCCTGCGTTTTTTTTTCTGTACACAAACGTTTTTCCCTTCGTGAGAAATGAACTCATAACTTTGGTGGTGTTTGAAATTTAAGCCAATCTGCCTAACCACTATACCAAAGAGGCTGTCAAACAGAGGGTTATATCCATGGATTAAAAGAATAGGCTTTGTCAATCAAATCATGCTCTACGCTGACTTCCTCAACTAAATACTAAATATTATCATCCTGAATTTCACTTAATAATCAACTGATCTATTGGATTTAGGAATGTTAACACAACGATTCGGTAATAACCACCAAGATAAGCCTTTATCGAATACCAAATTAATTAAAATTTCATAATTGAAGGAGAGATTATAACTTCCTTTCAGTCATTTGCATATTTAACTGAAATATTTAAAGAAATCCTGTCTGAGATCGCTCTTATTAAATTTGTTATAAGCGTTCAAGCTCCGAATTCGACCCCGGACTTGTGTTTCTTTTCTTCAGTTTGAAACAGTTGGAAGTTTTTCGGGATGAAATGAATTTAAAGTGGTCCCGAGCAATTGCTTAATTTTGAGTTACTTCTTTACAGCCGTCCATGCAAGAAATGTTGAATATTTGAGAGGTTATTTTTGCTAAGAGTTGCCTATTCTTAAAAAAGTGCCTTTGGCTTTAGTCCCGTAGACTTTGATTTTCTTGTGTTCATAGCGTAAAAACAAAACTTAAAATAATCAATTTTTAGAAAAAAACAAATACCGACTCCATTGTATCTTAGAACTCCAATTGTATGGGACCACTTCGTAACTATACTGAACCCAACGCAAAAAGAATTTTCCAAATCCTTTCATAAATGACGGAATTCTGAAGTACAAACATTAAAAAAAACAATCGAACAGAGAAACTTCTCCTTTTTTTTAAAGTCGGTTAAAAAACCAAAATGATTTATATGATACTTACTCTTAAGAACAACCGAGGCCTTAAGTAATGTCTTCATGACTGCAATATTAAAAGGTAAACGTGGCGTACGCCATTAGCAAAAACCTAGTCGTCTCGCTATCAATGTGTTTGTAAAAATCTAAACCAGACCAAAAAAAATCGGTTTATATCTGTTACGGCAAATGGCTGAAGTGCGGCTACAATTAGGTGCAGCTGACCACATGCGGTTAAACTTACATGCCAGTTTCCTCACAATGTTTTCCTTCACCGTTTTTAGAGCGAATGTTTAATCCGCACATAACTTAAGAAAGTCAATGGTGCGGGACCAGCGAGATTCGAACTCGAGTGCGTTTGATCGAAAGTATTTTACTTCGTTGTCTTTTAATTAAGTTTTTGTATAGACGACTTTTACTTATCGGCATTTGTAAATCCTAGCATGTGCCAAACTCTATTAGTAAAAGCCCAAAAAATTTTAAAAAGATATATAATACCATTAATACTTGAGATATACAATTATTTGGGCTTTTAAAGAAACGTGTAAGACAAGATAAAAAGCGGATTTCTTTTTCTAAATCTAGGAAATCCCTTTACGTTACAATTTATTTTATAATAATTTTGCACTTTTGTTTCAAATAATATAATTATTTGTTGTTGTGCTCTTAATAAAATTATATCATGCATGTGACAAAATCTATTCTGAACCTGGCATTATTAATAATTTGAATAAAAAATATAATTATTTAGTTTTATATATTATTAAAAGTAATTTATAATGGGACTTTAAGACGTAAATTACAATGTGATAAATTTATGACTAAAATTAATCGAAATTGACAAATATATCCATTCAATAATCAAGTGACTAGGAATAAACTAACTCTATTCATAACTTGTGCAGCGCCCTCATAGGGCACATGTATCTAGTCTATAAGACATCTTTAACACCTGTCTGGTACATTACATATAAGCATTAATAAATGAATAAATTAAAAAAAATAGGTATAATGCTAAAACTTCAACCAATAACCCAAACCTAAATCAAACCGCTGATGTCCACACAGATATTATAAAATAGGGTAAGGTTTAGCAAGCCCCTATTTGACGTTAATTGCAAAAGGATCCCGCTGGGATTTTTAGGATGAAATATTAGTAATTAATAGACGTTTCTTTGGCGATAATGATGATGAACTTTGTTAGTTTTTTTAGAAATTGGATATTTTATAAGACAAAGGTGAGGCAAAATCGTAGATTTGTTTGTTATTGTTATTGATAATATTATTATGCTTGCTTCTGAAAAGTATTTAAATACACGAAGTATGAGGAAGGAAGTAAATAATAGTTTTTAGGTTATTTCATGTTTTTAAATAATAAAACAACATAGAATATACAGACTAGACATGCAAGTTAATTTATTCCAAGAATTGAGGTTAGGTGACCTACTATTGCCACAGTCATGAACTGTCAGTAAGTCTTCACTTCGAAATTCACAGGGATTCAAAACGAACGAAACTTTGACATTCAATCGTTTTGCAATAAACATGTCAGAGATCCTTATACTCAATTTGTCGAGAAGAACGCAATTGTAATATTACATTTATAGAAACTAGTAACTAGAGAAGATAGCAAGATGACATTCATATAAAATTCATTCTCTAGAGACTTCATATTATATTACGTCACTAGCCCGATACCCGCGATTCCGCTCGCGCAGAATCCGGTTCATAGACGTTCCTTAAGAAACTGTTAGTTTTCCATAATTAAAAGTATATTTTGCCCTATTCTAGGTCGATACAACAAAATTAAAAGAAAAATATTAAGTAGCTACAAAGGTATCATCAAAATGCTTTCAGTAGTTATGAAACTAAGTGGTAACAAAACACACTAACACAGGGTAGGTACCACAACTTTGCCAGCTATTTTGCCGCCAAGCAGTATTGCGTAATCATTACTGTGTTCCGGTTTGAAGGGCATTGTAGCCAGCGAAATTACTGGGCATATGAGACCTAATATCTGATGTCTCGGGGTGATGAGCGCAATGTAGTGCTAAGCAGTGCTTTTTATGGTATTAAAAGTTCTAGGTGGCACTGCAATTGTTATGGGCAGGCATGATGCTTACCATCAGGCAAACGACTTGCTCGTCTCATCACTCAGCAACATAATAAAATAATATAAAAAAACACACAATGAAACGTTGATAAAAACAATAACACCATCGGTCCAGATAAGTCTCATCGTCACAACAACGTACTGTTCCTCCATGTTCATCCACAATAGATACCTAACAAGAGAAATTCTCAACGAGCCTTTGACATTCGAATCCGTTGCAATGAGCACAGACGCCGCACGTCGCCACTCAATTCAAACAGGAATCGAAGCACGAATACAATCGCGTTCAGATAAAACATTCATGGAACAGTCGCGTTCCATCAGCGGAGTAGATAAATAATGTTCTACGCTGTGTTGGAATTACAAGGTGATGGAACAAGGTAAGGTAATGGAACAATATGATGCGAAGAAAAAGTGTGAGCTGATAATGAATGAAACACGTGCCCGTCTCTGGCACATTTGAGTTTTTGATGATGAATATTAATGGAATTTATGTCTAAAACGGAATGGAGAAGATACATGCGTTTTGGGTAATTTTAAATCATATGTTTCTACTTAGGTTTATATCATCATCATCATCAGCCTATCGCAGTTCACAGCTGGACATAGGCCTCTCCAAATGCACGCCATTAAGCACGATCCCCTTCTACTCTCATCCAGCTGCTACCAGTCACCCTGCGAAGATCGTCACTCCACCTAGCCTGAGGGCGTCCTACACTACGTTTGCCAATTCGTTAATTGGCTTAGGTCTCAGATAAAGCAAGGCTTAGGTTTATATGTTTGTCCACATTTCTATGTTCGTCCTATCTCACTATCTACAAAATGGCTAAATCGATTTCGATGTGATTTTGGTAGTAGCTTTGAGAAATGAATTTTAGATGGTACTATGATAGGATAGTATGTTTGAAAAGAGTTCGCCACACTGTTTTTCACTTTGAATAGCGAGAAAATAAAAACATAATAGAATTGGTTAACTGGTACATCAAAACATTTCACGTACCTACGCGTCATTGTAATTTTAGAAACGGTCACCCATCGAAGTGATGACTGCGGCGACAACTAAATGACGAGGCGAGCAGGTCGTTTGCCTGATGGTACGCAATGCGCCTGCCCAGAATAGTAGCAGTTCCATCCAAAACTTTGTTTTTCAAAGCGCTAAGTTTTCCTGCGCGGCACTGCACTGCGGAGACAATTAGCTCTTAAGTAATTTCGCTGGTAAATTTAACCTTGTAGATCCATAACAACTGGTTAGACGAGCTACGTTACCTTTGAGAGAGGTGTGGTAGATAGTTGACTCTACTACTACAATAATAATACTTTGGCCATGGGTTGTCCTGCAGAAATAAAACCATGTCCCCATGTGCAAATGGTGGTACGGCCAGATGGCTCAGCCTATACACATCGATGTTGACCTGTATAATAATTACCGACGAGGAACTAATTTTTTCCGCTGCTTTGTATTAAATTATGATTGTATCATTATTTATCTTTTAAATCGTTCCTTAGATCACAATCTACAATACACAAAACGTTGAATTCTCAAAAAGAAGAATTCCAAAATTTTGAATTTTTATATCCGAATTTTTAAATTCTCAAGATGTCCAATTCCTAAGATTCAGGTAGATCAAATATCTAATTTGCCATCTGCAGATGTCTTTTTATTAGTACTTCTTAAATTTTTAAATAGTTTCTTGAAAAAGTTTAAGTGCATAAAATATTCATAAAATTAGTACTAGGTGAAAAAAGTCATGAATACAAAACATACTTGCTGCGCCCCGCAGTTCTACCCGCGGTTTCCCAGGATAAAAAGTAGCTTATGTAACTCTAATTCCTAAAGTACCTACATACCAAATTTCATCAATATCGGTAGTTTTTGCGTGAAAGAGTATCAAACATACATCCATTCTTACAAACTTTCGCGTTTATAATATTATAGAAGGATACGAAATAGAAGTTTATAATTGACAATTGTAGTATTATGTGTTAAAACATATACAACATATCATTGTTTTGAGAAAGCTATTACAATTTTAAACTTTATTTTCCTTTTACATCATAAAAGGTCAAATTTATGGACAAGTTTCATTGGACCCGCTCAATTATTCATAGGATCAAAGCCGGAACTTAATTGGTCACGCGGTGTACCGCCACACTTAATAATTCTTCATTGTTAAGTCAATTGGAAACTAGGATTGAACCACGAACAAATGCGTAGAATAAATCGCTTTTAGAAATATGATAAATCAAATATAATAACACATTCATTTTCTTCTTGATAGCCTCTCTGGTGTTAATGGTTGGGCAGGTTGGCTCAAATCTCATACGGTGTGGTACGGTTGCGGGTTCGATTCCCGCGACTGGACAAATGTTTGACAGAAAAAAAAGCGCAAGCATTTGTTTCGTGTCTGAGTATTGTGGGACCATGGTCCTCATAGTTCCTGGTTCCCTAGATACAGGAAACGCTATTTAGGGGCCAGGAATCTATGTTTGTGATCGTTGAGTGTATTTATTTTATTTATTTTAGGATCTAACGCGAAGAAACAACTCTGGATGGGATTCGAACCTACGACCTCTTCCCAGCAGGGACAGTTATCATTATGCTATTGGAGGACTCACATTCTCGGCCGAATGTTGCGCCTTATTAAAAACGCCTTAAAGGTGGCCGATGCGATCATCTATTGATAAAATAAACATCACAGTCTGCAGTAAAAAAAATGTATTTTGGCTAGCAGTGCCGATTTATTACATAACCACAAGTAAAATTACATTTCAGCTAGTAGGAGAAAGTTAAGCGACTGATTGTGGCTCTACGTAATTTCTACTAAAATGTATAGTCTTGCAAATCTTGAATTACCTTACCCTTCCTGAGCCGTGTGCGTTTTCGTTAAAATCTGATCTTGCGATGTCGATGGGTTAATTCAAAAACTTGCCAAATTCAAGTGATTGAAGTTAAAGTCAATTATCACAAAAAATCACTATTAAACATCATAAACAGATAATTCAAATATTTTTTTTTTTTTACACTATAGATTTATGTTTGGCCACTGTCTCGCCTGATGTGAAGCGATGATGTGGCCTAAGATGGAGCACATAGATCTAGAGAGAGGCGGCAGTTGAGCGGCTGCTCAGACCCGTCTCCCCGATGGTTCACCGAACATCATCCCGAAACACGACTAGATCGCTTCAAATATAATATATAATATATATAATATAATATATAATAAATAATATATAATATAATATATATAATATATATATATCAAATTGAAAATATGTTAAATTTTTTAACGTAAATTAACATGAATTTGAAAAATAGGTAAGTATGTTTACCCATTTCTTTTCTATACTCAAATTAAATCCGGGTGCAGAAAAGACATGCGAAAACTGACTCTACCAGTGCTTCGGAAATACGCTTGCTAGAGAAGACAGCACCAAGAAACTCTGCGGCACGCACACACACGGCATTGAAGCACGGCAATTCCCATATTAAATAGAGCATCGTGCTATGTGAAAAAATATAATAGTTCATCATACTCTCCAAACATTGAAAAGAGTTAATCCATCGAACTAACTTCATCATTCATGGGATCAAAGTGAGAGCTTAATTGGTCGCGGTGAGCTGACACAGTTCTTAATTGTAGGATGGAAAAGTCATAGTTGCAATTGAGTAGGCATTTGTTTTTTTATTGGATAGCTGAGCATGCAGTCATTAATTATTATAGGCATCTGTTATTCATCATGTTTGGTGATCGGTTTCTTGTATGTGAGCCATATGTGTGGTATCACTTTTGCCAGTTATTCTGCTGCCAAACAGTAGAGCGCAAGCATTACTAGGCATTATGACACATAAGAGCTATAATCTCAGGGTAACTAACGCAGTGAAGTGCCTCGCAGCATTTTGCAATACAGTTCTGGGTGGTGCAAATGTTATGGATGCTTACCATCAGGCAGACAACTTGCTCTCCTAGTTACTCTATTACAAAAAATAAAACGTATTTATCCGCCCCCACTCCAAAAGTCTGAGTGTAGATTTCTTGTAATGAACTCATTACAGACGTTAGGTCAATGGCAATTATATACTTACTAATTATTGAAAAGGCTACCCTCATTTTCTACCAAGAATATTTCATTAGGCATTTATTTTCTTTCTTTTTTTTTAAATCTAAGTGTCTATAGAAAAACATATACAAAACCTAAACCTGGAGTGCCGCTGGCAGCGGGAGGGACCAAACTACCGGTGCTTAGGGCTGCAGAGTGAGAATCCTCTTGACAATACTTGCCGTGTCAAGGCGGACTGCCTTTATTATTATTATTATAAGCCACATATGTCCTACTACAAGACAAAGACCTCTCTTTCCTCCTTCCAATCTTCGCAGTTTAGAAGACTCTTGAACTTAAATTCATAAACCATCGGGGAGACGGGTCTGAGCAGCCGCTCAACTGCCGTCTCTCTCTAGATCCATGTGCTCCATCTTAGGCCACATCATCGCTTCACATATGGCGAGATAGTGGCCAAACATAGATGTATTAAGAGTAAAAAAAAATTACTTGGCAATTAAAAAGTAAAATGTTCCTCTGGCTAAAGGTTTCAAGAAGCGGACTTCGATAGAACATATACAAAACTAATATATATTCGGCATATTAGTTTTCATATTAGATATTGTCACCCGCTAGGTAGGTATATGCTTTTACGGGTAGCATAATAGTTAAGAGTTGTTTCAGGGCCGAACAGTTGATGCTGAAATATGTATTGTATTTTTATTCAACACAATTTTTAGCCGTTACATATACTATAGCTACCTACATAGTATGCAGGTGTATGTTACATGTTGATAGACATTAATATTAATAGCCACAATTTTTTGAATACATAAGAATGGCTTTTTCCACATTACTTTGTGTATTCCAATAACAAAAGCAACCGATATCCATATGGTATATTTGAGATAAATCTGTTTTTTCCCGCACAAGTTAATAAAGCACAAAAATCCGGCAAGCGAAAGAAATACTTACATTGTTATTTTGGGGTTCTAATATTTACGATATTAAATTCTGTCTCCCGGGAATGAAGGGATATATTCGACAACTCTTCCCGGTACGGACCCTTTCTTAGATTGAAACTATTGTATTTCACTTTACAACTTCTCGTTTTTATTGTGACCGAGCAAATCGTTACATGGAATAACGTAAACGAATAGAATATATTATCATTTATAAGTTATCAGATCTATTTTACATCAGAATGGCTCAGCTTGGGACTACGATCTCACCTGATGGGAGTGAGTAGCCAGTGACATTACTATGTATTATATTTGGTTGTTATTTGCACTATCTATAGTTTGTATAACTGAAAATTAGATAGCCTATGTGTGAATTCAGTACTTAAACTATCTACATTCCAAATTTCATAGTGGCAAGTTTCTAGTATGCAGGAGGCCTTTTGGGTAGGTCCCACCGCTTTGCTAGTAATTTCTCAGTCAAGCAGTAGAGCTAACATCGCCATTAAACGCCGAGGTTAGTCGGTAGATGCATACGATGGGAGTGTCATGATCATGTCTGATCAAACTCCTTTTTAATAAATAAAGATTAAAAAAAAGCAGTAGAGCTTAATCATTAATGTTCCGGTTTGAAGGGCATTTTAACCAGAAAAATTACTTATTATTTACGTATTATGAGACTTGAGAGATATTGTCTTAGTGACGAGCGCAGTGCGTTGCCGCGAAGGATTTTGCATATTGATGTTCTGGGTGGTATTGCAATTGTTACGAGTATGCGCAGGCGTTTTGCTTACATTTGAACGATTTGCTAGTCTCATCACGTAATTAACGTACCTTAAATTAAAAAAGTACGACTACTGCCCGCAACACTGTCTCTAATACTGCAAGGTGTTTTAATAATAAATAAATACGCCCAATATCACATACATAGATCCTGGCCTCTAACTAGGAATCCCTATCTAGGGAACTAGGAACTACGAGGACCATGGTCCCACAACACCCAGACATGAAACAAATGTTTGCGCGTTTTTGTTTTCTCCACAAACATTTGTCCCGCCGCGGGAATCAAATCCGCAACATCAGTGGTGTATGAGATTTCAGCCGACTTGCCGAACCACTACACCACAGATGCTATAATAATTGTAACCTCTACAAAAGAGGGATGAGATGAGTAACTTTTGTATAAAAAGCAGAGAGTGAGACAAAACACTGTGATTTTGGTTACTGGAAACGACATAAAAAAAAGGGTTTGTTAAATAAAAACGAGTAGTAACGAGTATCGGCTAGTAATATATATATATATATATATATATATATATAATATAGATTATATCTTAACAAATCTGACGATATGTTTATGTTCCGTTTTCTTCCTTGTGTGTATTTTTTTTTCCCAGTGTAAAGAAATTCATAAAGTAACTAGCCGATACTCGTATATATATAATAATTGTATATATAGCAAAAAAATAATTGTATATATAGCAAGGAAAATAGGGATTCATTTATATAAATATATATATATAAATGAATCCCTATTTTCCTTGGTCACGGTATCATGCGTAAACGGCTGGACTAATTTTGCTATTTTTTTTTTTTTGTGTTTGTTATTGTCAGGACAAGGTTCTTATGAAAAAAATAAAATAAGGAACTTGCATTTCTTTTTATTTATACCAATTCGAATTCAATATTCATAGTTAAGACAGGACAACATCTGTCGGGTCACCCAGTCAAATATAAAATACAATACAATACAATACAAAAATGCTTTATGTACACCATAAAAAAGAACAATAAATTACAGAATTTTGCTTTTTAATTATTAATTGGCTTACAAACTACAGTATAATGGGCGGAGTTATCACTAAAAGCTTCTCTCTTCCAGTCAACCTTTGGATGGCTCGGCGCAAATAAATCAAAATAGAAATAGCTAAACAATAAATAAAAATATTAATCCTAATATATATATATATATATATATTTCATTTAAAAATAAAAAAATATATAATAAATTTAAAATATATAAATATATTCTATAAAAATAGAATATTTCTACTAAACATCTACATCTTCAACAGAGTCCCTATAAAATGTGTTATAATTTCCTTACTTTCACCGGGTGTGTAGCAAAGATGGCCTTGTTCGGATAAAGTGAATGTTCATAGCAGAAATCCGGCGCGAAAGGACTTTAATGTTCGTAATACTAGACCCACAGTTTGGAAGGTTCGCTTAATGAGATCTCGCTTTTACATTTTTAATGCTGCAATGCTAGGATTTCTTGGCAAGGAGGAAGTTTGCTGCGCTCTTATTGTTTTATTGAAACATCTGGGATGCAAGTTAAGGTTCTGGTTAAAGGGCTCAATCTTTACCATAACTGCTGCTAAATATTTAATAAAACGGCTACGACTCGCTTAGTTTGTCGAATTAGTCGATCTAGGTTTCGAGCAAATCCGATGCTCCTCATCAGAGCGAGTTTATGCTGCGAAACAAACTACGTGAGTCCTGGCCGTTTTATTCAATATTTATAATGAATCAAACTCACGAAAACTTTTATACTAATATAAGTTCTCCTATTTTTTTTGCTGTTCTTAGTGATGAGACGAGCTAGTCGTTCAATTGATGGTAAGCGCCACGCCTTCCCATGACAATTGCAGTACCACCCAAAACTTGAATGACATAAAAAGCACTACGTAGCGCAGCACTGCGCTCAGCACCCTGAGATAAGTCTCGTAATGCCCAGTAATTTTGCTGGCTACTATGCTCTTCATACCGGAACACAGTAATGCTTGCGCACTACTTTTTGGCGGTAGAATAATTGGCAAAGCGGTGGTACCTACCCAGACGTCCTCCTGCATAAGAGAGGCCGTAAAAAAATATATGGTTAAATTTCATACTCATGAATTCTGTGTATCCTGACAACTGCAACCTGGATGTCTTCAAATCAATAGTGCAACACAGGTATCTTCTAGGCAAGCATCTTATATCTCAGACCGTATCATCGCTTTTTATTAGGTGAGATAGCGGTCAAAAGCAAGCCTATATTCTAGTGTAAAAAAGTTAAAGTCCAGGTTTTGTATGTGTTACGGCTAATACCCGAAGTGCGGCTAGACCTAGTTTTAGCCGGTTAGAACTAGGTGTAGCCACTAACTCTTGGTTAAATCTAGTACGAGCATTATATTATATCTAATATACATGTTCGCGGCATAATGAAGGCTAGACCTAGTTTTACCCGAAAAAAATCGGCTCGTACTAGGTTTAACCAAGAGTAAGTGGCTACACCTAGTTCTAACCGGCTAAAACTAGGTGTAGCCGCACTTCGGGTATTAGCCGTAACATATGCATGCCATTTTGATAAGACTTGACTAGAAAATGCCAACATTTCTCTACTATCATTCATATGATGATGGAAACCGCATCAAAATGTTAACAAATAGTTTAGAATTATTAATACACAGGAAGAACAAACATGAAATTACGTGGGTAGGATTCGAACCTGCGTCTTTGGAATACCGTCCTAACGCATTAACCAATTCCGAATCATCAGCACTATTATTTAAAAAAAGATTATCTACCGAAAAACATTTCCATTTTTCCTAAATTATTCCACCTCATACATACAAGCTAAATTGAGAAAGCTAACTCAGCAAAAGAATTTTAAGAATTAACTTAAAAAAATCTAATAGAGAATCTATTTGATTTTTTTCAACTAAAGCGCTCGGACTTTCTTTGTAAGTTAAAAAGAACTGAATATAAATTTTAACGTTCCAAAAGCTCTGGCTTGAACATGTCTTGAAGTTTTACCACTTTCTATAAAAAGATAAGATGGAAAGGGTCCGTAGTCCGTGGCTCGAGTTCCGAAGTATGATCACAAAAAGTTGAATACAAATCCAGAAAAGACCAAGATTTATGAGTGACCTTTCAATCAGGTTTATGGAGATAGATCTAGTTAGGTTAATGATGATTCGGTAAGAATATTCTTGGGGAAGTGAACCAAATTATTCATTCCATTACCCCCGTGCTGAGATTTTGTAGCTTAGTGAGTTAGGGAGGTTACACTGAGTCAGAAGTTCATAAGTTCGATACCTGTCAGGGATAACATTAAAAATAATGATGGAGTTACTGGAAAACGACTTTTTTAAAGATTTTTCTTAATAGAATTAGAATCTAGACATAAGTATTTTTTCTATATAAAACCTATTTCTTGTAATAATTTACCTTATTTTCCGATAAAATACCTGTTTTTTAAATTTTTGTCTGGATTGCATACCTAGAACTTGGAGGACCCGTACTAAATAAAAGCATTCAGTACGCCACAGATTCATCTGATAGGAAGGGGAGGCCGAGCGGTCTTGAACCCACTTGACCCATGATTCTTGCCCCATGTACCCACTGGACCCGTACAAAGGGTGTTCAACATTGCCGAATAATAATCGCATTTAATATTGCCGCAATTCTGCATTCCCCTATCCAACAGAAAGTCATATAAATTGCAAGTCATTTACTCGAGTCTTACGGCGACCAAAGAAATGGA
Organism: Petrophora chlorosata; assembly: GCA_951640565.1. Classification (NCBI taxonomy): domain Eukaryota; kingdom Metazoa; phylum Arthropoda; class Insecta; order Lepidoptera; family Geometridae; genus Petrophora; species Petrophora chlorosata. Next base: position 11,643,872 of record OX621201.1, on the reverse strand, counting down.
GAACAGTTTAGAATGGTGGTCAATACATTTTTGTAGGAAAATCAGTGTCGCCAATCGCACATACGTAAACGAAACATCTTTAATCTATATACAAAGAATCTTTAATCTATATACAAAGAATCAACAATCAATCAACCTATTTCATCACATTTATTACTAGTTTGCGATATTACTGGGCATACACTTAATATCTGATGTCTTGGGGTGATGAGCGCGATGCAGTGCCACGCAGTGCTTTTTAGTGTATTAAAAGTTCTGGGAGGCACTGCAATTATTATAGGCAGGCTTGGCGCTTACCATCAGGCTAACGACTTGCACGTCTCATCATTCAGTTCCACAAAAAAAAGTATAAATCGTAAAAAAGTATAAACGCCATTCATACATTTTAAAAATATACCTTTTTGAAAGGCAATACGAATCGATTATTATTAAATCAGTTATACATGGTGCGTATACTTGAAGTGCTTATATCCGCCGGAATTCGGCACGTTGAATCAATGCGCTAAATTCCAGCGAATAAACGTCTATCCCGTTGATATAAATACAATTGTCATATCGTATGGTCACGGCGCGTCTGCTACGCTCACTCAACCATTCTAACGTATTCTTCATTTCTCTGATGGCGAAAATTTAAACTTTCCAGGAACGGGCCCACTAAAAATAGCGAATGGAAAACAATTTGCAACACTTCGTATAACTCGCTAAAACTTGAAACTGGTTGCAACTTTGATGCATCCGCTTCGTATTTAGCGGCGATTCGCTAATTGTTTTTCGGGAGCGAAGGAACTCCTTCCTCAGAAAAGGGCTACTGTAGATTTTTATTGAAAAATGAAGCCGACGAGGAAATAAGCCGATTTTCATCAGAAATTCCTTAAAGAACCTGTAACCTGATCCCTAGCTGTAAGTTGAGTAAGACAGAAAATCCGTACTCCTTTAGAATTCAAATTACTTTTAGGTCGTCTAAGGTGTCATGGTGTAATCTGTATAGATAGTGACTTAGTTAAAACTTGGTAATTGTAATTAAAATACAATATGAGTTTATTTGCATAAAAAGGTTTACAGAATGTTTTTGAATCCATATTATTAAAGAGGGCGTAGTTACTGGTGGTAGGTTCTCGTATGCGAGAGGCCGTCTGGGTGGGTACCACCGCTTTGCCAGTTATTCAACCGCCAAGCTGTAGGGCGCAAGCATTACTGTGTTCCGGTTTGAAGGGCATTGTAGCCAGCGAAATTACTGGACATTATGAGACTCAACAGCTAATTGTCTCAGGGTGACGAGCGCAGTGCAGCGCCACGCAGGATTTTGCAAAACAAACTTCTGGGTGGTGCTGTTATTGTTATGGGCTGGCGTATTGCTTACCATCAGGCAAACAACCAGCTCTTCCCCTCATTCAGTTACATAAAAAAAAGTTAGATAATGACAAGAAAACACCATTAATGATATACGTTTTTAAACTAACAGGGTCACTAACACTAGATTTGGTTTTACAAACTCGGGAACTCAAAACAAAACACATACATGGTAAATATCCCGTTTCTAAATCAAATTCTACCATTAATGATGTACAATCAAGTATTAAAAAAATCTAAATTAAAGCAATTGATAATTAAAAGTTATTTCTGGACACTGAAACTCCCAAGTAAGCCTCAATTGGGCTCATTTTGAGGTAATCTTACCTTCTACATTTATTTTTAGTAAATTAGGCACAAGAGTCCCTTTAAAGCTCTTACGCAACAAAAGGGGTTGGCAGCGGCTGGTGACAATAATTTTATTTTATTGTGGAAATGTTATATATTATCAAAGTGTCGGCCTTTCACTACGAATAGTATAATAAGCGGGAAGCAGTTTAGGTATTCAAGTCCAAAAGTTCTTTATTCAGTTTTGGCATCACAGACGCACTTATAAAAGTCATTTAAAAATAAAAAAATGATTCAATAGAAAATGGCAGGATTACATTACACATTTATAGCAATACATATAAGGTGGTAGTGAAATGATAACATAATACAATTTCAAAAATAAGAGAAATTTGGTATATATATAACTTGTAATGTTTGTTTGTTTGGGTCAAATCTTGCAAATTGAATCAGAACCACTTCAAAAAATATATTTGTCAACTAAAATCTTGTTATTGGTAAAGACAAAGTCGTGGAGTCTCCTTGACAGTAACAGGAGCATCTTTTCTAAATATTAGCGACTCAGAGTCTTGCCGCAAAGTTTTTACACGGGGTGAGGCAACATCTTGATCTTCGTTGATCTTGATCTTCGTGGCAGGTACCTTTTCCTTTGCAGTGAGAGAGATTTTACAAATACAAATACATAATGTTTTATCAAACGCCAAACAAAAAAATCAATTGGTATATAAAGTAAATTACAAATTTAAGTACAATGTTTCAACAGTTTCAGCATTTTTACAAGCTTTTATTTAACTTGCAATGTTTGTTTGTTGGGTCACATCTTGCAAATTGAATCAGAACAACTTCCTCTTATATTACGGAGCTGAAATTTGGCATACTTCCATACTGACATCCAGCTGATCTGATGATGGAGACGGAAGGTCGGCAATGAAACCCCTTATCACTAAAAGCATGAAACGTTTCACCTTTTTTTCAAAAACTACAATTTATATTTTCTTAAAATTTACACGACGTTTTCTAAGAACAAAACTTTCTCACTGTAAAGGAAAAGGTACCTATAGATACATTTTTTTCCACACTCTGTATAGTTTACAATTGAATTCAAGATCATTTGAACTAAATATATACTATTTTAACTAAATAAAGGATCAGAATTATTTGTATTATTCTTGAAAATATAACACTTTCTAAATTATTTAAATAAGCAAAATACATTTGAACAAAATATTTTACGATGAATCAAGTCGTACCATTTTACAAAACGGAAAACGTTATTAGGAAATTTATTCGGAGAAATGGTTTGTTGCTATTTATCAAGTAATCTGTGCTCTTTTGTACCGTTTAATCTATATAATAAAAGAACAGGGTTTTTTTCTACAATCATCGCACAGCCGAAACCGCTTAACATAGAAACCTGAAATTTGGACCACGTATTCTACAAGTAATGAAGGCGTCATTTAAGAACGGATTTTTCGAAATTTGACCTTTAAGTGGGTCAAATGGGGTCATAAAGGATGTATGGGGAAAAAAAATTCTTTTGTCGCACGGTCACGAAACTTTGGCAGTATACTATGCAAAAGAAATAAAAGAGCACGTGTATCACAGTTTTTTGAAAATCAACCCTTAAGGGGGGTTTAGTGTGGTTTTTTAGATTGGAATGCGGAAACTATAATGTATGCTACGGTGATTGTTTCTTGACCAATAGTTATCAAATTTTGCGGGAGCATTAAGCATCTAAATACTAGGAACTTATTTTCGGCATTTTTCGAAATTCGACCCCTAAGGTCATTTATTGGGGTCGCAAATTTTCCATGGTGTATGTTTTTTTAGTAAAGTTATGAAACTTAGTAAATTGACTAAACATAAAAATATAAAAATATATTTTCAGTAACTTTTAAAAAATCAACCCTTAAGGTCATTAAATAGGGCCGCAAAGTTTGTATGGAGTAGGAGTTTTTATTAGTGGGACACTGTAGCTACAGTAAAGAAATAGGGTAAATCAACTAAGTTTGATCAAGCTTAAAAATTAGTTTTCAGCGTTTTTCAAAAATCAACCCTTAACAGGGTTAAACGTGGTGGTAAAGTTTACATAAAAAATCTTTGTTTATAGCGATGAAACTTGGTACACACACCTAACAAATATTATTAAAAGGTGATTTACAATTTTGGAAAATCATCCCTTCAAAGATTTAAACAGGGTGGAAAGTGAAGATTATTATTTTTAAGCTATAGCGATGAAATGTGGTACACGTACTAAGCCAATGAAATTATATATACGTATTTAACCATTATTTTGAAAATCATCCCCTAACAAGCCTAAGCGGGGTGGTAAAGTTTGTATAGAAAATCTTTGTTTATGAAGTTTCGTGGCTATGATAAAACTTGGTAAAAGAAGATAATTAAAACGTGATTAACTATTTTTGAAAATCATCCCTTAACAGGGTTCAACAGGGTGGAAAGTGAAGATTATTATTTTTAAGCTACAACGATGAAATGTGGTATACGTGCTTAGCCATTGAAATTATAGATATGTATTTCACATTTTTTTTAATCATCCCCCGACATGCCTAAGCGGGGTGGTAAAGTTTGTATAGAAAATCTTTTTTATTTATGAAGTTTGTGGTTTTGATGAAACTTGGGACATAAACTAAGAAAAAAAAGATGATAAAAACGTGAAGCACAATTTTTTAAAAATCTACCCCTAATTAGGTAAAATAAGGGTGAAATGTAATTATATTTTTTTAAAGCTACGACGAATTTTTTGAAATTCAAACAAGGTTAAACAGGGTGGAAAGTATCAATTTTTTTTTAATGCTACAATGTTGAAATTTACTATAAGTACTCAGCCAATAAAATTATAAACACTTATTTCACCATGTCTTGAAATCATCCCCTAATAGGGTTATAACCCTATACCCTATCTGTATACAGAGTGGTAGAGTTTGTGTGGAGAATTTTTGTTTATGAAGTTGTAGCAATGAAATTTCGTATACAGACCAAACAAAAGCAATAAATTAAAACGAAACTAGCTATATTAATTAACCTCTAAAAACGTTAAACAAGGTGGATAATAATTTTTTTTCTAAACCAATGATTTTGAAATTCGGGACGTATATACTAATCGAAGATACTATACGCACATGTTTCACTACTTTTTAAACATCTTAAAAGGTCTAAACGGGATGGCAAATATTTGTGTGGAAAACCTTTGTTTGTAAGGTGAAAGCGAAACTTTGTATTATAGACTAGGCAAAATAAATGATTTCTAACGTTATGCAATTTTTTGCAATTTCCTTATTCGTACAGGATTTTAATAGACTTTTAAAAGGCAACATTCAGAAAAATAAGAAATACTAAAGGTATTGTGTGTCTTCATATGTAGTCAATCGAAGATTTACAAATATTCAGCAACTTTTGTTATTGACCGTACGTGTCGCAGGGAAATGAGGATATCTGGGATTTCGCGATATTCCTAGGGATACGACAAAATCATGGTATAATCATGTATGGTAAGGACCACTTCTCCGCGGTCCGACTAGCATTTACCCCTAGAGTGTATATAAAAAGCGCGGAGCCAGGAGCTCGCGAGGAGTTCCTGAGCAGAACGAGTGCGCAAGGCCAGAACGAAGCGAGGGGGAGAGGTGGCGAGCGTAGCGAGCCGGCGACCTCCCGAGTGGAGTGATGGTCGAGTGCGCGAGTGAAGCGAAGGGATGACGAAGCGAGAGTTCTGGCGAGAGCCTATTTATTAAAACTGTACGTCGTATCCCTAGAGATTTCGAGAAATCCCTGGTATCCTCATTTCCCTGCGACATACAATATTTTTTCTGGAGCTACGACGATTGACTTTTGGCCAAAATACTTACATATACTTAATCGTGAAAAAACTATTGACACATGTATTATTACGATTGTTTTGAATACCATCCCCTGATATATTTAAACGGATGGTAAAATTTGTAAAGAAAATATATGTTTATAATGTAAGTATTCTGTCTATTTAAAACGAGATAAGAGCTGAAAGAGATCGGAATAGAAACGAGATGAATTCGGGTTAGGATTGGGATAGAAGCAGGACAAATTCGGCATAGAAGCGAGAGCAGCCGGAAATAGCCAGGAGCAAAATGAATGATTTTATTAAGCGTACAAAGTCGCGGGCAACAGCTATGTATATGTAAATAGGAGATTTAGGTTTCAAAGATTTCTGTAACTCAGGCTTCATGTAAGTACATGGCGCCGGACCGGCGCTGCCGCAGCACCGCAAACTCATGTAAATGATTACAAACCCGGACCGAGACCACGCGCGCCGCACCGTCCGTCCGTTTGTACGTATTACTGGTATTACGAATCGTAAAGGGTCCGTGGCGGTTCCCCCCCGACGTTTCATTTCCACCCGGTTTCTATAGTCTGTAATATGTTTCAAACTACTACGCTAGCGTTTTGTACGTTTGATACTTGGGCAAAAAACTATAAACACATGTCTCACAAATGAAGTTAGGGCCGAAAAATTTGGTAATTATATCGGGACCGGAGTGGGATTACAAAGGGACAAAAAGGGGATGATAACGGTATAGGATATAACTATAACACGGTAGGAGGTTCGCTAGGGAGGACGATAAAGGGTTAGGATCGGAATATGATTGGTAGCAGAGTAGGACGATAATGATATAGGAGCGGGACGGAATCAGGACCAGAGCATTACGGTAACGCTATAGGAGTGGAAAGATAACGGGGTGGGAGTGGGAAGGTAACAGAACAGAAGCGGTAAGGTACGGGAACGAGATAGGAGCGAGACGGGAACTGGAATGTGAATATGATGGGACGAAAAATGTTCGGATGCAGGATGAATACTCCACTACGCGGACGAAGTCGCGGGCATCAGCTAGTTAATTCATAAATTAAAATTATTTTGCTATATCTGCTACAAGGAATATAATAATTATATTTTCTTGGTAAAGGTCCTTGTTTCGAGTCAAAGTACCTCAGTCTCAAATGTATCTACTTGTAGTAGGTCTCTCGTATGCGGGAGGCCGTATGGAAGGTACCCCTTTGGTAGTTATTCTGCCACCAAGCAGTAGTGCGCAAGCATTACTGTGTTCCAGTTTGGAGGGCAATGTAGCTAGCAAAATTACTGGACATATGGGACTTAACATCTGATGTCTTGGAGTGATGAGCGCAATGCAGTGCCACGTAGTACATTTTACAGTATTAAAAGTTCTGGGTGGAACTGCAATTGTTATGGGCAGGCTTGACGCTTACCATCAGGCGAACGACCTGCCCGGCTTATTACTTAGTTCCATAAAAAAAATCTACTTGTTTTTTATAATGTCACAAAGAAGATTACTTAAATGTGTCCTTTGTTTAATATTGTAATATGAAGAAGTTTGTGACTTAGATTTGGATGAATAGGGTCAATTTTTTTTGTAACTAAGTAATAACACAGTTAAACCCTGATAGTAAGCGCCACGCGTGCCCATAACGATTACAGTGCATCGCACTTAATTCATCACCCCAAGACATCAGATATTATGTCTCATATGTCCAGTGTTTCTTTACGTTCACTGGCCCAGTAATTCTGCTGGCTGCAACGTCCTTCGAACCAAAAATATCCAGCACAGCACTGCTTAGCAGTAGATTAACTGGCAACGAAAACATTTTTTATCAGTCGCTGTCATTTTGTAATGAATGTCACATCAGCGCGCCACATCTATGTTCATGTTGAATCTTGTTACACTGATAAAGTCAAGCAACACATCAAAAAATCTACTTTCACACCGGTTGAGAACCTCCTCTTTTCTGTTTGAATTTGGTTAAAAAATAAAACTGCTACGATAAATTTAATTCAGCCCGGTAAATCTAATAAGCAATTATTTACTTTTAGTTTCAATCATTGAAAAGCACTAACTATACGAAGCTATTGATTGTGGAATCTGTGCTTCGAGTAATAATCCGAGCTGTAGAGCGAGGCTTGTAGCGCGCCCGCGTAGCCAGTCAGTACCACGTCGACTCCGTAGCGGGTCGGACGCGACGCTACGAGTGCTACGAGCGCTACGAAACACGTAGTCTGCAATACGGTCGCAAGACGAAAGCGAGCGCGATTGTGAATTTACCGAGCGGCTTAAGCAGATTTATCATACGTTCTACGACTCAAATGTGCTGTGTTTAAAGTGCTTATTAAAGTTTAAATTAGTTGACGAAGGTAAAATTGTATGTGGATCTTAAATGTGAAGAATTTTTATTCGAAAAGCGTAACGTTAAGCGCTTGTAACTAATGGTCTGTTAAGATAACGGAAGGCTTTCGCGGAATGCTAGTTATTAGCCGTTTTAAACTCACCCTCGTTCGCTGATCGCAATCTTTATAACTTTTGTTCGCTATTTCAATTATGTAGCGTGGAGTTCTAGGATTCTAGGTCAGTGAAGACTTTGAAATGAATTTTTAACATAGGAATAGTTCTGCAGATGTATATATGTAAATTATATAAATTGGGATAGTCTTTTTAAATATTTTTGTCTACTTAGTATACGTTAAGATAAATAAGAATATTTAAAAGACAAAAAAAAACAGAAAATATATATTTTCATTAACATTTTAAACAGACATTTGGAATCAAAACTGTCTCTTCAAAACGTAAATGCAAATTAATTGCACGCTTCGGATTGGTCTGTCCAATTCAAGAGGTGCCTTTTGAAATTGGAAATTTAAATTTCAATACTAAAGCGAACGCCGGTTCCGGCCTGACACAATCTCCACGTTTTCCGCCCTTGTGCTTTCCGCATCCTACAATGAGCGTATTCAGTGACGTTCGGGCAAAGAAAACTAAATATTAAGTTCGGTCGTATTATAATATAATTTTGCTGTTTCAATGGACATAATACGAAATTATGACTCATTTTGTTTCGTAAAAAGAGAAGAAGGAAGAAGGAGAGAGAAATGAAAGATTGATTTAAATCACATAGGTTGTCCTTCAGCTCTATTTAGATAAGGTGAACAAATTAAATAAATATAATAAAATGTTTGAATTACTTTAGCACACATGAGCTAGATATTGACCCGCCAAGCAGTAGTGTGCAAACATTATTATGTCCCGGTTTAAAAAGCATTGCTTCAAATGAAATTACTGGGCATTATGAGGCTTAAAATTGTCTCAGGGTGACGAGCGCAATGCAGTGCCGCTAAAGATTTGCAAGACAAAGTTCTGGGTGGCGCTGCAACTGTTATGGGCAAGCGTTTTGCTTGCCATTAGATGACACATTATGAACAACTCACCAAGTTTCTTCTCACTAATTAGTTCATAAAACTATTCTCGATTTTTTTGGCTGGAAAGAAAGATTTGATTTTGAAACGTATCATCACTGCAGTGGGTTCCTAAATTAAGTGGCTTATTTCCGATTTTAGGGTTCCGTACCCAAAGGGTAAAACGGGACCCTATTATTAAGACTCCGCTGTCCGTCCGTCCGTCTGTCACCAGGCTGTATCTCATGAACCGTGATAGTTAAATAGTATAGTTAGTGAACTTTTCACAGATGATGTATTTCGTGCGCGAGTCCGACTCGTACTTGGCCGGTTTTTATTTTTATACATCTGACAAGGTCGGCGTATGTTCTCGATCTCATTTGATAGCAAGTGAAACTGGGAACAAAGATGTTTTACGCTTGCTAATAACAAAGAAAACTAAAAATTACTAATAAGGTATTGGTAAAATTAGAACACGTCACTGATAGAGATTCATTTAAAATGACATGAGATGTACAAACACGAAGGGAAAGATAACCCACAACAGTACGGTGTAGCGCAAAACTACTCATCATCATCATCATCAGCCCATCACGTTCCCACTGCTGGGACACGGGCCTTCTCTAATAGAGAGTATGGGCCATAATCCACCACGCTGGCCCAATGCGGGTAGGTGGACGTCACATGTCCTTGTTTTTTTTTGTGATAAATTCTTGGATATGCCGGTTTCCTCACGATGTTTTCCTTCACCGTTTTTAGAGCTAGTGTTAAATCCGCACATAACTAAGAAAGTCAGTGGTGCGGGCCAGCGGGATTCGAATTTGGGAGCGTCGGATCGAAAGTCGCACGCACCCAAGTACCCAAATTTATTGGGACAATAGCCAATTACAAAGAAAGAAGAATAAGACTAACAGAGATTCTCTTGCATTTTCTCTTCATTTAGTACGATGACTAAGTTGTTACTGAAACTCTACAGAAAAGTTACAATCAACTGCAGTTAATAAAAGTAAACGAAACAATTAGACAGTAAACTTATTAGCCAATAGACCTATTGATAACTCAAACGTCTTCTATTCAAATAGGCGATGTAAGTATTAGATACCTACTTAATGTAGTTATCTAATTTTCAGTAAGTATTTTAGGAATTAAAATTATTCAGAAAGGATCTTTAAATTTTAAAGTTGACTAACGATTTTATTTGTCAAAATCATTGTAAATATAAAATTTTAATGATCCATCAAATTTAAAGTATGAAATGTTAAAAAAGCCTTTTTAGCTCATCATTAAGTACATTTTACGCTGCACGTTTTGCCAGATTTTTTTAAATCAGGTTAGATTTTAACACTTTTAATATTATTTTATATTGAGACAGCTAATCTACAAAATTTTCGTTTCGTTTATGCAAATTTGTGAAAGCCATATAAATGACGTTGAAGTTGAAGTGATAGGTACGTATAATAACAAAACGCAATCGTTCTATTTTTTGATAACTGGTGCAATTTGTTGTTGACTTATACCATTTAATGTTGTCATTAGTGAACAGACCATTATAATGTATAGTTTTTTAATAATAAGATCCATTATGCATATAAAATAACTAATTTATTAGTGATAATGGGATTTTACAGTAAGAAGTTTTAATGGTGAGCTTACTGCAACAGGGTGTAAAACACATGGGTATTAATGGGCATTAATACCTATATGTTTCAAGTTTGCCCGATGGAAAAAAAACATCATCATCATCAGCCTATTGCGTTCCCACTGCTGGGACTCGGGCCTTCCCTCGTAGAGAAAGAATGGGCCCTAATCCATCACGCTGGCCCAGTGCGGGTTGGAGAATATCACATGTCCTTAAATTATGCAAACAATACGCCTGTCCATAACAGTTGCAGCAACACCCAAGAACTTTGTCATGCAAAATTCCGCAGGGCACCGCAATGCGCTCGTCATTCCGAGACAATTAGCTCTTAAGTCTCATAATACCCAGTAATTTCGCTGGATACAAAGCCCTTCAAACCGGAACACAGTAATGCTTGCGCACTACTGCTTGGTGGCAGAATAACTGGCAAAGCGGTGGTACCCACCCAAACGGCCTCTCGCATACGAGAAACTTACCAACAGTAAACTTTCATGTTACTGTATTCGTTAGTAAATGCGTTCAATTAGCATCGAGAGGAACTGCGTCCAAACTTTCCACAGCACTCCTAGCAAGTCTCGAAAAGCTCAATCTGGGTGAACTTTGTCATGCAAAATTCCGCAGGGCACCGCAATGCGCTCGTCATTCCGAGACAATTAGCTCTTAAGTCTCATAATACCCAGTAATTTCGCTGGATACAAAGCCCTTCAAACCGGAACACAGTAATGCTTGCGCACTACTGCTTGGTGGCAGAATAACTGGCAAAGCGGTGGTACCCACCCAAACGGCCTCTCGCATACGAGAAACTTACCAACAGTAAACTTTCATGTTACTGTATTCGTTAGTAAATGCGTTCAATTAGCATCGAGAGGAACTGCGTCCAAACTTTCCACAGCACTCCTAGCAAGTCTCGAAAAGCTCAATCTGGGTGAAAATGGAAATTAAAATTTCAACACCTTAGTGCGATTATACCGGTGCCGGTGTGCTTTCCGGCACGATCTTGGAATTTTGCACCGTTTTCTGCAATAAACGTAGGTAGTAATATAAGTATACCTAGGTATACCTAGGTATACTTATATTACGTTATGTGGTAGGCATACACGGGACTTTGTAGTTCTACACAGGTGTACAGGTTTATCGACAGTTAATGGTGCTATCATATAATTATGTGTAATTATATCAATTTACCTTAAGTAGAAAGTTGTCGAGATTCAATATAATCCTTACCGGTATAACGGGTGAGTTTTTGAATTATTAGAGATATAATGTTTTTTTTTTTAAATCCATCTAATCTCCATCCATCCATCTAGTTTTTCAAGTCAATTAAAACTGCATATTTAGTTTTTGAAAAATATATCCTTTTTTGGCAAATACCGATGAAAGAATATTCGCGGTAGTTAAATTGTAATGTTATATTTTTCTGAAGTTGCTACAAATTGATAAAAATCGATTTTATAATTTTCATATAAATCTACCTAAAATCGATAAAAATAGAATTACCTGTATTATATAGTATTTAGAGCTCATAAAATGAACTGTAAAACTACAAAACATAAAATCATTAAAAAACAAAAAAATCTTTCTTTACATTATTAAATACCAGCTGCGCCCCGCGGTTCCTACCACGGTTTTCCGGGATAAAAAGTAGCATTTGTGCTTTTCCAAGTCCTAAAGTACCTACATACCAAATTTCATCAAAATTGGTTCGGCAGTTTTTGCGTGAAAGAGTAGCAAACATCCTGCATACATTCTACTACTTTCGGGTTTATAATATTAGTAAGGATCATTACCCAGTACGAGTAACACTATTTACTATACATATATGTAAGTAAAAGTTAGTATTCTTTGCTATAACTAAACTAATTACTTACAAGGAGCAGCAATTAGACAACTTCATCATCATCATCATCATTAAAAGCCTATAAATTGTATGTTTATTTTACGTAAACAACCATTCAAATGATGTGATGTAATGGCCTCCTGGCCAATTTCGGCCACGGCGACTGCAGTCATCTCCTTTTTAATCAATAATTATATTGCAAATCCAATTCGTGTAGTACAATCAATTCTATGAGCTCTTACACACCCCACACTAGGATAAATCTTGTGTTGTAGGATTCAGTCTCTTTCATTCGGTATAGCTGTTTACAAAACGAAACAAACATAGGTTACATTTATTAATCAGTGTTAAAAATGTGATAAGTGGCAGCAATATAAATTATTTAATCATATAAGTTAATATAAACTAATTAACTTATGTGGTTAGGGTAGACATCGATAACATTGATTGCGTTGGTATACTCACATGTGACTTACATAGCCAGTCTTCCTTGTAAAGTTCCATTCAATTATTGAAAAAAAAAGGGTGCATAGAGAGAAGAACATTATTAGATTGCACGATAGGTAGTAAGTGACATAAAACATTTTATAAACAAATAGTATAAATAAATATAAAGTAAAAGTTAAGTGGTCTACTCGTGACCACGGCCAAAGAAAATTGGTTGAAACGTCGAGGTTAATATAATTAATGTTTTTTAACGCGATCAATTCCCGTTTTATTATCATAAACTATGTGTTCGAATCGCGAAAGTTTGAAAATTACCATGTAAATAAACACGTTTAATCCTTTAATTCGTGAGATTTTGGTGTTTAAATGCAAATATTTAAAGGGCTCTAGATTCTGTTCGACCACCTGAGTCAAGTTCTGAAATATTACTTCCAGAATACTCTAATAAAAGAAAGTAAAATCTCATCAAAAACTTTACTGTTAAAAAGGTCCAACATTCTTTCTAGAATAGCCTCAAAAGTAGTGAAATAAAAGCGCCAGGGTCCTTGCGAAACTTTACTAGAGTGGTAAAATAAGGGTAGATAAATAAAATTGCCAGCTATTTAGCCATTTTTACTGTGTCCCATATGGAAGGGTATGTGGCCAGATACTAGTTGGCCAACAACATTTTCAGACGTGAGGCTTACAAACTGATGCTTCAGGGAGGCAAACAAAAGTTAAATCCTATCGTAATCCTAGTCGTGTTTCGGGATGATGTTCGGTGAACCATCGGGGAGACGGGTCTGAGCAGCCGTTCAACTGCCGTCTCTCTCTAGATCTATGTGCTCCATCTTAGGCCACATCATCGCTTCACATCAGGCGAGATAGTGGCCAAACATAGATCTATTAAGTGTAAAAAAAAAAAAAAGTTAAAGTCGAGTGAGTCATTGTTCAAATTTAATAAATACGTACAGTCACGGTCAATAATAAGTACCTACGCATTTAAGTACCTTGTCATAATGATCAATTTGATATTTGCTTCTTCCAAATTCATTGTCATTGAATTATTGCGACTAGGTATAAAATTTGACGCTGACTGTACTTATCACACTAATATTATATAGGTGTAAGTTTTGTATGTAAGTGTCTTTGTTCCTTCACGTCACAACAGCTGAACGCATTTTGTATTAATTCAGAAAAGAAAGAAAAACCATTCCTTTGACAATCAAAAAATCAATTAACAACACACTTAAAAAACAGAAATAAAAAAAAAAGAAATAAATATATAAATGGTATAAAGAGACAGCTAAACTTAAATGACTAGAATGTGGTGCCATGGGGTATACGCTCAGCACAAATGTCATATGTCGTTATTTGACACCCGACGCTGCTTTCAGCAAAACCCCGAGGTGTGCAGATATACGTTGCTCCAAATCTAGAGAAGATAAATACACTATGCACAGGAGCTTCACGACCTAATTCTACCCTTCCCCTTCCATTACAGGACGAGTAGAAGATCAGCCAAACATCACCCTTATTTAGTAGTCATTCCGCCAATTCGTACAAAGCGTTTTGGTTCCACGTTTATAGTGCGTACTGCTAGTAATATTTAATTTTCTTTGGTACTGCTAAGGAATGGAACTCATTGCCGTCTTCTCTGTTTCCTGATAACTACAATCTGGGTATCTTTAAGGCCAGAGTGAATAGGTATCTTCTAGATCTACGTGCTCCATTTTCGGCCACATCGTCGCTTAACATCAGGCGTGATGGTGGTCAAACGTAGAACAATCTTTTGTAAAAAAAAACTGTTATAAGTATGAATAAATAAATATAATTTCCTATGGTGATACTTTAGATAAAGATAGGTGATACCGCGGAACGCAGCTAATTTAGTTAATAATTAACGTCCAACGATCCCATACATAGACGCTTCTTAACTAGGAATCTCTGTATTTAGGACACCCACCATCAGCACCATCAAAGTCAAAGTCAAAGTCAAAATCTCTTTATTCATGTTTGGCATCACAGACGCACTTATGAACATCAAATTATCACAAGACTACTACCGTATCGGAAAAAAGCATCTTCGGCCATACCATCACTTCGCGTCGTTCCAATCGCTGCTTAGCGATAAGACCGCCGATTTAACTTGTCACAAGTACCTACTGTAAAGTCCGTTTGAAGTTCAAAAAACTGTTATATATCCTTCTGTGTACCTATCGAATCGAATAAATAAGGAAACCAATAAAAAATACGATACAAAATTCCAAAAAGGGAACATGGCAAATATGGAAATGGCGCGCCTAACAGCAAATAAACATTGTTAGCCCGCCTGAGACAATATTGATGTTATTATGTGTTATAACGTTAAGACGAAACCGACATCGCTTTATAACATAAACATATAATATACCTACAATTTCAATACATACAATTGTAGGTAATGTTTTTAATGCTATAATATAACGTATTTCAATTCGAGGAACTCGAGCAGCTAGAAATGTATTATTGATGTACATTTACATAATTTTATCAAGCATTCATATAACCATCTCATCACGATGTAACAGCTGCTTACATGCCCACATACATAGGTACGTGTCATACATACATACCTATGTAAGATATGTATATTTGTTGAATTGATTAAGTTATCTAAAACTGATATTCAGCATTAACTAAATTTATATACCTACTATTCACGTTTTTTTTAACTGAGTGACGAGACGACCTGGTCGTTCACCTGATGGTAAGCAATACCAGGCCTGGCGCACTCCGCACTGTAGGTACGAAGCTACAAGTACATAGCCGGGCACCGACGACGGATCGCGCGTCGTTACACGTGCCGCGTCAGAAGAGATAAGAGCTATGCGATAGAAAGAAAGAAAGAGAGGCGCTCTGTAGGTTAATATGACTGGTAGGTATGCAGCGTTACGCGAGCTGAATTGAATTTTATTGCGTCATAGCAAGAGTCGCTATTTGTTTAAATTTCTTTCCGGAGTGATGCTTCTGTCCTTTAGTATTCTGTGGCAATACACCGCCCATAAAAGTAACAGCACCACCCAGACCTTTGTTTTGCAATATCCTGCGCGGTGCTGCACTGCACTCGTCACCCTGAGACAATAAGCTGTTAAGTCTCATAACGCCCAGTAATTTCACTGGCTACAATGCCTTTCAAACTGGAATACAGTAATGCTGACGCACTACTGCTTGGCGGCAGAATAACTAGCAAAGCGGTGGTACCCACCCAGACGACCACTCGCATATACGAGAAACCTACCACCAGTAAATCAAACAGTATCAATTAACTTTAATAAAAGGATAACCGCTAATCATCATCAGTCCATCACGTTCCCACTTCTGGGACGCGGGCCTTTTCTCAGAGAGTTTGGGCCATAATCCACCACGCTGGCCCAGTGCGGGTTGGTGGATGTCACATGTCCTTGAATTTTTATTCTAAATTCTTAGACATGCCGGTTTCCTCACGATTTTTCTCTTCACCGTTTTTAGAGCGAGTCTTAAATCCGCACATAACTGAAAGTCAGTGGTGCGGGGCCAGTGGGATTCGAACTCGGGTGCGTCGGATCGAAAGTCGCACGTGCTCCTTCGGAGCGACACTATCTCTCCAAATTTTTATAAAAAAATTGCGTATATTTTCACCGAAAAAAGTCCATACACATGTATGCTGTAGTAGCAGATAGGGCGACACGATGAATCGCCGTCAGCGGTCGTTTCGGTCAACATTCGGCAATAATTTAGTTTCTTATCGGCCGACCGATCCGCTGACTCGAGATTCGATTCGTACATTGGGACGTTAGTTCTATCGAGATGGGACCGATGCAAATATGCCACGCGAAAAGTGAAGTTTATTTGATTTGAAAATGTAAACAAACACATAACATTGAATCTCAGTCAAAAAGCAAAGTATACGTATTATTTACATACTGTGCAGAGTATACGTATTATGTGAGCGTATTTCCGAAGCACTGGTAGAGTCAATTTTGCATTTCTTTTCTGCACCCGGACTTCCAATTGGGTATAGATAAGAAATGGGTAAACATACTTGCCTTTCAAAGTCATGTTAACATAAGTTACAATTTTTAGCATCTTTTTTGTGTATCATGAGTTTATGACCTTTAAAACTGCACTTTTGTGCCTGTTTAATTAATGATATACCAATCAAAATAATTAAAAACATGGACAGATTATAGGTGTTTTTTGTAAAATTCTTGCAGAAATGAAGTTTATACGAGTAGACCAGTAAAATGTTTGCTCCATGCCTGCCACCCAAAATTTTTAATACGACAGTCGAAGTCGTAGAGGATTGCTGACAAGCAAAAATCTCTCTAAGCAAACAATGCTTTTTTGTTTTTAAAGCTGAGCCTTCGCTGACGTCAGACTTTTTGTAGGTTCGATATAATTCGATATAATATAATCCGATTTTTTTCACTGACATTTTGTCGCCTGTTTTGTGACCGACTTATAGGACGTGTGCGTTGCAATATCAAACTCCGCATGTTTTATTTCACCGACATAGAATCGATTTTAAGTGGACGGGCAGCCTTAAGCAACGCTAAAATAATGACATAAAACTGCGGTTCATTTAGTTAATGTTGTGTGAAATATTGTTTTGAGTAAAAACATATCTACGTTTTATGATATTATCGGATCTCTTCACGCACAATTTTAAAATCAAAATAACATTAGGTAGCTACATAAAATATCAAAATAACAGCAAAGAGACCCGATAATATCATAAAACATGACAATTCGTGAAAGTTTAAAAACTAAAAATATATCTTTCGCGTATTATTTTATTTTTAATATGACGCGCGTTTGGGATTCCCGGGTGAGTTCCGAGAGAATTGATTTGCCAATTAATCCTATACAAAGCAAAACAATGGAAAAACATATTCATTCATCCTTAGACCTCCATTTCAATTTGTAATGTTTCCCGCACAAAGGGAAGAAAGCAATGAGGGAAAATGTATGAGAAGAAATAAACTAAAGGAAACACAAGGCTATCACAACATGTCAAACAAACAGTAAGGAAACTTACCGCCGCTGCCGCTTAGTTATATACAGGCCTATCTTATAAAAAGTCTAGAATGACTTAAATGTCCCAAAATGGTCGTCTTTTTGTCTCGTCACAAAGATGCATTTCTTTATTTGGTTCTGTTTGTGTTTAAATCTGAAGAAGCTGGTAATTTTTAGGATGAAGGTATTCTATATTAATCTATTAAAGTGCCAACATTCAAATTATTGTCGGAAACATCTTCACATTCATTGCCTTTACTCGTGGTAGGTCTCTCGTATGCGGGAAGCCATCTGGGTAGGTAACACTGCTTAGCCAATTATTCTGCCGCCAAGCAGTAGTGCGCAAGTATTACTGTGTTCCGGTTGAAGGGCATTGTAGCCAGCGAAATTACTAGACATATAATGACTTATCTCGGGGTGACGAGCGCAATGCAGTAATACGCAGTACTTTTATGGTAGTAAAAGTTCTGGATGGCACTGCAATTGTTATAGGCAGGCGTGGCGCTTACCATCAAGCAAATGACTTGCACGTTTAATTACTCAGTTCCATAAAAAAAATCATGACTACAGTTTTATACATTTTTAATAATATTTTAAGTCAAAAATTCCAAATGGTAAAATCAACTTGGGCATATTATATTTAGACTGGAGATACACTTTATTAATTTCTAAACTTATACAAAAAAATGGGTAGTACGAGAATACGAAGAAAAGTCATAATCAAGCCAAGCATACTAAATTCACTTTAGATGATTTCCTCTATTAGCACCGAAGTGAAATCCCGCTTCATATCTGCCAACATCTTCACATACGCAAATTAAATCCTCTATGAGCTGTAGGTATTCACAACACAAACAAATTAAAATAAAACATTTCTCCAAAACAAATTCACCCACATTAAAAAGCTCTTAAAGATCGGGCTTCTCCTAGATATATTTATTTAGCAAACATAAGGAACTTTTCCCATTCGTGAGTCCAATAAAATTCTACCTATTTACGCAACGTTTGTAAAAAGAAAAGTAATTCTACTTTTCCTTGCGTATTTAGCGGAACACACCCATTATTTTTGTACCTCGCCCTTGACATAGTGTAGTGAACAGAATGCTAAGTTCACATTATTAAGGTTTATTCATTAGCGTTATTATGAAGCGTAATAAATACTATAAAATGCCTATTTATTGTTGAATATAAATTTTTCGCTACGTTAGATAGAGTCGCGCGCATTGTGATAGATCAATCAAATCATTTATTGTCAGAATTTAAAGTACATGCAGCTAGTAAAAATGTACAAATGAGTGTCCTACATTCTAGCATGATAACAGTTTTATTGAGATTTTCATTTCTTAAAATAACCTTTCTTGACCACCCATGACTGTACCTGAATCTTTGTGAAGAGAAATAAACAAGTTTTATTATTATTATTATTTCATTTTGGGGGCGATAAGTCCTGGTCTGACGTCTCGCATCGAGTATTGTGTATTTCCTATTCCGTTTCTGTCAGAATGAACACAAGCCCTCCCAACTAATTTGAGTAACACTGGTTTTTAAACGTTTGCAAATACTTTTTTATGAATTATTATTACATACTATAGGTATGTAAGTTTTTTAGACAATCATCAAGAATATTTTTTAATTTCCCATCACGCACTTCATTGCACCGCTACCATTTTTTCTTGCACGTCCTAAATGACGGGTAGATAATGCTATCTAGCATTAAGTCCTCCATGTGCAAACTGTTTTGTTGTAAAGAATAAAAAATAAATAAATAAATAACTGCTCCAGCGACTTCGATAATGATGGTGCTCCCAAGAGTGTCAATGATGTGCTTAAAAGTAAAGGCATTTGCACTGTAAATAAGGTGAAAAAATATAGTTTAATGAATTCTTGTGCTAAGTTTATATACTTATTTTTTTCTACTATATCCACTGTTGAAAATTGAGGCTGCTTAACGTCAGAATAATGACCATAGTTAAACATTTCATTCCGTAATGGCGCTGACACAGCAAACACAATTAATTTACTCGAAACTTTTGGAGTTGATTCTTTTTCTTTTAAATTGTTTTGGTTATTTCCAAAGAAAACAATGACGTCAGTATTTTTTTAAGGAAAGACATGAAACGAGACTCAATTAAAATTGAACTAGTAATTTTTGATAGTGAAATTTGAACCGAATGTAATGTTTATGTATCAAATAAAAATAAAGATAGGTATAGACTTTAAAAAAAAAAATATGCACTCGATTTTAATCATCTGATAACCTCATAATATTAGTATATTAATATGGTTCTGTTTTTATACGTAGCCTAAGTAAAATACTCTAGTACCTTAAGTAAAATAATGTTTACGAAAACACATCAGTCAAAACAATATAATTATGTTTGTTCCCGTCATTTCATCCTTAATTTATAATTTGTTATCGCGTCGTGTATTTACTCGATCTATAGAGTTGACGTAAACGATTTTTTATCGGTTTTCAATCACTACAAGGAATTGGAGGCTTGCGTGAGTTTGTTTCATGAAGTTTGTTTTGTGACCTTCGATATACACGTGTCTTTAATATTGAACTAAGGTAAAGATCGTTATTTAGTTCGTTTCATGAAGCTCCTTTATGTGGCCTTCTAAATACACACGTCAAATTGGGGTAAGTTCTTTAATAAGCCAGACATATTTGGTTTACTAGTACCTCACCTAAGTAATATAAATATTTAAGTATAAGTAGATACCTACCTACTAGCAAACCAAATATATGTAACTTAGGTAGGTCTTTTAGTTAATGTGGGTTCTTCAGTTAGTCGTTTATATTACATAACATAGCGGTAGATTATATTATGGCTTTAAATCCTTAAAAGATCGATTGAGAAATCGGATGACGGGACCTCGGATCTAGTTCGTAACCTGTCTTACGTAATAGCACTGTGGTTACTTTGGACAGCATTTTTTGGATGCTAAGCGGAACCGCTCTTACCGTTTTCAATTATAAGTACATCGAGTCAAAATAATATTGCTACCACATATTTCAACATTACTCTTTGGAAATTACAGTAGAACTTTCCAATACATCAGATTGCACTGAAAAATCATCAATCTATATGATACGATATAAACAGTTACTTCACAACTTTTGAACTTGAGCAAAGCATTTCACCTATCGGAATTAATCCGCAATCGCAGAGTCACTATACCATTTTACAAGTTTTTTTATTTAACTTGCTTTGTTCGGGTCAAATCTTTCAAGTTGAATCAGAACCACTTGCACTAATCCTACAGGGTTGAAATTTTGCACACTTGTCAAAGTCTGATGATAATGCAATATTATGGTGACAGCCACCTGATCTGATAATGGAGATCGAAGGTGAGCAATGGAACTCCTTGAAAACCTCCGTAAACTACTAGTGTTTCGACTCATTTTAATCTGCTCACGGTTCCGATTACGAATTTGTTAAAAGCTTCTATTGAAAAATATATTTTTTAACAAAAATCTTGTTCTGTATACACTGCCAACTACCCGTTAACGCCTAGCCTATCGCTTATTGACAGTTCCTCATTCAAAACGTGGTACCGCTGTCAACGATAAGGAGTTCGCAGCATTAATAATTACAAAACAGCTTCACCGATATGTCGCGCCCCGTGCGCACCCGCAGTGTCCCGGAATAAAAGTAGCTTATGTCCTTTTCCAGGATCTTCATACCAAATTTATTCAAAATCCGTTACGTAGTTTTTGCGTGAATGAGTAACAAACTTCCATCCATCCATCTATCACTCACAATTTTACAAAATTTCGCATATACAATATTAGTGGGATATAACGGAATCGCGAGGACGTCCTTGCGGACTCGGTCATAAATATGCCGCTCATTATAATTTCATTGAATCCAACCTTAAGCCTTGACTTTGACCCTTTTTATTTATTTAAAGAGGAACTAAAGTGGGAACATTTAGGTGGATGATGCAAAGTTTTATATCTAAAGGTCGGGTGCCGCATTGATGAATGCGAATGCGCAGAATTTTTAAATAAAAAACAAAGAAATGTCTGCGTCGCGAATCCAAAGCGTAAACTTCCGGAAGAAGGACATCCTAATTGTCCGAAACCTGGTCGGAGTTATTCCGACACAACCATAACGTGAGTGTAGCCGTTTATATTTATAATGAAGAAAAATCTTAGATAAAAAAGAGGTTTATTATACTCATCATGCATTAACACACCATCTTCGTAACACAAAGTACATATGTTGTTGTAAAATGATGTTGAAGATGATAGTTTTTAAGTTGATTTCTAGCCGTTTCTGGCTAGGTGATTGTTGGTTTCTAAATGCTTACCGACGCTACGGCCCGTGTCCCAGCAGTGTGAACGAAAAATAGGTTGATGATGATGACCTACGCAACTTCGCGAAACTACTTCTCAATGTGTCAGCAAAATCTACTAATACTGAATTATTTTTGGTGAGTTAAATAATAAAATCGTATAAAAATTTAAGCAGGCATCTTGCGGAGGCTGTTTCATATTGACAGAATATGTGAATGTTTAATATATACATTTTGCCAAGTCATGAGAAGTACGCGTCGAGAGGAACTCTCCGCATTCTTTGCCATCATGTGGTGTTGTTGATTACTTTAGGCACGAATAACTTACATGCAGTAATTAAAAATAGTTTAAGCCCTCTTCTGGTCTTCTTTGCAATAAAATATTTCCAAAACTGATCAGGAAATAATTTTTGATCATTGCTCCAATTCACTAAGACAACTTAGCGATTCCTTGCTTTGAAATCACGTCGATTCCTTCATTAGTAAACGACATCTCTATGACGCTTTAATATACTATATATGATTCTCTATGACGAGTCATAGAGAATAAAAATTTCACAGATGTCGTTTATTAATGAAGGAATCGACGTGACCTCGAAGTAAGGAATCGCTAAGTTGTCATAGTAAATTAGGGCCCTGTACATAACCGGTCGCCTATTTGATAATATTTAGCAAATTTGCTTCTACTTAAAAAAAGGAAGACAAGCAAGTTCTTCTTGCATTACCTTCCATCCCTCACGGTTTCTTTGAGTCCTCTCCGTCCAAAGATTGTCTGGAAGAGATCGCTAGAAGCAATAAGACCGCCCATTATAACACTTTAGCTCTAAGTATTGTTTTGTAATTATTTCATGTTGTTGTGTGACAATAAAGCGTTATCTAATCTAATCTACCTTCCAGCATTATTACTAGTACCTAGTTATATTCATGAGGGATGCAGGATTAGAGCAATTTGATAAAACTTTTACGTCAGCACACCACCGATAAGAATCCTTAATTAAATCATCATATCTTGACCTCATCATCCTTTTCACTTTTACTTAATCTTATCACTTTTACCGTCCAGATCCATACATCCATCCGCATAAGTTTATATATAATCATTCCCAGATAAATGTCCCATCGGTTCTCTATCTAAATCCTTGATGTCACGTACATGAGCTTGCACGATCCGATTTCTACCATGATATATGTCCGAACGTAACCTGATATTATATCTATCTCATAATTTATATTCTACAATTCCCGACGACGGCTTTGCAGCAAATAATAAATCGCTTGAATACTTATAGCGGGCCCCCTCACTCACAGAACATTAGC
Source organism: Petrophora chlorosata (assembly GCA_951640565.1). Classification (NCBI taxonomy): domain Eukaryota; kingdom Metazoa; phylum Arthropoda; class Insecta; order Lepidoptera; family Geometridae; genus Petrophora; species Petrophora chlorosata. The sequence continues at coordinate 11,620,445 of OX621201.1, read as the reverse complement.
ATGTTTTAACTAATATATTATCGTTCGCCGAATGCTAAAGTAATGCAATGCAGAATATCATACTTTACTTGTCAATTAGCCGCGCTTTCTTCCTTTGACCCTGACCCGCATGGTAGCCCCGCCCCGGCCCGCGAAGGTGAGCCACGTATCAAGGAGAAAAGAGAAGGAGGAGCCAGCGAACAGAGAACAGAGACAAAGAACCAGCTCGCCATGTGGGTACTTACTCCATGCTTTCATACATGTTACAATCCACGTCGCCTGCCTTGCAAAGATTGACGTAAAATATAGCTCATCAGTTTTTCACTGAAACATAAAACAGGCCTTGACCCTTTGTATTTAATTTGAGGAAAATGTGCTGCCTAACATTTCAGACTTTATGCCTTCCCATGTATATTTTATTAATAGCTATTATTAGCACCGTAGCAGATGTTTTAGGGCTCGATAGCCAAGTGGTTAAGGCCTGGAATGATTCCAGTTCAACATTTTTTTTTTTCTTTTCTATAAACATTTATAATCTCTGGAAGTTTGGAGGATTATAAACTCATTGTTAGACGTTAAACAACAATTTGCTAATAACGTTATGATGTAGCTACAACAAAATTAGTTCCACAAATTATTATATTATTGATTTATTTTACTTATATAATTTTTGAAAATTCTGCTTCAGTAACGTTTTAATCCGTATCATTTCAAACTTTCCACTCACCGTGCACCGAGTGGCGGTTCAAACCCAACTCATTACTAAATATTTTTGAGCAATAGAAACATACCGTATGGTACCTAAGCCGGCATATCGCATTAATAAATAATTCAATGTCACGCTTTTCATCCCTCCTACAAACAAAGCCCTACTTCACACGCACTTTGCCTTCATTAATGTAGCACCTACATCAAAAAAATATTCACACTGGATGCTTGAGAGTCTCAGCGCCCTAAAGCTCGACAACAGTCTTCTTACACCCTTATGTCAAAGCACATAAGAGTGCTCCAATGTTTACGCCTTTACACCATTCCCTTCGTGACTACGACACACCCTTCACCCCTTCCCTCTCCTCTCTTGTCCTGTAGCAATCTATCAAATGTCTAGACACGATTAAGTGGCGGTAAAAGTCTGCCTTTGCATGCAGCTCAATGAAATACTGATTCTATAAATCGCGCGGTCTATTTGCTATAAAAGTGGGGTGTAGAGAACTCTTTAAAAATTTTACAAGCTTATATTTTTGTGGGCGAATTTGCGATGTCATTGAACACTCCAATGTTAGATTTTATGACTCTCTTTGAACACAAATTTTACAAGTAGGTGATATTTTCAAGTTGTAAATTTTAACCTTCAAGCAAACGACTTAATTTGATTGCCATAAATGTAATAAGTATTTTGTATTACCTAATGGATACCTTCACATTTTTTATGCCAAAAAATGCAAACATTTTACGGAAACCGGATAGAGGCAGGTGTCTATAAAATTTAATATAATTTGTCACCCTTCCTTTCCTATTCTAGCTTCAGCAAGTTTCAAAAAAACACATACAAAGTACGCGCAAATACCTATTTCCAAATACGCATTATTAACTTCAGGTCGCGGCCGATGCGTGTAATTCCGGTCTGACCCGGCCGCCCGAAGAAAGGCAGGATTATTACGTAATGCGCAACTGCTGCTAATTGCGTAACATTTTGTCAAAGCGTACGTCAGTTCGCAGGCGCGCTGTAATTACGATGGTGCGCGAACGTTCTTTGCATTTCAACTACGACGTTAGTTGCGCAGAAATCCTATTAGATGCACAGAAAATGTAGTTTTTTTTATGTAAACGAGTGATGAGACGAGCAAGCCGTTCACCTGATGGTAAGCAAAACGCTTGCCTATAACAGCCCATAACATTTAGGTAGTATATTAAAAAAAAAACAGTTGAAACAACCACTCGAAACTTTGTAAGACTAATCCACAAGTTTTAAGTTGCTCAGCGAGCTATGGAGAGAGCTACGCTTGGAGTTTCTCTGAAAGATTGCATCCGCAATGAGGTGATGTGACAGAAAATCAAAGTGACCGTTATAGCTTATATACAGGATTAGCACGATGAAGTGGCAGTGGGATGGTCACGTCTCTCGAAAGACGAATAACCGTTGGAGTAGACGTGTTCTTGAGTGGAGACTGCGGATCGGCAAACGTAGTGTAGGACACCCACCGGCCAGGTGAAGCGACGACCTGTGTAAGGCGGCTGGCAGAAACTGGATGAGAAGAGCCGAAGACCGGGCTCAGTGGCGTTCTATGGGAGAGGCTTGTGTCCAACAGTCGACGACTATGGGTTGATGATGATAATGAGATAAGGAGTATTAAGCGAATAAACAGACATACTTGAATGAACGACTTTGTTTTATACTATTAAAAAAATATATATAAGTGATTGCATTCTCGTGCATCTTAACTCCAAATGGTACGGGCTTATTACATAAACAGCAACTGCTGCGAATTCCATAAACAGTTTGTCAAAGCTTGCGTCAGTTCGCAGACCGGCTGTATATACGTTAATTATATTATTATAGCTCGTGCGTATACGTTCTTTGCATGCTAATCGCAATGATGATAGTTGAAATAGTTCACGGGATTAAATATAACTTGGTCTAAGTTGTTTTCTGCTGCTTAAAATATAATATCCTCTAAACAAAGTTATTAAGAACTTATGAGCGAAACAGAAGCTGAATTTTTATTATTTTAGGCAAACTTTTTACAGTAGGCACATTGTTTTGCTTCTGAGGCCGAAGTTATGACTTCATTTTACATTTCAAGGTTCTCAAAAGGATACTCATAGATTAAACAATTATTGTTTTAATAATTTTTTTAAATAATATTAATACATATTTGAGACAGTAGTGCAAGCCAACCTAGTCGATTTAAGGGTACCTATTTGTTTTAACAGAAATATTCCTTGTTATAAAATATATAGGGTAGAATTGAATTCCATATTTTTCCAAAATGTATAATCAGTCCATGCTTTAGAATAAAACTATAGCGTTAAATTAAAAAAATGCAGATTACGCGGGGGCGCCCCGCCTTTTTAGACATTTCAGCTAATTGACAATTATTTTTTGGTCATTTCTTTTATATTCTTCCTGAGTTTTTTAATTTAACGCTAAAGATTTATTCCAAAGCATGGACTGAGTGTACATTCGGTAAAAAATATCGAATTCAATATCACGGTTTATAGTAGTAACTTTCATAGTTTCCTTAAATCAGACTTTAAGTTGTTTCAAACCCTCTGATTTCTATTAGGAACATAAACTTTGAGTGAATTGGCGCATTCAGGAATAATAGAGGGTCACGTCATAGAAGGGTTACCTGCAGACACAGATTAAATCCTAGTTACTACGTCTCGTTACGTAGCCAAGCAATAACTAGGTTGTTATTTAATAGTTACCCGTAACAGGCGAATGTTAGGGTACCTATTAAACGGCTACATAATTATATGTCGTAGTTGAAATAGAAATACTTAATTGAAAAAAGGAAATAGGTTTATAGGAACCTGCTTTTACGAGCGGCTTCTATGTTTAAAACTTGTTAGTGGTCGTGGCGTGTCGATTAATTGTTCTATTCACTAGTTACAGCATGAAATGTAGAACAAGTGCAAATACGAGATGATGAAAATGAGAGTTAGAGAAACAACTGAAGAAAATTTATAAGAAAATCAATCAAAGATTAGAATTAAATAAATTCAATTCAATTCAATTCAAAAGTTCTTTATTTCAATTTTGTCGTCACAGACGCACTTATGAACGTCAATTATTACAATGACTCTACCACCGTATCGGAAAAAGAACCACTACTCAGAAGATACGGCAAGAAACTGAGGGGCATATTTTTTAGAACTTTTGTTACAATATTTTATGTTTGTTTTTGACAGTATTCTTCTTCTTATGTGCCAGTTGGCTACTTCGCAGAAGCGGAATGTTCCATGCATCTTTGTTCTCTATCTATATAAATCTATATTATATAAATTTCCGACTATCTCAGAATCATCTGAACAAGCTCATTTTGCATCTTATGCCTCGTCAGTGTATTTTAAAAGGAAATCAATTGAAATTAATAAACTCATTCAAGGACCATCTTCCTTTTGTTGTCGAAAAATGCTTAAAATTGGTCGAAGTGGTCTTTTCCTTGAAGCACCTACCGAGAAAGGTAAAAGCAATCTAGCGGACACTGACATAATTCAAGTTACGAAAAAAGTTGTAATATACAATGTTATTGTAATATAAATAAACATTATATAATATATGTATATGTAATATGTACGTGGGATTAATTTTGCGAGCTGAGGAATTAATAACATGAACGGATATATTATACGACGCAAAACCGTAAATATATAACTTTAGCTATAACCCAACCATATCAAACTATTCCAGTAGACAAATTAAACAGAATAGAAACCTACGACTACTCCAAACATGTTAACAACTATTTCTTATTATAAAGCAATTTTCAGCGTAACATATAACATTCCCTTGTTCATATATAACATTTCTCGAACTAAACTGAAATTCAACATTAGCTTACAGAATATGATTCCAGAACGGGTAGGTATTTTAATTAACCTCAACAATTGTGTAATAGGCAGTACGGACGGTCCTTACCGTCACATACAGGGACGTCATTAAAGCCAATTTTCACTCCTGCGGAAGGCCACGCCACAGTTTGGTTACAAGCCGAAATATAATGACAGCACGTTCCATACGTACGTATATTTTGTTAGTAATAATTCGCATTTATAAAGATATATTTATATACCTATTGTTGTGCGAGTGTCGCTCGGCGAGAACACGTGCGAATATAAGCCTGACACACCGGAGTTTTAATACCAATGGGCCTCGCACCAATGACTTTATTAAGTTCTGTGGGGATTAACCAAGACGGTGAAAAAAACGGCATTTCTAAGAATAGCAAAAATCAAGGATATTTTACAGCTACAGCTACCAACTTACACTCGGCAGGGGAGATGGTTTTTAACCGACTTAAGGAGAAGGTTCTCTGTTCGATTGTTTTTTTTTAATGTTTGTTACTTCAGAACTCCGTCATTTATTAAGGGATTTGGAAAGTTATTTTTGCGTTGGGTTCAGTATAACTACGAAGTGGTATTATATTATATTTCCCATATTTTCATTTATATTTGACCTTGGACTTCGAAGGTACATTGATGTCGGTTTTTGTTTTTTTGTAAAAATTAATTATGTATTTGTATTTTTGAGAAAGCCTCTTGACTCAGCAGTTGAAACGTAATGGGTTGATGATGATAAAGATGATATTAAACAGAATAAAATAAATGTTGTTAGCAGAGTTTAAGTAAAATTCCAAGGTTGTCTCTGTTGATTCAAAATAGAGTTCTTATTAGATAACGTACCTAGTACCTACAGCTTGTATGACATCGATCGCGGTGCTTGAAAAATGCGTGTCGGAACGTCATAAAGTTTATATAAAGGTCTTATATGCGTGCATGTATTTAATATGTGTCCTCTGCGATATTCCCAGAATAAGCCACTTTGCACACGTCCTTTGCATTTTTCCAGTCTGTTGTCTATTAATGCTTAAGCGTGTAATGTAATTTGATCAATAAGTTAAAAAACAAAAATAAAAATTAGACCTGCTATACATAATATGCATTTGTTGTGTTTTGTTGTTTATTTGGTGATTATGAAGAAAATATTACGCGTAGAGTCGAAGTGTTCTTGCGTTTATTAGTGTGCATGCTAACGTTGGTTTATTTTATTAACGCAAAGAATACTAACTATTAATTAAAGTATCCTTACTGTTTAAATTCATTTTACTGTGACATGCACAAGCAAATATAATTGTACGGTTGTCGAGTACCTACTTCGAAAATATGTACGTAATTATGGTTTATGCTCTTGATATTTAAAAAAAATGTTTATGGTTTTGGCAAATGGAATAAAGGTTAATTGGTAAGGCAGTTAGAAGTAGGGTAGCTGATGGTTATGGGATATAGTTATGGAAATCTCGTAATGTTTGCAAAAAGGGTTAATAAAGCAATCAAAAGGAAGCCAGCACATAACTTCGTTACAACTGCGGATGTACTAATACTGTTTTGACTATGCATAAATAGCAATACAACAAGTATACATTTTACAAAAAAACTGACTTCAATGTATCTTCGAAGTCCAAGGTCAAATATCGATGAAATTTATATGGGACCACTTCGTGGCTGTTTTGAACTGAACGCAAAAATAATTATTGAAATCGATCAAAAGTTGGCGGAGAAATCGGTGAACATACATAAAAATATATATATACAGTATATATATATACATATATATATGTTTATGTGATAGTGTTAGTGTGTGTAGTAATATTTAAATATCTCTTTTTTTTCGTTTAATGTCTGACTATATTGTACTCATATTCAAACAAATAAAGTATATTCTATTCTTCTATTCTATTCTAAAAACGTATAAATAATAAGTTTAAATAAGGACTCCAATTGATGACGAACAACACACTGACAAGAGTGAAACGACTAAGAAGAAAAATATAGTAATGTTTAGTAGTCTTAATAATGTGCTGAGTATTTATACAAATTAATTAATTTATTTGACATTAAATTATATTAATATATTATTATATAACTTTGCTTAGTAACAAACTTACAATGATGTATTTATATTTTTTATGTATTTTATATTTGTGTGAATTTTGATGTAGCCTTATTATAATACTATATTTGACGTGTAAATTTGACATTTTACCAATAAATTAATAATGTTATGATTGTGATACTTATAGCTCAAAAAATATACGTTTAATTCTCTTATCAACGGGTTTCTAGCTACAAAACTTTCTTAAGAAGAAGTTCAATAATAATTTGAAAAAGTTAAGTTCGTAGGTTGTAGAAGCGATTCATATATCTGTTAATTAGAGATTCCTTTATTTCAATTCCAAAAGCAATTCACGCCTGACCATGGATACTCTACAACTCCTATTTAATTCAACCAGTAAAATTGGTTCTCAAAAGCTCTTTGTAGGAATTAGCTGTCAAAACATAACTTCATATAGCTACTATATGAGTACATTAAACAATGAAATCTGACGGAGTTAGTTAACTAGGTTGCGGTTTCAATTCAACGAGATGCCTCGCCACTGACGTCACTAACAATTGCAATGCAAAATCTTCAGTGAATTGTTTAATTTGTGCACTTGACAGCAAAGTCCAAGATAGCTTTATGTGCAAACGGAAGCTGTGATTGGTTGTGTACAATATGTAATCAAAACAGAGAGGTAGATGAAATTACCAATGTCTCTAGCAATATTAAGTGCGCGCGTGTCTGTGTTTTTGCGTGTAACTATTTGAAGACATGTTTTTATTTTTATATAATAATAGACAATCAATCAGTAGCGTAGCTACCGGAGGGCGAGACGGGGCAGTGCCCCGGGTTCCCCAAGCTCAGAGGGCCCCTCGGACTCTGACTTTGAAACTTTACATTGATCTAGTGAACATTTCTCCCACATTCGGAATATAAATAAACCAGATTTCAGGAACGCGACTTTAATAATGGCAACTTATTTGAAAAAATAAAGGGGCATTTCCAACAAGTCTCGAACATCTTTGTTGAATCTGGAGTACGGCGAATCTGAAGTACGACAAATCTGGAGTACGTTGAATTCAAAACACGACGAATACGGAACAAACGATTTTAAATAGTTTAGTTGGGGCCCTAGTTTATTTTTTGCCCCAGGGCCTTTGGTTACCTAGCTACGCCACTGCAATCATATCTCGCTTTTTGTACATTCAATAACTATATTAACCATATACCTATATATAATGTAGTACATACCAATATCTAACTAAATATTTATGCATTCAGAATTACCATAGAAACGAAATTTATAACATTTCGCGTTCCATCATCATCGCTGTAGCGTTACGCCATGTGTAATTTTAACTGAAACTGATAGTGCTTTTCCTCATAAGCCTTTAAATGTTGAAATTGCACTTCTGTATTTTGATACACTGGAAATTTACTCACAAAACACCTTTGTTTCTTACCACGCAAAGACTAGAGTGCTATTTCTCTTAAGCTTCAGATAAAGTCTGACGATCGCGGAAAACAATTTAATAATTTTGCTATTCATTTCGCTTTTGTTTTTCGAGTTATATCAGGCCTAGCGCACTCCGCACTATATGTACGAAGCTACAAGTACATAGCCGGACACCGACGGTGGGTCGCGCGTCGTTACACGTGCCGCGTCAGAAGAGATAAGAGCTATACGATAGAAAGAGAGGCGCTCTGTAGGTTAATATGACTAGTAGGTATGCAGCGCTACGCGAGCTGAATTGAATTTTATTGCGTCTTAGCAAGAGTCGATATTTGTTTAAATTTCTTTGCGGAGTGATGCTTCTGTCCCTTAGTATTCTGTGGTTAAATGTAGGTACATAATTCACCACACTGGTTTATTCTGTGACTCTGGTCCAGAGTTTGTGGATGTCACAAGTCCTTGAACTTTGTTATTTTTGGACATGCCGGTTTCCTCACAATGATTTTTTTAACCGTTTTAGAGCTAGTGTTAAATCCGCACATAAATGAAGGTTCATTGGTTGATCCGCACATAAATGAAGGTTCGAAAGTCACACGAGTTTCCGCTGGGCTACAAATTAAATAAAACCTAGTACACAATATTCAATAACGTTTGCGTATCAAGCCGTCGGAAAGAGTGAGACAGAATGATGGTGCATTGTTGTGAGCGTCGATAGCCCAGATGCCTTGACAATGACTTCTATATAGACAATTGTAGAGCTGCATGCAAAGTGGGGGTGTGACCACGTACGCTTTTGATGTGCCCGAACAATGTTATCAAGTGTTTGGACAGGGGTTTTTTATGATCGAAAGTCAGGCGAGCGATTCAAGCTTTATTTAAACTTGAAATAAATATTTATTTATAGTATTAAGTCTACGTAAATATTTAATTTCAAATCAGCAAACATTTTTGTTATTGAATGCATTAGCACTACTCAGCGAAAATCTTAAGATTTTAAATGATAAGTAATAACTCGGTAGGCTGTGGTTAGGGCATTGGGATGGTATTATGAAGACGCAGGTCGATCCCCGCCCAAGCAATATCAATTTTTTTCTTCCTAATTATTTAAAACCATAACAAAGATTTTGTTGGGAAACTAACTGTTTTTGAAATCTTATATTCGTAGTCGTAGTCTTAAGTAAAAATTCATACATCAATCAAGATGCCACTACTAGATACATTTTATAAAAAAAACTTAAATTATAAAATATATTATTATGATTTAATTTATTTTATTATAAATTATACATTTACTCACACAATATCACTCTTATCACTTATTTACTGGTCTTGGAATAGCACCATAGGATACTTTTTATCACAGATAAATGAACAGTTTCTTTTGGAACAAGTACAAAAAGCATTTGAGGCGGACGAAGTTTATTTTAAAATTTAAAAATCGACTACGTAAAATAATTATATGGTTTTTTAATATAAAAAAATGGTCTTTGGTTCAGATAGCGAACATCTTATTATCTTAGAGACATTACTTGGCATATGAGACCTAATATTTGATGTTTGGGGGTGATGAGCGCAACGAAGTTACACGCAGTACTTTTTATGATATTCAATGTTCTACATTAGCTGCAACTGGCAGAACGACTTGCTCGTCTCATTACTCAGTTCCATAAAAAAGCTATCCTAATTGTGGTTTACCGTCTGTATCAAAATGACTCAAATTTGTCAAAACCCGTTGTTAAATTCAATATGATTTCGCTAACAAGCGCATTGCGGAAAAATCTATGATAAGTGAACCGACCCTCCGCTGGGATTTCGTATAACAGATCTGTTGAGTGAACTTACTGCCTTGGGAATCGCTAGTTTTCAGATGTTACGTGACACGTGTAGCTTGTTTATTTGAAAATGTAGTGTTAAAAATAGAAGTAGTAAGAGACTTTTTATAGACTTAATATGAAAGCTTGAGGGAGACCTTTGCCCAGCAGTGTGACACAATAGGTTATAAAAATTTGAAAGCTTTGTTCATAAGTATAATAAATAATAAATAACGCCCAACGATCACATACATAGATCCTGGCATCTACTTATGATTTCCTGTATGTAAGGAACCAGAAACTATAAAGACCATGACCCACAACGACCAGACACGAAGCAAATGCTTGTTCTTTGCCTGTTGTTTCTTTGGATAAAAATTTGTTCTGCCGCGGAAATGAAATCGCAACCTCATTGGTGTATAAACAAAATGTAGCGAAACACATTTTTTTGTTTTTTATAAGTAGTAGATTCCATTTTCGCGATAATATTTTATTTGATTTTAGGCAGATTTTATTGATTTTAATAATATCGATTTTCATCAAGTCGTAGCAACTTTAGAAAAATATGCTCATAAAATGTTTTGTTCCTTATGAGCAGAAAAATTCATTCTGCGATAATATTTTTGGTCATTTAATTTTTATTGATTTTAGGCAAAAAAAAACGATATCTTTAAAAATCCAAAAATTTTGTTTTTTTTTCGTTTAGAAACCTCTTGATGGATTTCTAACAACAAATTGTTCTATCTCTAACGGTAAGAGTGGTTTTTAAAATTGCCATGGGGATCCCTGTTCAAAAACTGTATATTTCTTTTCATCTTAGTTCCATCATGGACTAAGTTCCATCCTTCACACTGTCATCCTAAAAAAAATCGGGCACCTGGGCGAGATGCCCAGGTATGAATAAATACGTTACTTGTCACAAAGTAACGTAAGCTACTCTTACGTGTAAATCAATCTGCTGAAATAAGGTAGGACGTACTTGTCACACATAAAAACTGACGAGAACGTGACCTGTCATATGGCGTTCCGCGTCTGCCGCTATAAAAATCTATGAGATTTTGCTTAACATTACCCGTCATAATATAAGGGGGCGAGGTGCTCCCGTTTGCATATTGTTAACAAAATATCTGGTAAAAAAACTATGATTTTGAGATTTTCTGAAAGACATCGCTCTTAGCGATGAGACCACCCATTATATAAATAATGTTTATGTTACATCTTGTGACGAGGTTATTGTATGTTAAATTAATATGTAGGTCTGATTTTTACATCCTCAAGTAAGGTGTCAGATAGCTATTTAGCTGAATAACGTTACTTCTGACTGTGCAAGCGTGATGCAGTTATGCAGTCAATAAGATACAAAATTACTTGATATTTAGGATCTCTACCTGCCAATCTAGGGTCGATTTTTCAACATTTCTACTTAAGTTATTATTTAAATGTAAAGTTATTTAATATTTATTATTTAAGTTAAGGCAATATTTCATGTTGTTTCTTTGCAAAATCAACCCTTTATATGTTTTTAAATACGAATTTTATTCTTGACATCTTAACTTATAAAATGTTACATAATTGATTGTGCGTTTTTACCTCTACTAGAAAAAGCCTTCCGGTGTATTTTCAGTCAAAAGAGGAAATTGAAAATATCAAATCCCTTCTTTTATGTGGCGCAGAAGCCCTCCCTATCCAACTTTACCTTTAATAAGCTGCAAAATAAAACGTGGCAATATCGTCAAAGAAAATTCTATTTGGTTTTGCGCAGAGTGCTATTAACATCGATGGATTCTGAAGTGATTATAATCAGTAATGTTTCTATACAACTAATAAAAATCATATTTATAATATTTTATTTAGGCCATAAATCACGGAAAATCGATAAACTTTCCTCTTGCAGATAACATATATATTAACAAATAATAATTAGCATAAATAATTACCAATATCTTGATACTTAAACTAAACAAAAAAATGTATGTGCTTAATCTGTGCTAAAATAATGTGCTCCAAGTGGAACCTAAATCGGACTTAGTGTCGTGAAAAATGAGGTGATAGTGACCATCCAAGATGGCTATGGTGATATCTCAGACGACGAAAGCTGCCATCGGTGGTATCCTCGCTCTGATGATTCTTGGAGCTGTTCTGGTGGTAGGAGCTGCCTTCGGGTGGTTCGACCCGAAGAGAGAAGACGAGGACACACCAGCGAAGGTCAGCGCGAGGCTGCAAGGACGGACGTCTTTTGTTACACATCGAGCGGTGAGTTATCTATTAGACCTTTCTTTTATAGACTACTAGGTGTGCCACGCGGTTTCCCGGAATATAAAGTATTAATGCATAATAGTCTATGTATTAATGCAGGGTATAAGCAATCCATTCAAAATTTTACTCAAATTCGTTGAGCCGTTACAGCATTAAGAGATAACAAACACACTAACACACTGACATACAAACTTTCGCATGTTTAATATTATTTATTTAATTATTTATTGCACTATTACAAGTTTAGTAATGTACAAAGGAGAACTTAATGCTAAAGCATTTTCTACCAGTTATCCAGTGACGGTAAAAGAATGTTAAAAAAGCGTGCATCAAAAATTAAAAAAAAAAACTAACAGAAATACTAAATAAATATCGTAATACATATTATTATTATCGTAAAACAAAAGCATAAATTATTAAAATACATAGGTAACAGTTAAAAACACTACAAATATAATCCAAAACTAAAATACATAGAAATGAATACTTATATAAATAAATACTTATTATTGACAGTAGAATACTCTATACTTACATACATAGATACAACATAACAATAAATAAACAATAGAACATGAAGATCAATGTAACGGCTTACTCACTTTTTTAAGGTAGAATTCTCGAACCAAACGTTATTAGTGTTATGTGATTGGATTTAAATGTATTACTGTTGAGTATATGATAGTAATACTTTGGTATAACAATAATGAGGCTTAACGATATTGCTACGAGTGTTGTATAAAGCGGCGACGTCCAGAGTGAAGTCAATAGAGAAAATAATAGTCTAGGATTTTACTAAAAGCACGTTGTGAGTTGCACGTTGCAAGAGGTGTGGTTCTTTGACGAGAAATGATTGTGAGGTTCAAAAGTATTATCACCATCATCATCATCAGTCCATCATGTTCCTACAGCTAGGGCACGGACCTTCTTTCACAGAGAGAGAGAGTATCCGCCACGCTGGCCCAGTGCGGGTTGGTTGATATGAAAGAAAGAAAGAAAGAAAGAAAAGACATTTATTCATGACACACACCCAACATTACATTAAACTATAACAATAGGCATACTATAGGTACATTACAAATAACAGAGAAAAAAATAAAATAAAAAATATGATTTCACAAGTCCTTGAATTTTTGTAATTAATTTTTGGACATGCCGGTTTCGTCTCGATGTTTTTCTTCACTGTTTTTAGAACGAGTGTTAAATCCGCACATAACTTAGGAAAACCAGTGGTGCGGGGCCAGCGGGATTCGAACTCAGGTGCGTCAGATCAAAAATTGCATGTGCTCCCACTTGACACTGAGCCACACTTGCTCTCGACTCTAAAATCAAAGTCAAAGTTAAATATCATTTATTAAATAGGCACAAAAGTGCACTTTAAAAAGTCATAAAGCCAATATAATTAAAATTAAACATATGTTAAAAATCGTAACTTAGGTTAACATGACTTTGATAAAAGGTAAGTGTTTACCCATTTCGTTCCTACATTCAAACATAAGTCCGGGTGCAGAAAAGAAATGCGAAAACTGACTCTACCAATGAGTGCTTTGGAAATAAGCCCACCTACAAAAGATAGCACCAAGAAACTCTGCGGGGTTGTCTCTTTTTTCGACTCTTTTAAAATGTCTCGAAATATAACAATGAACAATTGATATACATTAAAATTAACACAATGTAAAACAAGAAGTGCGAATGAGATATCCCATAGTCATAGTATCAATAACAAAACATAAATAAAATAATATATATAAAAACGTATGAGAGTAGCAGTTAGGAGTGACCAGACCAGACCAGTCCCCGCAAGTAGTACCCGTTCACGAATATGACTTGTAGACCAGCCATCTCCCCCCTCAACCATATTGGAGGGATATCAGTATTGCGAGACATAAATCGAACGTGCCTTTCTATTGTGTTCTGTAGCTAACTTAGAACACGTACTATAACTTTAACACAAATGGTAACCACTCTTGATGTCCCATAATTTTGCGCCACCCTATAGAATAGCCTATGTAGATATCCCCAAACCTTGACTTGTTAACATTTAACTTAACATTTATTAAATACTAAGCTGTCTGTGTTAATGATTGCCTAAACAGTATTTTGCAGCTTGCTATCTAGAGGGTACGTTTTTCATACAAAATTCAACCATTATTAACTTGTTCACTGAATAGAAGAAATGCCTAAATTTATGCGTGGTGAAATATTTACGGGTGGTTGTTTCCGCAAAATTAATAAAATGGTACAATTTATATCAGAAACCTGCTATAAATTGTACCATTTAATTCATTTTGCGTAAATAGTTCACCACGCATAAATTTTCTCTTCAGTGAACAAGTTGATAATGGTTGATTTTTGTATGAAAAACGTACCACCTTTTTTGAGGTAAATCCAAAAAGTGGTGACAATCAAATTTAATAAAAAAATTGTTTTATAAGTGAATTATACAATATTTATACAATTTAACGTGATGATAATTTGGCAATAAGGGGTAAGAACGATAATGATCGTTCTTGTAAACTCTTGTAAGTTTATACATAATGTTGAGCTTGTCGGGCTGGTTTTCAGAGTACCCTCTAGCTTTAATCAGATGTTATTCGAAAATTCAATAATTTGTTTCATATAGTTTACATTTGTATTCAAAATTCTAACAACAGATCCATTTCTTACATAGTAAAATGTGTTCTACCGAAAACCTTTTGTAAGCGAATTCAAAAGTACCACAGATTATAAAACCAGATAACTGTAATGAAACAAGCGTCCCATCCTGTTTTCACACTTAAAAAGTTAAAATTTCGTATGCTGACCGCACTCGGTCGGGCACGGTTTCGAATAAAAGCAAATTTTTAATTAACATAAAACATAAAGGTATTAAAAAAGTTTTCGGGCAAAAAAACTCGCGGAACATTTTAAGGTTATTAAAAATGGCGAATTTATAAATCGGTTTTGTAGCTTTTTTGCTATAGGTACGGTACGAGAAAGTTCGAAAATATTTTAATATAGGCTCCTGGCTAAAGCTTTTTATGACTATGTATTGTTATTGTTTTCAGTATTTATTATCGCCTAAGGATTTATGTTTGACCGCTCGCTATCTCGCCTGATGTTAAGCCACAATGTGTATAAATGAAGAGCTCATAGATTTACAAAAGGGCGATAGTTAAGCGACTGCTCAGACCAGTCTCCCTGATGGTTCAACGAACATTATCCCGAAACATGACTAGATTACTTAACGTATTATATATTTGTTCAGTAGGTGGCATTACAATCGCGGCCGGAGAAACCACTTCAAAGTAATCTGACTTCCTCACGATGTTTTCGCCGTTATTAGAGCATGCAATATCTGCACTTAACTATAAGTCAGAAGGGCCTTGTGGGAGACCTTTGCCAGCAGCATAAGTTAATATTTATAAAAATCTATAAGTCATTGGTGAACAGCCAGGGTAGAGTCGAGATTAGATTTCTGGAGTGTTGGATCATAAGCCCCGCCCCGCGGTTTCACCCGTGGTTTCTTGGGATAAAAAATAGCCTATGTCCTTTCTCAAAGCTTAATGTACCTGCATACCAAATCAGGAGATTTTCGTCATCCATCCATCCATCCATCCACCCTCAAAAGATTCGTTCATAATATTAGTAGGATACGACTACGAAGGTAACTAAAGCACGAAAAAATCAGTTTGACATTATTATCCTGATGCCTTCCTTTAACGGGTTCATTTTTAGGGATCCGTGCCCAAAGGGTAAAACGGGACCCTATTACTAAGACTCCGCTGTCCGTCCGTCCGTCTGTCTGTCTGTCTGTCGCCAGACTGTAACTCATGAACCGTGATAGTAAGACAGATGAAATTTTCACAGATGATGTATTTCTGTTGCTGCTGTAACAACAAATACTAACAAACAGAATAAAATGAATATTGAAGGGGGCTCCCA
Organism: Petrophora chlorosata; assembly: GCA_951640565.1. Taxonomy (NCBI): domain Eukaryota; kingdom Metazoa; phylum Arthropoda; class Insecta; order Lepidoptera; family Geometridae; genus Petrophora; species Petrophora chlorosata. The sequence goes on along the minus strand of OX621201.1, from coordinate 11,604,418 downwards.
TACAACAAACATGTTTTTTTTGCCGTTTTTTTAGATAATGGTACGGAACCTTTCGTGCGCGAGTCCGACTCGCACTTGGCCGGTTTTATTTCATTTACAATCATTTCTGTAGTCTGTATATAGGGTGTCCACCCTTCTGATTTATTAAAATTTTATTTAGTACTGGGTAGTAAAAGTGTGTGGTCAATGCGCTGTTTACACTTGCTGGTGAATGAATAAATTCGATTTTCAAGTTAAGCCTTATACCGAAAATAGTAAAAAGCACACAGAGCAAATTGTTTCAATATCGACTGGCCGTATCTGTCCATATGAATTATTTATCTGTATCGAGACTCGAGGAATCCACGCTTGAGCAGTCTCCGGGCGTGACTCGACTGACGGTAAAAGGGCATATAAGGCTGTGTGTTTACTTTCCCTGAAACTATGTGTTTAGGACCTGAACACAACAGGAAAAGCTGAACCTCGTGAGAGATAAAAAATCGAGCATCAACTAGATAAAACAAAATAATAAAACCGATCATGCATGGAATACTGCATTCATCTCTGGGATGGATCGGCTAAATATCAGCTCGAAGCCTTGGAATACATAGAGACGCGGGCAAAAAAATTATAGGTAACGATGCGTTGGTTGAAGCTAAACTTCAGAGTCTTGAGCATCAACGTAAAGTTGCCTGCCTGTCGGTATTTTACAGGATACATCAGAGTGTGTTTTTTTTTTAATGTAATGACGGCTCAAGTATAGACCCGCCATTAGAATTACAATCTAGCCTTATAAGACTAATAAGTAATTTAAATTTAACTTAAACTGCTAAGTAGAGTAAAACTAAGAATATGTCCATCAACACTTTTCTTATTGTCTCTATTAAGGCGAAGACACTATGTTCTTGTGTTCTTTACAAGTAGTACTAACTGTTTATGCTACGGTTCACTGGCACTTCACTAAGCTAACTCAAAAGGTTTTGTCCTTTTTAATCTTCTCACTAGGTCTGTGTTGTCGAGGAGCTGGATAGCCTCGACGTTCAAGTGATGGTGAAGCCTAAATTCATGAGCTTCGGCATACTTATTAATTACACTAGTGACGAGGTCCACTTTTAGGTCCCGATGGAGGTCGTCATTTCTAATATACCACGGAGCGTTTACAATACCCCTGAGTACTTTTTTTTGGAATCGTTGAATTATTGCTACGTTGTTTTGATTGGTACATCCCCACAATTGGATTCCATAAGTCCATATTGGCATGAGGACTTGTTTGTACAATAGTAATTTATTGTGCACTGACAACGTAGAATGTCTTCCAAGTAGCCAATACATCTTTCTATAGCGAAGCTCTAGCTCGTCGCGTTTCTTTTTGACGTGTGCCTTTCAGCGAAGCTTTGCGGCTAGTGTCATGCCAAGGTACTTGGCTGTATTTTCGTACGGTATTGCTTTATTGTTTATTAACACCGGATGATAGTTTGGTCTTTTGTTCGTAAAATCTATGTGAATAGATTTTGATTCATTCAGTTTGATTTTCCATTTTTTCGTCCAATCAAAGATGGTGTTGATGGCTGTTTGAACCTTTTCCACTGCTTCCTCTTGAGTGACCCCCGTGGCCATAATAGCTGTGTCATCTGCAAAGGTTGCAATGGTGTTGTCTTCTAGCACTGGAATATCACAAGTATACAATAAGTACAGGACCGGACCTACAACAATCAGAGTGTGTGATGAAATTACACGAGTTAATTCCTCCATCTTCATTCTACCATCGGAAAACAAGACGTGCATGCACGAAACTCGGCATCCGTTTATGGTAGAGATCCGGCATCCGTTCTTCCTGCCAGAACAAAGTGTTTCGCTTTAATTTTCATAATGCGAACGGCTAAATAATAGAACAACTAACCAGCGTCGTTTTCCGATTCTTAAGTATAATCTAGGTCTCTTCAAGTCCAGAGTGAATTGGTATCTCCTAGGCACGCATGATTCATCGTCGACCGCATCATCACTTTCCATTAGGTGAGACTACGGTCAAATGCTAATAATAAAAAAAAAGTTAGTGCAAAAATGTAAGTGCAAAAACTTTAAAAATATTTTAGTTTAGTCTCTTTTAGACTAAACTTTAATGGACTACCGTTACAGGGAAAAAAGAGTGAGTATTCACTTTGCGCTGAGAATACGTCGGACACTTTTATAGGATTGTTCAAAACAAGTTCCCGTTATTTTTGTACTTCTTGGTTTGAGATGAGCACTTCGTTTGCCAGATCGTAAGCAACACGCTTGCCCAGAACAATTGCAGTGATACAGAAAATTTAATTCCATGAAAAGTACTGTGAGGCACTGCATTGCGCTTATTACCTCGAGACATCATATTAAGTCTCATGTACCTAGTAATTTCGCTGGCTACACATAACTAACTTAGTAACGATTGTGCACTACTACTTGGTGGCAGAATAACTGACAAAGCGATGGTACATACCGCAGACAAAATAATACTAATGTTTATTTAATTTTTTTCAATTGCTAATAGACGTGTAATATTAAAGAATGTCTAAAGCATCGTTCTAATCAAGGCATAATCCCTATCAAAAAAAACGTCGGTAAGTGCGAAGAGAAAATATTTTTATTATCACAAAGCTTTTAAAATATATTGCATAGTAGGTAAATAAAAAGCCGATACTTCCACAAAATGAAATTACAAATGAGCGACTCTCAAAAAGTAGTAAATCTGAAAATTTGCTTTTCAGCTCGGATGTGTGTTGGTCGAAAATAAAATTATTTTCGTGCACAAAAGTAAAGTTTCCGAAGTTTTATTTTAATATAAGTTTGTGAAAATCTTTCGTTGAGTAGGTTCTTTTTTATTGGTAAATGGGCGTACGTTTGATGACATCTCGCCGGATGGAAAGCGAAGATGCGGCCTGAGGTGGAGCACGCTTGCCTATGACATGCCTATTCACTTTATACTTAAAGAGACACAAGTTGTAGCTGCGTTTGGGAACAAAGACGCTGTTGACGCGTTCCACTCAATTAGTGTTCCATAACACTAATTTAAAAATCCGTTTAGTGCTTAATTCAAAAAGTAATGTTAATCGCTCACTTGAAAGGAACACTATTATTTCTATGAGAATAATTAAACTAATTTCCTATTTGCCTTACACGCAATCCGACAATTAAGACAATTTTATGAATGTAAACATGTTATTTCTTATTTAAAGCCTTTCGTCGCAATTTACCAATTATTTAGTTAATCGCGTTGAGTTCTTAATTAAACTTTTTTATTAGAAAGTTGCACTAAACATCGTACATATACATATATACGTCCTGTACACACTTTTCCTAGCTCCTGTACATATACAACTAATTGATCTAGAGGTATAGCATTGATTTCAGAAGGCTCTTGAAGTAGGTGCGCTATGTATGTAAACCTATAGTTACAAATGGAAATATTTTTGTACCAGAAAGTAAAGCAATCCGTTTCCTGATTATAGAAGCCGAGAAAGAACACTTCCTTGTGGAACAAATTAGAAACCAAAATTCTACGCGGATAGAGTGGCAAGTACAAGTGCTAGTATAATACCCATACAATTGAGATCGGGATGCCAATTGATCCCATTGGGGATCCCATTTGTGGGATCCGTTGAGAGCTACTCATCCCTTTGAGTGACGCTAAGAAAACAATCGAAGCTCTATGAATCATGGATCTACTCGTATTCCACACTGTCTACTCGAAGATTCCACATAAAATTTGAATTCCTTTTACCTTAATATTAACCGCCGAGAAACTCCTTTGGATTTAACCGACACTCGTATCAACAGCTTCACAATGAATTACATTATCCTATCCTATTATCTTCTGTTTTGTTCGCAACCTTTCCCCACGCTTTAGGAAAAGAGCCGCTGTTGTTTTTAATTACATACTAATACTTTTTTAATATGTACTTCAAGTCTTTTCAAGGTTTGTACTAAATGGATTTATTGTGAAAGGGATTTGAAATTTGGCTCATTGACAAAACGTATCTATAAACTGGTAAAACCAAATAAAACATTATGCAAAATCATCTCTTATTCCTTGACTACAACGATTATAAAGCCACTTGAATGCACAAATATGGGCCTCTCACTCACAGAACATTAGTGGTTTTAACCTTATATACCCCCGCATATACGCAGTAGCGAGTCTTGTATCTAAGGAAAATGCAGCTATTACACTTAGCCGTATGTACTAAACGCTTGACTGATTTGAATTTCCACGATGCTTAAGCATGTGAATGATGACTTTAGCACTTTATGGTGGGATATAAAATAAAATCATTTTTTTATAATTACAAGCTTTTATTTAACTTGCAATGTATGTTACTATGTTTGTTCGGGTGGAATCTTGCAACGCACTTTAACCTGCTCGCGATTACGATTACGAATTTGTGAAAAGCTAGTCTAGAAAAATATTTTTTTTAACAAAAAAAATATGCGTATATTGAGTGAGTAATTTAAACTGATCATAGCTTCCGAACTATCACATTTGGAATGTATTTACTTTGTTTCACCGCAAAGCTTTTTAGGGGTTAATAATGATGGACGTACTTTTAGAAGAGAACAAACCCATCAAGTTTGTATGTGTTTATCTTTTCTTTTTTGTATGTTGTACCAAAACGAGCCATAGTGATTTTATTTAATAGGTTTGGACGAAAATGGTAAAAGGAATGACTTAATACTATTTAGCATTATCTACCAGGCTTCCAGATTGTGAATAAAATATGGTGAGCGTGCGGCTACGTTTTTAGCAAAAGGTACATTACACCGCCAAACAGCATTGGATCTCCATCACCTGTTCTATCCATTCAAAAGCTGTTTGGAATAAATCGCTCTAAGCGATAAAACCGCCTATTGAACGTCAAAACTACGATATATTTTGTGACTTTTATTTTATTTTTCATAATTTTGTTTATGTTATTTGGTGTGCAATAGAGTGTTATTGTATTGTACATTGAGAGATACTAAATTATTAGTATCGTATAATTATTTATTTTAGAGAAAAATAAACTTAAAAACTTACATCTGTATTTTGACAGCTTTCAAATTTTGACATATATTATAGACTAGCAACCTGTTTCGGCTTCGCACGGTTATTATAAACCTTCCTCTTCAATCAATCTAACTATTAAAAAACCGCATCAAAATCCGTTGCGTAGTTTTAAAGATTTAAGCATACATAGGGATATAGAGACAGAGAAAGCGACTTTGTTTTATACTATGTAGTGAGTAGTGATAATGAAAGAAAAACACAAAAAATTGTTTCGTGTTTAAGTGTTGTGTCGATAATTTTTAATTCCCTATATAATCATGCTCATGAACGGGTCAGGATTTATATGTCATCATCATCATCATCATCAGCCCATTGTGTTCCCACTGCTGGGACTCGAGCCTTCGCTCGTAGAGAGAGTATATGGCATTATCTACAACGCTGGCTGGTTCAGTGCGGGTTGGTGGATGTCACATGTCCTTGAATTTTTGTTGTAAATTCTTGAACATGCCGGTTTCCTCACGATGTTTTCCTTCACCGTTTTTAGAGCAAGTGTTAAATCCGCTCATAACTTAAAAAAGTCAGTGGTGCAGGGCCGGCGGGATTCAAACTCGGGTGCGTCGGATCGAATGTCGCACGTGCTCCCACTAAACCGCTCTCGCTCGCTTACGTGTGTCTATTCATTTATTTCTTTGTGGTTGTCGAATAAATGATTGTTTCTTTCTCTTCTTTCTTTCTTATAATTATCTCTTATTTCGGTTTATATGTAATTGTAATTATTTTCGGCCCCGCGCGGTTGCGCTGATCCCACCTATTTTTTGCTCATTTATCTCTGTCTGGCTATCTACGTCGATGATGTAAGAAAAAACACATTGTGCTGCTTTTGCTATATCGTGTCAATAAACTGAACGAGAAAGGTGACTTAGTCGCCCTCTACATTTCCACTATTGCTGAGGGCAATTATTTTAACACTTATCGTCTACTTCAGTTGTTTTAGTAATTTTATTTTACTATTTTGTGCTATTTTAATCTTTGTTTGATTGCTTGATGACCTTTAATGGAATTAGTGTACCTAATATGATCACAGTCAGACATTCAATGTTATCATTTCGTGAAAGTAGGTAATCTTCATAATTCAAAACATCACGCTAATATTATAAAGGTGAAATTTGTATGCAAGTGTGTTTGTTACTTCTTCACGCTGTAACTGGTCAACAGATTGGAATGAAAAACGGAATAAAGATAGCTTTGACAGCCTCTGTCATGTCGTGAACGGGTGCTGCTGGTACCCACTCAGACGACCTCTCGCATACGAGAAACCTACCACCAGTAAAAAGCTTAATCACAGCTCAAATCAGCCAGCTCAATCACAAACCTACAACATTTCTTATTTTAGCTGGGAAACGGGGGCCACTTTCACATTATTATGTAACGAATTGTCAACTAGGTAACCGTAGATTACCGTAGATTACCTTAATATGGACCAATGTGCGATTAAGCGGCAGTTCGTTTCACCAACAAATTTAGTGGAAACAAGCTCATTATAATGCGCTTTAATTCCATTTATGTTGGGGATTAAACAATCCAACATTTGCTGAAAATTCGTAGACTATACTCATTAGTGTGATTACTAATAGAAATTCATAAGAAGGGTTTGAGGTCGCTCAACTATCATCTACCTATACATATAAATGCCACATATTCGGAAGTATCATGTGAGAAAGTGGCCAACCATTACTCGTTCACCCAGTAGGGAACTAGTCACGAGTCAATTACATTACTTCTTATAACTTAACTTTAAAATAAGCAACTAATAACTATTTATTAAATTAGCAACTAATAACACACATTACACACCTCCAGCTCAAATTCAATTCAATTCAATTTATTTTATTTTGGTTTAAAACAACCATCGCACACATTCAATTTAATAAAATAAATTATTAGAACAAACATAGGAGATAACTCATTAACATCATCATCATCATCAACCCTTTGCGTTCCCACTGCTGGGACTCGGGCCTTCCCTCATAGAGAGAGTTTGGGCCATAATCCACCACGCGGGCCCAGTGTGGGTTGGTGGATGTCACATGTCCTTGAATTTTTGTAATTAATTCATGGACATGCCGGTTTCTTCACGATGTTTTCCTTCACTGTTTTTAGAGCGAGTGTTAAATCCGCTCATCTTAAGAAAATCAGTGGTGCGTGGCCAGCGGGATTCAAACTCGGGTGCGTCGGATAGGATGCCGCACGTGCTTTCACTGAGCCACACTCGCTCGCTCACTCGTTAATATAGAATTACATAATTTAATAATAATATCACATCACAACACACTAATATTAAAAATGCGAAAGTTTGTACGTAACTATGTTTGTTACTTCTTACGCTTTAACGGCTCATCAGATTTGAGTGAAATTCGGAATGGAGATACCTTATTCCCTGGATTAACACATAAGCTTTTTATCTCGGAAAACGGCGGGTGAAACTGCGGGGCGCAGCTAGTAACCAATAAAGCTAAGATAAGGTTCAGGTTTATATATTTGTATATTTTTCTAGAAAAAATATAAATCCTTAGCTCTATGAAAATAAATGTGTATATATAACCATACAAAATAAAATAAAATAACAGACAAAGTTGTCCAATCATAATTTGCATCCATTTGTTTTGTATGGAACAATCCGAACGTGAGACAGTCATCAGCAGGATACCGTAGGCAATAATGGGCCTACATGGTAGAAGTCCCGTATTTGTACCAAGCGTTATGGCTCATCCTTTTAATACGTACAGCGAAGGAGTGGAACGCCCTGCCATCGTCTGTTTCCTTTTACATACAACTTGGTTGTGTTCAAAACAAGAGTGAATAGATACTTACTAGGCAAGCGTAATTCATCTTCGACCGCATCGTCACTTCCCATCTAGTGAGATCGTGGTCAAACGGTTGCGTAGTCACATGTAAAAAAAAATAAAATAATCTTAGCTTTATTTTGCTGAATAATAAGATGACTGATTAGGTGACAGCACAGAGTGAGTATGTAACCAAATATTTTATTCCACTGCTGAAATCAAATGTTTTATGAAACTCTCAGTGACGATCCAAATTTCACTTATATTTAACTCTTAATATCAGAAACTTACAACTAGATATATCCACGTCCTAACCAAGGGTGTCTGCCGCTTCATTTCACTAGTAAGACTTTAGCTCTCTCAGCCTCGCTGAAACGTTGTTAGTTATATCTCTGTGCTAAAGTGTTGGGTCTATACGGAACCAAAAGACGCACTGGTCGGAGGTCAAAAGGCTTATACGCTAGGCTTTGGGGTAAGCACCGGGACTCGATAAAGGTTATCAAATGCCTCTCAGTTTAGCTAGAACATTTGGTTTCTCAGTGAAAGACGAAATCCAGAAATATTTGTACAAAACCTCATTTGTAAGGGTGAATAATACGCTCTGCATATAAGTTTTTATTTTCGCTTTGGACGTGCTACCGACGTATTACAAAATCACACTAATATTATAAAATGCGAAAGTTTGGGAATATGTATGTCTGTTCTTCATGCTGTAACGGCTCAACAGATTTAAGCGAAATTTGGAATGGAAATAGCTTATAAATAATATACCCTGGATTTATACATAGATTACCTAGGTACTTTTTATCTTGGAAAGCTGCGGGTGAAACCGTGGGGGGCAGCTAGCACTATTTACAATGATTTTATTTATTCTATTAACAAGGTGTTAATGTCGCCAGTCTTTTGGATACCTTACCCGTGGATCTGAGCTCTGTTTTTACCTGTTTACTCTGTTTATATTTATGATTTATAGTTTTTGTTATTTAAGAAAAGTATTCCTCTATTTACAAGGTAAAGCAATAGGAAAACCTTTTGGTCATAACACTTAAGGCCTTTTATAGATAGCCCAAAATGATCCAGCTCACTACCAGTTGACAGCGTATTACCTATAGGTATATATACTGCACTCATATACCTATATGAGTGCAGCATTGCCCCGTTCGATTGCATTACTGATGCGTTGAGCCAAATAATTATAGGTCCCAGCATTTTTATTACGCGGCAATTTTGTCATCATGAAATTATCATTAGACAAAATTATTTTACTAGCTAAGACTAGCTGCGCCCCGCGGTTTCGCCCGCGCGAGAAAACATTTTCAGCTATTCCTTAATTTACCAATTTTCTAGGCAATTTTCAAATTTTTTTTCTATAAAAACCTAACTCGGACTATCACGAATATTTAAAAAAAATGCCTTATCGGTCCAGTCGTTCAGTGATGCGCTTACCAACCAACAGCATTTAATCTTTTTATAGATGACATCCGGCTAACACATTTTTAATTAACTTATTAGTGAAACTTCAATTAACTCGATTTTTATAAAACCGGCCAGCGAGCACGAAGTGTTTATCATCATAAAACGAATGAGTAATAAGTGCAGCTTCGGTGAGGATGAACTACCGCCTATACTAATAAAACAATGTGCACGGGAACTTACCTCACCTTTAGCTACTTTAATTAACCAATCCCTTGACGAAGGATGTTTCCCGGATAAATTAAAACTAGCAAAAATTAGACCGATTCCGAAAAAGGGTGGCAAGTCTGAGAGCCCTAGTAACTACAGACCAATAGCGCTCTTATCGACAATTTCAAAAATCTTTGAAAAGGTAATGTCGAGTCGTATTTATAATTACCTAGAAAAATTTAACATACTACATACAAATCAATACGGGTTTAGACAAAATTGCTCAACAACACTTGCTGTTTATAAATATGTACAAGAAATTTACAACTACATTAACGATAAAAAATATGCAATAGGGTTATTTCTAGATATGACCAAAGCTTATGACAAAGTTTCACACAAATTACTATTAAAAAAAAATCTACGCGTCGGGTATTAGAGGAACAGCCTATAATTGGTTCCAATCTTATCTAAAGGACAGACAGCAATACGTACAGATTGAACATTACGATGCGGCCAAGAATGAAATGTGCGAGGTAAAATCAGATACCAGAATAATAAATAATTCAATTCCTCAAGGTAGCGTGCTAGGATGTGTACTTTTTTTAATCTACATTAACGACTTGCCAAAAATAATAGATGTCCCAAGTGTCCTATTTGCAGACGATGTCTCACTACTCTTTAGCAGCAATTCAAAACTTGACTACAATGCATTTAAACCCTTTTCTGACACAAAGCAATGGCTTGAGGACAATAATTTAGAAATAAATCTGAAAAAAACAAAATTTTTACAGTTCCGAACCCACCAACGAAAGCCCTTAGATCTAAACACTATAAACCACAACTTAAAAATACAAGAAACAAAAGAATTCACATTATTAGGACTAACACTAGATACAAACTTGAATTGGAAAAAACATGTCGAGAACATTAAAACGAAACTTGCAAGATTTACCTATGCATTGAGTGTTCTCAAGTCAAATACCAATTACGAAACCGCATTATCATCTTACTACGCCTATGCATACTCTTGGTTAAATTACGGTATAATCCTCTGGGGTGAAAGTACAGATTTTACGGATCTATTTATAATGCAAAAGAAATGTATACGGATTTTAGTTAATATTAAGCCGCGAGAAAGTTGTAAACCACATTTTATAGACAAAAAAATACTAACCCTACCATGTCTGTACATCCTACAGATATGTCTATTCGTACGGAAATATCGTACTTTCTTTAAATCAAATAGTGAAATTAATGAAAATTATAATAGAAGAAATCGCAACAAACTAAAGTTACCTACAACAAATTTACAAATATTAGGAAAAAGTCCAAATTTTAGATTAGTATCAATATACAACAAAATCCCTGAATACCTAAAAAACGAAACTAGATACAACGTATTCTGCAGAAAACTTAAATCTTATCTAATTAAAAAATGTTATTATTCCGTAGATGAATTCAAAACTGACAAGCATGTGGAAAAAAATGACTCAATTCCGTGACACTATACTGACATATAAAATATACTGACTTTAATAAAATATAAATCAATATAAATTAAAATGACTAAATGTACTCTCGCACTGACTTGCAAACGCCCTTACAGGGCTCATGTACCAACATAAGATGTAATTTAAGACCTACATGATAAATATATGTACATGAATGCAATTAATAATAAATAAATAAATAAATAAATAAAACTCCAAGTATGTACTTAGGTTAAGAAAAAGTAGGAAGGAATTAAGAAACTTTAGAAAAAGTTCTATTACTTCAAAATTAAACATATTATAACTAGTACCTGTAAACCTAGAAAGGCTTTTTACACTCTAGGTCCTCTACTTTTCAAACTAGTTAATCTGTTGACAAACAAACATAATTTCACGGTATGGTAAACTAACCGTACATAAAATAGGGGAAATAAACAGAATTTAACCTGATAGCCTTAGTTTGCTTTGAGTATATCTATGAAACTGTGCCGTCAGGTAAATTATATAGGCACCATATTATACAAGGTTTTGGTCTTCGGAAATTGCAAGACAATTTTAAAAACTCTGAAAAATGTTATTTCCTTTGCATTTTTCAATAAAAATCATAATTTTATCTATTTTTGATTTTCTAAAAAGATTTTGGATCATTCGACTCTATTTTCTAATTTTGAGTTTTTTCAAAATTTGGAATGTTTTCCTCAAATTAACTTTATATAAATTATACATGTCGGAACGAGCCATCATTTTCATCGATTATTCGAGTAATCGGGACGCCAGTGCCATCTAGCGGCACTTGACGGAGTCTATGGCGCTGCAGTCGACCGGAGTGATTCACTTTCTTCTGGCGGCGGTCGGCTGGTAAACACGCCTAGAAACTGTCACGCGTTCCGTGTAACTTTGTAACCCGCTACAGTGTGATTATAGTTTGATTATAATTATTAAAGTTTGTACTTCACAATTTAAACGGCCTACAGTTATTGAACCGACATCTCCCACTATACGCCCACACGAAATAAGTCAACCATGACCGACGAGGATAGCCAACCGCCTCCGTTATATATATATATATATATATTAGTATTAACTGCCGTCGATAGAATATCAAAATATAGATAGAAGTATGATAGTTTACCATACTTAATGTTACGAACATACAAACAGATATTACCGGGAATCCCTCTATCTAAATTATTCCACGGATAACTAAGTCTTCCTAACTTTGGTCCTTTCTCGTTCACTGTAGATACTATGGAAATCCAAGTTTAGCGCTCAGTAACTCGCTGAGAAACTGTTTGTGGTCATATCTCTAAGCCTAAGTGGGACTTCTTACGTCATTACAAGTACCTAATACAGATAAAAGGGAACAAAAAAGAAGAAAAGTTAATAAAGGGAAAAAGAAAGAAAGAAAGAAAAACATTTATTTGACGACCACAGTCATACTCACAAAATAAAGAAAGAAAAGAAAACAGAATCACAAAAAAAATTAAATAATAAACAGTATAAAGAGATAATTAAGCTTAAATGACTACCTTTGTAATGAAAAATAATGACTAAAAGGACTCTCGCAATAAAGAGAGATTATTGTTGAATGGCGTAATAAAAAACTAATCGGATATTCGTCCAAAAAATAGTCCTTGTCGGAATTTTGAACTATAACGTGATTTGTCTAATGTTGCTTGAAATTATTAACTTGACTCAAAAACATATGCGTAACCACAATTCTATATTGGTCGAATTACACTTTTATTTTACGTATATTATTATTAGGTATTTTATTTTAAAGCAAGCCACTTAACTTTCGTAAAGTTTATCATGACTGTTTACCATGATTCCAGTTGAAACCAAATTTTTCACAAAATAGAATATTATACGTAAAAATACTTCGACGCCACGAGTTGTAGCCCCGACCGTCAAAATTTATCTCTCTCGCCTGGACAAGGAGACGAAGGGAGAAGAAGTCCATCGATACGTCCGGGAGAGAATAGGCATGTACCGGAGTTCGCGTGAGGAGCCCATCAACGTGAGTTTGTCGCGGCTGGAGCAGACTAGGACCACTGATTTCAAGTCCTACGCGCTCCAGGTTCCAGCGGAACACGCGAAGATGTTCCTTACCCCGGACTTCTGGCCTACAGGGGTAGTTTACCGCAGTTATAGCGAAAGTAGGCAGAAACAATAATTCCTTATGTGTTGTGTAGTAGCGTATAAAATACTTAGTTATAGTGTTATATTTTTGTATATATGTTAGTCTATAAGGTATATATTCTATGGGCCTATGTTAATTTTCATCATCATCATCATCATCAGCCCATTACGTTCCCACTGCTGGGACTCGGACCTTCCCTCGTAGAGAGAGTATGGGCCATAATCCACCACGCTGGCCCAGTGCGGGTTGGTGGATGTCACATGCTCTTGATTTTTTTTTGATTAATTCTTGAACATGCCGGTTTCCTCACGATGTTTTCCTTCACCGTTTTTAGAGCAAGTGTTAATTCCGCACATAACTTAAGAAAGTCAGTGGTGCGGGGCCAGCGAGGTTCGAACTCGGGTGCGTCGGATCGAAAGTCGCACGTGCTCCCACTGAGCCACACTCGCTCAATGTTAATTTTACTTTATTGTATATTAATACTGCCTGAAATAAATAAATAAATAGGCATCTTTCAAGTTTTATTTAGTAGTTTGTGTAAGTAATGTTTACCTACTGACAGTTCAAACTCAAAAAATATATGTAGCGATCTAGGCCGGGTTAAATAAACGAATTTTCCAATTACAGATTAAGAATGAATGTTATACTATGACAAGATTGCTAGTCATTCTTTTACATTACTCTAGAAAGGTTTGTAAAATAAATAAATCTATCCAGACTCTTTTTATTATTTAAGGGTACGAGGTGACTCAAAGAGAGGATTTTCAAAAATAATATGATATTTGATGATTAATATAATTATTATTATATTATTCTAATTAATATAATTATAAATATATATATATATATATTTAATATGCTATTCATTTATAATATTTTTTTTTACTTATTGAATATTATATATTATCTAATCCATATTATGTACACCACCAAACCGCGTTGTTTCTCATACCTGTTATATCCATCTAAAGATTGTCTGGAAGAAATCGCTCTAAGCGATAAGGCCGCCCATTGTACCTCAAATTAATGTATTTTGTAAATTTTTTTGTGATGTGTGTTTATTTGGTGTGCAATAAAGTGTTATTGTATTGTATTTTTTTTAACGGACCAATGCCTTTATTTCTGCAACAACTCTACACTCTACTTAGTAAAACTAATCTGAATACTTACAAGGAGAAGCAATTGGACAACCCATAGACGATCAATTGTGTTGTATTGTATTGTACGATATGTATTTTATATCGCTTCATAAAATTCTCAGTATCCGTGACTGTTATACTGAACTATTAGTATCTTGTAATGGATACGTACCACGATTATTCTATTATTCCATTAAGCATTGTAAACATACATTCGTCACTTTGTTTTCATTAATCAAATATCATAAAGTGAAATCAGAATTGAAACGGCAATTCTTTTACTGATTCAAAACTGAGAACTAAATAATGGTCGTAAGACCAAATACGTTTATGTGCAATGACAGTGGTGAACTAAGGTGCTGTCTTTGGGCCTAAACAAAATATCAATTATTTTTATATTATAATCAAAAAGTTGACTGTCGCTTTCAGGATAAATCCGGCTATTATACTTTAGTTTTTAAGTTGTTTTCATGTACCTGCCGATTATTTTTGTTTGGTGTACAAAAAAGGATTGTGTATTGTATCATTAAAATATCAATAATAACTTTCGTCTCATTTATGTTGACATCCCCGTCTCTTACAGTTTTTTTAAGTGCTCTCCACCCAAAGGTTGTCTGGAAGGGATCGTTTTGAGCGATACGACCACCCATTGAACGTTAAATTGCAGCTTTAGAATATCATCTGATATTTTTGATCAAACTAAAGAAATTTTGACCGAATTTGATGCCCCAATAACCTTAGTCCGTCTGCGTTTCCGATAAAACAAAACTAACAACCAAAACTGAATGGCTGTGGTCACGTGAACCGAACATTAACGTTGTCCATTACCGCGATATAATTCCAATCGTTTAAAGGACACTTCGATTATGATTTATGAATTATTAAATGAGAATGAAAGTTAGTTTTCTTTTCTGTTTATTGAAGTGATTCGGAGTAACGTCCATTTTGTAGTTAAGTAAATATTAGCTTTTAATTATCTGCAAAAATTATAGAATACTACTTACATTAGCAAAACAAATGGTAGAGTTGCTTAAAAAGCCGCCCTTACACTTGGTGCATACGTCCTTGTTCCGTCATTAACTTACGATAAATTTACAAAATGTAAGCACTCTTGTTAGATTATCGGATTTGCCTTTAATTTCTTTCGTATTTATAAGGAACTTACATAAATTTCACAGTAGCAACTTAAAAGAAAAAACAAATGGATGATACTTGACACGAATCTCCAGTCGGGCGACCAATTCTAGTGAGTTTCGTCATACTGCAACGCGCCTCCCTCAGATGACGACTAAACATATATTTTTTTTTAATTTCTGTTTTTTCTAAAGTTAAAAGTCCTTTTAAATGTTATTAAAAATGCCTACGAAATTAACACATACTATATTACATTTTGATATTTCATAAACGCACAACATTCATACGAATCTATACATTGCCGATTCTAAATATGTAGGGGAAGGTTCGTTAAAGTGAGCCAGGCGGAAAAAGTAGCCACCTTCATTTTAAGAACTAACTAAGTTCTGGGTGGTGCTGTTATTGTTATGGGCTGGCGTATTGCTTACCATCAGGCAAACGACCAGCTCGTCTCGTCACTCAGTTACATAAAAAAAAAAAAAACCAATAAGCGCCGTCTGTCACTGGTGTTGACCAACCGACTCCATTATTGCTTTAGTATACACCGACACGCTTAGTTCACGTGGAAAGATTTTATTACGAAAAAGGTGGATTTGGTGGTCTCTGATCTAAGGTAAGTGGTTTAAGCTTTGTAATAATTTACTAGTAGCCAGTTTGCCCGACCTTTCCCTATAACAAATTCAGCTCAAATAGTATTGACCCCTTTGCTTTGCTTGGTGGCAGAAAAACTCGCAAAGCGGTGGTACCAACCAAGACGGCCTATCGATTCCTACAGGCCTACCTACTAATATTATAAACGCGAAAGTTTGTAAGAATGGATGTATGATGTACCTTTGTTACTCTTTCACGCAAAAACTACTGAATGGATTTTGATGAAACTTTACAATAATATAGCTTACACATTAGAATCACACATAGGCTACTTTTTATTCCGGGAAACCGCGGGTGAAACCGCAGGGCGCAGCTAGTACTAAAATAAAAGACAGAACAATAACAATAAATACAACACAGTGAAATGTTGCGCGATGTCAGGTAAAGGTTCCGACTCAGCATATGTACATAAGACAAGAACTACACGCTTATTAATCTTGAAAACACCCATAAGACATTAAAATTCCATCTATTCCTTGTACCTAAACAAATAAAACCATATCTCTGAATTTATTACGTCGTAAAACAGAAAACGATTTCCCCAAAAGCTGCCTTCAAATGAGCATCGTAAAACCTGCTAATAATTCATGATCAGAACCCTGAACAAATATAAATTAATTAGGAATGATAATTTATTTTTCGGAACGAGCTAAGATTTATTTTAATAGAAAGTCGTGAACATTTATCTTTGAAATTGAAGTAATGAGACTCCGCTTATTATTAGAGAGTAATTAGAGATGAAAACAGGTTAGAAGAACACGATCACGTATTTTTCTTATTAACGAAGACATGCTCTGTAAAAGATTTCGCTGATTTGTGAGCTTTTTTGTTGGGTTTCAAAAATTAAACGTTATCATAAATTATATTGTTAGTTTTTTAAATCGGTGTTGCCATTCAGTGCTTAATTTAGTGGTCGGTAAAAGTTTCAATCAATTTATCTCATTTTCAAATAATTTCCCTGTACTCTTACCATTCATTTCAAAACCTTTAAACACTTTTTGAAAAGCGAAATTTTATATCAGGTACCTAATTGACAAGCATATACAAACAATGATTCAATTCCATGACACTGATAGTAAACTGACTTATATAAATAAAATAAATAAATTAATATTACTAAATGTACTTCTCTCACTGAATTGCAAACGACCTTACAGGGCTCATGTACCAACCTACTATGTTATTTAAGACCACCTATAATATATGAAAAATTAATGTACATGAATGCAATGAAACAATGAATAATTGAAAAAATCGGCTTGTCCCTAGGAATTTTCTTGTATATTGTATTTATATTCCCTATTTTTGGTATATTAAAGATTACTGATTCTTCAAATTTTTCTATCGTCTTCAAAAAGATTCTCACATCATCGACATACATGCGTCGGTTGAGGCCAAACTTCAGAGCCTCGAACATCGACATAAAGTTGTCAGCCTGTCAGTATTTTACAGGATATTATATTCACAGAGAGTGCGATGGAATTTTCCTCCATCTTCTTTCTACTATCGGACAACAAGATGTACGAAAACTCAGCTGGAGCTTATGATTAAAATAAAAAGCTAAGGAATTGAACACCTTACCATCGCCTCTATTTTCAGATTCTTATAATCTAAGTGTCTTCAACTCCAGAGTCAATCGTTATTTTCTAGGCAAGCATGATACATCAGGTGAGACTGCGGTCTAATGCTTGCCTATCGAACCATAAAAAATACATACGTTTCTCAGAAAAAATAAACGAAAACACTGAGTCAGTAATTGCCTGTAACAGTAAATCAGTCGATTGAAATTCAGACTACCTTGTTATTGTAATACATTGAAAGTTTTTCATTATAGGAAATGATTTGTAACTTTATTCCTGGCGTGGTTGTTTGGTACCTTGTATTTATGAACTAATTTATAACTAGAAGTTTGAATTTCTAATGAATGGGCGTTCATTGTCTATCGTTTATTGATTTACTTACCTCTTTAATTTAAACTACTAGAACTTTCATAATATAAGGAAAGAACGTTGTAGGGGTGTGTCAACCAAAAAGTTTAAGCGTAGATTGTCTAAATAGTATAATAAAACATAAATTCAATAGAGCGCATGGGAAAAACATAGAACTTATACGGTCCGCCAAACAAAGAAAGGTCGCTTACCTTTGTCACGTGCTACGGAATGACCAATATTTGTTGCTACAGACCATAATGATGGGAAAAATACCCGGAAGATGCAAAGTAGGAAGACGCAGGATTTCGTGGCTCCTAAACATATATACTCAACCATCATATACATAGATCTTAACCTTTAACTAGGGTTCCCCGTAGTTAGGGAACCAGGAACTATGACGACCATAGTCCCCCAACACCCAGACACGAAACAAATGCTTGCGTTTTTTTTCTGTCATAAACATTTGTCCTGTCACGGGAATCGAACCCGCAACCTCAGTGGAGTATGAGATTTAAGCCAACATGCCAAACCACTACACCACAGAGGCTGTCAAGGCAGCATCTGGGAATGGACAGGAACCAGGGCGTTAGATCAGCTATGCAGACTTGCTCTGAATAAAATATAGTTTAAGAAGCTGCCAACCTTCAGTGATGGAGCGGCACTTGAAGAAGAAGAAGATAAATATAATAGCATCATTCTTATTTAAATCCTGGAAAATAAATACTTTTCACTCTATTTCGGGAAAACTGAAGGTGTCGGCAATTTACTTACATGTTGCTTAAACTAATAACAACAAGTACCTAAGTTAAGTAAGTACGAAGTAAATGTCAATTGGATCAACTTTCCTGGAAAAAGAAAATATGAATTAATGCTAATCACATGCATGTGCCCAATTTACTTAATTACTGGTATTACCATATTTTATATAAAAATGGTAAGTATATACTTTGAACCTAAATTAATCTCCCACTGCTGTTCAAAGGTCTCCACCATTATCGGCATTTTTCATTGAATAAATAAATTTTCATTGAATAAATTAATGGTTATTGAATAAATCATATTAATTTAACGAATTAATTGTAATGTTTGTTAAAATTTATAGTTAAAATGAATATCAGTACTAATTAAAATTAATATTGTTCTATCAATAACAATACCTATTAATTACCACATACTCACATACTTAACAAGTTACATAATGTATGCTTCTACTTATATATAAGACAGCCTTTGTGGTGTAGTGATTAGGTAAGTCGGCTCAAATGTCATACTACAAAGGTTGCGGGTTCGATTCTCGTGACGAGACCAATTTTTGTGCACAGAAAAAAAGCGAAAGTATTTGTTTCGTGTCTGGCTGTTATGGGAGACCATGGTCCCCCTAGTTCCCGGTTTCTTAGATACAGGAATCATAGTTAGGGCCTAAGATCTATATGTATGTGATCGTTGGGCGTTATTATATTAGTTATGTGTGGTACTATTAGGTATTCTGTGGCTTTACCAAAATATTTTATAGGAACGGAAACGAAATCTAAAAAACGACTATCGATCTTTCAAACTCTCTTGCTATTATTTCCGCCCTTTCTCAACGTTTTCTTCTTTATTTTTAGGTAAATCCTGAAGAAAACAGGCTGCCGGTCGTGTCGCACTCGTCTCCTTGTAAGTACATCAATCTTGCTTGACTGATCACAAGACAGTCGAGTAAGGTAATAAGTTCCTTGAAAAGTATGGCAGTTACGTCTTTTCACTACTGATCTATGATATTATAACGACGTAAGTCCTTAGTAAAGTATGACGGTTATGTCTTTTTAGATTTATGTTTGATATTTTGGAACTCTATTTTACTTAGAGACTCGATTTAGTACAAACATACCGTGGAAGTATTTTGCTTACTGGGATTATAAACGTATGAAATCAGTTGGCCAAGTAAGTCTTCAGAAGTGACTATATTATTATAAATAGTAAAGTGTTTGAGTTGAATTCGAGAGATGAATCGAGTTTTAGTGTACACTGTACAAGCTTGAAGGATTGAACCACCCGCTCACAAGTACAGTCAGTGACAAAAGCTAAAAGTTTAATATTTTTCATAACATGTATTAAGTCTTTATATACATAAAATGCAGCAGACGGCCTTTATCAATCTTCATAGGATTATGTTCAGTAGGACAAAAGAAGTGTTGACAAAATTGTTTCTACTATTACGTGGCCACAATAATTAATTTTTAGAAAAAAAAACAAAAACCGACTTCAATGTATCTTCGAAGTCCAACGTCAAATATCGATGAAATGTATATGGAACCACTTCGTAGCTATACTGAACCCAACGCAAAATGAATTTTCCAAATCGGTTCATAAATGACGGAGTTCTGAGGTAACAAACATAAAAAAATAATGAAAAAATACAATCGAACAGAGAACCTTTTCCTTTTTTGAGGTCGGTTAAAAAGAACACAACTCAGAATTATATTATACGCCATTATGGTTGTGCTTTTTATTTTTTATATTCGATAAGTAAAAGCCATAAATATACACATTGTATGACATTTTGGAACACCAAATCACATCTGAGTTTTCAATTTACAGTTTACGTTGGAGATAAAGGAGAGGGTGTAAGTATTCTATCAATTATTTTTGTTTTAATTTTCATAAGGTTACAAATGGGTATAGACTGGATCGTAAGCTATTCATGGTAAGGCCTTCTTGATCAAAGTGAAAATGTAGATTAAAGTTGAATTTACTAGTTTCTTTTTTTACAAGCTTTTATTTAACATGCGATGTATATATGTATGTATGTAACTATGTTTGTTCGGGTGGAATTTTGCAAGACGAATTAGAACTCCTTCCTCTTATCCTAAGGAATTGAAATTTTGCATACTTGTCAAAGTCGCGAGACGGAAGGTGGGTAGAATAGAACTCCTTGACGGGTAATCATAAACTACTAGTGTTTGGGCTCATTTTAATCTCATTGTGGTTCCAATTTCGAATTTGTTAAGAGCTTGTCTTAAAACAGATATTTTTCCACAAAAAACTTATTGATAATAATGAACACACAACCCGTCATTTCAAGTTAACCCAACTAGGCCTAAGACACAAAATGATAAAATTCTTCGTCTGACGTAGAACTGCGGTAGTTTTAATGCATTATGCGTCATAATAATCTGTAATGTTGGGTATAAGTGCGCTATTCACTTTACCTTCCCTACGTAATAAAATGTATTACCTGTATTAATTATAATAATATACGAGTTAGAGACCAAACAAATCTTTCTTGGAACAACTGCGTAGAATCGCCTGTGTCATCTATTACCAGAGAATCCACGGTTACTTTGGTCACATTGCACGTCGACAACTTGACAAATTTGTTATGGTTGGCAAGATAGAAGTAAAAAGACCTTACGCACGGCCGTTTACCTAAACGTTGGTGTGACCAAGTTACCACCCTCACTAGCCTTCCCATACTAACTACCACCATGAAAGAAGCAAAAAATTGAGAATATTGGAATATGAAAGACTTTCAGGGACACGGCTTTAAGCAATCCTACTAATCGTACCAACATTATAAATGCAAAAGTTTGTGAGGATGGATGGATTGACGATTGTTAATCAATCACGCAAGTACTACTAAAAGAATTTTGATAAAATTTGATGTGTAGGTTCTTTAGATCCTGGAGAAGGACATAGGCTACTTTTTATCCCAGGAAACCACGGGTAAAACCGCGGGGCACAGCAAGTGAAGAATAAGAATATACGAGGTATTGTTTTCATCTCCAAAACTACGCCGCCGAATTTCCTCCGAAATTTCCTCAGTTTGTTGCTCACAGAAATTAGTCCAGCATTATAACTAACAGTAAAACCAACATAATCCCGTTCTCACAACAACAAATTACCTCGAAGTTGGATTACGAAGTTTCCGGCGCAATCCCGGCGCCTAAGTATTGTGGACGTGACGAATCGGCTGCTGGCCTACGTAAGAGCTAAGTGAAGCTATATTCTTTCAGAAACTGTTGAATAATGTAACACTTATACTTCAAAGACTGTTTAATGTCAAAGAATTTTCATTGGCCATAAATAAAACATAAGAAAAAATTATACGTTTTTTTTGTAGTATATGCTGTCCCACTGCTGTTCAAAGGCTTTCCCTAATTTCTTCCACCTCTCTTGCTCCTGCGCCAAATTATACCAATTTTCTTGGGGTGCATCCTGACCGCTGGACAAATATTTCCACACAATGGATCCCTGAAAAAGCACAACGTTGCCGATGCCGACCTAGAAAAAGATGGCGAGATGATTTAGATGCACACCAGGTATAAAGTAAAGTAAATCTGCGGTCGAATATCGATGAAATTTATATGTTGAAGCTATTCTGAACCCAACACAAAACAGAGTAAAAAGGAATATTGAAAATCAGTATAAATGACGGAGTTCTGATGTAACAATCATAAAAAATAAAATAAAATAACTATCGAATAGAGAACGAAGTCTGTTAAAAAGAAACCAACACAATCATTATTTGTTGATGCCAAACATACGATGATCTTAATTAAATATTAAATATGAGGATTTAGAGCGAGTGTGGCTTAGCGGGAACTCGTGTGCCTTTCGATCCGACGCACCTGGGTTCGAATCCCGACTCGGCCTTGCACCAATGACTTATAGCTAAGTGCAGATTTTGCACGCTCGCTCTAAAAACGGTGAAGGAAAACATCGTGATGAAACCCGCTTACACGCTTTGGAGTGGTAGGCTCTGGCCGTGGTTGTAATACCACCCACCGAACAAAGCCATGCCGTCAAGCGACCTAGTCGTGTTTCGGGATGATGTTCGGTGAACCATTAGGGAGACGGGTCTGAGCAGCCGCACAACTGCCGTCTCTCTCTAGATCTATGTGCTTCATTTTAGACCACATCATCGCTTCACATCAGGCGAGATAGTGGCCAAACATAGATCTATTAAGCGTATATAATAAAAAAGATGATTTCGTTTTGAAAATTTAATTAATTTGTTAATTGATTCCAAAAACCGTAAAACCGTATCATCATACGTACCAAAAAATACTTTAATATTAAACGAAACCAACGCGACGCGCTGTTGGAATTCATCTTCTCGCTTCTTGGCATCTTGGCATTTACTTTTGTACCGCAGGACAGTTGACTCCAAACTAGGTCAAGATTTCAGTGATCCACGGGATATCACCGTAGAAGACTTTCCTCTTAAATCACTATGTAATGCAGTACTGAAGCAATGGACAAAATATGCGGCTTGTGTAAATCAGTAATTTTGTGGAAACAGGGCGAGCACAGCGGCGTAGACACGTTTTCGGGATATAAAGTAGATCACTGCTCGCAAAACTATACTAAAATCTGTTCAGTAGTTTAGGCGTGATTAAGTAACATCGTAAATCCTCAGAAACTTTCGCATTTATAATAATACAAGCTGCGCCGCGCTGTTTCACGTAGTATTCGGTTAATAGTTGCTCCCTCGGAAAGTGTTTATTTTTCCGGAATATAATATTTTTTATAAAATATTTCGCGCTCAGTATAAATATGAAATATTTACACGGTCGCTAGTGTGTGAGTGTGGCAAGAGCGAGTGTGGCTCAGTAGGAACACGTGTGCCTTTCGATCCGACGCACCCGAGTTCAAATCCCGCTGGCCTGGCAATACTGACTTTCTTAAGTTATGTGTGGATTTAACACTCTCTCTAAAACGGCGAAGGAAAAACATCATGAGGAAACCGGTATGTTCAAGAATTGATCACAAAAATTCAAGGATATGTTACATCCACCAACCCGCACTGAGCAAGTGTGGTGGATTATGGCCCATACGCCATGGCCAATCTCTCTATGAGTGAAGGCCCGTGTCCCAGCTTTAGGAACGTGATGGGTTGATGATGACACGGTCGCTTATGACAACATTTCCATTTGCATTTCGTATTGAACAAATGTACTGTCTCGTTAGGTACATCACTGTATACGACTTGCTTCCAAGTTGTCACTCGCATCACGTACAAAACACGCACTCGATATGTACGCCGGTAAATTCTTCCCGAGTTTCGCCTGAATTGGGTCTCTGAATTTATCGGTTTCGATTCTAGGGTTGTTGTGAACAAAGTTTTAAAGTTTACTTTGACTTGTGAAGCATATTCGTATTTTTAGTTCAAATTATAGGAAAACTTTAAAGTGACTAATATAATAGTTACTTAAAATGTCAAATTACGTAGTTCTACAAAATAATTACACTGAATTACTGCTAGAAAGTAATAAAACATACATTAGGTCTTCTATTTTATAGTTAGGCCTTTACGTCATAGCCCTAAATTACCAACGACTCACATTAGTAGTAGACCCCCGACACTCCATACAAATTCGCCGACCTAACTGTCTAGTACTACCTGGCGCACCGGCCTGTCCGCACACGTTTTGTGTGTGTGCGTAATTATTGTAGGGATGAACTAATACGTTTCGAGCGCGACAAAGACAACGCTATACGTAAGCAATCTAAGTGTTTCTCTTTCACACCCACTATCGCTTGGCTGGCAGACGCAAAAAACCAAAAAATCTTCGATTCTTATTTGTGTAAGTGGTTTCTTTGCATCCATATACAGAACAATAATGAACCATTTTAAAAAAGATAGGCAGACCTCCGTCAGTCAGGTCAGGTCCTGGTCAGCTCCACCGTCTTCAGCCGTTCTCCGTCTTTTTCTCAATATGTTTCGTCTATATGTCAAAGTCAAATAGTCAGCCGGCCTGCTCTACCTCTGTAAAGCAGGTCGTCGTCATCATCCAAAAAGGTCATAACAACCTCAAATAACATCAATTGATTGCACATATAAAATAAACATTTGATTCTCACTCATTAGTCATTCGCAGTGAGCGGTGACAACCGAGTGACGCAAGTACGGCATTGCCCATTTTTCATCGGTTTCTTGCGGGTGATAACAAATTAGCGGGGGGGGGAGCGTCGCTTCTTTACGTAGTAATAATTAGTTCTATGTTAGTAGTATCTCATTGGATCAATATTTTATGATACATAACTGTTTTATCATTAAAGCCATTGATTAATTAATATTCATTCTCAAAATGAACATGATGATGCATTTAAAAAAAAACCGACTTCAATGTATCTTTGAATTCAAAGGTCAAATATCGATGAAATGTATATGGGATCACATCGCAGCTATACCTACTGAACCCAACGCAAAAAGAATTTTCCAAATCGGTTCATAAATGTCGGAGTTCTGAGGTAATAAACATAAAAAATAAAGGTGCCGTTGCCGTTAACTTTATTGTACTGTAAATAATTTCTCGTTTAACTAATACTTTAAATTTATTGCATGAAAATACAGTATCACTAATATATAAAAAATATTGCCAGACTGCTGCGCCTTGGGGTTTCACCCGCCCAAATTGGCCCTCGTTCAGAGATGTTTTTGGAAAAAGCCTGAATGGCCTTGACAACGGCTATCTGCGACTGTACAAGGATTCTGTAAATCCATTGATCCGTCTCAATAGTGAAAGGATTTGTCGTTGAGTGTCTTCCTCATTATTGTTCTGAACATTAGAGATTCTCAATGTGAAGGAAAAGTCGGGATGTTTAAAGATTTTAAGGACAATTAATATACATTTCAACAAACACAATAACTGGCAAATTCTACTAATATTATAACTGCAAAAGTTGTATGTATGTGTGTTTGTTACTTCTTCACGCTGCGCTGTAACAGCTCAATATATTTGACTGAAATTCGGAATGGTCATAGCTTATACCTTTTATTAACAGATAGACTTTTTATCCTTGGAAACCGCGAGTGCAACCACGGGGTGGAGCTTGTTATATTATAAATAAGAATTTTTATATGGAGGAAACAAGAGATTGATTTTGTCAATCGATAGAGCCCAAGAGAGGTGCCGTAGCCATTGTCTTTTTTGTACTGTTACTAATAATAATAATAAATGTCTAGGTGTGTTTTACCCAAATCGTGGACGTAGCTCTCACGCTACATGCCCTACATGCCATTCATAAATACCTATTTTTCTTTCGCATAATAGTTTAATGACGCAACTTTAGGGTCACGCCATATTCTAACCCCACGTCCAACAGTTTCACGGCTCAAAACAGTTTCAACCTGAATTTATAAAGCAAACTTACGAATGAGGTCTGCTACATTCAATTTGTTAACATGTAAACAGAACGACGAGTTCTAAAATTATTAGGTATACATTTAAAATTGTGCCTTATAACACTTACATATGAGGTACACATTTACAAGCATAGGCTGTCGATATACCTTTAGATCAATTTGTGGTTCAGTCATCTGTGCTGGTCAATTTGGTCGTGCGTTTGACGATCACTCGTGCATTAAACCAACCATTGACGATAAATTGATTAGGCGTTCGTGACCGGAAACCATGTGAGACAGCAACAAGTAGAATATGACTTGCCCTTGATTAAAAATTAAACTTGTTCAATATAATACCATGTATTGTATCTATCGTTCTAAACCATTGTTCCAAACACAAATTTAATATAAATATATTTAATACAAAACAAAATGTAAGCTGATGGATGAAACATACAGACACAGACAGACACACATACAGATACAGTACAGTACAGTTATACAGATTTTATTCGTAATTTTTTCTTTTTCTTGTGGAAGTGTGACAATTACTAGTATCAGATTTTAGACTGAATTGAAGACTGCCCGAAGGCCTCCACCATCATATGGCCTTACGACTGTTGCCCTAAGACAATCTGTAGGTACCAACAGCTTAAAATGCCTTTCAAAGCACGATAACATCATCATCATCATCATCAGCCGGAAGACGTCCACTGCTGAACATAGGCCTCCCCCATAGATCGCCACAACGAGCGGTTGCTCGCTGTATGCATGCAGCGGCTCCCCGCGACTTTTACCAGGTCGTCGGTCCACCTTGTGGGGTGTCCTACGCTCCGCCTTCCGGTCCGTGGTCGCCACTCGAGAACCTTACCACCACGATAACGCTTAGATGTAAATACTACACAAACGGTCACTCATTCAAGTGGTGGCTGGAGCGAACTGTTACGAACGGCTAGGCGAGATTTGCAATAAAGCTACAAGAACGTAAATGTATACGGACAAAATTATAACTAATTGGTCCGTCAATACCATTAGTTACCATCATAGAGATCATGACTTCATTGGTTATTTTTTATATATACCCTCTGTCAGATTCTTAATTTCGTTTATTGTTCTTTGCTTCGATTCCTTTTGTATGGGTTTGAATCTGTGTGCCCTTTGCAAAGGCCTTTTTTTTTTTTTTTTTTTACGTGGGGAAATCCTCATGGATACCTCCGGGCACGGGCCCTTCGGTTATGTCAGACTCCGCCTTTCGGCGACCTACTGACTAAAACCCCACGGTTCTCCGTCTTCTGCCATGGTGGGGTGAGATGGGGTCGCGCTAGCATTCACCATCTCACCCCGGCAGATGGCCCGGTATCCGGGCCTCCGGCTGCAGCATTGCTGCACCCAGTCTTGCCCGACGGGGTGGCCGAGTTTACCCTCCCCGCCGCGCCGCCAGCCTTGCAGGCCGGCCATCCACCGACCCGAGGGTCCGCTGAGCCTCTCGCGAGGCTCCCCCGACTCCGCGGAAGATCCGCCCTTTGCAAAGGCCTCCTCTAACCCCTTCCAACCTTCCCTTCCCCGCGCTAGTCTGGACCTTGTTCTACCAGCTGTTTTAACAATCTTGTCATGATGACTTCATTGGTTACTACAAGTCAAACATTTACCTAGACGTTGACAGTGGCGACGATGACAGATTTTAGTAAAATGTAATTCTTGTTCATTCATTCTCTTGTCGCGTAGTTTAAGTACATTATGTTCAGACTACGTCGTTAATGTATAGGTCTTTGTTTAGCTAATCGGATTAACTATGTGTATTCCCAATTAGATAAGATACCTCTATGAAATGTTAATAATACCTCCAATATAATACGATATACAAATTATTTTATGGCATTATTTCATTTTGCTAGAAATAGAATAGAATTATCTTGTTAATATCATTATAATACAATAGTATAGTATGATACAAGCTACTAGACTAGGCAGGTTGGCTCAAATCTCATACACCACTTAGGTTGCGGGTTCGATTCCTGCGACGGGACAATTGCACAATTAATAAAAAACAATGTGCACAGAAGAATAAAAAGCGCAAACATTTGTTTCGTGTCCAGGTGTTGTGGGAGCTTAATCTTTATAGTCCCTGGTTTCCTAGATAAAGGAAATCCTAGTTAAGGGCCAGGATATACAGGGTTTGGCACTCGAAGTGTTACTAATACAAAATGCTGTAATTTTGTTAATTATGAGCATATTTATTTTAAAACTTCAGTATCGAAAAGAAAGCGAAAAGAAAGATATAAAATAAATAAAAAATAAATTATTGTTCAATATGACCACCTTTAGCGCGGATAACAGCATCGAGTCTGACCGAGAAGGCTTCACACGCTGCACGAATTTGGTCTGCTGGTATTTTGTTCCATTCTCGGCGGAGAGCAATCTTTAAGGCGTCGACCGTCTCATATTTTTTTGTTGACACTTTGGCTTCTAGAATTGACCATATGGAAAAATCCATTGGGTTTAAGTCCGGGGAATATGGTGGCCATAGTTGCGAAGAAATGAAGCTCGGAAGATTTTCTTGTAAAAAAATTTGGGTTTCACGTGCTTTGTGGGATGGTGCCGAGTCTTGTTGAAAGGTCCAATGATTTCTACCAAATTTTTTAAGTGCCCAAGGTAACAAAGCATCGTTTAAAATGTTTTTACGGTAGATCTGCTGGTTTATCTTTACACCCTGGTCAATGAAAACGAGAGGTGAGCGTCCCGTGGCAGTTACCGCAGCCCAAACCATCACAGATGCTGGTGCTTGCTTTCGCAAGGCAATTCGTTGGTCTAAATTGTCATTTGATTTACACTTTAACCATACGCGATCATTTTGTTTGTTCACATATTGCTGAACCGTAAAAATTTTTTCATCGGAAAATACCAAATTTTCAAGCATGGCACCAACGTGCAAGTGCTTTATGTTCTTAGCTCTTTCTAGACGAACTGCCTTTTGTGCAAGTGTTAGGTTTTGCACTTTTTGTAATTTGTAGGGCTTCAGTTGAAGTTTATTTTTCAATATGCGCCCTATGCTCCGGGCAGATACATTAAGACTTTTCGCCAATTTAACTGCGCTTTGTCGTGGATTTCGTTCAATTCTAGCCTTTACCTTTCGAAACATTTCTGATGATGTTGCTGTTGTTGGATGTCCACCTCCATGGCGTTTTTTGATGCTACCCGTATCATTGTAACGCGTGATGGTCCGATACACAAACATTTTGTTCAAATGTAAATGTCCTAGCTCATTAACGATGACTGACTGCGATTTTCCATCCAAATACAAAGATATGACACTGTTTTGTTTGACTTCCATCTGCAAAACATTTTTTAAAAACGACGAAAAATAATAGGCTTTTGTTAGTTTATTAACAATACAATAGACTAAGGAATGTGAAAATATGGGCGCCGTACTGTAAACAGTTTAGTTGCTATAGCAACGTAAAGTTAGTAACACTTCGAGTGCCGAACCCTGTATGTATAATATATCACGCTCGCTCTAAAACAGTAAAGGAAAACATCGTGATGAAACCCGCTGACGCGCTTTGGAGTGGTAGGCTCTGGCCGTGGTAGTAATACCACCCACCGAACAAAGCCATGCCGTCAAGCGACCTAGTCGTGTTTCGGGATGATGTTCGGTGACACATCAGGGAGACGGGTCTGAGCAGCCGCTCAACTGCCGTCTCTCTGTAGATCTACGTGATCCATCTTAGGCCACATCATCGCTTCACATCAGCCGAGATAGTGGCCAAACATAGAACGATTAGGCGTAAAAAAAACAGTCAAGGTGAACTCGTATTACTCTAGCCACTCAAGAAAAGCAGTGTTACCGAACACAATGATTACAACTGGAACATCGACCATGTACACCACTCATATCGAATCTAACGTTAATACCATACAGAAATCATACGAACTTAATCAGCAAAATAAACTTATAAATGCCAATAAGTAGTGCGAAAGCATTACTATGTTCCGATTTGAGGGACAATGTAGCCAGCAAAATTACTGGGTATTATAAAACTTAACAACTATTGTCTTGAGAGCACTAAAATCGAATCTAACGTTAATACCATACAGAAACCATACGAACTCAATCAGCAAAATAAACTTATAAATGCCAATAAGTAGTGCGAAAGCATTACTATGTTCCGATTTGAAGGACATTGTAGCCAGCAAAATTACTGGGTATTATTAAACTTAACAACTATTGTTTTGAGATCACTAAAATCGAATCTAACGTTAATACCATACAGAACTCAATCAGCAAAATAAACTTATAAATGCCAATAAGTAGTGCGAAAGCATTACTATGTTCCGATTTGAAGGACATTGTAGCCAGCAAAATTACTGGGTATTATAAAACTTAACAACTATTGTTTTGAGAGCACTAAAATCAAATCTACCGTTAATAACATGCAGAGACCATACGAACTCAATCACCAAAAAAAAACTTATAAATGCCAATAAGTAGTGCGCAAGCATTACTATGCTTTGTTTTGAGTGGCATTATACCCATCAGAAAAATTAATGGACATTATGAGATTAACAAGCTATTGTCGGGGTGACGAGCGTAGTACAGCGCCGCGATTTTGCTAAACAAAGTTCTGGGTCATTCTGCTACTTTCATGGCAGGTGTGTTGCTTACCAACAGGTGAACGGCTTGCTCGTCTCGTCACTCAATTACATAAAAAACTCGTACAAGCTCTAGAAAATAACACATAATATGTAATTCCGTTAGTTAACTGCATACCAAGGTTGACTGGAAGAGATCGCTCTTAGCGACAAGTCCGCCCATTGTACTTCAGTTTAAGTTTTTTCATTTACCTACTGATTCTTTGTTTGATGTACAATAAAGCATTTTGTATTGTATTGTATAATGTGGTTTTTAAACATATTTAATGATGCTATGCATCATGCACATTCGTTTCTGTTAAAACGAACAATGTAGCATGCAATGTAACAAATTTGTTCAAGGCTTAGATTATAGTCGCAACCCTTCCAAAACTTCAATATTCATACCGAAATCCTCATACAGCGTGGAAGTAAATTGGGGTAACCTTCGGAAGGGATTCCATTATTTTGCATTAAAATAGCCATTTCTAAACATGGTTCGGTGTATAGCGCGAATGAGGTCCTCCGGAACTTTAAAACCCAATGTTTGCCGGGTCCATGTGCTATTCACCAGATTATCTCCTTTATTCTGCCTACATTCAGAACCTTTGGGAATATTTTCAAAGGCACTTTGTATAGATAGTACGTGAAGATTTTCTAGAATGCCACTTTTGAAGGTAGATAAAGATTGGAAACGAGGTAAAGTTCACTTAGAGTCGATCGTAAGTAAATACAAAGTAGGCTATAAAGTGTTACCTTATCTAAAAATGGCATTTTTTTTTTGCAAATGGAGCCTTATCTGAAATATATAAAGTTAAACATGCCTTGACAAATTGAAGCAATGACAGTAACTGAAATTATACAGAATTGTATTATATGTATAATGTGAATATTAAAATGTGAGGGTTATAATAGTTATTATATTCGTAGATATATAAATTATAACCCTAATTAAAATGCACTTATATGTATAGTCAGCATCAATACCAAGTAGATACGCGTTTTAGTACCTTGCCGTAATGACCAGTTTGAAATTTGTTTATTTCAATCACCTTGTGAGTGAAATCATTATTGCGATATGGTATTAAAATAAAATGTTTACATATTAGAGCGAGACTTAGAGCGAGTGTGGCTCAGCGGGAACTCATGCGCCTTTCGATCAGACGCACCTGGGTTCGAATCCCGACTCGGCCCTGCACCAATGACTTATAGTTAAGTGCAGATTTTGCACGCTCGCTCTAAAACGGTGAAGGAAAACATCGTGATGAAACCCGCTTACGCGCTTTGGAGTGGTAGGCTCTGGCCGTGGTTGTAATACCACCCACCCAACAAAGCCATGCCGTCAAGCGACCTAGTCGTGTTTCGGGATGATGTTCGGTGAACCATCGGGGAGACGGGTCTGAGCAGCCGCTCAACTGCCGTCTCTCTCTAGATCTATGTGCTCCATCTTAGGCCACATCATCGCTTCACATCAGGCGAGATAGTGGCCAAACATAGATCTATAAAGCGTAAAAAAAAAAATATATATATTTCTGACGTTGGATACACCTATTACATTTTCTCATTACTTAGGGCTTGTTCGCGTTAAAACATGCTTAATTCGACAATGACGCCTCCAATTTTCATCAACCGTGCTCACGAGAAGGCTCTTCCTCTCGTGACCATTAGTAAGTCCCCTATTTAATAATAAAAAGTGTGTGTACTTAGGTAACTCTTTATAAAAAGTAGCTCAGTCACAATATAACTTTACACAATATAAAAGTTTTGATATTAATGAAGGTGAATTAATAATTTCATTATTTTTTTATGTCATTACGTTCGTGGTATGAAATAAAGAATAATTGTATTATATTGTAATAATGAAGTGCTATAAGCCAGTTTAAAAATACTATCAACTATATTGTATTTGGCAAATTTCAAAGTGCAAGTTGTCTCTGTATGTAGGTAATAAAGCTTCAGGCTTTATAGTTCTAACAGTTGTTTAACAAATTAATCAAATATTCGACGAAATATAGCTTCAAAATTCTGAACTTTGCCTCCAGGGAGAACCTTAAGTCTAGTCTAGAGAGCATCTAAAGTCAAGTAAAATTTATTATGTCCATTGAATATCTTAAAAACTCTAAAAACTATTCTAGTTTTTGTATGTAAACGCACAACACATTTTTATGAGTAATTTTTTTTTCACAGGCACCTCAAGGTCAATGCAGATGCAGCCTCAACGACGTGTCCCAAATATTAGAAGTCATGCCGGAGCTCAAAGGCCCGCCTGGACCTCAAGGTCCGACCGGGGCAGACGGCACCACGGGAGCTCCCGGAAAAACGGTGAGATTTATAAAAGTCCGTGACAAACACGATAACTAATAAAAAGGCAGGCCAGGCTGGCAGGCCCAGCCTGGTGTCAGGGGAAATCACCAAGCCTTGGCAACTAATTTTGCACACAAAGTGAGCAAAATAAAAAGCCAACGGTAACGGCCCATAAATATTTTATGAGCCTAATAGGTTTTTCATTCAAAGGGTAATTGGGCAGAATATTACATAATATGTGAGGATATCTCGAATAATCGCAAAACTGAAGTATTGAAAATTGTCATGTGGTCTGCCTGAGGTTTACTAAAGAATGGGTCAACAGGGGCCGGTTTCATATGTTAACTATTATTATTGGAAATGTTTATAAATTACAAGGTGTAATAATATTAGTGCTAATAGTTTCTGTTCCAGCAAAAGAGGCAACACTACTATATAAGGCAGGTTCAAACTTCGCTCGAAAAAATAATTTAAATTTTGTAAATCTCAAGCTTTGATCAAACCATTTTAAATTGATTATTTTTATGCGGTTTTGTGTGATGACACGAAGATGTCGTTTGCCTGATAGAAAGCGCCACGCCTGCCCATAACAGTTGCAGTGCCACCCAGAACTTTTAATATCATAAAGAGCCCTGCTTAGCACTGCATAGTCTCATAATGCCCAGTAAGGCTGCCTACAATACCAAGTGCAATGTTGCATTATAAAAGAGTATTTTATGTACATGACTACTATACTTTTAATTTCTAATTGTTTAGGGTCAAATGGGTGAATCTGGGCCCCCTGGTCCACTTGGCTCAAAAGGTGATCGTGGCGAACGCGGAGAAACGGGCACTCCTGGGCCTGAAGGTCAGCCAGGGCCCAAGGGAGAGCCTGGGTTAGATGGGACTCCTGGACTGCTGGGACCTCAGGGACCACCCGGACCCCCTGGCCCTGTTACGTCAGCTCTTGTGGTGAGTGTGTTAATTTACATATTTCTAAAATTTTCGATGTACCTATGACAGTAAGGTTTACACTCATCAACGTGAAATCATAAATATTATGACATAAATTATTGTACATAGAAGGTATTGACTCCAAGAGGCTCTCGATTTAGTGGCAACTGTAATTCAGGAGTGAGTATGGCTCAGTGGGAGCATGTGCAACTTTCGACCCGACTCACCAGAGTTCGAATCCCGCTGGCCGCACCACTTACTTTCTAAGTGATGTGCGGATTTAACACTCGCCCTAAAAACGATGAAGGAAAACATCATGAGGAAACTGGCATGTCCAAGAACTAATCACAAAAATTCAAGGACATGTGACATCCACCAACCCGTACTGGGCCAGCGTGGAGGATTATGACCCATACTCTCTCTATGAAAGAAGGCCCGTGTCCCAGCTGTGGGAACCTGATGGGATGATGATGATGATGATGATAGCTTGTTACAGTTTCGTAAATTAAGGTTACATTATGCACAAAACGTATCTTCAAAGAAGGTAACTAATAAGCAGGGTTTTTTTATTGCTCATTGGCTTGCGTTTGACCACTATGTCACCTGATGGTAAGCGACGATGCGGTCGACGATCTAGCACGCATACCAAGATAGTACTAGGGTGTGACAAAACTTTGGGATCTTTAGGACAGGCACCCCATTCTTTGCAGTGACGAAGTTCTACTATCAGGAATCGCGGGTTAAAGTCGCGTCAACTTGTTATTGTTTACAAAAATAAACACATAGCCCAAGCTTCACATTCACTTACGCACTAGCGCGATTGGATGTCTACTTACTGGCAGCTAAACTATACTGCAGGCAGCCAGTTAGGCTCGCAACTTCGCCCGCAGTTTTCTCGTTTTCGCGTGGGAATTTCGAAAAAATTCTCAGTGCTTATCTCTTTCTTATCAAATTTCACATTTCATGAAATCTATGCACTGTAAATCACGGAATGGAACTGTTTTATATGCATTTATTGATTATTCTAGCAAACACAGTTTTCAAGACAAAAAGCATTACGTTTGAACCAGTACATGAGCAAAATGGTCATAACTTTGAAGCGAAGCATACTTAGGGCTTGTTCGCGTTAAAACATGCTTAATTCGACGATGACGCCTCCAATTTTCTTCAACCGTGCTCACGAGAAGGCTTTTCTTCTCGTGACCATTAGTAAGTCCCCTATTTAATAAAAAAAAGTGTATGTACTTAGGTACCTCTTTATAAAAAGTAGCTCAGTCACAATATAACTTAACACAATATAAAAGTTATGATAATAATTAAGGTGAATTAATAATTTCATTAATTTTTTTGTCATTATGTTCGTGGTATCAAATAAAGAATAATTGTATTGTATTGTAATAATCAAGTGCTATAAGCCAGTTTAAAAATACTTTGAAGCGAAGCGTCTGAGCTAAAATAAACTATTTCATTACCATATTCATGAATCATTTTATAAACTGTACTTTAAACTCTAGGGCTTGAAAGTATTATTAAACCTCTTTGATAATCTATTAATTCTAAGCAACTGAGTGTTTATTTATTAATCATATTCAAAAGAAAATCTTAACTTCGATGTGGGTTAAAATTGAATGTTTTACGCTGCTTATTCTAGTATATATGTAGTAGTTTCTGTATTAATTATATCATAGTTTCCTGTTAGTCGAGCGTAAATTATGCGTTTAATAAATGTCTCGAGACCGAAACTGGAACTAACTAATAAAAAACATGACAGTAACAGAAGAATTTTATAGACAGCAGCAATAAGGTACCTATCAATTACAACACAATTATGTCGCTCTGGTCTGGATTAGGTATTTATGTTTTAGCCTATACTGTCCCACTGCTGGCAAAGGTCTTCCCAATTCTTTCCACGTGTCTCGCTCCTGCGCCACGTCATACCAATTTTCTTGGAATACGTATAGATCATCTCGCCATCTTACATAAAGCTCTAATATTTAGTATAGGTACAACAGCGAATGTCACTGGTCAGATGAAAGGAAATACTTAAAAAGTACGGTGACTTTTGTCACTGACTACTACACTCCCCAGACAAAGTCTTGCAAAAGAGCTCTATCACAAACCTACCTAACTAATTAATCAAAAAACCTTGCTCTCGGGTATGGTAACCAAGCAATTACCTCACACAACGTTTCCAAAGTTAAATAGAGCTAGCAAATAATACCACATACATTTTCTCAAAACATTAACATTTAAATAAACATCTTCAGTAAAATGTATACTAAGAATTCTGTCTGCGTCTACATGATATAGTTTATAAGTAAAAATATTCAATGAAAAACTCACAAACAAGATGAACAAAGGTACATAGAACACATAGAATGGAAAAACAAAACCGGTCGACGGATCTTCATTACAGTTTTATGAAACAAATAAAACACTACAGAAATATGACCAACAAGTAAACATTTTACCAAAAAAAAATTTTTTTCAAAATAAACTAAACCGACTTCAAAACCACAAATGGCACTCAAAAGTGAAAAATAAATGAATACAATTATCATAAGCGCTACCCACTCATATATTTGAAGTCGGTGCCAGCCAAGTCTAATAGGTAGCAGATAAATACTATGTATATAGTAAGTACTACTTGTAGGTAGTATCTATCTACTACCTTATATTATTAAATACTATGCATATAGTAAGTACTACTTGTAGGTAGTATCTATCTACTACCTTTTAGACTTGGCTGGCACCGACTTCAAATATATGAGTGGGTAGCGCTTATGATAATTATATTAATTTATTTTTCACTTTTGAGTGCCATTTGTGGTTTTGAAGTCAGTTTAGTTTTTTTTGAAAAATAATTTATTTCACCCTTTTTAGTGAAAAACAAGTTTTAATTAAATTAATTTAAAAAGCTTTTAAAGACAAGCTTTTATGATGTAGAAGCCACATTATGACGAAGTTTAAAACGGGTTATCACAATTAAATGCATGTACAAAAAAATGTCATGTCTGTCCTATTCTCTGTTGAGGAGTTCCCTCGCCGGAAGTCAACCCTGGGTGAAGCAGGTGAAGCAGTCGAATACAAACCTCCACCTTTAGAAAGTCGGTTACGAAAAAAACAAGACCAGACTTGAAGATTAAACTTATATTTTTGGTTTTTGCTATTTTTTTCAAAGCACTGAATGAATTTCGATAAAATTTATATGGGACCACCTCTGAAGTATGACCTACCAATCAAAAAAGAATTATCGAAATCAATGCATAATTGGCGGAGTAATCGCGTAACAAACACACAAAAAAAAAACACCGTCGAATTGTAAACCTCCTCCTTTTTGAAGTCGGTTAAAAAACCGACATCAATGTTTCTTCGAAGTCCAAGATCAAATATCGATGAAATTTATATGGGACCACTTCGTAGCTATACTGAACTGAACGAAAAAAGATTTTTTTACCAAAACGCAAACCTAACTGTTTATCTTTTGTTTCTTTTTATCCTTTGTTTTTTAATACATCACTAGTACAAAACTTTACAAAAATTAGCATTGATTTGAATCGATTGAAATCGAAAGCAATTCTCCGCCACCTGTTGTAGCAATCGCAATCAATCTGTTTCAATTAGGGAAGTGAACATGGAGGCGAAATAGTTCTATTAATGTACGAGTTCCTACACCTGTAGCTCATTTCAGGTGATGTATAACTTCAGTTTTAGTATTGAAGATATATCGATATAAAAATAATATCGCTTCGATTCGATTCAAGATTGTAGGTAGATACAATAGATGGTCAAGTTGTAAATTGTTCACGAAGGACCCTGTCGCACACACAATTTAGAGCAGGGGAAGACTGCTTATTGTGCAATCGACTCAAAACAAAACATGAGTAACAAGTGCAAGTAGTCAATCAAGTTCAATATGTTGAAGTTCCATCCAGTTTTAAATCTTACACTAGTGATTTTGTGGCATGCGCTAACTGCTAAAGCAGCTCGCGTGTGGGTGTTGTTTTTTTTTTTATAGAGGCTTCCTATCGACTACGGTTCTAAAGTTTTTGCACCTTTTTTATCGTAAACAAGACTTTTGTACGGCAGCCATCTTGAAAAATGGCGGAATCAAATTTTTTTTTCATAATCGTAATCCACGACGCCAAAAACCCAGGAGCATATTTAGTTCATTAGTTCAAGAGGTACGTACCCCCATCCAATTTATAGTTTCCGAGATCCCCTGAGCAGTTCCATCGAGGAAAGCACTTTCTGGTGATTTCGGATTTTTCTAGTCGGTTTCAAAACACCCTCTATACAACCATACCAAACAATATCCCCCACCATAAGGCATCTCGGCATCTGGGAGAACGATTCTGTCAATTATATGTCAGTAAATGGTAATCCAGCTTTATAATATAGCCTAACACCACAGATTATTGAATAGTTACTGAGTAATACTTGAGTCAGCAAAAGGAACTAACTAAATTGATTAACATTAATTTATTAGAAGCTGAAGCTAAAGTCTGACAACAGTACGACAGGTAAATCAGTATCATCGATTAAGCTCGTTACGGGGCCTGGTTAGCGTGCAAACTTGCGCCATTAATACGGACAAAGATGGCTAGATTGATTTCGGTAGAACTTGCACGGTATCTGATAACGGTGGCGTGGTAATGAATACACGTTTCTATTCTGCACGCCTTCTTTCATGTCATTAGCTTTTTAACCATCGACGCAAAAAGGATGGGTTATAAGTTTCACCACTATGTGTGTCTGGCTGTGTCTGTTTGTGGCACCGTAGCTTTTAAACTGGTGAACCGGTATTTCTTATTTGAAAGCAGCACTAGTGCACAAGGCTCAGCTTAAACTGATTTTTCTTCTGGTTGGTTTTGCTTACCTTGAGAACTAATGAATCGTTTGACATGCCGTTTTCTAAAATATGTGTTTTGTTGAGTCCTAGGCTACAACGAGATAGGACGGGATCGAGACAGGAGCGCGACGGTTACGGGATACGAGAGGGACGTTAATGGGATTGCGGGTAGGTAACAGGATAGGAGGAGGATGGTAACGGTATAGGAGCGGGAGCAGGAGCGGGATTAGGGTTGGATGGAACAGCGTCGGGAACAGGTTATATTACTTTACTACGCGTACGACGTCGCAGGCAACAGCTAGTGTCCTCATAAAATAATGCGTCATCATAACCGTGGCGTCACGTGATTTTTGTCATTTACTTGGCATTTAGTTTTACGCTCACTCGAGTGCCGTAAAGGCATAAAACTTGATAAAGTAACCTGGCGAAATATCAAAGGCTTGATGCTTTCAGTACTTTACATAAAAACCTAGAGCTAAATTAACTTTGCAGCCCTTGGAGCAGAAATGAGAAATTGCGGTGAGAATTTCTTCTATGTAGAGATGTACGTAAAATTGTAGGTAACTTTGTACTACTGAAATTTTAAGTAGCAATTTTCTTTTATATCTACTAAAGTAACTAGACTTACAATGTTTTGCCTGATAGTATATTTATTATTTGTTATAGTTGCCTGAAACCCACATCTGCCCAAAACAGTGGCAATGCTACCCAGAACTTTGGGTTGTAAAATCTAAATCGTCGATCACTGATGTGGCTGAAGTGACATAATATATATTGGAAAGCTGTTGAGTGACTGATCAGACCCGTCTACCTGATAGTTCACCGAAAATCATCACATGTTATCTTAATGTTATCTTATTTTTTAATGTATATAATCTTAATATTATGATTATAATTAATCGAAATCGCTACTTCTCAAAATACCCACCCATACATCCACTCGTTATGGTGGTTCGTTTACTGTGAAGGCAGTTTAGCTTTGGAATTCTCTCCCCCACACTATTCGCGCCAGTCCCTCATTTGATATATTTAAAACAAGACTTAAAAAACATTATCTTTCCTTATAGCTTCGGTTTATTAGTATTTATGTATGTATTACTCCTTATAGTTATGTAT
This sequence comes from Petrophora chlorosata, assembly GCA_951640565.1. NCBI lineage: Eukaryota > Metazoa > Arthropoda > Insecta > Lepidoptera > Geometridae > Petrophora > Petrophora chlorosata. Next base: position 11,564,521 of record OX621201.1, on the reverse strand, counting down.
AGTATAGATATATTTATTTGTGTATTTATTTTATTTATATATTTAGTTATTGATATTTATTTTAGATATTTATGATTATAGTTGTTGATATTTTCTTGTCAAACCGTAACCGTACACTGAAACCTATTTGCTCATGTGACAGTTCTTTTTCCTCAAGGGTTTGCTAGAAGAAAACTATTTTTAGGGTTAATCTCGCCTTTGTATATATATTTTATAAATCATCGATGTAAATATTAAAATAGTGTACAATAAAGAATATAAGAAATTTGTACACCAGATAGACGGTAGATTATAATAGAATAATTCAATGATATATTAATAATTCTACACGTGGTAGGTCTCTCGTATGCGGGAGGCAGACTAAGTATATAGGTACCACCACTTTGCCAGTTATTCTGCCGCCAAGCAGTAGTGCGCTAGAGTTACAGTGTTACATTGGCATTTTAGCCAACTAAATTACTAGGCATATCTGATGAGGTTTAATATCTGATGTTTCGGGGTGATGAGTGCCATGCTGTGCTACGCATACGCAGTGATGAGTGATTATTTAATAGTATTGAATGTTTTGGGTGGCACTATTGTTATTGGCAAATGTAGCGCTTACCAAGGGCAAACGACTAGCTCTTCTCATCAACCAGTTTCAAAAAAAAAAAAAATTTTCTAGCAAGTAAATGAAATTGAACTAATTCCCGGCGTCATTTTGTATTACGCCATACAAAAGCTGAAGCGCAAAGACCCCAGCTATTGCGTGCTACAACGAAGTCCGCACAATTTGATCGGTCAGCGTAAGGCTTCATTCACACTGCGGGTGTCTTTTTTATTACCTACTTAGTAACATGGAAAGAGATACAAATGGCCTGACAGACCCTCGCGTGACTTGTTGGCACTCTCGATGGATGGTAACGACGCGGCACTACTACGAATTTACCGGTCTGAACGGTGAAATAAAAGGAACATGGAACGATAGATTTATATCGCGTTGGTTTACGAATATTGGAGTGTATTAGAGTAAATTGTTTGTAAAATAAAACTTAACAGTCACACAAGGCAAAAGTTTTTACGGAATTCATCAAAGATTTACCATTTGATTTGATGGTTTACATTGAGGAAAACAGTCTTGATAGGAAATATGGTCGATTAAACTCATATTGTTCTGTTTATTTTTTTGAGAATTTAATTTTTTAAGCCTGACTGTTCATTTTTTTTTAAATCCGGAAATGCAGTGTTTATTTTCTCTTAAATTCAACCGATGTTTCCTAAGAACAAAACTTCCTCACTGCACGGGAAAAGGTTGCTACACCTACAACGATATGGAAAGAAAACATACCTAATTAATCACTTTGTTACGTATGACGTCGTGGTGCATACAAACTGCCCGCAGGAACGAGTCACGAGGCGCTGCCGCAGCAGATCATACCCTCACTTTCTCACTTTTCATATTGTATAACTTTCCCCCAGACCGTCACTTCTGGTTCTCTCATCGAACCATTGTCACTATTTAGGTTATTTAGCAAGTAGGAATATTAAAATGTAATTTTTTATACCTAATGAAATATAGAACCAAAGTATTTTGGTTTAATTTGCATCCTCCTGCCTGTAGCCTACTTAATTACTGAAACAACAAAGCCACTTCAAAATCCTAATATTATAAATGCGAAAGTTTGTGAGGATAGATGGATGTTTGTTACCCAATCACGCAAAAACTACTAAACGGATTTGGATGAAATTTAATATTATGTTGGTTCTTTAATCCCTGGAAAATTACTCAGGCTACATTTATTCCGGGAAACCGCGGATGAAACCGCAGGGCGTAGCTAGTCCTCTATACTTTCACTGACATCTCCAAGATCTCACTTCACTTTACTAACACACTTCCTACTCACAAATACTTAATCATTGTTACTTCTGCAGGAATCGTCTGGATTATACGGGTCCACTAATCCAGGGATGCAGGGGCCTCCAGGCGAAAGGGGCACAATGGGCCTACCTGGGCCCCAAGGCGAGAGGGGCTACCAAGGTAACAAGGGAGAAAGAGGCTTACATGGACCTAAAGGCGACAAAGGAGAGCGGGTAAGTTTCACCAGGGTCATTAGGGGATAATCGTTTGTTAAGCCCGGTTAAGTGTTTGCATGAAATGTTATTATAGGTTTTGTTAGTAACCGTCACTATTCATGATAGGCACCACTGCTTTTTGGCCTTTTCTTGCATGTTGAAGCTGCATAAGTACATCTCGCTCGCACCGTTAAAGCTATTTGAGTTGCGGTAAATAAATACTGAGTAAAGAATCAGGGATTATGATGATGATGATGATGATGTCAACATTTAGTTGGGTGGTTATTGATTAATAAACTTAGTTTCAAGTTATGTTTATCGAACAAAGTTTGACTTGAAACTTTCCCTGATTCAAGATTCAGTTCTAATTTTATGCGAGCCTATGATACCCATCATGTGATAACTAGTCCTTGTTGAGAACTGAAAAAACAGCATTAACAAAAAACATAATAACGTAAAGATTAACAACAGTTACTATTGAATTTCGAGATTCGACGGAAATGTTGCTGCAATAGCCTCTGGAATCAATCTCATATCTTCAAGGCTTGAGCGAATCAAATACCCCCTCGACTATGTATTAGGTATATTTATATCATGTATGAGCCAATAGCGAAGACAAACTTCTAAACCAATTTCAACAAATCTGGTTTCGTCTTGATCCACAATGTGTTTTAGGCTCTATGACGTTATAAATACATGACTAACGCTGGACGTCGTGTAAATTCCCAAAAACGTATTCACTTATTGCCATACATAGTATAATATACAGAGTTTTTCTGAAAGTAGTTTTTTTGGGTTAGTGTACAGTGCAGAAGTAAGTAACGACTCAAAAATATTTTATTGTTATTACCTTATTCTAAGTAGCATCATGCATAGCGCTGCTCTCTATTTTTATTATAATCTAGCCATATAAATAGGCTAATAAATAATTTTAATTTAACGTATTATAATATGTATCAGTTTAACTAATACATATAATAATACCAAGAATGCGTCCATTAACACTATTCACACTGTCTCTATTAAGGCGAAGACACTTTGTTCGTATAGCATAGCAATTGCTACATTACACTAATTCACTAGCAATGGCACTACACTAACTCAACCGTCAATCAATTTAACTGGGTATGTGTTGCACATCTTTTTGCAGCGTGCCTCAATTTTAAATAAACTTTTTTCCTCGTAGGTTCCAATAAGCGTTTACATTTGTGTATTACATATTGATTTTGGTAATCATGTAAGATTGATCTTGCTGATAGTGTAGCGCGTCTAAGTTACTGCATAATTGAACTCGTATCGTGAATAAGTAACTACCTGTCAAGGTGTAACCTTCGACTTTGAGAGGTGCTGTAATTATTTGATCACAGTGTTGGATCATGGTGTTAGGTTAAGGCCCCATATTAAATGCAGCTAATATGTTTTTAGAATTATAAAGAGACTGAACTAGCATTCACGTGAAATGTAATGAAATGGGCATTTCAGAAGGAATACACTGAGCGTGGCTTAGTAGGTCCTCGACCGACTTTCGATCTGAGGTACCGAGCAAGAATCCTACTAAGTATTGCACTAATGTGCGGATTTAAGGTGGGTTCCCAACGAGTCACACCCAATCAAGTCACAGTGTTACTGGATGGGATTTTTTTTCCCATCGAGTCACACTGTTACACTAGGTGTGACTCGTTGGGAACTCACCTAAAACATATTGTTGCAGTAAGTAACAGTGTGACTGGATGGGAAAAAATCCCATCCAGTAACACTGGCTCGATTCTCTGCTACTACAGGGCGTTAACTTCTAGAAATCGATCTGTCAAATCAATAAGTATGGTATATTTCTCGACTACCCCAATATTTCACGTATATCTATTACGTTTACTCCTAGAAATTTATGATAGCCTGGTACCGTAACATGTGTTTACTCCGGAGATCGCCTGGAATGTACATTTCTACAAATTTATGATCGCCTGTTACTAAGTATAGTAAGTATACTCTTGAAAATAGAAGGGCGTTTGATGATTGTGTGCTCCTATAAGTTTATGATCGCCTGGTACTAAGTATCGTCAAAGGTTGAACGCTTTTGTTTGATGATTGTACACTTCTATAAGTTTATAATTGCCTGGTACCAAGTATTATCTATCACGTTTACTCCTAGCAATTTATGATTGCCTGGTACCAAGTGCAGGTCAAATAATAGCAAAATTTTGCTATTTTGAGTTACATTATTGCAATTTTCTTAAGGATCTCTTTTATTTACTTTTTAAATAAATTGTAGCCAAATAATATAGCATTCTGTTGATGAAAAAAATGGTTAAAATCGGTCCAGTAGTTTCGGAGTCTTTTCGGTACTAACAAACAAACAAAAAAATCTTTTTCCTTTTTAATATTGTTATAGATTATTCACCTATTGTGATATTTTTAAAGTTAGTTTGTTACTTACAAAGAGAATTTAGTTACCTTCATATATATATATATATTTTTGTAATTTTTTAAACAATATTTTTGTAAATTTACTCAAGAATATACCTGTATTAGTTCTAGGTGAAATAAAGTAGGTTATCAATTTTCACTTAGATAAAAATAAAGTGTGACAGGTTGGGAGAGGAAATTTTTTTCTTCCCAACGAGCCACACTGTTACACTCGGTGTGACTGGTTAGGAACACATTTGTAGAAATAGGTTGCAACTAGTAACAGTGTAACAGGATGGGAATAAAAATTCCCATCCAGTAACACTGTGACTGGATTGGGTGTGACTCGTCGGGAACCCACCGGAATTAACACTGATTTTAAAAACGGCGAAGGAAAATCGTGATGAAACCGGCAATGAATTTCAAAAAGTCAAAGACATGTGGTATTAACCACCAACCCGCCCTGGGCCAGTGTTTTTTTTTATGTAAACAATTGATGAGACGAGCTGGACATTCACCTGATGGTAAGCGTCATACCAGCCCATAACAGTTGCAGTGCTACCCATTACTTTGATTTACAAAGTCATTGGTTGCACTGCACTGCGCTCATCACTGTGAGATGTCAGTTCTTGAAATTCATGTGCCCAGTAATTTCACTAGCTACAGTGCCCTTCAAACCGAAACAGAGTAACGCTTACGCATAACTATTTGGTGGCAGAATATCTAGCACTGCGGTGGTACCCACCTAGCCGTGCCTTGCATAAAAGGCCTACCACCTGGTGAAAGTGTGGTGTGGTGGATTATGGCCATTTCTTTATGAGAGAAGGCCCAGCAATGGGAAGAAATGTGCTGTTGATGATTATATTGGTTCGAGGTAAAAGTTTATGGCCCCATAATAAATAAAGTTGATACATTTTTGGAAATAAAAAGTAGAGACTGAGGCTCAAGCTGCTCCCTTTTCCTCAAGGTGTCAGCCGGCGCCAAAGCTACGGTTTCCTAGGAAAGCAGTGCTGCCACATAGTGACCGCAATATAGCGTCGAATGACGTCACTTATACGTTGTATAAGTAATTACGGCGTCGTTTCCTACAGAGCGTCGTTTGAATAGTAAAGTCAAATAAAAAAATTAAAAATAGCACATGGTACGGTCAAAGACTTAAGAAGCTAAACATTTCTGTATCTTTTATTGGCTACACCTCCAATGTGTGTCTCTTTTATTGAGTGTTACATTAATATATCCTTTATGTTAATATCCTGTGTGAATAGAGAAATTACAAAAAGTGCGTGGTATTTGTATATTTTCGGTGTTATTTTCAATTGAACGATTTTAAATGTTTATCTTCTTATATCACTGACTGTTCCACAAGCCTATCTGATCCGGTGACAGCATCGCTGCTGTCTATGAAATTCTTTTACTGTTACTTTTTGTTCTGTTTTTCATTAGTTTCATTTTGGTCACCGGATATGATAAGTTTGTAAATCTAGGTCCAGCCTATCATCATAATATTGCAGCCGATGAGTTGCGGTGTCGCTGTCCTAGGAAACCATATTAGCTTTACATGTTTCGTTCGCTTGTTACATTTGGGTCGATGGTCAGGTCAGTCTCCAACTTTAGCATTTTATTATAAGAAACCTAATGTTTGACGACACAGTGAAACTGCTGCACCTCGCGACGTTTATTAGTAGATGATCCTTTTGTTTCTAGTTAAAGACAACAAGAACTAGATCTCTGTGAAAGTCATTTCTCAAAACTCAATCTTTTGTAGAAACGATTAGCCGACGATTCAGCAAATACATTTCAGCATTCCTACTAGTGATATTACTACATCTATTAGGTTAAGGTCATATTACATAATATAAGAAGGTCTTTACTATATCCACAAAGGCCTTAGGCTACTGAATATGAAACCCAAAGAAAACATAAATATTTTTAACTACAAACAAGTATGTGATTGAATAAATTGCGTACCTTATTTGAATTGTTGAACAGTCAATTTCTAAGAAAATAAAAGTAATATATATTTTTCTTTTTAGTGGCAAAAGCTCCACTATCAATTTATTCGAGTTTGACATCGACATACCCAATTTCACGTACATATTTCTATTTGATCTTTACCTTTACTGCTTACATCACACGCTCACAAAAAAGACCCATTACCATAAAAATAGTCTGTATAATACCCACTAAATCAAAACAAACTTAGACCCAGTAAATTATTAGGTCTATAACAAACTTGGTCCTAACGCAATAAGCGATGGTTTGACCCTCGTAAGGGCCTGTTACCTTTGACCTCTCTGTAACTAGTAACTATGTTTTAGGGTTACGTGGGTCTGAGAGGCCCACATGGCGCTAAGGGGGAAAGAGGCCTAGCAGGGCGCGATGGGACCCCAGGCCTGCCCGGCGCGCACGGACGACCTGCCGAAAAGGGCGAGAAAGGTACCAAACCTACTCAACCATCAAATTTTATGTAACACTATGACCCATATTTATACTCGCGGAACACGTTTGCAAGATTTTTAGGGGTCTGTAGCAACGATTTGGAAAATCTTTATTTCTTCGGACCCTTCGAATTGGTTCTGTATTCGCGCTCAGCTTATTTATTAATGCTCTTTCTTTTTATGATCGACTTGGGATTTTTTTTATTTCTGTATTAACAGCGGGTTGGATAAATTGTGTTTTCTGGAGTTGGTCGTGTTTTCAGAGGGTTCGTTGAGGTTCGTGTAATAACCTAATTATATGTTACAAAACATGTTTTTAATACTCTTGTCTACTTTTTTCTTGAAAATCTAACGAGCCGTCTAATAAAGGTTAATTTCAATTCAATCAATTATCTGAATATCTTTTATGATTATTCTATGAAATTTTCTTTTCTTTTAGGTTTTTCAGGGTTTAGTTGGGTAAAATATTTGCTACAATGTTTTTCTTACCACAGGGACTCGAGGCCTTCCCGGCCCACCAGGAGTTCCAGCACCAGTCGCCATATCGGAAAATACAGTTCTCACTGACATCTCTCAAACTGGTAAGTAATAATTATAAAATACTCATTTTCTTTCTTTCTTTCTTATTCGAAATATTGTTAAGATTTGGTTTCATAGTTTACGAATAGATTATTTACTTTAAAGAAGCCGACAGACACATCGTCATCGTCGCTTGTCCCATTCCACTGCTGGACGAAGGCCTCTCTAATTGCACTCTAAAAATCTATTAAGCCAAACAATGTCCTTCCTAATAACCAATGAACCATTACTTATTCAAACAACGATATCAGAATGATTTATAAGTCTGTTACACAAATCACTTTTCATAGACAAATAACTGCTATTTCGATTCAATTGTCTGGTATTAACGCACTCATTGTCAACTTCATCAATCAAAACTAACTACCAGTCGTTATACTTTTATACTTGTAATAGTAAATGTTGTATTAACGGAATATTAACGGAATATGATGTATCTGAAAATTTCTAGGTAGTATTTATCTAACGGAAACTGAAGTAAGATGTTTGTACCTAATTTGAAGAAAACTTAAGAAACGAAAAGAAAGACTGTCTTCTCATGTACCTCGTCGATCCTACTCGTACTTTGCAGAAACGTCGATAACCAACCTTTAATGTTTTAGCGCAATAAAGTTCCGTTTAATAACATAAAAAATCTTAATGTAACATTATTAATAACTATTTATAATAATTATTTTTGGTTTAGTAATAATAACTCAGTCATTATAAATATCATTTTATCGATTAAACAAGTATACATTTTACCAAAAAAAAAACCGAATTCAATGTAGGTATCTTGGAAGTCCAAAGTCATATATCGATGTAATTTATAAGTATGGGACCACGTCGTAGCTATATACTGAACTAAACGCGTAAAGATTTTTTTTAAATCGGTTAACAGTTGGCAGCGAAATCGGTTAACAGTTGGCAGCGAAATCGGTGAACATACATAAAAAATATATATGTACAGTGTATAAATTTTTTTTTTTATTTGTTTTTATAAATTTTACAACTTTTCATAAATATCTAACACCTTATAAACCTTAAACAGGTTTGTCTTGGGTGTCGCATTCCTCTTCTATTTCTTACTTCTAAAATAGTAACATTATATAATAGTAGGTAGTATTGACTATAATATGTATAAAAATCATAACAATAGCTGCGCTCGGGACCGCTCCAATGTAATCTTTATGACTTTATTTCCGTCCTTGTCACTCCTGAGAGTGACGAAATGACATTAAGTATAGGCACAGAATACAGAGGTATAGGTACAGGTTGTTCCATTTTAAGGTTGTTAATTATTTCTTTAATATTTAGATTTTACTAGAACTTTATATTTGCGCTATTAATTTTTGATAGGTCCGTTAATGAAATATATATGTTTGTTAGTTTTTATTCTTTTTATGTCTTGATTTATATGTATAGATGTACATTTGTATATATATATATAGTGTATAAACCTCCTCCTTTTTGGAAACAAAACAAAATCAAAATCAAGTGCTGAAATCGTAAAAGTTAAAAAAAATTACTAACATTGGGGCAGTATGTATGTACTTCTAAATAACGCGTACCATATCATGTATCTGATGAGTTACCCGCTGAGTTAGTCCGCTTGATTAGTTATTCATAAACAATGGACGTAATTAGAGGGCTACATGTGAACTACAACTGATTGCTCGCTAAATGATCTTGTAATTATTGTACTACATTGTGCTACGTTGTGCGACATTGATTATGGGAATTAGGTAATTATCTCTAAATCTAAAGCGGGTGTGGCTCAGTAGAACTTGTGTGACTTTCGATCCGACGCACCTGAGTTCGAATCCCGCTGGCTCTGCACCACTGTCTTTCTTAAGTTGACGCTCGAAAATTGGTGAAGGAAAATATCGTGAGGAAACCGGCATATCCAAGAATTAATCACAAACATTCAAGGACATGTGACATCCACCAACCCGCACTGAACCAGCGTGGTGGATTATGGCCCATACTCACTCTATGAGTGAAGGCCCGTATCCCAGCAGTGGGAACGTTATGGGCTGAAAACATGAAATCAACTGTTTTCTCACTCGTAGATCTATTAGACGACAGTTTTTCCTTTTACTCATTTAATCGAAGGATTTCTCTTGTAACATCAAAACCGCTCTTAATAATCAAAACAATATCAAACAATCCCATATTTAATTTAACCTTTAGAAAAGGAACTGTTATTTCAACGTAAAAGCGAGTTCTTTAACGAAAGAACAATATAAATTTCCTTTTAACAACTTCCGTGGAGACCGCAAAAATTACTGTTAGGAACTCAAAAGTTCACACCAACGACAACGCTTCTACATTCTAATTACCGTCGAAATTTCCCGTTTGACACTTAAAAAAAGCCGCCTGATGTTGTGGATTGTTGCTAGCCATATTCCCTTAAATTTGAAACAAAAGTTTGCTAAAACACTCAAACCATACGTAGTAGTACCAAAATATATAATAAATCTTAAACTTTAGTATGATAATAGCAATTAAATAATTTTCTTCATGCAGTCAACTGCATCATGTTTGTACCAGATTTTACATTGTGGTTGCGAAATTACTGGGCATATGAGATTTATTATCTAACGCCTCGGGGTGATGACCACAATTCAGTGCTACGCAGTGCTTTTTATGGTATTAAAAGTTCTAAGTGGCCCTGCAACTTTTGTGCGCAGGCGTGGCGCTTATAATCAGGTGAACAACTTGCTCATTACTCAGCTCCATAAATAGAAACTTAATTTCTTTAAATTTTACCAGTTATTACTGCATACTTCTTCATTCCTCTCCCTCTCACCTCTATGGCTGATCTATCACGTGGATACCATTCCGTTCCTTTCTTATCTACAATATATAATTATCGTAATACTGATACTGTGACTACCATAATATAGGTGGTAGGTATCGTGTATGCGATAGGCCGCCTGGGTAGGTACTGCTTTGCCAGTTATTCAGCCGCCCGCAGCGAAATCAGCAGCCCTTTTAAATAACTGGGCATTCTGAGATTTAAGAGCATCATCTTATGGTGACGAGCGCAGTGCAGTGCCGCGCAGAATATCGCAAAAAAGGTTTTAGGTGGTGCTGCCACTGTTTATAGGCAGGCGTGTTCCTTACCATCAGGTGAAAAACTTGCTTGTCTTGTACTACATCTACATAAAAAAACCGGCCAAGTGCGTGTCGGACTCGCGCACGAAGGGTTCTGTACAATTATCTATAAAAACGGCAAAAAAAACATGTCTGTTGTATGGGAGCCCCCTTAAATATTTATTTTATTCTATTTTTTAGTATTTGTTGTTATAACGGCAACATAAATACATCGTCTGTGAAAATTTTAACCGTCTAACTATCAAGGTTCATGAGATACAGCCTGGTGACAGACGGACAGCGGTCCCGTTTTACCCTTTGGGTACGGAACCCTAAAAAATTAACTTCCTCATTTTGTTATTACTCTATTAATTTTAAATTAGCTAAAAGTAATCGAAGTGTTTATTTCAGAGACCGGTTTACTCAAGGGCGGAAAAGGAGATCGCGGTGAGAGAGGCGAAAAGGTAATTACAATAGTTCAAGGAACTCTATATTAACAAAGAACACATAAAAACATAATACCCATTGAACCCGAGGTCTGTCGATAAAATTAAAATGAAACTTAGGAACATAATGAAAAGAAAATTCCTTGAATACCAAACTTGTATTAAATAATTAATTTAACGTTGGAAAACCATTTTCGGGTAAAACATAATTTGAAACTGAATCTCGAGTTTTCCAACGACGTTAAAATATTAGATTTCTGTTTTGTACTTAAAGGGAAAGAAACGTTGAAAAATGGTTGAGCAATTACTTTTTCAACTATTAGTTTGAGAAGCAAGTAACAGTTGATTTATTGCCTTAGAAGTTGGTTCTAACTAGGCCAAAATAAATAAACTTAACCTTTGCTGTCTCCTAACTGCTAACTTAGGTACCTACACACTATATTGAGAGAAAACACAAAACTTGCAATATGAATATGAAGTTGAGTCAATTAAACCTCATGTTATTAGAATCTGCGTTAACACAGATTCTGATTTTAATGTTACTATCTAGATCTAGATACGCCTTTACAATCAGTGTCGGAAAGCTTTGTCAAGAAATATAAAGCTGATGACTCATGTAGAAACATAGCGAAACGAAACGATTGCCCATCTGCTGTTTATATATGTTATAGACTAAGTGATAAATAGAAGCATTTTTCATAATGCCCGGGCATTATGAATGCATTATGACAAGCTACTTCGGGCGAAATAATTAATGATAATTTGAACTTTCTTATTTATCACGTTGTCTAGACATTATGAATATTGCCCCGTGGTTGTCGGGCAATCACTAATAGGAATCAGTTGATATATCTATTTACTGTAATACTGTTTTAATATACTTTTAATGTTATATATAACATATTGAAGAGTATATATACTCTTCAATTATTATAATTTGTTCAGATATATTGATGATTTAACATATTATATTTTTGGTATAGATAATTTTAACGAATGATGTTTTGTTTAATAAAGTATTGTTTAAATAACTAGTTCAGAATAAAGCATGTAGTTATTAAACCAAACTGTATTAAACAAAACATCATTTGTTAAAATTACACCAAAAATATAAACAGTATGAAACATTGGTAGTATATCCAAACATAGTATTACAGTAGATAAAAACTGGTTTTAATTGTTCTGCCCCATAGGTGACAAGCATTATAAATAATGCCTGGTCAATTTGATTATGTCTATAGTTGTCATCACATTGTGTTGCGTGTATCTGTCTGGAAAAAATGTATTTTATTTCTTTCTTTCTACTGGACATTTTTCAAACTGCGCGGGCATTTTTCATAAAGCCCTATTAATCACTTCGTCCATAACATATACCAACACATACTAAATGTCCCGTTTAGTCTAGGTGTAGCAGCACTGTTGCAATCTGGATTGCAGTTGCTTAAAGTATGTGTTTCGACCTCAAAACTTCACAACCTCTGTCGTCTCAACCCTTAATAGTGTTTTCTCTGGTTCGTGTGTGTTTTTTGATCGTGCTCACCTTGAATGTCTTCTTGTTGATATTTACTTGTCGGACTGACAATCAATACAGCGCTGATTGATCACATCGCCAGCGAAGAATAACATAATATTTATGATATGTTTGTTGGAGTTACAAAGATATTTGTCAGTTTGAATGTTCACTTACTTAGAAGCAAACAGCCACTTTTGAAGCAAGCATCTGCATGTAAACTCAATAAAATACGTTGTTAGGGATTTAAATACTTTAAATAAAAATTAATCTACCAAATGGAGTAGGTACTTATCGATCGAGAAGTAGCCAATTAAATAAAAACTCAAGTTTAAACATACGGGAAAATAAACACGTACCTAGGAAGAAAATTTATTATATAATCTCAGTGACATGTTTCAATTGCCCCATAGAAACACATTAAAACCTTGAGGCTGCAATGCGCAAAGTTTAAAAAATGTTGTATGATGGTTCTGTACCACATATATTCTTTTTTATACTGACCAAGAAAATACCTATCAATATTTTCATCTACAACTTTTTTATGCAGGGTGAAAAAGGTACCAGAGGAATGGAAGGTCCCCAAGGGTTTCCTGGCAATGATGGAAAGCCTGGAGAGCGTGGGGACATCGGACCCTCAGGTCTGCCTGGAGGTCAAGGAGCTCTTGGTCCCTCTGGCCCTAAAGGAGACAGGGGTGAACCCGGCCCACCTGGCCCCGTGGCTATATCGAGAGACGAAGCTTTGGTATTGACAAAGGTAAAGTTGAACAAAGAAATACCAATTTGTGTTTTTGGTTAAAGTTAAAGTTATGGTTATAGTGCCATTTGTATATTAATAGCGAAAGTTTTGTTATATTTTTCCCTTGACGCATAAACTTTTAGATCTAAAAATAGCAAGTGAAAGTAATTATCATTGAAATGTAGAGGCATCTTCTAGAAAGAAGAGGAGAAGAATAAACCATAGTATATTTTAAAATAAGTTATTATTTTTAAAGGTAAATCGTATTTAGACAATTATTATAAGTAACTTAAAACTGACATTTTCTTTAGTGTTAAACTAGAGATATTTTTTTTTTAATTATTGATTGGCTTGCTAGCGGTTAGCGACGATGCAGTCGACGATCTAGCGCGCATTCGAGACTTGAAGATTCCTAGATTGAAGTATCGCATGATGCTGTCATGTTACTATTTACATCAACCCTTTGAATTTGTATATATTTGGTATATTATATTTAAAGAGACGTATATTGGTTTCAACCTAAACTAAAATACAACTAATAATGAAGGTAGGTATCTTTTATCTATTTGACTTTCACATTAAGTTACAAACAGGCAATCAATGTTATAAATACACAGAACTACCAGTAAACAAGTAAGTTTGAACCCTTATCAAATAATTGTATCTCTAGAATTACAGTCAAGGTTAAAATAATTTAACAAAACAATTGAACAATCATTTTCATATTATTACATGCTTGAGAGTTTCTCGCTATTTGAAGCTGTTTGAATGGTTGTTGTAATTTGTAATGTGGATCATTTAAAATGGAATGCCTCAGTGGTGCCTGATAATGGCGATATCACTTTTACGCACCGATGTGGGGGAAAAAATCATTATTCTGAAGCACCCAGCAGTGTACATGTCATTATTGTTACGCTCTATCGGTCAATCTCCGATGTAATAAGAGATGAAATATGACACAAAGATCGTCACCTGTACCACCTAAAGACCAAGTGGAAGCAATACATTTTAATTGCTAACACTTCAACGGTTTTAATATCATGTATGTACAGACGTAAAAAAAATATTGATTTTCTTCTTCTTGTCATATCAATTCTGTCTTTAGTTCGCTCGATTCTTAGAAGAGCACAGTTCTTGGAAATTAATCGAACCGAAAATCGATCAGTTCTACGTATAATGTATTATAACAACGTATATTGACTAGTCGTCACCAATTGTACCTGCAAAGCCCATCTAACCTTCAGGATTTATTTCAAACAAAATTATAGTCTATTCGGTATCTAGTAAGATTTAGTTGTGGCTTGAATAAAAATACGAGCTCAATTATTACGCTTAATCAACAACCTACGCATTCTTTTCTGGTAACTTTTGAATAGCTGTATAACAATAGGCACTGTACATTTTTGAGGTTAGCTAAGAATTTATTAGAGAAAAAATGTTATAAGCCTCATTATATAGGTAGTTAGAGCTTATGCTACCAACAATAGAAAATTTTGGTAACTTTCATGAGAATAAAATTAGAGTTTACTATTTTGTCTGAAATGAAAATACATTTGAATACAGTCTGACAAGGATTTTTATGAATGTGGATCACATATGACTGGGTGCCATCAAGTAACTAGACTCAAAGTCGAGACATAGTCGCGGATATCGGCTAGTATATAGATAAAATAAGATTACATTGTTACATATTGTGTTTACAAACTGACCCAATCGGTTTTAAGGTGAAAGAAACTACCATTTAAATAAATCATTTCATAAAATTTTCTCTTCCAAACAACTTTGATTAATCCCCTTTCTTTATCCACTCAAAATGCCTCCGATCATGAATACCAACCAAAATTACGTACCGACCGTAATAAAATTCTTCAGCCTTATTTAGATTCCATTTTTATAAACAGGGCGATAAGGGTGAAACCGGACCTAGAGGCAAGCGGGGCCACCCGGGCCCACCTGGCCCTAGGGGTCCTCCAGGCCTGCCGGGGCCTCCAGGGACCCCGGGCACGAACGGTCCCTCCGGCGACATCGGATTACCAGGGTGGACGGTACGTAAACAATCTCCTTATGGGATTTTGCCGAAACAATTGCTTTTTCGTACTGACATCACGACTTATTTTACCGCGTTTTTATTAAGTCACTTGTTTGTCTGTCTGTCTTTCCGCGTGGAATCTTGCAACTTAAATTGCGAGCACTTTCCGTTTAGTTATCCGACTCAAACTTTCAGGGTACAACTCGATGACAATGCATTCTGAATCCATAAAAATCTGGTTTTTAGATAAACTTTTTAATCTACATTTATTTTTTACATTATATTGTTGTGTTCTAGTTATTGCATTAGAATACTTTGAGCTCGGGTTATTCAATGTAAAATGATGTACCCTTGCAAATACTAAGTGGTAGAGTTCGATAACTTATTAAAATAAAAATGAGCGGACAAAAAATATATTTTCTGAATTAGTCAGTGTTTATTTTGTCTTTTACATTTATAAGAATACGACATAGTGTATCATCTAAACTTTTTATTACCAAATTTTTATATCTGTTCACTCAAAGATAAACAATTAACGGAAATAATACAGGAAATAAGATGTCAAAAATAATACTCACTATTTCCGCACCATAAGAACCCAAGATACGTAAATTTTGCAAACAACTTTTCAGGCTTACTGGAAGAAAAATAGGGCAGAAATGATATATTAATAATATTTTATTCCCAGGGACCGCCAGGAGCGGCGGGGCAACCGGGCCCTCAGGGGCAAAAAGGTGAAAAAGGGGATTCCGGACTTAGCCCGCTTGACCTGGAAAAGGTAATTTCTAATACTTCAGTTACACAGCAGGTTAATTAAGCGCTCCAATACTAAGCCTTTTGAATAAACACAGGGATGGAATGAGTCCGGCAATGTTTATCCGGCTTAAGCTGTTATGGTTTTAATACACGATGTTTTTAGTTATATTCCATTAACTTTTATACAAGGAAAAATTGACGACTCTACTGATTTGATCAGCGACTTGAAATCAGGACTAGTTAATAGAACACAATTTTGCTTGACATTGATTATGAGCAGGATTATGAGAAAAAATATTGACAAATTTAAATTCTATGACATATACGTACAAAAATATATGGAAGTCTTTATTATAAACTAGATAATCAAATAAGCAAATGACTTCGAATATATAATATTTTTTTATAAATTGTATAAAAGGTACCTTATATATTATTTTACCGGCAAATTTGCTCTACCGCATATAAGATTTGTATTCATAAAAAGCCATACAAAAGCAACAGGAAGAATTACAACTATTACCGTTAAATATTTTATCCGGCATACCGGCCAAACCACACCCATCTCTACCAAGAATAACCGGGCTTGCCGCAGCGTAGAACAAACCCATACACCTGAGGGGCGTTGCGGTTTGTTCATTAACTTCTTTTGTTTTTGCAGTTCCTTTATAAAACCATTCCTATAGGCTCCAAACACAAATGAGCTTTTTCCACGCAGTTCACTTTAATTATAATGTTAAGGTAAATTGCAGGGATTAGAATTTATATGAGATAGACGCAGCTGGTGTGACCAGAAAGCGAAAGTCGGATGAGCGAGTGTGGCTCAGAGAGCGAGTGTGGCTCAGTGGGAGAACGTGCGACTTTCGATCCGACGCACCCGAGTTTGAATCCCGCTGGCCCCGCACCACTGATTTTCTTAAGTTATGTGCGGATTTAACACTCGCTCCAAAAACGGTGAAGGAAAACATCGTGAGGAAACCGGCATGTCTAAGAATTTTTCACAAAAATTCAAGGACATGTGACATCCACCAACCCGCTTTAGGCCAGCGTGGAGGATTATGGCCCATACTCTCTCTATGAGAGAAGGCCCGTGTCCTAGCAGTGGGAACGTGATGGGTTGAAGATGTTGATGATGATGAGTTGGTGTGATTGTTATGTAGCAGAAAAGAAACTATAGCAATGATTCCAAATATTTTGCCCTAAAAAGAGATATTTGTGACATTTCTTTTCAATAATTTAATTTTTTATCATCATGTTTATTATGTAGCTGAGTTTCACTATAGAGATTCTTTTAATAATTCAAAGTTAGAAAATTTCTACATTTCATATTTATTGAGTATACTATACTTCGTATTAAGTATATTACCTTCATAGAATTGGATTGATACCGACTTCCTTAGTCCACGTTTCAGATTTTCGTGGAAAATTGGCACATGACCTTAAGGAAATTAAAGGGCTCTTTTTATAATGTCACTGCGAGATCTAACAAAGTGCAATTGCTTAATGTTGCTATATCATTCTCTGGTAAAAAAATTATAAGGGACTTCCAATATAAAATATAGTTAAATTAATATAGAATAAATAATAATATAGTATGATGATGTGTCACAGAAAAATATTAATCAGCAAAATTATCTAAAGATACGTGATGTGAAGTAAAATGTGATAATATATATGGCTTTTTTTAGGTATACAACTGGCTATAATCTAATAGGTGTCACAGCATGTCGAGAGCCAGGCTTATCATAAACGTCAACTTTCCCAGCTTAAGTCAGACACTACCAACTCAACCAGCCATATTATTTTTCAAAAGATACTGGCCCACAAGTGTCAGTTTGAATATGTATCGGGAGCGCTGCTCTCACATAAATACATAAATGTTACATATATGTATTAGTTCCCAGTTGTAAAGTTCGAGGTAATTAAAAACGACGACTTAAATTATGCCTAGTCTTTGTAAGTTTTCTATGGAGTAAACATGTTTAAAACGTGTAGGTTATAGAACCCTCGCAAGTCGACCTTTAACTTCATGTAAGCCATCTTCATAAACCATATCAGTCCATAAAGTTACCCCAATCAATTTTCATACAGGTTAAAGGTGAAAAAGGCGAGCGAGGTCACGATGGGACGCCCGGTACTCCAGGCAAAGACGGTCCGAGAGGTCCCCCGGGCCCCGCGGGGGCGCCATCAAACACGATCCAATACATCTCTGTACCAGGCCCCCCAGGGCCCCCAGGTCCTCCGGGCCCACCCCTCTACCCTAACGATGTGACGGCCGATACATTGACCGATAGCCCCGGAGTCAGAAGAGAAGGCACAGGTGGGTTGCGCACTGTGGTTGCCTGTGATTTTTGATGTGGACAAAATTAATGGATTTTCGTGGTCGGCTGATATTGACGGGCGGTTGGGTGCAGACGTATTTTAAAGCGGTTTCCATTAATTTTGTTGAAAGTGAGGTTTGAATTAAGGAATAACTTTATTTTGTATTGCAATGCGAGAATTAATGTTAGTGGTTTAACTACATTAAGTTTGGTTAAAATTAGTGGCTGAGGTTAGGTTTTGGAACATATAATATGTTAATAGGTTCTGCCTATCCATGTTTTAACTACAATAATTTAAATAGTGTTCTAAATCTAAGCTTACATATATTTTTGCAGGCAAACAACGAGACCCCTTACAAATTTTAAGGAATTTGAATCATCTAGTTCAATTTAGACAAGATGGTTATGGTAAGCAAATACTTACATAAGTGAAGCTAATAAAACTTTTTTATAATACGTCGTATACGTTAAATAACTCCCATTTTCTAAAGGTTTACGAGAAACTTTAGATCCACTTGGCGAGGCAACAGACTTTGATGATGACGAAGATGGCAGAGCAATCGTCGGCACAATTCTTTTTAAAACTACGGACTCGTTACTACGAGTAAGTTATTTTACTTATTTTTAGCCTGCTCGTGATGACAGAAAGTTTTTGTTCCTAATATAACTCTGAGAGGTTCTAAAAAGGCCTCACACTTGCGTTGAAGCGACCCAAAGTACTTTTTTACATTATCAATTTCTCACTTTTTCATTTTAAACGAAACCTCATTGCTTTTACTACAAAAGCAAACACATTGTATAAATAATTTTGCACATATATACAACAGTTCATTCACGTTGCATGCCGACCATTTCAATCCACTTTATAGTTTCTCATGTCATTTAGTGGGCATTGTTCACCATAATTACGTGTCAATTATGTCCACAGCTCGGCACCAACAGCCCACTGGGCACGTTAGCGTACGTCATTCAAGAACAAGCGCTGTTAGTCCGTGTCAACAACGGGTGGCAATACGTAGCGGTGAGTGAAATATGCTTTTAATTTCAGTAATACTCGAGAGTGGTAGCGGTAAAATTATGAAGTAGGGAAAACAGAATCTTGATTTCGTACAGAATCTAGATTTGAATTTATTCTTTTGTTAAAACCATAACTCTGCCTTAAGCGAAATTTTGCGTACTCTTTAAATGAGTTCAAATTTTATCTCGCGGCATGGCTCATGCTCACGCCTAAGTATCTCACATTTGCTAATGCCTACGCTTCTTACGTTACCTGACTCTGGAGCCCTCTTTAAAATGATCTAATTTGTAAATTCATATAAGCACAAGTACTGTTTTGACTATCATTTTGCGGTACTTGATGTCATGGTCTCTTTAGCCGCGGTAATATAATTGAACCGCCTGATTTCAGAAATGTATTTATTAATGTAGCTTTCAACAAAATTAACAAGGATTACGGCGATGAATTTTTAATCAACGCTGAATATTATCGCTAAACAGACCTCGGCAACAAACGAAGCTTTTTCTTAAGCCGTATTGGGAATAGCCCCTTTTATTAGGGCTGAGTTATTTAAATGAAACTTATTGCCTTCCCTCTGGGTATAACTGGAAGAAGTTGAATTTTTTACGTTATTTTTAGGCGAATAAAAATTTAGTACCGAAATTCTATCCTTACCCAAAAGTTGTAAAGTTGATATTCGTGAATCGGTCTGTGACTTAGGGACCTGAGTTTATTTGGATCTTGATAATTTAAAGCTGAAAACTAGATGTCGCCGCTTTACGACAAAAGTGTAGATAATTCATTTAAACTGGTCTGTGATAATACTAAGATTAATGCCGTAACCAATAAAATTCTATTCAGGTCTCAAATAATTGTTTTGCTTTTATCTGAGAATTTGAAAAGATGTTGTTTTTTTTTGTCGCACAGATGGGATCTCTCTTGGCGATACACGCGCCACCTTCAGGTGGTCCTACTAGAACCCCTTTGCAAAATATTCTGGAAACTTCTAGTTTAGTTCATCACAAGAATCCAGCTGTAGAAGGACCTGTGGTAAGTTTGATAGCTTTAAACAATTTGTTTTACATTAAACAATACCTCACTCTGAACTGGAAAAATTCAATTATTTACTTACGATCGGACAGAATTTAGCACCTTTTAAACTTGGTAAGGTACCTGAATTTATTTAAGATACACAACAAACGAAGTGTTCTATCATGATTCGTGTTTTGACGATATTGACGAGACGTATTAGGTAGTTCACCTGATGGTAAGCAATACGCCAGCTAATTATAAACTCGTCCGTGGGCGAAATTATCTTCGGGCCTGTTCCCCTCTTCCATATAAGTAAATAGATACTATTGAAATTCGTCACTGTATTTGAAATATCACGTTCAATCAAAATATAATTAACTAGCTGCGCCCCGCGGTTTCACTCGCGGTTTCCCGGGACAAAAAGTAGCCTATGTGCTATTCCAAGTCAAAGTACCTACATACCAAATTTCATCCAAATCGGTTCGGTAGTTTTTGCGTGAAAGATTAACAAATATACATCCATACATTCTTACAAACTTTCAGGTTTATAATATTAAGTAGGATACATTATTCTTCTTTTATTATTCTCTTAGCTCCGTTTGGCTGCGCTGAACGAGCCGCATACAGGCGACATGCACGGAGTAAGCAGCTCGAATTACGAGTGCCGTCGCCAAGCGCAGCGGGCTAATTTGGACGGGACTTTCAGAGCTTTCATATCTTCTAGGTAAGAGGATTTATATTGAAAGTTGTTTAAGATTTTTATTTTATAAAAACTTATGTTTAACTGACCACCAGATCTCGTAAAATGTAACGGCAAAAATCACTTAATATTACTAAAAATAGTATCTAAAATATCATCAAAATTCAATCCCCATTTTAGCGTGAAATTAAAACCAAAAAATTTTCCACTTGCGGTCCTACTTACGTACACAAACACCATGGGTGTGAAGTTTTTAGCAGAAATCTCGCTCGTCACCCCTTCATGTCGCTTCCCCTACTTGACTTTCGCTCGCTTATACACAAAAACATTCCATAGTTACTTTATTTCATAGTTCTGAGGTTTATCTGACAAAAAAGTTGTAAGTACATATTATCATGCCAATAAATAATTGCTGGCATTTCATTTCGATGACATCTTCCTAGTCATCTGATCAACAACCACCATCTTGTTAATTAAAAATAACTTGATTTTTTATAAGTGAGGCTGCTAATTAATGTCAAATATCCATCTTAGGCCACATCATCGTTTCACATCAGGCGAGATAGTGGCCAGACATAGATCTATAAAGCGTAAAAAAAAACTTCTGAACATATCAAGCGTTTTCTCTGATTCGCGCCTAGGAGATCCGCGGAGAATCTTGCCACCGCGCGCTAACTCGACGCCAACGCCATCTAGTTATGATTTTGGAACTACATGTGTTAGACACATAAAAGGAAAAACAAGTTTGCAGCAAGCTTGCACTCCATTGCCGCGACAAACTTGACGTAACAACAATACGACGTAACTTACATTACATTGTCACAAAAAACTTGATGAATCAAATCAATATAAAAGAAAAACAAACTTGCAGCAAACTTATATTCCGTTGCCGCGACAAACGTGACGTAACGAATTGGTACACAAGAAAATCAAACTTGCAGCAAGCTTACATTCCATTGTCGCGACAAATTTGACTTATCTAATCACTTGCAGCAAGCTTACGTGCTTTCTGGGAAGCTTAGTTTTTAAACCAATTGTAAATAGGTAACTAAGTCTAGACTAATTAAATTAAATTTAGACAAGACCCATTCTTTGAATTTTCTCAAAATTGATTGTTGAACTTTTCTCTAGGGTCCAAACTATAGACTCGATCGTCAGTTGGGTGGACAGAGAGATACCTGTAGTCAATACTCGAGGGGACGTCCTCTTCAACTCTTGGGGTGAGATGTTCGATGGATCTGGTGCGCTCTTTGCTCATGCGCCCAGGATCTACAGCTTCAGTGGCCAGAACGTCCTTATGGATCCAGGCTGGTAAGCTCTTAGACTATCTTTTGCTTTCAGATTTAAGCTTTGCAGGATTTAAGCTTTGTGAATAGAATCCCACTAATATTTGTCGCATCTGATCCCTACTATTATTTTGAGCTCCCAACGAATTTGAATGGGATTCGTTGGGAGCTCAAATATAATTTAAAAAATGATTCAAAATGTGCTATTTTTATATTATTAAGATCAACTGATCTAATTTATAGAGACCAAATTATTAACAGTAATTACGAACAATTTACTAACAGTATCAGCCCTTTATCACGTCATTACCGCAATAATTAAAAGGCTGATTATAAAAACCGCTTTGATCTCGTTGACAGGATTACACAGCCAACTTTTGGATTTAAAGGGTAATTTACCAAAATATTTCTAACGTCTCAGAATAATTACCAAACTCATAATAAAGTTTGCGCGTAAACAGAGCAAAGAGTATTAGGTTTGGACTCCACTGAAGCTTAGCGAAGATGAGCTAAGATTAATTTTTGTTTGAGGGGCTGGTAGCGGAGTGAGCTAACCAGTAGTTTTGAATCTTTTACCAGTCGCTCTTTCAGCTTACGTGCGATACTATGCTATTTTTTACGCGTTTAAAAAATCTTTTCTAGACTACGTTTGTCTTATCAGAGAAATTATTGAATTATGGCTTTAAAGTAAGTTTGGAATAAAAAAAAAACAGATTTATCAGGTTTAGAAGAAATCACTATTTTTGATACAATAGTAAGTAATTAAACATTTTAGTATCTACCATGGTTTATGTCATATAATAATTACAATTTTGACAACTTTCTCGTCACTAAGTTCTAATTTTTTTATGTAACTTTTTGACGAGACGAGCTAGTCGTTTGCCTGATGGTAAGCAATACTCCAGTACATAACAATAACACCACCACCCAGAACTTTGTTTTGCAATATCCTGCGCGGCGCTGCTCTGCGCTCGTCTCCCTGAGACTATTAGCTGTTGAGTGTCATAATGCCCAGTAATTTTACTGGCTTTAATGCCTTTCAAACCGGAAAACAGTTATGCTCGCGCACTAGCGCTTGGCGGCTGAATAACTAATAAAAAAAGCCGGAGCTGCAAGCTCCGTATATCTCCTGTCCTCAACTTGTGTTAGTGGATACCGACTCCAAACAATATAATAACTAGATTAAACTTTATTAATTGTCCCCCAAGATCTTAAGGCTTTTGTTGTTAGACTCGGTATAATCATTTAGATACTGTTATAGTCTTGAAACCTTGTTTAGGAGAATTTAGGAGCAAACGTTAAAATATGAAAGGATTTTATACTCTCTCTGATACAAGCTTGGGAGTGAGATATTACAATGATTTATGAAGCAGTTATATATATAATTTTCTGTGAGTTTTGAACTTTGAGAATAAACCAAAGTTTGCGACAGGCAATTAAGTAAAAATAAGGCATTTATTCAGTAAACGACTGGGTGTTATTCTGCCGCGAAGCAGTAGTGCGCAAGCATTACTGTGTTTCGGTTTGAAGGTCATTGTAGCCAGCAAAATTACTGGGCATATGAGACTTAATATCTGATGTGTCGGGGTGACGCAAGTCAAGGTAAATGCAGTCATACGCAGTGCTTTTTATGCTATTAATAAGCAACACTGCAATTGTTATGGGCAGGCGTGGCGCTTACCATCAGGCGAACGACTTGCTCGTCTCATCACTCAATTCTATAAAAAATGAGATTTAAGAGCTATTTGTCTCAGGATGACGAGCGCCGTGTAGTGCCGCGCAGAATGTTGCAAGAAATGGCTGGGTTGTGCTGCAACTGCTATGAGCAGGCGTTTTGCTCACCATCAGGTGAACGACATATTCGTCTCGTCCAATCTATTCCATAAAAAGGCACACTCATAAGTAGGTATCACCTTTATCAAAGCATACGGTTATATTGATAATCTAAACGCCTCCTTGACTGTTTTAAATTCGATCGCTTAAGTTAAGTTTCTGGAAAAAACGCTCTTGAAAAAAATGGCCCTACTGGGTGGTTCTTGTTCCACACGATGGTAGTTATTGTAGTCACCAATGCGCATGTGATGCCCAAATTAAAAAAAAAAGTTTTGTTTCACCTTTGTTGTAGTGTGCTATAGAGACAGGACTTTGTTTAGTTTAATGCAGATGCATACTGTGTTTTCTTCGCCCCCTTCAAGAAGTGGATAAAGTATACACCGTGCAATTGAATTCGATATTTTTCCGAAAAGTATGTACGCAGTCCATGCTTTAGAATAAATCTGTAGCCACAAATTTAAAAAATAAAAATAAAATAAATGAAAATAAAACACATATTGGTTGATAGTTACTGATACTCAGCGCGGTTACTTCTACTATTAATTATTCTGTAACGCGGTTTGCACTCGTCGGATTTTGGACAGGAGGTATTTATCAAGTTGCAGGGCTTTGTCTCGCATTGGAATGATGACGTTTATTATAACTTCTAGTTTAATGTTTTAAAATATTTTTATATTCTTATTTAGTGGTGTATAAACATTCTATAGCACGGACTGAGTACATACTTTTCGCAGAAATATTGAATTCAATTCCACGGTGTATAGCGATGAGTTGTCGTCTCGTTGGTTTTAGACCATTGTATGTGATCATTGGGTGTATTTATTTATTTATTAAATGTTTGCCCTTCACCAGGCCTACAAAAGCCGTGTGGCACGGTGCGAACCCAAACGGCGAGCCTGCGATGGACGCCTACTGTGACGCGTGGCATAGCAGCAGTCCCGACAAATTCGGGCTCGCGTCCTCGCTGCGCTCTAACAAGCTTTTAGACCAAGAAACGTGAGTATTTGCAACACTTTTTGAACTTAATGCTAAAGACTCCACTTCTCCGTACAACTTTTTATGATTGCTTCTTTACTGTGGAAGCTGTTCGTTTGTTGAACGCGTTACCAAAGAAAACTAACTATTACTTGCGTTACCAACTGAGATTAAACGGGCACCCTCCGATTTAAATACCGAGTAAAAGTCTTTTACCATTCGCTATAGCTACAATCATTTTTATCCTGTTATTGTAATGTACTTAATATCTATTTGTTTTAATGTTTATGTATGTTTATTATATTGTATTATATGTATTAGGTATTTACTATTTTATTAGTATGTATTTTATGTAATTGGTTTATGTAAGTGTATTGAGATATTGAAAAGGTTGCAAAGTGCAAAGTTGTCTGGAAGTGATCGCTTTAAGTGATAAGACCACCAATTTAACACTTTTTACGTTACACTTTTTTAAGTTGTTTGTATTATTAATAATTTTATGTGTGTCACATTATAAAGAGTTATTTCATTTCTTTTTCACTTTCATGGTATGCAACTAAACATTAACTTTTTGTCACGTGCAAGGTGCACGTGACAAAAAGTTAATATTTAGTTTAAATACTTGGAAATATGATATATATTAATATTTGTGTATTCCATTTTAAATTTGAAACCTTAAATATTCGTTCGACTTGGGGTTTCGCTGAAAACCAGTGTAAGATGTCAATGAATGACAAACATTTGTGCAGAGCCAAAATCCCATTTGGCACCATCATTTCATCTTTGTTTTTAACCGACTTAAAAAAGGAGGAGGTTTACAATTCGACGGTATGTTTTTTTTTAATTTTTTTTTTGTGTGTTTGTTACGCGATTTCTCCGCCAATTATGCATTGATTTCGATGATTCTTTTTTTGATTGGTAGGTTAGATTAGACTTGGCTGGCACCGACTTCAAATTTATGAGTGGGTAGCGCTTATGATAATTATATTAATTTATTTTTTACTTTTGAGTGCCATTTGTGGTTTTGAAGTCGGTTTAGTTTTTTTGAAAAATAATTTATTGTTTATTAGTAGGCATATAATATGTATCCGTGAACTATTTTCCTTATTTGTTCTTTTTCTTTATTATGTTTGTTTTATAACTGTGTGGTTGTTAAATAAATTTGTTTT
Source organism: Petrophora chlorosata (assembly GCA_951640565.1). Classification (NCBI taxonomy): domain Eukaryota; kingdom Metazoa; phylum Arthropoda; class Insecta; order Lepidoptera; family Geometridae; genus Petrophora; species Petrophora chlorosata. The sequence goes on along the minus strand of OX621201.1, from coordinate 11,538,178 downwards.
TTTTATTTCTTTCTTTATGACTCAAAAACCTTGGTCGGTTTTTCAATTCTCAAATGGATAAGCAGCGGTCGGGTATAAAAATTATGTAAAGTGAAATTTCCTTGCATGTCAGACACTGAATGTCTTGTATCTCGCGGTGTCAACATCATGCAGTGTATTTTATTTATAGAGTACGAACTAAAGTAAAGTTATTAGGCTAGATATAACTGTTCTTCAAAATATTTAAGCCAATAAACCAGTATATGACATTATTATAAAATTACGTTGGGTATAAACGTGTTATTGTAGCTCGGCCATACTTGATATTGCAGGAAAGATGAACTCAATTTTAGCGTTGTACCTATTTTCTTTTTATTTATTGATACTTTTTGTTACAGATATTCATGCAGTAGTAAACTAATAGTTTTATGCGTGGAAGCGACCCCTGTAGATACAGTCAGAAGAAAAAAACGATCCAAGTAAGTAAAATAATATAAATAGTAGATAATCTCTATATTTCTATTATTTCTATTTCATTATCGTATATTTTTTCACTACCTTCAATAGACATAGCTCAAAGGGTCAAAGGTAAAAGGTATTTTTGTACAAAAAGTAGGCTCCTGCCAAGTAAGTTTATTAGTTGTTTCTTTGCCATTGACTAGGCCACAAAAGTTCGAAGCCATCGATCAATGTTTGAATCAAATCAAAGTTCAAAAATAAAACAACATTCAATATAAATAACAAAAAAATGTATGTGTGTATAAAGTAAATAAAAGGCTAAAAAATTAAAAAATCTAAACCAAAGGAAAAGTAACTAAAAGATATTAATAATGGTATGTACATACGAGAATCTTTTGACCCAACTGAAGGGCCTACAGATAATTCAACCGATACCCGTCGTCATGCAACGTGGCCAAAATGCTGGCGGCGTTGCCGTTGATATGCGTTGATTCTTGGGCAAAATATACGCCAGAATTTTGGTCACGCGTGGACTCCACCAGCTGCCCCAACATTTTTTAATTAAAACATTATGTTAGGTACTCGACCCTTGTTGTACCAAACTACTGTCGTGAATATAGACATTATCGAAGTACATGTATAAGATATTTGGTCTTGTTAAAATCTAGAACAAAAGGCCAAAGAACTTGGCATGAAAATATTTTAAAATCTTTCAGTAGATAGCCTTGCAGACTTTAATCCTGTAATGTATGGCCATTACACACAACGAGTGAAAAATAGGCCACTGATTGTATCAGAAGTCTGCGCAGCCTTTAAAAACATTTTACTTTGCAGAAAACTTTACTGCATTGGTTTTTACCTAAAAGCTTATTTTAAGGAAAATACTTAATAAAGAAGCTAAATGTATTATTAATTTAATAATTGTTTTTTAATTAAAAAAATAACTGCTATTTCATAGATGTTAATGGTACGGCATTATAAATAAAAATAATAATTAACATGCAGCAACTAACATTTTAAACAGTTATTTTAGTGATATATCTATTCTTAAATAAGACAAATTTCATGGAGAAACTTTGCATTCAAGTTTCACCATATTTTTTATAAACTCTATCTCATTAAACTTTGAAATTTTATTCCTAATGGACGTGAAAAGAAACTAAGGCCAACCCGGATTATTTCTTAGGTCGTTTTCTTGTCAATCATGCTGAATCAGAGCTCTGGTGGTAGATGGTACTGCCATACCTGTGTGCTGCGTTAAATGGATGTCTTAACTAACTTCGTTAAAATATACAAGTGTTATTGTATTTAATATTATTTAATGAAATATAGAAATACACGCAAATCAAAATCAATTTCTTTCCAGGTATCGGACTACGGAAAAATTTCTCAAAGATATCGAGGACAAACGAAACGATACAAGGCAAAACTTATAGACATTGAATTGTAGTTATTTCTAATATAGTTTGTAAGAAAGTGAAGACTGTAAATAAACTGTATGTAGATAAAAACGTTTTCTTATATCAATGATTCCGGTGGAACATATCGACAATATATCATAACAAACGAACGCTAAATAAGCAAAAATAATAAGACGCTGGGGTTTTCCAACTGAATAGACAGTCCTATTCAATCTATTTATACTTTCTTTTCAAAACGTACGTACTAACGTACGTGGTTTCGGTTTCAAAATCTCTTCTCATCGGCGTTAGATTATAACATACATATAAATAGTTGGAGTGGTAGGCTCTGGCCGTGGTTGTAATACCACCCACCGAACAAAGCCATGCCGTCAAGCGACCTAGTCGTGTTTCGGGATGATGTTCGGTGAACCATCGGGGAGACGGGTCTGAGCAGCCGCTCCACTGCCGTCTCTCTCTAGATCTATGTGCTCCATCTTAGGCCACATCATCGCTTCACATCAGGCGAGATAGTGGCCAAACATAGATCTATTAAGAGTAAAAAAAAAAATAGTATAAAACTAAGTCACTATCCGCGTCCTCATTTCTGTTATTCCGCTTGCTTCATCTAAACGACAAACTAACGAAAAACTTCATCTAATTTTTTACGAAAGATGTTCAATACATTCTAATAAATTTTTCGTGCAGTAGACAGAATTCAATGTATTGTAATCAAGTCGTCAAAAAAATTACACCACCTTAGTAAATTGCATCCGTGCCGCCGCACGCTATCGTCATTAGCCCATTTCGTTCCCACTGCTGGGACTCAGGCCTTCTCTTGTAGAGAGAGTATGGACCATAATCCACCATGCCGGCCCAGTAGGGGTTGGTGGATGTCACATGTCCTTGAATTTTTGGACATGCCAGTTTCCTCACGATGTTTTCCTTCACCGTTTTAGAGCGAGTGTTAAATTCGCACATAACTTAAGAAAGTCAGTGGTGCGGGGCAAGCGGGATTCGAACTCGGATGCGTTGGATCGAAAGTCGCACTTGCTCCCATTAAGCCACACTCGCTCTTTAAGCCACACTCGCTCTAGCGGCACGTTAGTTTATCATAAAATGTTTTATGGTTTTTAAAAGCAAATAGAGATGCTTGGTTTGAATTTCAATTATTCTTGCTATATGTGTAGTTTGAGTGAGGTAGCTCAATAATATTATTTGAGTTGGCTTGAAGCTAGTTACAAAGCGACGCCTGTAAATTTCGTAGAAAAACAAATTGTGTCCAAAAATGTATGTTACAGTTTTAGTAGTACGATCTTTGTAATATTTGTTTTGTCGACTTTGATGAGTAATATCTTCAACATATTTATCAAAGCAAACTGTAGAATTTAGGACAATGTATGAAACATTATGAGTATTTTATTTTTCATTGATTTATTTGTCCTAAAACTTTTCGACCTAACTCTGTTCAATTGGAAAATAACCAACAACATAGTCTCGGTGAATATTTCTGTAGTATTGTAAATAATCGGCTTTAATCTTATTGTCGTGTCGTAATGTAAATATTTACTATATTATTGTGTATAATACTTTTACTATAATTGTTAAATATTATTATAAAGCGAACTCCTACTGCCTTTCCAAATTATCAGTTTTCAGTATTTTTGCGGAAAAAAATATGTAAAAACAACATATTCATTGATTTATTACTTATTCCATTTAGTTAGGTAATTTACCACATAACCAAATAGTATTTAAATGAAATGACGTGCTCAAAATATCGACTCTAAAAATGTCTAAAGGTCTAAAACGTTACAAAATTACATTAAAACAAACTAATGCTAATATTAGCACAAACAATTCTAATGCATTCTCAAGGTTTACCCTAATACTCTATAATGTGCACTCGCGTGTCATGGTAGAACGCTTATCCGGTTAGGAACGAGATAAGGTGCAGCTACTCAAAATGGCAGCCCAAATCAACGACGCGACGGGTGAATAAGATATTCAATATGATTTTATACCATACTTACTTACTTACTTATATCCTTAGTCCCCGCGTCGGGGCAAAGAGCAGACACAATGTTTTGCCGTTCTTTTCTGTCTTGAGCCATGCGCTTCACTTCACTCCAGGTCAGTCCGATGGTCTTTGCTTTCGCGATGACAGAACGCCACCAGGGCTCCAATTCACTATGACAACTTGGCAAAATCACATCGATTCCTTGCTCCGAAATCACGTCGATTCCTTCATTAATAAATTACATCTCTATGACGCATTCATATATTCATATATATGACGCGTCATAAAGAATACACATTTTGCAGATGTCGTTTATTAATAAAGGAGTCGACGTTTCCTTGAAGCAAGGAATCGCCAAGTTGTCATAGTGAATAAAGGCCCTGGTCTGTTTTGGACGGCCACGCTTGCGCCAGCCTGTGGATTCCAATCCAGAGCTTGTCTGGGGATGTGATCCATGTTCCTACAATGTGTGATCGATCCAGCTCCATTTGCGCTGATGGATATGCAAATCGACAGGTTCTTCATGGCACTGCCTCCAGAGGTCTATATTGGCGGATCTTATACCATACTCTGCATTAACAAGAAAATCTTCTATCACGAAGTTTGGCTAATGGATTCAACAAATGCAGTAAATTCAGAACTTACCAAAGAAATAAATATAGAATAAAATGTGTATAAGTAACTATCAATTTACTGAACACGCCATTTCATTTATTACTCTTGATACAATTATATCTGATATTTTCCCGCTACAATTGGATTAAGTTAATTAATTCTCTCTCGGTAATTAAGTTTCTTGTTTTTCCGAGAAGTTATAGCAAATGTGTGATTAAAATAAATCGTTTTGTATTTTATCAGCATGTTGATGAAAGATATTGATTATAATTTTGTGATCATGGTCATGAGTTTTATCCTGTGAATTGAGAGGTGTGAACAAGTTTACGGGGCGTTTTGCGTAGTCATGATTTACAAAGAGTTTACGTTGGAAACTGCTAAATTCAGTCGATAAATATATCTTATAAATCACAGCAAAAGTAAACGCTACGCAAAACGCCTTGCTTGAATTAGAATTATAGTATCAATATAAATTATTATTTAATTTTATTCATACCCTATTTTATTATAAACTGTAAATCTAAGTGTCAAGTCAAAAACTAATGTATTGTAATTTTTCATTTTTGAACAAGCGCTAGGTAAATTTTATTGTACTTGCCAAAGTACAGATTGTTTTGAAAATAAAGATTTTTTTATAATGCCTTTTTTATTTCACACCTCATAAACTAGCTGACCCGGCGAACTTCGTACCGCCATATATATATATATATATATATTTAAAATTTCTGTTCGTTTTTTTTTCAATTTTCTTTTATACAGACTTTATCCTGACAGTAGCGAAAACGAAAGAAAAAAATATACAATTTGGTACAGTCGTTCGAAAGTTATGCGCGTACATACGTTTCGGCGATTCATTTTTATTTATATAGATAATAGTCTTTAGATATCTCACACTCTACACAAAAAAAAAAATGTGTGAAATATCTTGTCAAGCTTCCCATAAAGTCCAGTCAGCGACATAAGTAGCTGATTGTTACAATCTTTAGTGTTATCGATAATAACAGTACAATTTACACAGCAATTTCCCTATTCGCATAGGATACTTAAGAGTTTTAAATGCAACATTCAGAGAAAAGGCCAATTATTGATAGTGTAGTCAATCAAAGATTCACAAATGTTCAACTACTTTGTCGCTGACTGTACAACATTATTTCCCATAACCAATTATTTTTTTATTACGATTTTTATTTAAAAACACTTTTACTATCACTAATCAAAATCTTACAAAAGATAAAGGTATAAGTACCTATTTTAGTTATTAACTAGTAAAAAAAAGTTATAGTTTGCAAAAGAATCCATTGTTGGGGACTAAAACAGTTTTTTCTTACAAGCCAAAAAGAAGGAGCAGCGAATAAGTTCTACATAATATAAATGAACCCTATAACTTACTTCTTACTTAAAGCCATCCATCATAAAAGTGGCATTGCGTCATGGCTCAATTATGACACAGTTTTTTGTATAAAAAAAAAGAAAAAGTAGAATCGTCAAGTCACTGCTTGGCAATTTATTAAAATGAGGTCGCCCACAACCTGGTTTGTCGTTGAAAAAATGTTTAAGGTAATTGGAGGTATTGTAAAAATGTTTAAACAAAGTTTATATTTACCATATAACTAACCTATATAACTAAAGTTAAGATAAGATAAGATTATTATTATTATATTATTTAGATATACAAAGCGAACGGCCAAGGAGTGGAACTCTGCCGGCATCTGTGTTTCCGGAAACATAATCTAGGTATAATCTAGGTGTCTTTAAGACAAGGGTGAACAGGTTTCTTCTAGGGGAGCGTGCTACATCTTCGACTGTATCGTCACTTAACAACAGGTAAGATATAGCCAAGCCTATAAATAATAAAAAAAAGATCTTTTCCAGACAACCTTTGGATGGACAGGACTTTAAGTTACTGTAAGAGACGGGGGTGTCAACATAAATGAGATAATAGTGACATGTACATAATACGTAGTGAAGCTTATGTACTTAGAATAATATACACATTTAGTGAAGCTTATGTACTTAGAATAAAACGAGTATGTGTAATATAATTTCTCGTAACAAACAATATGTACCTAGAAAAAAGGCTCATAAATAATTAATAGGTAATACAAAGCAATATAACTTTCCATTTTACAACTTAACCAGTTCCCTGCCGGAGTCAATCTTTCCCGATACTTATAATCTAGGAATCTTCAAATCTCGAGTGAACAGGTACTATCTTGGCAAGCGTGCTACATCGTCGACCGCATCGTCGCTTACCATCAGGTGAGAGTGGTTAAACGCAAGCCAATAATGTATAAAAAGAAAGTTACCATATATAATAGCATCTACTATCACTAGTCATCACAGCACAAACCTTTTCTCACACAACAAACTAAATCTCCTCAACAGACTTAACACACGCTCTCATCACAAAGCCTTGAAAAGGACAATACCCAATTAGTATCGCAAACAGACGACGCAAACAAAATAGCCCACCAGCACATTAAAATGACAAGAACGTACCCAGTTTTGGCTCATTAAATCATTGTCCAAGTTGACACTTTTTAGGGCTCACCATGTGTTGTAATAATCCGCATAATAAAACACGGGTCATGGAAATGGTAAAGGGAACGTGCCGTTCGCTAAATTAAAAGGGATTCCGAGTAAATTAAAGGTGTAAGTTAGGTTTTCGTACAGACCGGAGGATGCACGATTTTGCTACGTGTTAGGCTATAATGGAAAATGGGTATTAATAACGCCCAAGTTTCGGTCGGTTGTAGACACTGTGTTTTAGAAGGGCGGGTATTAATGAACGTGACTTTGTTTACTTATCCTTTCTGTTTTCTATTATAAATATAATGAAAAGCGTGCTAAATATACGCAAAATGATACGGCCAAGATTGGAACTAAAGATGGAGCTGGATGTTTAATGTCTGCTGTGTGTGCGGAACGGAATTCTACTAACACAACGCAGTTCTGGGTGGTGCTGGTATTGTTATGAGCTGGGGTATTGCTTACCATCTGGCAAACGACCAGCTTGTCTCGTCATTCAGTTACATATGGAATGAAAAAACGCCAATACGTAGATATTTGGATTAACAATAAGCGTTGATAGGTAAAAAAAAATTAAGGTACTATCGATCTTAGAAGTTAGTTTAGATATAGGTACTACTGTTAGCATTACTGTGTTTTGGTTTGAAAGGCATTGTAGCCAGCAAATTACTGGGCATGAGACTCAACAGCCAATTGTCATAGGGTGACGAGCGCAGTGAAGCGCCGCGCAGGATTTTGCATAACAAAGTTCTGGGATTGGTATGGGCTGGCGTATTGGCGAGAGGAGCTCGTCTCGTCATTCAGTTACATTAAAAAAAACCCCTATATCAAACTATAAGAGTGTAAGTATAATTTTATTAGGGTTGCTGACCGCTATTGTGACTGTTGGCCAGAGCTTGTATAAATTGAATACAAAACAGTGGAGCTGATAGCGATCAGAAAGATCGTGCAAAACACCGCATGTACTCACCAAAGAGTGACATCCAGCAACTCACTCCCATTACAACGAAACCAAGTAACGACGCATATATATATATATATATATATATATATACATTATTTTCAACCTAACCTTTTCTAATACCTACCTCTATTACCTTATGCTGTTTAACTGGCTTAAACCTTTCCATCATCCTATTTCACCGAGATAATAGTAGCTCGCATTTTAAAGTGCAACCGCTAGTGTTTTAAATATGAATATTACACACTGAAATACCCCGTACACTTTCAAATTACGTGTCTTAAGCCGCGCAGAAGCCGCAGCCACACCGCACTCGTATAATTATTTCTGCTGAAATTTTCAGCGAGCAAATTCGTTCTGAATTTTCAGAGATATTTTATTTAACTGAAATGTATGTGGGAGTGGAGGTAATGAACTGACGATCTGGAAATATGATTAACTGCGGTATATAAAGTTGGACACGTAACAATTCAGACAATGTTTTGGCTACTCTAGTGGTTTTGTACCACTGACAATGAAGAAAAACATTTCACAAATACGAGTGCATGTTATAATTTTCATCGTGTTCTAAATTTTCTAATTTTCTATAACCTCTTCAATTGCCGTTTTATGATGTCAATCTATCTATACTTATATTCTTATAATATAAAGAAGTTGTTTGTAAATGTATGTTTGTAGGAAGTAATCTTTGTAAGTATATAATTCTGAAAATTCTTGCACTGATGGTAGCTCCACTATCCCCAAACGGTTACTAGTTTATACATAAAGCACCTTGCATTTTTAGCTCGACATACTAAACTTTATTTTTTTACGAGACCAGTACAGAAGCTGCATTGTTCACTGGAGAAAAAGGTGAAGCCGTAACTTTTAAGCAAATTGCAGACAAAGGTATTTGAAACGGTGTGTAATGTATGACGAAGCGCATTCCCGAAATGCGCAATTTTGGATGCCACTGCAATTGTTTTGAGCAATCATAGCGGTTATAATCAAGGACAAAATTAAATACAAATGTACTTTATTGTACACCACAACAAAAAATAACAAAGAACAGGAATTGGCTTACAAACTACAGTATAACCAAAGAAAACTAAATATTACTACGTACTGGCGGAGTTATTGCTAAAAGCGATCTCTTCCAGTCAACCTTAGAATGAAAAGATCTAACGGAGTGAGAAAGGTCAGCGGTGCAAATAAATTAAAAATAAAATAAAATCTTTTATCATATTAATATTGGCATACAATCATACGGTTTACCTGATGGTAAGCGGTCACCGTCGCCTATGAACATCTGCAACACCAGATGTTGATAATGCGTTGCCGAACCTTGAGGCAAAGAATACTAACTATTGAGGACTATTAATATCCCCTTTTAAGGACTCTATGTAAAACTCTATGTAGAAAGTATAAACCTTAGCCGTCTCGTTACTTCAATAAAAAACCTTTCAAAGCGAGCAAAAACTTTAAGCAATGTAGTATATAAATACCTAAAAAGCTCACCAAAAAAACTGTGATATTACGTTTTATGCGATCCATAAACAAGTGTGGGTATTTAAGCCCGTAATTATAAATTCCATGATAAAATTCTTTCACCTCCAAACTGGAACGGTTTAGGGTGCTTGTACACTGTAGCAGTGCAAAGCGGAGCGAACGACAATATAAAAGGTATACATTAAAATTTACAAAAACATCCCATACATATCATATCTGACAGCCTCTGTGGTGAAGTGGTTTGGCTCAAGACTCATGCACCACTCAGGTTGTGGGTTCGATTCCCGAGACGGAACAATTGTTTGTGCGTATAAAAAGAAGCATTTTGTTTCGTGTCTGGGTGTCGTGGTACCATGGTCCTCATAGTTCCTGGTTCCCTAGATACAGGGAATCCTAGTTATGGGCCATGTATGTGATCGTTGGGCGTATTTAAATTTTATAATAAATAGTTACATTGTACAGTTTTAAAGTTTTTAGTGTGCTAATAAGTTTAAAACAGCAAGACAATGAGTACCTATCTTTAAAAAAAACACGTCGATCCGTATTTTATGTCGCGGAAAACAACCTATCAGCTCACCAAACTAAAAATGTTTAAAACAAAAGCTATTCTGCGATGGATCATTGTTAAATTGGTATATATAAAACTTCCTTGCTTATATACAGAGATTCAGTAGAGAGGCACCCTTGGGGTGGGACCCGTCGCGTGCACTCCTAATGGCTTAGATATGCATTTTTTACGATGAAATATATGACGTCATAAACGTTTAATGTGTGAAATAGAGTAAATGTGAGACAGGTCGACATTGTTCTTAAGAGGATATAAAACTCTTAATGGCGAGCTTTTTGGTAGGAAAGAAACAGTGACGGGGTTCTTTTGTTAATTTTTGTTTATTTGTGTTATTACGAAATGTAAATGTGTAGTGCGAAATTGGCGAACCAAAATTGCATTTCAAGTTATTCCAAGAAGTTAATGTCAAGCTTATTTTAAGAACTAAGGGTCTTTAAAACCTATGTATTGTCCTTAATATCATTTACATCTGGACTCTTCAAGTAGCTTACACGCCAATGACTAACACAATTTGTTAGTAAAATTCATTACAATAGCCCCATCATGTAGGTACATATCCATATCATCGATAATAGCTCTCGCACTTATCGGGGTCTGTCTTTGATTGCACCTTCTTAATGATGTAGTCAGAGACATTCCCCGATAAATTTTGCCCATTACATATTTTAATTAAATGCTCTAAGGGGCCTCTACGTGTTAAACTTACATATGTCCACGCACAAGCCTTTCAAAGGACTGTATTATAGCCCGTGACAGAGAACGCAATAAAAATACATTATAATTAATTTATATTTAATGTAAACGAACATAATTACTGATAATTACATAACAACACAAAATACATTTACTCTCGTATTTACATAATTACTTTTAAATATAACAACAATGGACCACTCATACTACATATAAAAAACATGAGTGATAGATACACATAGGTACTATGTGTATTTCTCAAGTTCCTAGAAAATATATCACTCTAAAACTTACCTACGAACTTCCAGCGAGTGTCAAGCACCCTTGTCACACATCCAACACTTCTAAGTCTATTTTTAGAACACCAGAACAAGTATCTACTTGTTCTAGACTTTAGTATTTGGATGTTTGTGTTTCGTTGTTTTAGAAACTTTTTTAAAAGCTCTCTGACAACGCTCAATAAAGTTAGACTTGAAGTGTGGTTAGAACATTTTGTAACTAACTGTTCTTGTCAACTTTGTCTTAATGTGGAACTATCTATACTAGAACAATGAATAAAAAATTAAAATGTTGTACTATTCAACAATTTAAATTCATAAACGAGGTCTTTTGTTAAAAATAATTCGACTACTGGGCCCCAATTCACTATGACCACTTGGCGATTCCTTGCTTCGAAATCACGTCGATTCCGTCATTAATAAAAGACATCTCTATGTCGCATTCATATATTCATATATATGACCATCATAGAGAATACAAATTTTGCAGATGTCGTTTATTAATGAAGGAATCGATGTTTCCTCGAAGCAAGGAATTGTTAAGTTGTGATTTACACATACATTGTGAATTACGGCTCTGGCTGGGACTTGAAACCGTATCACAACATTCCCTAAGCAAAGGAAGGGGCCCCAATATTTAATTCTCATTTTACGCCCTACGATCTTATTTATAGATCCTGGCCCTTAAGTCAAAGTCAAAGTCAAAGTCAAAGGCCCATACTCTCTCTACGAGGGAAGGCCCGAGTCCCAGCAGTGGGAACGTAATGGGCTGATGATGATAGTCACCAAGCCGACTGTCTTAGCCGGCGCTTGCATGCGTTAACAATACCATAAGAACAATTTTAAATGTTTTTGTTATAGTTTTTTTTATTTTTTGTTATATACAGCCATATATACAGCAATATCAACAACATTTTAATAGCTATCACAATATTATAAATGATGCGAACGTTTGTATGTATGTGTTTTTATTATTGCTTCATGCTGTGGCTCAACGGATTTGAGTGAAATTCGGAACGGAGACCTTTTAAATGTATCGTATATATAATAAAATTAACGTATAGCGGTATATCCCGGGATATGTCTGGGATAACTGCGTGAGAAACCGCTGGGAACAGCTAGTTTTATAATAGTTAAAAAAACTTTTTCTATGCTATCGCATAGATCCGTCATCTTACTTACTTCAATAAAAATAAAATACATTTTATGCCAATGTATACGAGTAGCTTCATAACACAATGCAAATTCCTTTTAGAACTAACGGTCAAACACAAGCCTATAAATAGTAAAAAAACTGTATATTTCTGCCAACGTAACGCCACAGTAGCTAACATAGTGGGCATGCTTGACACATGCCAACTTTATTGGGGAAATTTACGATTGTCCACATACATAGGTAAAACAATAATAATATTTCACGAGGCCGAATCGTTGTATGGGAGTCGTAAAGTGACATTGCCAGTATGAATGTCACAACTTTAATGGGGTATAAAGTATGTTTGATTGATGGTTTGTGAATTTATATACTTTTTGAATTTTAGTTTGCAATTTGAGACCTAAACGTAAAGTATCGCACCACCAAAACGGAATTACTATTACCACAGAATACTAAGGGACAGAAGCATCACTCCGCAAAGAAATTTAAACAAATAGTGACCCTTGCTATGACGCAATGGAATTCAATTCAGCTCGCGTAGTGCTGCATACCTACCAGTCATATTAACCTACAGAGCGCCTCTCTTTCTATCGCATAGCTCATATCTCTTCTGATGCGGCACGTGTAACGACGTGCGACCCGCCGTCGGTGTCCGGCTATGTACTTGTAGCTTTGTACCTACAGTGCGGAGTGCACAAGGCCTGCTATTACGCACTTGGTACTAGAAAATACAAGACGGTCCGAAAGAACTAGAAATATCCTTAGCTTAGTTCAAATTTGTTGTTGCTTTTAAGATAAATTAAAGAGAGAATTGGAGAATAGATTAGTATAGTGGTCAACACATTTTTGTAGGAAAATCAGCGTCTCCTATCGCACACACATAAACAAAAGATCTATATACAAAGAATCAAATTACTCACATTTATTACAAGTTTGAATAGTTACAAACGCCATTCAAAAATGTTACAAATATAGCTTATTGTAAGGCAATTCGAATGGATTACTGAATCATTATATGGTTATGACACTTATGACACTGAAATGCGTGATTCCAACGGATATACATTTACGCCGTTGACATAAATATGATTTTCCAATCGTATGGTCTCGGCGCCTCGGCCACGCCCACTCTGCCATTCTAACGTATATTATCCATATCTCTTAAATAAAAGGTGTACATTTTTTTTCTATTATTTCTTTCATCTTTCGCACATACAGTGTGTACATTTCTAAAGGAATCCGACCTCACCAGTAGGTATTTGCCTATGAGAAGGCAGAGACGCCGCGGCATTCCTTGCGCGGCTTCATCGCAAGTCAGCGGAGTGACTCGTGATCGCTATGCCTTTGACTGCCTCAGGTATTCTACAGCAAGACTGTTCGTGTAATTAAGGTATACCAACCACAGAATACCTAAAGAGTGTTTAGAAGCTACAGTGTGTGAAGAAGTAAAATATTTAAAGTATCGGTCCTTGTCTACACAATCTTACTTTATAAATTACATTTCCAAAAAATACCCACATATTGATTAACTTTTACTCATGAAGATGGTGATTGACAACTGACTACATTTGACTGCACTTAACTTTTCATACTAAACAATATATATATTAAAATAGTTTGTACGGAAGGACAATAGAAAAATATTTTTTCTTCTTAGGCATACCACATTTCTAAAAGTCATCAGAAAGAAATTGCTTCTAGCGATAAAGCTATATTACCCACAGTTAAAGGTCTAATACACAATACTAGATTTCTTTTGTATTGTTGTAGTGTGTAAACACCCGAACTATTAGGACCGCCAACATAGCATTAAGTATTAGCATAGAGTAGTCATCATGTAGCCTTTAACCAATAGGTACAGACGTCAACCAACAACCAGCTTTTCACTATGATTCACCACCATCACCATCATAACCACAGCTAGGAACGTCCATCTCCCTACATGGCGACCCTGCCCTTTCTACCAACTCTAAATGTCATGCCTCTCTATATTATAACATGAGAGTAATATGTAGTTAATGTAGTTATGTATTGCGATAGGTACTTCACTCATTGCTCGAACAAAATTAAACATACTTCAAAGCTTTTGCATATCAAAGTACTCGGCAAAAGCAACAAAAGCTATTGACAGAACTCATCATAAAAAACCTCCAAAGCCTCAATAGTTTTCGCAACTGCATTTTGTTCCGGTTTTACACCGAGCACTACGCCGATCTAAAAGCGTTTTCCGCTCTAAACTGCGAAATCAAATCAAACAGCCCGTTCGACCAAACGACGGGAGAGGGTTGGTGTGATCCAGTGACTTGGTTTATGATCCAGTGATTTGGTTTACAGTCTAGTGACTTCACTTGGCATGTGAAGCGACTTTAGTGGTTTTTATTGGGTATCTAGTGCTAACTTTTTTGTAGACATTCCACCTATCGCTACAAAGCCTTGAACCTAAAGCGTTTTGTAGCATGTGTATTCTTCTTTGTTTTTTTATAGGTAACTACAACTTGGGTATCTTTAGCGTTTTGTAGCATGTGTATTCTTTTTTGTTTTTTGATAGGTAACTACAACTTGGGTATCTTTAAGGCCATAGTAACTAGGCATCTTCTAGATGTAGGTACGTAAACTAATTATTAAGACAGGCCAAACAGCCTAGTTTAGTATTTAGGGCCACACTAACAGATGTTACTAGAGTGAAATAAATTAATTTGAATTTGCTTCGTCTTTGGCCAAATCGTCGCTTAACAACAGTGAACAGTTCGAGGCAAGATGGTCGTCAAACGTAGACAGGTATATAATTTATAAAAAAAACATAACGATAGTGGATTAAGTACCTACCTACTTGATGCTTATGATATAATCAAATCTAGTGACTTCACTTATGATTTCGTTGCTTGGTATGATCTTGTCTTTGCGAGGTCGCTTAGGGGTTTAGATATCAAGTGCTAGATTAAGTACTTGTTAATCAAATTGGATTGCATCCCAATAAAACAATGCCAATTATAAATTGTTAAATGCAATAATATATGTCACATTCGGTCATTGGTTCGGACAACAAACAAAACTAACGTAAGCGCATCGTATGAAGGCGAAATTACGCAGCTTTAGCGATGATGGCGCTTCGACAGAGTCTTGATGGCTATTTTCGACTTGCTCGGGACTTCAGAAGACTGACTGCCTAATCGCCACGAAGTGAAGCCATCTTGGAAATATCCTGCATTTTGTTCATGATAGTGTCCTTGATTGCCAGTCACGTTGATTATTAGTAATTTTAACCGTTGTGTTTAAACAAATAAACATTGTCAAATGTAACAAAAGCTCTGAAAAAATATGCCGTTTTTTGTCGTATCTTCTGAGTAGTGGTTTTTACCGATGCGGTGGTAGATTCATGGTGACGTTCTATATGAGCGTCTGTGATTACGAAACTGAATATAGAGCTTTGAAAGAAATTAACTGGAATGTGTCTTCTCTTTGCATGAGACCCACTGTAGGCCCACATGAATCATGATGACTAACGACACCGCTGAATATCCTGACTGATATCCAACACTAGAAGGCTGCCTCCGACATATGTATTTACTTCGGGGTAACTGGTACAAATCAATTGATTTATGCTCATAATTATGAGCTACTATCGAACCAAATAATTATACTAATTTTACTTTGATTTTGTAGCAGAAACAAATCAATTGGTCCAAATCACCTCTTTGGCATGCAATCTACAATCAAGTCTCGTTTTAGGAGGCAGTAGCTAAGCCGATACAAAACATCGCAAATAGAGAACAGTTCGAGTTAGACGCGGCTCATGGTTGCATGGGCGCACGCAAATTGGATTATATCGGTCCATTGAAAAAGACCAATGTCAGCATACGAATTCCTTGTCACAAGGCGACTACGACTAGAAAGAAGAACTGAAGTAGGGTAATGTAGGGGAGGCAAATGAAGAAACCAAAAGTAAAGATAGTTTCGAAATTTGTCGCGAACGAGGAGGTTGTATGTGCGCACTGTCTTGAAACTATCGATGACTGCCCGCGGATTGGCTTGCGTCGCGCGCCCGCGCTCACTGCCCCGCGCCTACTCCCTTCAGCCCCCCGCACCCTTACAAACTCCTCGTACGTACCATTCCCTTAGTTTATTTCATGAAATTTTTAAAAATAACAAAAGGTAAAAAAACATTATTTAAATGCGTGTCGCTAACATCCCCCACCCCAGTGCGTCAGCACTCATCATCGGTCGGGACTCGAGCGACTCTTGCGGCTGACCTCCGCAATATACCGGTCTTGGTTTTAATATCAAGGGCTCTTTTTCGTCCATCTCTGCCTGCCATCACTGTTTGTATACGACCGCGCGGCCAAAGATTGCGTGGAGAATCAGGATCTACTATCAACACAGGGTCACCCACTTTCAAGGGCCTTTGTTTCTGATGCCATTTTGTTTTAGGTCGCATGTCTGGTAGTACCTCCCTCACCCAGCGATTCCAAAACAAATCAGCGAGTCTTTCGGAAATACGCCATTGTTTTCGTAGGTAAGTATCTGATTCATCGTAGGTACCTATCGTAGGTAGGTTAGATGAAGACCCGAGAAGAAAATGATTAGGGGTCAACGACTCATCAGAATGCGGTTCGACGCTCACGTGGGTCAGCGGACGGCTGTTTACCATGTGTTCCACCTCTGCTAGCAGGGTATTTTGAACTTCATCGCGGGGTGCTCGCTCCTTCAGAACGACCTTTAGTGATTTTTTCACACAACGTATTAGGCGTTCCCACGCCCCACCCCAGTGCGGGCTGGCAGTTGGAGAGAAAGACCATGTAGTGCCATAGTTAGTTCTCCGTTTAGCATCTCTCGTGTCGCTAACAGGTAATATATTTATCTAATGTGTGTAGACAGTTTTATTTCGACGCACTCTATTAAAATAACATGTCACATATGACGAATAGGAAATAGGGCGTTTGCTAGGTAAAATTCTTGGTATACTTGGTAAAATACTCAAGTGTTCTAACACTTATGATACCATATATTATGTTAGATGTCTTTAGTCACCCTAAGGGCCAATTTTTCTATCCTCTGATACCCAAAGTAGATAGTGGAACTGCTGGATAAATTAATAATCTTCAAGTCAAACATAAATATTGTTTCTTGCATGTGAAATGGTGAATAAGTGTAATTAGCTTGAACAGTCCAAATAAAGTTATGAACTTTAAACGTGTAAATATCTTATATTATTATATATTATGTAATTATATTGTCACTTTGAAGATGAATCAGAATCTTTGGTCAGAAACTGGATAACTAAACTATATCTGCGCTCCAGTTCCTAAATAAAGCGATCACCATGAAATATATGAAAATTTGCAAATCCTAAAACGTTTTGCCACTAAAACAAGGACACAAAAAGTTTCCACAGCATTTCTTTTTGGAAACGTACACTCCGCAGAAATACTACAACAATATCAATATTTCAAACAACCCTTTTAGTTGTTAAAAGGATACCGCCCAGAGTAAGGTTGACGATTTACACAGAATACATAATAGTGTTAGTTGTTTTAGTACTGTACTAGTTTTGCAGCTGTTTCATCGTCATCAAAGTTCTTATACAGCTATTTGTAGGTAGATGATTAAGCCTCTCTTTTTCTTCTTCTACGTCTCAATTTCTATAAAACAAGGAGATTCTCACTTAAATTGTATTTTTTTATGTTTGTTACCTTCAGAACTCCGTCACTAGTAGACTCCTTTGGAAAATTCTTGGTCCCATTTAAATAATCATTTAAATAATCAATCATACATAATGAAAAGCAGTGATCTATTGCTCTTACATAAAATATCCGTGAAATTGTCTTCAAATTTGCCCCCATCTAAGGTAACAATAGACGTTGCAGATTATGTAAAAGCATACAAGTATAGTATAGCCTCCTTTCAAATCCTCTGCCAACGTCGGAACTTCCTTTGTTTATCCACAGTTGTCCACCTAAATATATAGTCTGGACCGGTGTAGCCTATTATTTAGAGAACTTGCGATATACCTAACTACTTAGGCATCCAACTTTGTTTTGCGTTGTTAGGAGTAGGTTATTTACCTACTTTAGGTATTATTTCGCTCAACAAATCAGCTTGCCATTCAATGTGTCTAATACTGCCGGCAATTTATTGTTATACTGCTAATAATTGGTAAGTTTAGTAGTCATCGCAATACTAAAGCCTTAAGGCCCTTACCAATGAACAAGAATGTGTTATCTTCGACTGAAAACGGAGAAATGCACAATTTACCTACATTACATGTGGGACATCAGTGCAATATTTCATTTGCAAGTCATACCGCATTAGATCTTATACCTGTTCTATCCATCCAAAGGTTGTCTGGAAGAAATCGCTCTTAGCGATAAGACCGCCCATTGTACGTCAAAACTACGATGTATTTTGTGTATATTTTTTTTTGTTTTGTTTTACATAATTGTGTATATTATTATGTAATTTGGTGTGCAATAAAGTGTTATTGTATTGTATTGTATTGTACATGAAAATCATAATACATTGAAAATCATAGTGATATCCTCGCGCCAAATTTTATGGCTGCTGACCAAACCAACACGTGACCTGCGCAGATACAATTTATTATCCATATTTGCTACTGGGCAAGTTACGTGGTGCGCTGGTCATCGGCCATAAATGCTAACGCAAGTTAGGTTATGAAAAAGAGTGGTGAACAAGTAAACGACCCTTATGAAGCTGACGGTCACTGTCACCTACAGATACCTACTTGCAATTCAAGAAACACTGCTGATGGTGAGCAGTGTTATGGTAACGTTTTGTTTATAGATAACAAATCTATTTATGACCACTATTTAGCCTATTGTTAAGCGACGACATATCCAGCGATATTAGTGAGCATATGAGACTTTAATATCTTGTCTCGAGATGAGCGCAACGCAGTGCAACGAAGTGTTTTTATGGTATTTAAAGTTCTGGGTGGCATTGCTTGTTATGGGTAGACATAGCGCTTACCATCAGACAAACGACTTGCTTGTCTCATCACTGAGATCCATAAAAAAGTTAAATGACTTTAAGTGTGCTCAAAAATGGTGCATATGAATATATCAGCTGAGCAACTTCTAATATCTGTCTTTCTGATAAAACAAGATTCTAAACATCAGAACTATTAACGTTTTCTAGTAAATACGCCACATTTCTTATCCACCAACTTTAAAACCGTTTAGCAGTTTTCACGCTGAAAATACATTGTAAAACAATTTATCATACCCTCGCCTTTCTGTAAGCAATTTTAGATAGCTAATCTACTTCGCGAAAGTTATAAACAATCAATTTTCTAGACGTTGCACTATACTTCCCTAGGAAGCTCAAAATTCGGCATAGAATGTGAGTGTACTCGTGGTAGGTCTCTCGTATGCGGGAGGCCGTTTGGGTAGGTACCACAGCTTTGCCAGTTATTCTGCCGCCAAGCAGTAGTGCGCAAGCATTACTGTGTTCCAGTTTAAAGGGCATTGTAGCCAGCGAAATTACTGGGCCTATGAGACTTAATATCTGATGTCTCAGGGTGATGAGAGCAATGCAGTGCTACGCAGTGCCTTTTATGGTATTAAAAGTTCTGGGTGGTATTGGAATTGTTATGGGCAGGCGTGGCGCTTACTATCACGCGAACGACTTGCTCGTCTCATCACTCAGTTCCATAAAATAAAATAAAAAGTACTACGGTAGCGTAATTGGTTATCCACCAGCTATAGAAGGAAAGACACGGGTCCTCTGGAATCGTATTTTGTGAAGGTAGACTCTAAAATGTACGGTATAAGTAGGTAATGATTTTTCTTTTCAGCTCTCTAAAAAAAAATGCCCCTCAGTTTCTTGCTGTATCTTCTGAGTAGTGGTTCTTTTTCCGTTACGGTGGTAGAGTTATGGTGATAATTTGACGTTCATAAGTGCGTCTGTGATGCCAAAATGATTAGAGATTTTGATTTTGATTTTTGAGCTAAACTGCGGACTAGCTGCAGTAAAAATACCCAACACATGCGTTAACGTCATGACGCTGCCACGATTTTAGTAGGTACACAAGCTCTAAGTGAGCTATGTAAACGATTTAGACCGAAGCTGTAGCAAACAACCACGCCGAGGCAGGTAATAAGTGTGCTGAGCCAACAATCGCTGCATTTACTCACAAACTGAACTCCGAAACACCGTTTTTAGACAAAACGCAATCACGACCTACTCAAACTCGTATAGTACTCTACTCCGACAATAATTAAAGCTGACACGACTTAACTTATACATATGTTATGTAGAATACATTCTACCTTCAACAGTATGTTATTTTGACGAATTGCCACATTCCCATGATCCGACTTACTCTACCCCTACCTTACTCTAGAGTCTAGAGATAAGAGTATTTTTTGATATTGAATGCACATGCTAGGCGTAAATCTTAAGATTTTAAATAATTAGGAAGAAGAAAAATGATTCTTGCCCGAGCAATATCATTTTTTCTTCTTCCTAATTATTTATAATCTATAGTCTTTACAAAAAAAGAAAGCAATTGGTGTTCAATTAGGCCGTGATAGCGTTTTGTCTACAGAACAATATTGAACAGTGTGTTGGAATAAAGTATGCTCTAAAAAGAGTTAACCTTTCTTTGTTTTTTGTATTCGTAACTTCTAAACGCCGCTGTTGCTTACTAAATTAATTGGTACTTACTTATGCTTGAACGGATCAAAAAAGGCGGACAGAATCTGGCTAAGCAACACACCAAATCAAATCAAAATCTCTTTATTCATTTTTGGCATCACAGACGCACTTTGAATGTCAAATTATCACCATGATACCACGATACGGTGGTAGAGTACCACCTTATCGGAAAGGGAACCACTGCTCAGAACATGCGGCAATGGAAGGTGGTGAACGAGCGGCAGGCATACATTGAGTGTTACATTGTTGAATTTGGCGACGAGGCGACCACCTTCTTTTATGTGCTTGAAAGATTTAACAGAGGTAACTCAAATGCTGTGTGTTCGACATACTTACGGGTGACGAAAGCTGGATTTACTGTTATGATCCCGAAACCAAAATACAGTCTGCTCAGTGGGTGTTTCCTTCCGAGGAGTTGCCAACTAAAGTGAAAAGAGGTCGAAGCGTGGAAAAAAAAAGGTAGCGTCGTTCTTCGGAAGGACAGGTTATTTCGCGACAATTGCTTTAGAAGATCGAAAAACAGTTTCTGCGGAGTGGTACACTAATATTTTAATGAATAAAAAAAAACAAACAAAGAAAATAGTTTACGGACACGTATCATACTAATAAACAAACTAATCTATGTACCAAACTTGAACACTTAACAGTATTTAAATATATTATTTTTTGTATAGCTTCCATGCTAGAATAACATTTTAGAAGCAAATTCTTACGGATATCCCTAATGTGCCTTTGAAAGAGACTGTGAGCAAAGTATTCCCAAGGCATTCTGTTGAATGAACCTGTTAAGAAGCTCGGCCTGATGAAAAAGCTATTTGTCCTCTTTGCCTGCCTTTGAAACAAAAATTACGAGAATACCAACAAAAGTCGAGCTTATGCTTTTATTTATTACGTCTATTTGATCAAAATTAAGATAAAACAATAAATAAGAGCGCAGCCAATACCCGCGATTCCGACCGAGTATAATTATGCGTACCTACCTATACTTATGAGTCATGGTACTCAAATTCCATTTCGATGAGTCAATTTTCTTATTGAACTGAGTATTGAGTCAAGCAAGTCGTTCACCCGAAACATATTAAACTCATATAATTATTTTTATGATTATTTTTTTGTTATTTACACTGTAGCACAAAGCAATTTAGTTGACTTGATGCTAGATAGCATTTTATCATTACAATAACTAAATACAACAGTTTTTTTTTTCATTTTTTCACAATGTTTCATGGCTTTTACGGTTAATAAATATTAGGTACTATGTTTTCATAAGAGCGAGTGTGGCTCAAAGAGCGAGTGTGGCTCAGTGGGACCTCGTGCGACTTTCGATCCGACGCACCCGAGTTCAAATCCCGCTGACCCCGCACCACTGACTTTCTTAAGCTATGTGCGGACTTAACACTCGCTCTAAAACGGTGAAGGAAAACATCGTGAGGAAACCGGCATGTCCAAGAATTTTTCACAAAAAGTCAAGGACATGTGACATTCACCAACCCGCACTGGGCCAGCGTGGTGGATTATGGCCCATTCTCTCTCTATGAGAGAAGGCCCGTGTCCCAGCAGTGGGAACGTGATGGGCTGATGATGATGATGATGATGATGATGTTTTCATTTAGGTAATAAATTTTTAGAAAAAAACAAAAACCGACTTCAATGTATCTTCGAAGTCCAAGGTCACATATCGATGAAATTTATATGGGACCACTTCGTAGCTATACTGAACCCGACGCAAAAAGATTTTTTCAAATCGGTTCATAAATGAGACAGTTCTGAGGTAAAAAACATAAAAAAAAAAATACAATCGAACAGAGAACCTCCTCCTTTTTTGAAGTCGGTTAAAAACGCAAAATCGTCTTATATACTCTATATTATAATAATTATTCAACTGCTTGGCAGCAGAATAACCGGCAAAGCAGTGGTACTTACCCAGACGGCCTCCTACGCGAGACCTACCAGTAAAATTGACAATTATACACTACTAATTATTACACGAATAATTTTTAGCAGTGTGACCAATAGCAAGTATTTATAAACATGTATTATAAACGTAATATACGAGTACTATAATTATAAACAGGAATATAAAATCGTAAAATAGCCCGCTTTTACTTAGAAAACTCTTGTAACATAGCTTCTAAGTTCAAGGATTCCGTGTAGCTCTTGTAGTCTCTACTTTGGAGATTAACGTTAAGTAATTTTAATTAGCTATAAGGTCCTTAACAAAACTTTTAAATTAGCTCTTATCTGCCGCCACAATGGAGGTTTATTATTTTACGCCGGTTTAAGTTCAGGATTTTCTCGAGGAGTATTTAATATTGGAGTCGCTATTCTTCCGTCTATAAAAAAACTAGCTGCACCGCGCGGTTTTACTCGCGTTCTTCAGAGATAAAAAGAATCCTATGTTCTTTTCCAGAACCTAAAGAACTAACATACAATATTTCATTAAAATCCGTTTCGTAGTTTTTGCATGTTTGAGTACGAAACATTCATCCATCCATCCATCCAATCTCACAAACATTTACAATATTAGTTGTTATTATTATAAGCAGGATTAGTAAGTAGAACAGTATTAATATTTATTTAACCAACCCATTACACCATACACACGCATTGGACTCAAGCTTACTGCGGACCAAGGCGCTGAAAATGAGCTGATCACATTGACATTCTCAAAACTCCGAGAGTCCCTTAGAACAAAGCCTAACCGTCGAAAATACTCTTTAGCGACTGTCCTGATACCAAATATAAATTCTTACTACTCAGAGTTTTCCCCGTGTATAATAAGAGCTTTGCAAATAAGGTTTCTAAAAGGTTTCTAAAAAATAAGATTAACGTAACTTAAATTACAGTAGGCAACTTTGATAAAAAATATATTTCATCTCATCAAGTTTGTATTCTGCTGGTACTAAGAAGTACTTTTTCCAATAAAATTGTTAATTATAGTTACAGATAGTCTAGACACCGGTCGACCTTGAGACGATAATTTAAAAAATCTAACAGGTATAAACATATTTAAGAGTATATCCCAATAAATGTTATTGTGAAGATGAGTTGGTTGCGGAGAGCAGGCTAATCAATACAAATCAAGAAAAGACACTAGAAAGATACGAGATAAACAATATCCTCAGAGTTAATTCAAGTATCCAACAAAGGACTGACAAACGCAGCCTTACATAAAGGCAACATTTCCAGTAGCTGAGGCAACTCATAACGTGACATTCACAAAGACTATGCTTGTAAGTGATACGAGGAAACATGCAAAATTACAATTACAACAGTAACATTATACAAACATGTTGCTCTGTGACTCGAATTGCCGTTTTTGATACAGTACGTATGCGTATCTTTATGTCGATGCATGTAATGATTACCATTTTTCGTAAGGAAATGGATAGAACGTAACTATTTTTTTATTGTACTAAGTGATGAGACGAGCAAGTCGTTCGCCTAGTGGTAAGCGCTACGCATGCAATTGCAGTGCCACCCAGAACTTTTAATACCATAAAAAGCACTGCGTAGCATTGCATTGCGCTCATCACCCCGGGACATCAGATATCAAGTCTCATATGCCCAGTAATTTCGCTAGCTACAATGCCCTTATACCGGAACACAGGACTGCTACTGCAATACTGCTTGGCGGAAGAATAACTGGCAAAGGTGTTGAACCTACCCAGATGGCCTCCCGTATAGGAGAGACCTACCTCGGGCATGTAGTTATTGAACAACTTACACGGCTTGCAGTCATTGTCAACTGCTTGAGCAGATACTGTCAACTGCTTACGTAATATATAATTATTAGCACAGCTTTGTTTCTCCACTAATGTTAAAAACATTATAAACTACCTATTATTATTAAACATTTAAAAAGTAAAAGTAGTAAAAGTTTACCTTTTTCAGTGCAATACTAAATTGGAAATTATATTCTTCAGCATCGTTGATCACAGGCAAGCAACACTATAAAGTCAGCGTTACATTGCGGCTTGGCAATAGTAGATTGCTAGCGCAATTCAAACGACCCCGGATTGAAATGAGCATGTCAGTTTGCGGTCACTATTGCGGTCGATACAATGCGGTTGTCATAAACATAAATATTGTGGTAAATTTTTAGACGATGACATTAAATTTTATGACAGGTGTTTTTCTTCTCGCGTGTGTGGGTATGTGGTCAACAAGTGTGAATTAATACATATAAAAATAATTTCCAAATATAAAAACATGCTGGTCCACTGTGCAAATAGATGATTTTGGCCGTTATTGAATTGTCGAAGTAAGCGGATTAATATTACAATTTGTAAAAATGTCTAAGGTTAATATCATGCTTTTATGTCGATATTTATGGTAAGTTTTCCTCTCGATGGCGACCTTATAATAGTCCTAAGTTGTTAGAAAAATAAAGAATAATTGAAAACAGAATTCCTTCTAAATATCCTCTGAATTTGGAAAAGATCAAACAGTATCCGATAGCTTCGTACAAACAAGTCAGTTTCAATTTCAATATTACCCGGAAATAATATTCTGCAGAATCGTTTGTCACGGGCAGGCAACACAATGAAGGCAACGTTCCACTGTGGTTTGGCAATATTTGGTTGTAAGCGCTATTCATACGCCAGGATTGAAATGAGCGTGTCGCTTTGCGGTTATAATCTTCTGCTGTCGGTGTGGTGCTATACTTTTGTCATGACGGCATGAGTCATGAAATTGTGTCATTTTACGGCAGCGTATAATGGTAGTAGACGAAAATTGCTGCGATGAAGAAATGGCGTAATAAGACGGCAGACAGTTTGTGGCGTTCGTCATCTGAATTAAGTTTTTATTATGAAAGCAGTAAGGATATTTTCACCTAATATTAAATGTAACATAAAAAACTATGAAAGCTATGTAGACATTTTCAGATAAACTTTACAATTTTTATATATTGCCTCGGAAATAATATTCCGCAGCATCATTTGTCACAAGCAGGCAACACAATAAAGGCAGCGTTCCACTGCGGCTTGGCAATAGTTGATTTTGAGCGCCATTCAAACGGCCGCGCGAGGGATTGAAATGAGTGTGTCATTTTGTGGTCGCACTGTAATGTGTTGTTGGAAATGTAGGTAATTTGAACAGTTTAAATAGAATTCTCGTAATATCGTGCGTTAATACCTTTACATAAAACTAACTTGTGCTCGAAAACATTATTCACTCCTGTATTCTAAAAACTTTTCTAAACCTTACTCGAGGCAATTATATGAAGTGATTTAATTTGTATGAAATAGTTACAGTATATATTGCTGATTATCAAATTTTAAGAATGACGTTAATATATTAATTGAATGATTCTCCAGAAATAATGATAAATCAGTGTTGACACAAAAGTTTGTCTATAGCTTTTCAGTTTCATTCCTGCACAATTTTCCACTACATTTGCAGGTCCTACACGAATTCACAACTATAAAAAGCTAAGTCAAACCTTTTAGATTTAGTGCTACAAAACTCTTACAATGCAAAATAAATCCGAATACTCATATATCAGCCAAAATCTGCACCTGAAAACTCCACAGCAACTGTTGGCGGATAGCTCGACGCGTTGTCGCGTCAACGTCGTTTCAAAGTGGAGTGACGCTATTCACAGATGCTACGATTCACAGCTGCCTCGATTGGTTGACGCCGCCAACGACAGTTTGAGTCTCGTCTCGTCAAGTCTCGTCAACTTGTCACACGAACGCGTGAGTTGTGTCTCATCAAAAGGGCTCAACCTGATGACACGACAGTCGGAGGCAAGTTTTGGATCGGTGAAGTTTCGTAAGTGCGATGAACTGAGTTATCTGTCTGCTACATTAGAAACCTGGAGCTGATTTAATTATTTTAATCATAATAAACTCCTTGGCTTCATGATGCGTACTAGAATAGTATAATGTAAGTAGTTACTTCTGGCGGATAAAAAAAATGCCCCTCAGTTTCTTGCCGTATCTTCTGAGTAGTGGTTCTTTTTCCGATACGGTGGTAGAGTCATTGTAATAATTCACGTTCATAAGTGCGTCTGTGATGCGAAAACTGATAGAGAACTTTTAAACTTTGAACTTTATCTTACTACTAATATGAAATTTTGTGAAGATGGATGTCACAATCACGCAAAAACTACGGAATGGGTTTTGATAAAATTTTGTATGTGGTTACATTATGTCTTGCAAAATAACATAAGTATATATCCTTTAAAAATAAATTATATATATCCCGGGAAACCGCGGGTTAAACTGCGCAGCTAGTCATTTAAATAAGAAGCACAAGAATTACGTCGTTGATTTTATGAGATGATGATTGTTATAAAAAAACACACTTAAACTACATACTTTTCAAGTGTAACGCGAGACTTATTCTGTTTCAGAAAACATATTTTAGACAAAATGTCCCCTCTAAAACATTTTCAGTGACATCTAAATCACCACACACGTTCCTCTACAAAACTGCTCAGCGATTCCGTTTAATTAAGACACTCGCACATAAAAACCTACACATTGCAGGCACACCTGAACGCTTTTCATTGTTTATTTTTATTGCCGGGGACCAAATTCGCGCCAAAATAAATGTGAAGTAAGCCCGCAGGGACGTTAATTAAGATCTTGGCTTTTACGAGTCAGTCTTTGCCGGTGTAACCCGTAATGAGTATTAGGGACTTAGAGAAATCTAGCTATCGGGCGCAGGTATCTATT
The DNA here is from genome assembly GCA_951640565.1 of Petrophora chlorosata. Lineage (NCBI taxonomy): Eukaryota > Metazoa > Arthropoda > Insecta > Lepidoptera > Geometridae > Petrophora > Petrophora chlorosata. Next base: position 11,510,670 of record OX621201.1, on the reverse strand, counting down.
TGTAACTGTTCGGGGAATTGATCTCGAGTGGGAAATTGAAAGTTATATTTTGTGAGTTTTTTAGAAGAAAAATTATCAAAACATATTGATCAAAACTTTTTGTAAGACTATGATTTATGGTGATGATTGGAAATTAAAAGCTCATTTTGCTATGACATTAAAAAAGTTATAATTCAGAAGCTCTTTTTTCAGATTAGGGAAGAATTCGAGGGAAGGGAGTGACCCGACACACAGAGCCGCCGCAAGCAAAGACATTTGAGTGCGCTTGACTGAAAAACCTAGTCACTTCCACGTCGAACGTCAATTCTCAATGTCTCCATTTATGAGAACAACGCAACGGGAAGTGTCAACGGGAATCACATTTTTTACTGTATATTGTATAGACCTATTTTTAACTTAGACAGCTCTACCCTACTATTTTTTATGAACATTGTTGACGTATGAGTAGCGAGTACTTTTCACTAACATGCCTTAATAAAGATGTAAACTACTAATAGCAGTACAATAAATTCAAAGTACAAAAGTTCTTTATTCAGTTTTGGCATTACAGACGCACTTATGAACATCTATTATTACAATGACTCTACCACCTTATCGGAAAAAGAACCACTACTCAGAAGATACGGCAAGAAACTTAGGGGCATTATTTTAGAACATTTGTTATAATATTTAATTTTAATATTTGTTTTTGACAATATTATGTTTTTTATGCGCCAGTTGGCTACTAAGCAGAATCGGAATGTTCCATGCATCTTTTATGTAATTACTTACAGTACAGGTATGCTTTTTTCATTAGAATATTTTTCACACGCAATTTGAATCTACTTTCTATGAGCTCCGTTATAAATTTCGGAATTTTATTGTTAAAACGTAAGCAAATAGACAATCTTATCGCTTAAAACGATCTCTTCCATCGCATTAACATACATTTCGTACCCCAGCTGCAGGTACTCGCCATAATCAAAATCCCCCGAGCCTTGTTTGTGTCTCCTTAAAATATATTGTTTAGTTGACCCCTGGAACTGAAGTTATCTCGACATTCTTTACTTATCTCGGGGAGTAATTTATTTTTTACGAGGGACATTCTTTGAATCGTCTATCGTAGTTTATTGTGGAAACTGCATTGTGTTACTTGAAAAGTTATTTCTTTACTTAACAAAGCTTTGACAGTATAGGTAGAGGATATTAATTATAATAATAATTTATTTATTTTATTTCTGGCAATAATAAAGGTACATTGATGTAAAATTGTCAGAGGCTCATAGTATATTATATACCTTATAGAGTAAAAGATATATACAATTAATAACATTATATGATATAATATCATTATATTCTAGGGATTTTCCGGCGGTTTCGCTTCCCTAAAGCGTCGATTGATCAAGCCTTCAGATCAAAAGTTCAATATTACTTATGCTTTTTTTAATATCGAGAACTACATTCATCGCCCGTGTGTGTCTGTGTTTCAGAGCACAGTACCCTCCCCTTGCATTATTCAATGTATTCAAGTATTTCTTCTTATTTTTGTTAAGTTCATATTAAGAAGTATTCTTATATACATACGAGAGTTATATTTCAGATAGATAGATAGGATACTCGTCATTGCTCTAAAAAGGAAATACAATACGGACATTCTTTCTTATAGTAAATAATACATTGGGCGGTCTCTCTCTCTTCCAGACGACCGTAGACTGTATAGCAAGTTTTTTAAAGACGATAGAGTATTTTGTATTTTTAATGAACTGGTTTACAAAATCTTAAAATGTGCGTGGCGACACTGAGCCTACCCTGAGATTCTCCCTGGGGTTTAAAGAGACGCCTGATCCCTGACTTGCCTTAACTGGCCGACCCGGAGTGGAGATGCAAGAGCTAAGAACTAAGCTCCAAGGGTGGAAGTGTAGTAGTGACATAACACCGGGAGTAGCGTTTAAGTGAAACTGCAGCACGCCTCTCGACACCCTTTAGCCACCCACAAAAAAGTTGCCCCGATCGTCGCCAATGAACGGCGACCCTTAAAAGGGGTCCGTTTAGTTGACAAGTCGCCACTTGCCTACATATTTTCTTATGAGGTGGAATTGGCAGGTGCCGAAGTCGACGAACGAACGTATCAAATCTCTTTAAACCAAAAACGCCAATAAATGAAGTACGAATTTTAATACATATTAGCATTTTCTAAATCCTCTCAACCATATTGCGGTGTTGTGACATCAATGTCAACCGCAATCGCTTGTCACACATCCCACACACCACTAATTACAATTCATGGCACATGATGCGAACCGATAGCACAATTTTCACCTTTTACTGCGACATTTGTACCTACTGACATCGTCGTCGAACAAATGGCCGCATTTTCAAATTCCCTCTCACATACTACGGTAAAACAGTGTCAACCGCGGTCGCTTGTGACATGTACCACACCACTAATTACAGTCCGCGGCTCAATGAGCTGGGTACCCGTTAATAAATTGGTTACGTTTTATTTCCGAATCCGTTTTCGGGATTTTTGTGATAGTGGCAACGATTTTGTTGACGGAAGTAAATAGCTCGGTCTACCCAATGTGATAAATAAATACTGGGTTGTAAAAATATATTTGTTTCTGTCTGTGTTTTGCTATTTTCCATCAAGTTTTAATCAAATAACGAACAGGCGGTGATGGAATGGCGAGATATTTAAGAGCGTAAAAACATAATTAAAGTAATACTCAAAAAGGTTAATCAGAACAAATTATTGATTTGTTGCAGTCACCCATTTATAGTTACTTTTTTTATGTAACTGATGGTAACGGATGGCTTGATGGTAAGCAATACGCCAACCCATAACAGTAACAGCACCGCCCAGCAGTTTGTTTTACAAAATCCTGCGCTGCGCTGCACTGCGCTCGTCACCCTGAGACAATTAGCTATTGTCTCATCATCATCATCATTATCATCATCATTATCATCATCATCATCATCATCATCATCATCAGCCCTGAGTTGTGTTGTCTCATAATGCCCAGTAATTTCGCTGGCTACAATGCCCTTCAAACCGCAACACAGTAATGCTTGCAGTCCCTATATTAACCTCGAAATTTATACATCGAAATGTTGAACATGTAAACCAAAAATAATATTCTAAAAGCATCTATTCGTGTACCATCTATAAAATGCATCACTCATGACAAGTTCGCAATTTTCCCATTTTTTCAAAATAGCTCTTCAATAAGAGCAGAGTGTAATGGCGTTTCGTAGTCGACTGACAATCGGTGAAACTCGTGTTTTAAATTGAACTGCATGGCAATTGTGAAATTATAATTTTTTACTTAAAATATGCAAATACGCGCTGAATTTTGGGGGTTCTACGTTAAACAAACGGACAAGTGCTAGTCGGACTCGCCCACCGAGGGTTTGTAGGGATACAAAGACTATATTTTTTATGATTTAATAATATATGTATAGTTTTCAGATTGTTTCGTAGTATAAGACGATACTTACTTGCAAAATTTCATAGTTCTAGTTCAACGAAAAGTACCATTTAAATTTTGATTCCTTTAAGAGTGTCAAAATGTACATTATTTGCGGCATAAACGGCCGTATCTTTTTTTTACGTTAACTTAGAAGTTTGATTTTTCACAGCTTCAAGGAACTGTAGACCTGAGTATATGGTTTTAATTTCAACTCGATACCTCCACGCATATTCGAGACAAAGGATCTGGACAGACAGAGGAACAAAAAAGTGATCTTATAAGGGTTCCATTTTTTTTCCTTTTGAGGTACGGAACCCTAAAAAAATGTTTTGTTTCGGCTTCAGAAATAAAGTTAGACAAGTTTTGCGGGATGGCGTATCGTATTATGTAAATCTAAGAAATATATACAGTCCATTGCTGCTGGACTGCTTTTACCAAAGCCGAATCTTCAGCTCTAGTTGGTACCAGCAACCCAGATTAGTTATTCACTCCATCTAGTCGCTGGGCGTAACCGCCCTTTACAATTTACTATTTTCATATCGATCAGCTGCTTTGTCCGTTCAAGCGTTTTATCCGCAAGTTTTGTCCGCAATTTAAATTAATTTGGTAGAACTACGAATACTTGATGGTTGCTTATAAACTTTAATATGTGTTATGAATTGGTGAAAAAGGCGCGATTTTTTAATTTCATTTTATGAAATTAGAGAATGCAAATTGATATCGTAGCAATGGTCATTTTTTTATTAATCCCCGATGGCGGATGGCGGATGGTGTCTGTGACACCGTAACTTCTAAACGGGTAAACGGATCCGTTGTTGTGTTTTAGAATAAATCAAAGCGTTATATTAAAAAAATGAAAATAAATTACAAAAAATATGTTACATTCACCTAAAATGTATTTTTTAACTACACAAGTTGCGGAGGCGACGCGGTAGACCACGAGTGCACGGCGCCTATTAATCTCGCCGCGTCGCCCCCACGGCTACTAGAACCTGTTTAGAGAAATACACATATATTAATATTTAATATACATATATACATAGATAATTGTCAATTGACATTTCGGAAAAATATCGAATTCAATTCCACCCTGTATTGTAGAAAGGTGTCATTTTTGTCAATTAAAAATTTATTGAACCGTCACATAACCCACATACCCACACTTGCCTACAGCCAGTCGCATGTCTAAAAGCATTCCATATTCAATTCGTGACCACTCTGACAGGTGTGTTTGCGAAACACGCTTCGGAACAAACGTTTAAAAGTTTGATTGTGAAGGGCTTGAGTTGAACCAGGAAGTATAAGTTAACAGTACAACTCTGTTGTACTTCGACAAATTATTAAATCGTCGCCATTTTGGCCCCATGTAATGTATGACTAACTTTTTAAAATATACCTAATTAAAAAGGGTGCGGCGTTTATTTGGATTTGGATAAAACTAAAGAACATCCGAAACAATTTTTTTTATGTAACGAGTGATGGGACGAGCAAGTCATTCGTCTGATGGTAAGCGCCACGCCTGCCCATAACAATTGCAGTGCCACCCAGAACTGTAGTTCCATAAATAACACTGCGTAGCACTGCATTGCGGTTATCACCCCGAGATTTCAGATATTAAGATTCATATGCCCTTCAAACCGGAACCCAATAATGCTTACGCACAACTGCTTGGTGGCAAAATAACTAGCAAAGCTGTGGTACATACCCAGGCCTCCCGCATACGAGAGACTGAACACAAGTAAATATTATGTACTTATATGTTATTATGTTCCTAGTTTTATGAAATTGAGTAGGTATATAATAAATATCTATCACACTAATATTTTAAATGTGAAAGTTTGTAGGTAAGTGTGTTTGTTACTCCATCACGCTGTAACGTCTCAACGAATTTTAATGAAATTCTGAATGAAGATAGCTTATACCCTGATTTAAAATATAGGCTACTTTTATCCTGGGAGACTGCAGGTGATACCGCGGGGCGTAGCTAGTAATCTATATATTATGCTAACGTGTGTCAGTCGCGTATGAGTGCCATTCACATCCACACGTCAATGCAAAGGCATTAACGTGACGGCGGCGATTTTTATAATTATTTTTTTTCGTTTGGGTATTACTTTTAATGAGATTTTGACCCTGGACAGTCTATCTAGCCATGACAATATTCGTAGCAAAATCTCGCCAACATGTAAGTCACTTGTAAACTTGTAGTTTTGTACACGACAATAGAATAGGACCAAACACAATTTGTACAACGCGGACGTCCGATGCATGTAACAACTTTCAATTTTTGCGAAATATACTATTTTCGCGGTGATTGCTTTTAATGAGATCTTGACCCTAGACAGCCTATCTAGCCATGACAATATTCGTACCAAAATCTCGCCAACTTGTAAGCCACTTGTGAATTTGTAATATAGTTTTATACAACAACAATAGAATAGGGCAAAACACAATTTGTACAACGCGGACGTGGGATGCATGTAATTTTCACAGCATACAATTTTCGCGAACTGTTGAATATTGAATTCAAAAACTGACAGAAGTGATTTACGTCTTGTGAATTAACACTTACCACTTTTGATATTGCTTGAAACTTTAGAAGTTTTGATAATCTTTCATCTTCAATTTGGTGCACATGAAGAGTTTCCAATTCCTCTAGAGAGTCATTCATAGGTGGGTAGGTTGGTACTTATGTCCCATTAAATGTTTATTTTATCCTCTTATCCATTGCTCACAAACTGTAATACTGCCAGGTGGTGATCTCAGCTCATTCCTGCAGCTGTGGGTGGGGTGCCGTGTACCGAGATACAAGTTTACACTTAGTTTGGGAACGGCGACCTCCATGTCCACGGTGTAGGTCTGGGCTGGTCTACCTCAGCTTTATAAATTAATACAAAAGTATACATTTTAGTATCATGTCACAATAATGATTTCAATAACAATTAATTTGAAAAATTGACAATGTTGTTATTATTATACAACACCAATGTACTTATTAGGCAGTAAGATTGTTTTAAAGTAGTATAATTGTCCTACCTTCCCACTATGTATTTATTTACAGTGAATAAAAAAAAAATAAAAAAAAACTATCTATCTATCTAACGGTCAGAACAAACTCAAAAACGAGAATAAACCGTGACTGTCCAAAGGCTGCTTCGGAAGTTTTTTTTTAATTACTTGAAAGGCAAACATTTGACCGCTGTCTCACATGATGGAAAGTGATGACGCGGTCGACGATGGATCATGCTTACCTAGAAGAAACCGATTCACTCTGGATTGGAGACAGGAGACTCACAAATCCGAAGATCATCTTTAAAAACTCATCGTCCCTAGTAAAGTAATGGGACCAAGAGAGAGAAGCCCCATGCCGTACTCACAACCATTATATATTTTATTAATATGTGAACAAATACTTTACTCATGTTGAGTTTAGTTCTTTGGCCACATAGCTCGTAAATCCGAAGATCATCTCCAAAAACTCATCGTCACGGGTAAAGTAATGGGACCAAGAGAGAGAAGCCCCATGCTGAACTCAAAACCACGTATTTTATTAATATGTGAACAAATACAGGTCACTCATGCCATACAAAATCAGAGGCGTGTAAAGGTAATCCTTTTATCTTATAGCTACGTTCTATGTCAATGTAATTAATCAACACGTACACTATCTCACCCTATTCCAATATTATAACATCATCATGCAGTGACGTAGCGCTTTGTTCCGCGCACAAAAGGCGAATTACACGACCTGTCTACTTGTTCCTATCACAGGGTTCACTGGTCAATATATATAGAAGACTTTTAACGCCGTATGAATAAAAAGTATGGGGTGTGCCTTATTTTTCGTTTCTTTAATTGTTTTTTCAATGTCGTATGTCGTGTCGTTTGTTGAAGTTTCCAAGATGCTAAGATTTAAAAAAATCAGAAAAAAAAAATTGCTCAGGCAGGGATCGAACCTTTAGAATACCGTCCTGACGCCTGATGGAAATACCTTATAACTAAATATAAAAATTAAAAACATCTAAATCTGTTTAACTTACGCACTTGTGAAACTTATATTATTTGAACTTTTTTTTTTTTACGCTTAATAGATCCATGTTTGGCCACTATCTCGCCTGATGTGAAGCGATGATGTGGCCTAAGATGGAGCACATAGATCTAGAGAGAGACGGCAGTTGAGCGGCTGCTCAGACCCGTCTCCCCGATGGTTCACCGAACATCATCCCGAAACACGACTAGGTCGCTTGACGGCATGGCTTTGTTCGGTGGTTGGTATTACAACCACGGCCAGAGCCTACCACTCCAAAGCGCGTAAGCGGGTTTCATCACGATGTTTTCCTTCACCGTTTTTAGAGCGAGCGTGCAAAATCTGCACTTAACTATAAGTCATGAAAGTCAAGAAGAAGTCAAGAACTATTCATAGAACAGAGTTTTTATGTGCTGAATCATGATCCGTGCACTAAAAGTGCACACTCGGCTTCTCGGCTTGTTTATATCGTAGTGGTCACGGAGACGACCTTTGGCATACCATACATGCAAATAAATCGTAAAGAATATCTTCTTTTTTGCATTTTCAGTGATGAGATTATGTTGTGATTTATTATCAATGCTCAGAAATAATAATTATTGATAAAAAATATATTATTCTGAGTTCCAAATTATCTACTTTTAACCTTTATTGCCTTTATACTGTACTATACTAAATTGAAAGTTTGAGAACATAACATGCTTTACTGTTCTAAATTATAATGTGTTTAGGAAATTGATTGTTAATACTGTAGCTCGTGCGGCATCAAAGTTAAATTGCACTTTATAAACCATACAAAACATTTAAGTAGTTAATGTACGAAGGTCAGTGTTTCCTCTGGGGATGATCGATGGTAATGAAATGAACTATAAAGGTCACTCAGGGAGCTATATTTACCTCGTTTGTTGCATAGTATATGGTGTAGTCTGTGTGTCTGTCTGTCTGTATGTCCGTCTGTCAAAATTCAAAATTTTCACAGATGTTGTATTTCTGTTGCCGCTATAACAACAAATACTAAAAAACAGAATAAAATAAATATTTAAATACAACAGACATGTTTTTTGCCGTTTTTATAGATAATGGTACAGAGCTCTTCATGCGCGAGTCCCACTCGCACTTGGCCTGTTATTTATAATTAAGTGAAGAAGAAGCTCATGCGTAAGCACCACGCTTGCCCATATCAGTACCAGAACTACACAAAACTTTCCTATACCAAACTTCACTCATCATCCTGAGATAGTGTTAGTTAAGTCTAAGTCCCAATAATTTTCCAGGTGTCATTCAAACTGAAACAGTAACTTTGTTAAAGAGATAATCTGCTAGATCGTAAAGCTTAAACTTTTTAGCTCAGAATCAGCGTGAAGATTAGTTCCTCAGAGTATGTCCTAGGTTACTAGACGTTAGAGAAAACGTAAGCTACACAGAATTGCTTCTGCATTTTATACAAAGCGCTTGCATCGCGAGCGAGACGTGTTCTAGCGGCGGCGCTATTATTTGCATGTATAGTTATAGATATTTAACTATACTACCTAGTATAGTCAAATATCTAAATACGTGCGATACAGATACACAACTGGATGAGATAATGCTCACAATCTTCTGTCTTAAAGGCAAGTATCGATCGGAGATAGAGGTTCGACTTTCCTACTGTGCGTTTGGTCTTATACTCGTAATATACAAAACTTAACAAGTATATATTTCTTAAAAAAAAGGCTGACTTCAATTTATCTTCGAAGTCCAAGGTCAAATATCGATAAAATTTATATAGGACCACTTCGTAGCTATACTGAACCTAACACAAAACCAATTTTCCAAATCGGTTCATAAATAACGGAGTTCTGACGTAACAAACATTAAAAAAACATAAAATCGAATAGAGAACCAGCTCCTTTTTTTTTAAAGTTGCTTAAAAAGGAGGAGGTGCTCTATTTGATTGTTTTTTATGTTTGTTACCTCGGAACAGACATTGAAGTCGGTTTTTTTTTGTTTGAAATTGTTTAAAAAGAAAATAAAATTTTCCATCGACCGATATGAAAAAACAACTTCAGAATTTGCTTAGTAGCAATACTCATTCCAGCAATCTCTCTAATTATCGCTTTATATCAATGCAAACACTCCGTCCTAGAAACCAAGTGCATCGTCAGCATTGCCCTGTCGCAGCTGACTCGGTCCACCCTTACGAGCTTTGCCAGCAACAATTTAAACAATTACATCAGTCAAAAAGCAAAACTAACAGGCGACTGATTTCAACAGCTATACGAATAAAATTAAATGTAGAAACTGAACTGCTTATCTTAATTACCTAACTTTATCATTACAGACAAAGACTTTGGTATAGGTACAAATATGTCACATTTTTTTCTGTAGTTACTTCGATTATCAATCGACCTAACCAAAATAACCAAATATATATACATTATTATTATTATTATGGAATTATTAGAAAGTTTCTTAAATAGGATTAAATGTGTATGAAGTACCTATATGGTAGCCCAGTAGTTATTAAGCGTACTCCTTTGGAATAGAATAGATGTTTATCAAACGCAATGTTTTATGTCGAACCTATTTACATTATTAATTAGTAATTAGGTAACTACTGAAAATTTAAAGCCCCCGCGTCTATGTATATATGTTACTATATTCTCCAAGCATGTTTGCGATAAAACTATCCATTGTTACATTTTAGTTACGTTTATCTCAGTTATGGTTACTGTTTCTGTGTATTGTGGTGAAATCCACCATAATTGCTTCGCTTACTCTAACCGTACCGAACCGTGTATTTTTAAAGCACTTCTTAATCATTCTTCCAAACCAGGTTATGGACCTTTTGGCGAAATTATTATGCTAACAAGACGTGGCTCTTCAATATAATAAATGGTCCTTTGTAGCCTTGGGTCCCTTACCTGTCTCCTCAAAGTGGGGACATTGGAATTCCTGGGCATTAATAAGCCCTTTACTCGAAAGAGGATTTCGAAATATTCACCACAGGAATACTTGGCCGCGCTTAATCTGAGAAACTCGGGTATGGAGTTGGAGAACGCTGGTTAAGGTTATTTAATATGCCCGTGTTGTTAACTTAAATGTACGATTATGTGCGTTATGTGAAAATGAAATCTGTTAATCTGTGTTGTTAGGTGCCAATAATGCCATTACAATACAATACAATAATACTTTATTAAATAAAAAAAACACAGGAAAAACAATAGTCAATAAACTCAATAAACTGTGGGTATAATGGGCGGCCTTATCGGTATGCGCAATTTCTTACAGGCAACCTTTGGATGGACAGGAATTTCAATAGAAATATTGCGGTCAGTGACCACACTGACCGCAATATTTCAATAGAAATATTGCGGTCAGTGACCACACTGACCGCAATATTTCTATTGAAATTCCTGTCCATCTCCATCATTTATTGAGTTTATTGACTATTGTTTTTCCTGTGTTTTTTTTATAATGTACACCAGTACATTATGAAACTCCAATGATATGTAAATATTTGTGCGTGAATGAAGCTTTTTGCATATCACCACGTTTTTACAAGCTTTTATATAACTTGCAATGTATGTATGTATGTTTGTAACTATGTTTGTTGGGGTGGAATCTTGCAAGTTGAATTAGAACCACTTCCTCTTATCTTACCGAGTTAAAATTTTGCATACTTGTCAATGTCCGATGACACTGCATTATTATGGTGACAGTCATCTGATCTGATGATGGAGACGGAAGGTGGGCAATAGAACTCCTTGACGGATAATCGTAAATTACTAATCACATTTTAATTTGCTTGCGGTTCCGATTACGAATTTGTTAAAAGCTTGTCTTGAAATAGATATTTTTCATCAAAAAACTTATTAGTAAGTCACTTTCTTGTTTGTAAAAAACGATAGTATTCTAGCTTGTACTATGTAAGATAGACGTTACTTGATCCCGAGTTAACTGGAATGTAAGTATGGTAAAATCATTTTGTACCTACCCTAAAATAGCTACGATTGCTAAATTTAAGCTTGACGTTAAAGATTTCCAAAGGATTTTATCGAAAAGGCAGACTCTGCTGAAGGAGCGTTAGCTATTTATTTACAGAAGACTTTGAAAGGTCCCAACGTTTAATTAAATACTTTTCGTTTTCTTTTAGGATCTTTTCAAAATTGATTGCTTTTAATCTATTTCGAAGCAGTAAACAGATAAGTTTATGTTTAAAGTACTACAACATCAATATAGCAAACGATGTACCTGCCTAACTATTGAAAAGTTTTACTGACCTACACCTATATGTAATAGGTCTTTAGAAACATAATATTTTGTAAATATTAATAAATAATGTTTTAATAATGTCTGTCGAATGCACCCAGAAAGGTGGGCCAAAATTACACAATGGTTCCATGGAGGGATCCATGGAGGGAGATGGGGGAGGCTTTTTCCCAGCAGTGGGACCAAATAGAGACAGTCCCCGATAAGTGTTGCCCATCAAATATCTAAATTAAATGCTCTAAGAGGCCTCCACGTGTTAGACTCATGTTCCCGCGCAAGCCTTCCAATGGACTAAATGTATAAACCGTGAGAAAGAGCGACATAATAATTAGATTAAATTTATTAAGTAATATGAAATTATGTAATAATTGTAGTTGAATAAATGCCCTTTTTAGTTTTATTTTACTTTTACTAAATAAATTATAATTAAACTCACGGTAAGCAGCTATAGTTATATAAAAATTAAAAAAATGTTTACTAAAATAGTTTTGTTTATTTGGTTAATCGTCAGCCATTGAAAAAGTTTCAGCTTCGTTTTAAGTTTTAATGGCTAGTAATTATAAATATTTGCATTAAAACGATCCCAAAGGTTTCTTTGATGTCTTCAAAAATACGAAAACTAATTTCACTAAACAACATAAAAGTTTAAAAAGCTCTTTTCAAGTATATATCGACCAATTTAAAAATACTGGAACGATTAATGCTTTAGAAGTTTTGTAATTTATATTTTTGTTTAAACTTTAGTTAAATTTTAATTGCATCTATGTAGACGGCATAATAGCAACCTTTAATAATGGAAGGAAATTAAACGCGACTTTTTAATAGCAGAAACTTTTTATCGACCTATTTCTTATCATTAAGGTAAGGGTTACGTAAGTAGGTATCTTATACCTATATAGATAACCAGCTGCGCTCCATAACTTTACCAATTTCCCGGAACAGAAAGTAGCCTACATGTTAATCTAAAAACTATCACTATTTTGAATTTCACTCAAATCCCTTGAGCTGTTAGCGCAGCGAGCATGAAGAACTAACGAACACACTAACACACTTACATATAAAGTTTCGCTTATATAGATATTTCTTAAAACGTAACCATATACATGAATAAACTACATAATCGTTTTAAACTAAAAGAATAATTTATCTTGCTCTTTATATCTAGTCATACTCCGTGGAATTGAATTCGATATTTTTCCGAAATGTTGTAATTAGTCCATGCTTTAGATAGATAAATAGATAATCAACACTTTATTGTTAAAAACCTTAAATATACGTACATGAAAAATAAGTAAATTTCACAGTAATCAGCATAACAATAGGCGGTCTTATCGCTCAAAGCGATCTCTTCCAGACAACCTTTGAACAGAAAGGACTAACATAATTTGGAAGGACGGTGGTTTTTCGAAAGAAATGCAAATTAAATTATAAATATATGTATAATATGATAATAATAACACACATATATATATATATATATATATATATATATATGTATGTGTTATTATTATATTATATTATATATATATATATATATATATATATACAACGTGTAACATAAATGTGTAGTAATAATTAAACCACGCATATAGAAGCTTATTAATAATTCAAGTCCAAGTGCAAATCACCAGAAACTTTTTAAAATCACAAGATATGATAATTTAAACATTTCTGGTAATCAAGTTCATTTCAACCCTAACAATCAGCTGATAAAGAGCAATGAACTTGTGACAAAGAATATTAGTGCGCCGCGTGTACAGATCTGACAAACAAATTTTATCTTCAGTTAGCAAAGCCAGCTGTCCTACCAACCTTACTTTACAACTAACTTTCAAGCAAACTGCTTTTTACGCGACTCCCCAAAAAAGGAATATAATGTTTTCGGGGTTAATGTATGTGCGTTTTTTTATTACAAAATGCCTCAACAGATTTGGATGTATGGGGTATCCTCGGAATCCTTAAATCATCCCAAGTGATAATGTTTTTGGCAGGGTATTTTTTTATTTTTATTAATGCTTACTTATTAATTACAGCATTAAACATCATCGCTCCAATTAACATTCAGGAATAAGGATCTAATCAGTGTAAACGCCTAATAAGAGCGAGCATGGCTGATGTTCTTAAAAAATACGTGAGGTCACCAACCACCGTAGGAATAGGATGTAAAAAACATCATGCATGAATTTCAACAGTAGGAATGTAATAGGCTGATAATGATGATTAAGACATTTCCAACATTTGATTTCATTGCATAGTAAAAGAGTGTTCGTAAGTCAGTAATCAATAAAGCGTCTTTACTTAGTCAGTTTTCAGAAATAAACCTGTTTAATCTTTGACAAAACGCGGCAAACACTAAAGCTATCAAACATTCGCCGCCGCTTCATGATTCGCTAGCCTTGTTTCGTATTGCACCAATCATAAAGATGTAATCCTAATAAATAATAGCCGCTGCTCCTCATTGGTCGAGCGGCACAAACAAAGTTACCTTCTAACGCCGCCCCATAAAACTCCACCGATAAGGACCGTTTTCGTTTCGGAAATTCTTTTTAGGTTATTTCTGAATATGAATTCTAAGACGTCAAGTTGGATAAAAATTTGAAACTAATCAAGGCAAGGCTAAGTCGGGTACGTTCGCGGAGATTTTTTTGTATACCGGTTCCGGAACATGCAAAAAAACTATGGTAAAAAAAACTTAAACCTATGTTTTTATTATGGTTTTAATGCATTCAAATCTGTCCAGGCAATAAGAAGTAATGGTGGAATAAATAAATACATACATACGTAAACCCTGAAATACTCCTTTTTGGGCAGTCGTGTAAAAATGTGGAAATACCCTTTTTTACGAGTGGGTTCCGGAACGGAACCGACCGAGTCCGAAGATCCGTTCAGTATGAAATTCCGGTATTTGAGACTCGAAATCAAGCCCTTGTAAAATGTTCGGCGTTTTCAAAGACAGAGCGCCTAGGCCACAAAACAGATAAATACAGAAGTTAATCTCATGTATGTACTTTTCATACATTTCATACCGGACGGCGCAGGAAGTTTTTGGGAGGAAAATTGATTGATTTAAAAATATAACTGTACACGATATCGACATAATTTTTTCGCAGTTACTATTATAACTGAATAAAGTTTTTTTGAAGACAAAACAAATGCGATTAGTTTACATTAACATCTTCCTCATTAGATTATTGAACACAAGGCTAACACAGCTTATACTACAATAAATATCTAATTTTAAATTGTAAAAATATGACAAGGCTACAAACTTATGTTCGCTTGTTCGGCGCAGGGCCGGGGGCTGGGGCGCTTACCTACCTACCTAACTATTTTGTGTTACGTGAAAACAAACCATCAAAATACAAGCAAATACCTACTTACCTCTCTGAAACAACTGGTAGCTTAAAAAACGACAATTCACCGTTTAATGTTGAATTTAAACAACCGTCCACCAAACAGTTATAATAACCTATTTTTCGTTGCTCCATTTTTGCACAAAAAAGTTCACAGACGCGTGTCTCAAGCGGATGGCACTCGCATCCCAACTGTGCCCAGATATCGTGTCTGTGAGCGGTGTCTATGTGTGCGTTGCTCGAGCGCACTTTGTATGTATGTAGATTTCTGTACTAATCTGTTTTGTGCCTAGGCACAAAGTAGCTCGGTCAATGACCCGTACTACCGCGACTAGGCCACAGCTTGTTAGGATTGTCCAAAATAATTCAAATAAATAATTTTTAAACTTTGTATGGAAAATATAATAGTGTTTTTTTGGTTGTATATTCTGCCCAATGATTCATGACTAGATACCCATACACACCTTTCAGTATTACTACACATTAATGTTATTCCCTGTATATATATATATAACATATACATATAAAAGCATAATATGATAATAATAACACATACAAATATATATAAGATTAAATCTATAGTGTTAAATTAAAAAACTGGACAAGTGCGAGTTGGACTCGCCCACCGAGGGTTCCGTACAAAGACTATATTTTGTATGATTTAATTACAAATGTATAGTTTTCAGATTTTTCCCTGTACTTGTGTACTTCCCTGTACTAGTATAAGACGATATAACCAAAGAATACTACCTATTACTTCCGTAATATAACTTGCCAAATTTCATAGTTCTAGGTGAACGGAAAGTACCTTATAAATTTTGATTCCTTTCAGAATGTCGAAATATGCTTTTTTTTGCGGCATAAACGGTCGTATCTATTTTTAAGTTAACTTAGAAGTTTGTTTTTTTCACAGTTTCAAGGGACCGTAGACTCAGGCCAACAGTCCCTTGAAACTCCTCCATCAGGTTGAAATTAAAACTATATACTCAGGTATATCATTTTCAACATCATTTGTCAAGTACAAGTTAGAAAGAGAAGGCATGATGTGCTGCGTCATTACCTCGTGACTCGCTCCTGCGGGCATTTGGTATGCGTCACGACGTCACAAATGCATTCAATTTTACAAATATCAACATTGTATTAATTTCATAATATATATTAATAAATAGAAACAGAATCTTCATTGAATATTCCATGGTACAACAAAACCAATTTCCTGAATGGCGTGGTGTACAAAATAGCCTGTTCATTTTGCGGTGTGGGGCACAAAACGTGAAATTATGCATCGTAATCACATGTATGCACGAGCAAATCGTTACACTTTAGCCCGTAAACTAGTGACTGTACGCGGGTTTCATCGTAGAACTATAGAAAATGAACTATTTAATCTTGAATGTGATGCTAACATAGGCCATCGTAGCATTTCATCAGTAATGAAGATCGATCAAAAATGTTATATTTTTGTCACTTATGTTATGTTCTTATTTATTTATTTATTTCAGTTCAGATGCTTGCTGCACTTACAGTTTTAACCAAATCGTGCAGCAAGCTAAACACATAACAAAAATAAAAAACTTATTATACGTTTAAAAACTGGATACAGCTATTGACAAATGTACTGCATCGCATGCAGAAGATATCAATAGCTGGATCGCTGGCAATCAGGGTATTGAGTAGATGGATAGCCTGGGCCGTGGATGCATACTGAGCGGTGCACGTACGTACCGAGGCGCTTGCACGCTTATGTTTTATAAGCTTTGTTTTACCACTGTCAAAGGCAAAGTCAAAACAAGAAAGTGACACTTTAAAAAAAAATATCTAAAAACCTTTTTTTTATGCGTCTTTTGAGGTTGGGTCGGCATTGCATGGTAATAAATGGATTTCGAATACATTTTCATCAACTTGATGCTTGGGCGACTGAAAGTTTCAGCCGGATAGCTAATCAGGAAGTGCTCGAAATTTCAGTTGCAAGATTCCACCCGGAACTACAGAGTCAAACAAGAAAGTGACTTAATAAAAACGTGGAGCGAGTGGGGCTCAGTGGGAGAACGTGCGACTTTCGATTCGGCGCACCCGAGTTTGAATCCCATAGGCCCCGCACCACTGACTTTCTTAAGTTATGTGCGGATTCATTACTCTCTCTGAAAACGGCGAAGGAAAACGTGAGAAAACCGGCATATCTAAGAATTAATCACAAAATTCAAGGACATGTGACATCCACCAACCCCCACTGGGCCAGCGTGGTGGATTAGGGCCCATACTCTCTCTATGAGAGAAGGCCCGTGTCGCAGCAGTGGGAATGTGATGGATTGATGATGATGATGACGTCGCTTGAACCTTTGTTCAATGGATAGTTAGAATACAACCATGACTATGACCAGAGGTAGGCTACCACTGCTTTAAATGCTTCACTCATGCCACAGTCTTCGTTTTGCAGTCACATCAAATTTCAGATTTTTTGAATTAAGCTTATAATTATAAGAACACAAATTAATACCTGCAATTCACTTGAAAACGTCCAAAATGCTATAAAAATAGCGCAACAGAAAAATAATGACGCAAACCTGAAGATAAAAGCAAACACTAGCAAGTCGTAATAATGGAAAGTCTAGCAGCCTTGACTTGATATTGGCTGAAATTAAAAAGCTGAAATAAATGTAGGTAGAAAAGAAATTGAAATAAATCTGACTACAGTTCACTTGTAAGCATCAGTGTATGAGTTATCTTCATAGCGAGCTTCATATGTCATAAAAAACCGGCCAAGTGCGAGTCGGACTCGCAAACGAAGAGTTCCGTTCTTTAAAAACGGCAAAAAAATCATGTCTGTTGTATGGAAGCCCTTAAATATTTTTTTATTCTGTTTTTTAGTATTTGTTTTTATAGCGGCTACAGAAATACATTATCTGTGTAAATTTCAACTGTCTAACTATCACGGATTATGAGATACAGCCTGGTGACAGACGGACAAACAGACAGATGGACAGCGGAGTCTTAGTAATAGGGTCCCGTTTTACCCTAAAAACAAATATCTCGTGCCCTGACTACGATATAAAATAGACTTGGCGTACGAACATTTCGATCCTAATGCAGCAGTGCTACAAAATTCGGTAGTAGCTATACGGGCAATTTAGGCGAACGGTATTTACAAGTATTTCTGTTAACCTAGCCCCAATGGTCGTGGTCGTGGTCCTCAGCAGTCAACCGTATTAAGCGGCGAAAAACTTCTTTCGTTGTGATTATTCAACAGTGAGAAAAGTTCCCATTGTCAAATTGTTCGGTTGCTTTAGAGAGAAGAGCCTTTAAGAGAGTTAAAAACAGTGCGCTGGAGGGGCCATTTTCACTAATCATTGGTGTATTGGTTTTCAACTTTTGTAGTTTTTGGTAAACATTGGTTTAACAAAATTGATTTCTTCTTTTGGAACACAAACATAATGATAATAGACTTTGTAAGCTACCACTTAAACACTACCTATCTGAGTACATCGATATTGTATATTTAACTTAATTACTACATTTGACAAAATATTTCCGTTACCTATTTAATAGATTTTAAACTTACAAACAAACTAACGTTCCACAAGTTCCATAGATATTTGTAATGTCTCATTCAATGGGGAAAACGGGTGCGATTAAGTTAATAGCTACATTGTTTGTCAGAACGACGGAGGTCCGTCACAGGGTCCGTGATTAAGGAAGTGGCAAGGAAAACCAGCGATAAGGGATTTTAATGTCTTCAGTGCGGTGGTGAAAGAAATTTGAATAATCTGGCGAATTCTCCTGTAGTGCATGCTGTGAACATTTGTTTATGGAGCGATTGGATTTGATTGCAAACAGCATTTTCATCTTCTATTTTTGTAACAAGTATCAGTCACTATTTTAGATCAGGAAAGAGGCACGAGAAAAAAAAATGTCTGCCTTTTGGTAGTTGAGACGTCAATAAGATCAAGCTCCGCATGGAATTTAACAGTAGTGTAGGAGAGCTTATAGGTATCATACTACAAAAATATTTAATAATAATTTCTGGAATAACGATACTTTTTCATACCTGCGGACAGATGATATAAAGCAGGATAATACTTTTCACTCGAAACTCTCACCTAAGGCGAAAATGATAAAAGTGTCCGGAACAATCATAGATAAATTACACCTTAAAAACCCAGCTGCGGATGAAACTCTAAAGCTTTCGAAAAAGACAGAAAACTCTACCTCAATACCTACCCACGTGATAGCAGTATTTCAACTTTATACGTAGGAACTAAAAACTGTCAACCAATTTACTGAGCACAGCTGCGAGTACTTTATTTTTTTTAATTTTTTATGTAACTGAATGACGAGACGAGCTGGTCGTTTGCCTGATGGTAAGTAATACGCCAGCCCATAACAATAACAGCACCACTCGGAACTTTGTTTTGCAAAATCCTGCGCGGCGCTGTACTTGCGAACATTAGTATTTATACATTACTTTCCCCATGCATATGAAGTATAGGATGCTAGTTCAGCACTGTTGTGGAAGTATTTCATACACTTTACCAGCCGCGCTTTCTTTCCATGCTCCCGGCCCGCAATGGTGAGTGTGGAGCAAGAAGAAATAGGCAGACTAGCTCTCCATTGATTTAATGTGTTATATAGGAACCATAAATAATGGTTATTAAGTTATTGCGAGTGTGGCCCAGTGGGAGCTCGTGCGACTTTCGATCCGACGCACCCATGTTCGAATTGCGGTGGCCCCGCACCACTGACATTCTTAAATTATGTGCGGATTTAACACTCGCTCTAAAAACGGTGAAGGAAAACATCGTGAGGAAACCGGCATGTCCAAGAATTAATCACGAAAATTCAAGGACATGTGACATCCACCAACCCGCACTGGGCCAGCGTGGAGGATTATGGCCCATACTCTTTCTATGAGTGAAGGCCCGTATCCCAGCAGTGGGAACGTAATGGGCTGATGAGAATGACGATGAAGTTATTGTATGAGAGCGAGTGTAGCTCTGCGGGATCTCGTGCGACTTTTGATCCGACGCTCCGAACTTGAAATCCCGCTGGCCCGCACCTATGGCTCTCCTAGGTTATTTGCGGATTTAACACGCGCTCTAAAATGACAAAATTTAAGAACGTGTGCCATTTACTAACCCGCATTGGGCCAGCTTGCTGGATTATGGCCCATACCATCTCTGTGAGAGAATACCCGTGTCCCAGCAGTAGGAACATAGTGGACTGATGATGATGATGAAGTTATTGTATCGAGTTGCCTTACTGTTAATAAGTACCCAGTGACTCTACCCCACATTTATCATTAGGGTAACAATGCTTTTTGCTGGATTTCCTTCAAGAATCCGTGAGATTAATGATTGTGGCAATATCTTCGGGCCGCCCTATAAATAACAAAATAACGCACATTCTTATTAAAGACGCAGATTAATAAAATACATTACGGTGAAATGCTAGGTACATTTCCACTGCTATCGTATTAATCTTCGAGAAGATTTTAATTTTTATGGTGAGAACTTAGCCACATTTTTCTCAACGCCGCGCCCCGGCGCTAAGTCAAGCAAAACTTTTTTTGAAAAATCTTACGCGGCAATTCACTGCGCTCGTCACCCTGACTCCACGCTGGCTTTTTAGTCTCATAATGCTAGTAATTTCGCTTGAAAAAGGAACAAGGTAATGTTAATTAGTAATGTTTGTTAGTAATTGATTGGTGCAAGTACCTTTACTAATTATTGTATGGTGGATGACGTCCGTTCTCGCACCAAACAATGGCAAACGGCCTTAAAAATACCTATAAATCCGATGTGTTCTAATGTTCCTAAACTACGCACGGTGTTAGTTGTCATAAAGCATTGAAGTGCCAATAAAGCACTTAAAATTTCTCAAACTCCGTGCTAAGGTCTAAAAATTAGTTTCAACAACTGAAACTTACAAATCCTAATATCCTATACTTTCTCTTATCATACCTACTACGACGAATACCAATATTATAAATGCGACAGTTTGTGTGGATGGATGAATGTTTGTTACTAAATAACGCAAAAACTACTAAATGGATTTTTATAAAACTTGGTACTTTAGGTCCTGGAGAACATAGAATACATTTTATCCCAAAAAACTGCGCCAAATTGCGGGCGCTGCTGCCTATTGTTATTAACCGACTTTAAAAAGGAGGAGGTTCTCTATTCGATTGTTTTTTTTTTATGTTTGTTACCTCAGAACCGTCATTTATGAACCGATTTGAAAAAATCTTTTTGCGTCGGGTTCAGTATAGCTACGAAGTGGTCCCATATAAATTTCATCGATATGTGACCTTGGACTTCGAAGATACATTGAAGTCGGGTTTTGTTTTTTCTAAAAATTAATTATTCCAAATCTATGAAGATATCAATTTCTAGTTCATATTTTATTAAGTCTATAATAATTATTATGTAAACTCATCCTTCAAACTCTTAACTTTCCTTAACACTAATTTAAACATAATACGTTTTTGTTAAATAAACAAAGCTTGATCATCTTGAGCTTGATCAAATCATTATTTATTCAACCTTTGACTTTTACGATTACAAATTCAGACGTTAACAAATTCTGAGAAACCCAAGTATTATTCAAGCCAAATGTTTGTAGTCATATAAAATTACCCAGTTACCAACAATTTTAAACTAAGTTAATGGTGAAAATTGCA
Source organism: Petrophora chlorosata (assembly GCA_951640565.1). Lineage (NCBI taxonomy): Eukaryota > Metazoa > Arthropoda > Insecta > Lepidoptera > Geometridae > Petrophora > Petrophora chlorosata. Next base: position 11,488,914 of record OX621201.1, on the reverse strand, counting down.
CGCAATCTACGTAATGGCTAAGTTATTTGGAAGGTTTGGCTTGGTCGGCTTGTATCTTGTATTTCTGTTTAAAAAATGCTACAACTAGAATAATGGAATTTAGTAATTGGTGAATTTACTACTTTTCAGAATTTTTTGTACAAACTACACTGCTCACTTCTATATATTACCCTTTGTTTAGTAAGTGAGTATGTAGGTGAGTGAACAACTTCACAATTTTATTAGAATTATTTTAAAGGTTTATATTAACGACGCAAATTTATAAATCTTCATGGCATCGCAAATGAAGCTGGATCGGTCACACCTTGCATAGGAACGTAGTCAAGCCCTGGATGTGAATCCATAGAGTTGGCGCAGGCGTGGTCGTCCAAAACAGACCTGGCGGCGTTCTGTCATCCCAGAAGCAAAGTCCTGACCTGGGCCCCAATTCGCTATGACAACTTGGCGATTCCTTGCTTCGAGGAAACGTCGATTCCTTTAATAATAAACGACATCTGTGAAATTTGTATTCTGTATTACACGTCATATATATGAATATATGAATGCGTCATAGAGATATCGTTTATTAATGAAGAATCGACGTATTTTTTTTTAAATCGCTGTCAGCAATATACCTCCCTATATAAACTGGTAAATTTTAGTATTCAAGGCTTTTCCTTAATCGCTCCACGGACCTGGCCCTAGGCCTGCCGGTCAGCCTGGAATAAGCAATCAGGTAGAATAGCTGCAAAACTATTTTCTTATACTGTGAAGTGCGGGAAGTAGTCCGTGTGTATTAAAATTTGTGGAAACAAAAATAAATGTTTGTGTGTCCCTAAAAGTTGTTTTTATTATAACAACCAAGAGGTGCCACACAACAGTACGAAGTCGCGGGCAACAGCTAGTTTTAAATATTCTTAATTATTGCTTGTATAGTATGTAGTGTACGTATAGCAGAGGTAGGGTCGCCATTTAGAGAGGTGGAGGTTCTGATGATGATGACGAACAGTATTTCATATTGAAAGGCCGGTTCTTGATACATGTTTTTATTGTCCTGAGGCTACATGATGGTAATACTTATTTGTCAGCGGTTCTAATATGTAGGTCGGGTGTATACACTTACAATAATTCAAAATTGTAGATTTTACCTCTTAACTCGTACTTTGACATTACGGCGCGGCGTTTAGACCCATTAGGTAAGGAAACATAACAACTAAAAAATATAATGAAACAAGATTTATTAAAAATTAATTGAAACGAATAAAATAAAATAAAAGACGTAACTTGCATGTAGTTTTGGAGTCCACCGGCTTTGTATTTTCATTAGATTTACACATGTACGCCAAATTTCAGCACAATTTGATAGCAGGAATAAGTTTAAAATTCAGTTGCAAAATTTGACCCACACAAACTAACTACATAAAGCATTAATAAATAAATCAACATATGATTTTTTGTATTTTTCTTTGTAATAATGCTTATAAAATAAAATCTCGTTTTGTAAGGAAATAAGGTAGTGCAATTAAAGTAAGCACTTGTCACGCCTTATAAAGACGCAATGACCAATCATTCACACTTTGTCATCGGAAGGAAACGGTGCCAAAGAAAATTCGAACAATGCCTTCATTCAAAGAGTTCAAAAGAAAAGAGTTGTTCCCGTTAAAACCATGCAGCTGTTGTTGGCTATAAATCATCTAATGTAGGTGTATTTATGATTGATTGCTTTCGGACCCGCCAGGAGTTAGGGCTGGAGTAAACGAACGGTTTCTTATTTCGCCGACTTGGTATAGTGTGAGCTTTTTTAGTAATATTTTAATGTTTTATGATTGATCAAGTTTTTAACTATACGGAGTGGAAGCGACAAGTGTAACGATTTCTCCGTTACTGCAAAATAAAATTCAAAATGAAAGACTGATAGTTCTACATTTTAACATTTTTTAACAACAACAAAAACACAGCGCAGAAAACCATCAAGTAGAGATATCAATGATTATTTTTAATTGCATACATGCACACACACACATAGGTGCAATATCACCGCAGTTTTTGTTAATGATGCTTACATATATAAACACCATAAAACCTGTTTCGTGTATTTATACCCTAAAATTGCGTTTCTGACTTTTTAGAAGAAAAATGTAAATTCCATAGCTTAATTTATGCGTTACAGAGTTAGTTACGGCTTCATACCAATGGAAATGCATGGAATTTCAGTCAGAAAAAATATTGCTGTAATTTTATAATAAATATTTAATCGCTTTCGAAATGAAATATATAAAATCAAGTAATATATTTTATGAACTTTAACTAAATCAGTATTAAAGTTTGGAAACTCGTATTACGTATTCATTATAAATATAAACGGCTACACGTTATAACCGCCGTCCGGGAATCTGCGCCGCGAATCCAAAGCGTAAACTCCCGGAAGAAGGACATCCTAATTGTCCGAAACCTGGTCGGAGTTATCCGACATAATTATATTGTGAGTGTAGCCGATTATATTTATAATGAATTCAAATACAAAATTAAAAATTCATTTATTTGCATAAACATAGGTAGAAACATAATTGTATTATAGGTTTAAATTAATATGTTATGTTATGATCGCTATGTTATGACCGTCAGGTGTGCAATTTTTTATAACAATGTATAGATAATAAATTAAATATAAATGTAAAATTCAAAACCTATTTTTATTTAACAAATAGCAATATTTATGAGATTTATGAAATCAGTATTAATGGAATAGAATCATGGAGGTTTTGTGGGTAACCGATAATATTCTAGTCATTGGTTGTAACCAATAATTATGTTCACGAAAACAACTTCTTTTCGTTTGTGTGTTTGTTGTGTGTTGTTTTCTTTTTTGTGTTGTGTTTTTCTACTTTCGTATGTCTATTCAGACTCCTGTTACTGTAACCTCTATGTTTCATGTTTCATTTGGTATAATTTAGTTTACTATAAATTTCCGTATAAATTCAATTGTGTGTGCTTCGAAGAAAGTCTCAAGAACAATACAATTGCCTTTGAAATAATAAAATTGGTAGCTATATAGTAGTACAAAACTTTTCTAAACCGATTGATCCTTTATTCATGCTATAGATCGGTTTCAGAAAGTTTCCACCTTCACGGAGAACAGATAAATAAATTCGAATTTAGGCAAAACAAATACTTTTATACGTACTGTTTTAATACTGTTTTAACCTAAGAATTCGTATTGTAGAAGTTTGATAATCTACTTTTCGTAAACCAAAATAAAGTTCGCCTAAGCTCTAACAGTGGGACCGAATTGAGAAACTAACCAATACGAGCATTGTAATTTTTTTGGCATAAATTTCTCCGCTTCACACAACTTCAGTAAATAGGCTGGTAATAGCACGTGCCTCTCTACCCAAATGTCCCTCAAGCTCAATCGTATATCATGTTGAGCTGATTAGGGTGTAGATCCACTGCGCCAATGTCTTATAATGCTATATAGGTATTAATTTTATCTTAACTCGTAGGTATCGTATTTTGATATAAATGAATGAGATTAATTCGATTTCTTGCCTGAATCGACAATGTATCTCATTAGTTGCAGTGAAGCTATACCTTAATTTGAGCTCAACACGATATACGATTGGCGCTTGAGGGACATATGAGTAGGGGGTTGGTATCTTATCGAAACCAATTATAAATCTATGTTAGGCCACTTTCTCGCCTGATTTGAAGCGATGATGTGGCCGAAGATGGAGCACATCACTATCACTACATAGTATAAAACAAAGTCGCTTTCTCTGTCCCTATACCCCTATATCCCTATGTATGCTTAAATCTTTCAAACTACGCAACGGATTTTGATGCGGTTTTTTTTTAATAGATAGAGTGATTGAAGAGGAAGGTTTATATGTATAATAACTAGTAGTAGGGTCGCTAGTAGGTTTTATAGGAATAAGATCGTTAAGCGAATGCTTAGGCCCTTCTCTCTGATAGTTCACCGAAGATCATCCCGAAACACTTAACACCATGGCTTTGTTAAGTGGTATTACAACCGCGACAGGAGCCGCCACTACCACTCAATAAGTATACAGAAAGCAAATAATAGCGGTTGTAAAAAGAGTTTTATAAAAGTCAAGCACAAGTTCGTATGCGAGTCTTTAAATTAATTATATGATATTACTATAGTATAAAAATTAACCATGACTATTTTCAAGCCAGCTCCACCTTTCCAACCTCCCAGAAAGCAACCGAAGCAGTAAATTCCAGTGACTTTTCAGAAGGTAAATTCCAGAGCTGCGGCGCATCAGGCGTGTAATATGCATGAGTCGAGCGCGCATCCAGTCGTCGGTAAAGTGAGGCACACAGTTGCACTAGAACACTCTTTGGGTTGGGTTTGTTGATGATGTTTAGGGAAATTGTTTAGTTGAAGCTTAATTTGTTGGAGCAACGAGGAAATTGGCAGATAGTACTAAGATTGAGAGCACAAATTATGAATACGAAAGTGATTTCCGTCCGTGATTTCTGTGAAATCTCTTTTGTGTTCTACATAATGAGGTCGATTAAGGAAGATAGGGTCAGTTACTCTGCAGCCATAAAACAGTGTGATGTTTCATTAAAAAGATATATTAAAAACGTTTTTATGGGTAGTGAGACGAGCACGTCGTTCCCCTTGTAAGCAACACGCCAGCTTATAACAAATGCAGCGCCACCTGTTTTGCAAAATCTTGAGAGACACTACGGACTGCGCTCATCACTCTGAGACTACGGCTCATCTCATAATGCCCAGTAATTTTGCTCGAAACAGTGTCTTTTAAACCAGAACTATAATGTTTGCTACACACTGTTTGACTGTTGAATAATTAGTAAGAAAGAAAGAAATTTATTTTCTTTATTTCTTCCTAAGAAAGAAGTAAAGGAAATACATTTATTCCGAACATACACGCAACATTGCACTAAACCACAAGTATGCATTTTATAACGAAAAACCGACTTCAATTCTGATGTATCTTTAAAGTCCAAGGTATCATTAAAATTTATATGGGATCACCTTGAAGCTATTATTGTACTAAACCTTTCCAAATCGGTTTATAAATGACGGAGTTATAAGGTAACAAACATAAAAAATTATATAAAAATTCAAACGTATTGAGAACCTCCTCCTTTTTGAAGTCAGTTACTATAGATATTAAACAGATAATACAATATAACAAAGTTAAATAATATTAACAAGAAGTCACACAATAAATAAATAATATATTTAGTTACAATGAAAGGTTGCGTGATGTCAGGAAAAGGGTCCGATTTGTATATAAAACTAGCTATAGTATAAAACTAAGGTGATAGGTATTATACCTTACAACTTTTTGAATTTTAGTTGAACGAGGGCGGCTCTGAAAATTTCGGGAATCAAGGAACTGACACAACATTACTATTTAAAAATGTAGGTATTTATTGCTTTTCGAAGTATTCTCCGCGATTTGACACATTTTTCCATGCGATGGAACCAATCATTGAAGCAACCATTCCATTCGGAAGTTGGGGTCTCCAAAATGGCCGTTTTGTAGGCGTCCACAGCTTCTTCAAGTGATGAAAATCTCTGTCGTTGTCGTCACGAACGTCACGAACAATCAGAAAAGACACGAATAAGACGCCCCTAAACTGCCTAAAACAGTTGTATAAAGGGCCAATCTTTGATACTATTCAATATGTGGTTTAAGACATTTATTTCTCAAAAACAGAATACAATTCACTTATATTGAGAAACACTGAATAACTTATAAGTCAAATTATTATACGAGTGGCGGAACAGCAGCCTCCGAGACCAAGTAAATAACAAATAGGCTAACACATATATTGATAGTAGGTAGCAAGTATTAAAGTAGGGCAAGTATTACAATATCAGTCAAATAAATAACAGATTGTCAATAACAAACAAAAAACTTTTTTTTGTGAAGGTGCAATATACATTTTCTTCAAGTAAAATTACCCAAAAGCGGCAACACTCCGTACGCTATTACCGTAAACAAAGGAATTCATAACCGTAACATTCTCCATCGTTACGTAAAATTTGTGGTTCCTTAGGAATAAAAAAAAAATAATAATGTTATGGTTTTAACAACCTGCTTGTAAATATTATTTTTTTACTTATGATAAATTTATGTTTGAGTACCATCTTATCACGCCTGATGTTAAGCAACAATGTAGTTGAAGATGGATCGCGTATGTAAAAACTATATAGGAACGATATTTGGCCGACTTTCTGCTCGACCTGTGTGAAATTTTGATTGTATGTAGGTTATTTAGTTCCTGGAAAAGGACATAGTTTCTATCATAACTCCATATGATAAGAGGAAGTGGTTCTGATTCAACTTGCAAGATTTGACCCAAACAAACAAATAATAAACATTGCAAGTTGAATAAAAGCTCGTAATAAATAAAGTGCATCTCATAAAAGTTATTAATTTTTAGAAAAAAACAAATACCGACTTCAATGTATCTTCGAATTCCAAGGTCACATATCGATGAAAATTATATGGGACCACTTCGTAGCTATACTGAACCCGACGCAAAAAGAATTTTTCAAATCGGTTCATAAATGACGGAGTTCTGAGGTAACAAACATAAAAAAATACAATCGAACAGAGAACCTCCTCCTTTTTGAAGTCGGTTAAAAATCGAGTTTCAAACTTTCAACTTAGAAACCAAAATCTTGTATTTGAAATTCATTATTCATGCCTATTTAGAAACTGGAAGATGAAAGAACTTCCGAATCCGGTACTATTGATATATAGGCTTTAGGAGTTATGGGTTGAACTCGCCTTCTGAACAATCGAGTTTTGCCTAGAAAGCTGTCACATATTATTGTAGAGAAAAAATCAGGGTCTTACCATATTATAATACTTGCAACAAATATATAGGTAATATTTAATGTTATGTTTTTTTTTATATTTTAATCAGATTTTAAACCAAAATTTATTATTTCATTTTTATTTTTTATCCGTCTGAGTGAAGAGTTATTTCTGTGGAATTGAGTAATGAGACGAGGTAGTCACTTACCTGGTGGTAAGCGCCACGCCTGCCCGTAACAATTGCAGGGCCATCCAGAACTTGTTATACCATTAAAGTACTGCGTATATAGCACTGCATTGCGCTCATCACCCCGAGACATCAGATATTGAGTCTCATATTTATGCCCAGTAATTTCGCTGGCTACAATGCCCTTCAAACCGGAACACAGTAATGCTTGCGCACTACTGCTTGACGGTGAAATAACTGGCAAAGTGGTGGTACCTACCCAGATGGCCTCCATCATACGAGAGACCTACCACGAGTTGAGCATGTTGTTTACCTGATGGTTAGCAACACGCCTACCCATAACAGTAGCAGCACCACCCAGAACTTTGCTTTGCAAAACGTGCACGGCACTGCACTAGGCAGTACTCTTGTCACTTTGGCAAAATGGTTTAATAACTTCTTTTTATTATATAGGTATAATTTTATATACGACATATATGTAATCGATATGTAAATTCATGTTTCAACCATAAGTCACTTCGTTCACAATATTAGGGTTACCATATTTACCATATTGCTACAATTCCTTACACCCTCAAACACTCACACACCCTCACACCCTCACACACACCCTTACACATATATATAAACTCACCTTCTCGCCCTCATAAATACACACATCACACACCCTCTCAGTCACATAAACATAAATCTTATGCTAAAAATTTTCATACTCACATACACATTTGTATACACACACATCTGCTTGGACAATTGCTCTGATTCTTCCAAGTTACAAAAAAAAAACATTTTTGTCATAACATTGCTGTTACAGTAAAACTGTAAACTTTGGAGAACAACTGAATCCGATCATACAGGTTATATTCCTAGTTTCGGATTCAGCGGTCTCATATTTTTTGTTGTATCCCAACAGCCTTTTATATCTACATAAAAATAATTACTGTTTACCAAGCTTACAAAATTTAAATTTATGTGTGGCAATGTGTATATGTGGCTTTGAAATGAACATTTTATTATTATTATTATTATTAATTAATTAATTATAGTCGCTCAATTTTGAAGTAGTACAGTGCCGTAACATTTGGGTAATAATATCAGAATGGATTGCTTCATTAACAAATTCATGCGGGCACTGTTACAATTTTGCAATATTTACTATTTCACCTTAGATCATTCGGGTCTGTCCCAAAATCATGGTTGGCCTGTAACATATGAAACATTCGAGAGAAGCGTCGCGACGTGCATAAACATAAATTGAATTGACGAGTTAACTGAGGTGGTGTGGAAGTTCCATTTGAATCTTGAGTTATTCGTTAACTAACAGGCTGTGCAGTACAGCCAGTTTAACTTGGCATTGCTGATTATCACAAATTTTGTACACATATCTACATAAATGAAAATTAAATGCTGTTCGTCTGTAAGCGCATCACTTGAGAATGGCTGGACCGTATTGGCAATATTTTTTAAATGTTCGTGTTAGGCCGAATTAAGTTTTTTATGGAAAGAAAAATTGAAAAAAGTTGCCCCGAAAATTCGATAATTCGGAAAAACTGAAAGTGCTTTCTACTATTTTGGATTTTTGTGTGAACAGGACAACGGCCTCTGTAAGGTCAGCTAGTACGGAATAAATCTTCTCAAAACGAGTACTTAAAACTGGCACGATGCAAGTTTCTATAGGACTTTTGTCCTAACGACAGTACATGAATCAGTAAACTGATTATCAATAGAAGTATAATATATTTCTTGTGTCACACATTAGGTTAACTATCATTCATATAAATGTATTCAGCTCACGTAAACAATCGATCGGCGCTCGAAAAATAAAAAAGTTGATTGCCGAGTTTTGCAGGCGTACATAAGTGCTGAATACTTACTTTGTTTGTTGTCCTATTTATACAAAAAGTATATCGAATATGTAGTGATATTAAATGAGCGAGTGTTGTTTACTCAGGCGTACTACTACCAGTACTAAGGTAACGTCATTGCTATAGCAATGTCGCATTTACTTGGACCTCAGGGAAATTTATCTCATTCCAGCGAATTCCTGTGTTTTCATCTGAAATAGTATGCGAAGATATTTACTATTTGCATTTTTATGGTTGTTGAGCAAAAAAACTATTTACAAAACAATTTTTTTGTTAAAATATATATTTTTCTAGACAAGCTTTTAACGAAGTCGTAATCGGAATCACGAACAGATTAAACAGAGCCCAAACACTAGTAGTTTACGATTATTCGTCAAGGTGATCCAATGCCCACCTTCCGTCTCCATCATCAGATCGACTGGCTGTCCCATAATATTGCATTGTCATCAAACTTTGGCAAGTGTGCAAAATTTCAACTCCGTAGGATAAGAGGAAGTGGTTCTGACTTAACTTACAAGATTTGACCCAAATAATAAATATGGCAAGTTTAATAAAAGCTTGTAAAAAGTTCATGGATATGGATATTCTATGTAAAATGCTTGTAACTTAAAATCAATAAATACATTAAATTAAATTGGAATCTGAACAATAAAAAATCACACTTGAGAAAATGCACACCAATCACTGATTTGAGTTAATCGATAAAACAATCACACCAATAACCATGTTATTGTATATATTGTCACGCCTGCACACATATTGGCGACATTCTGGCTCCTCGCCTGACTTGGCGATCGGCTGGTAACCGATCATGCGGGTCACTAATTGATCGGACATTTGGACCTTTAGAAAGGTTCGCTGAGTTTGGGGCTTAGTTGCAAATAAATAAATTAAAACGTTTTCTTGTAGTCTTGAAGATTCACCATCGCTATTACTTAGTAGCGCTCCGTAGCGTAGCTCGCTTACCCATTTATAACATCTGCTAGGTTCAGCAACTTTATTGCGGTCACCACTTGGATGGGTGACCGTTTGTGTGGTATTTACATCTAAGTGTTAGTTCTTTGGAGGGGACGTTAAACCTGTGCATTGGTCTCGGTTGTTTTATTAGGACAAGATTCGTAAGGATATGTCGGACGCCTTTGGGCAGTTTATAACTCCAACACCAGGGTTAGCCAAACATCCATTTAAGAGAGAGAGAGATCTTCGTTGAACTGGTGCAAATACTTATTGAGTCTGTTTAGGATGACAGGTTTAGCTACTGTTGAATGTTATTGATGTACCTAACTTTATTATTATAGTTGCGCCCCGGGGTTTTCCGGGATAAAAAGAAGCTTATGTCTTAATCCAGGGTATAAGCTATCTCCATTCTGAATTTCTCTCAAAACGGCTTCAAGAGGGAACAAACACACTTACACACTAATAAATACAAACTTTCGCATTTATAATATTAGTGTGATAGTATGATTATTTAGTTAAAACAATAAATTTAACAATATTCTCAATTGTCATGCACCATAAATATATCGATAATTTCAGAAACAGCATAAGTCACATATTACCACACTAAAAACCACAAAAGGTAGAATATTTAATTTTGTTTCGGAAATTATTCATTTAAATATATCTGCAATGATGTAATTTCAATTGTCTAAACTCACACTAACCGCTATCTTGGTAGGTATATATTATATAAAAAAACATCGATAAAGTTGAATTATCGATAAGAAAGTCATCTAATCACGTACACCAATCACAGAATTTAATTTTTTGCCTGTGCAAACAATATTGGCAACGTTTGGGCCTCTCGCCTCATTTACCGATTTTGCTACCAACAGATCATGCGGGTCGCTAATTAATCGGACATTCGGACCGTGCTCTATACGAAGGTTAATTAAGTTTATGCTTCAGTTACTTACAAGAGGAATTTGAACTGAATTTGCGTTACGGAAATCGATTATAAAACGAACTAACTTACAGAAATATATATATATATATATATATATATATATGTATATATATATACATGTATGTATATTGAATTTATCCAAGAAAATAATAAACGTTTAAAAATGACTGTATAGTATTTTTTGTTTGGTCGATCGAGACCTACCCTACGCGTCAGTAGATATTTAATTTGTATTTTAGTGCGACAAAAATATTGATGAACGTGATCAAAGTTGAAACTGCGACCTCGCTTGCGCCGTCAATATATGTCATCCATGTTTATTTAGTTTCTTGTGTCACTGTACGATAATTTTTACCAACAATAATTAGTTTTAACTTCTTTAATTTTCACGCGCAAATAGAAGTGTCCATATAAAAAGGCCATTAACATTAGACAACCTCCAAACTCTTTCGCCAAATCCAATTCCAATTGCTAAACAGTGAACGAAAGTAAACGACCTTTCAGATCGAAGAAATAGGGCTGATCGGAATTCCAGTCTATCTGTAGACAGGCACGTTCAAAATTGCATTAGATTAAAGGCGCGTTAGGTTTTACGTATTCAAGGTCTAAATTCATAGTTCTAGAAACCTGCTGAGGCATACTATGCATAGTAAGCGAACCTACGCTCCTTTTCTCACATAGATTCAGAGTCAATTTAAAAATAATGTAAGTTACATTAGGCATGCGTAAATTCGAAGCACGTTTTGGCCCATAACAAGATCTTAAGTTTGAGTTGTTGTTTGTTGAGTTAGTTCACGCCCAAAAAAATCGTTCTCATCACTCCAAAAGAAATGATTAATAATATTTTAAAACCTTTATTGACTTGAAATGGAACGTATGGACAATGCGGGGTAAAAAGTTTGGATAGCGAGTTTTTTTTTATGTAACTGAATGTCGAGACGAGCTGGTCGTTTGCCTGATGGTAAGCAATACGCCAGCTCATAACAATAACAGCACCACCCAGAACTTTGTTTTGCAAAATCCTGCGCGGCACTGCACTGCGCTCGTCACCCTAAGACAAAGACAAACAACAACAAGTCAAGGCAAGACGTTTTTTTATGTCATTGATTGACGAGACGAGCGTGATGTGCACTTGATGGTAAGCCTGCCTGCCTATAACAGTTTCATCACCACGAAGAACTTAATTATGCAAAATATCTGCGCGGCACTGCACTGCGCTCGTTAACCTGAGACAACTAATAAAAGTAATAATACCCAGTAATATTACACCGGAATACAGATATGCGTGCTCTTGGCGGCAAAATAACTGGCAAAGCTACCATATGAGAAATCTTGTAAAAGTGATTCATGCCATGTACGGAATGGTCTATGAAATTAAAATAGACTCGAAAGAAATGATTTATTTTTTTACTTTGACTTTACTAGCATATCTATAAACAGATACATAAAATAACGTACGATGTCTGAGATAAGTTGGTCTAAGTTCTGCATACCAAATGTTTTGAGATCGAAACTTTACGCGTTGCGGCGGCATGAATAATGAAACCGGGCTCACGTGTGCTGTTTGTCATTCCAGGTTTTTGTTAAGAAACAGTACCTAGTTTTATTGAATAATGTGAAAAGATATCTTACGCCTACTATTATTATAAATGCGAAAGTTTGTGAGGATGGATGGATGAATGGAAGATAGTTACTCGATCACCCAAATACTCCTGAACAGATTTAATGAAAATTGGCACGTAGGTCTTTTAAGTCCTGAAAAAGAACATAGGCTACTTTTTATCCCAGAAACCTGCATGTGAAACCTCGAGACTAGCTAGTAATATTAACTACTAATAGAGACAATACAAATATCAATACAAATACAATACAAATTCTTAGACTACGAATAAAATAAAACGTTTAGCAAATGTCATCGTTCCTATCAAACGATTTTTTCTTACAGTTACAAACTTGCTGTAGCATTGCAATGGTTGAAACCGGATTCGGAAGTTTGATTTCGCACGGTAACATCTCCAAGATCCCAGTTTATAGACACAAATAATGCATTTCAATATAAGACTTTGATTCCATGAAACTCAATATTAGTAAAGTTCCTTGTTTAGGTTTATTTATAAAAGGAAACAGACAAGAGTCCATTTTGCCTTAGGCAGAAGTCGTTGCGCATCGTCATTTACGCACAATACATATGAAACGGAAAAGGAACATATATATTATGATATTATCATATAATACAGGATCAGGTGACTTAATTAGCACTACCGACTCACTTGTTAATTTCATAGCGAGTCGCGAGCGATCGCCTTGCACTTAAGAGTTATAAAGAGTTACTGTCCTATATAACTTCGATGCGACGAGTGAGTGTAGCTCAGTGGGACCACGTGCAACTTTCGACCCAACACACCCGAGTTCGAATCCCGCTAGCCCCGCACCACTGGCTTTCTTAAGTTATGTGCAAATTTAACACTCGCTCTAAAAACGTTAAAAAAGACATCGAGAGAAAACCGGCAATATTTTAAGAACATATTATGTGACTTCCACCAAGCCGCACTGGGCTAGCGTGGTGGATTATTAGCCCATACTCTCTCTTTGGGAGAAGGCCCATGTCCCAGCAGTGGGAATGTGATGGGTTGATGACGATGATGACTTCGATGCAATTGTCTGAATAGTTGATAAATTATACACTCAAGTGGTCGTTTTTGTTTGTTTTATTGCTTTATTGCATAGTAGCCCAAGCTACTAAACACTTTGTAAATCATAAAATAAATCAAGCAATCAGTATATAAGTGAGGCACAACGACAAGTGACTTCACATCTTTTTTTTATATATATCATAAAGTCTACCGAGAAAAACTTTCCTCTACTAACTCTAGCCTGGGGTTATTGTAAACCTCTCCAAAAGGTCCGCCGTTAGAGGCCCTGTTCACACAGTGATAAACCAGTATGACATAATTTAATGTCCGGCACGCAGATAAATTCCAGTTTTGGCAGTATTTCTTTGTAAGTGCCCTTATTTCATTGGAAATATTTACGGCAATCGCTCGAGTTAAGTGTTTATGAGCATGGTTTGTTTTCTTTCGAGGTTAAAGTGACTTTTTTCGGGTTACAAATTTTGTGGATAAACATGCTAAAGTAACACCATAAGAGCAACTACCATAATTTTCTATATTATCTAGATTATTTAGTTCTATATCATGAGTTTCGTTGTTTATTCGATTAATGGTGGCATTTAATTTAATCGGCCCTCAAAATAGCATGATTACACGCTTATAAAAGCTGTTCAGAGTTTAGAATGAGTTATTATTAACTAGTAACCATCCTCAATTTATTTTACATCAACCCAATTAAATAAAGCCTATGTTACTTGGAGCTAGAATAGCTTTTGTCAGGTTTCAATGGAATCTAGATTTAAAAACATCAGTTTTAATTATGTACTTACTTACTTATTTTGTCAATTACATAATAATTATTATATTTGTAGAGGGAAGTGATGTAACATCAAGAGAGGGGATCAGTAGAACAGGCAGTCGGTCTGAGACTGTGGACAAAGTTGGTCGCCTAGTCGTCCTCGAGATAAGTGGAATGCTTAATTGTTATTTTGAAGAAAAAACTAATAGTGAAGGAATACTTGTAAAGGTGTGTTAGACATAAATGAATGTTACGTCGTTCCTGAGGATTTTTATTACATTTTCTATCAGTGAAAGAATTAACAGAATCTGATCCATAGTTCCAGAGATTACCTCCAACAAACTTACAACTTTACCTTATTAAAATATTAGTATAGATTTATTAAGAGTGCGCTAGCCTTCGTGTGTTCAGGTTTTAAGGGCATTTTACCAGCAAAATAACTGGGCATATGAGAATGCCTTAATATCTGATGTCTTGGGGTGATGAGTGCAATGTAGTGCTACGAAGTGCTTTTATGGTATTAAAGTTCTGGTTGGCACTGCAATTGTTATGGGCAGGCATAGCGCTTACCATCAGGCGAACGACATGCTCGTCTCAACACTCAGAATCATAAAAAATATATAGATGGCATCGCTTTAAACATAAATAATTTAATTTTTATTTACTTAACACATGGACGTTTTTCCACTTTCATAATTAAAAAGTTAAACTTGAACATGGAATTGGAAAAAAACAAATGTGGGGGAAATAACAAGGTGGCGACGATCAAAGAAGCCGACTAAGATAAATCAATAGAATATTTCATTATAATGTAACATGCAAGAGCTCAAACGTATCTCTTTTAAGTAAATTTTAAAAGATACACGCAAATAGAGCGATAGAGTCAAACTCTCACTATGGACTATTGCGGTGCGCCCAATCATTTGACATTCTTTTGTTTCAATTGCAGATCTAAATTGGATTCCACGCTAAAAGACTATCGTTTCCTGGTTTCAACGATTCAGATTCTGCAAGTAAAGCGATTCGTTTCATTCAGCCTTGGAAGCCCAATGTGGAAGAATTTTTAATCATATCAGTTGAGTTTTCAACTCGCTTTCAAATTAGTTACAGCTATGTGTACCTTTTTCAATTACATTGTTTTAACTTTCATGGTCAATGAAAGTCATACATACATTTTAACTTTATAATATTTTATACGCTTTTTTATACAATTGGAGAAGACGAGCAGGTTGTTCAACA
This sequence comes from Petrophora chlorosata, assembly GCA_951640565.1. NCBI lineage: Eukaryota > Metazoa > Arthropoda > Insecta > Lepidoptera > Geometridae > Petrophora > Petrophora chlorosata. Next base: position 11,473,503 of record OX621201.1, on the reverse strand, counting down.
GGGTAAGCAACACGCCTACCTTTAATGAATATTTACGAGTTAGGTCCTCGCGAATCATAAAGAGAAGTATTTAAACAAATTAATGTATTAACTTTACCTTCTCTGTATATTTATGAAAATATAATGTATGTTCGTAAAAATCTGCACAAATTCAAGGTGAATAGTGCCCACCACAACATAAACACTAGAAATAAGGATAGAATTGCAGTACCTAGGTTTAGACTGAGTAAAACGAATAAGTCCTTCATGGGCATATTGTGTACGTTATTACAATAAAATTCCAAAATGTATAACGGAGCTCACAGAAAGTAGATTCAAATTGAGTGTGATAAATATTCTTATGAAAATAGCATACTATACAGTTAGTAATTACATAGAAGACAAAGATGCATGGAACATTCCACTTCTGCCAAGTAGCCAACTGGCACATAAGAAAAATAATATTGTCAAAAACAAATATAAAATATTGTAACAAAAGTTCTAAAAAATATGCCACTCAGTTTCTTGCCGTATCTTCTGAGTAGTGGTTCTTTTTCCGATACGGTGATAGAGTCATTGTAATAATTGAAGTTCATAAGTGCGTCTGTGACGACAAAATTAAAATAAAGAACTTTTGATTTGATTGATTGATTGAATACAGAATCACCCCAAACTTTGTATAGAAACATCTTACGCGGAACTTGGGCTCGTCACTCTGAGACGATTAATGCCCAGATTTTTTCTTAATAAAATGACTTTCAGACAAGAACACGGTAATGTACACACTACTGCTTGGCGGTTATTATTTAAAACTTTCTAGTTATTGATATACGAAAGGCTACACACGGGAAATCATCAAAACTACTGTGACCGGGCATCGGACATAAGAAATCTTTCTTCTAGGAGTTACAAACACACGTGACTGAATGATATATCTTATTTTTTAGCAATAAGGTTTGTTTACTTCAGAATCAGAATCAGAAACAGAATAATAACTGTGTAGGTACATGAAATTAGATCTTAAATATTTACAAACTACAAAATATTACAGAGTAATTACATGTACTTTTTTAAAGCGAGTGTGGCTCAGTGGGAGCTCGTGCGACTTTCGATCCAACGCACCCGAGTTCGAATCCCGCTGGCCCCGCACCACTGACTTTCTTAAGCTATGTGCGGATTTAACACTCGCTCTAAAAACGGAAACCGACATGTCCAAGAATTTTTCACAAAAAGTCAAGGACATGTGACATCTACCAACCCGCACTGGGCAAGCGTGGTGGATTATGGCCCATTCTCTCTCTATGAGAGAAAGCCCGTTTCCCAGCAGTGGGAACGTGATGGGCTGATGATGATGAATTACATGTACGAGTATATTCGTGTAGGTATATATAACATGTTTCAAAGTGCAATAATTTTTAAAGCGGGTTGGAAGTCCACCTGAATTGCAAATATTCGTTTTGTGTTGCGGCATTACAATCCTCTTAGTTTCTGGTACAAGGAGAAGCCAGGTTCCATTTAGATCCGGGGCAAGATGGTGAATACTAGCGCGACCCCATCTCGCCCCACCACGGCAGAGAACTGCTGACGGGGGGTTTTTAGTGGGTTCAAGACCCCACACACCCCTTTTAGCCACCCCCGTGGCAGAAGGGCAGCGCAACGGCGGTTTCACACCCTCAAAAAAAAAGTTCCATTTTGACAATTTGTAAGCATTCATAGACATTTTCAAAATTTAGGACGCACCGCCATCCAGCCAAATACTCCATGAAACAAACCAACAAAGCAAAGTACACTCTGGCAACATCTAACAGAGTTATGCAACAAACAGCTAAGTGTTAATGTACCACACTCAGTCATGTGCATTTTAGATCAGTAGATTCCAGGCCCAAATAAATTGCGTCGCAAAAACACTGACAACGGAATCGTATACACAAGTACAGTCAACAATAATAATATATGTACACATATGTCACCTTATGTTTATAATAAATCTAGCGAGATTGTAAACTGACGGAATATTGTGAACCGACAATAACACTTTCAATTTAATGCAAATATTTTAGAAAGTTATAATCTTACGATGTCTACGCCGCGTCTGTTTGTGAACGAAGATATTCTATGGACCAACCAGTGTACAATTTTACAATCTGACTGATTTTTAGATATATTATCACCCGTTTAACAAACTATCCCTCTGATTGGTCGGTGATGTCGGGCTTGTTTCGTTCGATGACCCATAAACGGCGCGAAATGGGGATAATAACACATGAGTTATTCAATCAATCAGTGCATTTCGAGATGCGTATATGCCGGTTCACAATAGGCTTAAAATGATTAGATTATAATATCGAACTTGTTATTGTGATATGGTCCCAAAATGTATAGGTAATCAGAATTGTGGCTAACTGTACAAACGAAGTGGAACTCGGAAGGGCAGCCATTTCATTTATGATTCACAAAGAACTGTTGATTTTCCGCGAGGTGTTTCTCGTATATTATTCAAAGCTATGGTACGAGTACACCATTTACATAAGCAAATTGGTGGCAATGGCTTACTATGGCGAGAAGATTTTTCGGGTGATGCACAAAATCATTAAAGAGCAAACGCTTGAAGGTAAGTTTTCGTAGCTGGAATACATGAAAATATGCCTACAGGGCAGTAACTAACAACTCTGTAAATGATTCTTGATGACGCTGTAACTATTATGGGTTGTTGTTTATAATTAAAATGTATAACGGAGCTCAAAGAAAGTAGATTCAAATTGCGTGTGATAAATATTCTTATGAAAAAAGCATACTATACAGTTAGTAATTACATAGAAGACAAAGATGCATGGAACATTCCGCTTCTGCCAAGTAGCCAACTGACACAAACGAAACCATATTGTCAAAAACAAACATAAAATATTGTAACAAAAATTCTAAAAAATGCCTGTCAGGTTGTTGCCGTATTTACTGAGTAGTGGTTCTTTTTCCGATACGGTGGTAGAGTAATTGTAATAATTGAGGTTCACAAGTGCGTTTGTGATGCCAACAATGAATAAAGAACTTTTGGTTGATTGATTGATTAGATTAACGGTCTGCTCTTCTAAAAAACGAGGCGTCGTAATGAGACATCTTTATTCCTCATCATCTTCAGTCATTTTCCAACGGACTGTCTGTCCAAGTTAGCAACACCCAGAACTTTGTTTTGCAAAATCCTACGCGGCATTGCACTGCGCTCGTCATCCTGAGAATATAGCTCTTGTCCTAATTCCCAGTAATTTCATTTGAAACAGTTCCCTTCAAACTGAAACACAGTAATGTTTGCACACTACTGCTTGGCAGTTGAATATCAAAGGTGCGATAAGTCCCAAGGCGGGGCTTTTGAGGCTTATCTACACTTTAAGTATAATGTCAAAGCAGCGGAGCGCCCCAAAGCCGTTTTCATGCAGACATTTGTTTCACTTTAATGTCAGTTATTATGTCGTCATATTTGACGATGTGGTATTTTGAGACATACAAACACTGTGGCACTAATGGAATCAGGCGTGACGTTACGGAAATTCATCTCAAATCTGAAACGCTGAAAATATCTAGTGTGATCCCGCTGAATATTATGAAGGTTGTTGTTGAATACGTATAATATGTATGAGGGTTATTATGTAGAAAGTAAATGTAAAATAAATATAATTGAAGGTTAAACAAACTTACCAAGTGAAGTTTGACCGTAATTATATAAGCCGTTGCATCCGAAGAGATTTATATAATTTATTCACCAGGTAGTCCACTCCTTGAGCTACTGGGCATCGCACAATTTTAGAGCTATCAAAAATAAAAAGCACAAAATGATTTATTTACAACTCCCGGCGCAGAGGGCGCCACTAAGCTCTGTCACCTCATTTATTTTAGAGAACAAATTTCGCAAAATCTTAAGGCCACAAAACAGGTAAACTACTAGTAGGTACTAAGTATTTGTAAGGGTTTGTGACAACAAATTAGGGCACGGGTGGGTTATTAGTATAAATCTCTTCGGATGCAACGGCTTATATAATTACGGTCAAACTTCACTTGGTAAGTTTGTTTAACCTTCAATTATACTTCGCCGTTGCATCCTCGAGATTTATATAATTTATTCACCAGGTAGATGTTTAGAGCTTTTGCGAAATTTTCATGTTCCTCAGAGTAAAAAATATTTATATCGGCGACACGTATATGTAATATTTTAATAACAATTGTATAATATAAATAACAATTGTATAATATAAATAACAATTTTATAATATAAATTATGATTTAACATAATTTAGTTAGAATTATACACTGCTTTAGCAAAATAGTGCTCCCGTCAAATGGAGAGGTTGGTTATAGAATTTGGCTGTTATTAAGCTGTTGTCATATTATCCGGCACCTTATTTGATAAGGTCAATAGAAAACTCCATAAGTAAGCTGCTAATGTTTATGCATCACAAGTAGTTCCTGTGTGCAGAGAAAATCGCAGTGTTTATTGAACAGTCACATTATCCTTTTGATCTATTTACCTTCTAACAAGATGCTCGTATTATGTATAAGGTTTTCTTTTCATGACAAAAAAGTTCAAACTTCGCCTCTGATCGAAAGTAAAGGCAACAAACGCCTTACGACTTATATACTTCTATGGCAAAAGTTACTGTTCCCGGCAAATTTATAGTCTATTTAGAAATTAATGCGTGATCGACGCCAACATTTTAATCACATCTTTGATTACGATTACATACATTCTATGTAAAGGATAGTGATTGAACTCATCGTCCAGTTGACAATACTAGTGAAACTGCCATTTATTTTGTTGTAATTTTGTATAGTCATCGTTGGGAATATATTTGAAACAAAATTTAGAATAATTTTGATTGTTTTTGGTTGAAGTGCAAAGGCTAACCTAATTCCTGAAATGATATGTATAAAATAGTATTGGTTCCTAACATGCCAAAAACTGGAACAAGGGATACTATGGTTGATTGTTCTAGTAAAGAATGACTATGGCACGAGTTACTCGTTGTTAATATTATTCGACAATTTTTAAAATGGGCAAAATAATAAATGGCTATTTTTTTTTTCTTATTATCACACGTGATACTTCACCCAGTTAAAAGAAGCCTCAGGGAAAGTTTCCAGCACATACGAGTAACGTCCGTTACTTATTATATATGACACATTAACATTTTGTTATTACCAAATTACGTGTTATTACTAAGACAACCTTTACCATTTTACAGTTATAATTTATGTTTGAATTCTTAACTGTTTTTTATATGTATATTATTATTATTATTATCATTATTTCTTTTTGGTTATTCATTTATTAACTATGACCCGAAAATATAATAGACATTTTGCGTTGTCTAATTCTAATGTGGCTAACCATCTATGGATTTGAATGAATTGAGCCCAAATCAAGAATTTGTAACTCTGATTTGGAACAAGCTGGCATACTTTATTCCTGAGTAAGTATACTACCGGTTTGAAGAGCTTAGAAAAGATGATTGGCACTGACGGCTGAGCAATCCATTTGACATTGACATTCGAATATCTGAACCTCAAATTTTAATCACTGATTCTTAACTGCCATATTTTTATTAGGCATTAACGCATAATTAACAAAATGCTCACATTAAGGTTTTTGAAAAAACAAAGTACAGCCACTGAGACTTGAACCCGCATCTAAACATTAATTAGAAGGGAAGGGTTCTTCCCAATTAAACTACAGTGATCACAAAGTCGAGTTCGGAATTTATTTAAAAATATTACCTATTTTCATATTAGTCATTTTGACGTTTTAGGGCTAACCTGTACGTTGTCAATCAAACAACAGAGTTTTTTAGATAGAAATGATCAGGTAAATCATTGCATGGTACTTATCACAACAGCTGCAGCAATTGGACGATTTGATTGGTTCTATTTCTAAATTTATATCTATTAGTTTTGAATCAGATAAGTTTTGCATTGTTGGGTATTATTAGATCGTATATTATATCGTGAAAAAACTGGTTTCGGTAATGATATTTTATAAGCATTTTACACCACAGTTCAACTGTACTGATAGATAAAGGGGTCTTTCGAAATTGATTTCCATATTTGGAAAAATCTCTAACGAGTTTTGGATTGTAGCGTAGACTGTGACCTCCATGAATCCTGGCAACGACGCCGGTGCAGTCCGCGTTGTAATATAGGATACTCCGGTGTATTCCGATACCCTTGGCTACTTTGCTTGTTTGGTTTTCTGGCTGACCAACGATTAACTTCGACATCAAAGCATTCATCATTTTAGCCTTCTTAACCTGAAGGCCACATTTCTAAACCGATTCACAAGCCTCAATATTATAACTGCAAGGTTTTTTGTTTTTTGTTTTTTAAGAAAATAATTTGTTTAGCGTAATATATGTAAAATTCGGTTCCTTCGATTTATTGTGTTTGCAAGGCGTAGACCTAATATAATAAATTGATCAAATTTTTGAGCTTTTCCATATCCTTCCTAATATGATAGGATGACCGACGAAATCTGAAACATAGGTTTATGTGTTCTCTAGCTGGCGCTGGTTTTTAATTGAAGAGTCAACTTAGATGGTTTTATACCCTTTAACTGAAAATTTATACAAGAACATTTTCAGTGAAAGCCTTTTTCAGGTCTTTATTTATGTTACTATATAGGATAGATACGCCCCCAACGTTTAGAGATTTCCTCCTCAATCTTCGATCCAAAAACTTCTTGTTAACCTTTCGTCACCCAACAGTAGGCTGCATAAAGCTTAATATAATTTGCATCAGGAACGTTCGTGGTCTACTGGTTAAAGTAGCTTGATCAAGAAGAAGCCACCGCAGAACGCGGTGACGTCACCATAAGTAACTAGTATGCCACTGGAATCTACTCATTGTGAATATTAACTTGTTGTAAGTTCAGTGGAGTGAACATTATATGCATACGTTAAAACCTGCTATTTTTACGGCTGGACAGTTTTTTCCATAGTGGGTGTATACTGGGCCTCTGCTGCTGTGGGCGTCTCGTGAAGGAACAAACGTCACAATCGTGTTAGGACTCCTAACTGCATGACTACGACCAAATCGTACCGCTAAAAATGCACCACTATGATCGCATCATAGTTCCAAGGCACACAATTTGTTGTAGGTATTAGGTTATAAGAAACGCGTCAAATATGGGCGTCGCATGAACCCCAAAGTCATGACAGTGTTATGACTCTTAACTGCTTGACTACGACGAAGTCTTAATGCTTAAATATACATATCTGAGACAATGTGAAATATCAAAAGATGAAAAAATTTAATTAGGTATATTTAGAACTAAAAATATGCATGACTATGATCGCATCATAGTTCCAAGGCACTCAATTTTATGTTGTGCACGTCTATGATCGCGTCATAGTTCCAAGGCACTCAATTTGATGTGTATATGACTATGATCGCATCATAGTTCCAAGGCACTCGATTTGTTGCATTAGGCTATAAAATATATCAAATGTAGCTGGACGAAAACAAGATAACGCAAAAGTCATGACCATGTTATAACTCTTAATTTCTTGACTACGACGAAGTCGTAACTCTTAAAATATAACAATTATGAGCGCATCATTGTTTCAAGGCACTTAATTACATGTTGTGCACGTCTATGATTGCTTCATAGTTTCAAGGCACTTAATTTGATCTGTGAACGACTATGATCGCGTCATAGTTCCAAGGTACTCAATTTTAGCATTAGGCAATAAAAAAAATATCATGTACGGGCGTGACATGAAGGAAAGGCAACGCAAAATTCATGAACGTGTTATGACTCCATGACTATGACTAAGTCATGGCTGTGTACGACTATGACCATATCTCAATTCCAAGGCACTCAATTTATTGCATTAGGCTATGAAAATAGATCAAATGTGACCGTTGCAAAAATAAAGGCAACGAAAATGTTATGACCGTATGACTCTTTAACTCCTTCACTACGAACAAGTCGTGGCGCTAAAAATGACCGTGTACGACTATGACCGCATCATAGTTCCAAGGCACTCAATTTTTGTATAGGACTTTAAAAAAGCATTATAATACACCTCGATGTGATGCATTCATGATATTGCATGTTCATGATATCATCTTAGCAGAATATCTATTTTTAAGTGCTGTAGTTACATATTTAGTCGCATAAAAATTTATAACTGAGGGTAGTTGTAAAATTATTCAGTCTGGTTACTAAACCCAGTAAATTTATTACTTAGTATTTTATTATACATATTTTTTTAAAGATGTAGTTATTTTTCTTTTTATCTTTTATCAAATTTATAAGAATGCATAGGGTATTTTTCATTATGCCCTTATTCAATAATTAATCCTTCCAGAGTACTACACAGTATACTTCGTAACGAAAATAGAAATACAGATTCAACAAATAAACAACTGCATCGTTAAGTAGGTAACATAACCTACATTGGAGTGAAATGCTATTTCTTGATTAACATTAAACATGCAGATCGGAAGTCAAGACGGAAAGATAGGCAAGTTCTCACCCTGATAGCTGCTATCGGAACTTTCATACGTACATAAATGTTTCACGAGTTTTATTTCGTGTCTTTCATACCTTTATTATGGTCTTGAGATCGAGACTCCTCACGATTTCTTATTCACATAGCACTTAAACTGAAATTAATTGTTAAATAGACGATAAAAACACTAATTTAATAAAGAAAGAATATTAAAGAATTTAGATGCTACGATGCCCGCACACAAAAAGCGAATGAGGTGACAGAGCTTAGTGGCGCCCTCTGCGCCGGGAGTTGTAAATAAATCATTTTGTGCTTTTTATTTTTGATAGCTCTAAAATTGTGCGATGCCCAGTAGCTCAAGGAGTGGACTACCTGGTGAATAAATTATATAAATCTCGAGGATGCAACGGCGAAGTATAATTAAAATTCCGTCAGCATTTTTTTTTGTAATAAATATGATAGTAAGTTAGTGTTTATGAAAATAAAGTATGTTTCAAAATGAATTTAGTAAATAATGTAAAATTAATTAAGAAAGCAATTTCTTTATTTGTTTTACATTTTTCAGATTCTTCTCCAGAAAGTGTCAGAATTTGGTATCACCTTGGAATTTAAGCTACCAATTACGAGTCAAGAATTAAAAACAAAAGTATGATCTTTGATTTTTTTATACTCACTGTAGTAATAACAATGCAGAAAAATTATGTTAACAAAGAACGTTCCTTTCTAGAGATATTTCAACATTATTACTGGCAACTATGCCAACTAAACACAGGGCCAGTAAATGATTTATCATTTCCCCTGCGAGGACTTTATCCCCGTGGCAGTTAATTATTCAAACATAATTACGGTCCAAACATTTACCACTTAATTCAATTCGGACTTGCGACGGTATTGGAACTTGCCTTTGTTTAAAAGTTTCGAAGGACCAAAATTTGTATTTATGTTGTGAAATTGGAATGCTGATACAATGTGATCGTAAGTTTTATGTATAGATAGAGATAGATATGATTTTTATTGCCTTATCTTTTGTTTTCAATTAATTCCATGGAACAAGTTGAAATGCAAAATTGGTTAGACAAAAATTAAAAAAAAATTATATGTATGGTTTTGAAAAAGCTTCTTAAATAGTTTTTACTCATACTTTCACTATTTTTATAGTACTTATTCTACATTTTCAATTTATAGATAAGTAAAGTCTCAAAGTTCTACATGTGAACACTTCTTATGGCGTTTTTGTTCTTAAATTATTTAAGCAACTGTTTTTATTATATAAGCTCAGTTTGTTTTAAAAAATGAATAATTAAATCACTCTAATATGATAAATGTTAAAGTTTGTATGTATTTTTTTTTTTACGCCTTATAGATCTATGTTTGGCCACTATCTCGCCTGATGTGAAGCGATGATGTGGCCTAAGATGGAGCACATAGATCTAGAGAGAGACGGCAGTTGAGTGGCTGCTCAGACCCGTCTCCCCGATATATATATATATAATATAAGTGCGTTAGTTGCGTGTAAGTGTGTTTCTTAACTCTTCACGCAACGGCTAAAAGGATGTAGATGTAATTTGAAATGGAGATAGCTTAGACCCTGGATTAACACTACTTTTTATAGCAGAAAAACGAACAGTTCCGGAGAGAGCAACTACAAACCGAATTCTACGCGGGTAAAATCGCGTGGCGCAGCTAGTTATACAATAAATAGACGTCATAGGACTTCACTGAACCAAACGCAAGTTCTGAGGCACGTCATAAAATATTGGAGTATCCACAAACGTTTTCAGACCTATCTAAGCGTAGAAAGCTTCAATCAAAACGGCAGCGACCAAATTGATATCCCCATATACGGCGCTGAAAGCCCTGACACTGCAACTTTATTATACTACTAAAATGTTGCCTGAACAGACCGTATAAAATACGAGTATTTTATTTAAGGGGTCCAATTTAGTGAAGATACCTGTATTGGCCCCGTCTGGGGATATTACAGAGGCGAAAGCTACGATTTTATTTCACTCCAGCCCCTTGGCTCGTATCGCCGTAGCGCTGTATCGCCGTATAACAGTAGGTATAACCCGTATAGCTGTATCAGTCCCCCTGAGGGGTTAGTCTACGTGATGCCAATATTCAAAACGAATGGTGTTGCGAATCTGGTTTGCCGCCGATTTAAATGGCCGTTCCCGCGGAAAGTTCGTGTGTAAAGCTTAATACGATATGTAAATTTGGTAGGATTTCAATTTAGGACGCCGACTGCTACTAATAGAATTTGTTTGTCTTTATTGCTCGTTTGTAGTACGGTCAGCGTTAACTCGTGTAGCGATATGTTAATTGAAGGCGGACTTAGGACTTTCCCCCAGGGCCTATCACTAGACTAGACTTTCAGATATCATCACAGTATTTATTTTAAATTTATTCTAAATGGATTATTGGGCTTGAATTATTATGACACACATTAAGCTTATGACAACCCGTCACAAAAATAAATTATGTATAGGAAATAAATTCATTTATGCAATGTTTTGTATAGCATTTAAAAGCTCCTGAACTAGTTAGAAACTGTGTGTTCAGGAACAATACTGAATTTTTAATAGTATCTTATTATGCGCATCGCTCACAGCGTACCACCAAATAAAAAATAGACCAAGAAAAGAATAGATAGTGTTCATAAAATAGATTAATGATGAGCGTAAGAAGCATAAATCATTATCCCACTCATTATTCATTCCATTATGACCGTTTTAATATTTTCGTTTCTATAATTATGTATACTTAGGACGCGGGCCAGTGCCCCCACTGGCCCTGCCTTTACTCCACCCATATTAATAGACATTTTAACAGCCCACTGAAAACAATGAGGTGGTATTTCAACCACCGATGCAATTTAATTGGACGATTGAGCGTTGTTGGCTGGTGTATTTGAAGCAATATCAACATTTTAGATTTGCACGTGAATTTAGGAGGCTTTATCCATACTGTTTCTCACAAGTTAATAAGTTTTTTTTATACACGAAGTCGCGGTAATTAAAATTCAATAAAAACTCGTTACTATATATTTTTTTATGTAACTGAATGACGAGACGAGCTGGTAGTTTGTCTGATGGTAAGAAATACGCCAGCCCATAACAATAACAGCACCACCCAGAACTTTGTTTTGCAAAATTCTGCGCGGCGCTGCACTGCGCTCGTCACCCTGAGACAATTAGCTGTTGAGTCTCATAATGCCCAGTAATTTCGCTGGCTACAATGCCCTTCAAACGCGTATACAGTAATGTTAATATACTAGACATTATAACGAGGGTAGTACAATGAACGGTCTGATCTCGCGTTTGGTGTGGAGACCGTATTTTTAAGTCTGTCACAGCGTCTGGTCGCGGCGACACGTGACCAAAATGCTGGGACTTATTTGACTATATCATATTCAAATTAATATTAGGTGTGTTCCAAGCCAAACTTATATAAGTATATGATTAAAATTGTGATGAGGTCTGAAAGATCACAAACAAATTCTAAAAAATTAATTAAATTCATACCCGCTTTATACTCAAACATTTGACGAAAGATTAATGCCACATTAAACTTTAGGGTTACGATTTATCAAGGGTCACATAAAATGATTAACAAAGACGACAAAACTATTTCAATTTCAAAATTTAAAAGTTAAACAAAAACCTGACGAAAAGGTTACGCCCTCACTGAGCGCCTAAGGGTATGTCAGGACACATAATAAATAAAAGAGTAGGATACATACCAAAATACACACCAAACTGTTTTTACATAGCAGTTTACGAGCGCTACGAGCCTAACCATAGATAGTTATTTTATCCTAATCTAGGACAACAATCTTCCATTTGAGACAGATATATAAATATGGAGAGATAGAGAGAATAAGTCAAAAATCGGTTTACTCCAAACAAATTGCTGATGACGTGTGAACGTCAAACCGTTTAGCCCATGTCTACAGACTCTTAGATGTACTGATTATGTTATGTAAGAAATCAATAAGGTATAAGCAAAGAAAATTAAATATGTATAACAACGAGTATGTACTCGTACATGTACAACATAAGATCTGTAATTACTCATCATCATCATCATTTATTAAACTCTTTATTCATGCCTATGCCACGACCAACTTTATTGATGAATACATTTTCTCTTGAAAACGCCACTAGAGACACAATAGACTTGACCTTATAAGTGTGAATGTAAGTGTTTTGCTTTTTGAACTTGAACTTAAACTTGATCTTGACCTCTGTATAGCTAGACATCTATGCAAGTAGCACTGTTTAATTCCAGTACTATCCAGGGACGAATGTGGATTACTTTGCTGAAATGCACTCCAATGTAGGCGCGGTAGGCTTGATCTCTAACTAATGCCTTCGGTTGACCTACAAATAAAACCAGAATGTATATATTTTTGGTATTGTCCTTTTGTTTTTATTACAAGACAATCATCCATTTTTCAAACAAAACTATGAAAATATACATATAATCAGTGCAAAATCTGTAATACAACACCAATTCAACAGGATTACTGGGGCATATGAGACTTAATATATGATGTATCGGGGTGATGAGCGCAATTCAGTGGTACGTAGTACGTTTTATGGTATTAAAAGTTTTGGGTCGCACTTTGGTATTGCACAAGTTTAGTTTACGTCCATGGGAGTAGGAAAATTTCTTACAGTCAATAGCGACTACATTTTAATAAATTAAAATACCGCCACCTAACTACACTACACCAATGTTACACTACAATGCGTGCTGCGCTTGTATTAGGACATTTATTAGTTATAATAAATTAGTAACAAATCTTACTTAAACATATCGCGGCTTGACAAAACGTAGCGGTTTTACATAAATAAGACCAATTGAAATAGTTCTATCAATAAATACATTAGAAACGTATTATTTGATAACACTTGACCTAGCGTCTTCGAACATTCCGGGAAATACTTGAATTAGGTACATACCTCCATTTATCGCCACTTTTAAATCTTCAGTGATTATATACCGACAAGTTCAATGTCCAACGATCGGCCTACGCTCGCCTAAAACTCAAAGTTCACAGGTTGACTCGATAAACAAACGGCATAATTTCGTATGTACCAACCCTCTCTAATCTAACAAACTTTTATAATTTTGACTCCTTTGTATTTGTATAGATGATGTAGCCCGGTTTCTGTTGATTTTCAAAACTGGGAGTCAAACGTTCGTCGGTCAATGAATTATTCAGGTCAGAACGGAAACTGCGTATTTACATAAGCAAATTGGGTGCGACGACTGAACGGAGTCGCGACGACGCTGGAGCGCTACGCTGCGACACGTCCACAATACGACGAATCGAATTCTGTTTATTTTATGACGCTATTGATAAGCTGAAATACCTTTTCTACTTTTATAAGGGGTGCTTTGCCTTTTTAAAGGTAAGTAATTGATGTCTGCCTTTTGAATAGCGAATAAAGAACGCCAAGTTAAAGGAAAGCCTCTTGCTCTTTCTACGCAGACTGAAAGGAATAATGTACCTTACAGTTTAGCCATAAATAAAAAAATGGATGAAATGAAACATGATAACCACATTGTTGCTCCATCCTTTTAGACTTTCTGAATATTCCATTCAACAATTATGTTCTTACACGAAGCTTCACTAAGTTTTATAATTTCTCCAGCTACATTTTTTAGAAGTTAATGTTACACGTTAAGAACACAAGAAAATAGTGTCTTCGCCTGAATAGACACAATAAGAAAAGTGTTAATATTATTAGTTTTGCTCTAGTTACGCGCTTTGGAGTGGTAGGCTCTGGCCGTGGTTGTAATACCACCCACCGAACAAAGTCATGCCGTCAAGCGACCTAGTCGTGTTTCGGGATGATGTTCGGTGAACCATTGGGGAGACGGGTCTGAGCAGCCGCTCAACTGCCGTCTCTCTCTAGATCTATGTGCTCCATCTTAGGCCATATCATCGCTTCACATCAGGCGAGATAGTAGCCAAACATAGATCTATAAGGTGCAAAAAAAAAAAAAAAGTTAGTACTTTAAGTTAAATTCAAATTACTTATTCGACTTATTAGGCTAGAGTGTAATGCTAATGAAATGTCATTGTAAAACACGTCATTACAAAAAAGAATTTTCGCGAAATTATTTGATATATATAAATTACATAAACCCTAATACGTACGATTGTATGGCGAATCAGACTAAATAGGCAAAGCCCTAAGTAAATTCTAATCCATCTTAAAAGGGTTACTTTGACCTTACTAACCGGCCCAAGTTTACTCAACAGAATGTTCTGAGCTATCGATCTTCCGGATAGCCCATTGCGTGACTACCCTTCACCAGTATCGCTCCTTAAAACTGTCACTGTTAATGTTACTGTTAACAAATGGGGGGAGGGGAAGAAACCTTGTTTTGAAGTTGTTTTGTTGAGACTTACAAATTAATCACTACTGACTTTGAGATCGTTATCAAAAAGTCTGAAGAAATCGATATAAGGAATTGTATTCTCTATTTCTTTCCCGTATGGGTGTGAGGTGGACCCTGGTGTCAAAGTCAGAGACTGCGCAAAGGCCTTCGACGTAGCCCAACAAATGTTGTCTTAGACAACACTTGTGGTAGGTCTCCCGTATGCGGGAGGCCATCTGGGTAGGTACCACAGCTTTGCCAGTTTTTCTGCCGCCAAGCAGTAGTGCGCAAGCATTACTGTGTTCCGGTTCGAAGGGCATTGTAGCCAGTGAAATTACTGGGCATATGAGACTTAATATCTGATGTCTCGGGGTGATGAGCGCAATGCAGTGCTACGCAGTGTTTTTTATGGAACAACAGTTCTGGGTGGCACTGCAATTGTTAAGGGCAGGCGTGGCGCTTACCATCAGGCGAACGACTTGCTCCTCTCATAACTCAGTTCCATAAATAAAAAAAACCGGGACTGCTTTACGTGCCTTTCGAAGCACGGTAGTGCGGTCACGCATCCAAGTGGCGACCGCAACGAACATTACACCTAGGAAGTCTGCTACGAGCTACGCTACGAGCGCTACCAAATCGGATTGTATCATTTCAATCACATGGATAAAAGACAAATTGTCTTTAAAGGAAGAGAGCTTAAACAAGCTAAGTTGTTGGATTGCTTTTTATTAGGGTTTCGTACCTTAAAAGGAAAAATCTGAACCCTTATAGGATCACTTTATTGTCAGTCTGTCTGTCAAGACTCTTTACTTCGGAAACGCGTGGAGGTATCGAGATGAAGTTAAAACCATATCCTCAAATCTACAGTCCCTTGAAGCTGTAAAAAAATCAAACTTCTAAGTTAAATAAAAGAAAGATAGGGCCGTTAATGCCGCAAAATACTTATATTTCAGCACCCTCAAGGGAATCAAAATTTAAAGGGTACTTTCCGTTGAGCTAGAACTATAAAATTTGGCAAGTAATATTGTATTATACTACAAGTACAGATAAAATCAGAAAAATATACATTTGTAAATTAATCTTAAAAAAATATAGTCTTTGTACGTAACCCTCGGTGGGCAAGCCTAACTAGCACTTGTCCGGTTTTTTAAGCTATAACTTTGACTCACTGATGGGCCAAATGGCCCAAAAACAATAGAAAAACTATTTTGTCTGGTTATCACTAAGTAGACGTGGTGTACCCTAAACAAGTTACCAGCTAACCAATTATAGTCACCATAATGTGCGGCTTTCATTGTATTGAAGAAAAAACGTATTTTATTACTAAACTGGGACTAGAAAATAAAATAAAAGAACTGAATTTTCGATAAGAAGAGAGAGGTGACTTAACATGTGAAACTGTGATTGTGATGCTATCGTGTATTTTTTTTATGTAACTGGATGACGAGACGAGCTGGTAGTCTGCCTGATGGTAAGCAATACGGAAACCTCTTCCCCCATTATTATGAATCTATGGCCAGAACATAAAATTCCTGTGGATAAATTAGATGAACATGGACCACACATTTTAACAAATAAAAAAGTCATCCAACGCTGAAAGCCTCGTTCAAACCCGAAAAACTATGTGCGAAAATGTTGGGAATTCCGATACATAGAAATGAACAATTCACTACACTTTTCCGATTCCCTTTTTGTGTGTTTGGAAAATTCTTATACCACGGTATTGAAACAATACGAAGGCTGCGGTACGAAATTGTGAAGTATAGGTTTATAGCAGTGAGTTAAGCTGCGTATTCATAAATGCAAGCTGTTAACGTAACCATTGCAGATGTAGTTACGAGTGGGATGAGCACCAACCATTTGCGAGAACGTAATGGTGCGTAAATGCTAGATACTTTCAAAAATAATAAATAACTAACTTTTAAGCTTTATGATACGGGACTCCTTTCTTAGCGATTGATTATTGTTTTACTTTTTTATCTACCTACATTTTTGTTTATTTTTTAGAAGTGCAGTAGTGTTGTTTTAATTACCTGATTTAACAAAACAGATCAATTTTGTGCATAAGCTACGCTTAATAGCACTCAATCTTTTATACTTAAGTTATTAAGTTATAAAATGTTGTATACAATACAATACAAAAATGCTTTATTGTACACCAAATAAAAAATAAATAGGTACATGGAAATTACTTACAAACTAAAGTACAAAGGGCGGACTTATCGCTAAGAGCAATCTCTTCCAGTCAACCTTTGGATGGAGTTGTATTTTCTCTGTAAGTGAATAATTGTTTTTTTTTTTAACTGAATGACGAGACGAGCTGGTCGTTTGCCTGATGGTAAGCAATACGCCAGCCCATAACAATAACAGCACCACCCAGAACTTTGTTTTGCAGAATCCTGCGCGGCACTTCACTGCGCTCGTCACCCTGAGACAATTAGCTGTTGAGTCTCATAATGCCCAGAAATCTCGCTGGCTACAATGCCCTACGTTATTCTTAAGAGATGAATGAAGTTATTTAACCGTATACTTTTGACACTAAACTATGGTAACAAAGAGTCCCATATCTTAAAACGTCATGTTAATCTTTGTTATCTCGATACGGGTGAACACGAATATTTCGACAGTGCGTACAACGTTCGTGCTCTGTTACCACAGAATAGGTAAATGCTGTTACTCAAGACAGAGCCCGCCCCCACGTCGAGGGCATGTCGTGATGCAGGTTTAATACCCATTCGAAGTCGTATCTTTTCTATAAACAAAACATTTTACCAGGTTCTAAAGGTAGTGTACACGTGTCCATGACCCCTGTATCCGTAACGTCGAGGTTTTTTCTTCGAGATGATGTGGGTTTTGCGATATGCTTCCTCGCGTCGTGGCTACGAGCTAGTTTTCTGAAATCCACGAGACTGCGAGCATTATAAACCACCAAAGGCCTCCGACATTTCCTTACGACTGTGTGAGAACTGTGTTCCGTTTTGAAAAGCATTGTAGCCAGTAAAATTTCGGGTGTTAAGAGATTTAGAGCTTTGTCTCAGGATGACGAGCGGAGTGCAGTGCCGCGGAGAATTTTGCAAATTCTAGGTGCTCCAATTGTTATGGATAGGCGTGTTCCTTATCATCGGATGTCACTCAAAACAACAACTGGAACCGATGGCTTAACTTCCCCTTTGAAGCACGGTAGCGCTCAGATGTAAATTTATACAAAACAGACGGTCACCCATTACTGCTCGTAACAAAACGCAACATTCGCAGTGGTGACCACTGGTTATATTAGTTTCAGGGTTTAATGTCAAATATAGAAGAGGAGGATTTGCGTTTCTTTTTGCCGAATAAATTAGAATTTAATATATAACTACTGCGAACGTTGCGATCTGTTACGAACTTCGCGAGCTACACTATGAGTGCTACTATACACTATGTGTTTAGGTAGTAGTGTAGTTACAGATCGCATATGTAGGTACGCGATATAAAACCAGAAACTGAAGTACACAAAGTAGTGAAATATACCTACAAGGTAGGAATCAGAAATAACCCGAGTAACGGATACGTATCCACTCGCCACTAATGACGATGGCTGCGAGTAATGATACTCTTTTTCCTTTTTCACGTCGTTTGTGTGCAGTCAGCAACTAAAGTTGTGAGTTTTGTTTTATTTTGAAACAAAGTATGTCTTTAGAAAATGCAGGCCAACTTGCGCTCAACTCTGTATGTAGACTTACGTGAATAGTGGTATGTGATTGTGACGGTGTTAAGTACATTCCTTAAAAATAGCAGTTCTATAATAGTTTAGTATAATACTTCTGGTATAGACAAAGACTGAAGAGATACCAAGTCTTTAATATTGGATGGATTAGTGCATGCTAGGCGAAAATCAATCCCCCAATCATCAATAAATCAATCGTCCCCTTAAGACAATATAATAAGGATAGAAACAATTTGATTGTTCGTTCTCCTTAATTATTTAAAATCTTATGATAAGTCTGTGATGTGAGAGACAACATTCTATAACAAGTTGTGGGTGGAGAAATAATGTAATGCAAATACCAAGATCGTGTGACAAGTCCTGTAGGTAAGAGAAAACGTCAATATCTTGCAAGCAGTCAAAGTCAAAAAGTTCTTTTATCCATTTTGGCATCACAGATGCACTTATAAACGTCAATTATTACAAAATACCTATCGGAAAAAAAGGCCACTACCTAGAAAATACGGCAATCAACTGAAAAACATTTCTTAGAACTTTTGCTACATTGGTTTTAAAAATATTATAACGTTTCTCAAGCGGTATGTTCCATGCATTTTTGTTTTCTATAGTATTACATTTTGTTATGATTTGTATCGACGTAAAACGTCAACTATAATGATTGCTTGTAGAATTACGCACTTGAGTCTACGACGTAGATGCAATGCATTATTATAAGAGCATTACCTCGCTGCCATGATTATCGTAGTAGTGGTAGGCGCTTTCTGAAAGATTCCGCTTTAGGAAATAGGTACATACTTTTGCCAGATATTAAACTGCCAAGAAGTAGAGTGTAAGCATTGCCTTGTGCTAATTAGAAATGCATTATTGTTTCGAGCGAAATTATAGGGCATTAAGAAACTTCAGAGCTATTATCTCAGTGACGAGTGCAGCGCAGTGCCGTGCAAGATGTCGCAAAACAAAGTTCTGGATAGCGCTACATTTGTTAAGGACCTGCTCATTTCGTCACTCAGTTGTATTATAAAAAAGTCCTAGTCTAGTCACCATAAAACATAAAAAAAACGAAATGAAGAATACATCATTCGACTGGTTTTGTTTCCACAGAAATACGATTTGGGTGTGTTCAAATCAAGATTGAACAAGATATTTAGTGAGTAAACGTGCTAAACCTTCGATCAAATCGTCTCTTCGTATCAGGTGAGATCGTGGTCAAAAGCTGACCCAGTCCTATTTAAAATTATTCATTGTATAACAAAGAAAACCGGCTTCAATTCCGATATATCTTGGAAGTCCAAGGTCGAATGTCGATGAAATTCATATGGAACCTTGTAGTTATACTAAAACCAACTCAAAGAATTTTCCAAATTGCTTTATAAATGACGGAGTTCTGAGGTAACAAAGATAAAAAATAATAAAGATACAATCAAATTGAAATCTTCCTCCTTTTTCAAGTCGGTTAAAAAGACACTGAAGGTGATGAAAGATTAGTTTGTTAACGGCGTCTGTAGTGAGAACTGAAACTACAATAATCAAGTTCATAAACTACGCCACAGCTGTTTATTATGTTAACCTTCCAGTTTCGTGCTGACCTGTACACAAAGTATCTATTGCCTCATCAATCATTTAAACATGACTGAAACAAATGACCGTTCATTTATTTAACCCATTTCGTGAGAAACAAAACAACATTTTTTTGGCGATTGCTAACGAATTATTATGGAATAGTACCAATGTTGTGTTTGCAATTATTGCAGTGGAAGAAATCCACACTTCCACTATCATTTAACAATGTTTGTGACATTCTTTGCTTAGAACTCGTAGAGTCCTACTAATCATATCCTTACCACTAATATTATAAACGCGAAAGTTTGTGAGGATGGATGAATGGATGGATGGATCGATGTATGGATAGATGTTTGTTACTTAATCACGCAAAAACCACAAAATTGATTTTGATGAATTTTGGTATGTACTTTAGGTCGTGGAAATAGACAAAGGCTTCTTTTAACTCGGGAAAGCGCGGGTGAAACCACGGGGCGCAGCTAGTTGACGATAAAAGGTAGTTCTAAGTGATTCATGCTTTTTTTGGTAAAATACTTTTATTGGGTAAAGCTTTAAAACTTTGAAAGCCTCTAAGGTGCAGTGGTTTAACAAGTCAGCTCTTATATATCACATAGGTTACAGGTTTGATTCCCGTTACAGGACGTGTTTATATACAGAATAATTATATATGTATATATATTTACATTTGTTATTTTTTTTTAAATTTGTGGACCAATTTCGATAAAATTTATATGGGACCACCTCTGAAGTATGACCTACGAAACTAAAACTTAATCATAAAGATCAATTCATAATTAGCAGAGAAATCGCGTAACACACATACAAAAAATCGTACCATTGAATTGAGAACCTCCTACTTTTTTGAAGTCGGTTGAAAAGCGCAAGCATTTGTTTTGTGTCTGAGTGTTGTAGTTCGTAGCTTTCATACATACAGGGAATATTAGTTAGGAGCCATGATCTATGACCTTTGTGATAGTTTTAGTATAAACTGTTATTCCAGACGTAGTTAAGTCTCCTTGAATTGTTTTCTGATTCCTCTAGAACCTCTGTTAGCTCCAGCATAGCCTTTATTATAACACGAACGAAAAAGCTTGACAAAAGGACAAAGCTACTCATTTACAACCGTCATGCCCGTTATGCGATCCGCATATTCGCAACAAAAAGCTTTCAAGTATTCTCGAAGCTTCCCCGAATCAATACCAAGACACAAAACAAAGTCGAAGCCTTCTTACAAACAGAATGGACCGTAATATTGTTATTGAGGCGAACAACGAAAAGAGAATGAAAATATTCAAATTTTAACGCGGGTACGTTGATATGGGTTATGCGAGCCGGATTGAATCATGTAGTGTGGTTTGAATGTTAATATTTTCAGAGGGTTAAAATAAATAGTGTAGTGAATAAAATAACAAATTAAAATCCTGAAAAATGTTAAATAGAATACATTTTTACCTTTTCTCATTTTATAAGCCATTGCTGAATACGCTATACGCACGAGATACGAGACGTGTTTACTGACATGTATTTTTGTAGCAGCATTATTTCATCATCATCATCATCATTGGGGCTTATTCATCCATTCGTGTGTGGTAGAGTCATTGTGATAATTTGATGTTCATAAGTGCGTCTGTGATGCCAAAATGATTAAAGAGATTTTGATTTGATTTTGATTTGATTCTAGGATATAGGCCTCTTACCTCCGTCTCCATTCCCGGCGGTCTTCAGCCCGGTGCATCCAGTCCTGGCCTGCGTGTCTCCTGATGTCATCCACCCAGCACTGCGGTGGTCGGTCGCGGCCTCTTGAGTCCGCCCTGGGTCTCCACTTAAGGACTCGTTTTGCCAAACGGCTCGCATCCATTCTTGAGATGTGTTCTGCCCATGCCCATGCCCACTTTTTAATCGACTTCAAAAAAGGTTTTCTGTCGATTGTGTTTTTTTTATGTTTGTTACCTCAAAACTCTGACATTTATGAACCGATTTGCAAAATTATTTTTTGTTAAGTTTAGTATAGCTTCGAAGTGCTCCCATATAAATTTCATCGATATTTGACCTTGGACTTTGAAGATACATTGAAGTCGGTTTTTTTTTTTTCTGTAAATTAATTATTCTTTGCTATTGTAGCCATTACGTTGACTTAAGTCTTACTCCTGATCCGTTCATTTCGCAGCAACATTATTTGCGTAGCGTAAATAACAATGTTTTCGATTACTATAATTATTAACAATGATTTTAACCCTTTATGTTTTGCTGAAAGCACATTTGTTTGAATTTCAATCCAGATCAAAACTAAAATATTTTAAATTAGTATTAGCAATGATTGTTATTTGTATTGTGCATCTATAATAAATTAAATAAAAAAATAAGATGTATGAGAGGTTTAGGTACTTGAACACTTCAAGATATTTAGTTAAGATACCTATAGCATCGCTCCTTTACACAAATGTTAAATAAAATCTACGTTCAATACAATATATTAATTATAGAACAAGTTTACAAAGCTAGTATTCCAATAAAACAAATAGCCGTGACAGGACAGTTAATATATTTCACTAAATATTATGATGTTCCACAAAATGCCCAAGAATTCATCGTCTAAGCAATTGACCTTTACAAAAACCACGGCGAGCCTGTGTAACGAGAACATTTAATCAATACATAATCTCATCACCGTCCTGTTGGAGTGCTGAAAGGTCACGAAAGGCCTTCGTTACTCCGGCTCAGGAGAGGTCAAGCTTTTTTTTGCCAGGTTATGTTCTCGAATTACGTCATGAAATGCGCTGCGAGCGCAGATTCTCGCAAGTCCACAAGAATAGTAATACTTGAGTTGAGTTGTGGAAAGAATATATATTTGCGCAGTAACACAGCCACAATTAAGTTTGAATCTTCCTATACGAAAAAAAAAAAAATCGAAGACTGTTTTTTTATGAATATAGCGGCACACAAGCAGATGTCTTGCCTGAATGGTAGGCGGTTACCATCGCCTATGGACACCTGCAACACTAGGGGCATGACACATGCGTTGCCTACCTTGACGGACCCTTTTAACCCTTATTTTGAAATTAATTCATTTATTTTTTCTTTAAATTCTAGATACAGGGAATCCTAGCTAGGGGCTAGGATCTATGTATGTGATCGTTGGACATATTCATCGTTAATATTGTGAAAAGCAGATAGATATTTTAATAGAAGTTTTAATAGGTTTTGACACATAATACAAATTATTTAAAAAGACATAGTAATTATATACATTTTATTAAATTCACAGCTTTCGTAAAAAATGCAGTAGGTACTCAATAAAATATTTTATAACAAAAAAAAAAGACATCAATTCTGATGTATCTTCGAAGTTCTAGGTCGAATATCGATGAAATTTATATGGGACCAAGTTGAAGCTATTACTAAAACCAACGCAAAATAATGTTCCAAATCGGTTATGAATGACGGAGATCTGAGTTAACAAACATAAAAAAATACAATCAGATTGAGAACCTCCTATCCTTTTTAGAAGTTGGTTAAAAAGACCTAAAATTGGCCACCGCTGCTCCAGCTATAATATAATCCCGGCAGTGTAAGGACCTTAATATGAAGGGACAGCGCCATTGTAGGAGGTGCTAGGTACGTCGCCCTTTGCAAGATTACGTGCCCGACAATTTATCCTTCATTTGGGATACTTGTCTTAAACTTCTTGCGTTCGGTACTTTTCAAAGGTTTCGTATGAAACGTTCATTTTGGTTAATGAGTCGGTTAATTCTGAGATCTACAGAACATTTTAGGTCTAATGGCAAGTTTAGCACAAATATGTGCTCTATTTTCAGCCACTTCTTAGCTTCACATCGGACGTATCTAACCGATTCCTATAAATCCGATCTAAGTGATTTTAAATCAAAATAGAGTTGTGTATTCCTCCTCTTCTCCCTCATCTTCTTGCCCAAACAGAGTATGTCTGTCATCTGTTTATCTGTTTATCTATTACTAGCGACCGCTCACGACTTCGTTCGCGTTGACAAAATAAAATAGCCTATGTTACTCAGAAATAGTTTAGCTTTCTACCACTGAAAGAATTTTCCATATGGGATCAGTTGTTCCAGAGATCCTACAAACATACTTACAATTTTACTTTTTTATAATATTAATATACAATGGTTTAGCGGAAAAACTATGAAACAAATAAACGATAAACCATTAAGAGTCCTCAAATTTCCAGATAATGTAGAGTTCAAAGTCTTCTTAGGGTAAGGCTCGCCTTAGTAAATGTACTGCCTATGTACCTACAAATTTGTTTGTGCAATAAAGAATTTTCTATCTATCTATAATCTACGATGTTAATGTATTGAGAGTGTACAATAAAGAATATAAGAGTTCATTGACCAACCAAATATGACTTCTAGGTTCAAAACCAAATATTAAAAAAACCTTTCGGAACCATGAATGCGAATTTCGGCTAGCTCGTGGCCAATTTAAAAAAAATAAACGTCTGTTAATTTTTTGAGTTCTAGTAGGAAGCACTTAGAGCTGATATTTCAATTTTTAAATATGTTGTCAGATAGTTATTAAGACGAATAACTCCAATCGATTGTGCCAGCGAGATGCAATTAAGCCTAATTCAACAAGCAAACGGAAAAAATATGTTTGATTTGACGTTTATTATCTTGTCTAGCTATTTTTACGGAATTGAGTAATGAGACGAGCAAGTGTTCTCCGAAATAAGTAAATAACAATTGCAGTGCTATCCAGAACTTGTACTACCATAAAAGTACTGCGTATACCTATAGCACTGCATTGCGCTCATCACCCGAGACATTTCATATACCTAGTAATTTCGCCGGCTACTATGCCCTTCAAACCAGAACACAATAATGCAGTAATTTACTATCTGCTTAGCTATCTGAGGGTTGAAAAATCGGCCCTGAAGAGATAGTCTATCTATATCTATAACAGGCAGGTTAATTTAGATCCCTGCGTTTAAAGCGACTTCCTTTTACATCCTCCGTAATAAATCCCTTCCTAAAGCCATTTTACAGGAGGCTCACCTTGTAATGTTTTCAGCAAAATTGATGTAATCTGACACTCTCCCGAAAACCCCGCCGGGGTCAGCCATCGCCACCCTTTGAATTTATCGCACGCTCTTTGTCAAGTGGGGTTTAAATGCAAAAAAAAAATCCACGATAAATTTCGCAAGTCACCTTTAACTCGTTTGTCAAATAATGACGGACCATGTAAACACAGCAACTATGTCAAACTTTAAATTTCAGAACGTAAGGACGAAATTTCAGTGTGATGAAACTTTTCGTATGTTGGTAAAATACTGGAGCCTTGTGTCACTGTGGCCTGAAAATACGACATTCAATGCATGCAGGGAAATATAGTGTTTGGAATAATATATGGTCGTGCCATTCCGATTTCTGCGCTGTCAGTGTTCCGATCTCCTGACAGTTTAATAGATGATAGTCTATATTCTACGGTGGAAGACTATTCCATGTCTGGGTGGAGTTTTGTAGTTTTATTTAGACATGAGACTGGAAGTTGATGGGAGTTCGTGCCTTTTAGTTTTGCTAGACATGGTTCGTTCCTTAGTTTGTCATGAAAATGTTTGGAGAATGCAAAGTGCAATCACCTTGTTTTAAAATATATAGAATCACAATGATTGTCCCCGTAAGACGATATAAGAAGGACAGAAGAAATTTAGTTGATCGAGCAGTAGACTTGGTGGCCCAGTGGTTGTGTCGGTACGGTATTCCAAAGACGCAGGTTCGATTCCTACCCGAACAATTTCAAATTTTCTTCTTCCTGATTAGGTATTAAAAATCTTAGAATTAAGCTAATGCCGAATAGCACAAAATACAATATCCAATAATTAATAGAAAAATACGCTCAACGATCACGTAGATCCTAATCCTTAACTAGGACTCTTTTATTTAGGGAACCAGGAACCAGAAGGACCATCGTGCCAAAAAAACCGACATGAAACAAATACTTATACTCATTTTCTGTGCACAAACATTTGTCCCGTAACGTGAATCAAACGCATATACTACGTTTTGTATGAGGTATGAGCTGACTTGCCCAATCACTACACCACAGAGTCTGTGTAATAGCCTGAACCAAGCGCTGTGCGTACAGAGAGGTGCTCTTAAATATTATACATAGTTATAGCCTATAATATGATTACTTAAGATTGTAACTGAATCTCTTGTATAAGCTGTTGATCATCTAATAATAAATAAATAAATACCACAGAATACCTAGTAGTACTACTTATAAACAGTATAAATACATAAAGTTTCTTCAAGGATGCCCGACTATTTGTAGTTAGTGTCATACTTTTTTTATGGAACTGAGTGATGAGACGAGCATGTCGTTCGGCTAGTGGTAAGCGCCACCAGTTTAATTCCATAAAAAGCACTGCATTGCGCTCATCACCCCGAAACATTAGATATTAAGTCGCATATGCCCAGTAATTTCGCTGGCATACTATTGTTCAATTAAATTTAAATATAATAATTAAAATCAATCATTTTCTGCTAATTATGTTAATTATGTATGCTAATTATGTTTTTAGATATTTTTCAGATACCAAATAACACTTTCAGAACGTTTCGTTTTTTTTGACTCTTCACTTTTTTAAAATTTTACCAAATACTACTTTTGAGGTATACAGCTTTATCAAACCTTTTATTTATAACTTAAACAAGATCAAAGTTTTATTGTCTTGAAAACATAACTTTTCTTATATAACAATAATAAAATGATATTGAGTCAAAAAACTTTAGTACAAAACCAAACAAATTTTATTGCGACAAAGTTTCAGTCTGTTGATAACGGACTTTCTGTTTGAAGTATTTCCAAAAGCAATGTCTCTGAAATTAGCCAGAGCCGTATAAAATTAGAATATATCAATAAACCGAGCACAAGCAGAAGATATTACTGGTTCTTGTAGACGGCGACGTCTAAATTTCAATAGAAATGGGAATATAATTGTTATTCAAGTTCTGAACTTGGCTATGATTGTAATCTCAGTGTTGTATGAAACAGAGCTAGCTCCTTTAAAATTACACAATTGAATATTGTTTCATTTCTTGAGTTAAACAAAGAGAGTAGAAGAGAAATAGAAAACTAGGTGAAATATAGAAGAGTATCTTTGAAATATCCCAACATGTAGTGGTAGGCTGGTAGGCCACCACTTAAGAAGGTTTTTGTGCCTATTCGTGAAAAATTCTCATGAACACCCTAGAATGGAGGGCCCGGGTAGTGCCAGAGTTAGCCTAGGCTACCTTTTTTTTATGTAACTAAATGACGAGACGAGCTGGTCGTTTGCCTGATGGTAAGCAATAGGCCAGCCCATAATAATAATAGCACCACCCAGAACTTTGTTTTGCAAATTCCTGCGCGGCGCTGCACTGCGCTCGTCACTCTGAGACAATTAGCTGTCGAGTCTCATAATGCCCAGTAATTTCGCTGGCTACCATGCCCTTCAAACCGGAACACAGTAATGCTTGCGCACTACTGCTTGTCGGCTAAATAACTGGCAAAGCGGTGGTACCTACCCAGACGGCCTCTCGCATACGAGAAACCTACCACCAGTATACCTACGGGCTTAAACTCCCGTCTGCTCTATCTGTCCACAGAACAGACGCCGTGCCGTTTTCGTCACTTCTTATATTCTCTTACATCAGCTTACACTTGCACTGCACTTTCTTTTTCTCTAATAAGTCCATCATATTTTTTGCAACTCAGTGCAACTCTTACTGCATATTTTTTCTTACTTATTCACTGTCAACAATTTTTTAGCAAGTCGCAAATAAGTTCTCTACATTTTTTTGCCAGATTACCGGTTACACGCGATTTCATAATTTGGAATATTATTTTGCTACACTCACGGGTGATAGGCGAAATACTCCACCGGTGTTCGAGCGATACAGATGCTCATCTTCATGGATTTTAATAATAATCTGATACGCCACGTGTTTAGCCCATGTAAGACAAGGTAAAACAGAACCTGTGTAGGCTTCTTGCTGCCAGTAGGTATTTGAAGGAAGACTAAGACGGAGAAATGCCGTCGTCTCAAAGATTATAGCTACCTAAAGTCATACCATAGTCGCTGAAAACCTACTCTAGTACAGAACATAGGTCGTACGGTTTAGGTCTGATAGTTTATGTCTTTTTACGAACTTTTTTAGGAGAATCAAGTGCATATTACATTGACTTAAAACAGTTCAATTCTAAGAGAACATCAATAATGTATCATCAGCCTGCATGACACTCTACTGGAAACAAAATTCTGATACTACGTAATCAGCCGATCAACATAACAATTCAATATTGTACTGTAGCCAGCTTTTTGGATACGGTGCCAAATGGTAGTGTTGGGTTGGATTGCAATTGGGTTATTTATAGGCAGACCCTTTCTTGTAACTGCCAGGTTCAGTGGAATCCCGAATTTTTCAACTTGTATGACCTAGATAATCAGTATTGTCAATACGTAACAGTAAAAGCGGAAATGATGTTCGGTGAACCATTGGGAAGACGGGTCTGAGCAGCCGCTCAACTGCCGTCTCTCTCTAGATCTATGTGCTCCATCATAGGCCACATCATCGCTTCACATCAGACGAGATAGTGGCCAAACATAGAGATATTAAGCGTAAAAAAAAATACATTATAAACTGACTAATAGTTTATATATATTGATATATATGGAATTGAATTTGGTATTAATGTATCTACTAAGTACATGCTTTAAAATATATTAATGACGTTAAATTAAAATATAAATGACAAAAAATTATTTTTAATTAGCTGGACTATCTATTTCATTACAGTTTACGCAGGGGCGTCCTGCGAATGAATTCGATATATGTATTTCCTAAATGTACATTTCGGAAAAAAACCGTATTCAATTCCACTCTGAATTAATTTTAATAATATTAATAAAAAGTACTGAATAATTTTATTAAAGGTCAATTTGTGATGTGTAATTTTGATAGATGAGTAATTTTGGGTCAGTTCAGTACTATCGAAAACAGGCAAGATAAAAAAATCGATCGCCGTATTGATAATGCCTGGAAATGCTACTAGTCCAAGAAGACGCTAATGCAGGGAGATTTTCACTCTCTGAAGCGCCTACTCATCGACATGTACCTATGTCCTGCCCATCCTCACTCTCTCTCTCTCTGCCGGCACCTGTGTTTCCGGATAGCTATAATCTGGGTGTCTTTAAGACAATAGTGAACAGGTTTCTTCTAGGCGAGCGTGCTACATCTTAGCCGCATCGTCACCAACAGGTGAGATAGCGGTCAAACGCAAGGCTATAAATAATTATAAAAAAAAATCCTAAACAGTGCGCAAACTTGATCGTTCACCAAATAACAAGTCCCGCCTTGGGGTTTATCAAAGAGTAATGGAGAGCAGCATTCTGGTCATCAAAAGGACGGACAGTGTTAGAAAAGTACCTACGCTGCGCTCAAAAATAATTGTAGCTGACGTGGGAAATAAGGCTGCCAGGCTCATGTGGGACTGTGTGGGTTGTATACATCCCGATGCTGATGTTCATGATGATGATGAGTTTCGATTTCTGCACGAGCAATTTCATATTTCTTTATTAATTAAAATTTTGAAACACAATTCAAAACAAAACTAATAACGCGGGGGTGACGAGTGCAGTTGCAGTGCCGCGCAGGATTTTGGTGCAGCTTAGGCATATGCAGGTGTGCTTCTGACCAGATTTTTGATATCAATATGCTCATCTCCACGCTGACAAGTTTTTCTTCTTTGAGGTAAACGTTTTATTTAAAAAGCGATCGCATAAATAGATGTCTTATTACCATGCAATAACGCTTGCATAATGAGATCCGCAACTTCCATTACCCATGAGAGCACATCAAAAACGCCCGGTAAAAAAGAGAATTCTCATAAAGATTGCAGTAACATGAATTATTACCAGTGACTTTCGAAAGTCGAGAGCACGCTGCGCGAGCAAATTCAAATCGGCCGGAGTTCACGTTTTATGAAGTGTTCCTCTTTTATTATGGCCTGTTAGATTGTTTTTTGATGATGCGGTCGGAATTGGAAAAACTGCCGAGACTTCGGACTAGTTATAACCGTTTTTGGGTTCCGTAGCTAATAGGTAAGTAACAGTGGAACTTTTAGCGTGCGTTGACACTTTATCGTAGGCTGCCACTTTTTTGAGCATTGTCCTTCTAAATATCATTATTCTACAAAACAACAGTTGTATATCTATGTTATGCAGACTAACAAAACTTGCACCCCAAAACGTTTAAAATCCTCCTCACGTCGTGCAACAATGTGAAACTTATAGTTTCGTTATGTCCGTGTATAAAAAACCTGTCCCCAACTTTTCATCATTTCTAATGAAATCAAGCAAGTTTCTTGATTATCACTTACTATCTTTGACACAAGAGTCTGGAATGGATGGTCTGGAGGATTGCGTTAACTTTTTTGATCTGGACATTCTATACTTCTTCGTGACTTCAGAAGAGTCTCGTCGTTTTTTTCTTTTAATTGCCTTTTTCATATCAAAATATATGATTATTAAGATTTTAAAATTAAATAATTATTGTTGACATGTAGGCACTCACTACCCAGGTGTTGAAACACACCATTTCCGAATCTGACAGGGTTTTTGTGACATACCTACAGCACAAGTTATACCTTTAAAAAATCTTTATTGTTCCTTCAAACTTCAACCTTACAAATAATAGCTTTTAACTTTAATCTTTCACACAATTACTTTACCTGTCAAGACCTAGTAACCGAAAACTACGTCCTGCAGCCGAAGATTTTCATCCTAATTTTGAAGCTATTCTCTTTAAAAAAGGTGTTGGATTTGCAAGTAATGCACATAAGACATTGTTCTTTAAAACTTCTTTCGAGTGAGTGGCTTAAAATATTGAAAGCACTAATGATGTGGACCACAAACACCCAATTAATTATTAATAAGTTAAATGTTCTGTATCAAGACCTACTTTTCTTTACCATTCACCCCTTCATTCCAGCGATGACTAGTATTTTTAGAAAAAAAAAAGGCGCAGACATTTTCGCATAAAACAGGTATGTACTCGGAATCCGTACTCATAAATTACCCAGCCCTAAAGCCGCAGTGCAAAGTACTAGCAGACAGTTACTGAGCTTAGCTGTTTGATGAAATAACGCTTAACAATAATATTAATATCATAGATAGATTCTTGCATAAGTAATATAAGTACATTTATGTATGTATTATACTCATATGATATATGATTTTACAAAATAGTCTTTATAATAACTATAAGTACACAACCGTCTTTGGTCGTTTCACAAATCCTCTCCATCCAAAGATTGTCTGGAAGAGATCGTTTATTAGCGGTAAGACCGCCCATTGTACTATTCAAATTTTTGAGTTTTATTTTTATTTGTTCTTGTTATGTTTTTGGTGTACAATAAAGTGTTATCAATCAATCAATCAAGAAAAAACGAGGAACATAATGGTCCGAAAAATGCCGTACTAATTTTTATTTATAACACGTCAGACCCTAGTCACCGCATTTTTGTGCTTGTTATATGTAGTGGTGAAAACTTTAGATACATCCAGACTTTCTGATAATCACTTAAAACTAAAAGCGCCAAGTGATCGTTGATATAGAAATTAAAAGGGATATAAAGAATCGTTTGTCCTTTTCCAGGATATTTTTTAGATTATATTAGATTAGATAACTCTTTATTGTTACACCACCAGAAATTATTACAGCAAAAGAAAAATTACAAACTTAAAAACTTAAGTGTTACAATTGGCGGTCTTATCGCTTAAAGCGATACAAACCTGCGTACCCAAATGGTAAAACGGGACCCTATTACTAAGACTCCGCTGTCTGTCTGTCTGTCTGTCCGTCTGTCACCAGGCTGTATCTCGTGAACCGTGATAATTAGACAGTTGAAATTTTCACAGATAATGTATTTTTGTTGCCACTATAACAACAAATACTAAATACAGAATAAAACAAATATTTAAGGGGGCTCCCATACAACAGACATGATTTTTTTGCTGTTTTAATAGATAATGGTACGGAACCCTTCGTGCGCGAGTTCGACTCGCACTTGGCCGATTTTTTCATATTGAGTTACAAACATCCATCTATCTATCCATCATAAACATTCGCATGTATATACTACTAGCAGCGCCCCGCGGTTTCACCCGTAGTTTCCTGAGATGAAAAGTAATCTATGACCTTTTCTTGGACCTAAAGAACCTACATACAAAATTTCATCAAAATCCGTAGTATAGTAGGAAGTAGGAGAGGATAGGATTAGCGCAAATAACAAATGAAACATTTGCTTTTATTATTTTATACTACACCTGCTCGGAAAGTACCTTGATACTTTATCAAATTTACGGTAGAAAGTACGTCATTGCATATCGAACAAATATGCGGCGAGAAAACGCATCTGAGCGGGAGAGAAAAGTGTATGAAAATCCATTTCTTACGTGGTTTTTCTTTTTTAATTTTGGGTAAGACTATGCGCTGGTAACCTAAATATCAAAAGCCAAAAAGTTTTTACAGTGAGTTTTTATCTCCAAGTTCGCAAAATGACACTGGCCACTAGCTGTGTGTTGGATGGTGTCAAACAATTTGAAAAAAGAACATCGCAAACATCTCAAACAAACATTAATGGAAAAAGTGTTACATTAAGCTTCACTAACTGCAACAATTTCAATATAAATTTCAATTAGTAAAGATTTAGTTTTTTATTTTCCTCGTAGGTGTAGTATAAAGCACTATGTATCACTCGAGAGAAAGTGCGATTCCCGATCTCGGGAGTTTTAAAGCCCTCGCCTACGGCTCGGGCTTCAAACGACACCCTCGACGGTAATCGGTCACTTTCTCCTCTCGGTGAACAATGTACTATTGTATACATGTATTACAGTCACTCAAACGGCCTCAACGGAAGACCAGCGCTGGTCGCACGGACAGCACAACGCTGAGTTAAGGCCGGTTTGCAACAATTTCCTATTTCTTTTATTTAATATGTTACTCTTTTAATGTTTTTTTTTTTATGTTATCCGTTTGTTTTTTTCTATGTCATGTGTAATAAGTTGTTGCAAATAAACGTTTCTTTCTTTCTTTTAATTTGTATCAGAATGGTGTACTGTCGTACCGAAGTAAGCTGTGACCTCGCTGTAGCCAACATTTAAAAATCCATCATGGTAGTGGCAAGTCACCACCGACTCATTTATATGACGTCAAGAAATGACAGTTGCGTTATGCGAACTTGATATAAAATTACTCACTCGGGTTATCGTTTCTTTTGAACGATTTATCATATTATTCCTAAAAACACATTTGGAAACGTTATAACTGCCAAGCGCGTTACGCACACGCTGTTGTTATTTCAACTTATTGCACTTGAGTTTGCAGAACTTTGCAGTTTTTCTAGGTATAATAGCAATTATTCGAAAAAATATTAATTAAATTTCTGGTGTAAAAATTAACGTGGTTTGGACACATTATTAATAATAATTTACGGATGACACTCACGTTTAAATTGGAGTAATCCAACTATAGCTTGAACCACATCCAGTGGTCTTTTTCAAGGCGAGTGCGGTATGCTCGGTATGTGTGAGGCGTGACGCGTTCGCGAGCGTACCACACTCACCTTGAAAAAGACCACCGGATGTGTTGAAACTATAGTTGGATTATTCCAATTTAAACGTAAGTGTCAGCCGATACCCGCATCTTCATCCACGTTGAATTCAGTTTATAGTTTGTTTCCTCATGAAATATTTGTTTTTCCGCGATGGGTAACATAAAGTACCTACAGTACAGTACAATAGTAGTTAGACACACTTCATAAAACTGCATTCAGTCGTTCAGACAATAAGTGGTGGAAATCATGCAATATTAGGAGAATAAGATATCGATCTTCAAAACCTTAAGATTTCATCAAAGTATTAAACATTTCAAGTTAACCACAACCGTGTTAAACATTAATTTCCTTACTAACTCTTCTTAAAATTTGGAACCTCTTCTGTTCGAGTAGGTACAAATTGTTTTGAATAATTTATTTCACTTGACAAGTAATTAAGAAGTTTGTTTTGGATTTTGTTTATGTAAATTTCTTGGGAATTTGGAAATTGTGCCGGTGTAAGTGCGTGATCGGGCCAAAGTTTTAATACATTAATGTTCCCTTTGAATATGTATGGGAATTCAGGTGGACTGGTAATCTACGTGCTTTTGTTTACTTGCGGGTAATGAGGTGTAGGATAAACGGTGGTTCTAAATATTTCTCAAGTTATTTAAGTTTGTTGATCCCTTGGTGGTATGTGTTTATCGTTGTTGGCTGATGAAAAGTGTTTTGATTTTCAGACATGTACAATATGGTGTTCCCTGATCTTTTTTTTATCATACTCCTACTTAATATTATAAATGCAAACGTTTGTGAGGATGAATGGATGTTTATTACTTAATAATTGGATGTTTATTAATTAAGTGGAACTCCCTGCCGGGGTCAGTCTTTGATACTTACAATCTAGGAATCTTCAAATCTTGAGTGAACAGGTACTATCTTGGCAAGCGTGCTACATCGTCGACCACATCGTCGCTTACCATCGGTGCGATAGTGGTAAAACGCAAGCCATTCAAGAATTAAAAAAAAAAATGTGCGGTTAAATTTGTATTCTGTTTTTTGTATTGTGGTGTTACCAATTTAATAGTTATTCATTTATTCAAGGTATTCTAATTAAGAACTCTTTATATAAATGGCCATTTTGTGGATTTTACTTGTACAAAAAGTGCACCAGTGTGCAGCGCAGACAAAATTCTAACGAACAACTTTTTCAATACCATTACATAACACCAGCCAGTAACAAGAACTATACCACTTGTACCAGGAAGCAGCGCATGTATCGAAGCGAGCTCGCGAACTAACGAGAAAACTTCGCTTATAAAATCTTCGTATTGAATATTAACATGTTCTTTATTGGCCATAAAAAGCCGTTAAAGTATTATGGGTGTAATAATCGAGTTTGTGAACTGTCGTCGCTTCGGATGGAGTTATAGGCCCGGGGGTTTTACCTTGATTAGCCGGTGAAGGGTGTAGTTAAGCAAACGGCCGTATGTTATACTGTGTTCAAGTTACCTTAGTTAAGACTTGAGAAGCCATTGGGTTTAAGTAGGCTATGGTGAAGGCAGTTTGAAATAATAGTTCGAATTAATGAAACGGAATATTAAATTTACGAAAGCTTGGGATTGAATTGAACATTTTGGGTGTCGGCTTTAATAGGCTGTTGTCCTAAAATCCTTTAAAGTGCAAAATTTTTATGTTTCTTGCCCCCGAAAGCTTTTGAGGCCACTTTTCTAGTGGTAGATTTTGGTCAAAGTAACAGTAACTTGATTTTGATAAATATTTCGAGATTTTTTTTACTTACAAAAATCTACGCTCTTTTAAAAAATGCTGAGGCGACTGAGCCTGTAAAAAAGGATAAGCAAACTCAGCGCTTAAGCTCCCAAAATTTGTACCTAATCAGCCCCAGACAAAATGACAAGCAAGATATACACTGACTCGTATCTCTGATGGCACTAGCATAAAAATATAACCCTTATTTATATAGGCATCCCGTGTCAAAGTTTTTTTCATAGGCATGAAATGTTTCAGCAAAAAGTTGGCTGTGCGAAAAAGCTTTTAAATAAAACAAACCATTTTCCCAGCAAAAAGACTCATGGTAAAAACGCTGCCAAATTTTTTGAGGCCGTATCAGCGTGGATGGTGCTAAGCCTCGCTAAGCCCACACGTTATCGTACAAAAAGATCTGTTATCTGTCGGTGAGCCTAATTTTTTTCGTGCACCGTATCCGGTCGCTCTTACAGGATTAGAAATTCAATATGGTATCTATACTATTATAAAAATGGCACTGAGCCTATTCTGTACATTAAAGATATTTGTTAAAAACCAACTGAGATCGACTA
Source organism: Petrophora chlorosata (assembly GCA_951640565.1). NCBI lineage: Eukaryota > Metazoa > Arthropoda > Insecta > Lepidoptera > Geometridae > Petrophora > Petrophora chlorosata. Next base: position 11,437,411 of record OX621201.1, on the reverse strand, counting down.
TTTAGAGGGAACACGAAACCACGGTTTTTAGAATTTTTGTCTATTTGTTTGTATGATGTTATCTATAGACTTGAAAAATGCTGAACGGTTTTTAAAGTGGTTTTCAGGTAAATTTAAATTAAAGGGTTTGTTACATCAAAATCGGTTGGGTGACTACGAAGGTACAGCTTGACCTCTTCTTTCTGATAATGATGAGGTCTTGTTAGGATAGTCTTGGAAAAAATACGAATATGGGCTTTGTCCGTCATTCACGCGGACAAAGTCGCGGGAAAAAGGCAAGTTTTTATATAAATAAGTTATTTTAGAGCTAAATTCTTATAGGATATCAGGTGAACAACATGCTCGTCTCATCAGTCAATTAAATTTAAAAAAGCCACTGAAAAAGCCACAATTGCGTTGCCGACTTTTTTCTTAATGTAACTGAATAACGAGATCAGCTGGTCGTTTGCCTGATGGTAAGCATACAATAACAGCATAACCCAGAACTTTAGTTTGCGAACTCCTGCGCGGCGCTGCACTGCGCTCGTCACTGAGACAATTAGCTGTTTAGTCTCATAATGCCCAGTAATTTCGCTGGCTACAATGCCCTTTAAACCGGAACACAGTAATGCTTGCGCACCACTACTTGGCGGCTGAATAACTAGAAAAGCGGCGGTACCCACCCAGACGGCCTCATGCTTACGAGAAACCTACAACGAGTGATTAATGTATTTTATATACATTTTAGTAATGATTTATATACATTAGAGATAGAGGCGAATATTATAGTTTTTAAGCAAGTACTTGACGTTGGTATTAAGTAGATTAATGAGAATAGGGGGTCGGACAATAATCGAAAAAAAATCTAAAATGTAGTTAGAACAAATGTTTGTCGAAGTCGAAAGATCATTCAATCAATATTTTTGTAAAATAATAATAATTTATATTTTTATATCAATAAATAAAATCTAATAATTCTGACATTTGTATCTGTTCCGAAACACCAACACATTGCATGACGTCATTTCAAAGTAAATAAGGAGTGCGAAGCTCGTGTTTATTTTATATTTTTGCTTTTTATCTATATCAAAACGATATGTTTTTCATGCCATGACGACCCTAAAGTCTTTAAACTTCACAAAAATATATAAATCACTTTGCAAGTTTGCTTTCGTAGAGCTTGTCGTTTCGTTGGCCAGCGTGTGACGTCATACGTCTGAGGTGAACTTTTGCGCGGCAATATTTGAAACATAACGTTTAAACATAATTTTACGTACTTTTAGGACTATATTAAAACATTATACTTTTTTTTTTTTTTTTTTTTTATTGAAGTTTTTCTGTCTCATACCAAAGTATTGCTTGGTGTATATTATTGCCCTTCTCTACGAATTGATTTCTTTGCCTCCTTTGAGAAACTCTTAGAAGACTTTTCTCCCTCTTATGATCACACCATTTTAATGGGTGATTTTAATACCTGTCTTCTTAAGAAGGACTCTCGGTCACTTAAGCTGGAAACCGTCGTCCGGGCTAACAATCTTACTATATTACCCTTAAGTGCCACACACTTCTTCCCACACTCAACTCCTTCTCTTCTCGACTTAATACTTGTCTCTTCCTCAAATCACGTTGACAATCACGGTCAATGCGCAGCGGATGCGTTTTCGTATCATGACATGATATTTCTCTCTTATAAAATCCGTCCTCCGAAAGCTACGGCCAAAGTACTTCTTCAGCGCAATTTTGGTGGTATTGATCTCGAGCGTTTGCGTAAAGATGCTTTAGATATAGACTGGTCCGACGTCGTCAATGCTAACACCATTGATGATAAAGTGGACAAATTTAGTAATATCTTCCTCAAATTGTACAATACTCATGCTCCTCTTCGACCTGTTAAAATTAAACACCTCCCTGCACCATGGCTAACAAAAGAAATTAGATCTATTATGCATAAAAAGAATATAGCAAAGGCTAGATTGAAGACTCGACCTACCGATCTGAACAAAGCTGCGTACATTAATAGCAGGAATCTCTGCAATAGAGTGTGTAGGAATGCACTACGCCAGCATATTCGTCAATCAGTAGATAATGAAGACCCCTCTAAAGTATGGAAATTTCTCAAAACATTGGGAGTTGGTAAACAGCGTCAAGACTCTTTCCCTAATAGTATTAATATAAATTTACTTAATCAACATTTCTCAACCTCTTCCAACTTTGATGGAACATTAAAATCTAGCACGTTAAACTCTCTTTCTTCTACCACTACTCCCGACTACGAATCTTTTGTTTTTCGACAATTTACCGATAGTGATGTTAAGAGAAGCATATCATCCATCTCGTCTAATGCAGTTGGTAGCGACAGTATCAGCCGAAACATGATCATGCTCGTACTTGATGAAATCCTACCCGTAATCCAATATATCCTCAATGAGTCCATTACAAGCGGCACCTTTCCATCAGCGTGGAAAGAAGCCCAAATCATTCCTCTCCCAAAAAAATCTAATCCTTCCACTTATACCGATTTTCGCCCAATTTCAATATTACCTTTCCTCTCTAAAGTCCTCGAACGCCTTATCCACCAGCAACTTAGCTACTTCCTTAATAAAAATAACCTCCTAAATCCCTTCCAATCCGGCTTCCGTCCCGGTCATAGTACTGTATCAGCTTTAATTAAAATTACAGACGATATTCGGTATAGCATGGCCAATGGAAATGTAACTATTCTGTCGTTGCTTGACTTTAGCAATGCTTTTAACAACGTTGACTTCGACATCCTACTAGAACTCCTTCGCTCTCTTAACATATCTCCTACGGTGATTGACTGGTTTCATAGTTACTTGTATGGTCGCCGGCAACGTATTCGCATTGATGATACATTTTCATCCTGGTGTAATACGACTGCCGGTGTTCCTCAAGGTGGCGTGCTATCTCCTCTTCTTTTTGCTTTATTTATTAATTCAATTTCTCATCAACTCTCTTCATCCTACCACCTCTATGCAGATGATCTTCAAATCTATAGGCACGCACGTCCGGATCAATTACCTGAAGCCATTAATTGCACCAACTCTGACTTACGACACATCCTGAATTGGAGCAAGTCATATGGTCTTAGCGTTAACCCTGCGAAGACTCAGATCATTGTCATCGGTAGTTCCAGGATGATATCTAAAATTGATTGGTTTCGTCTGCCACAGGTAATTTTCGACGGAACTGTTATTACAATAAGTGAAACAGTCAAAAGCCTTGGCATATACATCGACAGGCAACTTTCATGGAGACCTCAGCTGACAGAAGTCAGCCGAAAACTATTCGCCTCCGCTGGATCACTACGTAGATTACGCAATTTTCTTCCAATCACCACCAAAACTGCACTTGCCCAATCTCTTTTACTCCCAATTCTCGATTATGCTGACGCCAGCTATCTGGATTTAACCGAGGAACAGCTTGATAAACTCGAACGTCTACAGAATTTCTGTATCAGGTTCATATTTGGTTTAAAAAAATATGATCATGTGTCCGAATTTCGCAATAAATTGAAATGGTTACCAATTCGCCTTCGCCGGAATACACATATTCTCTCCCTCCTTTACACTATCCTGTTTTTTCCTGCTACCCCGTCCTATCTCAAGGAGCGTTTTGAATTCTTGCACCTCTCCAATCCCCGTTCCTTACGTTCCTCAGAAACTCTTCTATTAAAGACTCCTGTGCATTCGACACAGTTCTCGGATAAATCGTTTTCTGTACAAGCGGTCCGATTATGGAACGCGCTGCCGGTTGATATAAGGCATGCAAAAACAATTAATATTTTTAAAAGAATGGTAAAAGCCCATTACCTTTCCTCTCTGCACTAAAACTGCTACACACAGTTTCTTATTTATATATAAATATTTATATTATTTATTTTATGTATTGTATAGTAAGTACGAGTATAAGTAGTTATATGAATAATTATAGTATGTAATATGTAAGTATTTGTCGTTAATAGTATATTATTTTAGTTATATATGATTGTTTTATTTTATTATCGTTTATATTAATTATTTGCTGTGCACCACCGTCTATTCTTTTAACATTTGTCCAATCCATCCAAAGGTTGTCTGTAAGAGATTGCATTACGCGATAAGACCGCCAATTGTATTACCCTAGTTAAGATTTCTATTTTGTTCATGTAATTATGTTTGTGGTATGCAATAAAGTGTTATTGTATTGTATTGTATTGTATTGTATTATATTTCATGGCTATATATATCCATTATGGTTTATTTTAAACACTTCTGAAAAGCTGTCCGATCGCCTATTATAAAACGCAGAACGGTGTAGTCCGGTGCGGTACCGCTTAGGTTTGCCAAGCTACTATTCAGCTCGTCTCGTCTATCGTGTGGGTGTGTGGCCAACCCTGGTGTCGGAGTTTTTAGGCCGCCCGAAGTCCTCCGACATGGTCTAACGACTGTTGTCCTAACACAAGAACCGGAACCAACGGCTTAACGTTCCCTCCGAAGCACGGTACCGCTCAGATATAAATACCACACAAATGTGCACCCATCCGAGTTGTGACCGCTGCGAACGTTGCTTCGCGTGAGGAGCCTATCTACGTGAGTTTGTCGCGGCTGGAGCAGACTAGGTTCCAGTGGAACACGCGAAGGTGTTCCACGCCCCGGACTTCTGGCCTGCAGGGATAGTCTACCGCCGGTACGTAGGTACGTAAGTACGTAAAGTAGGCGAAAACAATTCCCTGCTGTAGCTTAATTAAAGTAGTTTTTAATATTATAATATGTATATTAGTCTGTAAGGTATATATAATATGGGTCTTAGAATTACTTTAGTCACTAATGTAAATATTGTTTTCTTAAGTTACCTGAAACAAAGAAGTAATAATTAATAACAATAATTAACCTAGAAGATCTGTTACGAACGGCTAGGCGAACTACGCTACGAGCGCTACTATTTAACAACGACTATACTATCAGGAAATTACCTAGGTATATATAAATTACCTATACTTTATAAACATAACTACTAAATAACTAATGGCGATTACTCGTATTAATTGCAATGTCTATAACTGTTAAACAATCAAACACATAACATGATTGTGATCGATTTACATTTAATTAAATACCAGCGTACTGAGCATACCTATGATTATATTATCATTAACGCAACTAGATCTAATTAGATTAGCCTACTGTACCTACTCGTATAAATACTTAATTAATTAAGTACGATTCCGTATAAAAATACGCCTTTTGTATTGTGGCCGAGGGGTAAGATGTGCGCCTTACGACCCGACGCGACGCCTTTGCGTTCGAATATCGACTTGGCCCTCCATTTGTGACTTTTCTTTGAAGTGGTAGGCTCCAACTTCTTTTATTATAGGTAAGCCATTATTTCCACTTACAATGACAAACTAATACTAGAATTACTTGACAGCCAAGTGACTCCTCTACAACTACCTAAACCTATTGGGAAACGGGTATTAAGCGACCTAGTCATAATTCGGGATAATATACGGTGATCCATCAAGGAGACCGGTCTGAACAGTAACTCAACTGCCGCCTTCCTCTATCTTCAGTCACATCGACGCTAAACATCACGCTAAATACTTAATATTTTTTTTTTATTATATACTATTGACATATTATTGCAATCAAATCCATATTATGTAAATTAATTGAATTATGTATAATTCTATGATTGACATTGTAATTTAAATATAATAATAATGTAATTAATTAAATTAAATGTTATTAACCTGTTATTTTATGTATTGAATATTTTGCATGTCACTTATAATTGACTATGTGTTTCGGATCTGACCATATTTAAATTAACAACATGTATGGCAAATAAATGATTTGAATTTGAATTTGAATTTGATAGTAGCTAAACATAGATTTACAAACAATAAAAAACTGGTTATCAGAAATTAAATAACACTTTTTAATCCAAAAATGAATAGTCAAATTGATCTATACGATGAAAAAAGAAACAAGTCAGATAAGTACCTATACAAAAATGGACAAAGCTCAAATAAAATTTCTTATAATAGAAAGCTTGTAAATATAGAAATCCTTTTTAGCGTCGGCGTCGAGTTGACACACCATCTATACTTTGTAAGAGATTGTTCTTATGTAACAATGTTGTACCAAAGAAAACTAAATATTAGTTGTACCGTGTTATTGTTTCGATAAACTTGCCTCTATTTTTATCAAATCCTTACTAATATTATAAACGCGAAAGTTTGTATGTATGGATGTAAGAATTTTTCGATGAGTTTGCTACTCTTTCACGCAAAAACTACCAAACCTATTTTGATGAAATTTTGGTATGTACTACTTTGGTACTTTAGGACTTGGAATAGCAAAAAGGCTACTTTTTATCCCGGGAAATCGTGGGTGAAACTGCGTGGCGCAGTTAGTATTAGATACAATTATTATATTCTGGTTTAAAGATGACGTACTTACTTAGAGACGGGACCTAACCTTGTGTTCCTAATTATCGTGCGGTGACCTGTTTTTTTTCGGATTGGCCATGTAGGATGACATCTATAAACACAAAAATTGTTTTTACATATGTCCTTTATAAACTTAGGAACCACCCAACCGATGTGCCCCAAACCAGATTCATTAAAAAAGCAATAATGCGAAGATGGTTTTATACCATAAATAAACAAAATGTATTCCTTTTTTTAAGCGTAGTAGCACACGCCGGGTTTCCGCTAGTTTGCTATGAAAAATAGGCTTTTGTACATATCGCATTAAAAAGTAGTCCGTTTTTATCGAGGCCTAGTGTTAACAAAAAGTCTGATACGATAATAAAAATGGACCAACCTTATGTTGCAGTGTGAACAAAACGCAACAACTTCCATACGAAACGTCACCCTCTAAAGAGCCAATCCGACAAAAATTGAATCAACAGACGACAAGTGTAAACACACTGTATAAACCATCTACCACACCACGCGCCTTCACACTTTTCTGACACACATTTTCCCATTACCAAAAAATGTTGTTTGCGAGCGATATAAAAAGTAGCTATTACACAACACAAGTTCACTTCTCACTTCGGGAGGTAAAGTGTCACAAGCAAGAACACGTTTTCCAAACACGCAAGTGACGGGAACAGAAAAGGTCCTAGGAGTAGGGTAAACATAGGAAATTGAATATTTGATGCTATAATCTGCCTCTGGGGAGATGTGACTTTTGTTTTCTGCTCTTCTTCTGCTTTCTAGGGCTGATTTGCTTCAATCAATTTGTATGTGTAGTTAACACATATTTTAATAAAATACAAAAAATATTTATTAAGCATGACTATGTTCTAATTTGCAGGGCATTGTAGCCAGCGAAATTGCTGGGCATATGAGATTTAATACGAATCTGATGTCTCGGGATGATGAGCGCAATGCGGTGCTACGCATTGCTTTTTTAGTATTTAAAGTTCTTAGTGGCACTGCAATTGTTATGAGCAGGCGTGGCGACTTGCAAGGCTCGTCACTCAGTGCTATATAAAAGTATGTGAATTTTTTTTTTAACTGACTTCAAAAATAGAGGAGGTTCTTTGTTCGATTGTTTTTTTTAATGTTTGTTATCTCAGATCTCCGTCATTTATGAACCGACTTGGAAAAATCTTTTGCGTTGAGTTCAGTATAGCTACGAAGTTGTCCCATATAAATTTTATCGATATTTAACCTTGGCCTCCGAAAATACATTGAAGTCGGGTTTTGTTTTTGATCAGTTGAATTTTTTTAATTGTATACAATTATTTTTTTTTAACTAAAATAGGTAGGTACATATATATGAAACTGAATAAAAAACTACAATAAATCTATAAAGCAAACAAGCGTCTTATAGGCAACCTTTGGATGTACACCAATAAAAGAAACATTGCGGTCTATGGTGTGCAAAAACCCTACTTTGTCTAAAAGTTATGTACATCCTAGGTACAGCTACTGATACCAGAGTATTACTTGATACTATGTACCTACTATATGAAAACTACAATTACTAGCTGTGGAGACTAGAGAGAGTAGTTTGACATTTCATTTGATTTACATGTTTTTTTTTATTGACACGGCCAGCACCGTCCCAACTTTCCAGTCGGTGGCCACCTCTTGCAGTCGTATAATGACTCAGCCAGTGTTAAAGAAAACCAAAGGTAGTCTGGAACAGATCGCTTATTAGCGAGAGGACCGCTCATTGTACTTATAAAATTTTAGGTTCTAATTTTATTTGATTTTGTAATGTTATTTATTGGTGTACTTATAAAGTGTTATCAATCAATCAATAAATCAAAAGTAAAGTAACATTTATTTCCAATATACAAAGGTTACATTGAGCAAAGAGTTTCTAGCGACTAATTTATTTTTGTAGAGAAAAATATTAGCAGTAAGTCTGAAGCTAAGCCTGACAAAAAACAAGTCTATCCATTTTTCTACAATAAGGTCTTCTTTCCCAAGTAAATTTGTTAACGGCTTGAAGGACTCAAACCTGCGACATATATAGGTATATATAGATACCAGGTATTTATCGTACTATATTTTAATTCATTAAACAATGATTTATTTGTATCACTAAAGATAATTTACTGTGACATTAACGGCATTACAAATTAAGCTTTTGGAATTTGAGGTCACGTTTGAACTATTGAAAATTTTGAGTTTGTTCCGTATTTTGAATAAAGTTCGCTACCTATTTCATAAACGAACTCCCGAATAAATAAGTTTATTAATTAATGACATTTCTGTTTACGGAACAGTTATTGGAGTAACTTTATCGTCATTACGGCAGAAGTTTTTCAATAAGTCGAATGGACACTGTGCTTGAGGTCTCCGTAACGACAGCATCAAGGCAAAATGACAAGCTAAATTAGAAATTTGCCGAGAATTTGCGGTCGGTTCGACAACCGATCATAATGAAGTACCGTAAGTTTCCGAAATTTTAATAAAGTTGCCGCCGTGGAAATTTATGCCGATCTCCACGTTTGGGTTAATTAATTCATTGCAAAAGTTGGGGCGTGCTCGCTTTCTCAATTAAAACATAATGAGGTTGTCGTGAATAGTTATTTATTGTCTCATTATGTCAGCGCTAACGTTTCGTTGCAAGATTTTTCATGAAGGATAAATTATGTTAATTTTTAATTATGGCATACGAGTCTTGATAGATGAAAACCGGGAAATTTTGGTAAACATTATAATTGATGGTTAAACAAACTTACCAAGTGAAGTTTGACCGTAATTATACAAGCCGTTGCATCCGAAGAGATTTATATAATTCACAAGGTAGTTCCACTCCATGAGCTGGGCATCAAGCACAATTTTAGAGCTGTCAAAAATAAAAAGCACAAAATGACTTATTTACAACTCCCGCCCTAGAGGGCGCCACTAAGCTCTGTCACCTCATTTGATTTAGAGACAACAACATTTCGCAAAATCTTAAAGCCACAAAACAGGTTAAGTAAACTACTAGTAGGTACTTAATATTTGTAAGGGTTTGTGACAACAAATTAGGGCACGGGTGGGTTATTAGTATAAATCTCTTCGGATGCAACGGCTTGTATAATTACGGTCAAACTTCACTTGGTAAGTTTGTTTAACCATCAATTATACTTCGCCGTTGCATCCTCGAGATTTATATAATTCACAAGGTAGATGTTTAGAGCTTTTGCGAAATTTTCATGTTCCTCAGAGTAAAAATATTTATATGGGCAACACATATATGTAATATTTTAATAACAATCGTATAATATAAATTATGATTTAACATAATTTAGTTAGAATCCTACACCGCTTTAGCAAAAATAGTACTCATATTATCCGGCAGCTTATTTGATAAGGTCAATAGAAAACTCCGTAAGTAAGCTGCTAAGGTTTATGCATCACAAGTATCCAGAGAAAATCGCAGTGTTTATTCAACTGTCACATATAATCTTTTTGATCTATCTACCTTCTAACGAGATGCTCGTATTATGTACAAGGTTTTCTTTTCATGACAAAAAAGTTCAAACTTTGCCTCTGATCGAAAGTAAAGGCAACAAACGCCTTACAACTTATATGCTTGTATGACAAAAGTTACTGTTCCCGGCAAATTTATAATCTATTAGAAATTACTGCGTAATTGGTTACGATTTCATACATTCTATATAAAGGATGGTGATTGAACACATCGCCCTGTTGACAATGCTAGTGAAACTGCCATTTATTTTGTTGTAATTTGGAATAGTCATCGTTGGGAATATATTTGAAACAAAATTTAGAATAATTTTGTCTGTTTCTGGTTGAAGTGCAAAGGCTAACTTGTTTCCTGACATTATATGTATAAAATAGTATTGGTTCTTAACATGCCAGAGATTGGAACAAAGGATACTATGGTTGACTGTTCTAGTAAAGAATGACCATGACGCCAGTTGCCCATAGTTAACATTGTTCGTCAATTTTTAAAATGGGAAAAATAATAACTGGCTCTTGTTTATCGTATTATCACACATGATACTCCACCTAGTTAAAAGAAGTGTCAGGGAAAATCTCCAGCACATACGAGTAACGTCCGTTACTAATTATATATGACACAGTAAAATGTTGTTATTACCAAATAACGTATTTTCAATAAGAAAATTATCACCATTTTGCGGTTATAATTTATGTTTGGATTCTTTAACTGTTTTTTTTTTTTTCTTTTTAATGTATATTAATATTATCATTATTCCTTTATGGTTATTTATTTATGAACTGTAACCCTAAAATATAATAGACATTTTACATTGTCTAATTTTAATATGGGTAACCGTCTATGGACTTGATTGAATTTAGCCCAAATCAAGAATGTGATTTGGAACAAGCTGGTATACGTGATTCCGAGTAGGGATACTACAGGTTTGAAGAGCTTAGGAAAGATGATTGGCACTGTCGGCCGAGCAGTCCATTTGACATTGACATTCGAATATCTGATCCTCAAATTTTAATCACTGATTCTTGGCTGCCATATTTTATTAGGCATTAACGCATGATTCACAAAATGCTCAAATAAAGTTTTTTTTTTTAAACAACCCGTCTACTGAGACTTGAACCCGCATCTCAACATTAATTAGAAGGGAAGGGTTCTGCCCAATTGAACTACAGTGATCACCAAGTCGAGTTCGGAATTTATAAAAAAAATATTGCCTAAAGGTAAATCATTGAATGGTACTTATCACAACAGCTGCAGATATTGGACTGTTTGATTGGTTCTATTCCTAAATTTATATTTATTAGTTTTGAATCAGATAAGTTCAAGTATTGTTGGGTATTATTATATCGTATATAATACCGTGAAAAAAATAATGGTTTCAGTAATGATATTTAATAAGCATTTTATACCACAGTTCAACTGTGCTGATAAATAAAGGGGTCTTTGGAAATTAATTTCCATGTTTGGAAAAAACCTCTAACGAGTTTTGGATTGTGGCATAGACTGTGACTTCCATGGATCCTGGTAACGACGCCGGTGCAGTCCACGTCGTGATACGATACCCCGGTGTATCCCGATACCTTTGGCTACTTTGCCTGTTCGGTTTTCTGGCTGACTAACTTTTTACTTCGACATCAAAGCATTCATCATTTTAGCCTTCTTAACCTGAAAGCCAGATTTCTAAACAGATTCATTTGCCTCAGTATTATAACTACAAGGATTTTTCCGAAGAGGAAAGAATTTATCTAGCGTAATATACGTTAAATCAGGTTGCTTTGATTTATTGTGTTTGTTAGGCGTAATCCTAATATAATAATTTGATCGAATTTTTAAGCTTTTCCATATCCTTTCTAATAAGATAGGATGACCGACGAGATATGACAGATAGATTTATGTATTCTTTAGCTCGCGCTGGTTTTTAGTTGAAGAGTCAACTTAGATGGTTTTATACCCATTAACTGAAAATTATACAAGAACATTTTCAGTGAAAGCTTTTTTCAGGTCTGATGTCACTATATAAGATAGATACGCCCCCAACGTTTAGAGATTTCCTTTTCAATCTCCGATCCAAAAACTTCTTGTTTACCTTTCATCACACAACAGTAGGCTGCATAAAGCTTAGTATAATTTGCATCAAGAACGTTCGTGTTCTACTAGTTAAAGTCTAGATCAAGAAGAAGCCACCGCAGAACCCGGTGACGTCACCATAAGTAAGTAGTATGCTTGTATTTGTATACTTGTTGTATTTGTATATTTTGTATACTTGTTGTAAGATCAGTTGAGCGAACATTATATGCATACGTTAAAATCTGCTATTTTTACGACTAGACAGTTTTCCATACTGAGTGTATACTGGGCCTCTACTACTGTGGGCGTATCATTAAGGAAGAAAAGTCATAATCGTGTTATGACTCCTAACTGCATGACTACGACCAAATCGTCCCGCTAAAAATGCACCACTATGATTGCATTATAGTTCCAAGGCACACAATTTGTTTTAGGTATTAGGTTATAAGAAATACATCAAATGTGGGCGTCGCATGAAGATAAGGCAACCCCAAAGTCATGATAGTGTTATGACTCTTAACTCTTTGACTACGACGAAGTCGTAACGCTAAAATATACATAAGAACAATGCGAAATATCAAAAGATGACTAAATTGAATTATAGTTAATATTAAAAATATGCATGACTATGATCGCATCATAGTTCCAAGGCACTCAATTTGTCGTTGTGCACGTCTATGATCGCGTCATAGTTCCAAGGCACTCAATGATGTGTGTGACTATGATCGCATCATAGTTCCAAGGCACTGGATTTGTTGCATTAGGCTTAAAATATATATCAAATGTGGCTGTTGGGTGAAAAGAAGGTAACGCAGAAAACATGACTGTGTTGAAACTCTTAATTACTTGACTACGACGAAGTCGTAACTCTTAAAATATGCACGATTATGATCGTGTCATTGTTTCAAGGCACTTAATTATTTGTTGTGCACGTCTATCATCGCTTTGATTGACAATTTGATCTATGAACGACTATGATCGCGTCATAATTCCAAGGCACTCAATTTTTGCATTTGGCTATAAAAAATTATCAAATATAGGTGTGACATGAAGGAAAGGCAACGCAAAAGTCATGAATATGTTATGACTCCATGACTACGACCAAGTCGTGGCCCTTAAAATGACTGTGTACGACTATGACCGCATCATAGTTCCAAGGCACTAAATTTATTGCATTTGGCTATAAAAATAGATCAAATGTGGACGTTGCAAAAAGAAAGGCGGTGAAAATGTTATGGCCGTATTATGACTCTTAACTATTTGACTTGACTAGACCAAGTCGCGGCACTAAAAAAGATTGTGTACGACTATGACCGCATCATAGTTCTAAGGCACTCAATTTGTTGCAATAGGCAATAAAAAATAGTTCAAATGTGGTCGTTGCACGTAAGAAAGGCAACGCAAATGTTATGACCGTGTTCTGACTCTTAACTCCTTCACTACGAACAAGTCGTGGCGCTAAAAAAGATTGTGCACGACTGTGATCGCGTCATAGTTCCAAGGCACTTAATTTTTGTATAGGACTTAATAAAAGCTTTACAATGTGATGCATTCATGATATTGTCTTAGCATAATATCATTTTTATATGTACTGAAGTTGCATATTTAGTCGCATAAAAATTTATAACTGAGGGTAGTTGTGACATTATTTGGTCTGGTTACGAAGCCCAGTAAATTTATTATTTAGTCAGTATTTTGTCATACGTATTATTTAAAGATGTTATGATATTAAAACAAGTTTTTTTTTTTTAACTTATTTTTATAAATTAAGGCAAATGAAGGCATAAGGTATTTTTTTTTTTATTATGACCTTATTCAATAATTCACTCTCTCTACGAGGGAAATCCCGAGTCCCAGCAGTGGGAACGTAATGGGCTGATGATTATTCAATAATGAATCCTTCCAGAGTACTACACAGTATCCTTCGTAACGAAAATAGAAATACAGATTCAACAAATAAACAACTGCATCGTTAAGTAGGTAACATAACCTACATTGTAGTAAATACTGTTTCTTGATTAACATTAAACATGCAGATTGCAAGTCAAGACGGAAAGATAGGTAAGTTCTCACCCTGATAGTTGCTATCGGAACTTTCATGCCGTTATAAATGTTTCACGAGTTTTATTTCGTGTCTTTCATACCTTTATTATGGTCTTCAGATCAAGACTCCTTACGATTTCTTATTCACATAGCACTTAAACTGAAATTAACTGTTTAATAGACGATAAAAACAGTAATTGCTTGATTAAGAAAAAATATTCAAGAATTTCGATGCTACGATGCCCGCACACAAAAAGTGAATGAGGTGACAGAGCTTAGTGGCGCCCTCTAGGGCGGGAGTTGTAAATAAGTCATTTTGTGCTTTTTATTTTTGACAGCTCTAAAATTGTGCTTGATGCCCAGCTCATGGAGTGGAACTACCTTGTGAATTATATAAATCTCGAGGATGCAACGGCGAAGTATAATTCATCCTGCTGTCGATTAGTTTATGAGCATCTCATTAAAGGGAAGGAAGGCCTACCTAATTCCATCACCGGACGACCAGACGTACGGCAAGCTATCATCAATTTATGGTTGACATCCCTCCTGCTCGCACCAAGCTTTTTTGCTCCTACCTTCATAATGCGTACGCCTAAGGAGTGGAACTCTCTGCCGGCATCTGTTTTCCGGATAGCTATAATCTAATAATGGGATGTCTTTAAGACAAAAGTGAACAGGTTTCTTCTAGGCGAGCGTGCTACATCTTCGACCGCATCGTCACTTAACAACAGGTGAGATAGCAGTCAAACGCAAGCCTATAACTAAAAAATAACCTTATTTATAATAATGCCTTTATGTATCATGCAAGTCATTGACATAAAATAATTAAACGCAGTATTATTCGGAGCCACGAACGCACAGTTTCCTCTTATAATACTATCAAAACACGTGTTTCAGTAAGCTTACACTAGAATAACCACAGCGTAATAAGCAACTTATTCCTTCCGTGCTGCAGCACAATCTATCAGCAACTATAGCCCAATCAACAAGTCATAATCGCATAAATCGTGGCCGCTCTGACGCGAACAATAAACTTTATAGCGAACATTTTCTAAAGGAGTAACAAAACGGCAACGCAGTTCGGTAGTTGTTTTTGCAGAAGGATATCTATAGACACTATATGTGTGCCTACTGCAAAACTGTTTGTTCAATCGAATGCGGAAAAAAATATTTTACGAGTCCAAAACACAAAGCGAAATGGGCGTCAAATAATTCAACTTTTTTACAGTTTTGTTGCGAAATATCTCAAAATATAACCGTAACTATACTTTTTCATGTGAAATCTGAAAAATATGCTTCATTGATGATGATATTTGTTCATATGTATATAAATTTAAGCTTTAATTTTTTTATATAATGAACATTAATTGAATGTTGGTACTTATCTCTACTAGGTTGATTCACCGTAAACACATTTATCCTACTAATATTGTAAACGCGAAAGTTTGTAATAATGTATGGATGTATGAAAGTTTAGATGTTTGTTTATTACTCTTTCACGCAAAAACTACTGGATGGATTTGGATGAAACTTTACAATAATATAGCTTACACATCAGAATAACACATAGGCTACTTTTTATCCCGGGAAACCGCGAGTGAAACTGCAGGGCGCAGCTTGTTTATAAATAAAGGAGAGAGGAAATTCGCAAGGAGGTATTATATTTCCTACGGTCTTGGTTTTACTGTAATGCAAAGGTGAAAACCCAGTGGTATCATAAAGATTTCGTGCTTAGTTCTCTCGCAGGAAACTTTGGAAATGTGCTCCACGGGGGTATTCGTTTCTTTTAAACTGAAGCCAGAATTTGAGGAAAATTTTAGTTCGAGTTTAGGAAACTACTTTTGTGGTTAGATTCTATACGGGGAAAGATATAAATAAGTTTTCCCTTCATAGATAAGGATGGGAAACACGTGTAACATAGACATACATAGTTGCTTATAAGTTTTACATAAAGTATTATTATAGGTAGGAACTAAAGCATAATATTTTAGATAGCCAAAGTATTACATATATATGCAAGAGAACATTTCTGTGTGCAACATTGCTATACGTATTTTAAAGGCCTTTAAAGTAGTTCATGAGAAAATTGGAACAATCAGCTTTCATCAGGAACCTCGGGTATGTTAGAAATAAGAAATAGATACCAAAAACTAAATAATTTAAAAAATTGTGAGTATTATTATTATGGTATTGGGAGTTGGGAGTCTTCAAGCTCCTTGTAGAATACGCATAGCAAAATATTGCGCTGTTCTACTAGACAAGACGGCGCCGTTCAACCCATACGTTGATAGTAGTTGAGCAGCTTAGATCGTTACGTGGAGAATTCACCCGTACGTCGTTAATATCCCACCTATCCGTACTAAGCGTTTCGCAGATTCCTTTATCATGCGAACTGCTAAGGAGTGGAACGCTCTGCCACCGTCTTTGTTCCCAAACGGATACAACTTGTGTCTCTTTAAGTCTAGAGTGAATAGGCATCTCATGGGCAGGCGTGTTCCATCTTAGGCCGCATCTTCGCTTTCCATCAGGCGAGATGTCGTCAAACGTATGCCCATTTACCAATAAAAAAAAAATGTTATTGATTCCCTTAATAGGTACATGGCAGCGGAACTTTTGTAGGATCTAAAAGACATATAGTTTTAAACTAAAGGTATACACAGAAACTAGTCTTGTGGAAAAATAATATCAGAACCTATCCCGAAAATGATGCGTTAGCACCTATTATTAAAGAACCGGACACAATGAGGCGTCATTACCAATATGGACCCGTTGATAGAGCAGATACAAGCAACCAAAACCGCTGAAACAACGTATGATATAATAAACACACTAATAATGCCCGGTATGACGCGCGTTTGGCTCGACACCGGGCTGTTTTAGTCGAAAACCTCGCGTTTGGCAAATAGACTAATGAGGGCCCGACGAATTATGTGACGTTAACCCCAATCAGCCTCGCGAATTTACTGCCAAGCGTGGTCATGGTTTTAATGCGGCTGCGAAATTAAATGTATCTATATAAAGGTGGCAGTAAGTATGTAAACTATTTATATATATAGAAGACAAAGATTCAAGTAGCCAACTGGCACATAAAAAACATAATATTGTCGAAAACAAACATATTGTATTAAAAGTACTAGAAAAATGCCCTTCAGTTTCTTGCTGTATCTTTTGGGTACTGGTTATTTTCCCGATACGGTGGTGGTGTCATTGTAATGTGATGCAAAAATTGAATGAAGAACTTTGAACATATAAACTTTTGAACTTTGAACTAAGTATTCATCCATAATATTTTTTATGCAATTTTCTAAAAGAGCTGAAAAAAGACATCCCCGCAGAGTTTCTTGGTGCTATCTTCTCTAGCGGGCGTATTTCCGAAGCACTGGTAGTCAGTTTTCGCATTTCTTTTCAGCACTCAGACTTCAATTTGAGTATAGAAAAGACATGGGTAAACATACTTACCTTTTTTTTAAAGACATGTTAACATAAATTACAATTTATAACATATTTTATTTGTGTCATGTGTTTATGACCTTTAAAATTGCACTTTTGTGCCTATTTAATAAATGATATTTGACTTTGACTTTGACTACAAAACTAATATATTGTTGACGTCCGCGATATATTGTGAACAATATTATCGTGAAAAATTAAAAAAGCGTTCATATAGGCTTTACCAGTACCTGTAACCGTGCCGTAATTTTAAGTAGATACTTTACCAACACACCTATCAAACGTGTCTAATGATAGATACAATATTGATCACAATTGAATTACCAATCGTACAGTGATGTACCTACTTAATTCAATTAATTTATTCACATTCCATAATGCATATACCATGTTGGAGTACGTGTACTTGATTACTGATAGACTGAGAGACGACATAGGGAAAATTGCCACTTCATAATATTATTTATTGTACACACTTCAAAACATTTTGAAAATTGATTACCTATAAATTACATGTGCAAAGGTGAATTTGACTCTAAGAATCTTTAAAAGTATTCTTCCTGCACACCCTTTAGGAAAAAGAACTGTTAATCGCGAAGACCGAACAAAGAATTGAGCACAGATCTAGAGGTAGACGGCAGTTTTTTTTTATTTATTTATCTTTAAAAAAATTTAAGCTTACATAACAAATCTGAAACGCAAGTCAATTGCAATTAGTTTCAGATTTGAGATGAATTTCCGCAACGTCACACCTGATTCCATTAGATTTCAACATAACAAGTTACGAATGTTATTCGTATACTACTAAAGTTGAGTGACTGCTCAATCCCGTTTGTCGTTATATTGTCTTTAGCGTTACATGCCGTTATCTCTTGGTCTATTATGTGCTGAACCGCATTTCTGCGCCATTTGCGGTTCTATTCAAATATTAATAATGTTGATTTTGTATACAATAAAGGTGTTTTGTTGCTAATGGAATTATGTGGTACACATTTGTAGTGATCGAAATTCTCTAAATACGTTTTAGAAAACGTTTTCAATTGGCATCGATTTGAGATGATTTGGCCCTGTTTTATAATATTAAAACACTATGAACCACTTACCTCAGCGTGAACACGCGGTTAACAAACAGATTAGGTGTCAATTTTCATATAAAAATCTTGTTAAACCGCGGGTTATCCTCGATTTCACATTGGCGCCAGTGGCACTAAAAAGGTTATCTTCGCTTTGAAACTCGTAACAAAGTGAAAATAGCCCTGGTGTGTTTTCTTGATGTAAAAACCACACAAACGGTCACCCATCGAAGTGTTTTTTTTTACAAACGGCTTTGCAAACTACGATGTCTAGTAGTCGTGAATAATCGTTTGAATAATAATGGAAAATACTTAATACTTTTCTAAGTAAAACTTGTAAAGTTTTAATATGAATAGTAATCAAATATTATAAAACAGACGGCGGTGGAAAAACGCAAAAGCTGCAAAAGAGTATGTAATAATATATTAAAAGGTATAAAAAGGCCTAAATGCTGTGTATGTGGAATTTTTTTGTCGTTTTTGCCCCTTGTCATGTAACAAAAACATCAGACAGTCTAAGCAAAAAGTGAAATGAGGATCCTCTGGCAAAAACTAAGCATCTGGTGAACGCAGCTGGGACCTTCGTTTTAATAACATTCTCTGTAATACATATCATATTATTATACTATATTTTATGTTATAGATACAACATTTTGTAAATATGTATATACAAAATGTACAAGCATGTACAAGTTTTTGCACTAACATGACCAGCCTCAGAGTTAATTTTAAAATAAGTTTTTTTTTATTGAACTGTATGATGTGAAGAGCAAGTAATTTGCCTGAAGCGAAACGCCACACCTGCCCATAACAATTGCAGTACCATCCAGAACTTTTAATGCCGTAAAAGATTTTTATTGCGCTCCTCACCCCGAGACATCAGATATCTCAAATGCCCAGTAATTTCGCTGGCTACAACGCCCTTCAAACCGAAATACCGTAACGCTTGCGCACTACTGCTTAGCATCAGAATGACTGGCAAAGCGGTGGTACCTACCTAGACGGCCTCCCGCATACGAGTGAAACGAAGTGAGGATATTGACCAATGACCATGATGATTCATCTTCAGTTAGTTCTTCGTAGCCCTCGTAGCGCATCTCGCCTAGCCGTTCATAATAGCTCTTCTAGGTTAAGCTACGTTCGTAGCGGTCAAAACTTGGATGGGTGACCGTTTGTGTAGTATTTAATTCTGACCGCTACCGTGCTTCGGAGGGCACATCAGCCGTTGGGCCCGGTTGTTGTCTTAGGACAATCATCGTTAGGTCATTTCAGAGGCCTTTGGGCGGTCTAAAAACTTCGACCCCAGTGTTGGCCACACTCACACGATAGAAGAAATATAAAAAGTTAGTTCTTCATAAAATTACTTGCCAAAAATATGCAGTTCGAGTACTTATTAATCATAATAAATATATGCAAAGTTTGTGAAGATGGATAATTGTGCGTTAAAAGTAAACTAGTGACTATCACAAGACTTAAAATTTGCTATACAATTGCTATTCACTGTACGAAGAATATACAACTGCCAACGCCATTTATACACCGCAAAACCAATTACAAAGACGGATTACGCGCTTGCAGAATTGAACCCCAATTTGTGAAGTGATATACTTTAATCCCGAATTACGCATGTCCGACGTACGTTGTTCGAATGTGGGACCGATTAATGGGAGGCTTGAATTTGTAAGAACTTTATTGGTGGTTTTATTATTGCTACTATGTAATGTAAACTATTTTGCTTCTCGTATTTTATTTCCAATTTACGAATTGTAGGAGTATAGTCCTTGTTGTTTCTTTCAATTTTTTTATGTAGTAAGGTATAAAGGTTAAAACTGGGTTATATATTTATTATTTTAAGCTAAATTGTTATGGTCCTCCCACTGCAGCGCAAAGGCATCCTCCTTTCACCGTGTTGCGGCCAATCTTTGCAATAGTCCAGTCCAAGAGTCCAGATCATCCCGCTATGCACCACCTCCGTTTGGGCCTGCCGCTCGCGTTGTATGGAAGACCCTCCCAGTCAAACGGAGCTCGGCGTCCTCAATATAAATATTTAATGCTTATAAACTTAACCATCGTAAATATTTACCACTGTACGTATTTGTGTCTATAATATGTATTTATGTGCATTATGTTTTTTAAAAATACATAAAAATCGTAAGGTTTTTTTTTCATAGCTGATAAAAATATTTTTTTCCTCGACGTGGTTCATGATAGGATTTGAAATGAAATGAAATAAAATAAATTTATTTGTTAGAATTTTGCAAGAACTCTTCCAACAGGCCACTCTACTCTATAAGAGATTACCTCAACCGACTATCTACACCAAAAGCTCGTCAAACAAAACCCAGTAAGTATCGCCCATCAAAGATTCGGAATTGACTGTTAATAGCCGAACTTTGAAGATTAAGCAAAGATTAATTAAAATTAATTGCCCCCGAAACTTGCCTGCAGCGCAACGTTGATTATTCTGAGGTTTAACACTTCACTTTCTGTTGGTCCCTTATTAATCTTCGGTGTCGGGGTATATGAGGTACAGGTGCCCTTGGTATACGCAGATACGTTATATTGTACAGACAGCTTAACCTACCCTGTGGTAACGTCATAGAATAATCAATAGTAGTAAAACTGTCTACTTCTCGCCTTTTCTTGGTTCTGAGAATGTTTATATACTCCACATTTATATTAAAATCTAACACATGTTACAATATTACTTGTCGCCTAGCTGTTACCTTATATATGGTATAATACCAAAACTACACTAACAAAACTATATTTCAGATGTCTACCGTATTTTTTACACACAATCGCTGACTAATCGCTCTGCAGTTGCTTTTTGACAACCATGGTTATCGTTGAGTTGTACTACATGTACAGTAATTTGCTTAGTCACAACGGGGAGAAAAAGCCGCCCTAAAAAGCAAACGGAAAAAGCTCGTATAGGCTTGAGAACGTGAGTTTTTCGGTGAAATGTTTATTGTTACTAGATTGTAGGTTTTATGGGTGGCTTAGTAAAGTGGTCATCGCACCTGCTGGTCATATTCGGGAGGTGACCAAATCGAATCCAGTCTCGAATCGTATATATTTTGCATAGTTACCTACTCTAAAATGTATATAAAAGGTTCTTAAACAAATTGTAACACCACCTGACAAATTTAACATTCCTTATCTGCATCAAACCTCCCCAACCGTATTATCCTATAAAAGCTGCACATAACGACTCAATTACATCCTCAAAACGTAATCTCCTTAAGGGACCTCCATTTTTCTTCCGAATCTGCCTCCCGAGACAGAAGATATTCTAAGTAAGCTTCGTTCTGCCACACGTGACTTTTAATTACTAATTTCACGGTCTTTGTTACCCTCTTGGGTGGGGCATCAATGGTCTAAGGTGGTACTGTGAAAAAGTAAAATAATAGAAATATATCTAATATAAAATAATAGAAAGAAACCTTTTTTTTATGTAACTGAATGACGAGACTAGCTGGTCGTTTGCCTGATGGTAAGCAATACGCCAACCCATAACAATAACAGCACCACCCAGAACTTTGTTTTGCAAAATCCTGCGCGGCGCTGCACTGCGCACCTGAGACAATTAGCTGTTCTCATAATGCCCAGCAATTTTGCTGGCTTTAATACTTTTCAAACCGGAACACAGTAGTGCTTGCGCACTACTGCTTGGCGGCTGAATAACTGGCAAAGCGGACCTACCCAGACGG
Source organism: Petrophora chlorosata (assembly GCA_951640565.1). Lineage (NCBI taxonomy): Eukaryota > Metazoa > Arthropoda > Insecta > Lepidoptera > Geometridae > Petrophora > Petrophora chlorosata. Next base: position 11,415,148 of record OX621201.1, on the reverse strand, counting down.
CCTCTCGCATACGAGAAACCTATCACCAGTAAACCTTGAATGGTTTTGCTCCTTTAAGATTTGCAAAGCTCCAGTCCGGCTAGCCGTGACTGGAGCTTTGCAAATGTAGAACAAAATAATCGATTGAAAGAAATAATAATTTTTGAGGAGAATAAAGAATAAAATGTAAAGCGAACGAAGAATATTATTTGTGTGGGGCAAACATATGTGAGGCGAATGCGGAACCAGTTCTTTAAATAGATACTCATTTAAGAAAACCTATAAAGATACAACTTTCCTAAAAGCAAGAGAATTTTTAAAAACTGCGTGAGCTGACAGCAAAGGAATTTCTAAAATCTGCGAGAGCTCTACTCATGCATGCAAAACATGTATAGAGCACTGTACATGTTTTATATTAAAATAATTTGAAACAATAAAACTAACATATGATGTAACTACATATAAGTATGTCTAAAATGAATTTATCCTTAAATAGCTTAAAAACCTGAGGGAGGGAAGAGTTTCTACATGAAAATAAGCTTTTGTAGGTACTTTATTTCAGCTGTGTAACGCGTGTATATTTAATTCATAGATAACGTGAACGATACAGATGTTTGCTCTCTAACATTTCAATTTAAATTCCATTAGACTTGTTTTTGTATTATTTGGTGAGGTGGAAAGTAAAATACCTATATGAAGTAGAAATAACTACATGTTCAATTGTTAGCACTAAGGGTTTAGATTTTCAATGTTTTAGCACCTACTGGCTAGTAGCGCTAGTAGCGTTGCTCGCCTAACCGTTTGTAACTGATTTTCTAGGTTAAGCAACGTTCGGAGCGGTCACAACTTGGATGGGTGACCGTTTGTGTAGTATTTACAACTGAGCGCCAACGGTCCCGGTTGTTTTCTTAAAACAACAATCTTTAGGCCATGTCGGAGGCCTTCGGATGGTCTAAAAACTCCGACACCAGGGTTGGCCACACACCCACATGAGAGAAGAGGAAGAAGTACCTACCAATTATTATAATTATACATTATGTGTTTCTTTTTTTCATAAAAATAGTTTTACATGGTTTGAACATATAGATACGTCAATATGCAGACGCCTATAATGTCTGTCTGTGATTTTAAAGCTACAAATGGATGATCCGATTTCGATGCTGTTTTTTTTTCATTGAAAGCTAGTTTGATCATAATATTTTGTCACTATATTACATTTAATATCCCTCTGTTATGAAGTATTTACTATTTATCGGAAGTAATTGAATTTTTTTTAGCTATTTTATTTTGAGGTCCACTCCAGAGCGCTCTGCAATAAAAAAACATTTCAATTCTCGTCACATTTGTTGTATAAATTTTTGACCATGAAGCACTATTTGTCTTTAAAAGTACTAATAAGGCTTTATTTATACACATTGTATACGGTACCTATAAATTCCAAAAAGTTGTATCAAAACAAAAGTTATGTTTTATAAAATTAAACACAGAAAACGGCTGTTTCTTGGCACCCCACTTGGGGTTGAGGACTAGGAGTTACGGCTCGTGACGTCACGCCTTATAAATCATATTTAATCGTTCGCGTTAGATGGCCTATGTAAAATGTGTAGCACACGGAGCGTGCAAGACTTTCATATGGCTTTATTAATGTTGGCTGACTTACAATAATAAAATCATTGCGTAGCTCACCTAGCCGTTCGTAACAACGTTCGCAACGGTCACAACTTGGATGGGTGACCGTTTGCGTGGTATTTACATGTGAGCGCTTCCATGCTTTGGAGGGCACGTTAAGCCATCGGTCCCAGTTAGTTTTTTAGGACAACTGTCGTTGGGAAATATCAAAAGCCTTCGGGTGGCTTAAAACTTCGACACCGGGGTTGAACCACCCAAACGAGAGAAAAAGTTATGAAGCATCGATTAGGGGAGAGAGAGAAAGACAGAGATAACGTGGATATGTGCGTCAGAACTAGTAAGATATAAAATATTTCACACCCATAAACGAATAAAATAGCTTTATATAATGTTCCTATTTTTTATCCGTTCAAGTTCAAAACATTTTTAATGTTTCTTATTTTGTTAACTGCAGCCAAGAAGAACTTAAAATAGCGATTGCCTTTGCCTGTCTTGAAACAATACTCCGTATAGTATACCTGGAAATGAAAAACAAACAATTTGTCATTTCAAATAACCTCAATACTGTGTGGTGAGAGCACTCCAGTGTTTTAATAACGTCGTAGGTTCCATGGTAGTGCCTAGTTCGGAAAGTCTTCTTAATTTAGTTGCTTATTATCATACAAATGAGGTGATAATGGTGCCGATATATATAATCACGTCATCGTCATAATCATATGCCCATCACGTTTCTACTACTGAAACACGGGCCTTCTCTCACAGAGAGAGTACAGGCCGAAATCCATGACGCTGGCCCAGGAGTGCGGGTATGTGATACTCACATGATTAATTCTTGGACATGCCGATTTCCTCACAATGTTTTTCTTTACCGTTTTTTGTTTCCTTTACACTCACTCTCAGCGTTAAATCTGCAAAATAACTTAAGAAAATTAATGGTGCTGGGCTAGCGGGATTCGATTTCTGGTGCGTCGGATCGAAAGTTGCACGTGAAAGCCACACTCGGTCTAGACCTATTTCGTCGTAAACTATAATTATATATATAGACTAAAACTATATATAAGTATTTACCAAAATGATAGTGGCTAAAAAAAAACATTGATATCTTCTACTTTATGAAATTGATTCATCATAATCAGTCGTATGTTACCACTGCTTGGTTACGGCGATAAATTCGCACAAAACATAAGACAGTAATTGGTGTCTCAGCGGAATTTGAACTCCGGTGCGTCGAATCAAGAATCCTATTGAGCCGCACTTACTCTGAAACTGGTTCAAGAGTAAATATTTTTTTTTATCTGGCATAATAGCCCTATATATGTAGATATGAGGAATCCTAGTTTGAACTCCGAACTATATACATACATAACTCCGATCCTCGTTTGAATTCATAGCTGTATCTGTGATGCTAAAACTGAATATAGAGATTTTGATTGATTCGATTCATTGATTGAATCATGTCGAAACATATTGTACCTTATTTGTAATACGTTATGTTTAAATCCAATTATCTGAAAGCTAAACCACATTATCAAATTATAAATATCTGAGACACAGATAATGAACCCTATGTGCATGAACATAGAATTTACGCCTTGCCACAAATGCTTACTTAGCGGTTATACCGCCTTCGGCAGCACCATGTTAATTATCAAAGGATTATTTTATCGAACAAATTAAGCATTGATATTATAATACAGCTATCTAGTTGTAAGTACGTTGAGAGTGTTTTGTTTTAGTTAACGTAAACTAACAAGTGGCAGAAAGTGCGAACACAAATAAGGATAAAATCTCTTAAAGTTAACTTGGTGGACTTTGTGAGCGGTAGCTATTGTGTCTCTAGAATTTGAATCCCACCCCATATAGAAATAATTTGTTTATAATTTATTTTATAACAAAAATAAAACCGACTTTAATTATGATACATCTTCGAAGTCCAAGGTCGAATATTGATGAAATTTACATGGAACCAGCTTGTTAAGCTATACTGAACCCAATGCAAAAAAAAAATTCTAAATCGGTTTATAAATGACGGAGATAGATAGATGAACGCTTTATTACAAACATTAAAATAAAGACATTACTATGTTTTGTCGCTAAAAGCGATCTCATCCAGGCAACCTTCTGGAGATCTGAAGGAACAAACTTTAAAAAATATATAACAATCGAATCGAGAACCTCCTCCTTCTTTAAAGTCGGTAACTGTAAACTGTGTATGTGATGAATAAATTGAATAAAGGGTGTTTGAGTTTTGTCGCAAGTAAGACGACCAAATAACAAAAGTCATGTAGGTATAGTTATAAGATCCTTAATAAGCGCGACCGCCGTTACTCCGTGATAATGAGTATGTGTGTCGCTCGAATACCAGTATCTTCTATCGGTGAGATTACTCGTCGTTATTCAATAGTACAATCATTGACTGGAAAATGAGCAGACCGTCGTACATATGAAATGTTTATTACTTGCCAAAGCACATCAACATTCTTTCACTAAGTAGGCATAAATCGCCGTGTTGATTTACTTTTGCGCTAGACTGCATCTGAAAGCGATTTGTAAGCAATTTAAGCGATGCTCCCATAAATAAAGCGAGCTGTGTTATTATGAGCGCCTTAATCAAATGATAACATCGGAACATCGTCGGACGCAACTTAATCGAGTAGGAGTTACTGTGGGCACTCGAAAGATAGTCACTTTTGAGCCTTTTTTTCTCTCGTGTGAATGTGTTGCCAACCCTGGTTGCTTTCAGACCGCCCGAAGGCCTCTGACGTGGCCTAACGACTGTTGTCCTAAGGCAACTAACGGGGCCGAATGGCTCAACGTGCTCTCTGAAGCACGGTAGCGCTCAGATTTAAATCAAACGGTCACCCATCCAAGTTGTGACCGCTGCGAAAGTTACTTAACCTAGAAGATCTATTACGAAGGACTATGGGAGCTACGCAACTCATCAATTGGCTTGAGACTTACGAAATTAAAACTATTGTAATCTTGTTTATTGAAGGTGAAATGTACTCGTAATGTAAAGAATATCTTACTTTTTTACTATTTTAGTTCGCACTTTACTGTAAAAATTGCTATTGTTTCACTGCTCCTGCATAGTTTTGTCACGTAGTCTCTTCCTATAATTGTATTTATTTCATTCCTGACGTCGTCGGTTCGAAATGTATGCCGATTTCTCAGTCATATCGGTACAATACGACTGAGAAATCGACCTATTAATTATCGTCATCTTATTTTTGACATGGTATGATGTGGTGGTACGGCCAGCGCCACCGCTAGTTTGTAGGTACTTAAAAACTATAATTCACCTTATTCTTTAATGTTATGGCATTTTCACCATTATTATTTGGTAGGGGTAAAATGTATAAAATATCGCGCTTCGGGCAAGCATGATCTCGGAATTATCGGTAGTTCCAATAAGTCGCATAAATAACGTAAACAACGTACAATCATTTATTATGCTTGTACACATATTGATATAAAACCAATAAGGATCGTACGAATATGTTTTCGACTATCGCATCAATGGTTGTTTATCGGTGAGTGTGAAGCTGCTACCCTGATTTTTTACACCCAATATAAAGTTTCTTTCCATGTCAATCAATTGTGAAAGTTCGTACCTACTCCTTCTTCTTCCTCCTAGACCTTTTCCCATTTACTTGGGGTCGGCTCTCCTCGTATGCAATTTCCAATTAGCTCGGTTTTATGCTGCGTCGCTGTTAAAATCAGCTTTTTTGAGTACTATGAAATGATAATTAATATTCTTCCTTTCTTACGTCCTCTCTGTCTCTCAACACTTTTCTAATAGATTCTGTAATACAATACAATACAAAAATGCTTTATTGTACACCACAAAGAATAACAAGTAACAGAAATTGGCTTAAAAACTACAGTACAATGGGCGGATTTATCGCTAAAAGCGATGTCTTCCACTCAACCTTTGGATGGCAATATATTTGCTACTGGTGCTGCAGATGTCATAAGCGGCCGTGACCTCTTTGAAACTCCATTACATAAAATCAAGAATCATTTCAGGGACAGGGCTGGACATGACAAAGATAGTATGAAGTAATAAACTAAACCACCAAGTAGAATGGAAAAGCACCTACAAGATTGTCATATTTGACAAGTAAAGCTAATTATGTCCCTCATATATTTTGTGCTTAGCGTTTTGACAGATAATTTAGAACTAAATGCTCATCTCGCCTGATATTAGGCGACGATGTGGCTGAAGATGGAGTACATAAATGTAGAGGAAGACAGTTGAATGATTTATCAGACCGAGTGTAAAGAATTTTCCTACTTCAATTAACTGAACCGACCAAATCAGTAACAGTAACAGAACATTTTCATAGACATGAAGCAGCTAGCTACGCTGACACCGGCTTAGATAAGCTTGTGGACATTGGCACTATATGTAGCTCAAGGCGTTTTGACCGGCATTGACTGACCGCTGAGCACTGTTCCATCCATGCTTAAAATTGCAAAGTTGTTTGCATACAATTAGGATTGCAGTAATTAATCACTCGGCAATCAGTTAACAGAGTGCTCAGTTTATAATTTATGAACACGTCAGTGTTTATACCATTAATTTGGAACCACGAGCCATCATTTACATGAAATGTGGTCATTCTGTCGGTCAATCATGACACGTAAAGCGACCAATTAAAGGGGATTACACATTAGTGTAACTGATATTTATGTAGGTACTACAACACTATATATGTGAAGTGGCGGGATAAAATACTTACTACAAATTCATGACGCCATCAGGATCTAAGTTGTTTTTTATAGGTATAAATGGCGCAATCCAATTTTCCAATTTGTACTGATTCGCGCGCCTCATATCAAAAATTTGTTGATGGTCTATCGTTAACTCGGATCACTAATGGTAAAGATAACAGAAGCTAACTAAATTCCATAAAATCAGAGGCGAATACTGGACCTAATTTTTCACGAAATTATTGTAATTGATTTGATCGATTTTGAGGAGATTTATCACAAAAACATCATATTATCACTCTATACATTTAAATTTCCTATCAACAGCAAAATAAATCGCGAAAACATTTATCTGGACATATTAGGTACATAAATTTTAGAAAAATAAGTTAAAAGTTTTTCTAAAATCATGAAAAATAGTTTTTCTAAAATCCATAAATCCAGTTTCTTATAATGGAACTAAGCAACGAACAATCATAAGGTCGTAATCGTAATATCGTAAGGACTTTAATCTTGCGATGCCGGCCGATGAGTACCTACGTTTGGACAGCTCTAACTGAATTTCTAACAACAAATTATTTCATTTTTAAGCTTAGGGTACTTACTCCCTACTAACATTGCTTGTACCTGTAACATATACTAACATAGGTAATTAGTTCCATGTACTAACCTATGTTAGTACAGGTATACCTATGTATACCTGTAGAAAACTCACCCTATATCGTCTTATATTGATTGATGATGAAACGCAATTGAAACAACACTCGGACGGAGGTCTCTCCATCCTACCGCTGGGCTGATCAGTACAATTGTAACTAACGACTAGATAATTATCAGATTAGTAGGAGCTTAGTGTGACGATAAGCTTGTCTATTATACGTGCAGTTGTGTCTACAAAATCTTGATTATTAATATTGTTATTAAATCATTCTTGACCACCTGAGCTTCCACTACCACTGATATTTAGAAAGAAGAAAAAGGTTGTTGCGGTCTGCAACGTAAATACTGTTGGGCTGGGCGCTGGCGGGTGGAAGTGAAAATGCCATTCTTGATCCACTGTTTACTGTTTATTTTCCTAGTCAGTATAACGATCAACTGACCCTCGACTAGATTTCTGGCCTATTTATATCCTAAAGTTACACTCAGCAACTATCGCTAGGTATGAGGCGCTAAACATTCCTATTGACCAATAAGAGTCCTTTTGAGGTCTCTTTCCTATCCCTATCTCTGTTTTTTGCGTAAACAAGTTTGAACAAGTTGTAACTTGTTTAGAACTAACTATCTATGTCCTGCTCACTCTATATTTTCCTGTCTACAATTAAAACACTCTCACGCTAATATAGTACATATGTGCCCTAATCTAATGGGATTCTTTATTAATTTATTCATATAAACTTATTCTATTTTCCTTATTATTATGTAAGTAGTTTAATTGTATTCTAACTATTTTAGGCTAAGTTTACATAACAAAACTAGGTATCTTATCTTATATATATCTACCTAAGTTAATACAACAAAACTATCCTATATGATCGCGTCGAATACATAACAAAAATCTATATTATTTACTTGCGTCGCTAACAAAAGTATTGGTCGAATCTGAGAAATAACGTCCCAAATAGTTCCGATGCCTGTACCAAATTGGCCATCAAACACACGAATAACCAAATCTCTTCTATGTTTTCTATCTCATCAACTCACACTATCCTCTTTTAAGTGTTGTTTCCCTTACCCTATGGTTGTCTGGAAGAGATCGCTGATTAGCGATAAGACCGCCTATTGTACTTATTGATTATGTATTACCAACTGTAATTCTGTTTTCTTTTTTAAGTGCAATAAAGTGTTATCTATCTATCTAGATTAAATACATACTGTTACAGCTATTTATCTTTAAGTTTTAACTTTTTGGTGTTGTATTACAGACTAACTGCACCGCACAGTATGGCTCCTGTGAACAACATTCCGGGATAAAAAATATTTTATGTCCTACTCCACGACCACTTGCAAAATTTCATCAAAACCCGTTCAAAACCTTTTGCATAATTGAGAAACAAACAGCCATCCATCCAAATCTATCCGTACTAACTTTCGCATTAATACTAGCTGCACGCTGCAGTGCGCCCGCGGTTTCTCGGGTTAAAATGTTTCCTATTTCCTATTCCACGATCTAAAATTACCTTGAACCTGCAACCAACCTCAATCAAAATAGTTAAAATGGAACACGTAACCAATCGGCCTGCTTAATCGAATATGACGCTCAAATAAATAGATGTTATAAATGTGTCTTTAAATTAAATAAATAAATGAAAATAGCTTAATCGAACTCGCAACCAACATTTTTAATCAAGCATCTGACATCGAACCAGCAACCAACCTGCTCATCTCACACACTGCGGCAGATAAACAATAAAAAGACCAGACAGAACCTATTGACCTAGTTGGTGCAGTTGGCATGGTGGGAAGAGAAAAGTCGGTAGCGCAAATCTCTCAATGACTTATTTTTCTATGTATGATTAATATCGATCTTATAAATATAGGAATTTTGTTTCATCTCCAAAGCATCTTAAAAAAAGATCGCTTTTCATTTAAGTAGTGGTAGTGTTATTATGATCAAGCCTTTACCCAAGTTCACGAGCAGTTTCTTCTGTCAGCATGTATACAGCTGTAGGTATGTATTGACAGTGTAATTTCGTATGATTTATGATAGCTAGCGCCATGTTTTCGATGGGATTGACCCAATTATTTGAGGGTCATTTTGGGTCACTACTCAAAGAGAATGGGCAGTAATGGGTGCGATGAAATTGATTTCGTAACATTTACGCACTTGTCAAGTACTACAGTAAACAGCATCCAAACTTACAACATCTTTGTCTATGAGCACAATTTCTTTTAAAACTCGATAGATTTTTTTACCTTCCCTTCACTATTTTAAGTATTCTGTGTGTTTGCATATGTTACAATTTTTATTTTGTTAGCCCTACTTGACCTGACTACTTAAATTCACGTGATTATATTATAATCACATCAAATATTCAGATTTGTCCATACAAATGGTTAGACAGCGTTGAGCTGATTTTTTATAGGTGGCCATTGCAGTTATTGCTAGTAGTTTGCTTGTTGTTGTTTTTGTTATTTGTTATTGTTCTTGTTTGGTGTATAATAAAGCATTAATAATAATTATATTTATTATAATTTAGCCAAAATTATTATTATTTTCACTCTTACTGCAATGGGCAAGCAAAATAACAAATTTTCGTACCATTAATAATTTGCATCTATTATAGTATCAAAATATTACACTAATTCGAATCCGAACATGGATGGATGTCAATCAATCCAGTTTGTAATTACGTTTTAAAATTTTAAAGATTAACGTATAAAACTGTCAGAAATATATTGAAAAACCTTATTTAATGATATATCGTTTAGTAAATCGTCAAATACCTACCTGCACTGGACTACCATTTTCAACCAGCAAAAGGTTGATTAAAAACCAACAACTAGGCTCTCGATTATGTTCTAAAGAATTTAATATACCGTGCTAAAGAAACGAAGAGAGAGGAATTTCGGCTCTATGACGTAGAGCTTCTACGGAAGTAATAAAGCTGCTACTCTACATCGCTCTACATTTTTGTCGGCAGTTCTTTTACTGATGGCCCTTTGCAACGAATTAATTTAGTTTTGGACAGCTTCGTTGTTTAATAGCATTGGGTTTTGCAGAAGGAGTTAAGAGATTATTTCGCTTTATTTATTGTAATTGTTTTATGTGATTTGGTGTGTACAATTAAAGCGTTAATCTATCATTTTGTAGGGTTCCGTACCCAAAGGGTAAAATGGGACCCTATTACTAAGACTCCGCTGTCCGTCCGTCTGTCACCAGGCTGTATCTCATGAACCGTGATAGGTAGACAGTTGAAATTTTTACAGATGATGTATTTCGTTTGCCGCTATGACAACAAATACTAAAAAACAGAATAAAAATATTTAAGTTGGGTTACATACAACAGACATGATTTTTTGCCGTTTTTATAGATAATGGTACGGAACCCTTCGTGCGTGAGTCCGACTCGCACTTGGCCGGTTTCTTTACCTACAATTAAGACAGCTACTTATACATACGGAAAGTACAGACGGAAAGTTGGGTGTCTGTCGCTTTTTTATCGACTGCACTTCGGGGAATGTGCCCAGGAATTGCACGATCTGATTCCTTCTTCTCCCTTCCACCATAGGACTTCCAGGCGGGGTGAGTCGTTTCACCCGTACGTCGTTAATATCCCACCTATCCGTACTAAGCGTTTCGCAGATTCCTTTATCATGCGAACTACTAAGGAGTGGAACGCTCTGCCACCGTCTTTGTTCCCAAACGGATACAACTTGTGTCTCTTTAAGTCTAGAGTGAATAGGCATCTCATGGGCAGGCGTGTTCCATCTTAGGCCGCATCTTCGCTTTCCATCAGGCGAGATGTCGTCAAACGTATGCCTTTTACCAATAAAAAATAAAAAATAAAAAAACTAGCTTCTTATTCATTTTGCGGGTACATATTTTATTTTTATGAATATCTACTTACATTATAAATTCTAAAGTTTCTGAGGATGTACGGATGAATGTTTGTTACTTAGTCACGCAAAAACTACCGATTGAATTTTGATGAAATTTGGTATTTAGATACTTGGAAAAAGACATTTTCATCCCGGAATACCGCGGGTAAAACCGCGGGGTACCTACCGTTATTTTCTGCATGACAGTACTAAATTTTAATGGAAAAAGTTGGCAAGCCTAATAAAAGAGCAGCTTTAAAAGTAAGACAAGCAGCCAGTAAAAACTGCGCTCTATGATTTACGCTACTTAGTGCGGAAGTAATAAAACTTCTGTTCTACATTTTTGTCGGCAGTTCTTCAAACCGAAGTTATGGGACTTCGTAACGAACTGAGTTAATTTTTTAGGGCGTCCACTAATAACAGTGCAGTATATCATAATTGTAATCAATGGAGTTAAGGAGGTGGGTATTAAGTTGTTTTTGAAGTAAATTGGAAGTTGAGTAATATTTAATGTGGTTGTTGAAATACATATTTCGGTGTCCTATTGGTTTGTTATGAACATTTCGATAACATAGCGCTTGCAATAGCAAGCGCTATGTTATCGAATAAACTTAACACCAAGGTTGCGTGTTCGATTCCCGAGAAGGTACAAATGTTTGTGCACAGAAAAAAAATCGCATGTAGGTATTGTAATGGGATCATGGTCCTCATAGTTCCTGGTTCCAAATCCTAGTTAGGGGCCAGGATCTATGTATGCGCTGGAATTCAAGCCTCACTGGAACCGCAGTTATGATTTTTTTAAATTATCTTCGGATCTAAAAATGGTGAAGGAAAACACCGTACACTGGCGCGGCGGCTAATTCGGCCGAGCAGCTCAAGCGGCGGAAATATGCTAACCTCGGTAGCGGTTACATAGTTGAGCCGTTTGGTGTGGAGACTTTGGGTCCATGGGGACCGGGAGCTCATCGTATTTTCAAAAGTCTGTCAGAGCGCCTGATCGATGCGACGCGTGACCAAAATGCTGGGACTTATTTGGCTCAACGTATCAGTATTGCAATCCAACGGGGCAATACTGCCAGCATCTTGGGTACGCTGCCAACTGGTAGTGGGTTGGAGCAATTGAGCTATCTATAGGCCTTTAATGGTCTATGGGTTGTCCAATTGCTTCTCCTTGTATGTAGTTAGTTTAGTTTTAGTAAGTAGAGTGTAGTTTGTTTTCAGTAATAAAGGCATTCGCCCGTTAAAAAAAAGGAAAACATGGTGAGGAAACCGACATGCCTATTGCCGAAGAGTCGCAAAGTTTAAGGACATGTGACATCCAACCAACCAGCACTGACTGTGGTGGATTATGGTCCATACATTCTCTGTCAAAGAAGGCCCGTGTCCCAGCAGTACAAATGTAATGGGCTGGTGATTGTGTGTATTCAGTAGTGTGGTAGGCGTAGGCTATGCGTAGGTACATTCAAGCATAGAATTATGACTATTTATGTAAAAACTCAATTTTCCGAAACTACAAAAAAAAATACGCAACGAAAAACTTTTTCGGGTAATAAATCCCGCAGGACGATTGGTTATACAGCGAATAATTATTTCAATAAATATTTATTCTGTTCGAAGCCCGCTTTGTTGGCGGTTCGGCGCAGAGCAGCGCACCGGAAAAAATATGATGGATGTTGAATATTTTAGGCTTCGGACTGGGTTTTTTAACTTTTTGAAACCAATCAAATACTTTTTTTTACAATATTGTTCGAAGTTCTACAAATAACTTTACTAAATACCTACCTTTTAGCCTTAGATTAAGAGCAGTTTTTAAAGAGACAGAAGTTTATCTAAAAACATGCAAATGTGTAAACAAAAATGTATCGATGACGATCATAAGCTAAAAATTATAAATTTTAATATTAATAATTACTAACCGATATTTAACCGTTTGTAAAGAATTTAGCTTAAAGTTGTCACAATAATTCTCAAGTCTCATTATGCCCAGTAATTTCACTGGACGTCCTGTTCCCGTGACGTTTTGACGTCATTTGATGAGCGTACAGACGTCACACCAGGACGTCCATTACTTGTGCAATTTTTTTTTTTTTTTGTTAATAGGCTTTCGTTTGACCACTATTTCACCTAATGGTAAACGACGACTGACCTTGATGCTACGTCTAAATGACGTGAATTCCTACCTGAAATTTGGTAGACGTCTTGCCCTACCTACATATCCTTAGGTATAATGTATTTGTAAATGCAACCTTGTGAAGTTTGTGGAACAGACTTGATTTGCGATGCAATTAGAACGTGTGGCAGCTGCAACGTGTAGAGAGCATACATGAATGGATAAACGCATACGGCCACTTTTATTACTAAAACTTATATTATAAAACTAGCTGTGCCCCGCGTTGTCATCCACGGTTTCCCGGGACAACAAAATTTTGTTGAAAAATATTTTTTTCAAGACAAGCTTTTAACAAATAATTGGAACCGCGAGCAGATTAAAATGAGCCCAAACACTAGTAATTTACAATTTATCCGTCAAGGAAATCGATTGCCCATCTTCCATCTCCATCATCAGATCAGCTGGCTGTCACCATAATATTGCATTGTCATCGAACTTTGACAAGTATGCAAAATTTCAACTCCGTAGGATAAGAGAAAGTGGTTCTGATTTAACTTACAAGATTTGACGCGAATAAACATGGCAGGTTAATAAAAAGCTTGTACAAATTAGGGTATATGTTAATCCAGGTAATAATCTATCTCTATTTTGAATTTCACTCAACAGCGTAAAGAAGTTACAAACACACGAATACACCAAAACATAAACACACTAACACACTTACATAAACACTTTAGCATTTATAATTTTAGTGCGAAAATCGTAGATGCTATAAGAACTTAGATACCTGGAACGTTTTCCAAAACATACTATTTCATAAGTGTATGAAAATTGTAATGTTCACAGCAAATTTTATACTAGGTGGTAGGTTTGTGTGAAAGGCAGGGTTGGCAGCACCGCTTTGTCATTTATTCTGCCGCCAAATAGTAATACGCAAGCATTAGTAGTCATAAAATAGTTTGATTTATTTGAGGCAAAAGATGTAGAAGTAAAAATGTAATAAGTGAATTTATTAATTGCTTAGTCAATTTGAATGCTCTTTTTTTTAACTCTCTTATGTTAGTAAATTACAGGTAGCTACATACTCGTAAATCTGATCTGATAGAGCGAATGTGGCTCAGTGGGAGCACCAAAATTCAAATCCCGCTGACTCCGTACCACGACTTTGTTAAGTTATAATTTTAAGACTCGAAACCGGCATGTAATGCACCGGCAAGGAAATGTCACATCTATCAATCCACACTGGGCCAGCGTGGATTATGGCTCATACTCTCTCTATGAGAGAAGGCCCGTATCCCAGCAGTGGGAACATAAAGAGCTAATGCTGATGATGACATAATCTAATAATAAAAATCTAATGATCTAATAATCTAATAATAATAATCTGCATGGATAGTTGCTTGTTTGTGGTATATATGAAAATACTAGTAGACACTTCTATTAAATCAACCGCAAATGCAGTGTAAACCACTCCCAACTTCAAGTCATTGAATATGTAAACACCAACCGTTGCCATAGAACACGAAAGCGGAAAGGAACAAAATTAACTATACCAGTAAGTAAATAAACAGAAGAGAAAAACGGCCGGTTCAGCAACCTCAATCCTACTATCCTACTAGTATCCATCCATCCACCACATTTATAATATTAGTAAGACACTATATTTACTTAAATTAGTAATATAGTAAATATACGCTGAAAATCCACACACACACACACACATACACACATACACATACCCGGTTACATCCGACACAGCACTTGCAACACGCGATTTGTATTGCAGAGTTAAATAATAATATGTACTAATTTTATTATTGTTTTCATTTTATTTTAATTTTTTTAATTTTCATGTTCAAGTACATAACCATTACAATTTATATTAGCTGCGACTGCCTCAACATTAACATCTGTTCTCGCAATATAATACATACCTAAATTGTAAAGTTACATAATGTAGATTATTTTTTGGCTTAAGTTCAAATTATATGTAACTAGCTATGAATTATTAAAAAAGCTGAGAATCTAAGAATAAATAAATAAATAAAATAACATGGCAAAAACTAAAAAAAAAATGACATTTTTGACAATTTCAAAAAGTAGTTGGTACAGGGTTCACTTTTTCAAATTGTCATCAGCACATTATTCAAGAGCCGGTTGAATGCTTCAACACGTAAGCTTAACGCTTTTATAATGTGAAAATTTATTCAAACGAAATGCTAGCCTCGTTCTATATAGAGAAAGAATTTATTCTCTCTGTGTATAGGGTTGCCAGGGTTGTAAAATGAAATTTCGCGAGCGTAGCAAAATAGAACAAACACTATTAATTCGACAAAAATAAATTTTAGAAATTAAGTAACAACCTTGGAGATGGAAACATCATCAACTAAAAGTTTTCTTAAACATAACGTTTATTCAATAAATAATTGATTACAAAAACATAGTCCATTGGTCCTGAAACTAGGTAAACCTGTATCTTGGGGACCTCTTTCCTAAATGATACATATTGTTTTATGACAAAAGGAAAAACTTCATTTTCTAATACGTTATAAAATATAAAATAAAAGTTAACTTAAGATGCAAAACATAACATAAGTTTGTATATGACTGAGAGGGTATGCGTCTAGTGTGGTGTAGTCCATGAGTGTGCGTGAGTGGGGGAGGGCGGGGTGAGAGGGTGTGAGGGTGTGTGTCTATGTACGTATGTGTGAACGGGTTTGTGCGTGAGTGCTTATGTATGCATGTGTGGAGTATGTAGGTGCTAATGTAAATATATGTATGTAAATATAGTAGTTAGTATTGAACTTCCTTCCGTATTGTGTAGGCCATCAGCTGCCCCGCTGACTATAATTTGGTGCGTATTAAATTTCGGGATATTTTGAATAAGTTCCTTGTGTCGTTTTTTATAAATGTGCAACTACATTTCGAGATAATCCTGAAATTTCAATAGAGCTGGCAACCCTATAGTGTACGAAGATTTATTAAAAAGGAAAATTAAGGTTGGTTGTTCTTTGATGCAAAATGATTGCGCAGTTGTGTTGAATTTAATATTATTATTATCTGTTTATGAGCGAGTGTGGCTCAGCGGGTATTCTTGTGACTTACGATCCGACACACTGGAGTTCGAATCCAGCTGACCCCGCATCAATGACTATCTTGTGTGCGGATTTAACAATCGCTCTCAAACGGTGAAGAAAAACATCGTGAGGAAACCGGCATGTCCAAGAATTAATTACAAAAATTCAAGAACACATGTCATCCACCAATCTGCACTGGGCCAGCGTGGAGGTTTATGGCCCATACTCTCTGTATGAGAGAAGGCCCGTGTCCTAGCACTGGGATCGGAATGGGCTGATAATGATGATGATAATCTGTTATAGCGGTAAAATAACTATTGTGGTAATGTGTTTTAATGGAACTGAGTAATGAGACGAGCAAGTCGTTCGTCTGATAATAAGCGCCACTCTTGCTCATAGCAATTGCAGTGCCAGCCAGAACTAGTAATACTATAAAAGTACTGCGTAGCACTGCATTGCGCTCATCACCCCAAGACATCAGATATTAAGTATCATTATGCACAGTAATTATGTGTGACCTCACGTTTCCTGACATTAGAGCCGTAGTCTGTTTATTAGTTTTAATGATGCATTTTGTCTCCGGTAAGGTGGAGATTTGACCTACCGCAGGTGGCTACTATAACTGAATGAAGAAAATCGTATTGTAATTATTATATTTTTGTGTTGTTCTTGCAGTGTCTGTAGGAAAACAATTCACATTATTATTCATTTTATAACAAAATAACCGATTTCAATTCTGATGTATCTTTGAAGTTCAAGGTCGAATATCGATAAAATTTATATGAGATCATGTTGATGCTGAGGAAATACTTTCCAAGTCAGTTTGTAAATGAGTTCTGAGGTAACAAACATAATAAAATACAATCGTTTTAAGAATTTTTAACTATTTTTTTAAGTTGATTAAATATGGATCTCGATTGAATTTAAATTATTTTATATTAATTATATTAATATTATTCTGCGTTTTATATTTAATTTCATTTTTTAATTTCGTTGTAGGTTAGTTTAGTTTTATCCACTGTATATATTTGTACGTAATTGTTTCTAAATAAATTGTGAACATTTTAATTTATTCATTAACATCAGAATATTACAGTAAGTACTTAAAAACATAAGTTACCGTAAAAATTCAACAAATACTAAAAATGTGGAATAACACAAAAAAAATTAAATGTGTACAGCATATTATAATAATATACGCAGAGTTTCTTGGTGCTCTTGATCTTCTCTAGCGGGCGTATTTCCGAAGCACTGGTAGAGTCAGTTTTTACATTTCTTTTCAGCACTCAGACTTCAATTTGAGTATAGAAAAGAAATGGGTAAACATACTTACCTTTTTTTCAAAGTCATGTTAACATAAGTTACAATTTTTAACATATTTTCTTTGTATCATGTGTTTATGACCAAAAGTGCACTTTATGCCTATTTAATAAATGATATTTGACTTTGACTACATATATTGTGGCATGAGAATTATTTGTTTACATCCTTATTGCCAGAAGTAGCTTGCTTACAATAGTTTAGGCTATTTCTGGCGATGCTAGTGAATGGGTTTGCATTATGTCGAGCTCCGAGTTAAGCGTGATTGTATCTGGGTGGATTCATTTAGGTGGCGTTGTGCACGGTAGAAGGGGTACTCCAGGGGAGCGACTGAGCAGGGGAGGCAGACTGAGTCAGTGTAAAGAGGGGCACGGGGTTGCTTTTAATCCTGTTCAAGAGCAATTCCCGGACGCAAGAAATAGATGCTCAAAAGGGCGATGGTGAACGCGATGGCTGGTCTTTTTTTGTCATACTAGATTACAAATCATATTTAAACAAATAATTCATTTTATAACAATAAAAAGACTCGAATGAATCTTCCAAGTCCAAGGTCGAATATCAATGAAATTTATATGAAAGTACATTGTAGTTATTTTGAACCCAACGCAGAAATAATTTCAAAATCGGCGACATGACGCAGTTCTGACACATAAAAAAATACTATCGAATTGACAACCTCCTTCTTTCTCAAACTCGGTTAAAAACAGTGAACTCTTAGTTTCTTAAAATAATCTGGGTGACTTCAAATTTAGAATAAAATATTTTAGGCAAGCATGGAAAACATGCTATTGTAAAGCGTGTCGTTACTTTCAAAGACTGCAGTTGAATGTCTATTCAGTTAAAAATGCCTTCATTCTAAAGGCCTCAAAAAATCCATGTTCTCAAAATTTTACCTAGATCACTCCATCATACTATTTTTTTAAATTTCGAGACTTGCTGCTTAGTAGTTTTGTCCACAAGGTTCTATATAACCAATTGTTGACTTTCTAATTTCACGACGCGGTATACTCTGGTTAGAAAAAGTTTTTTTTATGGAACTGAGCGATAAAACGTGCAAGTTGTTTGCCAGATGGTAAGCTCCACCCCTGCCCATAACATGCAGTGCCACCCAGAACTTTTAATATCATAAAAAGCACTGCGTTGCACTGCATTGCGCTCAGTCCCCCGAGACGTCAGATATTAAGTCTCATAAATATGCCCAGTAATTTTACTGGCTACAATGCTCTTCAAACCGGAACACAGTAATGCTTGCGCACTTGCTTGCTTGGTGGCAGAATTACTGGCAAGGCTGTGGTGTCTACCCAGATGGCCTCCCACATACGAGAGATCTACCACGAGTAAGTTTTTATACAAAGATACTTTTAAAAGTTCCCATAATTTTACTGTGCGGAGACAACAGTGCGCGTGCAACGCTTTGCACGCTTGCATAATAATTTGTGAGCACACATGTTCTAGGTATTCAATTATTCATGAAGTTGGTCACATTCATTCTCCTCACAACGCTGTGGTAAATAGAAAATTTTAGGTCTTTACGTTTCTGGAAGTGTGAGGAATAATGCGTCTGTTCTTTATTTATTTATTTTTTTACGCTTAATAGATCTATGTTTGGCCACTATCTCGCCTGATGTGAAGCGATGATGTGGCTTAAGATGGAGCACATAGATCCAAAGAGAGACGGCAGTTGAGCGGCTGCTCTGACCCGTCTTCCCGATGGTTCACCGAACATCATCCCAAAACACTAGGTCGCTTGACGGCATGGCTTTGTTAGGTGGGTGGTGTTACAACCACGGCCAGAGCCTACCACTCCAAAGCGCGTAAGCGGGTTCTAATCCTACAGGCCTACAACACTACATAGTTTATGGATCAAAATCAATGATATTATTATATTATATTACAAAGGACACCTAAAACAAAGAAAATTAACTATTAAAAAATGGCGTAGCACCGTGTTGCATAATTTGCGGATCAGGCTAGGGCTGCAGCTTAGGCTGATCCGAAATTTGAATGCATTGAGATCATAATCCCTTGTAAGTAATCGGATAATCATTGACCTTAAACATTTGCGTCATGAGGTAAGTACGATAAATGGTTTTTATAAATTTTAATTATAGCAGGTCAAATAAATTTGAATGCAATGAGACCATAATCCCTTATAAGTAATCGGATAATCATTGACATTAAACATTTGAGGAATGAGGTAAGTACGAGGGGACCACTAATATCGACAAATGTTTATAGGTAGCGCATAAATCAGAAGATTATCTCAATATGGCACAACAACTAAAAATTATTCAAAGCATTGCGCAGGGATAAAAAACATAAATATTTTGCTCGCTAAAGCAAATACAGTGCGTTAATAAAAGGGAATAAATGCATCTGCCGCATCAGTTAGCTGCTGTGTAAATAATCCAATAATACATTCGTACCCAAGTCACAAATCAGCGATCAAATATGACATGATGATGCAATTTACGCACATTACAGTGTATTTAATGCGTAAAATTGACGATTAAAATGTCTAGAGATGTGATGGTAATTATCCGGCCAGTATTCGGCCTATCCGTCCACTTGCTACAATATTATTCTAAACTTACTACAATACTACATGAAAGTTTATACTAAAACTATTTCTATGAGTATCTAGAATTTTATAATTATATAGAATCCATAATTTCATTTGTATTATGCAACGCATATGCTCATTTCACCATTATTCAATTGTGCAATGTGACCTATCACGTTGTTGCGATGAGGGTACTTACGATACTGTCCATCCAAAAGTTGTCTGGAAGAGATTGCTATAAGCAATAAGACCGCCCATTTTTATCTGTAATAGTTTTTTTTATGTTATTGGCATACAATAAAGAGTTTTTGTATCTTGTACTTATTGGATTGTATGCTATCTACTGAGTCATATTGATTACCACTAGCTGCGCCCGCGGTTTCACCCGTGGTTTTCCGGGATATAAAGTAGCCTATGTCCTTTTCCAGGACCTAAAGTACATACCAAATTTCATCACAATCCGTTGATTAGCTTTTTTGTAATTGAGTAACAAACATCCATCCATCCATCCATTCTCACAAAATTTCGCATTATATATAATATATTAGTAGGATTAGCCAAGCTGGTCATACGGATGTGACTCTAACAATAAAACGACTACAGTAAATGGTTATTTACTTATAGGGGTTATATAGGCTTGGCTGTATTTTTCTTCATAAATCCGGCCAAAATTTGTTCGCTTTCTCTATTTAAGTATCTAAGCATAAAATAGACGATTAAATCTATCATTTTACCCCTCGCGTACTAATTTCATTGCTCTCGTATCACATAAACTACGAATGAACAACGAATGGAGGCGGCACGAATGCATTATTTTGCAAAATAGCCCAAACTTAAATTGCAAAAGTTCTAACCGATAAAGTGTTTTATTAAAGTTCGCTATTTTTGACTGCAGGTGGACGGTAACGTAATGGATTTAGCATACATCCATGAATGGTACGGTATATGGTGATGTGTAATTTGTATTCAGTATTCACAATAAGGTTGTCTCTGCATATATAGGTACATTAATTTTGAACTACCAGGGGCAAGCTTTGGCGTACTGTAATGTTTAATGAATTTAGTTAATTATCAAGGATCATTGTTAGCCTCTGTGATGTAGTGAGCAGTTGGGCAGGTTGCCTCAAAACTCATACACCAATAAGGTTGCTGGTTCGATTCCTGCGACGGGACAAGTGTTTTTGCACAGACGAAAAAAAGCGCATTTTGTAACATTTTCTGAGCGCAATCTTTATCGTGCAGTATAGGTTGATTGTGCAGGTTGCATTAATTCAAGGAACGTAGATATTTTTTATGAATACAATTTTTTAATTAGAAACCACTGTGCGAGAGATATTTACCACTTGTTTTAGGCTAAATATGTACTACGAATTGATAATGATATGACGAAAAATATGCTGCTAAACAAACGATTGAAAATGAATGCACCGGTTGTGGCTCGGAAATGCACTGACGCGGGCCGTGATAGCCGCGGGCCGCGTGCAGTAAGTATTGCTGCCTCAGCAGGTGATCGATTGCATGGAGCAACCACAAAAAATATTTTATGTCTTGCTTAAAATTTGGTCAGAATATAGATAGATAGATAGATAGATAACACTTTATTGCACTTCTTCTTCTTCGTGTCGATGGTCCATATGTTTATTTCACTAATAAAGTGTTATCTATCTATAAGCACTAGGCGGTCTTATCGCTCAGCAGGAATCTCTTCCAGACAGCCATATGGTAAGGAAAACAACATTTTAAAGAGGATAGTTTGCAGTATATAATAAGTTGGACGAATGAAATGATGTTACACTTAAATGATTTAAATTTAAATATATATATACAAGTTTACATAAATACATCTATACTGTCCTGAATCCTGAATACTTTCAGACTTTAACGCTAAGTACTTCTTAACTCAAGATTTCTTAGTAGTTGAAGATCGAAAATTTACCCTCAAATAATAGTATCCGAGGACACCGTTTGGGTGTGGGTTGTATAGGAAAATGTATTGTTTTGTGCCTCGTAGTTTGTAACGTTCAAAAATATAGTAAGTACTAGCTGCTCACCGCGGTTTCACCTGCGGTTTCCAGGTGAAAAGTAGCTTATGTCATTTTTCAGGACCTAACGCACCTGCAAATCAAATTTATCAAAATCCGTTCATTACTTTTGGCGTCATCGAGTAACAAACATCCATCCTCCCAAACTTTCGCATTTATAACATTAGTAGGATTTAGTCATCATCATCAGCCCATCACGTTCCCACTGCTGGGATACGAGCCTTCTCTCATAGAGAAATGAGCGGCCACCACGCAGGATTTAGTAAATAATAAAAATCACATCTAGTAACGTTTTCTTTCTACTTCAGGACAGTAACAGTCAGTCATGCTTATAGTAATCAATCTTAACACATTAATGTAGTCACGGCCTATCCTGTTACGAATTAGGTTTATTGGTGTATGGTCCTTTATTACGGTTATTTTACGAGTTTAACATACCATCCGTAGTGTATTTAGGGTTTTATAGACGGAAACTTTACTTTTATGGGTAGCATGAAAATACTTAAGTAGATATAATTAAAGATCAAAATGTCTCTGTTAGTGCGACAATCATCTGCAAAGACATTTTTATCAATGTGACAGCCTCTATGGTGAAGTGGTTGGGAAGGTTGGCTCAAAACTCAACATCATTCACCATTGAGGTTGCGAGTTCGAATCTCACTCTTACTCAAATATCAAGCACTTCCCGATTGGCTATCCGGCTGAAACTTTCAGGGTACCTAGCTCACAACCTTGATGACAATGCATCCTAAATCCATTTATTAGCATGCAATGCCGACCTATACTCAAAAGGCGTAAAATACGTGGTTTTTGTATATATTTAAAAAATATATACAAAATCCGTCTCTCTCTTGTTACAAATTCACTATCGGAGTAACACATCATGACGTCTCAGATTCAAATGCTCATTACTCCACACCAACTTCCCTTTGCTCCTTTTCTGTTGTGGCTTTATTCCAAACGCGAGGGTAGAATTATTTATCTCTAATGATCCCATCTCATCTAAAACAAAAAGTACGAGGATAATGGTGTCATAACACTAAGGGGACAGAAATATCCAGTTACAGACCTTTTTTGTAATATACTATTTTGTAATGGTTTATTTGTTGGCCATAAACGTAGCCACCGCGAATTTCTGAAAATTTGTTTTTCAGTAATTACTATTTCAATTCAATTAATAAACTAATTTCAGTAACATAAATTAAAAAAACCCGATACTAAAAACCTATAAAAAGTAAAAAAAGACTGAACCGATTTTGATCTACCATCTTTAAGAACCACCGCTAGAAAACTTTTTTAAATATAAAAATCCGCATCCAAATCGGTTTACCCGTTTAAGAGCTACGGTGCCACAGACAGACACACATAGTGGTCAAACTTATAACATCCCTCTTTTATACGTCAGCGGTTAAAAATTGACGGCCAATCAAATCAAATCAAAATCTCTTTAATCATTTTGGCATCACAGACGCACTTATGAACGTCAAATTATCACAATGATTCTACCACCGTATCGGAAAAAGAACCACTACTCAGAAGATACGGTAAAAAACTGAGGAGCATTTTTTTTAGAGATATTGTCAAATTTTATTGGGTTTCTACAATGTTGTTTATTATGTACCAATCTGGTGGAAGACGGTCGCAGTCGCTTATGATCTGCAACACATTTTTTTTAACGCTTAAATATTACCTATGTTCGTTCACTATCTATAAAACATCATCCCGAAACACGTTCAGATCGCTTGACGGTTGGCGTTGTTCGGTGGATGATATATTACAACCGCGGCCAGTATTTAACTCTCCACAATTATATCTATAGCTGGTGCGCATATGATACTGTAAAGGAGAATGAGAGACAGGTAGTAGAAGATGGCCAGTCTCCTGCACCAGTGCCAAAAATTCAATACAATAGAATATGCTTATTCAGTCGCCAGTTTATCTAGAGAAGTCACAAGCCCTTCGAATGAAACCCATTAGTAGATTATTTCCAAATTTCGTGCTAAATATGACCTACTAGATCATTCGCAACTGCAAAAGCCACTGACTCGATTGTAATTCGAAATGAGCCCGGTGCTTAATGATAGGCCAACCGCTATCGATACATCGATACCCACGGATCGTGGACCGCATTAGTTTCGGACTAATTACTCGGTGTTCTCTCGCCGTTTATTTACGAACTGTGCTATGGATATCGCACTTTTGTATCCAATTTTTACAAGCTTTTATTAAACTTGCAATGTTTGTTTGTTTGAGTCAAATCTCGCAAGTTGAATCAGAACCATTTCCTCTTTTCCTACGGAGTTGATATTTTGCATACTTGTCAAAGTCCAATGACAATGTAATATTATGGTGACAGCCAGCTGATTTGATATTAGAGACGGAAGGTGGGCAATGGAACTCCTTGACGGATAATCATAAACTACTAGTATTTGGGGTAATTTTAATTTGCTTGCGGTTCCGATTACGAATTTGTTAAAAGCTTGTCTTAAAAAAATATATTTTTGTTATATTTTTCAACAAAAATCTTTTTTTCATGTACAGTTTTGTACGCTACGGATTAAGGTTCCAAATGTTACATTCGTTTCTTAGATTAAATGTTGCAAAGGGGCAACCTTGTGTGACTTTTATCCGACACGAATTAAAATATGAGGGGATTTGGTGGTATCCACAATGTAGCACAGGGCCTGAGTGGATTATAGTCGACACATTCTCTCCGTGAGAAGGTCCGATAAATCCTCACATTAAGTGCCAATTTGTAATTTTACGAGTTTAGCTTTTAATTGACGGAAATCACGTTTTTAAACGGAAAACAACGGAACGGAACAGAATTGATCCCGCCTCAAAACAAAAAAAATATCTATTAAAATTTGTACGTTTTTGATTGGTATATATTATTATATATTTTGTATAGATGTATATGTAAGTAGGTAGTACATGATATTATAATTTGTACTCTTTGTACATATGTACATGTCACTATTTTATTATCTTGTTTATGTTTACACCCCCGTCTCTTACTGTTTCTTTAAGTCCTCTCCACCCAAAGGTTGTCTGGAAGAGATCGCTTTGAGCGACAAGACCGCCCGTTGTAACACTTTAGTTTTTAAGTTTGTAATTTTTCTTTTGCTGTAATAATTTCTGGTGGTGTAACAATAAAGAGTTATCTAATCTAATCTACGTTATTATGATTTTTATGTTAATATTGATAGACATTCTCAAGAGAATTGCATCAGAATAGAAAAAATATGTTTCAAATACCATTTTGCGGGACGCGCTATTTCATTAGTTCGGGCCCAAACTACAACATATATAACCTTAATTTCTGAACAGAACTGTGCCAGTGGTTACGCGTTTTGGTCATAATTATCGATGCTTAATTGCGATCGAGTTGATAATGAAGGGATTATTTAGGGGTGATTTACGAAATGACCGCAACATGCGCGTGACTTTTGTTATCTCTATGGTCATGTTTTGGATTCTATGACGTTGAAAATATCATAAACTGACGTAATGCATATGCCTTAAAATGTTTTTAAGAGATCTTACTAAATGATGTATGTGTAGGTATTATGAGTGGAGCCAAATAAAAAATACTAAAACCATATTAAGTGGCTTTGTCTTCTTCCTATTAGATATATTAGGTAAGTAAGATTGTCTGGAAGAGATTGCTGCTTAGCGATAAGACCACCCATTGTGCTCATTTTAGTTTGTTTAATTTCAAAAATATTTTTTTATAAGGTTTGCAATAAACTGTTGTTGTATGGTATTGTACACATATATTGTCATTATGATAAAAAAAGTTGACTGTCATATTTTATATCGAAAGGAACACATTCAAAGCTTACCCTGGAGTCTATCCAGTGCAAATATAATAAGGAGTACAGAAATGGCACGTTCACAATACCTGGCCAGGTAATATCCTACATCATTTATAACTCCGTATGACAGACTGTAAGAACCGTACGTACGATCCGGATGATTTATTGTCGTTCAGTTGTACCGAGTGTGTTGAGCCCTGGAATGAGAGGATTGCACTTACAACATATGAACATATACAGATACAGGTTATTTATACAAGTAGGTATACATTTTATAACAAAAAAAAACAACCGACTTCAATTCTAATGTATTTTTCAAGATACATCAGAATTGAAGTCGGTTGTTTCTGGACTTTGACTTCAGTCCAAGGTCAAATATCGATGAAATTTATATGGGACCATGTTTAACTTATACCAGGCACTCCGCACTGTAGGTACGAAGCTACAAGTACATAGCCGGACACCGACGGCGGGTCGCACGTCGTTACACGTGCCGCGTTAGAAGAGATAAGAGCTATGCGATAGAAAGAGAGGCGCTCTGTAGGTTAATATGACTGGCGCTACACGAGCTTAATTGAATTTTATTGCGCCATAGCAAGAGTCGCTATTTGTTTAAATTTTTTTGCGGAGTGATGCTTCTGTCCCTTAGTATTCTGTGCTTATACTGAACCCAACGTGAAAGAATTTCCCAAATCAGTTTATAAATGATGGAGGTTTGAGGTACACATAAAAAAATCGTTTTTTTTTTATTCTCCCTTTTTAAGTCGGTTAAAAAAGAGGAAATCGAGCATGGTCAAATTTTAGCCTAGTCGGAAGTGAACCAGTAATAATTTCACCCTTCGTATTTTGGCCAAAAGTGCTCGAATAGAAACCAAAGAAGCTATCTTACGGTAAGATATGGTTAATCAAAACTCTACTGGAACTAATAGGGAAATATAATGTTTACGTTTTTTGTCCTGTTAGATGAAAGTTATTTGGAAAATTTTAAACTTTCTAGGCACGTCTTTGCATGTCCTGCCCACATAGTTATTCCCACTTAACTATTGTCATTACGTATTCTTAAACACGCTTTAGTCTGGTAACCGTTATATTTGTTTAAACCCATACTACTAATAATTCACCAGATAAATTCACTAGTTTTTATACAACACGTCGGAGGTACGTGCTTATTCAATTTTATTGTTTTTTAATAGTTTGCAGGTACTTAGTCTGATATTACACGTACCTCTGAAACGTGTATTTTAAATTAAGTTATTAAAGAAAACAAACTACACTCTACTTACTAAAACTAAACTAACTACATACAAGGAGAAGCAATTGGACAACCCATAGACCATTAAAGGCCTATAGATAGCTCAAATGCTCCAACCCACTACCAGTTGGTAGCGTAAACCAAGATGCTGGCAGTATTGCCCCGTTAGATTGCAATACTGATACATTGAGCCAAATAAGTGCCAGCATTTTGGTCACGCGTCGCATCGATCAGGCGCTCTGACAGACTTTTGAAAATACGATGAATTCCCGGTTCCCCACGGACCCAAAGTCTCCACGGACCCAAAGGCTCCACACCAAACGGCTCAAATATGTAACCGCTACCGAGGTTAGTATATTTCCGCCGCTTGAACTGTTCAGCCGAATTAGCCGCCACGTCAGCCTTACTCTGCGTCTCCGGAAGATGTGACGGCGCCATACTATCGACGCAAGTAGAGTCCCACACTAGAGGCCGCCCCAACTTCCAGGGGATCAGGGTCACACCGTCAGGCCTTTTACCATCGTCACGCATTAGACCATTTAGTTCGAGAATGGCTGCAACATTAAGTTATTAAAGATGACACCAATAATAATAATTTATACCAATTACATGATTTAAAAAAAAAAATTATTCTATAAAAATTTATTGCGAGAATAAAAGTGGAATTAGCTTACAAATTTGAATGAATAAAGTTTGGCACGGAACCGTAAATATAGCTAATTATAGCTGCCTTTACTTGTGCAAATGACGGAGACATTGAAGACACCTACCATTCATATAGGTAAAAAGTTACCATTCATAGGCAGATGAAGAAAGCGCGAATTTAATTGGCTGGTAGACGCAATCCCCACTCTGTGTCAGGTTACTTGCGACAGACCACACAAACTGATTATTTAACATCAATCGGGGAGTAAATCGCAGTAAATGTTTGTGCTCTGACGTTCAATCAGATTTCCATAGCTTATTATGACAAAGCCATTAACCACTAAAGGGTTAAGCTGTACAATTATTATGCTTTCTGAATAACACATTTCATACAATGTTACGAAGGACATCGTCCTTTGCCGAAGGCAATAAAATAACGACTATCACAGGAAATCGTAAATTGATAGCACACGCATAAAATGGTGACAATGGCAGACATTTAAATGAAGAAATATAGTAATAGTTGAAGCAATATGTCTATGTATCTTTACGTACTCAATAATAAGTGATTTAAAATATTATCAAAAATTCTGTGGTATAATGAAATTACGAAGAGAAAATGAAATTATAACTGCCTCTCTTGCTGTGTCTGTGCAAAAATCATGTACGCTTGACCTTTTCGGCCTTCAACCGCAAAGCACATCTAGTAAAATAAAATAATTTTGATTAAAATTTCAGTAAACATGATCATAAACATTGAAGTAATTATAATCTTTTTATGACACTTTTATAGATGAATCTGCCTCTGTCTTTAAATTTTCTGTACCTACCGTGGTCTTTCAATAAAGAGTTTAATCTATTCTATCTCTAATTTCTACAAGTTTCAGGAACACCTGGTCAGTGAAACAAACAGACAAACAAACATTCAAGAAACAGTAAACGATTTATAATTTAATTTATTGCACTGTATTCATTTCGAAATCACACACGGACAGTTTATTTATATTTATTGGTATAATATTTTAGTAAGGATTAGCATAATGCATTGTTTTGGCCTTACCATGTGTCAACGATCTAAGCCAATGAATTACATAGAGTTGTTAACACACCTCTGCTTCTTTTGCAATGGAAGATTTATTATTTTAATCTTTAAGATTCGAATCACCCTTTCGTCACAAGACTGCATAGATCTTACAAACATGTCGTTTGACCTGGTTCCACTCCTAGTATATCTTGTTAAACTGTACAATACGAATTTTACGAGCAGAATTAATCCGATGACGCGACGTCCGTTGGCTGTAATTGTGTCACCATTCGGTTCTCATAATAATTATTAATTTCGTCGTGTAACAGTGCTGTTGCTGGAATTCTGAAAAGCGGCACGTATTTGCTTTAAAATAGTCTGTTTAAATACTATTATTTATTCTGTGATTTAGTAGGTATTTAATTTCATTGCGGCGCAGGACTTAGCAACTTTATTTTTTAACTATCAAACGCTTAATTTATTATTTTATGTACTTGATAATATAATAACTCCGCCCCCCGGTTTCACCCGCAATTTCTCGGGATAAGAATATAGGGATAGCCTATGTCCTTTTTCTAGACTTAAAGTACCTACATACATACCAAAATTCATCAAAATCCGTTCAGCACTTTTTGAGTGATTGAGTAACGAATCCATATTTCCACCCATTCATCCATCCATCCATCCATCCGTCCATCCTCGCAAACTTTCGCATTTATGATATTATTTTATAAAATATTGGTATAAAATATTTTGTTATTGTAGTCGGCCTATATTTTTCGAGAACACTCGATGCTCTGCATCAGGGGCAAGTTTATGCTGCGAAATCGCGACGGCCACCAAACGATAAGTCGACTAAATAGGTCGACTAATTTGAGAAACTACGGAACTCTCAGCCAATTTTGAGGGTTCCATTTGCCATTTTTATAGATTTAAAATTTACGGAATTAATTATAAATTAATTATTTTATTAATTATTTTAAATTTACGGAACCTTTCGTGCGCGAGTCCAACTCGCACTTGGCCGGTTTTTAAATATGTAATCTACAAGCAAGCACATTGTACGTCTCATTAATAAATAAGTAAAATAATTAAGCCTTTTATTCAGTCAAGTACGTAAAAATAAACAGGAATTACCAATCATTATAATATACAAATTTAAATTAATTTAAATAACATGAGTTGAATTTTAATTTAATTTAATTATTTTTAAATTGTTATATAATTTAAAAAAAAGTTTTCATAATCATAATCATAATCATAATCATTTATTTGCATAAAATAAGGTATGGTACAGGTGTTAGTGTCAAAAAAAAGATCTCTTATTCTGCCTTTGCAGGCGTACAAATTTTCACAGACATAAAATTAATTTCATCAACATATTAAAATTGAATAAGCAAATAATTACAAATAAAATTAAAAATTAATAAAATAATTAAATTCGACGTCATTAAAAAAATCAAATCCATATACAATCGTTTAAAAATTAAAATGTCATTACAATGTCAATTATTATTACAATATATTAAAATTACAATGTCAATTATTATCAATTCTAAAATGTAGGTATTCATCTATGCTATAAAAGCAGCGTTCAAGAAGCCATTCATTCAAATTTCTTTTAAATTGATTAAATTGTAGATTTTTTAATGTCGACGGTAGTTTATTGTATATTTTGATAGCCATACAATAAACATTTTTGCTATATATATTATTTAAGTTCCCGTGAGGCAGGTAAAATCTATTTTTGTGTCTTGTATGCGACTCTTGAACGTCGGAATGTCTTAAAAAATATTTCTCATTTTGTCTTACAAATACGCAGATATTTTTAATATACAAACATGGTAGCGGCAGAATCCTTAAATTTTTAAATAATGGTCTACAGCTGTCAGTGTACCACGCATTATAAATGGCCCTTATACATTTTTTTTGAGCCACAAAGGCTTTCAGTATGTCGACAGAGCTGCCCCACAGTATCAGCCCATAGCCGAGTACAGACGAAACGTATCCGTGATAGGCAGTGAGCGCTGCTTCACGCGAAACAGTTTGCCTTAATCTCCGTATCGCGTAAACAAACCTATCAATTTTATTACATACCTTTTCAATATGGCATTTCCAATTCAGATGCTTGTCCACAGTTATGCCCAGAAACACAGTCGAATCTACTTGCTCTATATACTGAGTATCATATTGAATACTTAATTTCATCGGTTGTGCTCTATTTGTCAAAAATTGAATCATTTTAGTCTTGTCCATATTTATTGTTAAATTATTGTTTGTCAGCCATGTGATTATGCCATTTAATGATTTATTTATTTGATTTTCAAAATTTAATTTGTTTTTTGCTCTAATTACCAATGTTGTGTCATCAGCAAATAGGATGCATTGTTCATTTGTTGCTTTATGTATGTCATTTATATATGTCAAAAATAGAAGTGGTCCT
The DNA here is from genome assembly GCA_951640565.1 of Petrophora chlorosata. NCBI lineage: Eukaryota > Metazoa > Arthropoda > Insecta > Lepidoptera > Geometridae > Petrophora > Petrophora chlorosata. Next base: position 11,383,991 of record OX621201.1, on the reverse strand, counting down.
AAAATACTTCCTTGTGGCACTCCACACGTATTAACTCTATAGGAAGATTTGTATGCCAATTTCGTTGGATGCCTGTTTGTAAAATTTAAATTTGTAATTTCCGTACATTGTTCCCGGTCATCTAAGTAGCTGCTCAGCCAGCTATAAGCTTTTCCTCGTAAGCCATAAGACTCGAGTTTAGCCAATAAATTCGAATGTTCCACAAAATCAAAGGCTTTACTCATGTCCAAAAATATCGATGCTGTAGGTATCCTATTCGAAATACTCTCCGACACTGCTTTGACTAAATTAAAGCAGGCGAGAGACGTAGAGCTCTCCTTACGAAAACCAAACTGTTCCGGGTTTATTATCTTATGTTTATTAAAGAAATCGTCTAGTCGCTTGAACATAGCCTTTTCAAAAATTTTTGCTAGTATAGGTATCAACGTGACTGGCCTATAGTTACTCACGTCATCTGTTTCTCCCTTTTTAAATAGCGGCTTAACTACAGATTTCTTCAGTCTGTTCGGAAAACAGCCTTCCACAAAGGACAAATTAATTAAATAACTAATAGGTTTACAAAACGGAGTAGCACATTTTTTAATTATTTTAGTCGAAATTTCATCATAACCTACGGACCTACTGTTATTTAAACTCATTATTGTTCTATATATCTCCTGGTCGTCAGTTGGATACAAAAATATTGTTTTATTATTACTGCTAGATATATTGTATTTTAAGTTATTATTTATACTTTTCTGCGTCATATCAATAAAATAATTATTAAAAATATTAGCATTTTGCTCTGGGTCAGTGTATATTATGTCATTATATTTTAATTGTTCAATATTGTTAGTTTGTAATTTTTCGTTGTCTTTTATCACGTTCCAAGTGGCTTTACATTTGTTTTTGCTTTTATTTATATAGTTATTATTTTGTATCTGTTGGGCTTTATACATGCATTTTTTGAACATCCTACAATAAGATTGATATTTGTTTTTATTGTATGTTTTATCACTTGATCTAGAGAGTCTATATTTTAGATACAGATTTCGCTTGGACACACTAGATTTCCTTATGCCTTTGGATACCCATCGCAATCTATTAAGCTTAGTGCTCATTTTAACTTTTTTTATTGGGAAACACAAGTTATTGAATAGCATGAGTGTGTCATGAAACTCATTAAACGCGTCGTTAAGATTATCCTGTGCATATATTTCGGAAAAAGTTAGTGCAGTTATACTATTGACAAACTTTGACACATTTTCTTCACTAAAATCCCTTTTAAATTCAAACCAAAATGGTATATATTTTCGTTTATTTATATCAATTGATAATGTTTGGCCTGTTTCATGGTCTGATAAGGCAAGGTAATGAGTTTTCGCCTCCACTTTAGAGAAGTTACTCGCTATTATATCAATACATGACTGCTGTCTCGTCGGAACCTTATTATGCATCTCTACATTAAAGTTTTTTAAGATACTTTTTAAGTCATCGCCCTCTTTACTACTTTTTAATACGTCTATGTTCCAGTCCCCTGTCAGTATTATTTTTTTCTTCTTCCTTAATGTTAAAATGTGGAGAAGTGCATTCATGTTAGTCAAAAAAGTTGGTAAATTATTTCTATTTGGGATTCTATACACACAAATTATTAATATATCAAAATCAATCAAATCTATTCCACAGCATTCAAAACTGTATAATTCGGCTAATTCTTGTATTCTATTTATATTTTTATACCTTAAGTAATGTTTTACAAATATGCATGTCCCTCCTCTTTTTTGTGTTGGCCTTGAGAAATGTGTTGCTAACTTATAATTACTTAGATGGATACTTGTTTCCATCCCACGCTTAATAAATGATTCGCTTAAACATAAAATGTCAATTTCTAATTTTTCTTTTTGTAAATGAGATAACGCTAACTGTAGGGAATCAATTTTATTAGCTAAACCAGCAATGTTCTGATGCAGTACATGTAGCTTGTTTTCGCTTGTACTTTTAGGGACGAAAAAACGTACTTCGATTCATTTTGTTAACGTCTACCGCCTTGAAGTAGAATGGGATCGTTCCTTTTTTGGGACTAGGGGTCTTGCAAGACATATTATAGGTCACGGTTTTCTTATTGCACTCAACTTTTTCAACTGTTTGCTTTTGGAAAAGAAAAGGAATGGTCCCTTTTTTTGGCAATGATGGCTTTTGTGTGCATTTTTTTCTGATTAAATTTCGATTTAAATCTTCAATGTCAATTTTTAAATTAATCGTATGGGCAATTTTATTTAATGTCATCGGGCTAATATATTTTTGTTGCAGCTTAATAAACGTACAATTAGCATGTGTATTAGTAACCGATGAAATCAAATTATTCAGCATGTTTTCTCTCACAAATCGATTATTTATTACTTCTAAAATATATACTTTCGTGTTTTTTAATTTATGCAAGGCAGCACCCAATTCCTTAATTACGTTATAAGGATTTGTGTCGTTGGACCCTACAAGAAGAACAACTCTATCGTCATTTCCTAATTTTGCTTTTAGTACATCACAGTAAGATAGTATATCTGAACATGAAGCATTTGGTTTTATAAGAGATGTGGCACTGTATACGTTATTCCATTTCTCTTCTCGCTTTTTTATTATTATTGAAGCCAAGCCTCGTGCTTGCTGGTCTCCCAAAATAAATATCTTCTTTTTTCGGTTTTTTCCATAATCTTCTTCTTCCTCTTTATTAGCCTCGTGTACTGTTATTGTGTCACTGCTGTTTCTGATTTTCAGTTCTTCATTATTTTGTTCTATTTCTTGGTTTTTCTCTACAGACTGCCCGTTGTGTACTTCTTTGTCATTAATTAAATTATCTTTTGTTTCTGCTAATGTAGTATTCGTCATTGTAACCATACGATCCGTCATTTTTGCTGGCATTATATTCTGACGGATCTGACTGGGTTCACCAAAACCAGACGTCTTTTTTCTCTGTGTAACTGGTGTTTTTTTCCTTGGTGTACGTTCTTCTAATAACTTAGAGTAAATTTTCAGTTGTTTTTGTAGTTCCACGTTATTTTTCTTTAAAGTAGTATTTTCTTCATTTAAATGTATTATTTCTCCATGAGCGCTAGCTAATTCCGTCGTCAAATTCTCTACCTGGCATTTTAGATCTACCACCTGTGTGTTCTCCATTATAGACTGTTTGTCTCATTACAACCTATAATATAAGACAAGGCTAAAATGGTGAAACAAGTAAAATCTTCAGTTTATCTACACAACATGCATTACCAACGTGAGAATTTTCTGCGAAGCTGCAGTGTATGCAATATAGACTCGTAGTAGTAATAAATATTTCGCAAATTGTTTCGCAGTAGCTAAATCAGCAGTAGAAAAATCACCGTATTTAAACAAAGCCAAAAATGCAACCCGCTTTTAAATCATACCACAATTTCATAAAGAACACATGCTTCATTGTCTCACTTTAATAAATTCGCACTTCCACTCACAAATCTTAAAACTAATTAAAAGACAAAAGGCGCTCACGTGGCATCGTTCCAAAATATAGTGTGCATTTTCTACGCTTCGTATTAGGGGTGGCACAAATATTTGCATACATTGTTTTAGCCACGCTTTGGCCAAATAATAAAGTTGTGACTTTCCAACCTTTTTTCTGCTACAAGTAGTAACTAGTACATTATTGTACCAAGTATATATTTGACGATTGTTTCTACACTGATGAACATGAAACATTCGGGCAATGTTCGCATGAAATATTTGTGATAAGAATTTTAAATAGAAAACGCATTTGAATTCTAATTTTACTGCTGATTTGTGTCTAATATTCCATTTTGCATGAATTATAAGTTAATTTACTTTTAGATTGTATGTAAAATGCTGACAAGCGATTCTTCACGAATTTATACAATAGAAAATGATAATTCTGAAAACTATGAAAGGCCAACCCTGTTTTGCATTGCCGGCTCTCTTTGCACTGAACACTGCACTGTGTTATTATCTACGTAGACAACGGAAGTACATTTCCTTTGAGGAAATTTTCCGCGACACTTCAGGTCTAAAGTTCATCACTTCTCTGTTTTCTGCTCAGTGAACAGGGAATTTATTTGTTAAAACTGATTTTGTTGAGAGCATAGTTAACATTAATTCGTCGTTTTTCCTGGTTGATAAAAAGAAAATAGTATTGCATTGTGCTCTCTTCTTGCTTCGCGGTAGATTTTTGTTATCCTACTAAGCTTTAACAAAGTTTTGAAAAGAAATAATACGACCACCGGCTTACTAAGCTTTATAGGAAACTAAAGCTTGCTGCGGAAATACAACATACATCTACATCGTGGGCCCTTTTGGAGAATAAGTGTTCACTTACTCGTATATTATGAAGTTTAACCAACTCGACCTGCACAGGTCAAACGCAAGCCTTTAAATAATAATAAAAGACTTGTGGCACTCGGAGACTGCCGCGGTAAAGCTATTGCATAGCATTCGGAGTGGGGGGTGTTAGGTTATTTTCGTTACGGAATTTCTGGATTCGGTCTCCACGCTCAAGGCCCGCGATAGAAGCTATGCAATAGCTTAAAAAAAAATAAAAAAAGGTGCAGTTCCGCGGGTTGAGTTGATGACTAACCCCTTTAAGCCGTACTCACTTTGTACAAGTTTACCACTGTGCAGAAGATGTTTTAGTTAATTTAAACGTGGACTTTAAACGATCTCAGATCAATAAGAGAAAACATAGAAAATGAGAAAATTGGCATTTCCAAGAATAATACAAGGACGTAACATTCGCCGAACTGCAGTGGCTGTCGATAATAAATGAAGGTTGCCTAAGTCGTTACTGTACAGAAGAATAAAAAATATATTAGAAATCATGGAGGAGTATATGAGTAAATGAATGAAATCATATTTTGTGATGTTCACCGTATAATTAATTTTACTTAATGTTAATAAAGTTGGTCATTATGGGATTCAGGAATATATACATAGGATTCAGATAGATTGACTTAAAATACTTATAAAATACCTCGATTTCAATAGCCCATTAAATTCTACGTCAACTTTTAGTGTTCCGTACTAGGAAAAATGGAACACTTGGCCTCACATTGGACTCATAAAGCTCACACTTGGACTCATAAAGCTTTATTATTTATTGAAGTAACGAAATAAGCAGGCCGTGTGACGTGTGCCTTGTATCGCACTGTTACTCTTATTATTTTTGAGTTTGTGATAGTACGCGCCACGTAACTTGACCCAAGGTAAAGATTTCATTTATTTTTTTGGTGCGGTGTCAATACTTGCCACCGCACCAAGGGCCACCATTGGGGCAAGGGTCTCCGAGTTGTCATTGTTCTGCTCAGTCGCCCCTAGTACCTCACCTCTAATCAGATCTAAAAATCGACCACTGTAGGGTTCAGTTACATGGCGCTATAATTTGTATTATAGGAATGAAACACTAACTACACAAGTCATACCTGCATTTGGCTGGTTTATTTTATATTAACAAGCTAGCCCTATCAGCGTCGTTCAAATTGATGCTACGATATACGAGAACGCTGACAGTATTACAATATTCACCGACGAGCACAAACTGACATTTCACACTTTTCGCTCATTATTCGACGTCATAGCGGACAATGTCGGTAAAAATCATTTGAGGACCGAACAACCTTTAAATTCTGTCCACTTATAGTGCGATGAAAATCTGAAAGAACACACAGCTCAAATAAAGTTTTAAGTTGACTGCGACAATGTTTAGAATGAAAGACGAAGATGATTAACTGTCATATTTTGGTGTGTAGTAATTTTTAAGCTATTGCATAGCTTCTATCGCGGGCCTTGAGCGTGGAGACCGAATCCAGAAATTCCGTTACGAAAATAACCTAACACCCCCCACTCCGAATGCTATGCAATAGCTTTACCGCGGCAGTCTCCGAGTGCCACACGTTTTTTTTATATTTTTACATTATTTACAAATTTAATAATACATAACGCAACATACCCGAATCCTTGCGATACATAAGTACGCCATGAACAATTAATACCGCTTTATATCCATGAATTTCATTCCTTTAAAATGATATTTTGGAGAACGGTGATTCATATTGCCTTTTGTCATTTTGTGCTGATCGTTGGATTGTTTGGAACGAAATTGAAGTTGCAGAAGCATGTGTTCAAAAATGCAATTCTGTAAAGTGAAGTCGGAATATATTATGGTGAATAGAAAAATACTTTTGTGTTTCTGTGCAGTTCACTGTTGAATTTCCAATAATAAATATCGGGAATACTTGAAAAATACTGTTTTAAATAAGGTACCTATTTGCAATCGCAGAAATGGGAAGTGATACATACATAAGTGTAAATGGTGTAAGTGTAATGTAGTGTAGTGTAAATGGTTTATATATAAACGCATAAGCTAATAATACGATTGTGACCTATAAAGTTATTTATGCACGCATAAGAAAATAAAAATCTGACGATAATGCAAGGGCACTCTCAAACCTGCTCGTAAAGCAAAAAATATTACCTTTTATCTTAGACAAAAAGCCCAGAAATTCTGTGTGCATTTTAGGCAAAATTATTTATGCTATAATATTATAAGACGTGTGTGGGGAAAGTCGGGCAAGGAATATGCATTTTCAAGAGGTTATGAAGGAAAAACATGAAATAACCTTCCACCTTTTTTTGACGTATGGAAGAAACAGGTAATTATTTTCGAGGTTAATGTTGTAGAAAATGTGCAAGAAGAGCTTTACAAAATGCGACATTGTTCAGTAATATTGTTTTAAATAAAGTACTATTGTTTCACGTGTTCATTCACAATTACGTAACTACGTAACATTTTTTATGGCATTATTTTATTGCGGTAGGCAAACATCAATTACTCACTTATCGCGAATAAATAAAAATAAATAATTTCATTTATAATGTATACCAACAATATTCCACCAAACTAACCCTTTGAGCACAAAATTTGAACAATAGGTTCTTACTAACCAAAAGCATTTGCATCTAACAAACACGATTGTTAAAAAAAGTAATTTATAGAGCGTTTGAAAAATTCTAAATCTGTTAGCCATTCCGTATCAACCTCCAATGCCTATAGTAATTAGTCTCTATTCACTGGATGTTATTTGGATAATTCAATTTGTAGCCACTGACAAATGGAATATGCAAAACCAGCGGCCATATCTATTACTACGTATTTCTAAAATAACGGTCGATCTGTTATGTCTATATAGTCAGCTACTATGTTTATTAAAAGTTGTAGCCTATGCAGCAATTTTTTTAACATCTTTCGACGATTGTCCCAATAAATATCATCAATATTTACATTTTCATTAATATGGTTTGCAGTTTACGGTTTTAGACATTCGTTGTTAGCGTGTTCTTATCCAGTGCTTTCTGTAGACACTTTCTGAATAACAAAATAACATCTCCTTCGCTTTGCAGGCTTGGCGTTTTCAGTGCCAAGTGATTGCATCGTATTAAGTATCACATGAATCAATTACATGAGAACCAAGCTCAAAGGCTCAACTCGTCAACCGATCGCCTTTGGTCAACACCAAATTCATTTGCATATTTCAACGCATCCGAATTACTCCGTAAGCGTCGTTGGGTCACCAAATGCGGCTTTAAGTTGTGTGGAGCGTAAAATCGACCATCAGGCGTGTTTACTGACGATGCGGTCGCACAGACTACCGTAAAGCTTCGGTTCCTTAGCACGAGCTACCACCAAACCACTTTACTCAGACACGCTGTTGGCAACAGCTTCTGCCTGTTCCTGTGAGTACTGAAAGGCAGGAAAAGACAACGCAGCTCAATTTATGCTGGACAGTGTTGCTTGTAACGTTCGGTAACAGCGTGCGAAATAAACTATGATAACCAAGGTATGTGGTAGAGATGAGGTGGATGTTGGTTTTGCCGGATTATAGAACATACCTAGAAAATAGCAATCATAGTTCTATTTTTGTTCCTTTAACCCTAGATCACTAACCTTATTTTTCGACGCTTATTACGAACCTTCGTCGTTTCGACTACGGTATTTAAAAAAGGGAGTTAAAGGGTTTTATTGAAATAAAATGTATACGTTTTTGTTTTTTTTATTAATGAAAAGTTTTTATTTATATTATTTCTTATGTTTATATTAACTAATATGACACATTTATTAATCAAGCAGCCTTACGAATGAGATCATAGCTTTCATGTGAAATCAAGAGTTGTAACATTTTTAAAGTTCTTACTTAAAACAATTTATAAAAAAATTGAAAGAAACAAACTGAAATTATTACAAATAATGAATCTAATAAGCTAATAAAATGAAAATGTTGGTGAAAACCTAGTTACTAATACATTTGTGACATACGTCAACGTGTTTGTCATTTCCACAAAGAATTTTACGCGATGGTCGTATTATCAAATCACTAGATTGTGCTGAAGAGCTAGGTAGTCTTCACTGGACTGTAGGGGAGATGTATCACTTCTTGCCTGATCATCTTGACCTGAAGGTTGCTGTTGGGTCAAAGTAGAAACTTCTACATCGCCATCCGTTTCGTAAGTTGGATCAACCTCGACGCGGTCTTCTCTCTCACTCCCTGATGAATTTTCGTCATCGCTTTCGTCTTGTAGTAATAACTGATGAATAGTGTCTAAAATAATAAGTAGCAATATCAATAAAAAAATGAACAAAATTAAAAATGACGAAAAACTACACAAACGAAATTAAAACAAAGAAAATAAGTACAAAATATAACGTTATTACTAACCTTCGTCGATGCGACGAGTCATGGTAGCTGGACTGGCGGTCACGGGCCCCCTACATCCAAAGCACTACCGTCCATCGCAGGGGCAACGGGTCAACTGAGATTAGCCACAGTATGGAAGAAGTGCGACTGAGCGCGCAAAAGTTAACACGACTTTTTAAATCCGCGTCGTCGAATCGACGAAGGTTCGTAATCTAGGGTTAAAAAAATACGTTGGGTTGTACTTCTGGACCGCATTTATGACTTTGCCCTACGCTTGATATCTTTACCGGTGAAGCTCTGAGTTGAAAGCTCTTTTTAACTTTTTACAAATTTTATCGACGGTTTAAGTGAAAGTTACTGTCACTTATAAAAAATATTATTATACTAACTTTTCTGCAGAATAAATAAAAGTCACCTTACTCCGGTTAAAAAATGTCCGGATTGGCGGTAAACTGCATTGTTCTACTCCCACTACATCTCTAGTATGTGTGGTCTTGGGCGTTAAATATCTAGTACCCTCCCTCTGGCGTGTAGGAATTTTAAAGTGCACTGAACAGGGTTAAGTGATGTCAGATAAATACTGAGAGAATTCGCTCGCAAGTGTTTTGTAAGTGTGCTTAACGGTCAGCATCAAAACCTTTTAGTACAATGTCGCAGTAATGATTTATAAGACAAGGTATTTTTGAGATGCAAAATGTCAAAGTAGTCACTATGACATGGTGCTATAAAACACTTGATGTTGACTGGACAAATAATTCTTTATTACTTCTTGCTTCAAATCTAATCTCAATCTAATTTCGAATTTCATAAATGTATATAACATTAATAACAATGTAATCATAAATAAATAGGTACTATACAAAATAAATAATAAATACTTACAAAACTAATTAATAAATTATAAAATTTATTAAAAAATCATGAATATAATAATTATAATAGAATAGTAAATGTTTATAAAATTTTATAAATTTAATGAATAATAATATTGTAACTTATACTAACAATAACTTATTGTAGAGGTTTTCCATTTTTATTATCTGGAAATAAAAAGGCTCTTTTATTTTTTTATTTTATATTATTTTATAAACATCATAAAAACATAAAGGTATGTGCATATCCAATCACAACAAAATTCGAGGGAAGTTCTAAAGTGAATTCCATATCTATTTGTCTAAGCCGTAATATAAAGGAGCCAATGTTTCAGCAGTGGGATTGTAAAAGACTTATGATTATGGTGGTGATGATAATTAAATACTTCGGGCTCTCTGCACTCTATTCATCACTAACGAATTCATAAAACTATTATTTCTACACTAATGACCCCTATTATAATTGGCAATAAAACATATGTCTCATATTGTCAGTCATTCAATAAAAGCTATAAAATTGGTATTTAAGTTGGAAGTGACTAGGTTTTACGGTTATGCTCACTCAAATGTCTGCTTGCGGCGGCTCTGTGTCGCTGTCGAGTCACCCCCTTTCCTCCAATATGGTTGAGGGGGGTGATGGCAGGTCCACAAGTCATACTCGTGAACGGGTGCTGCTTGCGGGGACTAGTCTTTACAATTTTTAACATTTTTAATTTAATTTGTATTGTGTTAATGACGTTTAATAGTTCAATTTTGTGCCTATTTAATAAATGATATAAACTTTGACTTTGATTTTGAACACTAAAAACAAGTGACTGAATAAAATAGAGTTACTTTCATGCTCAACAAACTACGCCGAACAAGTCACTCCAAAACAAGCCTGCTATTGCTCCAGTTCACTCCACAAAGGGTGTTTAACGGAAAGAAATTTCTCATAAAATACGAGTCATCCAGCTGCTGTTCTTTGATAAAACGATGTGTTACATAAAAAGTGACGCGAAATTGCGTTGTTTCGCAAAGAAACTTATGTACGGGCGGGTGTTCAAGACCCGCTCGTGTGTTGTCGCAAGAGTTTTGGAGTTGGCCCAAAATTCAAGGGAAAGCGAGAAACATGGCTTCGTAAAAACTAAATAAAGAAAGTTTACCTCTAGGTCGTAGAGATAAGAAAGGCTTCACACCGGTATTTGTCGACTGAAAAAGATTCTTGTAATAAATACTACTATAGTATTTCTACACGCTACTGAAAATGGGCTGTCCCAAATTGTGCTGCTAATTCAAATTTTAAAGCAATACTTGATTCATAATTGATATAGAACGGCTAAGACTCACTGTTAACGTCAAAAATTACTCCAACCAGGTTTCAGACATTTTAGAAGTCCTTCTTCTGGGAGTTATGAGATCAAGCCGCGGCGTAGGTCGCGAGCGCTTGCACGTAACTGGCGGCGCGTGCGCGGCTCTGCAGACGCGGCGGGCGGCGTCGGTGGAGTTCGCGCCCGCTCGGCGATGTTCGTAAGCTCGGTGGTGGGTGAATCATCACTGTCGCTACTAATAAACAATAAATAATAATACTAACGTCAATTATGAATAATAACATTCACGAAACTTTTCAAAATCCAATACTTGATTGTTACTTCCACCTAATTTGCGGGTAGGTCTAAGCTATATTCATGAGAAGTACAGAGATGTATAGGTATGAGGTACTCGTAGGTGTAAATAATATATTCTTAATCAGAGGCCCACGCAAAAACCATCGGCTTCCAATGGGTACTAGGATGTATTACACAATTAATCTTATCATAAATAATAAAATAAACAAGGCAGTAATGTGCAAACATCACTGTATTCTGGTTTGATGAGCACTTGTCATGCCAAATTACTGAACGTATTGACTCAAGGTGACAAGCACAGTGCAGTGCCGCATTGCAACTGTTATAGGCAAGCTCGTTACTATCAGGTGCACGACCTGCTCGTTTTCCACACCTTCACACATACACACGTAGCGCTCGTTGCGTAACTTGCCTAGTCGTTCGAAACAGATCTGCTATGTTAAGCAACGTTACAGCGGAGACCACTAAGATGGCTGACCGTTTGTGTGTTATTTACATCTGAGCGCTACCGTGCTTTAGAGGACACGTTAGGCCATGTCTAAAAACTACGACACCAGGGTTGGTAACACACCTACATTATATTCCGAGAACCAGGAATAACATGATGCATGTCATTTAGCTATAGGTTTTATTTTATTACAATTGTGGGATCACGTCAATTGTGTGGGCGTTATAAATTACCCTGGATCCTGGAATTGTACAGCTTGTTTATTGGGAAACGTGTGGGAGTATTCTATTTTATGCGTCATCTATACTAAAAGACCTCAAAGGCTTCATCTTCAGTGATTTCAATAGTATTAGAATAACATGATGCATGTCATTTAGCTATAGGTTTTATTTTTATTACAATTGTGGGATCACGTCAATTGTGTGGGCGTTATAAATTACCCTGGATCCTGGAATTGTACAGCTTGTTTATTGGGAAACGTGTGGGAGTATTCTATTTTATGCGTCATCTATACTAAAAGACTTCAAAGGCTTCATCTTCAGTGATTTCAATAGTATTGTGTTATTTAATTTTAATTAGCTTTTTGTTTTACATGTTGTGCTATGTTTAGCCTGAACTATCCCACTCCTGAGTAAAGCTCTCCCCTCGACTTTGCTACTGCTCTAAAATTGGGGCTGTATATGGCCTTTTTTGTTTATATGCTTTGTGCAAAAGCTGATTATGGGGAAACATGTAAAGTAAACACTTCTTTATGTACATGGACTTAAGTGGTTGTGGTTATTGGAATCGTGGTTTGAAAGCATTCTGGTGGTTTATAAATGACCCTGTGTAAATGTATCGTAATTAAAACCCACCTGATGTAAAAGCGAGTGAACATCTGAAATACCAGAACCATTGCCGTTCTTGCAAGATGTACTTCGATACTTTCTTTAATGCACTTCTATTTTTACCTCTTTCTTTTCTTTCAATGAAAATATGTCTACTCTATGTAACTTCGTGGTTCAGTTCCACTCAACTGCCGTCTCTCTCTCTAGATCTATGTGCTTCATCTTAGGCCACATCATCGCTTCAAATCAGGCGAGATAGTGGCCAAACATAGATCGATTAAGCGTAAAAAAAAAAAAATTGCCTTATTCTAAGGTTTTTTATTTGAAAATATATTCTTACTATCATAAAATCTCCATTTTTATAATCACATATACTTTCACATTATTTTATCAAATGATGTAGTCAGATTGTCACTCTATCTAGCCGTTGGGCGTCTTACACTACGCTTGCCAGTTCGCAGTGTCCACTTAAGGACACGTCTTCCCCAACGGTTGTCCGTCAAAAGCTATATTCTACACATACATACTTGGATACATTTTTCAACTTGTACCACACGACAACTCTACGCGTCGTTTCCATTACGCCGCGATGTACCACTTCAGATGCGTCTATATAAAAGTAAAATCTCGACGAAGTGGCAATTTGTCCGCACATTCCCATGAAAATACCTAAATCCCTTATAGAGTTGACTTCACGACCTGTACAATTAATATTTATAGTCATACCCTGCAGAAGTATAAATATAAATAATATTACATGAAACATTATATGAGTTTTATAATCCAGCCTTCTTATACCACAGATAATGTGGAAGAACGACACTAGGTAAGGCAAAATAAAATATATAAATACGCCCGACGATATACCCACAACCCACAAGTTCTTGACCCCTAACTTGGATTCCCTGTATACAGAGTACTAGAACTACGAGGACTGTTGTCCCTCAACACCCAGATAAGAAACAAATAACTGCGCTTTTTTCTGTGCACAGACTTTTGTCTCGTAGTGGGAGTCGAAACCGTAGCCTTCAAGGAGATATGAGCTGATTCGCCCAACCACTACACCACAGAAGAGGCTAACAAAGAAGAATTTAATATACGGGAAGACCTCGCTCCTTCGCATTGATGTTTTCTGTATCACTCCTGACATACTATTAACAATGAACAAGATAGATGATGGACTTCCACCTACAATACTGTTTCATAACTATAACTGCAGCTAAAAAGTTTTTTAAGTAATGAGACGAACAGGTCGATCCCCGGATGCTTAGCAACACGCTCGCAACACCCAGAACTTATGTAGGAAAACACAGAAATTATTCGTTCTAGAAATACTTCTAAATTGCGTTAAATCAAATCAGAGTTATTACTATTATAATACGAGTATTGTATACAAAGCGAATAATATAATATTTTTTATTGCGTCCAATCATGATAACCACGAAACACTTTGAGTTAGAGAGCTTCTAGTACCCGTCCTCAATTTTTAATACTGCTTTTGCTGCGTTCGTAGTAAAGCTCACAAATGGCCAGAAGGAGAGTTTATATAAAAAATGAAAAAAGAGTATCTTGCGACTCACGCAGATTATTATTACTTAGCTGTAATATACACCCTAAAGCCTAGGGTAACGTTATTTATTTTATAGACCTTACGAGTTTCGCGAATAAATTTAGAGTTATTGATTCGAAGTTTGTCGAACAAATTTATTTTATTAATCATACTCAGATAACAATGACAAAAATTATTGATATGATAATGATATAAAGATCAACATAAAAATCTAAACTTACAGAATTACGCAGAAAATAAAACCAAAATCATAAAAGTGATTCAGAGAATGAGAATTATTTATCAATGTAACTATAATTTTACAAAAAATACATATTGTAACGCCGTATCAAACAAACTACTTTCAAAATAGTTGTTAAGTTCCACAGATAAGATTATCAAAAAAGATAAAACAAATACACAACACTAACATACCGGGACTAGAGATTACCAACTTAAAAAGCTTAGGTTACGTCTTAAAAGTTCTGTCTTTATTTAAAGAACCACTCATTGATAAAGTGTATGGGGCTTAAAGTTTTAACTTAGATAAGGACTTGCTTACACACAGGCTTGGCGAACAATATACGCCCAGATCAGATATCCTGGCCCCTAACTAGGAATACCTATTACTAAGGATCCAGAAACTAGCAGCGAGGACCATGATCCCACAACACCTAGACACGAAACAAATAAGCTTCATACTCTGACAAAAACAGTCATATGGTTTAAAGATATATTCAGAATGTAAGTCTTTTTTCTTTAAGTTTGGAAACTATCGTGATTCGAAATATTCATTATAAATATAAACGGCTACATTCACGTTATGATTGTGTGGAAATAACTCCGATCAGGTTTCGGACAATTAGGATGTCCTTCTCCCGGGAGTTTACGCTTTGGATTCGCGGCGCAGACTGCGCGCCTCCGCTCGTTCCTGTCGCCGCGAGCGCGGTGCTAAAACTGGTGCAGGCGTAGGGGGCGCGGGCGCAGCGGGGGTTTGTTTATCCCGCGCATTCATGTTCTGTGGTGTGGTGTCTTCATCTGTTGAGCTATCACCGTCTTGACCAATCAGTTACTGGCACAATGCACTCGTTGTATCCGCTTCGCGGCTCCACAAGTTCCTGTCGGAACAAGAGCCACTGGTTTTTTTTGTTAATAAATGAATTATTCTAAAATAAAAACTGTCACAAATAGATAAATTGTAGTGCTGCATTGACTCTTGGACATCGATCATTTAAGGTTTTATAATATTTGAATATCGATGGATAATATAATATAATATCCATTATATTATGCCTTAGTTTGTATATCTTAGGTATTTGGTATGTTTTGTGGTAAAGTTCTGGGTGGCTCTACAATTGTGATAGGCAGGTGTTTGGCTTATAATCAGGCGAACGACTCGCTCGTATCATCACTCAGTTCCATAAAAAAATAATTTTACTTACTATTAAAACTTTAGTTTAAAATGACCTTTAACTCTCTGTGGACATTACTGTTTCCGTTGGATTTTTATAGACTCTATTTTATTACACGTGCACGTGTAAATAAATGACAAAACAATTCTATAAATTAAACAATTAGGATAGTAAACAATTCATATCTACTGACTTTTTATACAAATTAACGACAAGACGAGCATATCGTTCACCAGATTGTGAGCAACACGCATGCCCATAAAAGTTGCAGCAAAATTCGTGTTTGTATAATCTCTATATCTTGCTGTCAAAACTTTAGGACCGTGTGTATCGAGTTTAATTCCAGACTTTACGCAGCTTCTATTGTGGCGTGCAGTCAACGACCATTTTACTTTTTGGTCTATTTTAAAACTCTCAGCGTTATTCTGAAAATAACTTTAATAACTAGATTCTTATTAGTAAAAAGACTTGTAGGTAATTTTCTGCGAAGCGGAACACCGTGAAATCAAAATTGTATTTATAGGTTTTGGTTTTATTTTAGTTATTAGTATTTATTCTCATTCGCAGTAAAGTTATAACTGACGTATGTAGCTTTTAGGATTGAAATTGCTAATAGCTTTACATCTATTTAATGTATTTTTTTTTAATTTCACAATCATGCGTTTTAAAAAAATTTGAGGTTTATGTTTTTTAAAAAGTTAACCTGATAGAAATAAAATTTCAAAAACGACGTGAGCTTAAATGATAAATCATAAATGATAATGTCGATTTGCCCACGAAAAATCCTCTTTTTAACTAAATATTATACTCGTAAACAACCAAATAAATCTGTATAATTTTTAATCCTTTTTTTGACCGATTTCTCCAAGCCCATCAAATTAAGTCTTATGTTTATGAGAAATTATATTACTCATTTATTAACGTAAGTGAATGTTACCGGCTACCTTTACCAAATAGGTATCCAGTATTACACTAGATACTGTGACGTAATCGTCGAGTGTTTACGACTGCGTCCGTCGACATCTCATAAACATTGCGGTAATCACAAATTTTATGTGAAACAGTACGTCAACTTATTTTATTTAATTTAGTTACTGACTAATGTAATTTTTGATACATTTTTCACACGCGCTACAGGGAGGTGAAACCGAAATTAGCTCCCTAATCTTTATTAGCTTTAGTGTTTATAAAATTATATATGTGCCAGTCTGTAAGGTATATATTTTATTGGCCTTTGGTACTTTTAATTTGTTATCTGACTTGGCTGAAATAAATGAATTTATTATTATTAATTAATATTTAATATTAGTGCTTTGTGTGTCGGGTCACTCCCTTCCCTCCAATATGGTTGAGGGGGGTGATGGCTGGTCCACAAGTCATACTCGTGAACGGGTGCTGCTTGCGGGGACTGGCCTGTTCTAGTCACTCCTACTGCTACTGTCACACCTACTTATATTTTATTTACACTTTTCTGTTACTGATACTACACAACAACAGAACAACAGAACAGATTTTTTGCAATTTTTGTATAGATACAATCTGTTTGCAGCCATTTCATTCCATCCTAATCAGATGCCTCAATTGTAAAACGACTTTGTACGCACTAAAAAGTACAATGTCTAAATAATAGAAAGCGAAAGCCTAAATAATGACTTTAAAGTAGGATGCCTAAAATACGTCCAACATCAACAACACCAACTCGTCTACTTTACAGAAATACTACTCCTTCTGACCGCGTTTTAGGCATGTTACTTTGCTGGCAACTGGGGCCCTGGAGTGAAAAATTAACATCGTATTACGAACACTGATAATATTCGTAGGATCGTACGAGTATAGGTTACTACCGGTGTGCATGAATCTGAAATTTTACTACTGTTTTACACTGCAACATTGCGGTAGGTACAATTCCCAGTACGAACATTGAAGGGGTTTAATGAATCAGTAAAATTTAATTGCAATCTAAAGATACAGGGTTCAGCGTTTCCTTGCGTGCGATCGATTCGATCAGCAATTGCATAATACTTTTTGCAACTGCTATAGAATCTAAGTGAATAAATCAAATGGTACTATGAAATGCCTGTCTGGACTTTCAAAATTAAGGCTCATTGAGTGTTTCATCTCTTCTCATATAAAATTGTATTGGGAACAAAACACGTTTATGCTAGAACTGACCATACCTATACTATTTATTTATGAGTTGGGTTCGCGCGAATTATTAAGAGAAGTCTTTAAACAAATTAATGTATTAACTTGACCTTCTGTGTATATTAATAAAAAAAATGTATGTTCGTAAAAATCTGCACAAATTCAAGTTGAATAGTGACCATCACAAAATAAACACTATAAATAAGGATAGAGTTGCAGTACCTAGGTTTAGACTGAGTAAAACGAATAAGTCTTTCATGGGCAATTTTTTGTGTACGTTTTTACAATAAAATTCCAAAATGTATAACGGAGCTCACAGAAAGTATATTCAAATTGCGTGTGAAAAATATTCTAATGAGAAAAGCATTACTATACAGTTAGTAATTACATAGAAGACAAAGTTGCATGGAACATTCCGCTACTGAGTACTACCAAGTAGCCAACTGGCACACAAGAAAAATAATATTGTCAAAAATAAACATAAAATATTATAACAAAAGTTCTAAAAAAAAATGCCCCTCAGTTTCTTGCCGTATCTTCTGAGTAGTGGTTTTTTTTCCGATACGGTGGTAGAGTCATTGTAATAATTGACGTTCATAAGTGTGTCTGTGATGCCAAACATGAATAAAGAACTTTTGAACTATGAACTTTGAACATACAAAATACTCCTTAAACTTACTAGCTATCATAATATTGTAGTATTTAATTGTAGGTTTGTAGGTTGTGCTTCTTTATTTTATTTTATTTTATTTATTTCTTAATAACAATTTGTTATAAGTCAATTTGACATACATTTTTTACAATTACTTTAATCAAAACAAAGCTAGTTAACGACGATTTGCACATAGAGTATATTGCAAAAATAATGTGGTACATTTTTCCTGTAAAAAAACAAATGGTTCCTTTGAGAATAAACTTCATTCTTTGCGGACGAAGTCACAGCAGTCACAGGTATCAACCAGTAATAGAAAACCACAAATGACGGCAGCACACTTTGGAGACGGGTCGAAATTACATTATTCTGATTCATCACCAAAGTACTAATTATTGAAAAACAAGCAGTATTTTCTCTTTTGCTTCCTAATTCCACGCGGAGGAAGTAGCCAGTGTCAGCTACCAGTAAATCTGTGTAATATAGAAGCCCAAGATGAAGAAATAGACGTGACGACAGCGAGAGTCATCACATCATTTGTCAGGTCATCATGGTGATATTTCCGTCATGCCATCAAATTCAATGTCCACATAGAGTTTTTAACGCTGATGATTTTTTGCTATGATAAAACCATCGAAATACACATTTTTAATTAAACCATAACACCCGTTGCATTTCAATTTTCTGTTTATTTTTGAAGGCGCGAATGTATAAATAGAATTTCATTTTTTATTCTGTGTGTCTTAGGTATCAGGAAATGTAAGAATCATTTTTTTAGCAAGATCCATACACGAATATTTGACATTTGTTTTTAAATGTACCACGACAGTTGCTATTAAATTAAGAATGCCGTTATCATTTTCAAGTTCAAAAACTTCAAAGCATTTCAGCCAGCAGTATTTCACCCACATTTAATAATGATACAAAATAAATAAAATAATATTTCCTTCATTATTGACTTCCATGTTCGCTGCAATCTTGAACCCAATCTATTTAAACAAACCGCATTTTAAAAATCTCTTGATCTTTTATTTTCAGATAACATCATACAAACCCACCTCTTTAATAAGATAAAACGGTGCTGCGCAAAGTCTGTAAATTGAAGATCTGGGATCAAAGAGTACGACACCAGTAGACTGCGTATGACGAGCCCCTTCACTCATGGAACATTAGCGTGTTAAAACTAATATACCCCGCATTTTGTATTCTTTATAAGCAAGTGAATCATATTTTGAAAAAAAAGGCAGTCTAATGCTCTCTATGTGGTCCATGTCTGATATTAGATTAGATAACGCTTTATTGTCGTTGTACACAACAACAAGAAATAATTACAAAACAATATTTAAAGCTACAGTGTTACAAAGTGGGCGGTCTTATCGCTTAAAACCGATCTCTTCCAGACAACCTTTGGATGGAGAAAACTCAAAAAAACTGTAAGGGACGGTGATGTTGTGTATAAAATAAAATAATTATATCATGTACATACTACATATTCATAATAATACCTATATAAGTAAATAACCTGACAATTATAATATAGGTACCTAGGTACCCAAAAAAAACAAAAGTACATATCATAATTGATTAAAACATATATATGTTATAACATATGTATGAGATGTACAATCAGCGATATAAATAGATGAACTTTTACAATCTTTTAATTGACAATAACACTGAAAATATACGAATTAGGTACATGCAATTTTTGGCAAATTCGCACAGGATTTCATCAGACTTTTTAAATGCAACTTTCAGAGAAATAAGCTTAATATTGAAGGTGTAGTCAAACAAAGATTCACAAATGTTAAGCTACTTTTGTCGCTGACTGTACTACTTAGAATGAAGTAAACATAAAATAAACTGGATATATACAATCTTCGGATGACATTGATTCAATTTTTATGATTTTATTGTGCTGTGATATCTGAATGCTAAAATATCTAAACACGCGTAGTACAGTAGTGAATTTATACGCGTTTTTATAAACAATGACAGAGTTCTTAGAGATGACCAAGAGTGTGGTCTACGGAGGTCTGAAGGTTAGTCAATACCTGCAGGCAAAGAAAACATGCAGGTCTGAAGGTTAGTTAATACCTGCAGGCAAAAATAAAACGGGCAAAACCTTATCCAAGAGATTACTTGCTTTTGATTTTATCATCGAATTCCGATTGTAAAACGCGTAATTGCTGCAAAACCTTTCCATTTCTTTCAGCTCTCCCCTATCAATTTCAAGAGTCTTTGAAACTTGATCGCCGTTTAAAACTCCGAGTTTTATTAAAAATTTAAAGGGCTGGACTTTATTCATCGCATTTAATACTTTACTAACATGAATAAAATCGCTGCCGGGTGGAAAAACAGGAAGTCTTTGAGTTTTATGAAATTCAAAGCTCGTTATGAAAGTCCGGTGAGATTTAATTAAATTCAAGATTATGACTATTAGCTTGAGATTGAGTAACTTTAATAAATGAAACAGGACGGGATCTTCAATTTTCCTAATTTAATAGAGGTCTTATTAAAACATTCTATCTTCGATGCATTTCTTTGAAAAGCAGCATTGAACGCAGAATATTCTCTGTATAAAAGATAGTCAGTGAATTATGGACATATAAAGTAATTAAATAATAAGTACCTATCTCATGTCACAGCGTCGTTTGTGATAGCGCATTTTATGATCGGTTTTATGAGTATTACTAGCGACCTGCCCCGGCTTTGCATGGTTATTATACATATAAACCTTCCTCTTCAATCACTCTATCTATTAAAAAAAACCGCATCAGAATCCGTTGAGTAATTTTAAAGATTTAAGCATACATAGGGATATAGGGACTTAGGGACAGAGAAAGCGACTTTGTTTTATACTATGTAGTGATGATGATAGTGAAGTGATTCCAGTAACCTCGCCCAATACCAGTCAAAAAGGAACTATAGTCCAATGCCTAGAAATCGTCACCTTTTGCGACAGAATAGGTGTCCTGAGTCCTGACTTTTGTTACAAGTTTATTGTTTCTTTTTTTATTTGTTGTTTTAGTTCAGTTGCCCGCTACACTCACAGTTCTACAACCAAAGCGTGATGACGGCCAATTAAATGTTAGGTATGTACTTACTTACACATTTTACCAACTTAAGAATCTAATACAAATAATATATATATATATATATATATATATATATATATATATATTTATTATTAATGTATAAATATAAATATTTTAATTATCATTAATGCCCCAATAATAATAATTAAAATATTAATATTTAACTATATTAATTAAAATCTTTAGTAGGTATATTACTTTTTATTCATAAAACATATTTATTGTAAGTATATTC
Source organism: Petrophora chlorosata (assembly GCA_951640565.1). Lineage (NCBI taxonomy): Eukaryota > Metazoa > Arthropoda > Insecta > Lepidoptera > Geometridae > Petrophora > Petrophora chlorosata. Next base: position 11,362,438 of record OX621201.1, on the reverse strand, counting down.
GTTTGAAAACGATATATATGAAGTCAACATTGTCAATCTGGCAATGCCAGTCCCTAGCTAGTGATGAATTAAAATAAAAAGCCACTAAGCATGTATTTTTACGTCATTCCTCTCCCTGCACTGTTACCTGGAAGAGGTCGCTTTGAGTGACAAGACTACCAATTGTAACACCTTTGTTAACTTTACTGTATTGTTAAATTTGTTTTTGGTGTTTTTTCACTTTCACTTGATGTGCAGTTAGCATATACATGTTTATTCGATTGTTGACGCATATAATGTCTATTTATATATTATATAAATAATATGCTATTAAAAGTTTACTCGTAATCGTAAAACATAAAATCTTGTAACAAAAGTTCTAAAATATTTTTCTTTAATGTAATTTAATGACGAGACGAGCTGGTCGTTTGCCTGATGGTAAGCTATACGCCAGCCCATAACAGTAACATCACCACCCAGAACTTTGTTTTTCAAAATCCTGCGCGGCGCTGCATCGCGCTCGTCACCCTGAGACAATTAGCTGTTGAGTCTCACAATGCCCAGTAATTTCGCTAGCTACAATGCCCTTCAAACTGTACAAACAAATTTATTATCATATATTATTATATTATGTTGGGTATCTTCAAGGCTTGAGTGAATAGGTACCTACTAAATCTACGTGCTCTATCTTCGGCCACATCGTCGCTTAACATCAGGCGAGATGGTAGTCAAACGTAGATTTATCACAAGAAAAAAAAATGCCCCTCAGTTTCTTGCCGTATCTTCTGAGTAGTGGTTCTTTTTCCGATACGGTGGTAGAGTCACTGTAATAATTTACGTTCATAAGTGCGTCTGTGATGCCAACATTGAATAAAGAACTTTTGAACTTTAAGCTTGGAATCAAACAGTCAAAAGGTATACTTACTTGATATACATACTCGTATATAGGTATGTTCCCAATTTGCATCCCTTTATTTGCACCGGCATGTAGCATTCTCTGTAAAAATCACACACCGGGACGTTTAATTTGCTGTTCCACTGGCTGCTAATTACAAGTTCGATTTGCGCGAGCGGCTCCGTTTACGCAAATTAGCGGACTTATTGGTTACCTCCTGACCTGTGGCTCGTTTGGGAATACGCTTTTGTAACTGGAAAATGAGTATAGGCATTATGTAACATCCGCCTCCACTATAAATATTTTTAAATACAGGCTGTAGCGATGGCTGATGGAAGCGTTTTACAGCTATAATATTTTTTTTAGCTTTAAAGATTGACCTTGAAGTTTACTTAATCTTGTAGATAGATATTTTATTTTTTAATTAAGTTATTTCCATATTATTATTTTTTATATTATTTTAATTTTTATTATAATGACCATTTTTATGCAATACCATATATCAATAATAATATTATTATTAACTCGGTTAATAAGTTGTTCAATTAAAATAATCTGACATGTAACATTGTTATCTTCTTCTAATATATAAAATTCTCGTGTCACAGTTTTCGTTGCCATACTCTTCCGAAACGGCTTGACCGATTTTGATGAAATTTTTTGTGCTTATCCGGTATCTATGAGAATCAGCCAACATCTAATTTTTTTTTTTTTAATTTATATGGCAAAACAACGTTTGCCGGGTCAGCTAGTTAATAAATAAACTATGAACTATAAATAAACTATGTACCTATCCTGGTATATTTACTAGTGGTAGGTCCCTCGTTTACGGGAGGCCATCTGGGTAGGTATCACCGCTTCAGTTATTCTGCCGCCAAGCAGTAGTGCGCAAGCATTCCTGTGTTTCCGTTTGAACGGCAGTGTAGCCGGCGAAATTACTTTATACTTATACTTATAAAATTACTTACAGATTAATTAACCAATTTTGATTTGTGCGATATGTGTTAAACAAGGGTAATAATATTTTTTACAGATAGAAATAGTTGTGTTTTCAGTTATATTTTGTCTTTGTAAGTATACATAGATGATCAAATTTCATACGAAGGAATCGCCCTATTTCCTCTTCTCGTAAGTGTTAAATTTCTAAAAATCCCTTCTTGTACCCCTTCCGTACCCCCCAGGAATTTACCCTTTTATCCAAATATACCCTATCAAATCTTTATACCAAGTCAGTCTGTCAGTGAGTTTGTCACGGAAGTCTTTTTTATTATAATTATAATAATTAGATACTACATGTTAAAAAAAAGTGAGTGATATATATTTTTTTTTATATAACATTATGACTAAATAATATAAATTGTAAAACAATAATAGTAATGGTATTACGAATGGAACACGTTTCCAAATGCATTGTGTTGGTAGAGATGGGAAAGGTCGATGATATTAATTTCCTGAGTCTTTTATTTCATTGTATTGATATTTTTAATAGCTTTAGAATATAATTTCCATTCAGTTTGTATGTAATGTTTTATATATATTGGACATCCGAAACGGATAGGCTGTTGTTACTTTATATGTTTATTTTAAGACCTCAATTGTATAATATATTTATTATTTTAAAAACGGCCCGTTTCGAAACACGCAATAAAAGTTGTAAGAAAGAAGCTTAAGCGTTAAAATTTATAGTAATACCTACCTGCCTTTATCTGAAGCCATTAGCACATTCCTTCCTCTGTTTTATAGCTTGCTGCCAAAACTTATGGACTAGTAAATTCCAAAATCCATAACAAGTATATCATTCCATTCATATATTCTCATTGATTATGGATGATATGTTTATTAATTGTATATAAATGTATATCTTACCTTAAATAGAATACTAACGATTTGTCAAAACTCAGCCAATAGCTGTTACAATCTAAAATGTAGATTTTAATATATGATGAAGCAATTAAAATATTGGTTTTTATTTTTAGTTTGTTATATTATGTAGAGACTTTATTTTAGTCGTTTGTTGATCAAGCTACAGCTATTAAAATGTATGAATTATGGAAAAACTATTTATTAGAATTATGTGCGCCCATCCTGTTTTGTCTATTATAAATTATAACTTATTTTTTTAAAACGACTTCAAAAAAGGAGAAAGTTCTCTGTTCGATTGTATTTTTTTTTATGTTTGTTACCTCAGAACTCCGTTATTTATGAACCGATTTGGATAATTCTTTTTGCGTTGGGTTCAGTATAGCAACGAAGTGGTCCCATATAAAATTCGATATTTAACCTTGGAGTTCGAAGATACATAGAAGTCGGTTTTTGTATTTTTCAATGTTTTGTTGTTATTATGGTGAATAAATGATTCTATTCTATTCTATTTTTTTTTTGTAAGTGGTATGTTCTACCTTGTAGTTCACCTATTCGGCAACAGAAACAAATTCCAAAAATATTGAAAAATATACTATGTCGCTTTAATATAAAGGATGACTCCTTGTCAGTTATTGGCTTGTCAGTTGCGGGTTCGATTCCCGCGACGGGACAAATATTTGTGCAAAGACGAAAAAAAAAGCGCAAGCATTTGTTTCGTGTCGTAGGACCATGGTCCTCATACTTCCTGGTTCCCTAGATACAGGGAATCCTAGTTAGGGGCCAGGATCTATGTATGTGATCGTTGTGTGTATTTATTCTGCTGATCAGTAATATTATTCACAGATTACCGTGTTTTGGTTTGAAAAATCAACGAAACCCAAGAGCTAATCTTACTATTTGAATATACCTAGCTTAGTTTTTAAACTATTATGGTTACTGACTTTAGAATTTGATTTAGGAACGCGTGAAGAAGTGAGTAGATAAGATAGACATTAGCAGCCCACCCGCAAAAACTTAAATATTTTCGCTTGTAACTTGTAACAGTGCCGAAATATCGAGAACTCAAAATAAAACAAATATACACACAGCCACATCATCGCTTCACATCAGGCGAGATAGTGGCCAAACAAAGATCTATTAAGCGTAAAAAAGACATAGTAAATATCATGTTTCTAAATCAAATTCTAATGCTTAGAAATAACCTGAGACATCAAAAAGCAAGTTTCAAATCCTGAGTAATTTCTAACTAACATTAGATTACTCAGAATTTGAAACTTGCTTTCTGATGTCTCCAGCTGTTTCTAGAGCTTGATATTATTTGTTTAATGATAGCTGAAATATTTTAATACCAAGCCCTTAGACAAATCAAAGTTATTTGCTCCTTGACTACTGATTAGCACTGTCTAATTTTTTATACACTCGAGAGCAATGAATCCGGGTCACAAAGAATCCTAAAAATCTCGGAAACTAAAAATGCTAGGTTAATGCAATAAATTGTATTTAATAGACAATGTAATACTCCTTAAATGAAGGTATTAAAACTTCTTAGTTATTGTAAAGTTATATCATAAAAAAATCAAATTTGAAAAAGGGCCACTTTCGAAGATGGAACTACGAAATTACAGCATTTGGTTTTGCTTTTGTTTGTAATCTGTCATTTATGTGGGTACATAAACCATGTTGATAGTGCTCTATATTCATTATTCAAGCTGAAATTATGTCGCTTACGCCTGAAGAATGCACCAGAATACTTACAATGCTGGAAACCGGCCGGAGTCAGCGCGATACAGCCAGGACTGTCGGTGTGTCGCTGTCAACAGTACAAAGAGTTCTCCGACGTTACGAAGAAACTGGTTCTAACCTACGCAGACCAGGAACGGGCAGAACCAGGTGTACCACAGCACGAGAAGACCGATACTTGGTGAACACCATGCTTCGAAATCGCTTTCTCACAGGAACTAAACTCACCAATCAGTTTCGACGCCTCGGAGGAAGTAACCCAAGTGCATGGACAGTAAGACGTCGGCTTGCTGAATCTAACTTAAAACCCCTTAGACCTGCAAACGGCCCTAAACTGGAGCGTGGGCATCGTATTTCGAGACTAAGATATGCCCAGAGCCACGTAAATTGGAGTATTGAAGATTGGTCAAAAGTTATGTTCTCCGACGAATCAAAATTTATGCTCTACAAGCACGATGGAAGACACAGAGTGTATCGAAGACCAGGGGAAAGATTCAAGCAAGCATGCATCGAAGAAAAAGTAGCCTACGGTGGTGGGTCTGTACTTGTGTGGGCCGGAATTTCTTCTGAAAGTCGCACAGAGCTGGTGATCATAGAAAACGGCTCTTTAACTAGCGTAAGATATGTGGAAGAAATCCTCAATGATCACGTTGGTCCATTTATGGTCAATTTAGGTGAGGATGCTATATTTATGCATGACAATGCCCGACCTCATACAGGTAGGATTGTGAATGACTACCTTCAAGAGATGAACATTACTCGTATGGAGTGGCCAGCGCGCAGCCCGGATATCAACCCGATCGAGCATGCTTGGGACGAGCTAGGCAGATGCGTAAAACAACGAAACCCTCCCCCAATCACGCTTCGTGAGCTCAAAATTGCTCTCACAGAGGAATGGGAGAATATTCCCCAAAATCGTATAAGGAACTTGGTGTACAGCATGCCAAACCGCGTAAACGCAGTAATGGAAGCACGAGGAGGCAATACGAAGTATTAAAATTCAAGAAAATCGTAATAAAGTTCAAAAATTTCATGTTTCCTATTTTTGTTTTAAGGAGAGATCAGCAGTTTTTTTCTTTATGTAATTTTGTGTTAATAAAATGTATGGTGACTCATATTTTTTTTACTTTCATTTAAGGAGTATTACATTGTCTATTAAATACAATTTATTGCATTAACCTATCATTTTTAGTTTCCGAGATTTTTAACATTCTTTAAGTGACCCGGATTCATTGCTCTCGAGTGTATATCTTGGTGGAAATCCTAAGTAGTGCTAGTCGCAATTTATTTGCCTTTAATTTTCATTTCTTCTACATATCATATGAGTGAGAAACTCTGACTCTATACCGATCGATTTACAATTTACTTGTACTACAAGTACGAAACTAAATAACTTGGTTCGCATCCGAGAACCCGCTTTTGATCCGCACTGCGGTCGAGTGGCAATTTGAAATCTAGAACCAAATTCACAATTAGATTCCCGATTCCCACTATCGTGACGGCGCTACATCAGCGTTCACGTCAGTTGGCGATAGCTATCACGTTAGACGCGACATTTTACGCACCGCGTGTCTACACGTTCTCGCACATAGGTACTTTGTAACATTTTTGTGTGATTTTTTTGATAATAAATAATTAGGAAGTGAATAATGATATTTCTCGGGCAGGCCCAATAAGGCTTGGTGGCCTAGTAGTTAAGGCGTCAGATGGTATACCGAAGATGCAGGTTTGATCCCTGGCCGAGCAATATAATTTTTCTTCTTTCTAATTATTTAAAAATCTTAAGTTTTTTGCCTAACATGCGCTAATTGCATTCGATATCAAAAATGTATAGTGCTAGCGTTATCATAAAAACATGTTGCTAATTGTAATATTAGTTTTGTTCGGTTGATCAATGTGAACATATAACAAGGATAGAAGAAATTTTGTTGCTCGAGCAGTTGGCTGGGTAGCCCAGTGGTTAAGGTGTTATTCCGAAGACGCAGGTTCGATCCCTACCCGAGCAATATCATATTTCTTCTTCCTAATTATTTAACATTTCGCCTTGATTTTCGAAAATTCTAAAAATGTTGCATAAAAATAAAATAAAATCAGTCTTTAGATTATTTGTTATGTAGCCTTTTGTTAACACAGAAAGCAGGATTTAAATTCAAACCACGCTTTTTTTATCAAACAGACTTGGATACCGGCAAATGCAAGACTAATGTACGTTGCATAGCCATTTATTTATAATCCTTATCTCCCTCATAATATTGCACCTCCACGGAAGGACGTGAAGTAGCGATTGATAAATAAAAAGATAATACTAAAAATTTAAATCAAGTGTAACTTAACATTTAAAATGTTATTGTTTGATGAGCGATCTTATTAATAATAATAATATAATTTTATTTCAGGCAATAATAAAGGTACATCGAAGTAAAATTATCACAGGCCCATATTATAAATACCTTAGAGACTAACATATACACAATTCAAATCATAATAATAAACTCTGGAGATTTTTCGGCGGCTTCGCTTTCCTGAAGCGTCGTCGATAGACCACGCCCTCAGGCCAAAAGTCCGGACTAAGAATTAAGAAGAATTATTGCTAGAAGCAATTTTAGACATCTTCTAGATGTAGAAAATGTATGATAAAACAAAATTCTGTGTAGTATATGACTTTATTTAACCTGTGTTTAACAGTTTCTTGCCGTATCTTCTGAGTAGTGGTTCTTTTTCCGATACAGTGGTAGAGTCAATGTGATAATTTGACGTTCATAAGTGCGTCTGTGATGCCAAAATGATTAAAGAGATTTTGACTTTTTGCGACATTAGGCGAAGATGTGGCCCCGGCACCGTAGCTATAGGTGTCCACCGATATTGGTTTCGAGTTTTGTTCCGTGGTCGGTAATTTCACAGTTAATTGAGCACTGATCATGAATTGGACAGTGATTTCGGTGGCTTTAGTGTGATTACTGCAGTGATTGCTTGATTCCTGATGCGAGTGACGTTCGGAGTGATGTAGGGAATATTTCACTTTTAGCTATATTTAGGTAAATAACCACTGCGAAAAAGAGCCAATGGACTCGCTTAGTACCGAACATTTTAATTGCAGAATATATACATACAGAATATATTCCTACTGATTATTCCATTGTGCTAATACAATTTTCTGTTTTTTAAATTGTTGGATGAATTTCACGCATTAAAAAAGAACGTGCACATTCCCAATTTGGTACCAAATTTGAATGGATGTGTTTCAGAACACGCACGTAAGCATAATATATTAAATATTTCACCTTTGTGATTCACATATTTTATTTTCGTGCTAAGCGGATTTTACGGCCTATATTTTGTTTGAATTTAACCCGACTGACAGAATTTTGCAACAACTCTAATGTTGTAGGATAATTTTCAATAATACCACTGATATAACGCAGATCTAAGGCTTATTCGTTTTAATATTCCTTACATTTAGTAGATCTATTTAATTTCATCAACAAATTGCGTTAGATATTGACGGCTATATTAGAGAAATAAATATGTTAATTCAAGAGATTATTGCCCGCCTTGCGCGCGCTATGTCTCTTACAAAATAATTGGTATTGCTGGCACCTCGCAATTATCTTATTAGTCGAAAGTGCCAGAATACATTTACTTTCTACCGTTGACAGGATAAATACAGGAACAGGCTCTTGTAAAGCGTAGTAAAACGGCTACTAGAATATTGACACCTCGATAAATTACGAAACAGTTGTGGAGTAGTTAGATTAGCACTGAACTACGGGTTACAAGCAAGCAAAACAGCAATTTCTTTAGAAAAGTTTAGAAATGTATAGTGGTAAACAAGCGTACGCCTCGTCTAATGAAACACTGTCAACGTCGCCTATAGATATCAGCAACACCAAAAGCATGGCAACTCTTTAAACAGTGGAGGAAGAAGAGGGTAAAAAAAGGAAGAGAGTGAAAAAAGAGGGGATAGGAAAACTCCGATGCAAGTACATCGACATTTTTCAATGTCATCTATATTTTTTTTTAACGGGCGAATGCCTTTATTACTCAAAACAAACTACACTCTACTTACTAAAACTAAACTAAATACATACAAAGAGAAGCAATTGGACAACCCATAGACCATTAAAGGCCTATAGGTAGCTCAAATGCTCCAACCTACTACCAGTTGGCAGCGTACCCAAGATGCTGGCAGTATTGCCCCGTTGGATTGCAATACTGATACGTTGAGCCAAATAAGTCATCTATATTAATAAAGCTTTGTTGCACTTTACATAAACTTGGCATCCTAGGCGCTGATAGGTGATCGGTGATTAGCCAAACTGATCATTTTAGGAATGGGACACAGAGATTCTCGGAGAGAGACACAGCATCCATATTCATAATTAATGACCCATCTCACCGCAGCCGCCACCGCACCGACCCAATGCGGGTTGGCGAATGTCATAACTCCCAAATTTTTTAGATTTTGGGACATTTCTTTCTGCTGGTGAATGTTTTCTTTCATTGCTTTTAATGAGAGTGCTTTAAACCATAAATATAAATAAATTTATAAAAACACATCGATGCGATGGGTCAAAGCGAAAGTCGCCCCTCAGTGCGTCGTCAGATAGAAATTTGAATTGATCTCGAAAATCTGTTTGAATCTTACCTTTGCATATAAAGTATATATATTTTGCTTTATTAATAGCACTTCTTCGGATTATCCAGCCAGCAGGAAGGTTCACGTCACGGATACTTACATAACTTCACACATGGCTACAATCTTTTCATCTTAGTGTTTTCACTCTTGTCAGAGTTGTCGTGGTCATCAGATGGAATTCTTCACAATGCGTCGCCATTTTTCTCTGACGGCTGCCTTTTTGCAAGGGTCGTTCAATGGTCTTCTAGATCTGGTCTGTCCGATAATGGGCGATCTACAGCACGCTCGGGCATCCTCGACTTTTTCCTGTACCATCAACTGTTCTATGAACACGCTCGCACGTTGCGAATATATACCCAAATGACTACATTACTAGATTTAAATTAGCAGCATCAGAAGCTAACATTTCCACTATTGACCATACTCAATGCACATAATCTTACAACTTATATTCTTGTGACATTGTAAACAGAAATACAACCTTTTGCAATACAATTTGAATGCATGAATCGTGTAAATTACCCTTTCACTTCAAAAGAAAATGTCATTTAGCTTTACACTTCCATCTATTTCTATAAGCTTATGATGTTCAATCGTATTATCACTCCAATATTGAATAACGATGGAGTAATATTCGAGCTCTTGCATTGGCTTCGCAGGTTACGGTCTATCTTACATTTGTCTAAATGTCATATTAATTACATAACGTGTAACTGTCTGTAAATTGTCTAAATTTTAAAGTTTGTGTGAACACAAACTTTGTTATATATGTTTAATTCATTGAACAAGAGATCTGTCGGTTCTATCAAAATTGCAATGTTTCTAAAAATAATATCCTCATACATCAATCATTTTATACTTCACAGCATTATTGAAAATAGTTTCACTTGGGGAAAAATAAGAGAATTATTGATCGTCATTAAACATTTTACTATAATAATAATATAACGATTACGATATCACAAAATGAAAAAAAAAATCGCAAGTTTTTTGCGATAAGCACTTCTAACTTCTACTTCATTAACCAATTGAATTCCACGCCTGACAAAGAAATTTGCTCTTACGGTACCGGGTTGGTATCGAAATGCACCAACAAAAGTTGAATTCACCAAAATTACACAAAAAATGATGAGGAATACCACAGACATCATTCTAGTCAAGGTACAGTATCACCGCAGAAGTGACCCCTATTGTCAGGTACCTATTGCTATCAGTGGCACCAGTATAATGCTTGGCTTACTGACCCACGGGTCGATCGTTAATATATGCACATAGACTTTAGAACCTTAGCAGAATAGACATTTTGAACTGTAGAACTCTCTTTGGCTTATTGTGATACTGAGTTTGTAGAATCTTAATAGTAATAGGACTAGTTTCAATCCGATGCTTTAATAGTCTTTGAATCTCGATTGGCCCCGCACCATTAACATTTTTATATTATATGCTTATTTTTATATTATAGTAACTATGAAGAAAGACATGAGTCAAAAACTCGCGAACTTCAAGGACATGTGATATCTATCAGGCCACACAAGGATGGCTTGTTGGATTATAGCATATACTATCTCTCTCTATATATCTCTCTCTTTCTTTCTCTATTTCTCTCTCTTTGACAGAAGATGCGTGTTCCAGCAATAGTAAAGTAACAGGCTTTAATGATGTGTTGCCGAGCCTGTCAAGGATTTACGTAGCAATAATTTTCTAACGCTGCACTGCGTGTGGTCACTCTTGTAAGGATAAGAATCGGAAAGTATGAGATGTCTAAGATGCTTTAGTCTATGTTATTTAATGTATGCATGTTTCCAATACCATACACACTGACGTGTTACGTCAATATTTACTTTAACTTTTCAATGCGTGGAACGAATGAAAGCGAAAAGTAACAACAAATGGTGTAGCCGGAGATGTATATTATCTCTAAAACCCTATTCTAGTGTTAACTCAAAGTTCTATACAAAATTATACCTGTATAGTTATGTGTATACATTTTTTAGGGAATCTTAATCATAAATCAATAATGATATATTATTTTATAAATATGAAGGTGCATATACATCATTCATATATTCATATATATGACGCGTCATAGAGAATACAACTTTCGCAGATGTCGTTTATTAATGAAGGAGTTGTCATAGTGAATTAGGGCCCAGCACGGTATATACTAAGTAGGAGTGACTATTATTTAAATTAATTTCAAACCTTCAATTCCTTCATATATTTTATTTTTCTATATATTTTAAGAACCCAAATATAGAAACACTTAATCTAGCTTCACTATCAAAAACAAACTACGACACATATCCGCCAGTCATTCCCAAACAAAAGGGAAAGATTAAAGTTATTGCCCACTTAGTTTCATATATTCCTTTGAAAACAATACAAAAAAAGTCGCCTTCGTCTCGTTACATCGACTAGAAACTTTTTCAATATCCCAGCCGACAACAATAGCCGGCGCTTCTTTTTTTATACGCACAGCGAATTAAATCCCACATCAAATTTCTCCCAGGATAGCCGCATTCATCTTCCCGCTCAAAATTACACAATAGGATGACCGCACGGAGTGAAATGATAACAAAATGCACTTTTCGTATTCACAGTACGTACTATACGCACACTGTTAACGATAGTACGGAAATACTCCGTGAAGCGTCCCATATTCGAACTCATCTCGACGTTTTTGGGCGAAATGGTGTCGTCGAGCGCTAGGGCGAAAGTCGATATTCGTAGTGTGTGGACGACGCTTTGGAAGGGCGGCCGTTCGGGTAAGCTACGGCCACGTGCAACTCGACAACTTGCGCTTAGTTCTTCACCAACTGTGTGGGAGGCTAGTCCGCTACATGAGTATAATGCTCCTTCAATGTCATACGCTGAACGTCAGCGAAAAAGCTGCACGCTTACGCCCAGTGGTGCGTGTGTGAGTGAGCTGCCACCACGTGATTTTGACAGTACGAAAAGCCGGTTGTTTTTTATCAAGTCGATGTGAGAGTGTTTTTACTTTATATGAATGAGTGTGGTGATGTTGTAACTTCAAAGGCATCAAGGATGATTCGTTATAACTTGGCGCGATTCCCGGGGGCGATGGAGTGTTTTCGGTGAGTAATGAGATTTTTGATTGGGAATCTGAGAACCTTTAATTAATTTAATTTCTGTCTTTCGAAGTTCGACGTGTTTGTAAATATTTGTTTCGGTGAACTCGTTATACTTAATGAAATACTTTGATTGCGATGCTTTTATATAGAAATGATTTATTAACTTTGATTTCAATAAGTCGATCATTGGCCTGTTTGTAAATTTAAATTTCTCCTCAACCTTGAAGTAATTAATTGAAATGAATAAATTTAGGAAAGTGTAAATTACGAACGATCCTTTTCGAGAAACTGTGAGTCCTTTATTCACGGAAAAGGTCGTTTCTTTATTTGTTCACTTTCGCCCGGAATTTATTGGCTAGTAATGTAGTCCTTTTTATTTTGCTCCGCTCCTTTACATTTATACAAGGCTCTGGGCGGTCTAGAGACGTTTATTACCTAAACTCATTGTTTATGTATAAGCAAACCCTTTTGCGCATGACCGTTGCCATGACAACAAACTTTGTATATCTATATAAACTTGTAGGGGTGTGTGTTTTTTTACTTGTGTGGGTGTTTAGGGTTGTGTGTTACTTAGTATGCACACAGATTGTGTGAATTTTAATGGACGTAAAGAACAGCGCCAAGAATAATAGTTCATTGAAACTATAAAATGGAAACGGGTTATATAGAAGTGATTAATACAAGAGTTAATAGAAAATCGAGTTGCTTCGATACAATTATGAGCATTACTTTATATTTAGATTAGGTATATTTATACTAGTTTCCGCTCGCAGTTTTACTTCCTCAATTCGAAATTTAGCATTTTAAGTTTGCTTTTTCTTGGACTGTGATTGATTTTGAATTGTCGCCGATTTAACTGAAATTTTAATGATGATAAATTAAATTACTTACACATCATAGAACCAAATAAAATTAAACTTTTGCATTATGTGACCTACTTATGATTATCTAATCTGTGCCTGAGAGAGATAGAAAATATCCTGTTTTTATGAATGAAAAATGGGCTTATCGCATTCGAGAGATTACGATTCGCGGATACAGTAATAAATAATTATTGTAAGATTTATTTGTTTTTTACTTTAGTTTGTTCGGTGAACCATCGGGGAGATGGGTCTGAGCAGCCGCTCAACTACCGTCTCTCTCTAGATCTGTTTGCTCCATCTTAGGCCACATCATCGCTTCACATCAGGCGAGATAGTGACCAAACATAGACCTATTAAGAGTAAAAAAAAAAGACTACAAAAATAATACCTACTTAGGTACCTACAATGTACAATGTATATAGTTTAGTATATTAATGTTTAAGATATAATCTACATCACATTACTATTAAAAATGCCTAAAACAAAGCGCCTGCGCAGCCTCAATAGGTACAACATCCTTTAATATGCCAATAATGATAAAGCGTTATAGTAAAATGTAAATTTTATGATGGTACATATTGATTAAGTTGTCAATATTTGAACTTGATTACAACTAAGACCATTAATACCAATTAAAAGCTCTATCACCTTTCAAATTAAGAGTTTTAAATTATAGTCTAATTAAATTCAAGGCTGCGTGAAAAATGCCATGTGGAGATTTTTATAGGCAGGTTCATTACAAAAATATGGTTGATGTTTATTTGGACCTTTACACATTGGATACGGATTTTAACTGGTTTTTAACTCATAGATTATACAATACAAGCTGCGCCCCGCGATTTCACTCGCTTAGGTGATATTCCGATATAAAAGTATTTATGTCTGTAAGAAATTGGTTTAAGCGATAAGACCGTCAATTGTAGTATTCTTTGTCTACTACAGCGTAATTAAAAAAATCGTTAAAACTTATACAGTATAGTTAGTTTTTGCGTGATGGAGTAACAAACATCCATCGTCACAAATTTTCGCATTTATAATATGTGAAAAATATAATGACCATCAAAATCTGATGTCTCGGGGTGATGAGCGCAATGCAGTGCTACGCATTGCTTTTTATGATATTAAAAGTTCTGGGTGGTACTGTAATTGTTATGGGCAGGCATAGCGCTTACCATCAGGCGAACGTCTCGCTCGTCTCATCACTCAGTTCCAAAAAAAAAATCTTCGAGATCCCATACACTTCTATCCAAAATTGTATCGGCAGATCAAATTTAGTAAATGACCACCAAATCAAATCTTTGGTTGACTACACATTCAATGTTTGTCGGTTTTCACTGAATGTTGCATTTGAAAAGCATGTCCTATGCAAATACAGAAATTGCAAAAAATTGCATGTAATTTATATATTTTAGGTGTTATTCTCAATTGGACGATTGTAAATGTTCAGCTACTTATGTCGCTGACTGTACCAACCTATTACCTCTTCGATGACCTTTAAAGGCCATTATAGCATAATTATTTATGCAATTTTATAAACAAATCCATTTCAGCTAGCTAATTATTTTGATAAACGTACAAGGAAAGGTTATTAGAGTTCAAAATTGGTGTACTCATAGGTTGGAAATAAACATACTTGGTACGTTAACTCCTTATCAATAAATCATTAGTTCGGTGATTCATTGTACTAATCTCTAAATAGTATAGGTATGTAGGTATAGCTAGCTGATAACCGCGTCTGTCATCTAGTTGGACTCTAGAGACATGTTAGTTTTTCCGGGATGAAAAGTACTTTACTTGCTATTCCGGGATATGGATTTAGATGCAAATTTTACTATCATTTAGAAAAAAAAAATGAGAGATATTTAAGTTCATAATTCAAATACATACATACATTCTTCGCTTCCGCGCAAAGCCAAAGCGCAGGTTTCTATGTTTGTAGTATTTTTGACTGTTTTTTTTTTATTAGCCTGGTTTGTCCCACTGCAGTGCAAAGGCCTCCCTACCCTCTTCTAGTATTTTTAACTACCGACGAAAAAAAGGAGGAGTGTTATAAGTTTGCCAACTATGCGTGTCTGTTTGTGTGTCTGTCTTTCGCACGGTCGCTCTTAAACAGGAAAACCGATTTAGATGCGGTATTTTTATATTTGAAAGCAGGTTTTCTAGCGGTGCTTCGTTAGACATGTTTTATCAAAATCGGTTCAGCCGTTTTTATTTATTTTTTTTGTTTACTAAAATTTGCTCGTGTTACTTAGCTATTGATAGTTAAGGTTATCTGTTCTTTAATATAGCGCTGTCAAATATACCCCAAATGAACAAAACTTTTTTCCGTTACCGTTTCTTTCACACAAGCCTGCTAAATGAGTTCGAGAATCATTAGTAGCACGAAGTAGCATCCCACCTGATAGTTCCCACGTACACTATATTTATTTCCCTGTCATTACACGAGTAGCTGCAAAAATAATGAAGCTCTATATTTACCTTTTGTGTGGTGTAAAAGTGCCTTTTGTTAGTAACATTAGTTTGGGCTGTTACGCTGGTATTGTTTAAGTTTAGTGTAACGGTTATGCTACTTTGCTAATGATG
Organism: Petrophora chlorosata; assembly: GCA_951640565.1. Lineage (NCBI taxonomy): Eukaryota > Metazoa > Arthropoda > Insecta > Lepidoptera > Geometridae > Petrophora > Petrophora chlorosata. The sequence continues at coordinate 11,346,787 of OX621201.1, read as the reverse complement.
CAATTAGTAACTACACGGTTAGGTTCATTTTTGGTAAACATGCGTCTTTTGAAAGAGACAACGAGTAAGCAGACATCCCTGGCATGGTGGAAGGTGTAGTCATTTCTATTGAACCTACGTCTTCCTCAGACCGACCTGATTCTTCTTAACTTAAATATGACGGATCTGAGCAGTCGCTGAACTTCCATCTTCCTCTAGATCTAATGTGCTCCATCTTCACGTCACCGCTTAACAAAAGATAAAGAAAACGTAATCCTCTCACTGTAGAGGCAACGTCTTCCATCACATACCTACCTGATTCTTCCTAACTTAAATGTGACTGGACGGAGCAGACGCTGAACTCCCATCTTCCTCTAGATCTATGTTTTTTTTTTATGTAACTGAATGACGCTACGAGCTGGTCGTTTGCCTGATGGTAAGCAATACGCCAGCCCATAACAATAACAGCACCACCCAGAAATTTGTTTTGCAAAAGCCTGCGCGGCGCTGCGCTGCGCTCATCATCCTGAGACAATTAGCTGTTGAGTCTCATAATGCCCAGTAATTTCGCGGGCTACAATGCCCTTCAAACCGGAACACAGTAATGCTTGCGCACTTGTAATGTGATATATAAACTAAATACTTACTTTAATTGCCACTAATTTTAGTAGTCAGACTGTACTAGTGTCGATTTGTTTGAGACTACTGGTTATATTGTTTTGTTATTGCGCTTAATTAACATACCTAATTATAATTTTCAACAATAATTATGTTAGATATCGACTAGGAAAGAAACGTATACCATTGTATTTTATGACACAGTTAATCAATTATGTAGTTAGTTTTGTTAGTAATACTTGGTAATACAAACAACTGATACTACTAATTTATTTTGTACTACTGGTATACTAATTAAAGTAATTATAGATTTTAATAATACAGTAAATGAACGTTTTATTCCTATTATACCTATCAATATATATTATATCGAGGAAAAAATAGCGAAACGTAGAGGGAGTGTGACTTAGCGGGATCTTGTGCGACATAAGATCCGACCCACTGCAAATCGAATCCCCGCTTATTCCGGATCAAGAATATTCTTAAACTTATGTGCGGTTTAGAGCTAAAATGGTGAAGAAAAACACCGTGAAGAACCCAGCATGTCCAAAAATCACAAAATTTATGGACAAGTGGCATCCTCTAACCTGCACCGGGCCAGTACGGTGGGTTATGGCCCATACTCACTTTCTGAGAGAAGGCCCGCGTTCCAACAATGGGCTGAGAATGATAGAGGAGACTAGAATACTAGTAGCAGCTATAAATTTGCTATTTTTAGTTATCATCGCATCTCTTCTTTATAATGGGACGTAACAAGATGTTACAAAATATTGTTTTAATTTATTGTGAAATAAAAGTACAATTAATTATTTTGTAATAAAGTCAGAAAAGTATAGGTAGTTGATCAGTCTCATTGGCGTACCAGAAATAGCAAGTATACTACAAACTTTATTTTTCCTTCTTTAACAAACTATCTTTTTTCTCATTCACAATTTCCTTCAACCAGAACCCATTAGCAGTTAATATAGCATTTAGCAGCTATTTCACTGTTAACGAACCTTGACACGTTGCACTCAAAAATGGAATTGGAACACGTGTTTCCTAGCAGGAACATTATTTCACATAGCATTGCATCACTGCCCTAGGAAGCGAGACACACATTTCTTGGCGCTATGTAGGTTAGATGCAGATACTCAACTTTAGATAGGCAGTTAAAGATAACATAAGTAAGGTCTGCACAGCTTTATCAATGCCTTTGTTATAATAATATATTAGGCAAACGTTATGTGGGGCGCAATCAGGTTAGAAGAAGTGACAATGTTCGCAGTGTGGCTTGAGACAGCAGCTGGATGAGAGTAGCAGGGTCTTAGTGGCGCGCAGTTAGAGAGGCCTAGATCCAGCAGTATTCTGCAACAGGTTGATGATGATGACGGCGTAATATTAAAATATGTAGATAGAAAAAAATTACAACTAGACTAACTTTGAAAAGGCATCTTCGTAATACTTGTTTTTTTATCGTGTGGGTGTGTGGTCAACCCTGGTGTCGGAGATTTTAGTCCACCCAAAGGCCTCCGAAATGGCCTGATGACTATTGAATGGACACAACAATTGGGACCCACGGCTTAACGTGCCCTCCGAAGATGCAAATACCACACAAACAGTCATCCATCCAAATTGTGACCTCTGCGAAAGTTGCTTAACCTAGAAGATCTGTTACGAATGTCTAGGCGAGCTACGCTACGAGCGCTACGATAAGCTTCGTAATGCTTTCCGAGGCTTTATCCAACCTAGCTGGTATTGTGAAGAATCGGGTTCGAACCCTACTTCTGATAATAAATTACCTATCGTCATTCCGAAAGTTTCAGATTCACCGAAAATTTCAGACATAACTGAGATTTTTATTTCCCTCGAACAACAAGACAGTTTAGTTACTGTCTCTACGTAGGAAGCTCAACACATATTTCACGGGATAACGCGACCGATTAGTGACGGCAGTAGATTTAATAACCGAGGTATTGGTGTCCCGCAGCGTGTAAGCGTCGTAAAATGGACTGTGACTTTACTAAATATAACAGTTGAAAGTTAAGTTGAAAAGGTTACCTCACGAGAGATAGATCAGATATATTAACGGAAGAGACTAGTATCCCATGGCACAGGGAATCCTATTGTAGGAACTAGTGGACCTTAAATAGCTTAATTAACAATATCCGTACACCTTAAGGCGGACCTTATGACGGACGACCGTTGGAGCAGACGTGTCCTTGAGTGGAGACCGCGAATCGGCAAGCGTAGTGTAGGACGCCCACCGGCCAGGTGGAGCGACGACCTGCGAAAGGCGGCCGGAAGAAACTGGATGAGAAGAGCCGAAGACCGGGCTCAGTGGCGTTCATTGGGAGAGGCCTATGTCCAGCAGTGGACGAATACAGGCTGATGATGATGATGTACACCTTAAGGGGCTATACTGAAAACCAGCGTCTGATGTCATCGACATCAGACATATGTGCCGAGTTGTAGTCCCTTTTGGCACCACTAAACTTTATCTATTCATGTATTTCGTATTTTTTTCGTTTTCTTTTGTCTCTTTTTTTGTTTTGTTATAAGTATTCTATCTCTCTGTTTTTGTATTTTATCCTACGTATGTCTTTTTCATTTATTTCTTTGTGGTTGTCAAATAAATGTTTTTTTCTTTCTTTCTTTCTTTCAATTATTATACCTATTTGTAAACCTCACAATAAGTTCTTACCGAGAGCTTTAAAAATTGTACTTACATTTTTAAATGAATAAATAAATTATAATACTGATATTATTTTTGTCTCTTATCGCTTTAAAAAATTTGGGCTCTCGCTAAAAAAAATGCAAGCAGTCTTCGCCTATTATAATTGTGATGGCACTTAGCTATTTTGTATTGTCCGACTTCAAAAAAGGAGAAGGTTCTCTGTTCGATTGTATTCTTTTTTTTGTCATATTTTTTATGTTTGTTACCCCAGAACTCCGTCATTTATGAACCGATTTGGAAAATTCTTTTTGCGTTGGGTTCAGTATAGCTACTAAGTGCTGCAATGTAATTTCATCAATATTTGACCTTGGACTTCGAAGATATATTGAAGTCGGTTTTTGTTTTCTTCTAAAAATTATTATTAAGTACAAATATATTTTAGCCATCAAGTTCAAAGTAATCTTCTTTATTTCCTGATAAGTTTTACACTAAGGTTACTTTAAGGCCAGAATGAATAGGTATTAAGTATCAGGCGATATACGCATAAAAGCTCCTTACAGTATTAAAATAAGAATTATACCTAATTAATAACCGAACTCAAAAGTCAAATACATTGTTTCAATTAATGAGTGAATCATCATGATGCGAAACCATCCTTTTGCAGGAGTTTATCTTACTATCCTACTAATATTATAAATGACAAGTTTGTGAGGATGGATGGATGGATGGATGTTTGATTGAGTAACAATCACGTAAAAATATTAAACGGACTTTGATAAAAGGTGTGTAGATGGTACCTAAAATTTTAAAAATGGACTTATAGTACTTTTTATCCCAGAAAATCGCGGGTGAATCCACGGGAAACAACTAGTAGTATATATCTATATAATATCAAGTGTGTCATTAGATCTTAATCAAATATATATGGGACAATATGGCAGATGTCTTTCTACTGACAAAATAATCATACAAATTGGTTTAGTAGTTTTAGAGAAATCACTCAGTATACAAGCATAAAAAGAAAAAATAAAAAATACCGGCCAATTGCAAGTCGGACTCGCGCACGAAGGGTTCCGTACCATTATCAATAAAAACGGCGAAAAAATGATGTCTGTTGTATGGGAGCCCCACTTAAATATTTTTTTATTCTGTTTTAGTATTTGTTGTTATGGCGGCAACAGAAATACATCATCTGTGAAAATTTCAACTGTCTAACTATCAAGGTTCATAAGATACAGCCTAGTGACAGACGGACAGACAGACGGACGGACAGCGGAGTCTTAGTAATAGGGTCCCGTTTTACCCTTTGTGTACAACCCTAAGAACAAGTCAAATTGAGAAGCTCTTCCTTTTGAACTCCTTCCACAGTGAATGCCGTTCGCATTTGACCAGTACAGATAATATGAGATAGGAAGATTGCTAGACAAATTGAAATGATAATAATTATTTATTAAATTATTCTTTCCATAAAAGTAATTTGCTGCAGATCTGGTAACAATGAGGATACCTAGTAATGATGATTGAGCGTAAAAATTGTATTAACATAAAACGTTTTGTCAAAGCAGAACTAAGCTTTTTTAACAAAGGTATTAAAGCAGTTAGAACTGAGCGTGACATTTGACTTCCGGCTTTATGCCTCAGTTAATAAAATAAATCAGATTAAAGCTCAAATCAATGCTGCCAAGAGACCGACAATATTGTTAACGTGGTGTAAACCGAGCAATTAGCTTCAGCAGTAGATTTAATAACCGAGGTATTGGAGTCCCGCTGCGTAAGCTGGAGTACGGTCATAAAATGGGCGACTTTCCTCAACATAATCCGTTACAAAGTTACAACATATGACTCTCTCTCTCTCTCTCTCACCATATATATTATTATGTCTCTGAATACATTGTTGTGTAGTATATCGTACTGTCTTTGTTCTGCAACTATTTCTATTTGACCTTTCCCTGCTTCAGACTGGGGCAACAAAACAAGTTGATGCAATCAAAACAAGAGAGTATTTTAGGACACTTACAGACATCTATGAACAGATCTGCCAACCGACAATGCTCACTTAATCTCTGGTAGAAGTCTTGAAGAGAATAGAAGTAGATAGGTCAGATAGCTAATCAGGTTCAATAGCTCAAACTAAAGCTTTTACGAATAAAATACTTGACTATATTGTTAGAGCTTAATCTCTCCCAAGTCTCTAAAACCGTCAGGCTAATATGATAAACGCAAAAACAGCAATTTCATTCGTCATCATTATGTTCATCGATAAATCCTGTCATCATGATTCATGATCAAGATACGACGGTATTTCTTTACAATCATAATATTTGAGAGCTCTTACTGTAGTCCAAACATTAGAAGAATTTTATTAGGTATAGCAAACGAAAACATTATAATATTTTATACTAATACATACTCTTTCTCCGAGAGAAGAAGAAGAAGTCTGTATTCCTAGCTGTTAGAACGTAAAAGATGACGATACAATAAAAATGTTAGCCATAGAGAGACAAAGAGAAGTTCAATATTAAAACTAAACGATACTCATAATTAAATCGTACTTCTTTCCAGTTCACAGCCAGTATGCTTCACTTGAACTTCACCTTTCAACGAAGAGTGATTCGATGGCGGATAGACGTTTTGAACTCTGCATGTCATCAATTTATTATGATTGACGTGATGTGATATGCTTACATGTCATGTAGCTGTAATTTTATAAGTACTGTGTAGCATTTGACATTCGTGAAAAATGTAACTCTATGGTACTTTTGTTAGAGCCACTAGAACACAATCTTTCTTATTGCCATATAGAGAAGTTGCATATAACTTAAACTGTCTAACAAAGAAGTCTGAAACTGGTTTACCTACTGCAAAGCTTAGGTACTTCATTTTCAGAACTAATTCCAAAAATAGTTCTTCTTAAAATTAGTTACTTATTTGACCAAGAGATAAAATTGTTTGGCAAGGGTCACGTCATCATCGTCATAAGTTTCAATTTATTCAAGCTGAAATAAATTAGTTTGTTGAAAACAGATTTCAACTCGCGAACAACTTTTCATCACCTCATATATCAAGAACAATTCTAACTCTGTTTTGCATAATGTCAATTGCATCGCATTTAGAGTACCTAATTAAGCGTAGATTGAATTGAGCCAAACGATCAGCGACGGAGAGAAATGTTTCTAGCACACCTGCTGGCTACTGTGATCACGTATTTAATTAAACTACTACCTACTACCTATATTATTTATACATAAGCTACTTGTATCCCTAGAAACAGGTCATGGACCTTGTATAATCTACTTCAATAGTAGTTCATATTGTAATCGAAATAATGTATATGTATGTTTTTTCCTCAACCAGTGATACTAAACCTAAAATTATTCTGTCCTTATAATTTTGTAAACATAACACCTTAATAACCTTATTGCCAACTAAAATATTAACAGAATCAAATTCTAATTCAAAGTTCAAAAGTTCTTTATTTCAGTTTTGTCGTCACAGATGCACTTATGAACATCAATTATTACAATGACTCTACCACCACACGCACCACTACTCAGAAGATACGACAAGAAACTGAAGGGCATTTTTTTTTAGCTTTTGTTGCAATATTTTATGTGCCAGTTGGCTACTTGGTAATAGCGGAATTTTCCATGCATCTTTGCCTTCTATGTAATTATTATCTGTATAGTATGCTTTTTTCATTAGAATATTTTTCACACGCAATTTGAATCTACTTTCTGTGATCTCCGTTATACATTTTGGAATTTTATTGTAAAAAAGTACACAATTGCCCATGAAGGACTTATTCGTTTTACGCAGTTCCATTGCACAGCTTGACCATTCCAAATTAAATCGTTTGCAAAAGCATTGAATCAATCTTACTCTATTCTTGTTTTAGCGAATCGAAAAGACAGCAATGTCTCCAACAACGAAATTGCAAGATCTCTTAACAAAACAACTGTATATAGCAAAGATCCCTTAGCTATCCAATTGCAAAAGGAAAGGGCAGTGGAAAGTGTCCCTTTTGCCTAATTTGGCATGGCTCGTATAAATCCCAGCTCGTCTAATGAGCCCTTTTCCCATCGTTCGTTTGTTTAGGATCATCTGTAATGTCACATCTAAGTCACTGTACCAGTGAAAAGTCTCACAGGCTTACGAACGGCCTCAATTTGACTCACACATGCGCGCTTCTTTATAAAGATAACAGATCTTGGGTCTTCTTCGAAGTTCCTGCGATTTGTATGTTGGCAATAGATTGAATAGGATAATTTATTTAACGTTAATAGAAGCCTGCAAATTTTGGAAGTGGCGCCTCTTTACTTTTGCATGTTTTATAGGACACTTTTATAATATTAGTAGGACTTATAAATGCGAAAGTTTGTGTGGATGGATGGATATATGTTTGTTTGTTACTCAATCACGCAAAAACTACTAAACGGATTTTGATGTAATTTGATATGTAGGAAGATAAGGTTCTGGTAAAAGGACATATCTTATTATTTAGGGTAACCGCGGGGCGCAGCTAGTAATAAATATAATGTGAAATATCTCATATCGTTAGTCATTCGATTAAAGCCGTAAAAATTGGTATACATGTTGCAAGTGACTAAGTTTTACAGTCATGCTCACTCAAATGTCTTTACTTACGGCGACTCTGTATCGGGTCACTCTATTATTATTAAAGGGGTGATGGCTGGTCCACACGTCATAATCGTAAATGGGTGCTGCTAACGGGGGCTGGTCTGGTCTGGTCACTCTAACTGATACTGTATATACATATATAATTATAAGATGACTTTTATTTTGGATTATAATACATGACATTATTATTTAAATTTAATTTTATATATATTTGTATTTGCAAGCCGCATTGCGGCAAAACGTACCTGGCACTATATTGTAATACCTATAAATAAGATCTTTTATGTAACCGACATTTTATGCAAATAAATGAATTCTAATTCTACATACCTATTTATATGTTGCTCATATTTTTCTTTATCTGATAGGTACTTACTTTGACTATATAATAATGAGGGATGTCTCATTCGCACTTTTAGTTTCATATATTGTTTGTTTAAATTTGTACTTCGTTGTTTATTGTTATATTTTTAGACATTTTCAAAGATTTCAAAAAAGAGATCGTTGCAGTTCTTTGTGCTATCTTCTCTAGCATTTCCGAAGCACTGGTAGAGTCAGTCTTCGCATTTCCTTTCTAGGCCTGGACCCAAATTCAATTGGGGTATGGTTATAATTAATATTATCATAACTTTGAATGTTTAACAAATTTTCGTAAAAGTTCGTATTATGTGCTTATGTTTATGGTTTAAGATGTTTATTCTCATAAGAATATACAATATTCACTTAAAATGAGAACACTTAATTAACATGCACATTTTTGTCCGATTAACAATAATAATTACTATTGTGGGTAGTATAATTTTTTTCTTCCTTTTTGCTCGGTTCTTAATTTTAAAAGTAAATAATCCAGCTACACAATCCAACCACTGTTCTGTACCAAGTACCTGCATTATGTCAACTAATTACACTTGTCACATTTTCAAATACATATCTTTTTAGTTTATTTTTGAATGCGTCCTGCTGTTTACACTCTTTGATAATGTCCGGCAGCTGGTTGTATAATTGTGCACCTTCATACAATATACTTCGCTTCCCGTAGTTAGTTCTTGGACAGACTGGTTTAGTGTTTAGACTATGTTTAGTGATACATATTCTTGGTTCCGTACAAGCATGCAGTGATATTTAGGGTTATAGACATAAATCACGTATGAGTATGGCACATTTCACCTCGCTACAGTCAGCGCATCCCAGACGATGACATATTTCTACCAATAGATGCATAGGAGCATTATAAAGTAGGTAAGTTGAAGACTGTTATTCTGAGTTGGTAATTGAAGCATGGAACATCAAGCTTTTATTTAACTTGCAATGTATGTATGTAGCTAATATGTTTGTTCGGGTGGAATCTTGCAAGTTGTATTAGAACCACTTCCTCTTATCCTAAGGAGTTGAAATTTTGCATACTTGTCAAAGCCCGATCAAAATGCAATATCATGGTCACAGTCAGCTGATCTGATGATGAAGACAGGATAATCGTAAACTACTAGTCTTTGTTGCGGTTCCGATTACGACTTTATTAAAACTTGTCTTGAAAAAAAAATATTTTCAACAATAATCGTACATAAAGTATTACTGGCAGCTGTAATAGAGAATTTATTTAAACTTTTCTGGCCTAGAGTCAAAAAACGTCAGCAAATACCTTGAGTGGTTATATGCTGTACCTGTATATCACTAATAAATGCATGATTTATGCTTTTAGTTATCTCATAGCTTTATTCCTGATAACTATAAAGCGTCTGATAAGATAAGGCTTATTTGAAAAGCCCAGATAAAACTCCCATTACCGAGATTTGTGCCACCAAATCACTTCCGTAATAAAATTTTATGATATAAATTTCATAATAAAACATTTCAATGTATTTTTTTTACGCTTAATAGATCTATGTTTGGCCACTATCTTGAAACATTTTGGGAGATCCACAACTATTATATGGTCAATTATTCCTTTATTCGTTTCGATCCTTCTTTTTTTTGTCCATTTCTTTCGTCGTTTGTTCCTATGTTCGTTCATTCCTTTATTTGTTCATTTCTTATTCTTTCACTTCTTCCCTCCAGTACAATAGACAGCAATCTTTGCTTTTGGGTTTAATATCTATTGAAGACTACTAACTGACCACAATTTTGTACGTAGACAGTTGATACTTCAAACTTAATTAAAATCCACAATAAAACCCTGCTAGGACAAGGGCTTTCTCTCATAGAGAGAGTATGGGTCATAATCCGCCACGCTGGCCCAGTGCGGGTGGTGGATGTCACATGCCATTGAAGTTTTGTGATAAATTCTTGGACATGGCGGTTTCCTGACGATGTTTTCCTTCACCGTTTTCAGAGCGAGTGTTAAATCCGCACATAACTTAAGAAAGTCAGTGGTGCGAGGCCAACGGGATTCGAAATCGGGTGCGTCGGAACGAAAGTCGCACGTTCTCCCACTGAGCCACACTCGCTCTCATACGTGCATACGTTCATTAGCTGAAAATCTGCATTCACATATTCAACAGACTTTCACGCACCAACAAATACAAGCTAATGGCGCGTGCACAATATGCGACAACAGCAGATGTGTGGAACGGGATTAGAACTGTTCTAATTAAAATTTAAATACGACTAACATACTTTTGATGACATATAAATGTAAAAGGCGCTTTATTGGGTCGAATGTGCAACGCGAATAAAGCACTGGCAACCGCCAAGTAATTTAAATTAGAATTAAAATAAGGAAAAAACTAACACATGTGTATCCTACTATATACGAATGCTGGTAATATATTTTTATTTTAGAACTATGAACGATTAAGAGCTATTATAAATGTTTAATAAAACAGCTAGGACTCACGTAGTTTGTCGAATTAGTCGACCTAGGTTTCGAGCATGTCCGATGCTCTTCATCAGGGGCGAGTTTACGCTGTGTGTGTGGTCGCCGCGATCTCGCAGCGCAAACTCGCCCCTGATGAAGAGCATCGGACATGCTCGAAACCTAGGTCGACTAATTCGACAAACTACGTGAGTCCTAGCCGTTTTATTAAATATTTGTAATGAATCAAACTCACGTAACCTTTCATACCAAGATTAAGAGCTATTTTTATACTATACAAGTATAGGTATTATCAAAAAATTAAACCGACTTCAATTCTGATTTTCGAAGTCCAAGGTCAAAAATCAGTGAAATGTATATGGGACCACATTACACAAAAAGAATTTTCCAAATCGATTTATATGACAGAGTTCTGAGGTAACTAACATAAAAAAATCGAACTGAGAACTTCCTCCTTTTTAAAGTCGGTTAAAAATTAAGATATTTATATTGTCTTACTTTGTTTTTGTTAAATAAACAAATACCTAATTGAAAAAATAATTTGACAATTGTATAAAATAACATCCAAACCTCAATTAAGAAGACCGTGAAATCAACTAACAGGACTGCGAGATACCAATGTTGGTCGATGCTTACTTTACAACACAATTCCTAAGCAAGCAGTCACATGATAGTAAAACAGTTTTGGACTTTATCTAATAAATTCTGAGTGACTTTCATAGTACAATCACTTGTAAAGATAGTACTTTTATATCAAACTTGTTGCGCTCCGCGGTTTCACCCGCAGTTTCCTGGGAGAAAAAGTAGCATATGTCCTTTTCCAGGACCTAAACAACCTACACACCAAATTTTATCAAAATCCATGCAGTTTTTTTTTTTTATGTTACTGAGTGACGAGACGAGCTGGTCGTTTGCCTGATGGTAAGCAATACGCCAGCCCATAACAATAATAGCACCACCCAGAACTTTGTTTTGCAAAATCCTGCGCGGCGCTGCACTGCGCTCGTCACCCTGAGACAATTAGCTGTTGAGTCTCATAATGCCCAGTAATTTCGCGTGATTGGGTAACAAACATCCAGTCATACATCAGCACAAACTTTCGCATTAACCACGTATAGGTAATATTAGTAGGGATAGGATAGTATTGTATTGTAATTACTCCTGTTGAACTTCAACTAAATGTTGTCATATTAATTGTGCACTAACCAACACTTTATGTGGGCATGCTCCGTAACGTTTATAACCATTTTGTATGCAATTTGTCATCATCATTGTCGTCTGGCGATTAACATAGGTTAACTTTATGAGCCCACTACTACCTACTAGTCTCAAGTACACGTCTCATTTGTTTATGAAAGTATAATGCATATTCGCAAAAATGCACGAATTCAAATAATGACCGTCATATAACATAAACACTAGAAATAAGGATAGAATTGTTGTACCTAGTTCTAGCTAGACTGTTTAAAACGAATAAATCTTTTATGTACAATTGCGTACGTTTTTATAATAAAATTCCTAAATAACGGATCTCACACAAAGTAAATTCAAATTGCGTGTGAAAATGAAAAAGCATACTAAAGAATGCCACTTCTTTCGATCCAGTGCAAGTTGCTGCCAGGCCCCAAATTGTAGCTTCTGTAGGTCTTTTGCCACCTCGCCCTTCCATACCTACATACCTACGGCAACAATTTAATTAGGTTTAAAACATGATGTGTTTGCATATCAGACTAAGAACCTCAACACCATTACGCGTATGGAACAGCTGATTACTTTTAATAGTAGGTATCGCAGTTTGTAGGGATAGTAACATCTCATCGAAGTCAGTTATTTATAAGTCTAACACGTCTATTCTCTCAAATACTTTGTTTTCTTTACCAACTCATTCCTCCCTAGTTCCGGAAACACCATAAAGACTGACATCCAATGTGACAGACATTGCTTTATAAGTCCGCGACTGCGTTATCTTAGGAAGTCTTTTATCTCGAATTGGGTTGCGCCTAAGTATGTGCTTTTGCTAGACAACGCTAGAGCGTAAGAAACTAAAATTTTAAAGCTGACACTAAACTCGACGTTCGCTTTGTTTAAGCTCGTGGCCAGTATCTGATCACAAAAGTGTACAAGTGGACACGTAGCACACAATTGTAATGGTTAAGAAAAAACCGCCGAAGTGGAAATGTTAGAAGAAAACGAATCTCATAGCTCAGAACGCAGGACGCGATTCAAAACGTAACATATAATTTGTTTAAAGCAGCATTAAATATTAGGTTATTTCAAATAGTGGCTGAGTTTGGCAGATAGGAAACGTCTATAATTAATTCAAAGAGCTCCGCCTAACGCTCCGCGTTATCAAACGCGTGGTATTAACAGTAAATCCATGCTCCACATTTTATTTAGCCATGATTGGGCAGACGCCTGGCAAATAGTAATGAAGTCGACGCGTATACTACTTCATTTTGGAGAAAATGTCGTCGTAAGAATTCAAATTTATCGTACGTTGGGCCCGGATGAGTCAGTCGGTTTGCTAGGGACGTGAGAGGAATGCTTTCGGGATTCTTCTCGTTGGTTGGACAGACGCAATGTTTCGTGGTTGATGATTTAGGAAATGCGGGATGCGTATTTGTTTTGGGAAGCATTGGTTTGAAGTTTGAGCTGAATACTTTATGAACACTAAAACACATGGACTTGGTTGACACATATGGTTTGCCAATTAAAATTTCGTTAGCGTTAGATTTCGGATTCTAAAAATAACATCAGATCTTTAAAGCAAAGAAAAACGTTTTCTGCGAAACGAGCCCAGCACACAGATTACTCAGCACTCAGTTTTACTTAAAATGTATTTCCAAGAAATAATGAATATTGTATATATGTATTTGTAAACATCAATTTCAATGAAGTTGAGAGTTTCAAGTATTTGTTCATCCTCAAGTGGAAAGATAAGGTGCAACACGGAAGCTTTAAATTAAATTCGAAAGGGCAAGGTTAAGTGGCCATTGCCCATTGATCGATTTGGTCATGGCACGCATACTAATTTCTTTATCACATTCATGGTTGTAGTTTTATTAGTTGAATGTTAATTATTTTATGTCGAAATAATTGTTATAACCCTACGTGGCATCATTTTTCCGACAGGTTTTTCTACTTTTACTTAGAGGTAAGGCTAGTTCTACTATTTCTTAAAATGTGTGATCTGGAAGTAGGGATTTATGTAACTCCAGCCAGTCAACGATTCAATTTAAGTCTAGTCAACTAAACTGGACTGGCGTCGTCTAGAGGCTTTTATTAATCTCATGACTTCCTATTAAGAAAAGGGCTCAAGTTGACGAGACTTAAACACATTGCTAAAGACAAAACATAATACCCGCAAACTAGAGATGTATATTCCATATAGTTTGAATATATAACGGATTGATAACTGTGAAGGCTGATGAAGCTTTGAGTTACATAATAATAAATAACCCCCTAACAATTACATACATAGATTCTGGTACCTAACTAACTACATAATTAGTTTCCTTAAATCTAGGGAACCAGAAACTACGAACTGACATGAAGCAAAAATGCTTGATCTTTCTTTCTATCCAAAGCATTTCTGCGGAAAAATGTATCTTGTGTGAGCTGTCCTGCCCAACCGCTAAAACACTAAAGCGCAATACTTTTCAACCTTAATTATTCCACTGAGCAAAGGTCTCCCACACTATCCCATTTATTCTCCCTATCTCTCTTAAAATGTTTGAAGATTACTCCAGCTAGTGCTTTCTTAAGCACTAGTGTGGCTAGTGTGTGCGATATGGTAGAGTCAGAATTCGCATTTCTTTGCTGGACTCTGACTTCAATTTTGGTATGAGAAAGAAATGTACGAGTATGCTTACCTTTTTTCAAAGTCATGATAATTAAAGTTTATATTTTTACGTATTTTTAATTGATTTTTAATATGCATCATATGACATTTAAAAAAGTGCACATTAATGCCTATTTAATAAATAGGCACCGATCTGTCGGCTTTTGATATTCATGTGTTCTGGCCTGCGATTAAAAAAAAATTTAAAGTCAAAGTCAAAGTCAAAGTCAAATATCATTTATTAAACTTAACACATTTAGCTACATTTGAATCTGGTAATCAAACTACATTGGCGCCATTTACGTGCCTTCATTAATCCCATTACTTCCTATCAAGAAAGGGCTAAGTCGCGTCTCACGTTGACAAGACGTTATACCTCGTTAACTTTGCTTGTTATAACTTCACGCGTCTCAGGGGTGCACAGAATTTAAATTAACTCAAATAGAATTACTAATAAACGAGGAGCTGGCAACGTCTAAGTTAACCTAATTTGATCTAGGATAAAGCTTAACGTCTTGCAGCTAATGAGTAAGATTTATGTATTTTTTGGAGAGGCATAGATTGAAATGTTTACAGCCCTATAAATTGTATTGCAATCAGTCTCATTGATTGAAATTACTGAGAGATGTTTATATTTCCTAGGTAACGTGTGATTAATTTTAATATTCATAATATTAAAACTGGCCATGTGCGAATCGGACTCGCGCATGAAGGGTTCCTTACCATAATTTAAAAAAAACGGTATAAAAATCACGTTTGTTGTATGAGATCCCCTTATTTATTATTTTTTCTGTTTTTTAGTATTTGTTGTTAAAGCGGCAACAGAAGTACAACATTTGTGAAAATTTTAACTGTCTAACTATCACGGTTCATGAGATACAGCCTGGTGACAGACGGACAGACAGCGGAGTCTTAGTAATAGGGTCCCGTTTTACCCTTTGTGTACGAAACCCTAAAAACTAAACATAGTAATGATGAATTTTTTTATCCAATTCCAATAAAATAATACACATGATATCTCACTGCTAGTTCGAGATCTCTAATAATTAAATATCTCGCTTCATCCAATTTGACAGTTATGACACGAAAAGGAGGGGGCAATCAAACGACGCAAACTCAAACAAATGCCAACTCCCCGTTTATAGGGGATGAGTATTACTTGATATGAATATCTGAGTAAGTTATTATCTTGAAGATTGCGTGTAATCAAGCGTGAGGTACGCTTGATGTCGAGCGAGCGGAGCGTAATTGTGAATTCAAAGAATTTGTGACTCTGTCTCGCTCTTTTCGCTCTGATTTGAAGCGTGTTTAAAACAGCTTTGGGTACTGATGTCGTTAATACTATTAGCCTGTATATAACATACTCGTAAAATAATTATACGCTTCAGTAACTATGACCGGCAGGCCAGTTCATATCCAAGAAGGTTGCGAGTTCGTTTCCCAGGATGTGATACAACTTTGCACATTAAAATAAAACCAAACATTTTTTTCTCTATCTGGGTGTTCTGGGACCATGGTCCTCATATATCCTGGTTCCATTCCATATATACAAGGAATCCTAGTAATTAAGGAGCCAAGTTCTACATTTATGTGATCGCTGGGAATATGTACCCGTTGACATTGCGAATGCAAATTCCTTACAATAATGCGTATGGCGCTGAATTCAATAAGTAAAAAAAATTTACCGCAAATATCACTTTTTAAAGTAAAGAATCGCAAATTAAATTACATATTGTATGTGGTGGATTATTTCATGCATGTTTTATCTTTGGAAAAAAAAAATAGATAACAGCAGTGGAAACTAATTCTTATTAGGTATATTTAGTTATATTAAGCATTAACGAATACCAAGCGAAACACTCAAACAACGATGATCAAAAAGAAACAAAAAGTTGAGAAAAAGGTGTATCTCAATAGATGTAGGCTGTATGCCATCTTAAGACGGTTAAATAACGGAAGAAAAAAATTCGACACTTGATTTGGTGACCACCGTAGCTCAATTAGGCAAAGCACTCCCCGCGCTGAGGGAAGATTGAGACGCGGTTCAAGCCCCAACCGTTAGTCGTATTTTTTCTTCCTGAAAATCCTTGTTTGAGTAGTGGTAACTCAATAAACTAATGATATATTTAAGCCTGATATGAGATAAATTTAAGCCTACACACACCTTAAACATACCGTTGCCTCATAAACTTTCCGAAAGTGATTTGTAAACCAATTGCCGTAAAATTATTAACTTCGATAAGATATAACACATGCAAAAGCTATTAGCGACAGAAACTATTAAACCTTACAAGGTGTTAAACGAGCCATTTTCCGTTCCTATAATGGTTATTATTATTATTATGGACTTTATGGTGAAAGATAGCTATTAAATTATTAATAGGAATAAATTATTCTTATAGACACGTTCAACATTTCATGTTATCAAAAAAAAAACAGAATGTCCTAATAGGTGTTCTCTTGTTTACAATTGCAAATATAAATAATTTATTACTGGTAAATAATTCCATAAATTTAGGTTATTTATAAAATTTAAGAAGAGGTAACTTTTAGTGAGAACTGTTTCTGCTTTATTTTTAAAGTAAAAGTGCCAGGAAAGAGACAAGAATAAAAACTAAATAAAAATATATATAAATATATAATAAATATCATACTATAATCTATAATCTATAATATTTTATATGCGAAAGTTTTATGTTAGTGTGAAAAAACTGTACCCTTTTCACGCCGCAACGGCTAAATAGATTTAAGTGAAATTCGTTAAGGAGATAGCTTATAACCTGGATTAACACATTGGCTACTTTTACCGCAGGAAGAATCCCGGGGCACATCTTATAGGTCAATATAAACTAGAAGACTTGGAATACGGATTAATAGTAGTGTTAAATAGGGGTAAGACGATCCATTTAATGGGTTTTACCCCCGAGTTTAACAATGAGATTTTCATTTCAATAGGGAAGAAATCAACTTAATAATGGAATCAGTTTTACAATGTTGGAATAATACTATTAAACTTTTGAGCTATTGTAAATTTCTTTTTTTATTCAAATTCGAAGAACATAAATGAAGGTAAGATAGATAAACTTACATTTATTTATTAAACTATATAAAAGAAATTTTATAATTTTTAAAAATTTAATTCAATTTAGTCTTTAGAACTAAAAAGTTCGCTTTAGTCCGTTTTTAAGTAGCATAAGTATATGACGCACTTTACGAATATAAAAAGTAAAAAAAATTATAAATAAAAAAAAAGTTGAAATTGAATGACTTCTAATTTTTTTTTAATGTGCGTCATATACATATGCTACTTAAAAACGAACTAAAGCGAACTTTTTAGTTCTAAAGACTAAATTGAATTCAATTTTTTTTTATTTGAGTGCATATAAAACTCAAACGGTGCTATTTAGTCAAAACTGAAAGACTATATATTATTATACAACTATTTGGCTGCTGATACCAGAACTCCTCACTCATGTTATAGTATTGTTTAAAAAAATAACATATATCAAAGGCGCTGCTTTGACATTAGGCAGAGGTACTTACATTATATTGCGACAAGAATATTGATGGATACGGCTAAAAGTGAAACTAATTTATTTCCAGAAATAACATTGGTCAATAGAATTGGTCTCTATGTGATTTCACCGTGGAAAATAATATTTATAAATATTTACCTAATTAAATCCCTGCAAAGGCCATATTTCAAAGTATTTTTTTCTTTACATACCAATTACAGATGGCTATTTTCTTCGTTTTAAGAAAAATTTGGTGAACAAACTCTCTAAAAATGACCAAGCCAAACAAAAACACGAAACAAGAAGCTTCCTAATAAACCCATTAGCTGTCTATGTATGCTTCATTTTATGAGCTGCCATCTATGAATAAAGTCATCGTTAAAATTAAAGTAAGAAATAAACATCAAAGTTGAATCATGTTATGTTAAAACTAAATAGTCAAAGGAGAACGACGAGGAAATGATTGTAGCAGTTAAATCTGCTTGCTAAATGAAATGGACTAGTCATAACTGTGTCCCGTTTTAAAATAGTCAAATCTGTTCCGAGAATTAGCTGAGAATATTTTGAAAATTAGTCTCACTGAGGTTAATTTTACAACGGAAAATATTCCATTCAAATGTTCTATGCTTACAATCTTGACAATTCAGAACGAATCCAATAGATATAAACGTTACTGCTTAATAATAAAGTGTTATGAAAGGTACTGCAGTTGCATTGGACAGAAATTGCATCTTGTCATCAAAGCTCCCCCTTTCTTGATTGTTATTTATTTAGAAATATCTTATTATAATAAACTTAGAATTCAAAAGTCATCGCGTTCAAAACGAGCGTAGAAAATTGTTGGTCGTATCGTCGTATCATAGCTTATAATTATGCTAGTCTCTCTCTTATGCTGCAGTACTTTAAACAGCCGTGGGTTAACTTTGCCAATTGTAGAATAGCGTTATAAATTTTTAAATGGAAATGAGCAACGAAATGAGTAAGTTATTCGCCTGACGGTAAGCGCTCATCATCATCAGCCGATCACGTTCCCAATGTGGGACACGAGCCTTCTCTCATTGAGAGAGTATGGACCATAATCCACCACACTGGCCCAGTGCGGGATGATGAATTTTTGTGATAAATTTTTGGGCATGCCGGTTTTCTCACGGTGTTTTCCTTCACCGTTTTTAGGGTGAGTGTTAAATCCGCACATAACTTAAGAAAGTCAGTGGTGCGGGGCTAGCGGGATTCGAACTCGGGTGCGTCGGATCCAAAGTCCCACTGAGCCAAACTCGCTTCTAGCCACTTCCACTTTTGCCACAAACGCTACACTTGCCTATAAAAATTGCAGTGCCATCCAGAACTTTAATACCATGAAAAATACTGCGTATCACTGAGTTGTGCTCATCAGCCCAATAATTTATTTGGGCTACAATGCCTATCAGACCGGCCAACAGCAATGCTTGTACCAACCCAGACAGCCTTCCGAGTCCCGTACACGAGAGATCTACCACTGTGTAAACCACAATGTTTCACCAACAAACAACAAAACCTTCGTGATACATATCCCAACATCAAATCTATATAGAGCGGTTACAACATAAAAAGCAAAACGACCGCCCATTTGTTTTTCCAGCAATTTTTCCATTCGCAATCTGTGCAAATAGTTTCACAGCGCGATCAAAATAACGACCACGTACCTGTGACGCACAGTTTGATCACTTTTTAATTACTGGACATAGGTCAATGTCCTGGAGCCAGATCTGTTCTGATCTGTCAGTTCTGTTTTGAACTACTGACTCATTGCAATTCGATACGTAAAATCAGCGATGGTTTTATCGTAGTACTAATTTGTTCGATGAACCGCGTATGAGTAAGTCTGGCCTTTTTGTTCCTCGAAGTAATTTAGTGTATGATCAATGATCATCGTCAATAGTTTCAAGTATTAGTTACCCACAAGTTAATCTCTCGTTTTTTTTTAGTTGTGCGTCGCCAGTATAATGTAAAGAATATGACTGAATTGTTTGAGACTTTTCCAAGCTCCCCGAGAAGAAGTCTTCAGCTCCTTTTTCGGCGTGAACCCAAGAACTCAGAATTTTGTTCTCACCGACTCATTTTTCCCTGTGTTTGTACCAACTCTGAGTTGCTTTCGTTAGTTTGTTCGTTCGGACTAAAAGAGACACTCTTATGCCTGTTGCATAGCGCTGTCCCTTTCATCCGACGGAACGAAGATTCGTTATTACGAATCAGAGTAAGGCCCTTGTATTCATTGACACTAAGGAACACATAACAAACTAAAATCGGGACTAACAGTTTCACTTTGAAAAAATAACTCAAGTCTAATGCATCCACTGCAGCGCCCACAATCCGTGTCCATGTCCGTGTCCGTCCGACCCTACACAAAATTGACAAGCTCTCTGATTATTTATAGGCTTTTAAATATTATTGATTAGTTTGCTTTGTGTTCGATTGTCCTACTTAAAAGTGATCATTTATAGAACCCTAAGAGTCATTCCAAACTAAAAGTTTGGCCACGCGTGTAAATGGGGCCATTGCAATAATCATTGACTTTTTGTCATTCGTCACAGACTAGATAATTAGAACTGTGTAATTTTATTTTGATATTACTCCTAATTATTCAGTAACAGTCATAACATTTGGCTTTTGAATATTTTCTAAAGGAAAGGCACATCAAAATTCGATACCGAGTTACTCAATCCGAGTGGAAATAACAAATTATTTGATACCCGCGCGCGTCGCCTTATCGTTTCATGTCAAATATGATTTCGAAAAATAATGAATTAATGCTTTTGGGCTTTCCATCTCTTTGATATTTTGTGTAGGCGAGATCAAAAGTCGGATTCCTTTGTTAAGAAGTCTTTATAGTCAGGTAACGTGACTGTGACATATAAGCGACCTATACATATAAGTATCGTAGCTGATAGGTTTCAAAATATATTCTTATAGAAACAAATATATATCTACGTATACCTACTTACTTATTACATAAAAACTCCACACAAAGTTATTTTAAATTTATAGACATAAAAACTTGTTAATGCTTTTTTAGTAATATACTATTTATATTATATATTACTAACTAGCTTTTTCCTGTAACTTCGTTCACGTGGACGACAAAGGAAACCCATAGTCTATTTTTTTACCAAGACCATTATAGTAAGCGACTTAGCTAGTAGGTAGGTATATGAGAGCACGTACTAGGAAGAGGTCATGTCTGTATCTTTGTAGTTATTCAATCGATTTCTATGTAACATATATCCTTAAATCTAAGTTGGGACTAATGCTACCAAGCCCTGTCAACTCCATTAAAATTCGTTCAGTAGTTTTTGAGTCCAAGTGTCAAACAAACAAACATCCAAAATCCGTGGATTTGTGTTCAGTACCCTCTAAATAGTCGACCCCAGTTGGTTTGTCAAAATACATCTTCAATATATTTTTATTTAAGTAGGTGTACAGTATTTCTATCACAAGTTTTAAGTTCACTGACCTTTGTTAATCTATCTGTTCCATTTGTAATAATGTTAAAGCTTGTAACAAACAATGGCAGTAGTTGGAATCCCATGTTTCCTTCGACCCATTGTTGTTATCTTAATAACTGTAGATAGGTATATGTAGCTATAGGTGTATAGGGAAAGTGTTTAAGATATGAATACCAATTTACGATACACACTGCAGGTGACTCGATACCTCAAACCTTACATGTTTGCAAGATAAGGGTCAGGTGACTGAAAGGGTAAAAGGTTGAACCCAAACATTGTTGGGTTCAGTGAAGTTGTAAGAGACGTGTGTATCAAGTAAAAACACAGTCTTCAAATACCGATACTGAAGGTCTTATATACTTCTTATTAATATTATATTTCGTATATATATATTTAATTTATTTTAGTTTAGAATTAGAAATTTATTTGTACTGTAGTATAGATTATAATATTACATATGTAATTCTTCTTATTATATTTATATGAAGCATTTATATATTTATACGAATGCCAAGCAAAAAATCTTGTTTGGTATTTTATACATCGTGCATTCCCACAATCCCAATTTAGCGCGGCTTCCTAAAAGATGGGGATGCATTGACCCCATATCCGATAATTAACATTATATACTTTCTATCTATATATTTTTGTATAATTAGAAATAATATTATATGTACATACATTTAAAACACGCAGTACATCTAATTAGGTATATAATTTATATAAGTTCTTATGTAGGAGTCGAAAATTATGTATAATATATCTCTGGAGTCATCATTATAACAATGAAATTAAGCCTGTCTTTTTAATTATAAATAAATAAGGCGATGGGATCAAAGAAAATAACAAAGAAGACAGTCTAGCAGGGTATAATCAAACTGATATCCGAGTTCAAGTTAATGCTAACAAGTTGAATTAAAAAAGTATATTATGGATCTTAATCAACACAATCTGAAGCAGGTGATGTGGAAGCATGCCTGATTACCGCAGAAGCTAACTAGATTCCCACCGAGCCTGCTATTTTAATTTACGTAGGTATGTCGGTGAAAGTGGTGGAGATACGGAGTTATATTTCAATAATTATAGGCACTATCTACAACGACAAGGCAAATAGAAATATAAACAGGTAAACAGGAAAATGACACTATCAGAATGGCTATATCGTTTACGATTATTCTAGAGTAGAGTCGAAATCCCTAGCTGGCTATAAAAATATCAATAATTATCAAAAATACTCTTTATTTGAACGTGGACCGCAGTAAATAAAGAATTTGGTAGTAGAAGCATTGGTTCAGTATTGGATTGATAAAAACATTGGAGGAAATAAGGTAATCATTAAAATCAGCGACTCATTACTATTAAAAATTTGAGTAAAGATGTAATGATAATGGAACCGATAATCTGGAAAACAAAGTGTTGTCTACAAGTGTATGCATACTTGTCCCTATTATTACAGAACTAGAACAGATAGTACCTTATGACAGAGTTCTACAGAACAGATAAGACTCTAACTACATTCTTCATGTTTGCTATCTCAATTAACGTATGCCAGTGAAAGTGTTCGAGATACGAAAATTTATGACCTGGCTTCCGTAAGTGACACAGTACAACCTGTAGAGTAGACAACCCTTCGGGACGTATTATGAAATACTGCACTTTTTAGAAATGACGGATGCACTATTAGGATTGTATATAGATAAATATGTATAGTATGAAACCGTACAGCTTAAGGCAGAGGTAGTTAACCATTATTTTATTTTTTATATCATCATCAGCCTGTATTCGTCCACTGCTGGACATAGGCCTCTCCCAATGAACGCCACTGAGCCCGGTCTTCGGCTCTTCTCATCCAGTTTCTTCCGGCCGCCTTTCGCAGGTCGTCGCTCCACCTGGCCGGTGGGCGTCCTACACTACGCTTGCCGATTCGCGGTCTCCACTCAAGGACACGTCTGCTCCAACGGTCGTCCGTCCTTCGAGAGATGTGACCAGCCCATTGCCACTTCAGCCTGCTAATTCGATGGGCTATGTCGGTTACTTTGGTTCTCTGTCGGATTACCTCATTGCGGATCTTATCTTTCAGAGAAACTCCGAGCATAGCCCTTTCCATAGCTCGCTGAGCGACTTTGAACTTATGGATCAGTCTCACTGTGAGTGTCCACGTCTCGGCTCCGTAGGTCATTACTGGTAGGACGCACGCATTAAAGACTTTTGTCTTAAGGCACTGTGGTATGGACGACGTGAAAACTTGACGTAGTTTACCGAACGCTGCCCAGCCTAGCTGAATCCTTCTATCGGCTTCCCTCTCGAAGTTGTTTCTACCCAACTGTATAGTTTGCCCAAGGTAGACATATTCTTCGACAACTTCAAGAGGTGTACCATTGACGACGATGGGTCTCGGGGTAATAAGATTGCTGTACATGGTTTTAGTCTTATCTAGATTCATCCCGAGCCCAATACGTCGTGAAGCATCAGCCAGACTGTTTAGCAGATTTTCAAGGTCCTGCACCGATTCCGCCATAAGGACTATGTCGTCGGCAAATCGTAAGTGTGAGATGTTTTCACCGTTTATATTTATGCCCTTACCTTTCCAGTCCAGCGTCTTAAACATATCTTCTAAGGTGTTAGTGAACAGTTTCGGAGATATAACATCTCCCTGTCTCACTCCCCTGCGTAACAGGATATGCTTAGACTGCTGATTCTGTACTTGGACACTCATAGTCGCGGCGTCGTACAAACATCTCAGCACTTCGATATACCGCCAGTCCACTTGGCACCGCTGCAGTGACTCCAGAACAGCCCAGGTTTCAACGGAGTCAAAGGCCTTCTCATAGTCCACGAAAGCAAGGCACAGGGGCTGGTTATACTCTTCGGACTTCTGTATAACCTGCCTCACTGTGTGGATGTGGTCTATGGTGCCAAATCCTCCGCGGAACCCAGCCTGCTCCGGAGGCTGAAACTCGTCAAGTCTTCTTGCGAGACGATTAGTGATGACCCTCGAAAACAGCTTATAGACATGGCTCAGGAGTGAGATGGGACGGTAGTTTTTCAGGAGGGCTTTATCCCCCTTTTTGAAAAATAGTACTACAATACTCCTGTTCCACGCCTTTGGAGTTCTCCCAGTGAACAGAGCGGAATTGAATAGCTTCTGGAGCTCCCGAAGTACAGGTTTACCTCCTGCTTTCAGAAGCTCGGAAGTTATTCCGTCTTCCCCTGGGGCTTTTCCATTTTTAAGCTGTCCGAGCGCCATCCCTACTTCATCCAGGCTGATTTCCGGCAGTTCTTCGGTGTAGTGCCGAGTGAGAGTGGCTCGAGCATCGTCTCTGATGGAGTCGGGTCGTAAAGCATGCGTGTCGTAGAGCCGGCTATAGAAATCTTCAATATCGGCAAAGACCTCCGGCTTTGAGGAAACGGTTTGGCCACTGGATGTTTTTAACTTAGTCAGATGCGAGCGCTTCAGTTGCTGGGTGAAAACTTTTGACCCCCGATTTTGCTCAATCGCCTTTTCAATACGGCGTGTATTGGAGCATCGGAGGTCACGTCGCACCAGCTTTGTTATCTTAGAATTGAGCGCCCGCTTTTCTGACGTCGTGGCTTGTGTGTCCTCCCGTCTTTTGTCCATAAGCCGAAGGGTCTCTGCCGAGAGCTTAGATTTTGTGCCCGTACGCTGGGTCTGGCAAAACTTTACACCCTCTTCCCTTAAAGTACCCACTACATGTTGGAGAGCCTCGTCCATGTCCTCGGTGGTTTCCAAAACAGCGAATCGGTTTTGTAGGTGGAGTTGGAATTGTTCCGATCCCACAACGGTTTGGAGCAGATTAGGACGGAGCGAGGACTTCATCATTCGACATCTTTCGAGCTTAAAGTTGATATTCAGAGAGCCTCGAACAAGTCGGTGATCGCTTCCGGTATTGAACCTGCTGATCACTGAGACGTCTCTGAATATATGCTTCTTGTCCGTCATGATGAAGTCTATCTCGTTTTTTGTCACAGTATCGGGGCTTTGCCACGTCCACTTCCTCTGGGGCTGCTTCTTAAAGAATGAATTCATCAAGTACAGCCCCTCTTTTTCCAAAAAGTTGACGAGCATTTGCCCCCTGTGATTTCTGCATCCGTAACCGTGTGGACCTACCTTCGATTCGCTGTTAGCTTGTATTCCCACCTTGGCATTGAAGTCCCCCATGACAACATTGTAGTGCGCTTTAGTGGTGTTATGAAGCGCCGAAGATATGTCCTCATACATATCTTCCACTGCGTCATCCGAGTGTGCCGAGGTCGGTGCGTATACCTGTACAACCTTGAGATTGTATCTCTCGGTGAGTTTCAGTACGAGGTATGCTACCCTGTTCGACACACTGGAGATCTCTACAACATTGTCAGCGAGGGCCTTGTTGACGAGGAATCCAACGCCACCCTGGGACTGCTGGTCGCCCTCCCGGAAATACAATAGGTGACCTGATTCCAGTGTTACGGTGTCCTCTCCCTCTCTTCGGACTTCGCATAACCCCAGAATCTGCCATCTTATTTTTTCGAGTTCCGTTTCTAACTGTGCCATGTGTTCATCTAGCCTGAGTGTTCGTCCGTTATACGTTGCCAAGTCGAGTGGTTTTTGGTGGCCTACCGTCACCCGGGGATTCTTCGCACCCCCTGCCCCGCTGTTACCATGACCGCCACCTTGGTCAGGAATAGCAGGGCGACCGGGAACTGGGGGCCTTTTTTTGTTTGTGCCGTTCATATTAAGGTTTTGTCCATAGTCGCCACGCTGGACATGCGGGTTGGCGACCGCAGGGCGTAACTTGTCGCACCGGTGACGCTGCTGCCCGTCACCGGTCTGTTGAATTTAGCTACGCTATTTTTGTGATGGATATACCGCCATCGGTCGGTCGTCAGAGCCTCGTTTGCTGATCGGCAGGGTGCACCGCGGGCAGGTGAGGTTGACTTGGGTCTCGATAGATATAAGTTGAGACCCCTTACACCCCCATTTTTTATTATATACACAAAACAAACTACAATCAATACAGAGCTATAACTAAATATCATAAAGTTTTGAGTCTAGATTGTAATCCAAAAATATGTGTACACAGAAAAACAAAGCTGAGACAGTTTTCGGGATTATTTAGCACTTATCTAATAAGTAAACATCATTGTGTTTAATTTTATATGTTGTTGTTGCTATTGAAAACTGGCAATTTGTAATCTTATGTGTTGTAGAGCTCACTATAGTAATGCTGCGTATATTCCTATACAATTACGCAAATCCTAGATCCTGGAGCTTATGGAGCATATCATGTAGATAATCATTATCTACATGCCATAGTAAATATAATGTTCGTGATAAAATTAATTTAGGTTTTTTGTACCTAATTTTTAACCAACTTCAAAAAAGGAGAAGGTTCTCTGTTCGATTGTTTTTTTTTATGTTTGTTACCTCAGAACTCCGTCATTTATGAACCGTTTTGGAAAATTCTTTAGTTCGTTGGCTTCATAGCTACGAAGTGGTCCCACAAAAATTTCATCGATATTTGAGCTTGGACTTCGAAGATACATTGAAGTCGGTATTAGTTTTTTCTAAAAATTAATTATTATGAATGAATGCGCTCTGTGGTTTTATCCGCAGTTTCTCGGGATAAAAAGAAGCCCATGTTCATTTCCGGGACCTAAAGAGCCTACAAATCCGTTTAGTTGTTTTTGCGTGATTAACAAACATCCATCCATCCTTATATATTCACAAACTTTCAAATTTATAACATTAGTACGATAGGAAGGAAGAAGGATTGAATATTGCAACTAAATTCTACTTTAATACCCGTAGTCGTAAAAAGTATCAGGTACGGTGCGGTGTCTATAAAGTTAGTAAGTCCACGCTCAAAATCTTTAATGGTTTGACTAATTAGATAGTTTATGTTAAAAGATCGAGCTTTTAAAGCAGGATTGATGAGGTCGAGAATTTTCTGCTTTCGATTTTTGAAGTAATTTGTCTTTGTCAGCTATTCGTCAATCAGATGCTATGGGACGGTGAGAAAGTGTATTTATATCTGTCGTTACCGTCGTGTCTTAGGTTACGGATTTCACAATGTCTTGTGAGATATTGATATTTCTTTGTGTGAATTATTGTTGTAATTTTCGAGTATTAATTTTTTTCTTTTTCAGATAAATCTACTATAACTTTAGAAACATCTCCATAACAATTATTATTAGATGCCTCTAGCTCACTGACTTCGTTGACATCATGATCTTCAATAATATAATAAAGGCAACAACCTAAATTATTCCACATGTATATACCTCCTTACATCAAGGCGCTTGCTAAGAATTTTCTAAGGAAAATCATGTGTGAGGAAAGGCGAGAAATGATTCTTAAATACGAAGTATCAGCAGTCTAGTGTATCATCTAAATACGTTGTGTACTTAAGAAAAAATATTAATACTTTAATACTTTAATACATGGATGCGAGCTTTTGCCTACTTGTAAGATATTATGGATCATAAAATATCACAATGTTTTTAAGATTTCTGTCTCCTGTTGTTCTAGTTATAGTAGCGAAGCATGTCTGACCCATGACACGTGGCACATTGTTAACATAACAAACTAACTAGAGAGCGACATTGACCAAAAATTACTACCACACAACACACTACTAACAAAGCTAATTCAATTATTTAAAATCTTTCTAGCATGCGCTAATGCATTCAATATCAAAAATTTGATAGGGCTTGCGTTATCATTAGAATATGTTGCTAATTGTAATATTAGACTTGTTCGGTTGATCAATGAAAGCATTGACGACAGATGACGTAGAATCATCCCCGTAAGACGATATAAGAAGGATAGAAGAATTTTGCTCGAGCAGTTGGCTCGGTGGCCCAGTGGTTAAGGTGTCGGGACGGTATTCCGAAGACGCAGGTTCGATTCCTGCCCGAGCAATATCATTTTTCTTCTTTCTAATTATTTAAATCTTAAGATTTTCGCCTAGCATGCGCTGCATTCAATATCAAAAAAAGCGAATTTAGTCTGTCTTGAGGCTTTTACCAGTTCATGCAAGTTCGATAGGTACCATTTGACGTAACGAATCATTTTAATATTAAACAGTGTTTAATAAGAGGAGAAGGGCAAATTAATAACACCTCGTAGCACTACCTAATAGTACTAATACTGTAACATTGTTCGCTAATCGCCGCTGCAACTTGCAAATTGCTCAACAAACCAAACACAAAAACCGCATCGCGCGCGTAACGAGCGCAACTACGTTTCACTACGTACTAACTGTGGATTAATCTATGTTATGTTTGAAAACGATCTACTTATATAGTTAAGTATTAGAGGGTTTTCACGTAACAGTGTTTAACGTTTTTCTCTTTGTGCCGTTTGTGCAGATTCCAGGAAAGCACCCTATGTTACAGCTCTCTATGTGCTTTATGACAATCCATGCTAGTTTGCCTATTTTTTATTTAAACATTGCTTAACACTACAGACCAAGAGCAGAGGATGAAATCGCTGTTGTAACTGGCCATAAAGAGAATGAACCACTGTGGTGTGTAAGCACCGGATCTACTTAAGGACCATCTACATAGCTTTAAGTATAAGCATAGAGTATTTAGTCATCATGTAGCCTTTAGCCAATACACATGTACATATACAGACAACCGGCCTTTCACTGGTTTACCACCAACACCATGATCACTAGGATCTTCCACTTACTCAACATGGTGACCCTACAATAACTACCATCTCTACATGGCAACCCTGCTTCTCTACATGGTGACTCCGCCAGTTCCTGGACCTCTAACTGTATATTATTTCAATAGTATTACACTACTTTAGCTTGAGATAAAATATTGGCGATTAGAATTAAGTAAAACACGCTTACATACCTTCTATGCGAGGTGGAGCCCGAAATGCTTAGTCAAGTAATTTTGTAACTTTTATTGGGCAACACATTGGGTTACACATTGATTAAACCTTTTATCATCTCACCAGACGTAACAGCAGCAGGTGGATTGCTAGATAAGTGTTAATGATTTATTTTGTTAGATTTATAGCAGATAATAGAGTAGAAATAATAGTGCAGAGCGAATAGTAGAGTAGGCGTTAGTAAAAACTATTGAGTTCAATAAACCGCTGTGCTATTTTTATGAGCCTATGCTGACATCATCGTGATTTCTTGGTTTGTCTTGATTCACGCATTTTTCATACCTATTTTTAATTAGTTATTGAGCTAATTGTCTAGGTAAACAATATAAAATATTTAATATTTTATAAATTAAACAAGCTGAAAGAACGAGAAAGTCCATCTTGCAATGATACCTACATAAAACAAAATAAATAGTTATTTTCTAGGTGCTGCGGAATTAGCGCGTGATATTTTTTTTTGAAGAAACATTTGAAATACTTAGGCAACAAGGCTTGGGCAGGCGCGGCGCTTACCATCAGGTAAACGACTTGCCCGTCTCATTACACATTAAAAATGAAGGGTCTTTAATACTGCGGTGGCGAAGGATATGCAACCTCACTGCAAGATTTTAAAAACCCCGAAACAAAAAACTTAAAAAATGTAAAAAACGGCTAAACCGATTTTGATAAAACAAAACATGTCTAAAAACCACCGCTTTAAAAACAATAACGTGCTATCAATAAAAAAATCAGCAATAAAAAAACCGCATCTAAATCGTTTCACTCGTTTAAGAGCTACAGTGCCACAGACAGACACATATTGGTCAAACTTGAACCCCCCTTTTGCGTCGGGGGTTAAGAGCATGTGTTTTTCCTTCAGGTTGATAATTATGATCAGTATGTTCCATAATACACCAAGAAACAAAACAAATAGGGATGTTCTATAACAATAGTAAGCATAGCCAACCTTCATAAAATTTGACCTTTCTTCGTATGAGTCAAGTAGGCAAACTGCATTCGTATTCTGTGCTGTATGTGCCTAGATACTGTCTGAGCGTCATAACATGCAACGCGTATCTGTCAGCGCGCCAAACGGTCTTTTGTTTGATTTAATACCAAACTATTTTAGGATGAGAAAGTTTAACGCCTCCAGATTTGTGCGCGTAATCATTCATGTAGTTAGAAGTTTCATTGAACTTCTGTTAGCAAACAAATTTCTCTGTAGTTTTATGGGACGTAAAGAATTTAAGACCTTTTTTCTGAATTTGAAATTAGTTTACTGGTTAGCAACTGGATATTATTTTAGTTAACTTTTGCGTTAAATATCGTGAATTTAAAATATTTGAAACTCATCGTTATATGTAGTTATGCACCATTCATTAAACATCGCAAGTGCAAATGTCTTCCCATTACGCGTATGAAGCTTGGCGATGATTCAAAGAAAATGTCAATTTTTAATAAGACAATATTCTTTGCCGAGACATATAAAAGCAAAAACCAAATGAGAAGCACTTTAAGGTACAAAGATAAACTTCTCACAACACCATAGGACCGTGTTTAAATCTGCTCAATTAATCCATTAATTAAAAAAAATATATCACCCAAATTGTTTCAGTAGTAGTTTTTGAGTAAATATTTTAAACACATTAAATAAATAATTAATTTTCGAAAAAAAAGCAAGAACCGACTTTAAGAATACATTTATATTTTTTTTTTTTTCAAAAAGTACTAAATCAATTTCGATAAAATGTATATGGGACCACCTCTGAAGCTAAGAATAATAACTATTATAGACCGACCGTTTAACTCGCGTATCGCCTGCGCGGTAAGAAGGGAGCGAGGGGAGATGTTAGCGGGTGGGTGAAAGTACTCTTTTTGAAGTCGGTTGAAAAAAAAAAAACACACTCAGTAAAAAAAAATACATACGCGTCGAATCGAGGACCATCTTACTTATTAAGTTGAGTCGAAAATTTATGTCGGTCTACTTATGCGCTTTTATAAATAAAATAATTATAGTAACAACTGTACCAAAACGATTTCTAGGTACTCCAGCGTAAAATTTGTAGTTTCAAAGTTACATCCCAAACTCATAATCTTCTATAGTTTCCCCTCGTTCAGTAAACAGCGGCTTAATTGCAAATTCAAATGAGTTCCTTGGTGATGAGTCGGATGACAAGACAAATTGTCTGTCTACTCGGAGTGACGGTAAATGAACATTTCGTAGTTTTGATTCTGGGCACGTATTGTATTGCTGAAATGCTAATAACGGTGAGGTACAGGTATACAGGTATTCGACCGTTTTATAACGATTCACGAGGAATTTTACAGCCCATGTGGTGTAGTGGTTGGACTCGTAGTGGCAGCCTGTAGGTATCTCAAATACCACAGAAATTGCAGCTTCGATTCCGGAGACAAATTTTTATAACAAATTCCAACAAAGCCCAACTATTTATTACGTAGGTATCTGGGTATTGTGAAATATTTATTTACTCTCCTTTTTATTAGGGACTTTGCCACATATCATGCCAGCCCCATCATACCCTAAAACTAGTTTTTAAGCTACTCTACAATATTTTATATAAAAATTTAGCAGCATCACACGCAGGAGATGCTAAGATATTTAACAAAGGTTCTAAAGAACGAGCTATGAAAAAATTAGCCTTAATACCTTAGATTTAGAAATGATGAAATTATGGTTATCGTAGTTTTTGGTTACCTAGACACAAGGAACCCTATTTAGGGACCGTATAAGAATATATTTGTTTGATAGTAGGGACTTCTTTGATTATATTTATCTGAAAAAAAATAATAATATGAAAACAATTGGTGCACTTTATGTCTTTGAGTGCGTTTGAGACATTATTGTTGAACTTATTAGTTAAAAAGTTTTAATGTTGTTTCAGGTAAGACATACATCATTGTGACCAGAAATTAATGCTGCGATCGTAACCTGTGCGGCTAATTCAAAAACCTATCGCCCTCCAAGTTATTCCAGGTTTTCTTTTGATAATTTCTTAAGAGACTCCAGTTTAAAATATTTTGGGTAATACCGAAATTGTTTTAGGTAGAGATCATTTATACCAGCGCTTTTCCAACGTTTAAGCTCGCGTTATTTTTAGCGTTTTGTTGCACACGGGCGTTTTTTAAGCCTAGATTTTTTTTATCCATCGACGCTTAATTTAAACTGTAATAATTTCAAATAATGCAATCTAGGGAATCAAATGAAGAAGTTCACACGAGCACCTTTTAGAGCTCCGAGCAGAAGCGCTCGTTTGAACAGCGTATTCAGCGTAATAGCGGTAACAAAAAAGCCTGAGAGAATTCGCAACGCTGTTTTTAAACTCCCGTGCGAATGATGCCGTAGTCTGTCATCAACATCTTGTCCATTAAAGTCATCAAATAAAATCCATTTTGTTAATAAACAGATGGTAATGGTTTTCATAAAATAAATGGTTCTGATTTTATTTTCTGTGAAGCGATCATAACAAGCTAAATCGTTTTCTTCTATATAGTGTATAAGTACCTTAAGTTCTTTGATAACTTGTAACGTACGACGTTAATATTGTTTGTCAGTTTATATTGCACCTTGGGTTTTATAGGTATACTTATTGCGCTATGCCGGAATTATCTATATTAATTTTTCAATTTCAATTAAATTTGGGTTTTTGTAACACATACGGAAACAGGGAGTGTTGGTAGACACGAAAGGCACGTAAGGTAAAGTATTGTGACACAGTACTAAATTACGTAGACACTAAAATAAGATGAACATAAAAGTAGGAGCCCAAACGTGTTTTTTCTTATTCCATGTCTCTTGTCACGTTAACCCCATGTTTTATTTACCAGAACTTAGCATAAAATATTAAGTTTTATCCGGAACGTGTATCCGCAAAAAGGCGAGGGCCGACTCTGACGCGCCCGTGGCTTCGTTTGCATAAACTGGCATAATTAATAGTAACTCTAAAGACAAAGAGTGGACCGCTATTCATGTAAATAAGAGCTTGGATAGAGGTTGTCGTTTTTGAAACGGTGTTTAAATAGATAGAGGTTTATTCATTCGCTGAAGCCCTTGATGATAATTATTGCAGGTTTTCAATGAAATCCAACTTCTCTGACCAATCCAACCCTACATCTATACTAATATTAATATTTCAGATATGTGCTATTTAGTTAAAGTGGCACAGTCCAAAACTGACTGTCCAGACCATATTGCTAAAATATTATTGAATGATTCAGTATAAGGTCAGGCAAACATGAGCAAAGGCCCCAACAGACTCCCATGATGATGGCTACTTTTTATCCAGAAAACTGCAGGTGAAACAGCGAGCGCATCTAGTATAAAATTCAATACGTCTGAGCTTCACTGTCACAAGCCTATGAAAACGTCGCGTCGTCTCGTCTACAGGCAAGTCGATAAAAATAAAAGCAACGCTAAATGCCGATTCAGTTTAGCCATCGATCCGTGTCGCTGACATAATGCGAAGGTTAGTGACTCCTCAACAAACAACAAACATTTTATTTATAATAGTGTAGTGATACCATTTATTAAGTCACATCTCACTACATTTTTTATGACTGAGTCAACTGACAGTAAAACGAGCAAGTCGTTCGCCCAACGGTAAGCGCCTCGCTTACACATAACAGAACATTTATATAGCAATTGCAGTACTACACAGAACTTTTCACTACCATGAAAAGTATTGCGAGGAACTGCATCGCGCTCGTCACCACGAGACATTAGATATAGTTTCTATGCCCAGTAATGTATCTGGCTACAATACTTCCTTGTAATGCTTGCGCACTACTGCTTGGCGGCAAAATAACCAGTATACATACTGAAATTATCTTAAATAGTCAATTTTTGAACTATTAAGCCGATAATATCTATTAAGCTATAAGTGGGTAGCCTCTATTAAGCTATAGGATTGTTTGGAGGAGATTGCTGCTTATAGCGATAAGACGAAGATTCTTTAGGAATTAACTATAAATTGAATTCCACGGTTATCGAGGACAGGGCTGCGGGTGTCAGCTGGTATAAAATAATATTGAACAACGTAAGTATACAATTATATAAAAT
This sequence comes from Petrophora chlorosata, assembly GCA_951640565.1. NCBI lineage: Eukaryota > Metazoa > Arthropoda > Insecta > Lepidoptera > Geometridae > Petrophora > Petrophora chlorosata. The sequence goes on along the minus strand of OX621201.1, from coordinate 11,312,281 downwards.
GTGAAGAAAGTATGTACCTACAGTGTCAAAAATCACCATCATGTAGGTATTTAGTATAAATTGAATTGTTAAAAAATAAGGTGTTAAAAAAGCAACTAAGCTAAATAATTTAGTTCAATAGCTATTCATCGGTGCCTCTGACTCAATGTGATGGGCAGTGACTCAACTGATAGTTTTCCTCAACATACGCCACAGAATAAATAATAGCTAGTATATACAACCAAATCGTGACCCAAAATAATGACCCTAATTGAGACTAATATGAATACGCATAATAAATCAAAGCTGGCTACGATTTGCAATTGTAACAAATCGATTGTTACGATTTTCTAATGAATTATTCATCAAGTGATTATATCAATATATCATAATTGTTTGTTGATGTTTAAACAGATTTTATATAAGTTAAAGTTTCATCCTAATATGGTTATGTATATATACAATAACTGGAAAGATTAAATGTTGCGGCACAGATTAGATAATAGTACCAGTAGCAGCCAGAATAATGTCATTATAGTTATGCGTATACCCGAGTACCTACTTACAGTAGTCGAGTCCAAGATTTCCTTTGATCTTGGTTACAAAGTCAGCGTCGCTTCTTTTTCTCTTGCTTTGTCTGTTTTGTCGCTTACGAAGATCTTTTAGTCACAGACATGTAAAAGAAAAGACTGACGAAGCACTTTTTGTTAAGATGTAAGATGTGAGATTACGTAGAATGCAGTAAGTTTCAAATTGTGATGATCAATACTAAGAAATGCCTAGCCCCGAGATTTTAGATATTCTGCCTCATAACTCAATACCTAGAAGTTCCACTAGATTCAAAATAGCCACTACCTTAGACCTCTATTTTATATTAGCAGAATCAAGTTTTACAGGGAACTGTTTAAAAAACATTTAGTAGACTGCAGACCACCCAAGCGTTTCCAGCGAAGTCCTTATAAAAACAACAGACACGAGTGGCACTGAAGTGTGTCATTGGTATCACCGATCTATTTCCGTAAAGAGGAACTCTAGTGATGTTTTTTTAACACAGTGTGCAAGCTCCGTACGAATTCATTCTTCAACATTAATGGAAGAAATCTTTTTTACCTTTATGACAGCGCTATCATTATCATATAAATATGACTAAGTTGTAAAGCCTCGGATCAAATTTACAGTACAGATAAAATGCGTAGGTACTGCTTACAGTTATGATGCCTATAAGTTCTCTATAATTTCGGACTTAGCAAAAGAATCAATAAAAGTATTGTTAGTTTTAGTTTTTGAGATTGGAACTGATTAATTCACGATTAGGTAAGTAATACTATTAACTTAATCCATATTTTCTAAATTTACATTTCACATCTTTAAACTTTCTTTTCATTTCACCGTCAGATCTGTTACAATAAAATAAACGCTTCAAGCTTAAGTACTGCATGCATCGATTATCTTGCAACTCCAGCGCAGTATTCAATGATGTTATTTTTGGAGCAGTTAGTGGACGGATCAGCGTCGATCAGGGTTTATTGCTCGCTGAAGATAGGCGTGTTGCTACACAAATAAATGTGAAAGCCAAACAAACGCTACTTGCCGACCCTTTGAAAGTTTAGACATACTTGTACTTTCAATGAACATTAAAAAGAATTCGATATTTACATGTTTATTTATTTATTTATTTATTATTAGATTATGTTGTTTTAATTATTCGCCTTTGATTATCGATACTTTAAGACCGATCTTAAACTTATGACAATGCTTTAACAAAGCACTACTGATAAAAGTTTGTAAAGAAAGCACTAAAGATAAAAAAGAGACATAGACGTGTGAAACTGTGAAAGTGATTAAAAGCACCATATAAAAAGAAATGGCAGAAAACTTTAATATAGCTATTTGTATATCAACGGTTTATGGGATTTATGTCACTTCACCATATTAGAGACCCCATTACGAGCCTATAATCCTCATTCGCATCTAAATGTGAATGTTTAGCAAATACAATATAAAATTGTGGGAGTTTCGTAGGGTGTGGCTTTCGAAAATGAGAGCTTTTAGATGTATATTTTGCGCGTTTCATCACAAAATCAAGTTTTATCACACGCGCTTGTGGCTTACGAAGAATTTGGAAAGTTCCGGGTGGCCAAACCATAAACAATAAAGCTCTAGCAATTACTGCTCCAGACATGGTAGCGGTTCAAGTAAAATTCTTTTCACAGCAATCCTGCCTTATGTGTACAGCAAAAAGCTGGAGCTGCGCCAACAGGTTCTTTCTTTGAATGGACTTGAAGACGTACGCTTGACTTGAATTTATTTATTTAGGTTAGCACAGTGACATAGTAAATGGTTCGCCTGGAACTTTATAAATGGATATATGCATTACATTACCTATAAAGGCGGTGGTATCATGAAGATAGTCGAAGTCGTCCATCAATATGTTGACAAGGTTAGCCTTATCGGTCGCTTCTGCATCCTCTTATGAGTTATCTGTCTCGAAGTATTAAGCTCACAGTATCCGTTTCTGTGTGTTCTCGACATTGACTTGTTTATTGCAATTTCTATTTGCTTTGATACTTTACTAATACAAGCTTTTTGCGAAGGTTTCTCTTGCATGCTCGATGATGTTGTTGATATCGTGCATTATTTTTCAGAAACGCACGTATGTAACGGAACGCTAGTTTTACGGCCCTCCGTGATAATTATCGTAAACGCACTTTGACATAATTTGAAGGGTTTTCGGGATGTATCCATGAAATGTAATCTGACCTACCCAACCACTACACCACAGATAGTGTCACTATTTTCTATTGCAGTTTTATATTCCAAGAGGATTAAAAATTACAGACATTTTTTTAACATGACATGATTAGATTTAACTTGAAATACAATTTGGATACTCTAATTTCTTCAGTGCCATACCAAATGACTCATTTAGTATTATTGAAATCAGTGTTCCTTTTTCCGTTGATTCTTTTTTACATTTTCATTATTCCGTACTTAGTCCATAAAGCCTGCACAAAGGCTTTGTTCGGCAGTCTTCCCGAGCGTTACGGATAGAGCTTTCCTCATCCTAATTTACATGAATAGTGCACGAACACAGCGTGTTGCAGTGACTCAGGTTTGTTTAGAATTTAAATCACGTGACGATTGATGATATCATTGCTATCGTCGATATTCTTGTCTACTGTATAAGCCTTCTTATGCATTAAGCAAATTATGTCATGCAAATACAAATTCAAGGTATCCGAATGCTTGATAAGGGGTTGACTATGCCTGCCTATAACGTAAGATTATACTTATCTATCAACCTTAGGAAAAGGTAACAAGATATTTATTGACATGTATTGATTGTTCCTCAGGTCTGAATTTCACCTATACGTATTTTTTGATGATAATGAAATGAGCAACTAATTATGTAAACTATTGTGAGCTTATTAACTGCGTTGTACAATTAATGTCCTGTGGTACGGGATTGTATAATGTGCAATTAATTATTTTGTTTACCTTGAATGGAGGCGGTGGCTCATTTAAGTTTGTTTATTTATAAACAGTGTCGTAGTTTCAACTCCAAAATACTTTAAATTCCAAAATATAATACTTTGAAACTGGTTGCTGCTTTAAAACATACTCGTAATAATCTTTTTTAGGTCGTACATACTTCTTGACAAAAGGTTCATAGGCCTGTAAAGACTTTGTTTGCAAAAAGAGTTCGAGGTTGCTCAATTGTAATAGAAACTGGAACTGTCATAAAAAATCGAATAGAGAACCTCCTCCTTTTTTTGAAGTCGTTTAATAAGTGTGGTACAATTTCTTAATAGTATAAAACAAAGTAGCTATCTGCGTCCTCATTTCTGTTTCTCCGCTTACTTTATCTAAGCCACGCAACGGATTTCGATACGGTTTTTACTGTCATTTAGAGATTGTTTTTATTGAAGGTTAATATGTACATTCATATACATTCTACATATATACCTATACATTGTAATTAAGTTTTGTATTGAAGAGAAAATTTAATGTTTTCGAATCAAGTCGTCGAAAAATGGCTTCACATTAGTAAATTACATCCGTGCGAAGCAAGGGCGGGTCGGTTTAAAAAAAAGTAAGTTTGCTATAAAGTTTGCTAGTGTCAATTCTTTATCACTTTTAAGTAAAAAACACATAATTATGTATGACACACATTCACACACAAGACGATGGCAATAATATGGGTAATGTTAGCAAGTAATAACGTAGAAAATATTTCAATCAAATACCAATCAATCAAACAAGGTACGGTATCAGATCAATGCCAATAACCTACTTCAGATTTCGTACATCAATTTAGATTCCCATTATATGTATCTTAAAATTGAATGTAATCGAGACATGTCTCCATTCTCCATAAAAGTATTTTATATTAAAATGTTCCCTCATTATTTTATCATTTATCTCGAGACGTGAGTTATATCAAGCGAAATCTCTTTATAATGAATCCGCACTTACCTTAATTTACATGAAAAGTGTTAGTGCCAGAACTGTTTTCTTAAAGGTGACTTTAATATTCTCTAGCTTTGAAGCGAAACGTTACGTAAAGTCGGTGAAGGTGACATAAGGGCGAACTAAATTTGCGAGCTAAAAGTACGCCAACAAATCAACTATTTAAACGCACAGTCTGCTTGTGTTTGTAAGGTGTTTAATAGTTTTTATTTTATTTTTTTAACGTGAATAGTTAACAATATAAAGTGCAAAAGTCAAACAATGTAAAAGTGATGCTTTATCTGGATCTGGATCATACAAAAATTAAAATAATAAATAATATTGTTTTGTCTCATTAGTTTATTTAACTCTTTTCTCTAATTAGACAATCCCCAATATTAAATAATTCTTCACGAAACTGTAAAAATACAAGTATTTGACTTACACTTAGCACGACTTGCTGAGCAAGAGTTACTTACACGAAGAACGAACAACAAGCTCGCGAGCTTGTTCGCACGTCTATCGCTTATTTAATGTTCACTTTTAAAACGCTTTTCAAAAGGTTTCTGGGACGACGAGATTGATAACGCTCTTTTTCAATCCAGTGTAATTAAAAAGCGAATGCTTTAATCGCTTCAAATTAAATGCGATTCAACTTAGCTAAACAGATTGTTGTGTTTTACGTTGCTTAGAGATATAAAGAAATGATAATAGTCTTGGAAGAAAATGTTCTGAAGAAATCGACGTGTCCGAGAATTTAAAACTATTTAAGACGGCTTCACTCACGCATTTGTTTATCAGTCGAGATCACGACGGCGCTCGACCGGTTTCGGACCATTTTGAGGTCTTTCATCATGAGCTATGCGGGTGCTCCGTAGGAACGAAGGCTGAAAAGAAAAAAAAAGCGGAGGGATGACTTATATACATATATATATATATATATGTGGGGGTTGGTGTGTGGGAGGCTTTAATTAAACGGCTGATCACCAAAATAATTTCGACTTTTATTGCACCTTTAAAAAAGTATACGTCTTTTCTATCTTCTAATTATCGTCGTGTCTCCCCTCTCTCTCCTTCACATGCTGTCTCTTTCACTCCACTTACGTTCCATTCCTCACATTCCTATTACGTTCCATTCTTCATATTTCATGCATCCTACAACTCGGCCATCCTGCAATCTGACTGTCCCCAGTCAGGCTTCTCTACATTCATCACCGTCTTTCATCATTCATTCTTTCATTCGTCTTACATTGTTACATCAAGTTACATCTTTAGCGGCTTAGGATTAACAATAGCGTCTTAGTTTCTTTATTACATCTTATGATTAGGTTAATTAATGGCTCTACTTCTATTGTCTAGGGTTAAACAAAATCAAAAACTTACATCTTTCAACTTTTTTCTTTACATCTTCAGATTAGGTTATTGTAAAACTCTTATACAACTTTAGATATTCTGCAGCTCTTATACAGCCTTATAATAAGCAGCTTTACTTTTATAATTAGGACCAACTTAACTTATTCTTTTCAAAACTAGCTTACACATCAAAAAGTTTTCTTATAATAAACCTTAGTGAACAACTTAACTTCTTACTTAATTAAATACAGCTTACATCTTTTACCTTAAACTTTTATCACAAACATAAGAACAAACATACTTAACTTCTTTATTGAAACATTATCTTTAAATAACCTAAACAATTTAGCATACAACTCAATCTAGGTAGATATCAAATGACTCATGACTAAACAAATTGACCTGGTCGTGGGGAAACTACTCACCTATGCTTACATCATCAGCTGTATCAGGCCACGGCTTCATATAGTCAGCTGAGGTAGAAGTCTTGGACGGTCCTTCAGTGGTGGAGTCCATTTTCTGTACATCATACCGGTCATTGCGCTTAGTCTTGACTACCTGGTATGGTCCTAGGTATTTTGGCTTCAGCTTCAGGCATGGGCCAAACTGAGTACGTCGGATAGCGACCATATCTCCTTCTTCATACTTCTGACTCTCTTTTCGTCTTTTGTTATACGTCTTGCGATTTTCTTCTTGAATCTTCAGTATTTGTTGTTTTGCTATCTTTCTCAGATCTTCTCTTTCTTGAGTAAAGCATTCTCTTTGCTCCTTCTGTAATAAATCGTAAATCTCGACATCCTCTTTATTCTTCATTTTTGTTCCTACCATGAGCTCAAAGGGTGTACTATCAACACTCCGTTGATATGTGCTGTTCAATGCCTGCTGCACTCGTCCAACATGTTTATACCACTCTTGAGGATCTGAAATACAGAGCTTAGTTAGCACAGCAATCATTATTCGATGGATTCTCTCTACCTGTCCATTTCCTCGTGGTACACCTGTTGTTATCATAACATGCTGTATGTTCTCCCTTTGGCAATAGTCTTTAAAGTCATTACTTGTAAATGCAGTACCTCGGTCTGAAATCATACGGGTGGGGTTCCCAAACGTCTGCTGGTGAATCAATAATTTATCGATCGTCTCTCTGCTGGTTGTTCCTTTTACTGGAAACAGCCATACAAATTTCGTGAATCCATCAACAATAGTTAAAATATAATTGTATTGTTTTCTTGTCTGAGACAAAGGTCCAATGTGGTCACAATGCAAGGTATACAAAGGAACTCCTTCTTTCTCGATGCTATTTAACAATCCTTCTTGTTTGCCTTCCTTCTTTGTAGCCAACAAACATGGTATACAAGTAAGTAAAAAGTTATCAATTTTCTTACTCACATGCCTGATGTAGTAGTCTTTTTCTAGCATCTCCATCATCTTCTTTTTCCCAAAATGTCCTTTTTCATGAACTCTCTTCATTATTTCTGGTTCTAGACATTTAGGTATTACTAACCTTTTATCCAAACCTTTGTAAAGCAATCCATTATCCAAAGTGTAGTCGTCATATGCTTTATCCTTCAGTATCTCTATGATAGCTTTACATCCTTCGTCCGACCATTGTGCTCGGCTTATTTGTTCGTGCAAGTGCAGTTCTATTGTGCCAACATACGGGTTCCTGCTTAATGCGTCTGTATGCTGCATTTTGCTACCGGGTCGATGCTCTATGACATAGTCATACTCTTCAAGCAACAATACCCACCGGGCAACTCTTGTAGTCAAATCTTTCTTCTTCAAAGTCATCTGGAATGCTTGACAATCAGTTACAATTTTAAAATGCTTACCATATAAGTAATGCCTAAATTTCTTTACACCTTCAATTATGGCCAATGCTTCCAATTCATAGCTAGTATATTTCTTCTCTGCATCATTGGTTTTTCGACTGTAGTAGTGAACAGGGTGCATCTCTCCTGCACTATCTCTTTGCAATAATATAGCACTGTATGCGACTGCAGAAGCATCAGTGTGAAGCTCCGTATGCCACTTAGGGTCATAAATTCTTAGTACTGGACTACTGGATAATGCTGACTTCAACTTATTAAATGCATTTCGCTGCTCTTCATCAAATGTAAAGTTTACATTCTTCTTCAACAAATCAGTTAATGGCTTAGCTATTAACGCAAAATCTTTTATATACTTTCTGAAGTAGGAAGTTAATCCTATGAAACTGTGCAACTGTTTAATAGTCTTAGGTTCAGGGTACCTTGTTACGGCTTCGGTCTTGTCCCTCGACGGTCTCACTTGTCCATTCTCAATGATATGTCCTAGGTATTCTATCTGGTGACATAACAGGGATGCCTTCTTCCAATTGATTTGAAGACCATACTGGGATGCAACTTCTAGTACTTCTTTTAATCTCTCAACAGCCTGGACTTCATCACAAGCTGGAATCAGGATATCGTCAATAAAAATTATTAGTGTTCCTTTAGCAATCAGTTCCCTGAAGATTATCGACACGAATCTCATGAAATATTTAGGGCACACTGAGAGACCAAATGGAGCTCTCAAAAATTCATACTGACCGCTGTGGGTCACAAATGCCGTGTACTTTATGCTCTCTTCGCTTACTTTCAAATGGAAAAATCCATTTTTTAAATCAAGCACACTAAATACTTTAGCGTCTTTAAGTCTATCTATCAAGTCGTCTATGATAGGAAGTGGAAATTCATCTTTTACCATCTTTCTATTTATGGGTCGATAGTCAATACATACTCTTGTGGTACCGTCTTTCTTTTTGATCAACACTACTGGAGAAGAATACTCAGAAAAACTTACGCGAATTATTCCGTCTTTCAGCCACTCCGATACCTGATTGTCCACTATTTCCCGCTCACTCAATGATAAACGTCGGGGTCGTTGAGCAACTGGGATGTCATCTTTCAGCACAATCTTCAACTGGATGGGCGCTTCTTTAGTTTGTACCGGGTTGTACTTCTCCACACACTCAAGAACTTCTTTCCTTCTAACTTCATCAACTGAACCTAAAACAAACTGATGACACATGAAGCAATTCAATTTGTTTAGCCACTCGTCTGCGCGCGGAACTATCTTCGCAGAACCGTGCGATAATATCGTCGTTACGTTTCGTAAAAAGTCTTGACCTATTACAACACTATACGGCATACTGTCTCTAGGAATCACGTAAAACAACACTTCGTACTCATGTCCGTCTATTTTCACTGATGTAAACAACTTTCCGATCGCCGTTACTTTCGTGCAACCAAGTCCAGAGAACACTGATAACGTGTTATCACATTTCGGGGCACCGATTATTTCATAAACATCGTGGGATATCAGATTCACTTCGCTTCCAGAATCTATCAAGGCTTTTACGTAGAAATTGTTCAGCAAAATCGTTTTTTCCACCAAGTTGTTCTCTTTGTTTTGATTTTTATCAATGATAACGTCAGAACTATCAGCTGTTGAAGCTACCGTCATCTTCCTTCTGCAGCTGTCAGTGTCACACTCGCAGCTGTCAAAGTCAACTTTCCGGACGTCAGACGCGAAGTTGGCAGCGAACGCTTTTTCTCTCTCGCTCGCTCCGGCTGAACTTGAGGAACTTCGTGCCGATGTTGAATTACCAACCGGGCGACTTTCCCTCGGCTTGTTATTGTTCAGACAATTCGACGAAATATGCCCAAATTCATCGCATCTGAAACACTTCAGGCCTTTTCCTTTACTCGGACACTGAGATGATAAATGAGACTTCTCTCCACAATTATAACAACGCTTCACGTTCCCATTTTGAGCACTTTTTCGTCCTTCACTTTGAGCGCTAGCCTTTCGTTCACTTTTCTTCATGCTTTCCTTCATCGCTTCGTAAATCTTAAGTTTCTCCTTCAACTCGGGATAAGTTGTAGCACCATATAGCATCATTTTGTTCAATGCTTCGTCTTCTATTCCGTCAATGATGTATTTTATAGCAACGTAATCGGGCAACTTGCCGCGTTTGCCCAGCTCTTTCATCGTAAGCACGTAATCTAAACAATTTTCGTGCTTGTGTTTTTTTCGCGCCGACATGAGTTCATGAATCGTCTTGCTGTCAACGGTGTCAGGGAATTCCTTACAAATGCCACTCTTTAACTCTTGCCAGGTTTTGAAAGGGCGTTCTGACTTAAGCCATAGGGCTGCGGTACCTTTCAGCGCTCTTCGTGCAATGATAAGAGTTTGAATCGGCGTCCATTGAAAAATTTCTGAATTATCTTCGACGTCCTGTGTCCACCGAGTGACCGTGTAGGTTTTGTCTTGCGCGTTAAATGTAGGCACTAAATCGTCCGTGTAGGTTAAACTCGACATTATCGTTCCTGTTCTTTGCGTCGGATTTTCTTCTGCGTCGTCATAGTCTGCTTGGCGACTGAGTCGTCGATCCTTGGCATGTCCACCCATTTTCCGTCTTGAAAATCGTCGTTAGGTAGATAGACAGGTCGATCTCGTCGTAAATCAACGTCTTCTTGGAAAATCACGAATAATTATTGTTACGTCGATGCCGGCTTCGTCGTCGTGCCGTGCACCACACACCCAACCCAAATCCCGTGAAATTACGCAAGTTTCTTTCGAAATCTTACGTAATCCCGGACGAGCTTCCAAAACTGTGGGGGTTGGTGTGTGGGAGGCTTTAATTAAACGGCTGATCACCAAAATAATTTCGACTTTTATTGCACCTTTAAAAAAGTATACGTCTTTTCTATCTTCTAATTATCGTCGTGTCTCCCCTCTCTCTCCTTCACATGCTGTCTCTTTCACTCCACTTACGTTCCATTCCTCACATTCCTATTACGTTCCATTCTTCATATTTCATGCATCCTACATATATAATATATATATATATATATATATATATATATATATATATATATATATATATATGTATATATAAAAAATTAAATTCATTTTACATTTGCATTCTACCTCCATACAAATTATATTATTCTAACAAGAACCTACATAATATTCAGCGGAATAATTACACTACATATTTTCATTGATTGTGCAAGCATTTGTTTTGTGTTTCATTAGTTTATTACACGTTTTTGATTGCAAAATCACACGACAGAGGTCAGGACCTCATGATTGTTGGACAAATTGCGCAATACGAATTCCTAAACACTCCTGCATTATGTAAACCACCTAAATAGCCGACATGCAGAATTCTATTAGAAATGCACTCGCTGCCGATGGAATTGACATAAATTATTCAAACACACTGCGGTCGATAAACCCAGACACCGTCGACGGGAAACATTATGGATTATTCAGGAATCTACTTGAAATAGACGCTGAAAGGCTAAACTTGTTATGAAGGTAAGGCAAAACTTTTTCTGCACTCTGAATATATTTGGTGAACGCCTTAATCAAAAACTGCAACTAACGAAAATCAGAACAAACATTGACATCAGTAATAGAAAAAAGTCATGGCGACGCTGTTATTGGGTCTTATAAGCTTGTGGCACTATTACTAAATTGTTTTAGCTCAATCTCTCTTGCTTCCCATTCTTGACTATGCCGACGCCTGCTATCTTGATCTCACCGAGGACCAGCTAAATAAACTAGAGCGACTTCAAAACTTTTGCATAAGATTTATATTTGGCTTACGCAAATATGATCACGTATCCCAGTTTCGTTCTACGCTCAAGTGGCTTCCTATACGACTTCGCCGGAATACTCACATACTCTCTCTCCTTTACAATATTTTGTTTAATCCTTCCTCCCCGCGCTATCTCAAGGAACGTTTCGAATTCCTCCACTGCTCCAGTTCTTACTCATTGAGTTCGTCAGATAACCTTACACTTAAAACCCCTTCGCATAGTAGTACCTTTTATGACGGCTCTTTTAGCGTCGAAGCTGTTCGCCTCTGGAACTCCTTACCGGTCTCAATTAGACGTGCACCGTCTTTGAAAGCTTTCAAAGACCATCTAAAGAAATTTTATCTCTCTGCGTAGTTCACTACTGCCTTTATATGTATCTATTTATAATTTCGCTTGTTTTTTTTTATGTATATATTATATATGAAATTGTTATTATGTATATATATATATATATATAATATATATACATATGTATATATAGGTATATCTTATATATTTGGTATATTATATTATTATGTATGTTTATAATTGGTATATATTATTGTATATATTTAATATAGATAATAGTATATATTATTATAGTTTGTACTCTTTGTACATACATTTGTTTATTATGTCATTTATGTTGACACCCCCGTCTCTTACAGTTTCTTTAAGTCCTCTCCATCCAAAGGTTGTCTGGAAGAGATCGCTTTGAGCGATAAGACCGCCCGTTGTAACACTATAGTTTTAAGTTTGTTATTGTACTTTTTGTTATTATGTTTTCTGGTGGTGAAACAATAAAGAGTTATCTAATCTAATCTAATCTACTACTGTCCTATATTCTCTAGTCCTATATTCTCTAGACTTCAAGTCCTATATTCTCTAGGTTTCAGTGAAACAGATGAAGATGTTCCTCACCCTTTCTTTCTGGCTTTGGGTCGCTGCCACATCAGTTAAGCGCTAAAATGTAACACGTAACTGGGCATTATGAGACTCAGCACAGCTAATTGTCTCAGGGTGACGAGCGCAGTGCAGCGCAGTGCAGCGCCGCGCAGGATTTTGCAAAACAAATTTCTGGTAGGTGCTGTTATTGTTAAGGGCTGGCGTATTGCTTACCATCAGCCAAACGACCAGTTCGTCTCTACATTCGGTTACATAAAAAAAAAAGCTGTAACTGTGGTTCAAGTTGTTAACTTAAATTTTACTAGGTAAAATTCTACATATCATTGCCAACATACCTACTACATTGACTGCTTGAGCGGTCTGAAAGCAAGCTCTGGCATTGATGCGAATAAATTTAGATACGTAGTAATGACTGAGCGAGTTCACTATCTCCCGACGATAAGTTAAGCTACACTCAACAAATGATCGGTTAATCTAACGGATTTAGCTGTAACCTGCTTGTTAGTAAGATTGATAGCTAGTAGTACTTAACTTGCGAATTGTTGATTTAGTTTTTATGTAATTACTGGGCGTTTTAGGGAGTTTGTCTGAGACACTGCATATCACAAACCTCAGGGTGACGAACGAAATGCAGTGCCGCAAAAAAAATTGTTAAACAAATTTCTGAGCGAAGCTGCAACTGTTGCAGCGTGTTGATTACTATCAGGTGAACGACCTGCTTGTTTCGTCTAGAGTCACAATCAAGTTTAATAAATATAGCAAAATTCATAGAGAACAGCTATGTAAGAATCAAAACTTATTATAATTGTGCAGAACTTGTTCTCAACCTCGGTTATTTTTAAGTTTGGGAGAAATATAAAAGAAAACTTTAATGGGACAATAAAGTAAAGGAAACAGTAAGTAAGAGAGAAAGATTTTGATACTATATTTGCCTAATATGTCACTGGACACAAACACAGCCCTGCCTTGTGTTTGTCTCCTGTGCAAGATTATACTTAAAACTCTGGGTTAGTACATTTTCACCAACTGAGTAAATTCAAACTAGGTTTTTCGGAAAGAAAAAGTACGACTACCAGCTGGGACATGAACCCACATCTTCCCTAGGCGCGGAAATGGCTCTGCTAATTGATCTGGGTAATGTGAATATTATGTATTTTGGCCCTATAAACGAATCTCAGAATTATATGAATTTTTATGAATGACGAGACGAGCTGGTCGTTTGTTTGATGGTAATCAATACGCCAGCCCTTAACAATAACAGCACCACCCAGAACTTTGTTTTGCAAAATCCTGCGCGGCGCTGCACTGGTTCTTAACCCTGAGACAATGATCTCCCAGGACAGGACTCATTAATTTAAATACTTATCCCACCCCCAGCTGCGCCTCGCGGTTTCCCGGATAAGACGTAGCCTTTGTCATTTTCCAGGAACTAAAGTATCTACATACCAAATTTCATCAAAATCCGTCGGATGGATGGAGTTTTCCTATATATACCTATCCAAACTTTCGCATATACAATATTAGAAGGATAGGATAGGATATCGTAGTAGGATTTGTTCTATACCATCCAAACTATCTACTCAGTGTCACATTGAATTTCCCCTTTGATCTGTAACTTGATCATATAAAGCACGATTTCTTTTGTCTACCCGACACGCTTTGTCACCCAGAATCTGAAAAACGTAACACTACAAAGGACAGATTTATGGATAACTAGCCCCCACATAATAGCTCTCCTTCATCGTTTTGGGATCTAAATATATTCGCTCCATGAGTTAATTAGTCGACCACAGAAATGATTTGTGGACTAGCGATAATTTATGGCCACTCCGTGTCATGAACCTGCGTGGAAATAATAATTTCTGATGCGTTTTCTATTTTAAAATTGTAAATTATGAGCATATTCTCTGGATTGTGAATGATGATTTATTGGGCAGGGTTAAAAATGTTGTTTGGTGAGTCATTTATTTTAATTTTGGAATAGCAAATGACAATGTCGCTTTAATGGACTTTCATTGTAGTTCGTACTTCTAGTCTGCTGGCCAGGTATGTATTGTTTACACCAAAAAAAACTACTGCATTTGCTAACCATAAAATAAAACGGAAACAGATCTCATTCCCCGTCACGTTGAACAAGACTAGCCGACGACGGTTCCAGTTGTAGTCTTAGAAAAACAGCTATTAGGTCATGTCAAAGGCCTTTGGGTGGTCTAGAATTATGACACCAGGGTTGGAGACACACACGATAAAGAAAAATACCTTAGAATTATTTAGCAAACCCTCCGATCTTTTAACAGGTACTTTTTTAATCAGTATGAATATCGTCACAACCGTAATGGGCAGTAGGAAAGTAATCTGCTGATGATGATGATCGTCACTATAATTAAGTAATAATATTGCCTCATTCGTATTTGCACCGGTCAAAGTACGAAACTAGTTACTAGTTACTCAAATTGAAAGCTACCGGATGCTTGTGGTTTTTAGTTGAAGCCCTCGAAAGGGAAAGTACGGATAAACACTTGAGAAGGTATTCGTAAGACTTCTTTCAAGGTTCATTCTTAATCTGCGCATAAAACGTGATTTATTATTGGTTTTAAAGCGTTCGAGATCTTTAATTTCAATGAGGCCTTTGATTTGCCAGTACTTTTTGGGAAAGCTATTTAAAACAATTATTTTGTATGTTGGTGACTCTCGAAAATTTTAAGTAATGGACAAAAGCACTTGACTAAAATATTTCTTGGACATTGGAAACAATTGTAATTAAATGTAAAGATTGTACAATTATTTTCAAAATTGATGCCAGAGTATTAAAAGTAGGTCCCTATATTATATAACTTTTTATCAACCAGGGCCCCATTTCATTATGGCAACTTGGCGAAATCACGTCGATTCCTTTTGGTTAAAAGTTCTGGGTGTCACTGAAATTGTTATGAGCAGGCGTGGCGCTTACCATCAGGCGAACGACTTGCTCATCCCATCACTCAATTCCATAAAAAAAACAAATGGACAAGTTTCAAGTGCTTTTATAGGTCAACCTTGTTAAGCTTCTTATTCAAAGTGACCGTAATAACTGTGCGCATGTCAATAAGGCGCTAACAACTTGTTAACAAAACTGTCACTGCAAATGTCAATATTGACAAATAAGCATGACATGTTTTGTGCAGGAAACGCGAGATGTCAAGTGCTAAGATCGAAAGTAATTGGATGTTTCCGTCGAATAATTGTTCGCTTGAAAGTTCTTAGGATGTTAACCAATAAATACATCGCGTAGGTATTTAAGTCATTTCTGTCACTGGCTTTTCTGTTTATGAATGTAATCTTTGATGAAGTGGTTATACGGAATGTTGTTTATTATGATTCTCCTCACACACACAGTCATATTTTCTACTACTTTATTATATGTTTATGATGATATTATTACTAGGTGTGTTTATTTTTTCTGAACCACTCGATATTGTTTATTTGCAAAGCGGTTGACTTTTATTGCTCAAACAAGTATATTAAATGAAAATCTTTAACGGGAATTTGAGATATTTTTTTAATGTTTAGTCGTTTTCATTTCTCTCCTTTCTCCTTATCTAGTAAAATGGCGATTTGAGAAACTAAATAAAATTTGATATTACTCAGTTTTCTTATAGACTACAAGTCAGCAACTTTATCAAAGCAACCTAAGATAGGTTGCTTCTATCTCACTCATATTATAATTGCGAAAGTCTGTGTGTATGTGTCTTCGTTATAACTTTACTTCTCAATAACTGAACAGATTTTGTTGAACTACTTTTTACTTTTGATGATTTACTTCTAACTCTGGCTAAACGATCACTTCATTAGAGAACAATTCATTGGAAAACAAATTAACATTAGGGGATCGGACAATAATCGAAAAAATCTAAAGTGTAGTTGAACGAATGTTTATCGAATCTGAAAGATCATTCAATGAATATTTTTTGTGAAATAATAATAATTTATATTTTTAAATCAATGCATAAAATGCAATGATTCTGGCATTTTTTATCTGTTCCAAAACACTAATACAGTGCACGTCATTCGAAAGAAAATACCGTGTGCGAAGCCTGTGTATATTTTATATTTTTGCTTTTTATCCAAGTCAAAACGATATTTTTTTTATTCCATGACGACCCTAAAGTCCTTAAACTTCACAAAAACGTATAAATCACTTTGCAAGTTTGCTTTTGTAGAGCTTGTCGTTTCGTTTGCTTTCTTATGACGTCACACGTGATGAGGTGACTTTTTGCGCGGCAATATTTGAAACGTCACATTTGAACATAGTTTTAGGTACTATTAGGGCTTTATGTAATTAAAATACAATTTTTCATGGGAGTATATATACAATATGGTTAATTTTAAGCACATCCTAAAAAGTTGTACGAACCCTTATTGTATGCTGACGGAGTCGCGGGTATCAGCTAGGAAATAATAGTTCGTACTCGTATTAGCACAGTAGCGTACTAGCTTCCGGTTTGTTAGACGTTTCCGTCAAACAATAGATAATTGTTTGCTTATAAAGTTGTAACTAGATGATATTGATCAATAAACACGATTAGGCATTAATTTGAGATTATTCTTGTTTGGCATCATAACAGTTGTCGGCTCTGTTTTTGTAAATAATCTTTGGAAGTAATTAGAGATTTTATTAGTTGTTCATTTTGAATGGATCGTGAAGTGATTAATTGAAATGGGTTTAATTATCCATTTTATTATTTAGTTAAGACAGCAATTCATAAGGAGTAACAAAGAGTATCAAATTGATTGATTTTAACAACCGATAAGAACTGTTTCTCTGTTAGTCTGATTTTTCTCAACTGATTTATTAAAAAAACAAACCGTTTATTTACTTTATAAAGACTAGAAAAAAGTTCAACGCTTGCTTTTTTAAAGATTTTCTTTAATAAATTAAACATGATTAATAAATTTACATTCCCACAGAAAAAATAACAACTCCCGGTTGGAAACTCCTGAGAAATATTGCCCCAATATATTACCGGAATAGCGGAACTTATGAAATCTAATTGGCATATCCCGATGATTCACGAACCGAAACCGATCTAATTCGGTTTTAGTGCGGACTAGATATGGCTTCGTGGATGTATCAAGGAAAGGGATAAGATACAAACATCCCCAGAGGTTTCTTTAGAAATATTTCCAAAAATTACTGGGCATATGAAACATAATAACTGATGTCTAAGTTACGCAGCGCTTTTTATGGTATAAAAACTTCTGGGTTGCACTGCAATTGTTATGGGCAGGCGTGGCGCTTACTATCAGGTGAACAACTTGCTCGTTTCAATACTTATTTCCATAAAAAAGCGTCTCGTCGGTGGATGTCAATTCTTACAATCTTTATTTTAAGAAAATTCTTAGATACGAAGAATAATAAGAATGTTCTAAAACAACCGAAATATATTTACATATGCATAACCCATATGGCCCATACTCTCTCTATGAGAGAAGGCCCGTGTCCCAGCAGTGGGAACGTGATGGGCGATGATGATGATGAATATTGCTTGACGGTGAAACCCAAATACTACGAAAGTGTTTCCCTAACCACACGAGATCTGCAGTAAATTTAAATGATTAGCACTATTTAGGTAACTGCCAATCATTATTATCATCTTCTCTTATGATGATGACGTCTCTCCCCATTGCCCCCAAAAATCTAAACCCAATTACTACCCTGTTATATTTGCACCATTTTCCACGTTCATTAGTTACGATGCTAGAAGTAGGTGACTGGAAAATCGTATATTAATCTTAGATCAAAGGATTCCAAAGAGTACTCAAAAGCAAGGAGCTCAAGAAGACTTCAACTCATAACTATCTTTGTGCTGTCTTGAGGTAAATGATCTTATAAACGTTTGCTTCATGAGGTGTATTATTATGAAAATAAAGCTAGAAAATTCTGCTCCTTCGTTTTAAAACATGTGGTTTGATTTTAAACTTAGAACGACCTGTTTGATATTTAATACATAAGCGCATGTCTGGAAGAAATCAAACTGAAAATTGTACAGAATGTGACAACAGGGGCCTTAATCTGAAAAATAATTACGATCTGTCTGTCGGATGCAAGGGACAGCGGTATGTAACAGGCATAAGAGTGTCTGTCTCTTTTAGTCCGCACAAACGAACGAACGAATAACGTGGCAATTAAAAAATAAATGAAGAAATAAGGCCAAAGAGGAAGAAAATGCCATAATAGGTACGGGTAATTTTTTCCGTAGTCACACACACCCAGATACCTCGGGTGAGATGGCCCAACGTGATATTTTTTTAAGTCTAATCTCTTTAGAATATTGTTAATATTGATTAGTTATCTCAAAAATAAATGATAAAACTTAAATTACAAATAAAAATAATTATGAAAATTATTATAGTTTTATTTTGCGAGATCGATGATAAAAGTATGGCCAACTCCCCCGGAATTACCCTATATGAAATTTAAAGTATTTATTTAAGGTGCTCTTTATGTTTTACATGACTAACAAGTTCATGCTCCATATTGTTTTTGTCACGCTTGTCTTGTGTAATATATAAGTATATATATATATATATATATATATATAAATATATAACTTCTATGTAGGAATTTTGTGTCAACTTAAACTTCAATGTAATCTCTGAAATAAAAGTCTATTCACCGACCAGACACTTCAATAAAACTCTTATAAAGAACGTGGAAGTTAAAAAGGCCTACAAAGAGCATTTAATAAAGAAACATTTCTTAAATACTCTGCAAGAGAGAAATAAAATGCCCCAAGGTTGCTAACTGACTCCTTACAACAGTTACAACTTCTGAGTAACTTTTCCAACAAAAGAAAGGCGCGACAAAATCGTAAACAACACTGTATCATAAACTTTTGTTTTTGCCATTTATGTCAACATTAAAAAAATTTCTTCATATACAGGTTTCATTCATATTAATACCCATGCTAAACTGGGGCGGGTGGCAGGTTTATTATAAGCTTTGTTTTATCGTCTTATAGGTAGATATACTAGTCGGCCCGCCCCGCGTCTTCAACCGCGGTTTTCACGGTGTTCCGTGGAAATTTCGAAAAAATCTTTCTTATTGCACCTCTACACCCTATACGGACGCCTGATGGTAAGCGCCACGCCTGCCCATACCAATTGCAGTCCCAACCAGAACTTTTGATACCATAAAAAGCACTGCGTAGCATTGCATTGCGCTCGTCACCCCGAGACATCAGATATTAAGTCTCATATGCCCAGTAAATTCACTGGCTACAAAGGGCGTTGTAAAAGCGTTATAAACCGGAACACAGTAATGCTTGCGCACTGCTGCTTGGCGGCAGAGTAACTACTATATACTTATTCCAAACTAGCTATACCCCGCGATTTCACTCGCGGATTTCTGCGATAAAAAGTAGCATATGTCCTTTTCCAAAAACTAAAGAACCTCAGTAGTTTTGGCGTAATTGAGTAACAAACATCTATCCATCCATGCTCACAATTTTCGCATTATAATATTATTATTGTCGTTAACATTGTCGGTCTATTTTTTTTTATAGCCCGTTAAATGACTGTAAACGCTTTTAATTAGGGCATGAAACTGCGAAGGGAATGGTATCAGTACTGGATATTAAAGACAACTGGAGCTTTGGTTGAGATATCTTAAAACTTGAAGTATTTGGATTAATGATAATATTTTTCTCTTATCCACTTTCCTTTTCCTGAACCATCGGGGAGACGGGTCTGAGCAGCCGCTCAACTGCCGTCTCTGTCTAGATCTATGTGCTCCATCTTAGGCCACATCATCGCTTCACATCAGGCGAGATAGTGGCCAAACAAAGATCGATAAAGCGTAAAAAAAAATATTAAAACATTTTTTAATCTTGGTGCATAGCAAGGTAGAATAAAATAGAAAACACTTTATTGCACTTAAGAAGGAATAACATTTTCAACATACTTTCTTACGATAAGTACAATAGGCGGTCTTATCGCTAAACAGCGATCTCTTCCGGACAACCGTATGCTATAGAGACAATACGTAGCTACCGATTTTCTTGTTCGTTTTTGGGTTGTGCTCTCTATGCAATCAATCTTATGCCGTATCTCCCCACTGATAAATTCTATTAGTTTTGTGAATTCGGCAGGGTCGTGCGCGTTATGGCAAGTGCCATACACATAACACATACTTGTTACTCGTGGTAGGTCTCTCGTATGTGGGAGACCGTTTGGGTAGGTACTAGGTACACACTTTGCCAGTTATTCTGCCGCCAAGCAGTAGTGTGCAAGCATTAATGTGTTCCGGTTTGAAGGGCATTGTAGCCAGCGAAATTATTGGGCATATATTGTGGGACTTAATATCTGATGTCTCGGGGTGATGAGCTCAATGCAGTCTTACGCAGTGCTTTTTATGGTATTAAAAGTTCTGGGTGGAACTGCAATTGTTATGAGCAGGCGCTTACCATCAGGCGAATGACTTGCTCGTCTCATCACTCATCGTTCCATAAAACATAGCTGGACATGGGCCTCTCCTAAAGCATACGCCTCTTAGACCAACCTCCGACATTCCATTTCCGTTCTCTACCTGCCAGCCTGCCTGCGTATATCGTCGCTCCATCTTGTCACATAGACCTTCGCAGCACTGCAATTGCTCGTCTTACAGTTTTAAATGTCTAGTATTTCACTTGGAACAAGAAATATATATCACGCAAAATCAAAAGAAATAAAGAAGTAGCACAACAATCTACATCCGCTGAAAGAAGCCGGAACATAACTGCCACATATTTATAGAAGCAGCCGCCTAACAACACTATTTCGCCGTCAGACGCCGAAAATAATGCCTTTATTATTTGTTATGATCCCAAACACCCGACGGCGTTCGTTCTCATCTATGACATGCCAGCCCGATAACCCGAATAGCTCGGTCTAAACAAGAAGTGACTGGCGCCTAATCTGTGCCGAGAAGATTCATAACAGCGAAGAGTAGACATGTAGACAGTAGAGCTTATAAGAACTTTGTCGCTAAATCAGAGCTCCACAGCTTTTTTATTACTTTCTTGTTCTAGCCACTCTCTAGTCTACTTGTAGCTTTGCATTTAGCACAAATCTGTCTCAAGAAATGTTCGAATAAGTTAGGAGTACTAAGCGAATTAACAGACGCAGATGTACGATTTTTATCTAAAATATTTGAAACAGATAAACAGCCTTTGTGCAGTGGTTGAGCAGGTCAGCTGACATGTCATATGTCATGGAGTTTGTGGGCTCGATTCCCATCACGATACAAAAATGACGAAGAAAAAAATTCAAGCATTTGTTTCGTGTCTGGGTATTGTAGGACCATGATGGTCTTCGTAGGTCCTGGAACCCTAGACACAGGAAATAGAAATTAGAAGCAGGGTCTATGTATAATAATAATATATTATGATTGTTGGGCGTTATACTATATTAGTAGATATACAAGGTGTGCCTGCGGAGAACCATTGAGAAGACAGCACCGAAAGCCGGCTTAGTGGCATTTAATGATCCAGGCCTTATCCCTTTTAAGGGTACTTAATATTTCAGTTAAATATTAAATTATAATAGTATTTATAATAAATTGTAACTGTCGGCTTTAGTGCTTTGAAGTCGTAATTACCAAAATCTTCTCCATACAGAGGTAATGGAAGAGATCGCTTTTTAACGATATCACGTGACCGCCTATTGTAACACTTTAGTTTTAAGTTTTATTATTAATTTTGTTACTATTATAGTGGTAGGCTTTCTTTCCATCAATAATCAGTTTTGAGAGTTATGGAACAACAACACCGACTTGATGGTCAATTGCTAATTGGATGATCGACGCGATAAAAAATACCGGCCAGGTGTGAGTCGGACTCGCGCACGAAGGGTTCTGTACCATTATGTATAAAAACGGCAAAAAATCACGTTTGTTGTAGGGGAGCCCCCTTAAATAAATATTTATTTTATTCTGTTTTTTAGTTATTGTTGATATAGCGGCAACAGAAATACATCATCTGTAAAATTTTCAATTGTCTAACTGTCACAGTTCATGAGTTACAGCCTGGTGACAGATGGACAGACAGATAGACAGACGGACAGCGGAGTCTTAGTAATAGGGTCTAGTTTTACTCTTTGGGTACGGAACTCTAAAAACTGTTGAAAAAAATACTATTATATCATTACAAATGTTAGCACGCACAATGTTACTTACCTTTCCCAAGAGCTTAGATTCTGTTTTACTTTGTGATAACACCGTATTACGTGCCCCACTAGAATTTACAGCATCTCGTAATTAGTTATGACGAAATGTTTGCAGCGAAAGTGGTTAAGCTTAGAAATTTCAAAGGCTTTTGTTTGGTGAATATTATTTTGATAGATATAATCACCGGGTCTTGTAGAAGTTGCAGGTACCTTACCTATCTAAGATGAGATCATGTTTGCACATAAAGTTATTAGCTTTTAAGTAATAGCTAATAACGATTTCTCTATCTCGTATCTCTAAATAGTACGAGTATAAAAAAAAGTCGCTATCCGCGTCTTAATTTATGTTTCTCCGCTTGCTTCTTCTAAACCACGCAACGATTTTAATACGGTTTTCACTGCCATTTAGAGATTTTTACGGAAGGTTCAAATGTAAAGGTACATTCTAATTAAGTAAAAAAAGAACTTTAATGAGAGATTTAAGAACTGTTGAGAACTGCTTGTTTTTCATATTTACTCTAAATACGTGAACTAACGTGAGAATTGCTGCTGATAATCTGATTAAAACAGAACACGCTAAGAGTGGCTTGGTTTTATTTATTTATTATGTAACGTAAATAATGTTTTGTAGTAAAGACAGCAGAGCTTTTTTTGTACAGAGAGTGCGTTTTGTAGTGTTCTTTATTTATTCCACAATTTTTATACAACATATTGGCTCAGCATCTCACCGGATGGGATGAAGGAGTTGTTCGTTCTTGATTTGAACACGCCTAGATTGTATGTATGTAGATACAGACGACCGACGTCAAAACGTTCCACTCCTTCGACATTTGCACGAAAAAGGATGATTCGTTACGCTACGAATAGGCGTAACTCTACGTCTACCACGTAGGGGAGGCCTTGTGCCGAGCGTCTAGATGTTCGATGGTATAATGGTGAAGCTATTAAAAAAAAAGTTGTTACAATTATTTTGTAGTACAACCAAACTCCTTAGAGTTCTTACTTTTTTTTTCAATTTCGAATAACCTTCAATCCCGATGTCTAGAGAAAATATCTTGATATGTTCGTCTCTTTTATAAAGTAAACGGTGAGAGTGAACTAGGTAAAGGTTGAGTGAAAAGGCCATCCGCCCGGTTTCGCTTCGAGTAGTCAAGCACATAGTTAAACGAGCCAAATATTTGTTTTGTCGCCCGAACAAATGGTTGAAAGTAGGTATTGGTAGGTTAACCATACCTCTGTACTATTGCAGACAATCCATAATACCTCGTACAAACATCCTTCACCATTATCATCATCCACAGCCCTTTACATCCCTCTGCTGGGTATAGGCCTCTCTAATGTCATGCCTCGACTCTGCGTCATTCGTGTCCAGGTTCGGCCCGCGATTCTTATAATATCGTCGACCCATCTTGTTTCCGGACGCCCAACGCTATGCTTGCCCTGTCTTGGCCACCATTTAGTCAGTAACTTACTCCACCTGTCGTCACTCCACCTAGCCAGGTGTTCCGCCCAACTCTCTTTGAGTCCAATAACAGGTTTCCGACGTAAAAAAAAAAACAAAACAAAAAATAAACATCTTAAAGTATGTCTAAACGTACCCATGCTCATTTCCACTGTTCATCAGTCTTTATTGCAGTTATCTGTACATAAAAAGTATAGTTTGTTTTTGTTTTGTTTAATCAGTGAGTGTACGCGAACTTTAGCTTGTAGTAACTTTCGATGTGAAATAATAAGTCTCGAGTAAATCAGTATCTTCTAGGCAAGCATGATCCATCGTCAGACACGTCATCACTGCCATTAGGTGAGACTTCGGTCAAATGCTTGCCTATACAATAATAAAAAAAATAAGTCCCAAGTTTAACGGAAGTCTATTTATTTAGTTTAGGCGGGGTAAATCTCATGGACACCCGGGAAGGGAGGGTCCGGGTAGTGCCAGACTTAGCCTAAGCCACCTACTGGCTAAAACCTCCGTCTGCTGTGCCTGTCTACAGACCCGACGTCCGTGCTGTTTTCATGTTTTTCTCTCATATGTCTATTTTTTTAATATTATAATTTTTTTAGTGACCATTCCTTTTTTTTTGCAAATTACTTAAAAATTTTATTTTAGTTTGGTAAACGGAAGTTCACATCTCACAGCCGCAGGACTCATCCTTCCAGTTACATTCAGCCTACGACCGTTGTCACTACCATGAGTAGGTAAGTGAGTGAAACACATAAATTCAAATTAAAAAAAATGATGTTGGTAGCACGAGAATGGATATAACGGGTCACTTCTCACGCCCTATCAGTGATTGTCTTTGACGCTGCTGCGGAATTATTTTGGGAAATATTTACAAAAACAAAAAAACAACGGCAAGGGCCGCATAGAAATGCAACATACGAAATTTATGTCATGTTCGAATGTAGTACTCAACTAAAATGTAAAACGTTGAAAATAAATGCTGCGAGAAAACCGGAAGTGTTTAGTAGAATTCGTAAACACTTCCTTAGGAGCCTTCTGCTGAAAATGATTGAGAAAGTAAGTGAAACCATGGCGTATCCTAAAATTATAATAAAACTTATGGTCACTCCTGTAAACTATACCTCCGGGCCGCAATCAGTAAGTTACAGCGTTGCGTTACGACTTTTTGTTAGGCTTTTGGTACAATGGATACAAGATTTGAAATTCAGAGCCCGATGTTACACTTTTATTAAAGTTGTTACATACCGTTTATATAATACTAGCTGCGCCGCGCGGCTTTACCCGCGTAGAATTCAGTTTATAGTTGCTCCCTCCAGAACTGTTCGTTTTTCCGGGATAAAAAGTAACAGGATATTTTTCTAACACACTTACATACAAACTTTCGCATTTACATAGTGTGACTACAATATACAAACATTGGACACTGAAAAACAATACAAACTTATTATTACATTACAAAGTTCTAAGTGGCGCTTTGGTTTGGATAGAATTAGTAAACACTAATAATAGAGATAGATAGAATTAGTGTTTGCAAACCATTAGGCGAACGGCCAGCTTGTCTCGCTACTTAGTAACATAAAAATAATAATAATTTATTATTTTATTATTATTATTGTTTGCGATAGCAATCGCTCAAAGCAATTTCTTCTAAATATTGATTGGATTCCATTTTGGAAAAGAAAATCACAGTATCAAACATCCGAAAAACTACGCATAAAAGGCTATCTCACTCACGGAACATTAGCGGCTTTACCTAATATATCCCCACAAATCCCCGAAAGTAAGTGAAGCAGTACATACGAGTGAAGTTCATGCTCTTTACCAGCCCGCGTTTCCTTTCTCGTTTATATGTTCTTCTGTCACAGAATAGATAGTTGTACCTACTAGGTACAAAATATTCACTCCATTAATACGCCTCAATATAAATAGTAACTCTCGCACCCAGCGATAAGGCACAATTTAGCTTGCACGTCCGCCGACGAATTCAAACTTTACTAAAGCAAAGGAGTGAACCATGCGGTTCTGTGAAGCAGATTACGTCTCTATTGGTTACTCCATGCAGCCAACAAGGCTTTGCTTAGCTCACGGTGAGGAATTTAACAACATAACTAATTTCAACAAGAACAACACAGGTTGGCAAATAGTGTTCAATGCTCATTTTCAATGCGTATTTTCGATTTCGTTGTGAGCATAATGAGCCGATTTGCGTGCTCGTGTTTATGACCTCAGTGTTTTAGCGCTTAAACGAAAATGTTTAATTTATGCTCTTCTAGTTGAGGAGTAAGTCGTTGTTTTGAGTAAGGCACTTTTGCAAGCAAATATAAATAAATTAAAACAAGAGAAATTAAATAGATATAAAAAACGTTCACTCTATTGTTCTTTTATTATTTATATTAATTGTCTATTTATATAAAATATGTATTTATATTTTTAGACATTTTAAAAGATTTAAAAAAGAGACATTCCCGCTGAGTTTCTTGGTGCAATCTTCTAGCAGGCGTATTTCCAAAGCACTGCTAGAGTCAGTTTTCGCATTTCTTTTCTTTCAATTTGAGTATGGGAAAGAAATGGGTAGACATGCTTACCTCTTTTTTTTCAAAATCATTATATATTGAGTTTAAATTTTTAAATGTATTTTAATTTATTTGTATTATGTGTATATGACCATTTTAATAAAATATCTTTTGACTTTTATAATTAAAAAATGCTGTTCCTTAGTAAGCGCATCATTTGAGAACAGCTGGATCGATATGGCTATTATACATATATTTTAAAGTTCGTAATAATCCAAATTAGGTATTTACGGAAAAAAGATGGAAAAGTTATCAGGTGTAAAATTGGAAAATTCGGGATAAACTGAAAGTGCTTTTTCGAGCAAGTGATACCACGTGGCACAGCTAGTCGTTAATAAATTACAGGTTTGTCCGTAATAATGTTATCGTTTTTTTAAACCTTAACCAATATGACCGGATAATCTCTTAATGGATATATTATTTTCCATTGCTATATTTGTCTAAAATTATTTGCTATGGCTTGGCCGTTTATTTACATAATTTACACACATACGAAATATTTTCATGTTTTGTTCATGAGAACGGAATTTCAATGCTGATAATGCGTTGCATATTTCAAACGCGTCCATTTGATGATTGTTTTAGATTGCAAATGAAATAGGTCAGATTCGGAATAGCTGTTTTATATTATCTATACATTTAATAAAATCGTAGAACCCAAAAAATCCGTACATGGAAGATATTAAACAAAAAACCAGGCAGGGCGACTTAAAATGAGTAACTAAACATATTAAAACAGTTTTTAAAATTTTTGTTTGTTTGTTTGTTTGTTTGGACTTTTATAACTTAAGAACCACTAATGGGATTTTGATGGTGTTTTAACAAATATGCTTAACTGAACCCTGATTCTAATATAGGCTATCAAAATTTTGAGAAATCTACTTATGGGGGGATTGTCTTAGAACCTTGAAACTCAGATTGAATACTTATAATTACAAATTAATAAATACGGGTTCGAGCATTTTTCAAAAGCTTCTTTAAGCGATGATGACAGAAAATAGATAAAATTAGTCTGACTTTGAAACGCTGTGTAGACTACGAAAATGAATGAAATACATAGGTGTAAAATTATAATTACATAGATCTCACATATATGTGCTTTTGGAAGGATAAAATACGTTCACCAACAGCATGAAAAAACGCATCTCAAAATTCTTTAAGAGAGATAATGTCTTACGGCAAGCACTCAAATCATCTACATCCAATTTCAGTCGAGGCTCTTTTCTACAATATTATGGCGCAAGTTTAAAACTAGTTTCTCCCTCTTAAACCGGAAGCGGATACACGTGGCCATCTTTTCGCCTCCGGTCCCGGAAAATACTCTTGGATGTCGACATTGCAGGACATGGCGGCCTGGATGAATAGAAATATTTATGAAAATATTTTTAAGGACATCGAAAAGTTTTAAACCCTGACCTGAAGTACTTACATACCAAATTTCACCAGAACCTGATTAGTAGATTTTGCGTGATTGAGTAGCAAACCATCATCTATCCATCCATCCTCACAAAGTTTCGCATTTATAATATTAGTAGGATAGTGGGATTAACCAAACTAACGTTTATAAGTTTATGATTTCGCGAGTTCGATACAGTGTGCGATTACCCTACTCGGTGTGTTGACGTTTGTGATGCAAGTGGCAGTGACAATGACGGCGCGTCTGCTCTGTCACCCGAGCGACGTTCGCCGCCGGCGCCGCCTCTCTCGCGGCGGGCGACACGAGCACTGGCCCGCAGTTCGCGCCAAGCGCTCGCCGCGACCGCACGTACTCCGTGAAGATGAGCGTCTGTACCGCTCGAACACCGGTCGAGTGTCTCGACTTATTCTCGTGAGTGTAGCCGGTTAGTAAACAATAATAACGTTTATAAGTACCTAAGACTGTTAAAGATGTAACATTAGGGTAAAACTAAATCGCTCATTAGGCCCAGGGGCCTTACTCTGAAAAAGTAATTACGATCTTCGTTCTGTCGGATTAAAGGGACAGCGCAATGCAACAGGAATAAGAGTGTCTCTTTTAGTCCGCAAGAACGAACGAACGAAAGCAAGTCGGAGTAGGCCCCCTGGCATAGCCGTGACATGAAAGATGTCTATGAAATGGGTAAACATACTTACCTTTTTTTCAAAGTCATGTTAACATAAGTTACAATTTTTAACATATTTTGTTTGTATCATGTGTTTATGACCTTTAAAAGTGCACTTTTGTACCTATTTATTAAATGATATTTGACTTTGACTATGGAGAAAATGCGTAAAACGAATGCCTAAACAAAACGTCTACGAAGCTAATTATCTAAACTGCAGTTTGTTTTTTTTTTACACTTAATTGATCTATGTTTGGCCACTACCTCGCCTGATGTGAAGCAATGATGTGGCCTAAGATGGAGCACATAGATCTAGAGAGAGACGGCAGTTGAGCGGCTGCTCAGACCCGTCTCCCCGATGGTTCACCGAACATCATCCCGAAACACGACTAAGTCGCTTGACGGCATGGCTTTGTTCGGCATGGGTTTGTTTGCCTAAGCAGTAATGTTGGCTTTTGCAACTCAAAAGAGGTAGAATATATAGCTATCTAACGAGATACTCCAAGCGTTCAATACACCGTATGGTATCAAAAGATTTTGAACACTTTTGTATTCATATTTGAGTTAAAAACGGTTGTAAAAGCTCTCTCGCATATGGCGTCGGATTACAAAGATAGCCGAAATAAATCTTTCTTTTTTTTTATCTTTTGTTAAGCCGACGTTTTAGCTTTTGATTGAAAAAGACGCCATAGCATATACGTAATTTCTATATGCTATGATGTATTTTGCAATCAAAATCTATTTATATCAATAGTACCTGAGTACTCCGTAAAAAAGAAAATGAAAAAGAGCATGTTTTTTGATTTGCAATTTTCTTTAGTGTCCTTCAAACATTTTCTTGACTTGCTATTGTATTAGCATACCTAGGCTAGTATGCTTTTTTATAAGCGTTCTTTTAGTATAAACTTCTAGCGAAACATAAGTTTCTAACGACTGACGAATGACTTTATCGCAATATATAATTTAAACACGTCCTTCATATTTCAAATCAACTATCAACTTTTCTCATTCCAACAAGGTTCGAAATTGTAAAATTGTTTCAGTTGACCGTACAGCGCAGTGCACGTGTGACAATTTTATTTCTTCAGTTGTTGTTTCAAGAGACTCTTGTGTCGTGGGAGAAGTTTTACAATAACAATATTGCGATGTGAAACAAACAAGAAAATTGGTTTTTCACGAACAAAATACAATCGAATGGAGGCAACAATTTACAACAAATAAAGCGTAGGAAGCTCTTTATTTGTTGTAAATTGTTGTTTTTGCACAACTCTATACGCTCTCTCTAGCTTTGAGTATTCTCGGCAATGATAAAATAGTCACATTTTTCTAATAATTTTGTCCGTATTTTGATTTCATAATAGTGACAGACGACGCCACAGAGCTCAAATCTCATCTGGCCCGGCAGAAACTGTAATCTGCGGATTTCTACACTCGTTCAAAAACAGTGAAGAAAAACATCTGGAAAACACAAGTCTGAGAGCATATTCCATGACGTGATGTTACAAGCGGTACTGAGTCCCTTGTGTTGGATTATATTATTATAGCTATTCTCTGAGAAAACACCCGTGTTCCAAGCGCTAATAGAGATGAATAGAGGCTTCTTAGGGTAACCAAAATACGGGTCGAGGCGGGATTAGAACCAGTGACCTACTGCCTATAACCGGCGGGTGCGACAACCCGGCAATCCCACGCCCTTCACCAAATTTTGTGCAAGCAAAAGCCGCCTAGCGATGGCAGTGTGGTTTCGATACTCGAATCGAACCCCAAAACGGGTCTGGATGGAGTCTTACTATTATGCGTACAGACATAATAATACGAGTATACCATATGAATAAATAAAAATATGGGTGGTATTATTTATATTTATACCTATGACGATACTATAATAAGTAGACTTGTGTTTTTTTAATGTAATTGTATGACGAGACCAGTGGGCCGTTAACCTAAGGGTAAACAACGCTTACGCATAACAGTTGTAGTACCACCCAGACCATTGTTATGCAAAATCCTCTGCTGCACTGCATTGCGTTCGTCATATAATGCCCAGTGCATTGCACTACTGCTTCGCGGCAGAATAACTGGCAAAGCGATGGGACCAATACATACGGCCTCTCGCATACGTGAATACCACCTACCACCAAGTAATTACCAAGCAATATTCGATGAGGAAGTGGTATTAATTTACCAAAACTTGAGGCATCTCGTAAAACTTGTTAAGTTTGTTTATTTAATCCAAGTGCGCAACTATCTATTAACAAACCCCTTGGAAGCACTTTACTAACCACATTCAAGGAAAACGTTTTCGTGAAATTTGTATTTATATGCCATCGAGGAAACGGTTAACAAAATTATGGCGCTCCTTCACACTAAAGTTGAACGTATAGCTCGTCCAGATTCCTTGTTGAGCTCTTTTAAAAGCTTTCACAATTCCCAAGCTGGAGCGGTCAGACTGAACTTGTGATCTAAAGCTTTCAGCTATTGAAGCTGGTTCAGCGAATAGAATCTACAAAATATATTGCTTTAGGGACTTCTGACGTTATTCGTAAGGTGAAGTTAGTTGGAAGTATGGCGATGAAATCACAACATACTATGCGAAAGTTTGTGTGTAAGTGTGTTTGATCCCTCATCACGCCGCAAGGGCCAAGCGGATTTTGATAAAATTTGATACAGTGATCCTCTAGGTCTTGGAATTAAACATATAATACTTTTTATCTGCGTTTGAAACCATGTAGGACACAGCTAGACTGAAAACTATGAAATAAAGTCGCGTCCACGTCTGTTTATTCGCTTAGTACTTCTAAATTTCTTCTTTTTTTTTAACGGGCGAATCCCTTTATTACTGAAAACAAACTGCACTCTACTTACTAAAACTAAACTAACTACATACAAGGAGAAACAATCGGACAACCCATAGACCATTAAAGGCCTATAGATAGCTCAAATGCTCGAACCCACTACCGGTTAGGAAGACGGGTCTGAGCAGCCGCTCAACTGCCGTCTCTCTCTCTAGATCTATGTGCTTCATCTTAAGCCACATCATCGCTTCACATCAAGCAAGATAGTGGCCAAACATAAGCTATTAAGCGTAAAAAAAAAAAATTGGCAGCGTACCCAAGATGCTGGCAGTATAACCAGACCCCCGACACTCCACACAAATTTGCCGAGCTAACTGTCTAGTACTACTCGTACTACTAGCGCACCGGCTTGTCCGCACACGTTTTGTGTGGGTGCGTAATTATTGTAAGGATGAGCTAATACAAATCGAGCGCGACAAGGACAACGCTATACGTAAGCAACCTAAGTGTTTCTCTTTCACACCTACTATCGCTTGACTGGGAGACGCGAAAAAAAACGGAAGGAAAACCAAACAATCTCCGATTTTTATTTGTGTAAGTGCTTTTTTTGCATCCATACACAGAATTTGGTGAAGGTTTAGGTGTATATATTATTTATTTCGAAATACCAACAGTTTTAGTAGGTGCACTTTTATAAATATGTTTCATTTCAACATTTAACAAATTTATTGAGATGTTACAGAAAAATAATATAACTACAGAATAAAATATTATTGTATCTTTTTATCAGCTTAGGTACCAATTAGGGCCGCTTCCTCCCATGGTCGATACGACAGCGACACGACGATACGACGCCTGGCTTATAAATATGTCGTACTGCTCACATTTCTTCATTTATTCACACGATTTTTATTCGTACATATTTAAAGTATCGTACAATAAAATGTTGATGTGACACAAATATAATGTTAAAATGCGATATTCGAGCACACATTGAACCGCTGTCGTATACCTGTCGTGTCGACCCAATGTAGGAGCTAACTAAGAATCACTTTGTTGTATATTTAATAGCAAGCAAGCATTTTCGTTATATTGTCAGTTAAATAACCAATGCGCGAGGTATTTTTATAAAGGTAAAATATATAAAAAAAAAACATTAATAAATTCGATTATTAAATTACAGAAGTAACACACATATAACTGTTTAATATTTTTTCTACACCCTTTTTCTCAATATATGCTACATCATAAAAATTTACGCAATCCTTTCTAGAAATAACCAAAGTAGTCTAGGGAGACAATATTATTACAATAGAAAAGCCGATCTAGCGGAAAAGGAAAATATAAAAATAATGGACGTTTTTGAATTTCCTTTACTTACGTAGGGAATCGACTTCGAAACTCCAATAATACGGGCAGAAAATGTTTACAAAACGAAAGTCCCGACTGCTCCCGGGAGCTTTGAGAGAAATGTAAGGTGGCTTTAGGCTAGACGGGCGATATGGCGCGATATTTTTGCATAACCAATTTAACAAATATAAGTTTTGGTACCAAAACTTTTAACAATGGGTCCTGCCACTGACTTTTTTATTTATTTAGATAAATTAGGCACTCAAGCAGGTTCTGAAGTGAACTTTAGTCTACCTTACTCTGGCTTTGTAATGTTTTGGTCCAAAAGTTTGGTCCAAGTCTGTAAGTTACATTTGTGGTAAGTATAATAATAATAATATAATATAATATCTTTATTTAGCCAGGTAACAATTAAAAATTTAAATACTTATCGGAGATGTGGAATATATTGCAATTGTTAGGTTTATTATGCAATGCAAGGTGAACCCTGGAACCCACACTAGGAAAACCTGTGTCGTGGGTTTCAGTGTCTTCCATTTATTGGTATTACTAAGATGTACATAAGTGGGCTGTTCCTAGATCTTAAAACTTACAAGAATAAATAGCTAAAAGTTTTTATTTACAACTTACAAATATCTCAAGTTATGCCTGTTGAATGAGTTAGTGTGTGAGTGTGAGAGTGAACAGGTGGGTGTGTGATGAATGTGTAAATAAATATTTATATAAATAATAGCTTGAATAAGTGTTTGTTATCTATACTAAAAATGGTATTATGAGTAATATTATAAATAAAAATGGAACCAAACCAATTCTGTACAGTGGGGACAATTTAAAATAAATAAATAAACAGTTGGGATCGACTATTTAGGGGGAACCGAACACGAATCCAATCCGTATATATATTAATAAATAATTTCTAATTGAATAATGTTAATCACTAAATGCATTTAAAAATAAATATAAATTGTATGGGTAATGAGCCATGACCTCTATTCTATAGATATATACCTATATATTAAAGAATCGCTTGCCTAATGTAAAGGTTGCCTAAAACGCCTCTGTACCGTCTTATTTAACTTGAAGAAGGACTTGTTTAAATCATTTACGACTACTGTTTCTTAAACGTCATTCGCCATTTTGTTTCAATAGGTCGTTAAAGTGATGAAAGTTTTACGAGTCCCTAGCGTAAAGAATGAGTCTGTTTTACAAAACGTTTCCCCTCGTTTTAGTGTCTTGTGTTTCATATTTGAATTTTATTCTTGTGGAAATATCCGACGCTTAAATTTTACAGAAATACATTTTCTATAACAATTTTTTTATGTTTAACTTTGATACTTTTTCTTTCAAAGTCCAGTTTTCGTTTTTGTACATTACTTATAATAGTGCAATAAAGAATTAAATAAATAAATAAATTATAACTCACGGCAGAAGTTCTATCTATCTTCTATCTATCTATATAAATAAAATTTTAAATGCTGTTCTTTGGGAAGCGCATCGCTTGAGAACGTCTGAACCGATTTATCAATTCTTTTTTTATTTACTTTATAGTCCGAATTAAGTTCATACTAAAAGAAAAAATTTAAAAATTGCCCGGAAAATTGTAAAATCCGGGAAATACTTTCATGCGTGGGTGAAGCTGCAGCTCGCAGCTAGTTATAGAAAAAAAATTCCAACACTTCAAAACAACTGTTTTAACTGATATAATTGTCATATAATTTTAAAAATCTTTCTTAATTCAGATTTCTCTATTATTAAATAAACAAATAAAAATTATTTAATCTGCAACAGTCATTATTTATATTTTTATGGAAATAATGTTTATTTATAACATTATTAATACGTTCCGTTTCTGGGGTCCGCAGGCAAGTTTCTGGTAAAGTTTGCCCAAATTTGGCTTTGGAAGAAAGAAAGTTAAAATTGTTATTTGACTACCACAAAATCATAAAACAAATAAAATACTTATAAAAAATACACAAACAAATACAAATAAACCAGTTCACGAAGACATATAGATGAGAAAAACAAATGGTATTTTGGCTCAGCACAAAATATTTTTGGCTTGAAAATGCGTAGTCATAGTCCAGGAAAATCTAGATTTTCTAACAGGGAGAACATAGAGAGTACCCATATATTTCAAACAATAATAAACACCAAAGCTCCTCGCGATTTAGCTTCACTTCCAAGCGATGAAGTATTTATAATGTAGGTGGGACTATTTATGTTATGTCCAAAATAGCTGACACGATTTTAAGTTGCTATTGTTTCAGAAGTGAAACATGATGCAGCGTCGGAACTACTGTGTATTCCTTGATTTTGTAAGAAATAAACGTCGGTGGTTATGCGAGACAGATTGTCTCAAATATACTTCCAGAAAAAACACTATGCATTTATTTAATACAGACAATACTAAAATACTATTTCTATTAGGTAGTTAGGGGTTGTTTCTTGTTTTTACCTATCAATAAACTATTGATCACGATATAATATATATCTTTATAATCTAATAAGTAATGTCAAGTGTAGATACGAGTTTTTACCGCCTTCAAAAAAGGAGGAGGTTTCTAGTTCTACTGTATAATTGTTTTATGTTCGCCGATTTCTCCGCCTACTGTTGACCCATTTTAAAAATCCTTTTTGCGTTCAGTTCAGTACATAAAAAATAAACTTCATCGACATTTGACCTTGGACTTCGAAGATACATTGAAGTCGGTTTTTTTTTGTAAAATGTATACCTACTTGTTTGTGTGTGTAGTTATTTACTTTATGAAAAGTATATCTTATTACTAAGAAAGAACACATTTGTATGCGTTACCGCTCATACGTACAAAACTAATATATTAATTCTTACTTATGGGTGAAAACTTGTAATTGGCCTAGTTATCCTAAACATAATTTAATTATCATATGCATGTATTGGCTGTAAGCTTTCCTAAAATAAATAATTTGCACTTATATACTGTGGAAAGAACTTTATTTTCTTAATTAAAACTGTTTTCTATTATTAGATATCTATTTATTTTCTATTTGCTTAGTTTTATTAGATCGCAAAAGTTCAGAAACATCTTTGGCATATATTATATATTATTATAACAATGGATTAATTTATTTAAAGTTCCTGGTAGACATTTTATTCAAATCGCATTAGAATATCAAATTAATTTAAGACAATAATCTTAAATATAAATTGGAAAGCTTAACAAATTCTTAATCACATATTCCGTCTGCATGATTGAAAATATCCGTTTCCAATCTTCTTACACGTAATTTGTCAATCATTAGTTTTATTACAACTTTATGTTCTACGATGAATCAAAGTTCTTGTCTCTAAAGGCTAGGCCACACTCGTAAACAATGCCTCGCGACTTTGTGTCGAGTACATGTCTTTATCTAGATTTTCGTTTAAATGTCACAGTCGTCCCATAGTGGGAATTGAACCCGAAACCCCCGCCGTATGTGACATTTGAGTTGACCAGCTCAACTACTTCCCTATAGGCTGTTCTAGGAGTTAAGGAAATATAAAACTATTACTTAATCGGCATTTCAATTCACATTAATAGTTTTAATGACATATCAATTACATACTTTTACGAACCATACAAAGTATACCCTAAATAAATGTCTGATAAATAGTGATAATTTTATTATGCTGATGACGTCACGTGGTCATCATCATCTGTTACCAAGAACTTCAGCAAAATCAGAGTTGACTGGTATGTTGATGACTTTGTAAGGCTTTTTAAGCTCTTCATAACATACTCCATTTTGTGTGCACAGAAGTCCTACTAAGTGCTTAATTTTATTTATGAAGCCTACAATAGACTTGAAACATAAAGCAATAGTGTGCGACAAATTGTCGTCAACTCCATGTCTCACTGTACACTCGCCTTATGATTATTCAAATGCATAGGGATTTATTTGATTAATCGATTCTATAAATTGTGTAATCTATACTTTCGATGTATCGATAATGATGTGGACGAGCCTAAATAAATAAAGAGGTGATAAAGAACAGACAGTTGGTTTTAAAAAGGGCGTGGGCTGGTATTTGTTATTTAAATTCAATGTGATTTTGGTAACTTTATACACTAAAAATGCCGGTTTTCCTTCACAGTTTTTAGAGCGAGTGTTAAATCCGCACATAACTTAAGAAAGTTACGGGTACAAGGCCAGCGAGAATCGAACTCGGGATCTGCGTCAGATTGAAAGTCGCTACATGTTCCCACTGAGCCACACTCGCTCTACATCGTGCTCGAACATCGTGACGAAACCGGCATGACCAATAATTAATCATAAAATTCAAGGACATGTGACATCCACCAACCCGCACTGGGCCAGCTTGGTGGATTATGGCCCATACTCTCTCTATGAGAGAAGACCCGTGTTCCAGCAGTGGGAACGTGATGGCATGATGATGATGATGATGATGATGATGATAGTCAAATAACGTAACCCCATGGTGCTGCCCGTGACTTATGTCCTACTCCAGGGCCTCAATTACCTTAACTATTTACTAAACACCTTAACACACACTTAAACACCCACCAATCTTACTGAGATACTTCTACGATTCGGCTGCCATTGGTATCAAAATTGTACGTGTACTACTATCGTGTAGCGGTTTCTGAAAATCTATCAGATGTTGCCATAGCAACGCTATCTGCACCTGATAGTTTACGGAATACAAATCTAGTCATAAGATAAGTTCATTGTGTATTTGTTTTGTATACAAGTATTACAGTCACTCAAACGGCCTCAACGGAAAACCAGCGCTGGTCGCACGACCAGCACAACGCTGAGTTGAGGCTGGTTTGCAACAATTTCCTATTTTATTTATTTACTCTGTTACACTTTTAAGGTATTTTGTTTTTTGTTTTCTGTTTGCTTTTTATGTCATGTGTTTATAGTTAATAAGTTGTTGCAAATAAACGTTTCTTTCTTTGTAATAGTTCAACAGCATTTTGATAGCAAGCCATCGGCCCGTGATCAAACTAAAAATGCAGACTACGAAAACGATCAATAATGTAATAGCAATAACGTAGCTCAATAGATAACAAGAAAAAGTTTATTTTTTCTTTAATGGAACTGAGTGATAATATGAGCAAGTCGTTCGCCTAATGGTAAGCGCTACGCCTGCTCATAACAATTACAGTGCCACCCAGAACTTTAAATACCATAAAAAGCACTGCGTAGCACTGCATTGCGCTCATGTCCCCGGGACAGTAGATATTAAGTCTCTTATGCCCAGTAATTTCGCTGGCTACAATGCCCTTCAAACCATCGTAATGCTTGCGCATTACTGCTGGGCGGCAGAATAACTGGCAAAGCTGTGATACCTACCCTGGCGGCCTCTTGCACATCACAATCAAACCCTTCCGTATTTGTTATTTTATATACTAGCAACCCCGGCTTCGCATGGAAGAAGAGGAAGGTTTATAATATGCATGTATTATACAATATAAACCTTTCTCTTGAATCGCTGTCTTGAATCCGTTGCGTGGTTTAAAAGATCTAAGCGTGCAGACGGCGGGAAGCGACTTTGTTACAAGCTTTTATTTATCTTTCTTTTTAATGTTTGGGTCATATCTTTCAAGTTGACTCTGACCCACTTCCTCTTATCTTACGCAGTTGAAATTTTGCATACTTGTCAAAGTCCGATGACAATGCAATATTATGGTGATAGCCAGCTGATCTGACGATGGAGACGGAAAGTGGGCATTGGAACTCCATGACGGATCATCGTAAACTACTAGTGTTTGGGCTCATTTTAATATGCTCGCGGTTCCGATTTCGAATTTGTGAAAAGCTTGTCTTGAAAAAAATAATATTCAACAATAATCTTATTATTGTACTATGTAAAAATTTATAAACTGTGATATAATAATAAGACTAAAAAATGTTTTTTTCTGGTTTCAGGTAAGCAAAGCACACAGCGCATTTCCTTCAGGTTGTCTACGTTTTCTACTAGCTTGAGGTATTTGTCATAATTTTTTTAAGGAATTGATGACTGCTCGTCTCGTCACTCAATTACATAATATACATGTATATTATATATGTATATATTTATAAGGTATTTATTTATACTCCCGAGATATTGCAGAGCTTCAACTCGCGATCTCAAGATCTTAAAATTAAGAATATGGAGCATCTGACCCATAACCAAAGCTTTTGACTTAAGCAGTTTATCGACGAAGATTTATATATCCCTCTCAACAACCCTGGAAGTAAGCTTCCAGCAATCAAAGACGGTGTTTACGACTCCACCAAACATAGACGTCATAAAATGCTGGCAGTAAATTAATCAACTTTGCCGTAAAGGGCTTACCACACTGTATGCAGCTATGTCCGGTGTGACCTGGACTTTATACGTACGTCGTTTGGTTTTGAAATATATGTTAATAGCTATAGATAACTAGATTTTGCTGCAGTTAATGAATTCAAAAATTACGCCCAACAATCACATACATAGATCTTGGCCCTTAACTAGGATTCACTGTTTTTGGATCCAGGAACTACGAAGACCGTGGTCCCACAACACCCAGACATGTGACAAATACTAAGTAGAGATTTTTTTCTGTGCACAAACGTGTGTCCCGTCACGGGAATTGAACCCGTAACCTCAACATCAAATTGTTCTTATTCTTTTTGGTCGCGACAACCACACTTTTAATTTATGCGGGGTCCGGGCACCAAACAATTATATAGAAAAATTTGCCCACGTCTTGTCGAAGTTGCAGGTGACAAAAGGGCTGGCTCATTCCTGGCTCAAAGATTAGCTTTAGCCATTCAACGCGGGAATGCAGCCAGCGTTCTTGGCACCTTGCCGCATGGTCACCACTTGTATATAAATTTCTAGTTGTACATAGTTTAATATCTTATTAATAGTTTCTTTTTTGTGACAATTGTAAATATCTTCCTATTACTCAAATGTATTTAAAGTGTGTACTAGAAATAATAAATAAATAATATTCTACAAAGAATTTATGCGTATATTATTACTAGTATTATAAGTATTATACTACTTATACTAGTATACAAATGGAAACAATACAATAATTAACGTGATTATTTGTTGTTTTCTTAGTTATAGTTCCCCGCAGAGTTTTTTGGTGCTATCTTCTCTAGCGGGCGCATTTCCGAAGCACTGGTAGAGTAAGTTTATGCATTTTTCTGCACCCGGACTTCAATTTGAGTATTATAGGAAAGAAATTACCTTTTACCTATTATGACTGAAGTCATGTTAACTTAAGTTACAATTTTAACATATTTTTAATTTGATTTGTATCAAGTGTTTATGATGTTTAAAAGTGCATTTTTGTGCCTATTTAATAAATAATATTTGATCTTGACTTTAAAAAAAGTACGTCCTCCATATATACGATACATGACTGCTATATAAATTTTGTAACATCAGCCCAGGACAGCATTAAGAATAACCCCAAACGCATCCTTTCATTAAATAGCTGCGCGGTGGCTCTAACTACTCTAAATCAATTACCTATAACGGTTCCACCTACGTAGATGGTCCCAGTACCTGTCAGGGATTTAATGAGTTAAAGGGTGCTGACTGAACTTTTAGCTCATTACGATATGAATAACTTCAATGATGGTAATAATTTAAGTACTAATAATTCTTTATTAGTACTTAAATTATTATCACGTTTACAACGTTGTCTTTGATGAACAGGATATATTAACATTACAGAGTGTTGACATACAGAAGTCGGCTGGGACCGATAATAACCCCCATTTTTTATCAAAAACACTAGGAAACAGCTGTATATCATCTAATAAAAAAACCTAGGTATACCTTATCAAGTGGTTTCAAAGTGTATAAATAAAACACGCAAACAACGACAGTTTTTTTTCTTGTTAAGCTATTGCATAGCTTCTATCGCGGGCCTTGTGCGTGGAGACCGAATCCAGAAATTCCGTAACGAAAATAACCTAACACCCCCCACTCCGTATGCTATGCAATAGCTTTACCGCGGCAGTCTCCGAGTGCCACACGTCTTTTTTTTGAAGTAGTCATTGGCAGTGCTATAAGATTTTTCTTATACCTACCCCATATTCATTAAGATCTCTAAAAAAGATCCGTAGAAGCCTAGTGCTCTCTTGAATTTTCAAATCGTATTAGAATTTATTTTCCTAACTAATTACATAACATTTTCCAAATAAGTTTTGACTTCAAACATCCCACGGTTTTCATAGGATTATTATAACCATAGCATCATCTTTATTATTATTACTTAATAAATATTTCATCATCAGATATTGAATATGGTAATTCTTTTAAATCCTAAGTTCCCATTGACCTAGCTTAGAACGTCAAAGATCATGTTAAACGCTTGGTAACCCAACGATCCACAGCGTACGAGTAACCCACATTTCCATGTAAATCCTCACCCACAAATAGTCGACGCAAACCAGTCCTCGTACATTATTAATCCTAAACCCGGTGTGTATACGCAAACTGAAACATCCGATTTGTATTTATGCAGGTCCGTATCCTGACAGTTGGATCAGGTCGATGTTTTAGCTAAATGATATTTGTATCATGGTAAATTTATAAGGTGGTACTCTCGTATGCAAGAGCCCGTTTGGTTTGGGACCATCGCTTTGCCAGTTATTCTGCAGAGAAGCAGTAGTGCGCAATCATTACTGTGTTCCGGTTTGAAGGGCATTCTAGTCAGCAAATTTACTGGACATACAAAATTAATATCTGATTTCTCGGAATAACGAGCGCAATGCAGTGTTACGCAATACTTTGCATGGTATAAAAAGTTCTGCAATTGTTATGGGCAAGCGTGGCGCTTATCATCAAGCCAACGCCTTGCTTGCTTATTGTTTAGCTGAAAAAAAATACCTATTGGTTAACTTAGTGAGAAGTTGTTTGAGATAATAGCTCACGTAGCATAACAGCATGACACTACACTCAAAAAAAATGTTGCTTGATCTATGCATTCCATCTTTCTGATAGGATGGTTGATACGGAATCGTTTTATTAATTCTTGTACCAAATCACTGTGGACCGTCACGTTGATTGACGGATTTAAATTATTTGGGTTCCCCGTCACTCCGTAAAATAAACCTACATAGTTGTGGAGCTTAGGAGTCAGGGGTTAAATGGGCGATTGTTTTGAACTTTCCACAAAGCTATATTCTAATCCTGAACTCTGATTGGTCAGTTGATAAAAGTAGTAAGTGATAGAGAGTGTAGGGAATAAAAAAACAAGATTAAATGATGTTCAAAGGATGTTCTACAAACTCCTTAACCATCGTGCCGATAGATAGCTGGGATAAACAAAGTCTGTTGCATCGTGTTACTCCATACAAGAACTTGACGTTTTGTTCATCGCAAAGATCTTGAGACCAGACACTATTTAAAGAATGTACACGATGTGATCTGCGTTCACTACATGTAATTAATTATGCATCACGTTTGATCGCTCATATCTAATATTATTTGTTTGTACTGAATAAAGATTCTTAAGAAAATTGCAATAATGTAACCGAAAGTAGCAAAATCTTGTCTATAAAATTCAATATTTTGCGTGCGCTGAGAATACTATTACTACATATACACAAAAATTACGTGCTACATTTTATTACCCATAATAAAGTCCTCGAAGGTACATAAGTGTCTTACTATTATGACCGTTTATTCAAATTATTCAATCTAATCCTGGGTGGAATTGAATAGTGGTGAAATTAGTATCATAATATAATCCTTATCCATTTAAATGGTTTGATAAATTAAGGCTGATTATGTAAAAAAATCGGTGAAGGTAAACATCGTGAGGAAACCGGCATGTCCAAGAATTTATCACAAAAATTCAAAGACATGTGACATCCACCAACCCGCACTGGGCCAGCGTGGTGGATTATGGCCCATACTCTCTCTATGAGGGAAGGCCTGAGTCCCAGCAGTGGGAACGTAATAGGCTGATGATGATGATGATGATGTATATGTAAATTACACTTTAAATTATGATTCGAATCGGACCTTACTTTTTATCCTGATATTCCCATGAAATCGAAACTTACGCGGATGAAATCGCGGGGCCCAGTCTTAATATAAAAGAAAATCTGTTACACAAACTGAACGGAATAAGCATCAACAGCTCAACGCTTCTGCAACAAAACAAACCCTAAAATAAATAAAAAAAAACGTGACTGTCATTCAAATTACATACTTCAATCAGGTGAAAGCAATAAAAATAAAAAAGTAATAAAATCATTTAAATCGAGCAATACAGATTCACGACAAATGACAGGAAACCGGTAACTTTTACGATTACTGACTATTATGTTACAATGTCTTTTCAATTTCTATGAATGGACGGTCATGGACAAAAGTTTATATTATAAAAGCACAGTTTTATAATCCATATTGTAATACTGTGATAAAGATACCTCGTTCAATATTGTATAAATATGGTTTGTAGACTTTTACTGACAGATATACTATATGTATCGTACGTGTTACCTTCATTTTAAGTAATGCATGACGCACCATTTACATTATTTATTTTATTTTATTTTATTATTTATATTTAAATAATTGAATTATGTACGAGTAAGTACTAGTATCTGAATTTTGAAAACTTTATCCGTATTTTTTTATCGATAACAGTAAATACAATTATACAAATAATTTCTGTTCAAAGAAGAAACGAGGCCTTCTTACAAGCTTTTATTTAACTTGCAATGTTTGGGTCAAAGCTTCCAAGTTAAATCAGAAACACTACCTCTTATCCTAAGGAGTTGAAGTTTTGCATACTTGTCAAAGTCTGATGACAATGCAATATTATGGTGACAGCCAGCTGATCTGATAATGGACACGTAAGGTGGGCAATGGAACTCAGTGACAGATAATCGTAAACGACTATTGTTTGGGCTCATTTTAATCTGCTCGCGGTTCCGATAACGAATTTGTTAAAAGCTTGTCTTGAAGAATATATTTTTTTTTATATTTTTTAAACATAAATCTTGTTTAAATGGTTCTTGTTCTGGAATATTTACGAGTCATGAGCCTTCGTTGGTTTTAATATTTCTTACTTTATTTGACGAGAAAACTAAAGCTGAATGTAGTTTATAAATTTTATCTACTAACATTGAATTTGAATAGTCTAATATTTGAATTCATACGTACCACGATCAAACACCGTTTGTTTTATGCCGACCGTATTTCAACTTCGCATCAGACTTCATCAGAAACAATTGCTGCACTTTTCTCCATGACTGTACAGTATTCTCATTTATAAAATACCAATTCAAGGTAACCTTTATACCCAACAATTTGTATCCCTAGGTAGTAAAGTTGTATTAACTTCAAATGAAAGTTAGTTTAGGATCGACCCACGCTTATTCATTAGTTGATTTCCATAACACATGAATAGGAATACCGACTTTAGAGAACACGTATTTTTAGATGTATCGATTTCGTTCTTAAATCACCCAATTGTGTTCAACAGAGCTTTCTTGGTGTTAATATATAAACTATTATTACAAAAATGACGATCATAGAGAATTGGTGACATGTTGACACTTTATTGTTATTTTTATTATTTTATTACCTTGTCCAAGAAAATGATAAGACATATAATTATGTTCAGTATTTTTTTATAATTTCGGAATGG
This sequence comes from Petrophora chlorosata, assembly GCA_951640565.1. Classification (NCBI taxonomy): domain Eukaryota; kingdom Metazoa; phylum Arthropoda; class Insecta; order Lepidoptera; family Geometridae; genus Petrophora; species Petrophora chlorosata. Next base: position 11,267,900 of record OX621201.1, on the reverse strand, counting down.
GTTCAGTAAGGAATATGTAACGAATAATTGACGAATATAAATCAAATTATTTCTGTCGGTTAAATAAGGAATTGAAATCGATTTAGTAAGATTGTTTTTTATAAGATAAGACAACTTAAGATGATGAATATGAGTTATAGTACCTTACCTAACTATGTATGAAAAAAAACCATTTTATTTTCTTTTTTTTTCATTTATTTTGTCATTTTGAATCTGTCTTCTTTCAAATCAAATAGACTGCAATTGTTTAATTAAAGTTACGTAAGGTTAATTTTAGGCATATAAAGGCTAATGAATAAGAAAAGGCTAAAAAAAGGCTAAGGCTTAATATATAGATAGATAATAACTTTATTGTTAAAACCCTAAAAATATCTCCATGAATACATTTAACAGTAAGCAGCATAACAATAGGCGGTCTTATCGCTTAAATCAAGCTTCCAGGCAACCTTCGAATAGAAATGACTAACATAATTGAGATGGACGGTGATAATTTCCTTCTGTAAGTATTCAAGTAATTAGTTTTTCATAGAAACGGCATGTAGGAAAAAGTTTATCAATGTCAATAATTAAAAATATTTAATTTTATGTTGCGTCTCTGAATTTAGGTCCGCATATCATTACACATTTATGTTAATGACTTAACTAGATACCATTCTAAACTGGGTGGTCCCATTACCGTAGCAAATAATTTCTCCCAGTGGACCTCAGGCAAAAACTAGCTATTAAATAAATAAATGAGTATTTTGATACATGCAATTTGCAGAGAGCCAAGAAATCTTCGAGATTACCAGGAAGCGAAACTTGTCATTAATGGTTGGTTATGTTCTCGCTGATGACATAATATTGATTTACCTACCGCGAGGCAACTGCAGTGTGAAGTCTAAACATGCTCATATATCTACCTCTATACTCCTCACTTACGTACCTATAGTTTATTTATTTATTAACTTACCACACTGAATATAATAATTTAAATAAAACATTGAAATTGCATTTTATAGATTTATATCATATTATAAAACTATGTATCTCTAATTTAATTATAATAATAACATTTTAATAAACAATTATTAGAGGATTAGATTATTGATTTAATAAGTATCAGAACATAATGATAAATTAATTAATGATTTTTTATTTCATTACTTTGTATTTATTTACAGAACCAATTAACAATTATGTACAAATATATAGAATGATAAAAACTAAAAATAAGAATAAATTTAATACATATGCATAAAATAATAATTTAAATAGTATATCATTTAATAAAAACAAAAAATGGTACAAATTTCTTTTTTTTAAATTAACTGCAAAACCTTTTTTAATTGCCTTTGAAACGGATAACTTTTTATGGAATATATCAATTCCTCCGTTGGAGACAAGGATTTTATTGTAATAAAGTAAGTAAAAGTAACTTATATTCAAGATATTATTTGAAAAATAAAATTCATTCAGACTATAATGCGAGCGGCCAAAGAATGGAATTCTCTGCCGGCACGGCATTTGTGTTTCCTATAATCTAGGTGTCTTTAAGACAGGAGTGAACAGGTTTTTTTCTAGAAGAGCGTGCTACATCTTCATCTGCATTGTCACTTAACAACAGGTGAGATAGCAGTTAAACGCAAGTCTACCGAAAAAAAGACGTACTTTTTTGTTACAGTTTAGCTGAAACATATTGTACACACAGATTTAACTTACATCAATGTATTTAAGCTCAAGTTGCCGCTTAAGTGGAATGGACATTAGCTTATTATGACACTCAATGATGATAGACACAGTTCTCATAGAACCAAATCGTGAGTAATCGCTCTAACATACCATAATCGATAATAAAGTGTTCATTATGTCCCGTGACAGCGACGGGTGTGATCAAGTCAATTATAGCAGTAGCCGCTTAGATGATCATTCATCATAGACGGTATAAGTTGACTGGTTCAAATTCATCGCCACGGATTTAATACAGTTTTTTGGGTTCTGTACCGAACGAAGTTAAACGATTATTCCGAACTTGACCCGAAAACCTGACCCGGGACCGGGTTAGGTTAGGAACAGCATAAAAGTGATTTTCCATTACGAAAGTAATTCTCTTTTAACCTGACCCGAAATGATATTCCTAACCTAACCCCGAATCTAAAAACCTACCTATTTGTTCAGCTTTTTGTGCTCTCGTATTAAAATTAATTACTTTTTTGCTGTTCCTAACCTAACCCGGTCCCGGGTCAGGTTCGGAATAAAAAAGTTAAGCCGTCAAGCGATGTAGTCGTGTTTTGGTGCACTTTCAGGGAGACGGGTCTGAACTAACAGTGCCTCAACTGCCGCCTTCCTTTATATTTATGTGCTTCCTCTTCGGTCATATGGAGGGTGGGGAGATAGTGGACAGACGTAGACGAGACGTTAGTGATTAAAAATCTCCAGGCAAGTAATTTATTGTTGTCACTCATCATTCTGTATAACTATTATCTATCTTTCGCAGACTTCTAGACGTAAAACTGCAAAAATGAGTTTCACACATTTATTTGATCCCAATAAACCAACTAAAACTTTAGAAAACTGACTATAACTTAGAAGGCTTTTGGGTAAAAATCGTAAATCATATAAGTTTCGATTAAATAACAACAGAAAGAGAAACAATATATATATTAAAGCGATACCTAGTTTTTTTTAAGACTTGAAAACCACATCAAAATAAGTCTAGTAGTGTAAAGTCAGAATCAAATAAATATTATATTTGACAGCACCGCGTGTTATCAAGTCAATTACCGGCAGTAGCCGGTTAGATGGTTGTAGTGAAAACCCATACATCATCTGATGTGGGGTACTGAAAGTTAGCCGGTTCAAACGCATCACTGCAACATGTACACTGTTTTGTCATTAACCGTTAAGATAATGATAAAGACATGCGTGTTTACACTGTTGCCTCAGATAAAATATCCAGCTCAAAGCCAGTTGTGCACTAACTTGTGTGTAACTTAGAAAGTTATGTTCTTATTATCAAAAATGTGACCCTTAAACTTTTGTACACATCTTTATAAAAAGAATAATTTACAAATGCCTTGTTAACAGTTATTATAAAATTAATCACGACTATGTACATATGTGAGTATATATACATATACTATACAATTATAAACTATGTGCCCTTTGTTCCCGCGGTACATAAAATATTAACTATTGGCTGGAACCATAAAACAATTGAATGTCGCGGTTTATTGCGATTCCGTTGCTCACTTGTCGGTTGTCGGCGATTAATTCGCGCGATCGTGACAAAGTTGTCACTTTATATAAACGTCTGTCTCGCATTTATCTTACGTTGACAATGCAACCAATGTCGGCAGCCAAGCTCAAGTATTAAAACTAAGCTCGCAATGCGCTATTAACTCCCATTAGATGTACAATTACAAACCTTATGTCTTTGTGATAGGGATTACAAATGTTGCTGCTAAGTGAGCACAATTTATATGAGACATAAATCTCGGCGAATGTCTTAAGTGGTGTAGGAGCCTTATTTGTTGCTACATCGGTGTACGGGTAAATACGGATAAATCTGAATAGTGAGGTCCCCATACGGGGTGCAGCAATTTAATTAATAGAATGCTAGAGGTTTTGTGCTGACATTTAAACCGGCATGTAGTCAGTTGTCCCGTGCTTAGATCTTATCATTTGTAAACATAGAATACCGCCTGCTTACTTTGAATACTATGTTATGAGCTTTTCAAGTTAGGTAAGATGAAAATAAAATTGATTGTCTTTTCCCACTGAAACTACATCGCCACTTCTTCAACCGCTAGGGAGATGGGTGTGAGCAGCCGCTCAACTGCCGTCTCTCTAGATCTATGTGCTCCATCTTAGGTCACATAATCGCTTCACATCAGGCGAGATGTCGATAAAATTAAGATCCATAATGGGTAGAAATTATTAAAACATGCTAATACGTTTTGACCGCTACAATGCCCTACAAATAGCATGTCAAACAAACACGGATGAAAGAAAACATTTAGCAGAAGCGTCACTATCAACGTCTGTCTTTCATTCTTCTATGATGTTGACAGCAACCAGTACTTCAAATTTGAACGAGATATTTCAAATTATTGACGCATTATATAATAAAATTTATGATCGTAGCCAATAAGGCTTTATGTAGGTCTAAAACCCCCAATATATTTAGTGTTGAAGCGCTGAAGTTTACATCTATTTACTTTCCAACCCAATTGTTTTCTTTATAACAAAGTGAAGATACCGCAGGCAGTTAGTCTGAAGCCAAGTTAACCCTACCCGTTAGAGTGCAACTTAATTAACTTAAGTGCAAGTTTATTGCAAGTGCAGGGCATCAACAGCTTAAATTGGTCTGTGCTCCTGCAATGCGATTGTTACGTGACGTAACTTTGTCGTTATATACACAATTTGACAAAACTCAAACGTGTGACTTTCTAACACAGCCTTCCGTATGTTCTTGTCAGTGTATCACTCTGCATACCCTGTCATATAAAAGGTACGTGACTCTGATGGTAAAAACATGCCTGCATAACAGTTGTAGCACCACTAGTTCAGCAAAATCCCGCTGCACTGTGCTCGTCACCCCGAGATAATAGTTATTAATCTCACAATGCCTAGTAATTTGGCTGGCTACAGTGCCCTTCAAATTGGAACATAGTACTTTATGCTTGCGCACTACTGCTTGGCTGCAGGATAACTGGCAAAGCAGTAGTACCAACCCAGACGATGCCGTCTGGGTTACAAGTGTTGCTGCCAACCAAGTCCAATTACCCACAAGGTGGCACAAGGTTTACATTAGTTAGGGCATTATGAGACTCAACAGCTAATTGTCTCAGGGTGACGAGCGCAGTACAGCGCCGCGCAGGATTTTGCAAATTAAAGATCTGGGTGGTGCTGTTATTGTTATGGGCTGGCGTATTGCTTACCATCAGGCAAACGACCAGTTCGTCTCGTCATTCAGCTACATAAAAAAAAAACACCATGTGGACCCAGGCGTGCGTTTTTGAGTCTCACTCTCTCTCAATCTTTTAATCAAAAATGACTAAAATCTATCTTTTTAGCAATCACTCTCGTCAAGAGAAAAATGTTTTGCTATTTAGTACCTTTCTTTACAATTGGCTTCACTTCTGACAGAACTGCAGTGCGGATAGCAAGAAACGAGAAACGTTCCCAAAACGGTCGGTTTGTAGAAACAATGCCGAGATATTCCAGAAGCCAGATGTTTTTGTTTCGACCGCCTCGGAGTAAATACGCGAACGGTGTTGTACATAGAATGGAATAAGGTAGAGTAGGCAGAAGGTGTGTACTTTTATGTCGGAAACATGTCAGGCATGAGTAATATGTGAATACTTTTATTTTTCTACTTAGTCTATAAAAAATTAAAAGGAGTAAAGAATAATAAAATTATACAGTTGCGCTTATCATAATGAACTATGTAGAGCAAGTGTGGTTTAAAGGGTACTCGTGCAAGTTTCGTTCCGATGCACTGGAGTTTGAATCCTGTTAGGCCCTCGCACCTCTAACGCAGAACTATACTCGTTCTAAAAACGGTGAAAGAAAACATCGTGAATAGACTGGCATGTCCTAGGATCACAAAATTCATGGACATCCAACCCGTACTGGGTCAACGTGCTGCATTATGGCCTATATAAGAAAAGGTCCGTGTCCTAGCCATGGGAACGTAATTGGCACTCAGGGAATCTCCTACAGTGGGTAATGTATTTACACCATATTTACTGACCCACTCTTGGGTGATACCACTACGTAGATTACAGTGCTCCAGTCCTAGTCTCCATAAATTTTCAAAAATCGAACTTTTATACTGATTTTCTGTTGCCTATTTTAAATGACTCAGCTTTTTTCAGGACCATAAAGGAGCTAAATTGTTGAGACGTGGTATTGAATAAACCCATTTAGGTAAGTAATCAAAGTTCTAAGAAGGTCTCCAACTCAATTTCACAAAGAGATTTCAAGGTATTCCTCGAAATCTGATAATACTCGTAGTTCTCAAATCCGAGAGGCGTTGGTAGACATATCATGCACCTAAAGTGAATTTCCTTGAATTGTTCATTATGTGGACACTCTGTCTTCATTCGAAGTAGTTTACCTCAAACAGCTCTCAGCGCGGGAAAGTAACGTAACTCGCATCCGAAGCTCCTCCGAAGTGTCGTTACGACTGCATTGTTCGTAAAAAGTTGCACAAAAGTTGCCGACGGTATTTGTCGTTCTGTTTGTCGCGACGAGTTTTTAATTATCGTGAAATTTGCGGGAAGACGCGGTGCCACGTTTTGTTGCCCGATGTAAGTTGTTGCAATTGCGAGAATTAAGAAGATGAGTGTTGGAAATGAAAAGGTTTTGCATTTGTTTGTTGCGCAATGAGATAAAGTATTTGTTTTGCAATTGGTTCTGTAATGCAGTGCTGGCAATATAAGAGAACAAGCCATCTGCAACTGCAAAAAGATCTACAAACTTAGCGAGTGGTATACCTAGTATATCTATTATTATCTTCTTACGTAATCATAATACCAATAACAATGACATACTCATACATAATATATATAATACGAGTATTATAAATGTCTGCAGTTCGCTTGTATAATAATAAAACTGGGTTGGTGACGGTCTGAAACGAAACCGGAGAGAAATATATATGTGATGACAAGCGCTTTAAACATAACTGGTACATCTATAATTATCTAGTGGTGTTAGCTAGATTAGGAAAATCGAAAGTTCCAGTAAAATAGAGGTTTATAACCAGAAACTGTATCTCGTGCGTTAACAAGCCAGCAAGCAGTTTACGAGTATATAGGTGGTAATTATATCGTGAGCAAGCTTGCAATTTCTTAGCTAATAGCCGATTCAACAGTGATAATCGCTTGCAATAATAGACAAGAGATATGTCCCAATAAATTGGTCGATTTTATTTATTTATACATGAACATCATATTTTCGCCTCAAGCGCCATTCATCATTCTAGCGCAGAGCAGGGATGAACCTGAATAAAAACGTATGACGATCAATTAGCGTTCCACTGTCAACAAGAATGGTAATTGCTGACCAAAGATATTGCTGGAAACGTGCCACAAACTTATCTGACCAGGGCCCTAATCCTCTATGACCAGTTAGCGATTCCTTGCTTCGAAATCACGTCGATTCCTTGATTTCACGTTGATTACTTACATCTGCGAAATTTGTATTGTCTATGACGCGTCATATAAAATACAAATTTCGCAGATTCGTTGTTTATTAATAAAGGAATCGACATGATTTCGAAGCAAGGAATCGCCAAGTTGTCATAGTGAATTGGGGCCCAGGTGACAGCGTCACTGTTGTCTATGAAATTCTTCTGTTATTGTCACTATTTTTTTTGATTTTCTTAGTTTCAGTTTTGGCCACTGGGTCATATATTATGTTTGCGGCACTCTAGTCTCTATTTTAGCAAATTTCTTGCAAATTATTGTCTGGTCACACTGAGTTGTTATTTTGGTCGTCATTTACATATCAAAATGAATTTCTGTGCGATACTCAGATATTCAACCTGTCACTTAACTTTGGATAGACTTTATCGTACATCTAGGAACAATAATATAACTTCAGTGGTAATCTTGTTCTGAGTGACTATTATTATCGCTGGTTATTCTAGATTCCAACACATTTAGATCTGTTTAAGTGTTGTTCCTAATTGCATGGTTGTGGGTTATTACTTAATTGTTCCAGAAATATTGTTAGTTCTATAATTTTATTATAATTAAGTTTACAAACCAACTCATATATTGGCGTTAGAACTGTAAGCACTTAAACATCTACTTGGTTGGCATACGAATCAGCATCATTTATCATTAGACATCCTTTTACTTGACTATTAAGTTTGCGGTTCAGTTTTAATGCAATAAAGTTTTGCTGTTACCGAGGATTTATCGCACTCCATCTATACAAACGCTTATTCTTTTTTGGGTACCTATAACTAATAAAACTAATTTAGAGATCATCTATAAAAACTAATGATCAGACCTTGGCCTATGGTTTGTTAGCTTTTTTCTTAACATTACATAATATAGTAAGGGAAAATCAAGTATTAAAATACGACTATATACACGCCAGCTACAGGTGTTGAAATCCTGTCAGAAATGATTATAACAAAGAGATTTAAAGATACAATAATTGTTGACACTTGACATTTTGAGGCAATTTAACAATGCACAATGTACCTACATGTATTGTGTCCCAAATCCAAGAGAACCGTTGGCAGTGAGTGATATAGGTCGTCTACACAGGATTTAACGTCTTGCAATTCTAAGGAGACAGACAATGCAATGATATTCTGAGCCGTTACAATGCAAATGTTTGAAGCATTGCAATTGTTATGTGAATCTCGACATCGATTACAAGCATCATCATATCCGAGGTATAGTAGTCTAACTTTGTACATTTAATTGAAAATAGTAAGTTACTATTAAAAATATAACAATTGTTTCTTTCGATTTACAGATTAACGAAACTCAATATAAATAAAAAAAAATTACAACTTTACACAACTCACGTCACAACAAACTTCACGCCTTAAACATCACGAACTCACCAAACTAAAATCGATTTCATGAATATGAAAATAAACTCGATTTTCATTAGAATTTTACAACATTAAGTCTCAAAAGTTCTTAATCTGACACAATCAGATTCGCCACAAAAGCTGAAACTCCATTTCTAAATACAAATACTTGATTTAGTCGTCAACGCAATCAAATTCAAAATCGATTCGCAATCTACCCACTATCACGCTAAAATTTGAAATTCGCCGAACATACTCCATTTTCTTGACCACCAACAATGGATAGTTAAATCGCGATCGCGATTATTATGTAAATCAGAACAACAGCTCCAAAGTCTAAGATAATTTGAACTCGCTCTATTTGCTGTGAAATTAGCTGGAAACTCTATTCAGGAGTTTGAAACTTTTGGAATGTTGCACCTAATGGACTGAGGGGTCGCCATCTGACAAAAGACCCATTGTTGGCGATCCCTGAAACAATCAGTCGGAGTGATATTGGTCGTGTTATTGAATTTAATTGGTTAATAGCTTTTTGGTATTGGATTATTATCTTGACGTGATATTAGGGTTTCAAATTATAGAGTCCTTAAATATAAGAAAAATCCGTTTAAGTTCGCGCTATAGAAATAAATCGAAACAAAAGATCTCTAAATTTGTAAGTAATATTGTCATGCAGTTTAGATACTTTTTGGAGTTATGTTACATTATGGTTCTACGAAAATAAATAGAAATAAATATTAGTTCTATGGTAAGCTTAGCAGTCTCAGCAAAGAACGCATTAGAAAACAGCTTGTCTACCCATGCCTGATCTAGGTAGGTACTAATTAGATTGCTAAGTCAGTAATTTAATAATTTCATTTATCGAAGGTGCCGAGTAAGTCGGTGCGCCGTTAATTAGTCTGATTGAATTGTCTACAACTTTTTCTTTGCTCTTGGACTGACATCTGCCTGCGTTCTACGCCTTAGCGTTGTTTTTCATCTACATTAAACGAAATGTCTGGTGAGAAATTAATGGGCATATATGAGACTTAGTAGATTTCTTAAGTCTCGGGGTGACGAGTGCAATGCAGTGCCTTGCAGTACTTTTTATGGTAGTAAAAGTTCTGCGTGACACTATAATTATGGGCAAGCGTGGTACTTACCATAAGGCGAACGACTTGTTTGTCTCATTGGGTAATGGCGAACATAGTATTTTTTTTATTATTAAATGGGCTCACGTTTGACATCACCTCACCTGATGGTAAGCGTAGTTGCGGTCTAAGGTGGAACACGTTTGCCCATGAGGTGCCTGCTCACTCTTGTCTTAAAGAGACCCAGGTTGTAATTGGAAGGAAATAAGTATTCTGGTTGAGAATTCCACTCCTTAGCAGTACGTACAATGAAAGAGTCAGCGAAGCGCTTTGTGCGGACTGGTGGTATGTGCACAACATAAGGGTGAAGTGACTCTCCTCGCCTGGTGGTCCTAAGATGGAATGGGGATGAAGGAATCAGCTGATGCAGGTCTTGTGCACACTCTCCGAAATGTAGTCTGTAGAAAATCGACAGGCTAGCCACTTGTCTTTTGTGTTTAAGGCTACCTTCTTTTCATCGAGGGCCTCATCGCCAATTATTCTAAGGGCGCGTCGCTCAATCGAGTCCAGAACCGCAAGCTGATATTTAGCTGAACCGTTCCATACATGGCCGCAGTACTCCATACATGCTCTAACTTGTGCATGATACAAGTTAAGCAGTTGTTCAGATGTAAAATACCGCCTAACTTTGCTTAGGACTCCAAGCTTAGGTATCTCTCCACAACAGTGCTATCGTCTGCATATCTAAGAATACTAGGCAATATTAGTAGATCTTTGATATTCAGAAGAAACAAAGAGAACCGATCCTTGAGGGACTCCGGAATTAATGGTCATGAGGTCAGACGAGCAGCCGTCGATGACTACTCGTATAGACCTGTCCGTCAAAAAGTTTGAGATCCAGGAACACAGATTAGATGGAATGCCAGTATGCAAGGATAGAGTAATTTCTCGGATGATTGATGATGAGTAGGAGTGTCACAATAGGCGGTCTTATTGCTCAAAGCGATCTCTTCCAGACAAGGGAAAGGTGGAGAAATCTAGGCAGAAAAATACATGGACGGTATTTTTCAGAAATTATTGTAGGTAAGAAAGTATATATTAAACATAGTATCAAACTTATACCTAATTCACATTACCGTACTCGTTTCTACCTAGGTACTCGTATTACTAATCCGTGAACAAGCGCCTTTAAAGCCATAAATAAAAGGTGTCGTCTAATTTTTTAAGATTTGGGAATGTATTGCTTAGTAACCGCTTACCATCAGGCGGGCCGTCTGCTTGTTTGCCGAAATATATATAAAAAAGTACGTGATGTCACTAAGTACATAATTGAAAATGTTATCTTCAACATATTCACTAGATTTTAGATTACGGGCTTAACAAAATAACAAGTCATATTATTTTCCCAGGTATTGGTTCACGTAAAATACATATCACTCTAATTAAATACGATAAACAACATAGATAACCATGCATTTTCTAAGAAGACAATAATGACCACGCTTAAAATCGCGATGTGGACCATTGATTGAACACAATGGGCCCTTATCTGGATCCCATCGCTGTCTGGCGTCAATGCAATTGAAATGATGATAAAATTCTTTGTAACAGTACTTGTACCCATTAACAATGGTATTGATACAGTTGAAAAATAGATGTTGGAATACTAATGCCCAAAGCAAAAGTACCTTATTTAATTTACACACTCTAAATAAGTACATTAAAGTACCATATCGCAATAATTTCAATATAATTTCAAACAATAATTAAGAGCAAATTCCAAGCTTATGTATAACTATACTCGTATAACGTTTGTTTACAATTACCGATTGAATTTTTAAGCACCACTACAAGGAAAGTAAAATTGCCTCCCTCAACAGCCTCAAGTGTATACTGCAGTATAGTTAGATATATGCATAGTTTATTCATTATAAAGACTGGAATAAAGTGACAGGGTCGATGGCCGCCCGATCAATAAATTGCAGACTAGCTTTTGTTTTCCCGAGTTTTTATTTTCTTAATTAGGATCAGTTTATTTATCATGCCTATCGACTTTTTAATTTGCCTCTAAGTCTATTGTATAAAGTATGTACAGACCTACTCCATTCTAGAATCAGAGAAAAAAGCCTCCATACAAGACGAGATCGTTCCTTTCCATTAAAAATTGCCCTTAATACAATCTAAAAATAGTTTTATTAATATTGCCAGCGTCAATTAGAGTGAACATTGAACATTCTGATCTAATCGCACAGTGCAATGCGCGTGCGCTTACGATTTATAGGTTTTTAATTGATAAGATATCTTTGAGTGCAAATGGATGCCGATTGGAAATAAGTAAAAGTGTAAGAGTTAATGTGTTTATATTCAAATACATTTGCGATTCGTCTGGAGTTCGAACCCTTCGTCTAGGAGTAGGTTTAAAATAAATGGATATTTTTGTAATTTTCTAATTACATTTTTAAATTAATTGTTTTGGCAAGTGTTCTATAGTAAATAGTAAAGTATACAAAGTTAGTTTTTTAAAGCCTGACTATAAAAGCTGTCGAATAATGAAACTGTGCATAGGATGCAGCTTTATGTCTAGGCGAACCTCACAAGCTTCACACTAAACAAACATATAATTATGGATTTTTAAAATAATAAGGAAGAAGAAAAATTATAATGTTTGGGCAAGGGCCGAATTACCAGCATCTTCGAAATACCGTCTTGACATTGTAATAATTGACGTTCATAAGTGCGTGCGTAAAATTGAATAAAGAACTTTTGACTTGATTTGACATCTTAACCGCTGGGCCACCGAGCCAACTGCTCAAGCAACCAAATTTCTTCTATCCTTTTTATATCGTCTTACGGGGACGATCAAATATTATGGGTTTTTTCTTAGAGTTGATCGTCGAGGGCAATATTCTGGGGAAGAAAAGCCCGGGACGTATGACATAAATACTTGGACAACATCATAGTATGAACGGAACTAAGCTACTGAGATCTCAAAAGCGCAGCGTGAGATCACAAGAAATATTGCCTACTAAACTCTAAACTTCAATATGAATATGGCACCCTATGATGATGTTAGCAATTACTGAGTAGGTACTGGACAAAAATTCAAGCAACTAAGACCAATTATAATTATGAGCCATTGACATGAAAAAAAAAAACAATAAAACCACAATATTAATGTAATGGAATTTGACTTTGAGTCATCATTATCACTTTCAAAAAACAAAAACAGCTGAAGGAGAACTTGCCAAGTTTACATTCGACGTCAAGCGTTAATGGATTCTGTCATTATTTTCAAAAAATAACATCAATACAAACGAGCGAGCTAAATCCAACGTTCCAAGTAAAGTTGTTAATTTCGCGTGCATTTCAACAGACAATTTGACTTGAGAAATAGCCATCTATGTACAGCTTACAGATACCGGAGGCGCGTTGAGATAAATCTGTGTCGGATGCGTGTACGCATAATATGGGAAAACATATAGAATGAAATCAGTAACTCACAGTTATAAAACTAAAGGTATGTATAAACTAAAATGTGGAATGTCTAAAGTAAGTAAAATGCCTGTCAGAGAAACTATTTCCATAAAGAATATCGTAGCAATATCGTTTGTTACCTGCTGCATTAAAGCAGATACCCACTAAACTAAGTGCTGTAGCCAACCGAAATAGGGGCTAATATACCTACCAATTCTCTTGCTAGGTTCTTCTTTCTCAATATTTAGACAATAAATTTTAGCTAAACAAGAACTGACACTATACAAAAAAAAAATTAAAAAAATTAACAAAGGTAATTTAATTAAATTTATCGTAACTGCAATTTAATTTTGACATACTCCACTTAACTTATTAAAAAAAAAACTCTACATTACTCCGAGGTTAACTGGAAGATAATATGTACCTACAAATTTGTTTGTGCAATAAAGAATTTTCTATCTATCTACTCCACCAACTCACTGACTCATTGATTCATGCTTTCAAAATTATAAAGTCTACAAACTTGATATTTGATACGTATGTTCATGCTGCTTGGCTATACTATATATTGCTATACTAAAGTAAGTATAATTTTTACAAACCCCCAAGGGAAACTCAACGAGAGGTAAGCAGTAAGATACAACATAGATATATTTAGTACTAACTGCGCCCTGCGGTTCCACCCGCAGTTTCCCGGTATAAAAAGTAGCCTATGTGTTAATCCAGGGTACAAGCTATATCAATACCAAATTTCATCAAAATCCGTTCAATAGTTTTTGCATGAAAGAGTAACAAAGGTACATCCATACTTACAAACTTTCGCGCTTATAATATTAGTAGGGTTATTAATATTATCGATGCATTAAATGTATCGATGTACTTAATTTACGACGTTCTATGTGGTAATGCTGCAGTTTCCCATAAACTCTGCTAAAATGTTTGTACCTACTTTTTTGTTGCGTGACCACGGTCAATGTTACTTGATCAAAACGTTGAGGTTAGTCAAAATGTTATTTTGATAAATACATATGTGTGCGCGAATAACCCGATACATTCTAAACATAAAATGTTTGTGTAAGTAAAACTAGCTTGTTTGTATGAAGTGCCCTAACTGCTTGTATTTATTTTGTGTAATGTTTTCGAATACCTGAAGCTTATCGAAACTAACAGCAGCAGTAAATGCTAATGTTGTTTGTATTTTCAATCCAACGACGGGATCTTCAATTAAAACATACACAATTTTGAATACATATTTAGATAATGGATTTTATTAAATTTAAATCTAATTTTTAAAGTAACGCTGGTCCTGTCCTTATTCGCAGATGTCCTTGAACTTTGTGATTTTTGACATGCCGATTTCCTTACGATATTTTCCTACACCGTTTTTAACCCCCGACGCAAAAAAAGAGGTGTTATAAGTTTGACCACTAAGTGTGTTTGCTGTGTGACCGTAGCTCTGAAACGAGTGAATCGATTTGGATGCGGTTTTTTTTTATTTGAAAGCAGGTTTTCTGGCGGTGGTTCTTATACTTTTATACTTATGTTTTATTGTGTAATAGGCTCATTGGTGTGGGAGAATTGGGATTTGAACTCTTGTACGTCGGATCTAAAGTCGCACAAGTTTTCGCTGAGCCGCAATTGGTCCTTTAATTTTGTACTATAGCAATAAAAAAAAATACGAACATAACTTTAAACCGATACGAATTTATTACTCATTGGCACAGTCGACTAAA